>OZ022307.1:6653510-8136294 GCA_963989215.1 Hedychridium roseum | reverse complement strand
AAATACACATTAAATACGCGATCGTACATAGTCGAGAAATAACATTAAGATTATTGTATTACAACAATTTATATTAGTTTAACAGTATAATTATTGTATATTTTAGTATTTTATGTACTGTATATTGTACGTAATTATCGTCAACGACATGTCCCTTCTAAAATTCATTGCAAGTAATCTACTTGTTTGTGTTTACGTGTCTTTGTCGACGATGTTAATAAACCGTTTAATTATCGATCATACCTGAGTGGTCTGGTGAGCGTGATTACGCCAGTGACCGGATGGACAGCGAACTGGTCCGTTTCCTCGGCGAAGCTGTAGTAAATCTCGCCGTTTCTACCTAAATCGGCATCTTCGGCGGTTACCCTGAGGACGTTTCGATGAAGTGGCGTATCCTCCGTGACCGTAGTTTCGTATTCGGTCGGGTAGAAGAGGGGGTTGAGATCGTTGGTGTCGAGAATGGTAACGAAGACGGTGGTAATGGCCTCGTATCGACGATCGCGTTTGGCCGTGCTGGCACGCACTTCCAGCACATATCGATCCTTCCGCTCGCGGTTCAATACGTCATTGTTACCGGTTCGAGTCCTTATCAAAAGGAAGCAAAAGTCACCGACCGTTCGTTCCTCCGCTTTGAAGAACTTGTCGCGATCACCGGCCACTATTCGAAACTTTATGTCCCTCTGGTGTTGTCCCGGGGCCAGTTGTATGCCCATCTTCTCCTCGGGCACGACGTAGGTCTTGCCAATGGAGTTCTCGGGAATGGAAACGTTGTAGAAGAGCCGCGTGAAGCGGAATTCACGTGGCGCTGGGTCTTCTGTTGACTCGCTGCTGAAGGCGGAGTCGACTGTCGTCGTCAACGCCGTCGTCGTCGATATTGACATCTTTGTCATGGAAATACCGGTAGCCCCGTTGTTGTTGTTGTTGTTGTTGTTGTTGCTGGGCGCAATGGAAGCATCGGAAGACGGCGAGTCGGCCGTGGCCGCCAATAGCCACAGCCACATCCATGGCCAGGCTAGCAGCATGCGCTGCCTCATCCTCCTCATCGTGTCGCTAGCTCATCGTCAGCGAGCTCTCTACGTGATCGGCCCAACAGCTTTCCCCCCGCGACGTCGGCAGAGAGTCTCCCTCGTGAACCCGATGATCCTTGGCCGTTCGGACGGGCCAACGGCGGATAATCTGAAACACCAAGAGCAGTCAAACTTTTAGACCCCTTTCGCACACGGCCACGGGGAATCTATTTACGGGCGCAGATGGAAACGGGAGCGGGAGATTGCCGGCAAGATTCGGGAAATTGACTGAGCATTGCACTGGCAGGCAAGGCCAATCTGGCTGATTCGCAGCGACAGCCACCAGTTTCCACTTGATCACACACGGCCGCTCGATCGTTCGCTTGAGTAGGATAAAGACGGCCGTACCGACAGTACGGCGAAAAGCCCAAGTAGCTCTCCGGGAATTATAGTTTTTTCCGATCAGTGAACACGACAAAGGTTATGACGTTCGCGTCTGCTTGGCTGGACGGTATAAGAAAATAAAGTACACACGATACGGATCAAAGACCGACCAGTGTCCCGATGGCCTTTCAAAGCCTCGCAAGACGACTGAATCTCATAGAAATGAATCGATTATGACGGGACTCGCCGTCTGACATAAGAAAAAATAGACGCAAAAGATCCGAGGCCGGTGGCTATTTTTTTTTTTTTCCCTAGCAAACTACTAGCCGGCGACCCGGATTTCCAGATCTCCATTTCAACACGGGTAGAGTGTAACCGTTGGACTTTGGACATTCCGCCGATAAGCGAGGCTCCGCGGGAGTTGAGGATGGAACTGGTTAGATCTGTGCAGGTGCGCGAGGACTGGTGACGTGGTCAGAGCAGATTTCTCCCGATCCGGTCGGTGCGTCGGTCCGGGCGATCAGTCGGAACGTGACAGGTCCCACGTGTCGGAACAGATAACCGAGACTGTCGCGACGAAACACGGAACCGATAGTGTCGCGCTTCCCGTTTGATTTTCCCTATCTTCGGATGACACCCCCGCCCGCGGCTGAACAACCCCCCCTCGCCGGGAGGATGGCCAGTCGCCAAGCGCTATCTCGCTCGGCATTGTCCTTCATCGACGTTTCCGTGAAATCTCACGGACGGCAGTTACCCCCAAAACCGTAGCCTCGTTTGTTGGTCGCTTGTTTGTTTATCGCTTTGACAACTTCCCCTACAACGTGAATTGTCGCGGTAAGAGCAATGATACAGCGCGCTGCGCCAGAAACCGGCGTTATTCAATGTAAAAAGCCCGTTGGCCAATTTTCCACCGCCGCGAGATGCTATTATTTGGGAAACACTGGTTCCGTGCTGTATCGAAATTTACGGTCATTCAGGTTTTCAAATAAATGTTGTTCCTTTTTACCAGCTTTCCAGTGGCTGTAAGGAAGGCCGTTATCGAAGGCGGATTTAAATGTCCTTGTTAAACGGTCGTTGATGTTGCTGAGTCGTGAGACTGCCGGTGGAAAACAGAAGATAAATCTCCGCGTACGGGGAGTGCTCTCGGCGGCGTTTGCTCGTGGAATTCGGGTAACCAGAGTCGGAGCTTTCCGTGTCGAATGGCCCTGGCAAAGCGCAGCCGAGTAAAAGAAAAAGAGAGGGAAAGGCGAAGGGGTAAATGATAGAAGCCTGGAAGGCATCTATACTGCCGGGGGAACTCGTTTTGTCTGTTAAATCGAGTGTGAATTGTGGCGCTCGTCGCCCAACTCCGGCGTGAGAGAGAAAAGGATAGTAGCGGGAAACGGAGATGAACGAGGCTCCGAGAAAGAAGGAAATAGAGACGGCAGAACGATCGCCTTCCCTCTTCCTTTCGCCTCTTTCTACGTGTATTCCATGTCGGCTGAGTTCTGCTTGAAATCAAAAGAACTGCGTCTTCGATAAAAAGCAGAGCACTTCAGTATTCCAATCAACTGTTTGAACATTCACGCGGGGAGAGGGGTAACACGAGACGAAACTAACGTCAGCATTAATTACTGGCCGCTCGTAGAGTGTTTCTTATCAATGCTTTCTAAACAATGTCACGTTCGACTTTCTCTGGGCGCCCATTGTTGCAGAGACGAGCTAAGAAACTGATTCGCAGCGAGGGTTAAGGGAGATAATGGAAAGGAATTGTTTAATAAGAACCCCTGATCCTCCTTCTTTGGAATTGTCCTTGATTCAGGTTAATACGGCTGACATCGTCGTGGTCTTTGGTCTTCTCGTCTCACATGGGAATGAGCCAGTTGGTAAGCTACTGTGCTTATCTGCCAGGAGTCCGAGGCCGTGTTTTGCGGGCACCATTCTCTCGGTAAGTAGATCGTGAAACCATCGTTTGGATGCTGTGGTTCAACCATACTAGGCAAGTCCCGCTGACCAACATTATTATTTCCATGTAATTGAATCTTGCCTTTGTGGTCGCGCCGGTTGCTCGGCTAAAGCGGGAATCGTGTGATTTATCGATAGCACTTTTCTTAGCCGGATCGATTTTCTCCATTAGTCGCAGAAAAATGGTAAATGCAATCGGCGCGTCAAGTTACTCATCCGCGGGTTACGTAGCAAAGTCGTAATTAGGTCGGAGTATGTACAATCTAAATATTCCATTACAACGAACGACCTTCAAATGCTCAACCGTCTTGAAGAAAATTAATACCACCGGTCTTGACAATCGCGTGAACCTTAATGGCGCTATAATAATTACGATCGTTGTCAATTATGACTAACAATAGCCGTATCAACTTTCTCCCCGCTTTGTTTACTATGCGATAGCGTACTGGCAACCTCAGTCAGGGAGTTACTTAACCGCGGCTATTTTAATACAGTGTGATTGCCTTATCCCGACGATTTTTCTTGCAAAGTAGCAATGAACGATACCTCTTTGTTAATACGCCGAGTAACAAGCAATTATAGGATACGTTATCGTCAGTGTATACAGAGGGGCATAAAAACATATACGGATGATAAAGATTATCAGTTTTCCACTCGAGTTTTCTATTTTCGTCGTAAGAACGAGTAGCGCCAACTGCTCTTTATCGTAGCGTTCTAGGATCAGAGGCACCATGTGTGAATGCTTAGGACTCGAGAGTTTATTCGAAAATAGGCTCAAGCACACTTATATACACGAAGGACGGGTTCATCCGTAGGACTGGAACCGCTGTATCCCGGCTATATCCGCGTTCCCCGAGCGTCGTTCAATCCAGCACGTCAGAAACAGCATCGACGTATTTTCGTCTGATACCGCGAGCAACAAATGCGTTTATTTTGAAATGCGATACAATCCGGAAGGAGCTCAAACTGAAATAAAAAAGGTAAGACGTAGCGGGCCGCATGAAAATGCAGAGTTACCCCCGTACGAGTAAATATAAACCGATATTATCCTCTTTCGCCGGACTTTTATTCTCCTCTCCTACGTAAGACGCACGTTCGTAGGTTTTAAGCGAAAAGCTCAGCCCTGCGAAGACGTCGTCTCCAAATCCGACATTTCTTTCTTTTTTTACGATGAGAAGGAAAATGATGAGAAGATTCCGCGAAGCGTTAGCCCGTGCATATTATCCCCGACATCAAAAGCAACCTCACGCACGTGCGCGGGGCTTTCATCATACACGGTTTCTAATATAAAGGACCGGCAATCTTCCACGGCATTGTAACAGTCGGCAGTGTGCCATTCACAAATATACTCGCGGCGCAAAGATCAATAACCCTAGATCAATAACCCACGTTGCATAATGTTACTTTATGTTCTTCACACGTCGATGAGCCGGGGAAACTTTCGAGGCTGCTCCGAGTCTTAATAGCGCCGGAAACGTTTAGTGAGACGCACTAACGTTCCTGTTAATGTCCCACGAAACACGAAAGAAATACTGGCGCTACGAAATGGAAATAACGCGACGGAGATTATTCTGGCTCTAAAATGGCTGAATTACCGTGAAGTATAGAGAAATCAATAAGGTTATTTCGTTTGAAATGGAAACGAAAGTAAAAACTGTCGATAATGAATTTTGTAAAGTCTTAAACTACCGCCGTTCTTTATTGCGGTAAATCTTAATACATTTTCCAAGACACAATATACACAATATAGCGAGGATAAAGTTTGATGCGCGTTGTATGACGAAGCTAAACTTTCTCGACGGTTCAATTAAGTCCTTGCTAGGTGTATACACAAATCTAATGCTGATAATGAAATTTAGGTATCAGTGCGGTGGACGTTAATGATTACATTACGCTGCAATTTCGGCAACACCGGCAAGAGACCACGTTCACGTTTCGCTTGCTCAACGGATCCAATAAATTAACCTGTTTTTCCTCTATTATACCTCGAATAAGGCTCATCGTGAATGTTCAGCTTTATGTGTGTTTTTACATGTCCCAATGAAAAACAAACTTTCTGGCTTTTTAACGTTTCTGGGCCATATATGAAAAGTTTATATTCCTTCTGCCGTCTGAGGAAGAAGACATTTTTTTCTACAGGGGAAAAGCTTTTTCGTGTCTGTTGTAGGCTACGGTACTTTAGCTGACATTACCGTCCCGTTGGAGCTTGTCGTTGCCTTTACTTTGCTTAATAAATAAAATGAACGTGTACGGAATATCGGCGTAATTGTATCCGTATGAGTTGGGAAAATAAAAGCCTACTTCGGATAATCGAAAAGTTCGGTTAGGTTAAACGACGTTCCCGCCGTTTCGTGTTTCCTTGGAAAATATATGAAAACGAATTCTGCGGCATGTGGCCACGTAATTTCGCGTCATAGTGCACATTTTCCGGTAAACGATGTTCGGTGCCGGCGGAAGAAGCCGCACTCATGGGTCGCTCGGCTTTAAGAGTTCGAGTTAGAAGTGGAGCAACGTGGTGACGATAACACAGCCGTTTCTTCGGGTTTATTTTCCCGAAATCTCACCAGCTCCGGCGAGCTGAAGACGTTTCCCCAAGATTTCGAAAGGTGTTGACGGGACGTTAGCCTCGCATTAGACGTTTAGCCGTATCGTTATACCACACGGCACGAAGAACCCGGAATTTTTAGGCAAATCACCGTTTTCATGGTCGAGGCCGACTCGAAAAATACGTTGCCTCATTTTCACCTTACGTCACATGGATGTACGCACTTAAGAAAAAGAAGAAAAGACTTCTACCGAAACGTTAGGAAGCCAAATTGATTTAAAGGTAAAGAAATTATTGAAACAGGTGAACTTGTGTACTTCTTGTGTTAATCAAATTTTCGTATACCCAGGGATACCTATTGTTTCCTGTTTGCTACTTAAAGCTATATTATTTATTGTTTGCTCCGTAAAGAACAAGTGATCTTGTTAACACTGCCATTAGCCGTTGTGTTCACACATAATCGTTAGCACGGTTGGGCAGGTCGTAAAAAGAGCAGCTTTAATCGGATATACGCGTTTCCGAGCGAACATGAAAAGCGATTATTGCCGCGGGCGGGAACGGTCGAACCGTGAAACAAATCCGTCTAGTAGTTTTACCGTGCGTGGCTGTTGGCTGAATGATATCACGTATCGAATCTGCGCAGCGTCCATTAAACGATCGGTTGGCCTATCGAATTTCCTCGAACCGAGTGGGAAAGGGCGGTCGCGGAGTGCCAGGTGGGCAATAAGGAAGACCGTAGCGGAGCGGAACCGAAGGAGAACGTGGCAGAACCGCCGAGACTTGCACCCACCGCATTGGGACGTAGCTCCTGACAAATGGTCGGCGGCCGATTAAATCAGCGGAGGGCGAGATAGGTTCTCCTCGGCAGTGACACGTCATGCCGCAGGACTCCCCTATTTATGTGCCACCTCGTGATCTCGATCGTGACGGCGGCCGGTCTGCCAAGCGTCTGCCCCGCTTTCCCTCCGACCCCTCTTCTCCATTAATCTCTCGGCTAACGAACTGTGCCGCAATGGTAATAACTTATCCTGAAGGATGACCGCGAGGAACCGTCGAAACGGCCCAATAACAACGGCGCAGATTCGTCCCGCCTAAATTACGTAAAAGTGAACGACCGTAATGGGGGCTTTCGCTGGTGTCTCCACAGCAGGGGAAGGGGGGGAGGGCACTGGAATTGCCGGTCCTTTTTTCACACGGTCTCGCGGGAAATGCCGAAGACGCTCCTTGAGGGAGTTCTCCCTTAAGACCCGGCAAACGTGTACGAGCAGGAATCTCGGTTTCACATACGTGCGCTCGTAGCAACGCTTGTCCGCACATCAAAGTGGCGCCTGCTACACGACGTGCACGGCGCAAACATTCGCGACAAGGACGCACATGTCGGCCGGGCTTCTTTCTACGCTCGCCGTTTTTCCTTGGCACACGGGCACCGCCGCAGAGCTACTTCGTTACAGTCGCTTTTGGCTTCGCCGACCGTCTGTCGAAATGCCCCGCCTAAGTATTAAATATGCATGTGTGTATGCACGTATATACATTGCCATCCAGGAGCGTCGACGATCCTCGTCGATCGTGGCCACGCCAACAAATCTCCGGCAAACAAAAAATTCGAGCAACACAGGGCGTAAGAAGATTAATTCGTCGGCGGATGTAACATCTGCTCGAAATTCATTAGGAGTTGTCCAACCGAGAACCCGGTGACATTGGTTTTAATGATGAAAAAAATGTCCAAATGAAGATGAACAGGTGAGGATTCGTTCGAGGATTTCCATTTTCTTATTCTTTACGTTGAACCAAACTCGGTTAGCGACGAAAAGCAGAAACGTAAGGATCTTTGGCTACGCGAGAGTAAGTTCCTGCCTCTGTTCACCCCCGGTCAATCGACACTCGTAATCCTGGTCTGTACGCGGACAAATCGTCATTTATTGCCTAGAACATTGATTGCCTATCGGAAGCAGCTCGTTCGGGGGTATTTAATATCGTTCCGATGAAATCGCAGGATCCCTGCAGTATCGCATTGTCCGCGCGCGGGTTATTAGTCGATTTGTTCCGATCGTCGGAAACGTTCGACGACATTCCCCCCTCACCCCTCTTTTCTGTGCGTCTTTATGCCACCCCCTCCCTCCCCCGCCTCACCCCTCTGTCGCTTTTCCGAGCATTCCGTCTCCTTTGTCCGTGGGCCGTGGATTTTTATTATTGCTTCGTTATTTATCGTCGTTATTTCCCCTCCAATAAAAGCCCTCATTGTGCCGGAGTGACGTGGAGCGGCTAAGTTATTTATAATGATTGCCGTCTTACGCCGGGGAGCCTCGCTGCTGTCGCAACCCGCCGACATCTGAACTTGCTGATACCTGTTGGTCGGTTTCTTGTAGCCATGCAAGTCAAATGTACATAATGAGAATCCTCGGTTCGAGGCGAACACCTCGCGCACTATCCATAAACAAGGCGCAACGAGCCGGCACGACGGAAAATATAATAGAAGAGGTAATAATAAATGACGTCGCGGACGGATAAACGTCGGGAAGGATAATTAAGAGAATCTTTCGCTCGGCTGAATTATACGAATCTACGTAGCCCTCGGAAGTTTATTTTCCTCCTATTGAGGATACATTTTCACAAAGGCTGCCTTTGTGCGCGCTAGGCTGCAGCGAGGTGAAATTTCGTGGAAAGAGGATGACTCGTATCGTCAGTGCAGTCACGCAGGCTTCTCTAATAAACACCTGATATTCACGAACTCGTAGGTGCATAAATAACGTTATAGTAGGTATACGCGACGCTCGAAATTCACGCCTCGCCGGGCAAAAGCCAGCTCCTCTCTCTCGTTTCCTTTTGTTTTTCCTTACTTTTTCCATGGATCCGTCAGGTTTAGCATAAATTTCAATACAACGATCCGCGCGTACGTGGTCACGTAGAATTTCGAGCCCGGGGGAGTGAGTTACCGTCAGTCGTTGAGCATCGAAAGAGTCGTTTTTGGGACACAATAAGACGAATAGTACACGCGCGGCACACGGACAGCAGCTGCACGCGTGCATTGAATGTTTTATCGGCTTAAGACCCGTACACAATGCACGAATTGCAGCAAATGGGAAGGGCTAGGCCGCGTTAAGCGAGGGTCCATATTTGATCAGTGTCCGTCCCTTCCCACCGTCCACTCCCTATGTGTCCCACAAACCCAACTATATTTCCCTCCCTTCCTACCTGATAACGCCGATTGAGATACAGACTTCGCACGGATGAAACGATAACTCTATAGCCGCACGTTCGACGCTTGTCCCTTACACCAGAATAAAGTTTAAATCACTTCTCCTCGAAAAAGGGGCCAGTGAATTCGGAGCCGTTGGAAGACTTTGCGACGTAGATTCAGCATTTTTTTCAGGAACAGAATTCGCCAATATTTAGCCGAGAAATAAAATAAAGGGGTCCGAGGACGTGCATAATTTGCCCGCTAACAATGGGAGGCAAACAAGTGCCGGCGTAGAATTTCCAATCTAATTCTGGACATTGGAGTTGAGTCAGCGATGACGCAGGGGCGAAATATAAAGAGATTCGAGGGTTTATTAATCGAACGATCGCGGCGATGCTGCGTGCTTTTTAATCGTAGGCAGGCTCGATCGATCGCACGTGGAGCTGACATTGATTGAAAATAAATTCCGTATTTGGAGCTAATCAAAATGCATTCTGTTATTACCGAGGGGACAGGGCGCCGTGAAAACACGGTTAATGATGTTGCGGGATCAGGTTTACCGCGACCACTCCATCGGACAGTGCAATTCCGTTTTCATTTTCATCGGCGATAATGGCTTTTCGCCAAGCCCGCGAGATTAACGCCTCGGAAAAATTAGAAAACTTCGAGACTAATAACCCGCATACCCGTTGCCCCGTCTTTGATAATTTTAATATCGCCTGCTTCCGTTAAACAGTTCCCAGAAAATTACTCTGTCGTTTTTATCGATAATGAGTATTCCACATAACGTGCTTGTTTATCGGTCAAATTACGAGCACATGTCCGGCCTTACCGAGGTAATACGTTTGGAGAGAAAATTAATCTCGTAGTTACTTTGAAGTTCAGGAGAAGTGAATTGCTGTTGGTAGAGTTTTCCGAACAGAATTGCTCTAAATACCGCAGAGTACGCTTCTCACGTAGCGCATACGATTTATTACGTGTTCAGAAATTATGCGAGATATATTCCGCGCATGTAGCCCGTACTATTCTTTAAGTGCTCGGGTTTCCACGGATTAATTTCAAACGTGTATCCACGTAAGCGGGACCCATTAACAAGATTCAGCGTATAGCACGAGTAAACGTATCGATTACGCATCGCGTCGACTTCAATGTTTAGAAACCGATATGTACGATGAAAACCATATCGAGAGTAGTTTAAGATAATGCGTTGCCTCGTATTAAACTCCCCGTAAATCACCTGTCCATGATTGAGTAGTTCGGTCGAACGAAATTTCAATTTATACCTGCATAATCTACTGGCAAGATTTATCAGTGCCTCATGGAATTAATCTCTTTACAAAATCAGAAGGTTTACATTATCCTCGGCCAGTTCCGTTCTGTTGGTACAGCGGTTTCAACGACAAAGAAACGATACTTGCATTTGCCGGGGCCGAGAGTTTTAAAATAGGAATGCAAGAGGACGTGTGAGCTGGCCTTATACGAAGATAATTATATTTGTCAACAAAAAAGGGAGAAACAGGGTCGGGGCTTTAGCATTCCGATGTGTTGAATACACTTGCCGCATGAGTATGTGCGTCTGTATACGTATTCAGGCGTTTCCTGGAGCGTCTAGACGTCTTCCACGGGGTGCTCTAATAATTAATTGTTGCGTCCATCCGCGCCTGCCCGTATTTCCCTGGCATCGGGCCGCAGGAGCTCAAACAAACGAGCCAGTACATTGCAGCCGCGCTGACTCGAGAGCACGGCGATCGATGTTCTCCATCGAGCGTGGCGAGTCCCTCCTTCATTGAAGATAAAAAAGAAGGAAAAAAAGAGACCGAGGGAAAGAGTATCGCGACTTACTTTATCGCCCTGCCCGTAATGAAAGAGAGCAAGCCTCTGTTCTCCAGGAAATAACTTCGTTTCTTCGCTAAATAAACGACGTAGCTGAATAAAATTCCATCCGTGTAATCCCTCGGCGGTCAAATAAGGTCTCGAAAACTTCCTCAATTATCCGGACTAGGCAGGCGGACGTACAGAACAAACGACCCGTAATCGATCTGCCAGTAGACTTTAATACTAGCCCGATGCTCCTTCGGTTAGGCGTATTTTCGCAGTTACTGAAAGGAACGATGCATTCCGAAAGAGAATACGTAAGATTATTTACCAATGTATGCCTTTCTGCGCGCTTGTCAAACTGGTCAAGGTTGGCCCTTCGATCCGGGGGGCTTGGATTTAACGTAAATAACATTTGGTACAGGCCAGAAGATGGTGGGGAAGGCATCCTGTAGGACGCAGGGGCCAGCTTTAAATCATAGAGCAGGTAGAGATCATTAAATTCACGATTTAGAAGGATCCGTGCGCTGCAAAGCTTTGATCATAGACCCGTCAAACGGGGAGTCCAAGATATGTAGCCGGTGCTCGAATAATGAACGCGCGTAAGATCCAACTGTAACCTCGGCCACGAGGTGAAAGGGTTCGGCGAAGAAAGATTTTCAGATTCGTAAGCCATCGTGATATACGATCCGGGTATTAGCGAGACGCCTTTTCACGGCGCGCTTGTAGAGCTGCTGGCACGTTCTTCCCTGAGACCTATCTCTCTCCTCTCCTAATGCCGGATGCGCCAAGTCACAAGCACACGTGGTACAAACCACCGGGAGAAATAACTGGCAATAAGCACCTTTATGAACGATTAATAAAATAACAACCGTTTCCACGATCAATCATTTGTCCGCGCGATACGGCTAATGGAAAGCATTATTTTAAAATGGATAATCGTGTACTCATTCGCCGGGGGTTACAACACGGATTCTTATCAGACGTATAACTATAATTCGCGATTGTCTTTGGAGATATGATTGGCAGGGCGGCGTGCTTGGAAAACAACGCCGGGGAATATGGCTACTCATTTCGAGCGTAACAACCTGCTTTGCCTGTTATCTCGAGGGCTTGTATATAGAATGTACGTACATCTCGAGATTGTAGGTACGTCGGTTTACAGGTAGGCGCGCCGTGACACAGCTACGAGCACAATCGAATCGCGCTTTTACCCGTGAAAGGAGCTATTATAAAGCCGCCAGCGCGAAAGGCATTCGATCCTATTGTGACGCGAATCGTGACGTCTTATCGTTATCAGCCGCCTACGTGCTACTCTCTCTGGCCGTGCGAATCCGGCCCGTTCTGGGAATAGGCACGTCGAGATTTCCGGTACACGGTGCAAGACTTCTCACATACACGTTTGCCAGGGCAAAAACCTCGTCGAAGCACGCAATGCCTGACAATTGGCCCGGTTGCAGCTGGGAAGGCTGTTCCTTCTCTCCGAGGATTTCCGCCGCCTAATTCGACCAGTCAGACAATCGCGCCACGCCTCGGACTCGATACACATCCGGCCATGAATAGGAAAGCAAGGATCTTCGCAGGCTCGCTGAGACGACGATGGAGAAGGAGAATAATTAGGAAGGAGATAACGCTAGAGTTTAATTAAAGAGGTGTCCGCTGGATACGGAATGTCGCGAAGACGGCTGAGAATAATCGTCGGTGCAATTAAAACGGCCAAGCTAGGTGGCGGCCAAAGGGAAGAAGCGTTTCGATCGTCACGAGGAAATCAGGGAAGAGGACTAACACTCGTTGTTTCCTAGGTTTCGTATTAAGCCGATACCGTTGGCCAGTTGGATCCTCCGTGGGATCGCTTCAGTCCCCCCGGACCCTTGGCGTAGATTAAAGAATATCGGCCTATCGCGGACTCGCCCCTCTTCTAAAGTGATTAAACTCGATGCTCCGGCGGCGGAGTTACCGTTGCACACGTTTCACGATACTCAGCCGAGTTGCCGAGGGAACATCCGCGCTGAGGTAAGTGTGGGTAGAGGCGTTGCAACGCCGCGGCGGAGTAATATTTCAATAAACCGTGATTTACAAGCCCGATTAATTGACTACGTTTCTTCGATTCAGCGTCTAGTTTGCGAGCGGCGGACTCGGCTACACACGCTGTATAGACATTTCCTTTCACGCTCGACCGGTGATAAGTTCTCTCCTGCAGGTACCAGTCTACCCACCTTCGATTCCGGTCTTGCCCCTTCACGTACGCCATTCTCCCTTCTCGATAACGTCGGCTCTTCCCTCTCTCTCTCTCTTTCTTCTTCTTCTTCTTCTCTCTCTCTGCCCCCCCTATCTGGCTGTCTTTCTTCCTCCCGTCGCATTATGCTAGAAGCCACTCCTCCTTTCAACGAGTTCGCACGACGACGTTCCCGGTCGCTGACACAGTCTGCACGGACGACGGGGTTAATCGCTATTTGACCTAATTTTATTCACGCGCCTTCGAGCCTCTCGTGGAAGACAATGGGCGACTTTAATTCCACATCTTCGGCCGACTCGTGAATCGTCCTAATGCTTCGTTCGTTCGGTCGCCTCATTTGTTCCTCCGATTCACGGGCTCGCAGATTATTCAGAGATTGCGGACTATAAATGACGATCGTGGCTTCGCATTACGTCCTCGACCCACTCTAATCGCCCCTTTCCGTTTTGTACAGCTCTTTAATTGCAATTAATAGTCGTCCATTGTGCCATCTTCGACTCTTACGCATCCACCATCCGAGTCCTGCCATTCATGCGGATAATTATGTTTCCGGAAAATCCAGCCGCGCTCCATTCTCGCTTGATCCGAATTCGTATTAGAAACTTTTACCGTGAATTACGGGCAATCATCATTGGCAGCTGCAGCGAACCCCTCGGAATTACTGGGAAAATTTCTTAACGTAAATGCGTCGAACTTTAGGACCAAATTTTCATCGTTGCGTAACATCCTTTGAATCAAGCATTATATCAGATTAGTATCACGTTCGTTCGGAACGTGTCACCGTGAGCTAGAATGAAGCCGTAAATTGCGACAGAGGTGAAATCAGTGTGATTTAAAGTTGTTGAAATTTTGATCCGAAAGAAGGATAGTTCGTGTTTGAGGTCGATACCGAAGAAGCGGTTCCTCTCGGGACGCCGAGACCGGCGGGCTTTGATTCGCGGTATTATATCGAGCAGATCCCAGGAGGAACGGGCACGGCGCGTTGACTAGGATATATCGATTCTCGTCCTGTGGCCAGCATTGGGGAAAGGGCCCCTCGCGCGCGCGCGTCCTCCTTGCCGGTCAATTAATTTCTCAGCATGGCTTATCGAGGATTCTTCGACGACGGCATCCAGTAAGAGCACTCGCGCCAGCGTTGGTTTATTTCTGGCGGCACGAAAAAACGAACGAGATGCCCGCCGAGGGCAGGCAAAGAGGAGGGGGATATAAGACGAAAAAGGGCAAAAGAGGGGCCGAAGGAGGTGGATGCGGGGCAAAGTAGGAGGATGGGGGACGGGGGGAGGAGGAGGGATAGGAGCGAGAAGATGCAGAAGGGAGAGTGTACCGGCACGGCCGCGAAGAAGCCACAGCCACGGGAGAGGTCAACGTTCTGCCGAGGTGCATTGCCTCGAGTGCAGAACGAAGAGAGGAATGGACCCGGTCAGAAGGAAGATGGCACCGTCCGGGCCGGCGATCCTGCGGGACAGAGAGGAGAAACCCGGCGAACCTGCGGAATATGAGAAAGAAGGACAAGGTGCCGAGGTGAGACAGGGAGAACGGTGCATCTACGAATCAGCGGCCCAAGATCTGAGGGAAACGCTGTTGCTGCTGCCGCCGCCGCCGCCGCCGCCGCCGCTGCTGCTGCTGCTGTTGCTGCAAGGCTAAGGGGAACGGCGCAGGGGAGCAAGGATATAAACGTGGAAGGAGAAGAAGAATGACGACGCGCTCGAAGGAGAGAAACAGCTGGACTTTAAGCGGCAGGTGCACGCCGCATAAACGGCGCGCTCATGATTGCCGCGTTACAAGGATGTCAATTCTCTCAATTACACCGAAAGATTGTCGAATTACGCGGGCGTTTCGGGGATTTTAACGGCCAACCATCGCCGCTGCGCTCGTTCGAAAACTTTCCGCGATATATATCCACCCTCTGGCCTTCCCCCGAAATTACCAGGGCAGTGACGGGGATCGTAAAATCTTAGAGAAATTTATTTTTACGACCCTTTGCTCTAGCCGCAGTTCGAGAGATTGAATTACTTTTCGGGTAGAAAGGATTTCCGAGAAGGGAATGAAATTACCCGATGTAAACGTGCACGATTATCGATTTGTTGCGTTACCAAATTTACATTCAATCGTGGCGTGCGTAAATTCCAATTTAGGCGAAATGTATTTCAGCGTAAAAACGATTCTGTTATCGCTAGATTTTTCGTTTGGGGGAGAATTGAAAGCAGAGGAACGTTCCAAACGACCGCCTCGAACAATCTGGCAGAGTTCCATAGAACCGGTGATTTTGTATCTATTTACCGAATCCCATACCGTCATTGCCTTCTTCAAGCCGACTTATGATTTACTGTACCCGCATTCGTGGGATTTGTAATTTGTACCGTCTTAAGCTCGAATATTGTCACGATTTAATACTTTATTCAAGTCCAATTATTTATGAGGGTTGCATTCATTCATTCCTTCGTTAAAGACCGCTATACATAAAAACGTCATCAGTCAATTAACACAATATTAATGATCGAATCGATAAAAGATGGAAAAGAATTAGCATTAACAGTTAAATTTATCGGAAAGATTCAACGTCCATGAAAGTTTGTCTCAAAGATTTGCTGAAATACCTTCAAATGTTGAAACTCTACGAGCCAGTGCCGTATTTAATTAGTACAAGAAAATCCAATGCACCACGCTGCACGTGAAGTGCGTCGATTTCTGTATTCCCTGTGATGTAACGAACTTTCTTGGTTGGTTAAGTCCTGACTTTGCCGGGAACTTCTGATTGAAAACCTTCCGAAACCATCGCCTAGGAATAATTAATTTTCTCCGTTTCTCCTTTGTTTACACGGGCAAACAAGATTCGATATTTCTCAAACGTCGGAAACGTCGGGCGCAGCGAAAATATCTTATGAAACTATACGGAGATGAAAACAATCTCCGTTTATACTTATTATTCCACGTCGCCAGGCTTTTGTATCGCAGAAATGCAAATGCGCAGAAAAGTTGCTATGCCGGCTCGATTGTTCATAATTAAACGAAACAAAACGGAAGGGAAATGCAACGTTTAATTCACGCAGTTTACGTTGTAGCAGTAGCATTCGTGATGGTGCTTTTTTCAACGGCATGGAACGTGCCATCAAATCGATAACGCAATAATCAAGGCTTTTCGGAAACGAATCACCGATGCGGTGCATAGCCCGTCTTTCTCCATTAATTATCCCCGCCAGCGGTCAAATCCTATTCAGTTTTCAGCGTTGTAGGTGCGAATGAACCGTGGACCGCGATGTCAGCTAAACTCCATAACAACGGACAATTAACGGGATCGCCGACAAAATTAGCATACCAGAGAAATACTTCAATAATCTATACCCCATACCATTTTATCATTCTCGATATATTTGTCGTACTTTATTTTTGAAGATCTTTACAGAATATTTTCCCAGGGTGTTTAAATGATATGTCAGTATTATTCTTTCCCGTCATTCGGTGATTACTGTCACTGCATTAATTTATGCGGCCGAAAATGATTTAGCGAATAAAGTTTCTTCCGTTTGGTCGACTTCAACGTACCTTGAACCCGAGCGCTTATCATTATCCCGGCTTTCTTCCGACTTCTTTCCACCCCCCCCCCCCCCCCCCGAGAACTTTATCGGAAATACTGCTGAATGCATTATGCGGAAATTTTATAGCGATGCATTATGGTGCATCGCAATCTATCATCGTGACCTTTTTCCACCTTCGAAAGCGCATTTCGACGAGATTCCGATACCGGATGCGGGTTCCCCAGCCCTTGCGACTCGCAAAAATGAATTTCCGCAAAGTTTTCTCGATGAGCAGAGGGGAGAGGGGAGGGGGGTTTAGCCGCCCAACGTACCGTCTCGGAACTCGGCACGAAAATGTCGTGCGAGCAGTAGGGAACGTCACAAACAACGGCGAAAACCTTTTCGGTTTCAGCACTGACCATCCACCGTTTTCTAGCCTTGAGAAGCAAAATAAACGAGCATACAGCGTTCCAACTTCATGACCATTCTGCAGAATTGCTTTCAAAGTCCGCGGAAAGTCACTCTCTACATTCTACTTCCTTCATTTCGCCAACGGATCAGCAACAAACCGCCTCATCGTGTAATTTGATGTTTAACACGCGGACAATTAACTGGCAATGAATTTGCCCATTATTTACAATAATTCACATTGGCACTAATCATTATTCAACGCGATAGCTGTTGTAACATGGGCTGCGCACGTAAAATATTGTTCATGTCGAGCGCCCTGGCGTTTATAGAACCAGGTTATACATAACAGCTAATAATTACAGAGTACGCAATGCTGGGCACTGTGAGTCGGTTGCTATCAGGATGTTCAACTAAGTATTGGTGCAACAACTGTTGGGTGTATCGTCTGAAATCATGCTTCAAGGCGACGATCCCCGCGACATTGCACGAATGAGACGACAGGATGTGAATAGCATACGCATGCTGCGTTCAGCAAGCCGTGTAATTCAGTGTCTAACAGTAGTTTTACGGCTAGAAATTATCAGCATCTACTTACAATCTATGCTCAGGTAAAGGGATAATCACTGCTGATCAATTATCGGAATTAGTCTTGTACCGTCCAACTTTCGTGTCATTTATACTCGCGAAATTATTAAATACGTCCATCGTGGAAATCATTTATCTAGCTCTTAGTAATTCCTTCTAATTAGCAAGATTTTCTACCGGGCAATTTTTCCTGGTGTTTTGTCTTATTTGAATATTTCACTTGTCTTACGCAGCACGTTTTAATTTGTATTGCCGGAGGTGTTCGCATTAAAATATTTCGCGGAAAGCTACGTCGACGGAGGAATGAATAAATAAATGGCGGATAAAGTAAGAGTTGGCGGACGACGACGAAACGGCTGGTCAGAGGAGAAGAACTGGAGAGCCGGCAGTGACAATAATTCGAAGCGGCAGAGCTCCAATTAAAGCTCTATAAGGCAAGTCGAGCGTTCTGTTTGCCTGCCAGTACGCCTCTTCTGACTTGCGAATTCCGAGTAATTGCCATGGCTTTTGTCCGACGTCGATGGGAAACGCATGGGCATCGTAGGACGGAAATTCGAGCGATGCTTATCAATTCGGACATAAAGCAATAAGGCACGTAAAGCTCCGAAGGCCGTGGAGGGGATCAAATTCGCTTCTGAATTTTTTCTCTCGGACGTGACCAGAAATAATGCCGGGATACTTTAGAGACACTCGAGGGTGGAACAATTTTTTCTTGTGTAAGTCCAGCGATATCCCAGCACCTCGGAAAAGAGAGATCCGTATCGAAGTTTTATCTTCGAAATCGCCTGATGAAAATGTCGAAAAAACAGTTCCCTAACACCTGTAGTAATAACGTTTCTTGATACATCCACGTGTGTGTCAGCTTTTTGTATTTTATGTAGAATTACCTTCAAAGTAACATCCACCGACTGTCTGCTGTATTTAAATAACGCCTGGCCGTGCTGTAAAACACGAATATTTCTGCACAAGACTGACGCCGAGGGTAACGTTGTAAAAAAATTCCGGTAGCTCTAGGGTCCCCGGGGGACCGGTATTTTAGGGACTTTGTGCGACATATTTTTTTCAGTTCTGTATGATGGCATCAGCCGTTTCGCAGTACACCCTGGCCGGGATCTACGGCAGTGCGCTGTTTTATGCCCCGTACAGTGGAGCGTAAACTGAAATTTGTATAGGTGAAACACGATGGGACGCTATAATCCAGCGTTATATTCACTTACATAGGTATAGGTAAACGTAGGCGGAACACACGCGATAAGTTCTCGCGAATCGTGACCGGCATAGTCCCTCTCCCGGGCTAACCAACAGATGTGCACGTGAAACGACGACGTGGAAATTCTCTGCGGAATCGAACGAGGGAGATTATTACCTCGAGGAGAATGCCGCTTGATCCCGAAGTTGCTTGTTTTTCATTCCCGGCGCGTTAGGATCCTTGTTTCCTTCCGTCGCCGCTCGTTATCCTTTCTTCTACGGTTCTTCCGTAACGAGACATTGCCATACGCGACGAGACTTTCCACGATTCAGCCAACCAACGCGGTCGTTCGTAACTTCACATTCGGTCCACCAAATCGCTAATCGGCGAACGTTAATTTTAGCCGACGGAAAAACCCCATTTTCCAATTTTTTATGATTCTGTCGTGGAGGTCCTTCGCTTTGACTTCGCGCCGATGAAAGGGACGAAACAGCTACCGCGAAGACACGAAACTTTCGCGAAAGTTCAGATTTTAATTAGAAAGTTATGCGCTACTGGGGGTCCCGGAGAGGAGCTTTGATAACTTGTGATTCCCACCATATTTCCCACCCCTCTTTTTGTTTACAACGTCTGCTCTTACGACGCACCTTTTATAGGTCTTCATGCTGAAGAAAAACGCATAAGCACCACCCGTCACGACTTAATTTCCACGAGAAGTGCAACTTCAAAATCCAATTGCAGTAAGAAATTTAGGGTCCTCAGTTAATGATGAATGTTAAATACCTACTAAATATGCTGTTATTCCTCGATAGACTGAAGAATGTTCAACTATGCGAAGACCTTTAGATCGACGCAACAAACTTTAAAACAAATTCGAAGACCTTAGGAACTTTATACACTCAAATGAACAACAAACAAGTATTTCTTCCCTTTAAACTGGAAGAATGTTTACAATTTCTAAGAACTTCAGAACTATGTCACGCGAATTCAGCGCTCTAATTTAATAAAAAAAAAGTTGAAAGTTGGATGGCTACTTTAATGAGAGTTTTAGGATCGGGTTGTAATATATATTGTTAAAGGAAATTCCAAAAAAAGGGCAATGTAAATGATTAACGAGAATCATGACACCTACCCCGGGTCTTTTCCTATTTACCGTAGGCGTCGGACAAAATGTTTTCAACGTTCGTTAGCGTCCTACACTCAATCATCTCGTCGTAGGAAGTGGTAATAACGTATCTAAGACTGATAATTTGCCTTTCTATGACACACTGTCAGCGCGGAGTAGGTTTAATGCATCGGCGAACATGATTTCCGTTACGCGTAAGTCAATAGGCATTGATAATGGATCTTTCCTCGGGAAAGGTAACGAGCATGATAATCAAACTAAACTGGAAATTTCCTTTTACGTTACTTCGACACTGCGCTGCGGAAGCAGGCACAACGACGACAAGGAAAGCCTCCTCTAATGACTGAATAAAAGTTACTCGAGAAAACCCAGTTGAAAAACTTTCATCATACTACGGTCGTTATTAAGTTACCTGTTTTACAAGATTAAGCGCACTCGAAGAACCATGTAAAATCCACTTTTGCCCGACCAAAATTGCATCTGAATTCTAAGTACAGATACCCGGCCAAATTGTCGAGCAATTATGGAAAAGAGCGAACGTTCGAAAAACAACATTTTTCGCTACGATCGAATTTAGGATTCCCCCGAGACGAAAAATATGAATTTATGTAGGACCTTTGAAGTTCCAAATACGCTAGAAATATTGAGAAGAATTTGTGAAAGTAAATCAATCAATTGGCTCATGTATTCCTTTCCACGAAAAAAATGAATTTCTGTTATCTTGGCACTTTGACCCTTTTTCCATGATTGGTACTCAATTGTCGACGGACTTGCAAATAATATTCTCCGTGAGACGATGTGCCGAGAGAACATCTCGTGGTATGTCACTGCGTCGAGAAAATCGTGAGACGGATTGATTCAGCGACGACTTATAACATTGTTTTCTATTTGTAACGTTACGAAACCAGTCTGGATCGATTTGGTCATTGGTTGTGACTCATCGAACAAACGTCCGCGGATCGCGGGTACTAGACTGGCTACCGGCGGGGAAGGAGCAAGAAAGAGAAGAGAATCGCCTGAAGGTCGGCACGGGGCGGCAGGGAGACACGAAGGACAAGGAGAAAAACATCGGCTTCATTTCCAACACGATCGACAATCTCCGTCTGGAGCGAAACGTCTGACTCACTCTCTGTGGCCCCTTACGGGACGAAGACGCGACGGAGAAACGAATGAAATATTACATGGGCCGCGGGGGAAACTGGCCAGGAGGAATATCTCTTTCACCGTTTGCACCATCCCCCGTTTTTCACGTTTCGGGACGATATCGCGGCAATTACGGCCCTACGTATGAGAATCCCGCGCCGGCCATTCTCCCGGGGAAGTTGGGCAGACTGGCCCTGAGACGCCGGCTGCAAGATGGACGCCATAGTTAAATGGTAGGTGAGAGCCGTGTGTCCCCTACTACCTGCGTCCCCCCTCCGTCCCGAAGGAAGTAGCCGATAAAACTGGTTTGACGGGTATCGAGGAAACCATCCAAGTTACTCGGTAGGTAGTCTCCGGTGTTTGGCTAGGCACCGTCGTCCTTTTCAGTCGTCGCCGGGACTACCACTATCAACTCCGTCCACACACCACTACCACCGGGGATTCCATTTACTCGGCATTATTCCTTCGAGAACGGCCGCGCTGCCTCGGAACATCGATGACAAACCCTACTCATCCTCGCCACCATTCACAGGGACCACGGGGATCGACTTGGCCTTCATTATACACACGTACGGCGCGCGAGGTACACTCGGCCCTCGTAAACAGGTTCTGTTAAAAGTCCACTGCACTTGGCCCAGACGGGTTTCGGCCAAACTCGCCGAGGAACCTGATAACGCCATTGACAACGAGGAATAAAGGAAGATCTGCACCTACCCCGACGATATAAATAGCAAGGCACTCACAACACGCCATCTCAAGACCACTCTGATATTACACTGAAATGACGTCATGTCTCGACGATTCTAAGACGTTATAAATTATTAATAAGAATCAACGGATTGCAATAATGCAACGGGGATATATCGATTTACGACATTGCGATAAAGTCTACACAGACGATTGCGTACAGAATTATAATTAATTTTTTGTAGTAAAGGTTTTGTAGAAATATTCCGATTCTAAAGAGCACTCAATAATGTCAAAAACAGCTGCATGATGAATTTACTTTGAAGCCAATTCTTTTTGAAATTCATTTAAAAAGGCTAAACGCTTGTTAGGTGGTCATGCATATCGAGTGCTCTGTTACAATACAATGCGAAATGTTGATGTTTCGAATGACCTGTGATTCGATGCAGAACAACACGAAAAGTGCCTTTAGCAGAGTACCGCTTGATTTTGGATTAAATTCTGGAAATACAGCGCGCATGGCGTTATTACACCGAGGGTGTAGCGTGTGTGTGCTGAGCGATGTCGTACAAAGATACAACGAGAACACGGCTATCAGCAATGCTTCAGTGAGCAAGTATGCCTAACACTACGGCATTTGCCTACTATTTTTAACTTTCATGCCAAAGTCCGCTACGTGAGACACAAATAAATAGAAATTTCTTCAACGGCATATTAATGATAATAATATCGATGCAATTTCCCAGTCGTCGTTAGATCTTTGCGCACAATTTTTTCACGAATAAAGTTTCTAGGAACAAAGATTAACCAGATAAAAATTTACACTGCCATTCTCTGAGCGTTATTGTGGCGTGTAGCGCACGTTGAATTTTAGGAAAATAAAGCAACGCGCCATATTTGGTAGACAGTATCGTAGGAAACGGAAATCTGTGTCAGTGTGGAAGAGATGTCAATGTTCGGAGGTGTTGAAATAATCGATGTGCAGCAGGTAGGATCTACCTGGTGGGCAGGTCAGTTACTCGTGGAATACACGCTAGGTGTAGGCAGTTATTCCTGTTTCAATTCCTCCTTAGGTAGGTGCATGAGTTACGGTAACCAAAGAGAAACATACGCAAATTATAACGTGGCCCTACCTACGGATGATTTAGCCTCCTTTGTTCTGAGAATGCCCCTTCCTACATGGAAGGCAAGGTTTTCTTTACTGGAACAAGTGGCGAGAAGCCTCTAGAGAGAATCCCCCTTGAAACTCACCTGAAACGAACAAAAAGTGATTGGCTCGTTAGCGATTGTACTTTTGCAATTCGTTCCGCTGCGCTACGCGTAAGGCATATTTAATGCAAAACCCCGGACAGCCGAGGCTTGTGTTTGTGCGCACGAAATTAATTAGTACTAGAGAGTGAACTACGGATTCATTGCATTATTAAAACTTTATTTCGTAAATAACGTCATCATGTTCATTTAATTAATACCAATTTCACCTGCACATACGGGATTATTAATAATAACTTTACGGTTTCATCGGAACAATGGTTCATTCGGAAATTCTGAGCAATTGTATTAAAATTATTCTCCGTCCTAATGGAATGAAAACTGCTGGCAATTTGTTAAGAATGCCACATAGTTTCGATCCTTTGACGAAGCTTAACGGAATGATTAAAAAGTGTTTCGTTTGCCGTGAACTCGAAATCGATGCGGAGATTTAATCGATTTCCCGTGTAGCGTCTAATTTCCTACGGGTTATATGCTTGTCCGCTCGTAAAGGACCTTCGTAGGGGTACGGTTCATCTTGACCTGACGTTTCATTAGTAAACGAAAGAAACGGCCGGTTAAGCGCGTAGAAAAAGATTCGTTAAGGCAAGGCGTCGCGTTCTGCCCAGAAAAATATAACAAACTTGCCGCTCCATAGAGCATTTCAGGTATTCCGGGGACTTTTTACAGCGATTCCTCGGCGCGATTTATGAAGCGGAATGCGCAAAGTATGGCGGCGATGTTCGCCTGCTATCGTGCGGCACATCCATTACACTGCATTTTTCTATTGCACTCTGCAGCTGCCGTAGATGCATCCGTTTCATTGGCGCGCTTGCATCGCCCCGTATAATCCTTAATACAACCGCACCCGCATACATGTACACTTCGTGCGTACGTCGAAAAGTTTTGAAAGCCTTAGGAAAAGAAAGAAGAAAATAATGTATCAATAACCGGGAATAGGATACTCGGAAATTGGCTGAATTAAATTTTTATTCCATTTACGAATATTGTGAAGTGAATTCATTATATCGTGGTGCTTTGATTATCACGGTATTCTTTCTCTTGTACTCATTACAGTGACTTTCGCTGACGTCATTGTGGAAACATTAGACACGGCAAGATGTAGACATCTTTTCTTTCTCGTCCAGACATTACGGTATTTCTTTGCTCTCAGGTTTTTTCCAACGTAGATTCTCAAAAGACCTAAGTCTAGACTAATTCTATACTATGTAGAAATTGTTCTAAACATGTGAGGAAGATTGCTTTGATACTTCCAAGGCTACCAGTCAAGTTAAAAAAGGTAATATGTACTCTATAAACGAATTTCACGTCCTGGAAGCTTAATCCACTTGGCTGTCACTTACGATCCTACGGTTGGTTTGTTTTTCGAAACACTGTGTGAGTGTGTGAGTGTGTGAGTGTGTGTGTCGCACGTAAGACGTTAGCGAGCGACGAAACAATTTTGATCGGCTTTATATCGTCGCTGCGTTTATGAGTGTTTCTTCGTGATCCCCTTTGAAGGCTATGACGCTCGAGTTACGATCTTTACTGCAAACCGCCCGCTACCTACGATCTCCCGAGAGCGTTCGTGCACGTTCCGAGTTACCTTTCGAAAGGTGCGGGCTATTAAGGAGCGTTCTCATCGACACGCGAAGTCGCGATTAATTTCGCACGAAGCGTATCGTCGATCCGAGCGCGACGAGACCCCGCTTCTCCAATCGCTGCTCATATCGAGATCAACTCGAAGAAGGAGATAGCGTTTCTCTGAATCGGAGCGTTCGGTCACGAAATAAGTCCGTTAAATTAAAGTACAGAGAATCAGCAGCCACGAAACGACCGAACGCAGAATCGTCAATCGTCGGTAATCAGGTCCAGGCTTTTTAAGGGTTACTTCAAATTCGGATCTCCCGAAATTCTAGCCAATATTAGCGCAAAATTGTCAAAGTGAAAATTCCGTTCCGTTGACAGGACAAAGACGGTAGGATAGGAATTTAATAACGAAGATGAAGATCCAGACGGCTATTGATGAAAATTTGTAACAACTATAATTTCAAGTAAATTACAGTCACTGCGAACATGATATCTTGTCAAAGTGAAAAATACATTTCAGTAATAGGTAAAAGGCGTGCCGATAGGAATTAGACGAGGTGCACGAATAGCGATGAAAGTTAATTTCATACGTGAGTTGACAAGTTCTCTTCGACGAAGGGGGGAGGGGGGAAAACGGAATATAGGAGTGGAGCGAATCGCGGATGAGCGCGCAGGTTGTGTCACGTTTCAAGATGAAATTTCAATAAAGCCGCGCCCGCTTAACTTTGCCGTGAACTTCGTCTCGAGATTGTGGCGCTATGAGGTGAGACTGGCGGAGGAAGCGCTTGCCTGCTCGCCAGCGTTCAACCGAAACGACGACTTTATCAAGAATTTCAACTTCATCAGCTGTATCGAAATCTTACGTAACTTTATAAAGCCCCTATCTCATATGCCGCGGGCAAAATTATCAATTAATTTCACCAACCTCCGAGGTACTACTTCCGGTTCGGCGTTAATGCATTAACACGGCCATGATCCGAGCGCAGAAATTTCTGCTAATTCGCTCGCCTATAAAGTTTGTCGGACATGGGGAGCTTTTAAGGAATTGTGTGAATAGGGGAAGAAACGTTGAGTTCAATTGCCGAACCCTGTATGTATTTTCGGACAATTCCTTCAGTGCAAAACGATCTATTATTCAAGGGGGAAGGTATATTGGGATTTGTCGCATGTTACCAATATTTTTAAGATGTCAGGGGGGGATCGAAGGGACGGTGAAATCTTGTCTCCTAAGAGCCGAGCTAACTCGGCTACCAAAATGTTGACAGCAGATGTGGAGCGGGCAGCTGTCGGCGAAAAGTAGGAAGTAATAATGGAGTTTCTCGTCTCTTTCCAAGCCGAAAACTTTTCGCATGCAAAAGGGAGTTCAGCTGGCGAAGCACTCGTAAGTGACAACCGGATTGATTCGAAGAGTGCCTCGCGAGAGTGAGGACAAATCTTACGGCAATTTCCTTTTCCCCCGTAAGACCGGCCAATAAATTTCATTTTTCTCGGCAGCCACGGAAAAGCTAAGATCCAAGGGGGGTTGCGTGCGTGCGGTAAACCGATGGATAGAAAGTGAGCTTATATTTCCTCGCTACGGGTAGTTATTATGTCCGCGGTGTACCTTATAGCCGTGTTATTTTTCATGGCGAATAGAGCGGAGAAGAGAGTCGGCAGCGAGCTGGCCGCATCGATCCTTCATAAATTTTACGAGTAACACCTGCACTACTAAATACAACTAAGTTTTCCTCCTTGCACGGTATTGAACTTTCTTACGAACCTGAGCAAGTACCGGCTTGCACGCCGATTGTCCAACTTCGCCAAGCAAACAGGAGAATGTACATCCCCCTGCTCAGAGACAGTATCACGGGCGGTTCTAGCCCCTAAACAAACCTCCGTGCACCGTACGAATGAAATATCAACTTCGTTGTATCGTCCTTAACAAACGATTCTCCTTCGCTCCCTTTTGAATCGTCGAGAAAAAAAGCTCAATTTCCATGGGATTAAAAACACGCTCATTATTTCAGACTTATTTCCCCCTATTGATTTTATCTATAGGGCGCTGAGAAGAAAGAAAGAAAGAATTCTAAGAAGGCAGAAGGGGTGTGAGACATTGCTTTTATCGATGACCGTTATATATGTATATCGAAGGTAATGGCCAAAGTTTCGAGGGAAAACTGTCAAAATGCCGCACGGTTATACATAGGCGTGGCATCGATGGAAAACCGCTGGCTGTTCTTCAGGACCGTCCATTTCCTCGAAGCGTCGATCGAAACCTTGGCGAATATAATATCTGAAAGTTCTCATGATGCGGAAAAGTCGGATTGCGGCGCACTATGCGCTATATGTATATATCGAATATCTTATATAGCCGCTCGCAGTTACAAAGTTTCGAGCCTAGGAGCTCGGGGCCGCGGCATCTTGAAAGATATTGTTCAAGTTGGCGAGCTTGCACAGGCCTCTTTCATCGTCGTATGCTTGTCATCTTTCTTTCGCTCCTTCTTTCCTTCCTCTATTTACTTGCTTCCTTGAGCCCAGGGAGTTGCCCCCGGGCCATCGGCGCGTTTCCCTGCTAACGTAAATCTACTTCCTTTCCAAGCTCTCGCTAGAAAATTCCGCACAAGTATATGGCCATTCGGCGTATCGTTTCGCTTCTATTAAAATCCTATTCTCGCGAGAGGCGCAAATACATCTCGTAAAGCGCAATTTCTTCGCACCTACTGTCGCAATTAAAACGGCTCAATGTTTGTGGACATTAGAAAAAAGTTCCGAGAGTTCGAAGTTGAGAAAAAGCTGTCGTGCATGTGGCAATCCCGACAGAGAATCACTGTTGTCACTGAATTATGAATATTTCTAGCGTTAACGAATGCGCGCTAACGAAGTTAGCATTCCCCGGCAAGTTTGCCACGGTGGTTAAGGAAATAACGGGCGCGAAGTCGTATGTCTGTCTCGCGTCTCTCGCGGGTCACCTCCTGTTCCCCCGTGCGCCGTCACTTCAAATTGTTGAATCTACGCGGCTACGGGATTTCACTGGAGTTTCTCGAGCTTGGCGTCCTGGGAGCTCTCGATGCTCGCTCCGCTTGGCGGTTCTTTGACTTATAGGCAAAACGCCCCCGGACGGCCGGCACAGAATGAAAGCGTCGTCCCGTTCTCCATTTCCCCAGGCCCTTTCCTTACGGGGAACGTCTTCATAAAATGCCTACGCGCTCGTTCGATTTTACCGCCGGTTAATGGCCCCCGCCGATGAAATAACGATATTCACTCGGGGAAACTGCGTAAATCGAAATACGACTCCTACGTAAGACCGGACCTTTCGTACTTCGCGTCGGGGCCAGTACTTTCCACGTGGCATCTTTAACGAACGACACAGCCGTTGATTAAGGCTCCGGCAGAGTTTATTTGTTATTTACCTGCTCCATCGAAACGTGGCCATTTGATTGCCTGTACACTCCCCCCTTCGTATCCTTACATTTACGGAAATAACGAAGCCAGCAATTAAACCGCGGCAATTTCATTTGCGCTTCTATTACGAGATGGAAAAAGATTGTTAGCCCTTTGCCTCTGTTATTATTCCGCGGAAACCCGTTTCATTTGGAAACGTTTGCCGACAGAGTGCGATTGCTATTTGCGCGAGGAAATGCCAGCATCCAGCCTCATTTAACGTTCATTTATAGCGATGACGCCTAACGAACGGCGGTTACATATGGCGATACTTTGGAGAATTGATTGTTAGTGGTACGTCGTCGATGGAGAAATAAAGCTCAATGGCAATGGCCGCGAGACGAATCGTAATGGAAGATCGTCGCAGAAATGTCGCGTGGGCCGATGTATTACAGACGGCGGACGACAGACTGCAAACAGGGAAATATAAGCGGTAATATCGGAAGATGGCCAGCCTGCCGAACCATTAGGACTTTCATAACTTCCACCCTCTATATCCTCTGGCAGCCTCCAATCTACACCGCCATCTTTAACGGGGAATATTGCCCCGTGCCGTTAGCATCCGCATTATCCGGGACAATAAGATCTTTGCAAATACGTATTGTACAGTGAGACGATTATGGGTGAACGCCGTTACGAGGCGGAATTTAATTTTCACGTTTGCAAGAAACCGGCCTCGATGCAGGTACGCAGGTAATGCTATCTCGCGTGGAAAGAAATCCAATTTCGACCTACCGACAGACGTACGTACGATTGGGTGAGCGGGAAAATTCAATTTTTCCCTATTTGTGCACAAACGCCCGTTTACGCGCGGATTAAAATCCAAATCCCCTGAAATCGATGCAGCAAGGAGATAAAAAACAGTGCCATCGTCCTTTTACGATTAATAAAACGATACACCTAATCAAATTAATGTTGTAACGTGTGTTACATTTCTCACAAAGTGAAATTCATTTCCGAGTATCCACGCCGGTTTATAGCTAATTATTAGCGATGAATTGAACCACCATTAGGGGGATAGATACGTTCACTTTCACTCTATTAGATCCGATTTAAACGACTGTAATTCACGTGCTGGCTTTCTTCGTAATCACACACTCTTCAAACTCGTACACTGACTATACGTGGAACTCTGAGACAAGGCGTTTGACGGAGAAGGACGATGAGGATTTTCATGTGAAACTGCAAACAGAGCTGAGCTACCAAAAAGACGGGGAAGATCTGCAACCGTGCCAACAAGGATGACAGAAGTGATTGGAATCCTTTCTAAATCGTCCTGCGTAAACACCAACTTGTCCCGAACTCCATAAACCCGACTGCATTGCGGCTGCACGAACCGCAACCGTACCAACACTCTGCGGAATCCGTGCGCTTAAAGAAACTTATAATTAAATGAATTTATAGCACACGTCTCAAGTGTGAGATAAATCTTTTTTGCCCGCTGGTTTTCTTGCTGGCAAAGTTTACGACGTTGGTCATTTTTTTTCTGCGGAGAGGGAAGTGAGGGGGGGGGGGGTATTACAGAAGAAAATATCCGCGACTGGCCGAACCGGAGATCGAATCCGAGAACTTTCACTTTCCGGCCGATTGCCTCTCCCGACTAAGTTTGTCGAACGATGTGCTCCTTTTTATCCGTGAATCTTCGACTTTTGCGATAACTCGCACCAATGCAGGTTTTACATAAACCGCGGACCATGAATGGTATTTCAGCAAAATTTGCAACTCTTGAAATGATTTTGTTTGTGCTTAAAAAGAGTTGCACATTGCTCTAGCCGTTAATTGAATTCGCGTTACACGGGGATACTTGTCACGGTGAATGAGAGTTCAGCAAGATATCAATGTCCATAATCTGTCCTTCATAGAGACATCTTCGTAAAGTAATTGGAAAGCCCGAAGTTGCGATGTTGGTCGGACGAAAGACATTGAGCGATTAAGCTTAGTTGGAGGTAAACATATTACCCGAGGAGAGTCAGTCCACTTCATGTGCCTCTGTAGGAGACATTTTTGTGGCTCTTGTAGCCGCAGTGGACAACAGCTCCATCACCTTATTGCCCCAGTAGTCCTTCCTTATTGCTTCTGTGTCGACAGAAAGGACGATAATTTAATTCTTTTCTCCTTTCATTGAGTTTCTTGCGTCCCCCTAAGACGTTGGTGCAGGGGAAACATCCCCTGTCGCCCCCCTTTTTCGTCGCTCGCACATCATCGATCTTCCATAATCTCGCGTCGTGTCAGATGCAGGAACACGCGTGCCGTTGTCTCGTTCGTCGAGATAGCGTCGAGAATGATGGTCCCTCGTACAATAATATAGCGAAATTCAAAGCGGAAGTCGTTAGCTTAATGCCATTCTTGCGTTGCCGGCAAACAGACGGTAAGTGCGTATTCGTAGTCGCTTAGGATTTTCCCGGGAATAGCGAAATTCCGTGCTCGGCCGTGACATCCTTTGGGCGCATAGTGTTTCATTCATATGCAGATACCCGTGACGAGTCTAGTCGACAAAAGCGCATCCGCGATGCACCGACGACGACGACAATCGTAGTCGGAGTGAGGGCGGAGGGGGGGGGAGGGGGGAGGGGGGGAGGGGTGGTCTCGACTCTTCCCCAAAGACGGAGGGTGCACGTAGCGGGGTGGGTTGGCTTGAAATAACGGAAGGAGGACTTCATTAAGCACGCGGATCGCTGTTATCGCGAGCGTGCATGCTTTAACATTGGTAAGCAAACAATGTACCTCTCGGCGCATCGCTGTAAAGCACACGACACGGCAATGACATCACCAGCAGTATTATTCCTATGACGGCGAGAGCCGACATAATACAACAACCGCCTCCAGACCGTGACGTTTCGGACTAGATAAGCCATTTCTATACGGCGCACGGTTAACGAAGGACTTTCAAAAATCCCCTTCCGGATTGTGTATATCCGAACGTCATTCGACGGGGAGAAGAACGACGGCGGCCAGAACGAACGGCAGACGACCCAATATGCAGATACAACGACTCCCGGGAAATATGGAATATATTAGAAATTAAAGCCCGGCCAGTTAGTCCGCGCTAAGCTTAGTTTCGCCCGATGAATATTCCTCTTGCTTCGCTCCTGTTTTTACGATTCTCATCTAAATAAACATCCAATGACCACCAACCGCACCGTCGAGTCTAACGTTCAAGAAATTCACGTACTTCTGTGACGTAAGACGACCTTTTTTTTTAATTTCGTCCCTGCCGGTTGGAGCTTTAACGGTAAAGTCAGTCGAAAGAATATGGTTCGGACGGTTTGCCCATTTGCATGATAATGGTACAAGCTATCATTTGGACGATATGTAAATGCACGACCGTTTTCGAGATTACCGCTGCGACCCGCTCGATCGACCAGAGACCCAATAGTTCTTCCGATATCGATGGGACCGATTTACCGTGTTACGTCATTCTGTAGCACATGGAACTTATGCGAGGGAACTGGTTGTACTCCATATCTCGACTTCTGTATTTCTCTTCTCAAATCCGGATCGTTCCCCTCGCTACTTCTGCTCTACGCGTTTCTTCCTGCATGTGAATACGTGTGTGCATGTGTGTGCGCGCGTATTCACCTATATTTCTTACAAACGCCCACCGTATAATGCGTGGATTATTTCCCGAGCGCCTACAAAATGTCCCACTTGTAAGGACCGTATAGGTAGAAACTAGACACGATTTCAATACTCCTTTTTATTATCTGTCAACCTAATTCGGGCTTGTAGAAAACTGCACTTGTCCTAACGATCCTAAACCGGTGCATCTCTGCAGGACGTTGCAGGTGAAAACCAGTCCTACGTTCATTCTCCTATTCTTAGGTTATTAACAATCGCCTATCGTAACACCACGATCACGATGCCAGCATTGTTTGCACTTGCCTAATTCTCTTTTATCGTACCCTCCGGAGATAGATACACAAGGATCGGTTTTGAGAAAACGAGGCGAACCGAGTTTTTCACAGCGGTTCTACGTCCATTCGATCGTATCAATGCTGATTAAATGAATACCTTAGGGATGGTAATCGCAAAAGGACAGCACCGAGGAAATATTTTCCTTGGCGTATTAATAGAAGATACGACGGGCCGAGAGATAAGTGGACCTAAGTGGACAGGCAGGCGGCCAGGTATGCGTGCGTCTTATGACACGTAGAGTCTGGCCTGGATCGTCTCCGTTTATGTGGCCCTAACCAGGATGTGTTTCCTAAGGCATTGTGGACAAGACAAACGGGTTACGTGCAGATGCTTCCGTTGTACGGCAACAAAGGAACAATATCCCGGTGTTAGTGTTTCAGCCGCTGTATACAATGGAGAGGAAAAAAAGGAGACATTCCCGACGGTGGAAAGTTAAATTTCCTTCGCGCATGGCCGATGACAGCATGCCACTGGCACGTCGCCGGCATTATTTTATTATACCTGCGCGTTTAAGCCTGAAATAGATTTTCTACGAGAAAAACCGTCAACCTAGAATAATTATTCCCTCGCACATAAACCACGTTCAGCGTGAAACGTTGACCCAGGACCTGGCCAAGTGTTGGTGTAAAATACGTAAAATCTATATCGCCGAAGGATTAAGCCTTATTTAAGCCAATACGTGCGTCGGGTAAACGTACATTGACAAAAAATATGTATGCAGATCGCATTAGCAGAAATTGCTGGGTTCGTAAATCGTTGTTTACGAGGAAAAAGTAGGTTATTCGGAACGCTGGGTAAGAACGTGTGTTTCTGTTAATAAATTAATTCCGATTCAAGGTTTGGTCAACGACCCGCGTACATCCACTGACGACGATTAACAGGTAATATGTTTAGGCTGGAAATACCTCCACGCGATACGCAGTTCCCTCCGAAGGCGCCAACGAGTAAAGAGCAACATTCCAGGAATACCGATCGCCGTAATGCTATCGTTTATTCCGGCCTACAGCAATACCCAATCGTAAAATAAAGACGTACTTTAATCGGCAATACGAAACTGATATTATCTCATAACGACTCAGCGCGAACATTAAATCTCCGACCTGCTAATGATACTACAGAAAAAATTCAACCTGACTCTAAATTCAACCATATACTTACTGATTTGACTTTTCACAGAACCTTTATATGTCGGCGAAAAAAGGCTATTAAGGAGTAATAATCATATTATGCCTAAAATTTCGTACATTTTCGTCAGCGATATATAACGTTGGACAGACGTATATTTCATGGATAATAATAAAGAGTTGAATTTAGTGCAAGTAAAGCAATGTTAGAAACCGTGGGGCGAGAAACAAATGGGGAAATATTGCTGCGGAGCTTTTAATTCCGACAGTTTCATCACGGGAGGTGAAAAGGATAGAAATGATTGCACGTTGCACAGAAGCGACGCGTAATTATCGAAGAAACGCACGCACGGATGCGTCACATTACGCTTCACCCTCTGGTAGCTCAGCTGAACGTCGATCAAAGTAAAATTTAACTCGGCCTCCGTTTCTGGTAAGTGAACCAAGACTCGTAAAAGGGGACGACCTGACACATCGGCAACGCAACAACACAAGTGACATTATAACAGGTCGTTCGTTTACTCGTCGATCAAACAATTAATACATGAATTACTTTCAACGTTAAGGTAATCAATTTTTACTTTAACATTTATTATTTGACCGGAAACTGTAGGCACGTTGGGGAAATGATTAGACGAAATGACTGGCGCGTGTTAAACAAGCCTGGACAATAGTTCTACATCTTGAGCGTCTACCTGTCAGCATTGACAGACGCAAGTAATGTTCAAAAGGATATCCCCCTTCGCCTCAACGTAACTGAAACTGAGCAGTTTGTTCTTGACAGCTAACAGCCACTGATTTGCGTCTGACGTGTATTAGCAGAGAACAACACTGTCAGCAAACCGAATTTATTCCCTTTACATGCGCCTGTGTTTGCCTTAACGGTATACTGCGTTTAAAGGTATTTACCGTCAATGTAAAATTAACGACAGAAGCTTGATATTTTTAAATACATCTATCTGTTACTTCTCGAAGATAATGTCAAGCGGATTGCTTGGGGCTCTAAATATCAATGCATTGAATTCATTAGCGTTCATGGATAAATTGGTTGGCATTTGCGGCGGTTTCCTGAATGTCGTGAGTTACTCGTCGGATCGAGGGCAAAGGTCGTCGCTACTATCCTCATCTTCCGTAAGGCGGGGATCGTAGATGATCGATCGATGGGACGGTTAAGACCGAGTCCACTTACTTTCATCAAGCTCGAAGCTCAAGGCTGGATGGTCAATACTCTACGCTCCTGACGGCGGCAAGTAGTGCATAATTAATGAACCCCGAGGAGGAATATTTCAAATAACCGACCGACTCAGCAGATCGGATACGATTAAAGTAAGAAATTAAGCGATACTTCGAAAACGCTTCCATTGGTTTTGATAAAATGTTAAGCTTCGCTCACAGTATTCAGTAGAGTAGTTTCCATAATCATGGAACAATTTATTACCTATTCTACCGTGGAAAATCCCGGAGTTACCAAAAAATATCCTCCGAGAGGAACTTTAATTTGATGAACATGAAATTTTTATCTACAAACTATTCCCGTGCTCGCTAATTACAGGAAGGTAGGATCCGCCTACGTCAGGGACCGTGTTCCGAGGTATTTAACATTCCTTTAGGCACAAAAGACGTGCTAAATCCGCCGTTGAATTAATTTGCACTACGACCAGTGCGTAGGGCGCAAGCTCGGTACACGTTTGTTTACGCACGACGACAAAGAATAAACAATGCCCATACTACGCGTGTAAGAACGCGTGTGAAGAATTCGTGTCGTGTAATAAGGTTTTATGACACGGCTTGTAATACCCGGACGTTCGTGGAACAATGCGCGCATGAGATGAATGCAACCAATACAAAGACGAGAGTAGACGGGAAGAAAAATAAAGAAAAAAACAGGAAGAAAAGAAAGAAGCGGCGAAACGCGGAATTTAAGGCAGTTACGTTCGCGTTTCCTTTGTCTCCTTAAACGGGGGGGGGGGGAACAAGAACCCCTCCTGCACCCCTCCTAACCCCTGTGCCTACACCTCTGTTTAATCTGTTTGCATGCGTTCGTTTTATCTAAGCAATTAAAATACCCAGAAGTACGTTACACCTTTGCATTGCCTGCCCCCTTGTGGTTCACCTACCCCCCTTTGAGCCCAAGTGCACTTCTCCGTCCTTCCCTCTTACGCGGCCTCATAGAACCTTGCACCGACGTACGACAATAAATAAATCAATGGGCGGACGCGTGCATTTCTTCGCTCTAGCGAGCGTGACGGCTTGGTCTTGTATGAGCGTAGAGGAGCAATGTGATTACGGGAACGAGCAGCGAACGTGCCCATAAGGTGTCGGTACCGTCAGGACGACGTATTAGTACTCATGGCTTGTAGCTTGTTAATGTTCCCATATAATAACGGACAATAAAATAATTTTGGCAAAAATAGGGACTTTGTTAAACCCATTAAATACTGCCATTCGGTCTGTTAAAATTCACTTAAGTACGACAGAACGTTTCAAAGCTGGCGTACATGATTTCGAATCGTTATTGAAACGAAAATTACAGATGAAATAGGTGCACGTCTAGCGGTAGAATCGTGTAAGATAATGAGGAGGTGTTTATGTCGTTTCACGAGGAAATATCTACATAATTAGCTATCTCTATTAATGGATAGCTGACAATTAAATTCACAGCACCGCTAATTTGCCTATACAATTTTAGCGGGCTTTCATTATCATATTTCCATGTTGTTCGCGCGAAAATGTACAACAATTTTGGAACGAGGCCATAATTTACATAAGCGCACTAATATAGTCAAAATATGTATGTTATAAGACTCCGCAAGGCAAGCAAAATATCCTTACGAGATGTTTGTGTTTAGTCTCCGCTCGTAAGATTATACCACGTCATTCATATATTCAAATATACTCGTAATTAATCTGTCGCTGAGGATATTCGCTTTTAAAAATTATATCAATACGAGGAACTATATATTGGGCAACGAAAAATTCTTCGCGGTTTATGAAGACCTAAAAATGTTGAAATAGTTGCGAAATATTTGAAAAAATCGACATTTTCTTCGGCCAGCCTAGGTAATTTGCGCGGAATTATGGCTTGTATTGGGTGATAAAAATGTCCATAAATTCTCCGGGGTGAATAATTTTGCAGAAAGGGAGTTACGACGATAAGGCAACGAAGTAACGTTGACAGTCGGAGTTAGATTTTGCTGACATGCACGCATGGTATCACGCGAACCTGTACAGCCACTCGAAGCTTGATCTCTCGGGGTTCTCGTCGAAGGGCGATGCTGCGGCAAACTAGCCGTGCATGTTACATGCAAAAACATTGTTAATGGAAGATATTACAAGCAGCGCCGGTGCTTCCTGCATTAGTAATAGGAAAAGCCAACGGAGAATGGCTGCGTTGATGAGCGAGGTACGTTATGAATAAATGCACATTTATTACGCGCCACTGGAGGAAAGACGAAGGTTTTATATTTTAGCTGGAGCGTCATTAAGTCGCGGCAATTCGAGGCGGTGTTATTAGACGAGTTATTAGACGAGTTATTGCGAGCATGGAATTTGGAAAATGACCTGTTCATTAAGCCGCTCCCGCCAGTAGCTCTGTAGAGCTGAGCAAACAACGCGGGGGCAGGGGGAAGAGCTTGCAGGTCCTCAGTAATCCATCCTCGGCACTAGCCAATCCTGCTTGCGTCTAATTCTGCTTTATGTTACCCGTTTGCCGTCCACTAGGCTTGCCTAGCGTGCCTCGCGTCATGCTGATGTTCCCTTTGGCCGATTCACCAACTCATGCTGAAAGCACATGTCTCGAGCATGACGCTAGACCATCATCGTTACGAGAATGCAGCCAAGCACAAAGCTGGACCATCGAAGCTTCGCCGTTATTATTGCAACGAGCTGGACATCGTCGATAGAATACAAATCACCGTGAAATTCCCCCGTAAAGTTTCGGATCCGTGAGGCAAACCCGTCTCCCCGACTCTATTCCCATCTCGCCCGGGCGCACTATCGAGGCAGCGGAATTTCTTCGCTAAAATTCGTCCGATGCCTCGAATTCAGCGTGGACCGTATAGATTCCGGGAAATTATCGCCGCTGAGGAGAGGATAATTCTTCCACGACCTTATCGCAGGATATTCCGCGGGTTCTACCTAATTCCATTTTTCGCGAGTATCGCGAGGGACCTTGATTACAAAGACGCTTTGAGGGCAGTGCAGAGGAGGGTCTTTTGAGACAAATATGGTCGGATAAAAACGGGGAAGAACGGGCCAAAGAAACGAGCGCAGCCAGAGGTCGTGGCTGCTGAGCCTTGTCCTGTGATCTCGCAGGGGAGAGGGTCGTCGAGAGAACCCCCGGAGATTGGTCCGCGCTTTATTATGTCGGTGATCCGGCCAAGCATGCATGCGCACATTACACGGAGGTTGATCACGAAGAAGGATATCAGAATGCATGCCGACCTCGCATGGGTACACGTAATTCGCGTGGGTCGTGTCGCCTTAGTTCTACCGACCTATCTGCTTGCGGAGTGGAGTCGCGTAGCTATTTAGCCGGGAATGCGCGAGTACATGCTTCACCTGCGCTTGCATAAACCACGGGATATCCATTTCGTACGAGCATAAGGAATACCCATTATAAATAGGCGCGCACGTGCAACCGCGCAATTGTCTAGGACGCCTACCGGATAGGAAAACCAAAACTAATCTACGCACGAGCTGAGTAATATCGTGTTCGCTTATCCGCCAGCGGCATCCAATCTGCCCTTCCCCGCGCCCCACTCACCTGTGACATACGAAACCGTCCTCCTGGCTAAACACTTTTTAAAACTCTAACAGTCCGTTACGACAGTTTGAAAAAGTCCATTTGCCCGAAATGAGCTTATGCTCCTGGGCGAATTAATTGCGAATTACACGCTAATGCCGGGCCGTAATGTGGCCAGTAATGGTAACAGCATTTCGGGAATATCTAATGTCGCGAATGGGGTATCGTCAAAGGACAAATACAGTGACGGTCAGTGTTTCCATGGGAATCTAGAATGAATTCGCAATCAAATTCACGTTGCCTTCGTTTAATTAGCACGAGTGTCGGAACTACCGACTGTTCCATACCTTTCGTACAGGTGGCAGCTGGAAACAGAATCTGGTTAGGTAATTGGGATCGGTAATTGGCTATCGTTTTGACCGTTTGGATTAAGCGCGTATTGCGGGTGTAACAAGGGGCTACAGACGTGACGAACGTGCAGATATGATTTACGCACGCGGCGTATACTTAACGTCATCGGATATAGCTCGATACTTAATGCAGCAACGCGCCGATGATGATCCTACGGGCCCGCATCGGCACGGCTATCATGTCACGCCGTGTACACCGAGGATATATAACGTGACGTGCATATATGTATAATAAATGAACAGACACAAGCATAAATTCTTCCACGACTTTACGGCAGAAACATCTGCGATCGGCCGAAGCTGAAAATTACCTACGTACCGATAAGTTTCTGTCATTCCGCAGACAATGTTAAATTATCTGAGACATAAAAGCAATTATCGAGAAGCCATTGCTGAGTATTGTATGAAATTAGACGTCGTCTCTAATAACGGCCTTCCATGTAAAATCACGCGTATCAAGTCATAAGTAACCATTAATTACGCGAGCGGCTTTAAAAACGCCATTCATAAGACGAGTCTATGGGAAGAGATAGTAAGTGTGAGATTAATGGGCATAAAGAGGAAGGGATAAACAGGGAACAGATAACAAAGCAGCCGTCGCGGAGATTGCTAAAGGAGAACAGACTCTCTCATTGTGTGTGAATTTCTCTGAAAGTTTCTACCGCTGACTGTTATTTATGTGTACATCTCTCTTCAAAATTGAATATATGAGGGAACAAAAAAGTTAACGCAAGGGGAGCACACTGCTAGAGAAATAAATCGGTTGACAATTGGAGTAATTTAATACAAACAATTTAATCGTGTAGTATAAGACAGTTCCCTTAAATGCTATTTGCTCTTGTAAACTAATAAATTGGAAAATACTCGCATTAGCCTCGAGGCATGTAAAGTTCCCGTGTAATCTGAATCAAATCAATCGAACGGTTCAATTCGAAGCTATGTTTACACACACAATGACGAACTTGTGTCGAAACCGGTTCCTTTGGCCGATGAAACGCGCAGATATGCTCTTAAGGCAGCTTTTTGAATTCATTACAGTTTCTACTATTACGGTTTTACACAACACTTTCGTTGTAGCAGTCACGTAAGACAACTGGGACGAAAGACGAGGGGTGACGTGGAATGAAAAAGGAAATCAAAGCGGGAACAACGCAGCGAAGAAAAAGGAAAATTGCGACGAGAGGAATTAGAGCAGAAAGAGAAAGAATGGGAAAGGAAACAGGAAGAGTACTGACAGGTGAAATAAAAAGAACTTTGCAAACGCCAGTCTTTTCCTCGCGACTTTTCCTTCCTATTTTCCTCCGCTGTATCCCAGATTTATTTATCAACGGCAGTGTAAATAACGCATAATATCACGTGGGAATAGACACGTGCTGTGACTTACGCGCCATGTTGAGACAGGACGGGCGTCGATGGAGAATCGTGTATGACTATGGTCCTTTGCAATGCAAATTTCACTACATACAAGCGAAAGGCGGCGATTTCGAACGATTAAGATACGTCGTCCTCCTTTCATCAAGGATCTCTATTACCTATTCCTCAAAAGTTCAAGGTTTAATTAACAAGAAGTTTCGCTCATGTTGAATAATCCCGAATAATTTGATCCTCCAATGAAAAAAATCCTCAGTGTCTCACAAGTAAAATGGACTATATTTTTATACATGATGTTTAAAATCAAAGAATTACTGTGTACCAGAATTCCATGGAAATCTACGCATGCATCTGGTATCGTCGAATAATCGATAAGACTTTCGGTCTGTCCCCATGCCCTTTTTTAATGTGTAGGGGGAGTTTAGGTAATCGGTTGAAAGCACTCCGGCAAATACATAACGCCGGCACGATAAGGCACACGATAAGATAATGCTACGTAGAAATGCTTCTTGCATCAGCTTAAAATCGTACATAGTAATCCAATATCGTCCCGAGCGTCGCGTAAAAATAGCCAGCGACGGATATCACGTAACTTGGACTACGAAGATTATCCGCGGACGAATCAGCGAGGAAGTGGAGTGCGCGTATCATTTCTCGACACAGATTACGAGCATCAGCATTGCCGTTGAAGAAAATCCGTCTGGATATATGGGCCATGGACACACTTATTACGAGTAATACCGTAAAACGTGTATATAGGAGTAAAAATCACCGATGAATTTTCGGAGCACAGCTGCTAGCGTTTGTTTCTTACTGCAATATACTTAGGCCCCCTTTACGGTTTACACGCACAGGTCCAATGCACATGTGGACATACTTGAGAATGTAAAAGAACGTCAGCTGGTTTCCATCAATGAATGACCATACTTTTTTTCTACAGCTGTTGACAATTTTCCCCCGGGCTGTGGGTCTACCTCGAGAAGGATACCCGTTATTTCGCCGTTGAATTTTCCCGATCAAATTCAGGAATGCGATAAATTTACTGTTTTTAATAGCAACGTATGTATATGTGTAATGTCGGTGAAGAATAACGTAACGATTATTTAGATGTGTACGGTTGATTAGTGGTTCCGCTGGAAATATTCTGCAGGGTATCTAGCTAAAGACTCGAAGCATATGAATAAACATTGCGCGTGTACGCAAAATCCTACGTAATTATCACAGATCGTATGCAACGACACGTCACGACGCAATAAGAGAAAGGTCTGCTACTGTGCAGTAGGTTGAACTTCGAGTATCATAGCATGTGTCTCCGCAGTAGGTGGTACAGGTTCAAACGAGACTAACGAGCAGTAAGCTGTTTTTGTCCGCAGTGCCTTTGCAGTAATACTAAACCTTCAAGTAACACAAAGCCGTAGATGTAAATCAAAACAATGAACCGTAGATCTCGCAGGAAAGAAATGTGTTAATTATCATAACTCCTGAATGACCGAAATTTAATAGAGAAAGACAACAGAGTTTTTGAAAATCTATTTTAGTAGTCATTAAAAAAGTTATGTCACCTTATTACACGATTCCTGCTAAAGCAATATTAATGACGGCGTTTTTCGTTTTTATTCCTAACGAGTTCGTCTTTATTTAGCTACGTGCTTTTTTCGTAACGAGACCGCCGGGTCCACGGAGTGGAAATGCCTGTACAGTGCTTTGGTAATGAACCAATCCCATGTGCTTCGGGGCAGTCGTCCCGAGTAAAATACGCGCCCGTGTAAAGGTTATCGACGAAATTTTTATGGCTCCGCGAGCGATAACGAGATGAAAAGCGAAGAAAGACGACGAAACATCGACTGGCCATGATATCAATAGATGTTATGAGGCGCCATCATAGATACCCTCGATAAGATATCAGCAAGATCAAAGGAAATATATTACCCACGAATCAGCCACACACCGATGCCGGAAAGAAAATGAAAGACTTATATACAGAACGTTAAATCCCGTATATCCGGTAGAATCGACGACCAAAAAAAGATCTGAAGCATTATTTCGTAAGCGGGGCAAGGTTTCTATTATACACACGACATCCGTCGACTATGAATTTCGAGGTCGTATACCGAGAATCGTAGTTCTTCTCTGTTTCTCTTGACTGAGGATTTCAACAACTGTTATACGGCGAGTCCGCTCAGAAGACGCTGGGGCACTATTTTTCTGTAAAATTCTTCGACATTTTGCAACGCCATACATCCGCATAATTTACCCATGTCAGAATGCGTTTGAACAAATGTTCTCTTATAAATGTATCACGTAACGCGGCGTAGAATAGGGATAGGCAATTGAAAATTGAAAGCATGCAGTGCCGCGAATGAATTAACTGCCAAGCGTTCATCGCGTAAGTAAATCGAATTCTCAGACGATGACGTATTCGTTATGACGCCAAGGTACAAGCAAAACTTACTTATGACATATTTCGCCGATTAAATAATCAAAGTGATGACGTAATAGCATTGTTCGGTTAAACCTGGACTGTCGAGGTAAGCTTCATGGTTTATGAACAAATTCACGGAAACAAGGTAAATCATTCTCCGGAAATCTCGTTCATCTGATCATATTCTAATAACAATTAATTTGCCTTAAATGAACAGGAAGATCGATAAAATAGGGACCCTTTACACACGGTATACCCGTGTTCCGTAATCCTAAAATCAAGTAGCTAATACCGAACCGAGCGGAATGCTAAGTAGGCATTATCTCCGCGTAAGACAATGCTCACGGGAGACAGAAAAAAAAGCGCTAGTCAGCGATAAATCACGATTAACGTTGGAGCGGTAGCTGAAAATGAGCGAGCCAGCTGATTTGCCCGTCCGTCTAATGTCATTTCGCCACAGTTAAATGAGCGGGGCATTGCGGATTCGTGACACCGTGATTACATAAGGCGGCGATATTTCAATAGCGGATAAATTGCCGGGGCGTGGCGGCGATGGTCAGCGCGGCAAGACGGCAGAGACAATGGCATTGCTTTGACAAAGAGAGAGAGAGGGAAAAACGCAAAGTATCGACAGTACCGTAGATCCAGGAACTACGAGACGCAGTGGGGTCGGGGGGGGGTTGTGTTTCGCACTTGCCGCCGGGGGCAAGCACGCCTGCACACGTTGCACATGCGACCGAGCCACAGAAGCGGTTATTATAGTTGCGGCAGCTGGGGTGGACCGTAATCCAGCAACCATACTTTCCGGGACTGGCCGGATAGAAGGATGCGCCAGCGAGGAAAATCCGACGAAAACGTTATACTTCGTCATTTGCGGCAATGATTTTCCGTAGGTCGGCAGTCAGTGTGTAACAACAACCCCCGCTGGTGGGTACTGTGTTTGCCCATTCATTCGTTTGTCGAGCCGTCGCCTCGGTCTTGAGATTCGAGAAACAGGGGGAAAGAGACCGCGTGGTTACGCCGGTTGGATAGGTTCGGTATGCGCGTGGGTTTCCCTAGCATCGGCCACCGACGTTGCCACTGCAGGCCAGTCAGCTGCAGCTGCGGTGGCGCAGCGACGCTGCTCCATCGGGGCTTCGAATCGACTACGCATAGGCGCAGCAACTTGCTCCCGTCTATCGGCCCCAATGAAAGGGAGAACGTCACTCCAATGGACCCCGTTTTCCACCACTCCCCCGTTCTATTCCCACCCTTTGTGCGGACCTTACACAACGGTGTAAATGCGTGCGGCAGACGTACTGCCGTCTGTCTAGGTCACCCTCCCGCCGGCAAATACGCACAAGAAATTATGAACCGAGAAACCAGACATGTGTCACGGATCCTGAACGTAATGTAAGCTCCCCTTATTTGTGTCAGAGCACCTTCGATAAGCGATCCAACGATATTTAACTTTTCACCGTGATATACTGTATCTTGAAAAAATATTAATCTGGACCTACAGTTCTTTTCGCTGAGTTTTTCTTTGACTAAATGTTGCGATGCTATTGCGTGAAAATCGGCAAACGTCATTAGGAATGACCAATCTTCTTCTCATTGAGGAAAGACGATTGGAACGTTGAGCAGAAGCTTTTTACCCTCAGGTTTTCGATTAATGAAATTTCGCCGAATATTCAGCAAATTTGTCTGAAACAATTGGATCGTTAAGGAATTCGATTAACGTGGATTGACACGGAATTAAGCGAGCTATTCGCAGCCTCGTTTTTACGCGCGGGGAAACGGTGAAGGTATTTGAAAATAAACTACGGCGACGGGAATAAACCAGGTCCCGCAGTCCTCGTGGCAGGTCGCGTCATCTCGACCCTTTCGTTTCTTTTGACTTTTCATTGATTTATTCACCCCTGTGTACATTTATAGAGCTTTTCCCCAATGCCGACATAGAATCAGCGGAGCTTCGAAGACGAGGAGTGGCGGGTCCTCGTCTACTCCGCTGCCCTTTGAAGATGGAGGCATGCTCGCGGGTTTTTTAGGAAAAAAGAAATAAATATTACCCACCCGTGTATATGCACGAAAAACAGTTTGAACGAGGAATATCTGCTTTTCGACGTTGCTTTGATTCCACCGACTACACTTCCCTTCTTCCTGTACATCCTTTCAGTCGCAAACTTATAACTTTATTTAACATCGATAATTCCATCAATCACCGTCGCGAATTCATAGAAAAATTCCATGTTTACGCTACACATTACTCGGCGGCCGTAGAAGCGGGAAATTAGCTGTCAAAACTTTAACGATATTCATGATACTGCAAATCGTAAGCGCGTTCGACGTGGAAAAATGTCAGCGGTCATAATCTCCCGGCAAATTCTCAGAAAGATTTCAATCTGAGCTGTGGCAGGAATCCGTGAAAGAAAGGAGCGTGACTTTACTTGAGTCTGACACTGTTATAACACTTATTGTTAGTCCTTACGTATGTCTCGCGTTACGCGATTTTACATGCTCCAGTTACGGTAGATGTGAGTGCAGAAGAAGGCGTCTACTAATATACTTTTTACCCAGGATACCGCGCAGTGTCTTACAAGCAGCCGCTACTTAAGAGAACCAAGTTTATTAGTTTCGGGGTAGATATATGCAAACAGGTCTAATTTACGTTGAGACATAAGCCTATCACGATGAACTGTCGTGACTCCGTGGCAGAAAAATCCATATCCAATTGCATGCATGAATGAGTACATGTGATAGGACATGGCTTACAACCGTTTAACATCGCCTCTTAACGTTTCTTTCGCGAGTTCCGCTGTTTCTTATTATACGTCGTCCTTGTTTCACTTCTGATCATTCCGCGATTCACGGTATTTTTATTACACTTAATTTGATTGCCTTGAAATAGACGTTTATTTCGGACCTGAAGTATTTCCAAGTAGGATATGTTTTACTGTGTTGCTTTCTCACTGGTCCGCATTGCTCCTGACTCAAGTGCTTCCCAGAATTTACGTGACTGAACGGGACGCTTAAGAATTCTATTAACAACCCCCCGGTGCTTTTGTTTACGGATAATAAATATTTACGCAGCTGCCACTGTGCATAATAATTTCCCGAGAGGTAATAGATTACACCGGCGCGATTTAGCGTTAATCGCTGATAGCTTTAAACCGCTGCTATTTGGAATAAGCTACTGCCGTGGTCGACACGCAGAAGTCTCCATTGAGTCTACCTCGTGGAAGCACCGCTCAAGGACTTCGGGAAAACAAACGTAGGGATGGAAGGAAGTAGAAGGTGGAAGGCAGTGGGAGAAAAACGAAATAAAGACACGTCATGTGTCGTTATAGCTTTCCTTTTGCCGTGCACAATTACGGACTTGCTCGAGCACTTTATGATCCATTCTGATACTACAAAAGGATCTTTACGACACGATCAATACGCACAGTCCGCACTTTTTCTCAAAACTTTCGGATAATTAATACGAATATTCCAACGAAGCCTCATCCACGATATTTCCAGTGACACAGGGATTTTCCATAGGCGTATCTTTCTTTCAACATTCTTCCCATTGTGGGACATCAGTGAGGACCTATTCTCGATACCTGAAGTCGCAGAGACGCGGGTAACGTTACTAGGACAGACAATGGGTAATCGTAGACCACCTGTCTCTGTCGTAATCTTGCTGGCTGTAATTAACGGAGTCTCGTTAACATGCGGCCTCGGACAACGGGTCAAAGTACTCGTGGAAACTACGTTTAATGCCAAGAGTTTGATGACCGGAGACGACACTATAAGCTCTTAATTGTACCCTCTTCCATGGGGGAAGTGTTAACCGTCAATATCACGCGTTAATGATCAAAGCCTGAATAGGTTCGACATCCGACCTGGTCCTGGCCACTTTACCCGCGACTATCCGACTAGCTGAGAACCTCTTACGGCCATACAGCAGTGGGAAGAATCACGTGATGCATTACTGTTGCCTCAGTGGCACGCTCTTACAACCGAGCAGAACGGCTCAACGCGATATGGTTTCGCAAAGGGTTCTCAGCTCGGTTCTTACTCTTATCCCAACGATTCACCTGGATCTTTAATAAGTTATCCACATTCTCTTTGTAACGGTTACAACTGTTAGGAAATATTTAAATACGTCTTAAACGGTCTTCCAAGCATAAAATCCTATTCCTATTGTCACGATTATTATGATGATTATTACATTCTTTGAGCTATCTTTGGAGATGAATGAAAGTATCAACACGCGTGAAATTCGTGTACATTTAATTTATCTACTGCACTTAATGGAACTTCATGAAAGAAACAAGGAATATTTTGGCAGGAGTACTGCATAAACCGTTGTATGTGACAATGCATTGTACAAATATTCCATTGGATTTCTTCCAAGAAGCCAGTAACTACTGTGCGTTCGGTGCAATGAACGAATCAGTAGAACGGCAGTTCGCTGATACACTGACGCGGCGAGCATGTTGCCAATGTTTGATCCCCCCACCCCGCCATTTGAAATAGACGATCAAAGCACAGGGGGGCATTCGACACTCTCGTGTTCCGTCCTCCCTGAATGAACGAGAGGAAGCCGAGCCGGGGAACATCGCGGTAAAACGAAATTTTGCAACAAACCGTACGACGCAACATCAAGATAATTCCGTACTGCCGTACATTTTACAAGGCCTTAGCCGGCGGTTGGTGAAAGTAAGACTCCTTTCGGCGAATATCCGCGTGGGTATATTTTTGACTTTTACCCGTGAATCGGTTTACGGAGCCGCGACGTTATATTACCGCGTTCCGCGGGGGCAGGAAGGGACCAGTTATTCCGGGGAAACGGCGCTTACGGGCCCTCGGAGATCGTCATTGAACTTTATAAATACTGCATACCGCGGCAGTGTTTGTTTACAGAAATGCGTAGTTCGACGCACCGTAGGATCATCCCGACAACGACGGAGCATCGCGTCTCGATCGAAGACGCCATTTCACGACGTGATAACTTATCGAGACACGCGTTATCCCCGCGAAAACACCCCGATGGCGAGGGAAATCCTCCGGCTGGGATGTTCTTTTTTATTTTATACTTCCCACGTGAAAACGGCTGATCTGTGGGATCACGGAGAGAGAGAGAGAGAGAGAGAGAGCGAGGGGGGGATTCTTTCACGGGCAACTTCCATCGCTTGGAACGCGCGTGTGTGCGTCCGGGCCATTGAAAGAGGAGTGAATTCACGTTTAAAAAGGACCAACCTCGGTAAGAGCCTGTCGGTCGGCTCCTTTCTCCGTGGACGGCGCAGAAGGATGGATCCCGGCCCCCGGTGTAGTACAGTCGATCCCTTCGTGCGGAATTAACGGCGATACAGAGGCGGATAATCCAAATGCAGAATAGCCGTGTTCCCGGGGGTCGTCGTACTCTTTCCGCGTGTAGATCACTGTTCCACGATCGGCACTTGAGCACACAGCAGCCCGGTGTTTATCACTCGCGGAGCGTACGGGGAGATCCTTGCCGGGGTATGACGATGAAAAATCAGCACTGCCACACGCGTAATTGACCCCTCAGAGCCTGACCGATGGGGGGAGGGGGGGAGGGGCAAGAATTCGACACACACACGCGGACAGTCGGGTCCCTTTACATTGCGCGCGCGGCGAAGGGGGGAGAGGGCCGGCCGAGGAAAACGAGAGTAAAATTCGTAAATGCCGGGAGGCCGCCTCCACGTGGAAGCCGCCACCGCTGTGAAAAGACGTCCACCGCGTCGGAGCGGTAAATCGAAACTAGCGCAGCGCGCGGCAGTCGTGAAAGGCGAGCCTAGCAGGCCTTTACCCTGCCCCCTCACCCCCTCCTGCCGCTACGGCCCCTACCACTCACAGGTTCACCCCTCCTAGCCCCTGTACCGCTCTCCCCCCGCTTACCTTTCGACCCTTCATACTTTCTCTTCATTGTCTTCCCGTTCCTCGGCATCTTCTTCGTCTTCTTCATCATCATCATCTTCTTCTTCTTCTTCTTGCGCGCTTAATCCTTCATCTTCAGGATCTTTATCCTCTTTACTTCGTCTTTGTCCGGTTCTTGTATGTTTCTTGTGTCCCGCGTTGGCTTCTTTGATTATCTGGCTCGAGGTATCTCCTTTTCCTTCGTGAAATTCTTTATATTCGTTTTTTTCTATGCCTTTTTCTTGTTGCAATGTTCCTGCTTTTCTCATCTTCGACTCACTGTTCGCAATGTCCTTTCTTCCGAATTTCTTTTCGTCATTTATCCTTTCCTTTGTTTCTGTCGTTCGTCTGTGTATTCTTGTTTCCTTCGTCTTTTTCTTCTCGTCTTTGCCCCGTTCTTGCGCGTTTCACATATCCCTTTTTTCCTTTTCTGATTATCTAGCTCTTGGTATCTAATTTTCCTTGGTCCGACTGTTTATCCTGTTCTATTCCACGTGTTTTTCTTGTTGCTACATTCCTGTTCCTCTCGTCTTTGTCTGGCTACTTGGAATGTCCTTTCTAAATTTCTCTACATCGTTTATCCTTTCCTTTATTTCCTTCGTCCGGCTCTTTATCTTGCTGACCCGTGGGTCCTTCTCCTACCATGGCGATCCTCCTGCTCTTCCTTGCCGTCTTTGTTTGATTTTTTGCGCCAGGTGCTTAGCCCTTCTCTTCCCCTCGTCCTACATTCTTTATAGTCTTGTCCGGGCAGCTTTTATTAACGTTTTTTCCTGCACCGTGTTAATTTTGTTTTCGTTTCAACTTTTCGTACTCCTCTGTTTCTGTCATTATCTGCATCTGAGGATTTTTCCCGACGCTTCGCGTTAGCCAGTCCTTGCCTTTGTTTCGTCTTCCCTTCCCCTCGCTTTGCTTTCCTTCCGTTTCTGTTTATTTCGTTTTCCCCGTCTGTTCGTCCGTCCGCCTTCCTTCCCTTTTCTTCCGTGCCGGCTCTGCCCGCTCCGTCGGCTTCTTTGTTTTCCTTTTGCTTGCACCGCCGGCAATCACCCGCGCGCGCGCCTTTACCCCTCTTCCTTTCTTTCTCCTACCCGTCTCCCTCCTCGTTCGCCACGTTGCCGCGCTCTGCTTCTCTCCCTTCCCCCTTTCATGCAGTTCCAACAGAGCCGACCTGCCGGGGAACCGGCGGGGGGACGAAGAGAAAGGGAGACCGTTTCCAATCTCTTCGTCAGCCGGGCCCCTCGAATGCGGCGCACACATTCAGACGGACTATTCCCTCGTCAGGATCGCTGCTCGTCGTTTGGGTCATGCATCGCTGCTCTCGGAGCACGCGAACTTGGAACGCTTGCTCTTCCCCCAAGGGCTCGGACCCCTCCACGTTCTTCCCCGGCGATTATAGTCCTCAATATCCGGGGAGCAACAGGGACTCAAATCGGGCCACACGATCAAACCTACGCGCTTCACGTCTATACGAAATCATTCTTTTTAATAAGCCATAAACTCACTGAAAACATTCGGCCTTGTTAAACGATACAGTGCCCGCCACGCGGCGAATTCGTAAAAGCAAAAAATCGCCAGGATGAGAATGAATTCGTGAAAATAAAAAGCTGCGAAGGCCAATGAATTGAAGCTGAAGTGAAACTCGTTTGAGTCCACTCAATCTTCATGATCCGATCTCTCTCAATCGTGATAATCGTCGGTGAATCGGTTCGTTGAACTTTTTATCCGCAGTAGACAGATTTTTAAATAATTTCGTTATGACTGAGCGCACAGAATTGAGATTGAGATCGTGTTTGTTGTGATGTCGGCGAATGAGAACATTCTTTTTAAGGATTTATCAGTCTCTGTCCTCATCGTCGAAATTCACCGTTGTCGAAGCACGCGTGACTTACTATACTAGCGCTAGATCGCAGATTCGATGTCCTAGGACAGGAAAGTTTCACACACCAACACCGAGGCGAGAGAAGATAAACGGAAACCCGACAACGGATTCCTACTCCCCTCCCCCCCTCTCATCCAATTTCTCCGACTTCACTGTTCCGCAATTAGGGGCCGAAATATCCTTCGTCTATCGATTCTTTGCTTATCTAAAAGCCAAAGTTTGTTTTCCGTCCTGTTCCATCATCTAACAAACCCGGAAAAATTAGTCGGATTGAGTAGGACAAGAACTTACGTTTCAAATGGACACTTTTATCCTCAGAAATACATTTTTTCTCCCGGATAATGTTGCTCATAAACACCATTCACATTGAGATAACTCGATTACACGAATTCCTAGTGGCTTTTTTTCTATTTCCTTATCCAATTAGTGGCGTGGTTTTTCTCGAAAAAGAAGGAAGATAGCATCCAAGCACCAAGTTAGGAACAATAGGTCAATAAAGATAGAATCACTTTCTTCCTCTATTTCCATTGTGTTCACATCTAATTACACCTGTAAATAACACAGAAATCTCGATTGTGAAGTTTCGCACGTTTGCAGAAGGTCTTCGGCGGCCGGCTAAATGTCATGACGTTTACGACGCCGGGGAAAAACGTATAACCGTCAATAACTTATTATATTTCCTATACTTCTGCACACGTGGGAACTAGTGATTAGTGTATGTAGATGACAAGCGCTGACGCTGTCCATTAGATTGAGCCGATGGGAGCGTCTGTGGCCTAATCATCGAGCTTAGAAGCACGGTGTTGCGGACACCAAAGGTGAAACACGGCAGACTGTATAACCACTTTGACACGTACACGTATACCTTACGTTTATATACCGACAAACGACTGAACCACAGTGCTTGCAGCTTAAGGTACCGTCCAATCATGGATTGAACATGACCTATTCCGCGGAATGTACGTATCTGCGGCTCTTAATAAATCCAATGTCTTTTCCCCCTATCCTGTCCTTGCGATCGTATCTCTCGTAAAATTTATTCTGTGACATTATGCCCAGTGCAGTTTCTGTCTTACTATTCCATTGCTTCTGCGCCACTTCTATTTGAGAACTCTCGTTGGAAGTACGCTAAGTGACAAACTGGAATGTTCTAATTTTCCTACGTCCCCAGTTTCGGCTAAATTTGTACAGTGTCACAAGAAGGTAAAAATAGTGAACAAGTTTTACGAAAAACGGAGTTTTTCTCAGTACATGTATGTCTGGTTGCATAGTTTGCAGGGGTACTCTCCGCTTTTAGTTCGCAGTGCAAACGTTTACATTTACTCTGCGTCGGATTGTACCAAAGTAACTTCTCCTAACGTAGAACGTAACAACATTCACTCACACGTAGTTGTAATTTACACATTTTTGATCTTACGACATTTTAATCATTAATGTGCGAATTTCTTCTCTTTTCCGTGTAATACGCATTTTCTGTTCTTTGCATTGATACTGTCGTCGTAGGGTATATGGAGAAAAAGATGGATTATCTGCAGACACTTTGACATTAAAGCTATGTTCAAAGAATTAATCACGACAATGACGTTAAGCCATCGAGGTATAATTAAGTTCATCGCGCTTTAATACTGCACTGAGGCTAGAAACGAGAAATTTAGTTTCCTCTGACGAGTAAACCCTTTCTGCAAGGTTGTTACATCACTGGTCGTAAGTTTGATCACTGCCAACTATCCGAGTAAACACGATTCCGGGCGACCAACGTATTTATTCGGATCGAAATGCAATTAGATTTCTGCGATCAAATGCTATGTGCATAAGACCGAATTTCGTGAATCACAGAAGGAGATTCTACATTAAATTACGCGACATATGAATGTAACTCCGTAAAGAATATGCATTTCTCAATACTTTTCAACAATCAAAGGTATTAGAAAGGACGAAATAATATAACGTATTCATGGATTTCATTTCCCTTTCCCCATCTTTACAATACTATCCTTGGCAATCGGAATGGCCGGAGTTAATAATGAGAGCAAGTAACATTTCCCTAGGACTACGGTGTTATCGACAGCGAGTCAGAAAGTGTATTGTGGGCTTTTCATTCTCTTTTCTTTGTCCCTTTATTCGTGCCGAAGCTCGTTCCTTCGTAGCCGAGTACAATGATTTCGGTCAGTTCGCACGGGCAAATGTTTGCCCCGACTCGGAACATTCAGTTACAAGCGAGTACGCTTATTATATCGTGTAGATGCGTCTTCGCCGAGCGATTTGTAAGGGTTTCCGTGATGTTCGGTCGTCGACAGGTGCTTTAACGAAAGGCTTCGTGCTAGCAGCAGTTCGATAAACGCCGACAATGCTGGCACCGTCGTGTATGCAACACGCGTTACACCGCGCGCCGATAACAGCCACTCTTGGAATGCAGAATGAATCGCTTTTATCGGGCAAAAGCTCTCAGAGCCATAGCCAGAAGAAACTTGCGGGATCGCCGTGAAACGTCGTTTGTTCCTCCAGTAAGAAGCCACCGTGTATAATATGTTATGTCCAACATAACGCATAAAAAGACTGATTGCAATGACACGCAATGTTCTTAAATATATAATATGAGGTGATGAAAATACTAGGGGTTTCCCATATTATGTGATATTCATCGAAAAGTACTTGAGTCGGAGTATTAAAACTCATATTGATTCCCGAAGATACTCGCTCCGTCGGGATCGTGACCTTCCTTCGGTCATTACTGCCGCCATAAATCATACTAGGAAATTGCATTACAGACTGCCGTGATGAGAGAATTACTTGTTGGTAGGAGTACCTTTTGTTAACCGAGCAAATGCACAATCATGCTTGCCAGACCAGAAGAAAATTCCGATATTTTCGATACTTTATATCGCAGGTCTTCCTTGATAGCATTAATTTCGGGTAAATACGTGAACCTAAATTCATAAATAATATTTCTCGTGTCGTTATCCGTTAGTATTCTGATCCGTGAATTTCATAGACCGTCGTGATTGGACAATACTTTACTCTACGTACACCGCTGAACGGCTTAGATAAACGGAAAAAAATGCCACTGAAAGAATTATGAATCCCAGCGGCGTGCTACATATAGTAGACGCGAATGTTAACCGTTCATTCATTCGTATTCTGCTTGTGCTTTATGAGAATTTTATCGGAAATATTTCAATACTCCATTTAGGGAAAGGACGGCGCCGAGTCCCCAACTCTGCTATTGTTTCCTACGTGTCTTCTTTTTGTTGCTGTCATTTTTTTCCTATCCCAGTACGCACTCGTACGAGTCTATAATAATCCTCCCGTCCCGCACGACGATCCGTAGAACAAGTGAACACCTTCCTGCAGCTTTTTTTACACACTGTAGCCGCGCGGCAGAATGCACGTCCCGCTGAAACGTGGGAAACGGGATGACACGTGTAGAAGTCGGCCGACGGGGAGAAAAGAGAGAATGAAAACGGCCGGCAGCCGGTGGTCGATCGTCCAACTGTGAATCCACTGAAAGCTCAATGACGGGGATTTTGCGCGCGTCTACGCGTTTGCTTTGCACATTTGCCCACGTGCGTGTGAATCAACGTGCCAAGGGCTAAAACATTATTCAGTGTCTCGCCGTTGAAGGACAATGCTGTATACTGTGCTTACAAATAATTACAATTAACACGTAACCGTTGGCGCAAAACACCTGATGATCCACGGGCAAAGGAATTTTCGTTTCTTGGAAAAACTCTGTACCGGTGTTTCAAGGCGCATGAACGAAATTGGAACATGAGGAAGACGGACAGGAGAAGGGTGAGAGGGGGGAAGCGGGAGAAATTCTGCGCGAGATCTATGCTACTTCGTTATGGCGACCTTACTTTCGCGCGAAAAGACTTTCTCTCGGAAAAAATATCGGGGACGTCAGGACACTCGGTGCACCGCTGTAAATTTCGATAAATTCCTCCCGCTGGTAGGAATTTCAATGGAAAAACCTTGTCATAATTTCGAGGAACGTTGCACACTGGATTCCGGAGTTTTCTTTTTGCAGCTAAGCTTAAGATCCTCGTAAGCATTCGAGTTGTCTGCATTAATGCTCGACTCTGCTGGACGGAACGCATCGTACAGTAAATTGCTTTGAGATCGGTGCACAATTATCTATCTGAGACATCGATGCTGCCTAGCCGGCAGACGTCGAGAATTGTGATTGGGTCCTTTAAATGAACAGGTATTATATGTCTACGTGCTGCTGGTAAACCGGTAGAGACGCGACGACCCGCAGATATTCTTGAGATAGGTGTATCTGCACGCTATATATCGAACAGGTAGATGTTTCCGGGTTAGTAAACTGTTCGCCATTATAACTCAATGAAATCCTTAAACCTTGATACGACAATCACTTGCTACATCAAATTTAATTGATGTCAATAGAAAATGCTAAAAACAGCTATCGAGTATTTTAGCGTTAAACGCAGTATTAATTGTTAATTGTCGCAGAAAATATTAATGGCTTTATCCTAGGGACTTTTGGTTATCGTGCGCAATGAAGTTCAAACAAATCATCCTGAAACCTCAACAGACGTACCGCCAGTAGTATTATATAAATGGTCTGTGTGATATAAGGAATGGCGGACATTAGTAAAAGGTTGTCACCGTCTCTCGCTGGACGGGTTGCAGCTGTCGGTAATACCGCCTTGGAGCAAAGAGAATTAAGCGGTTTTAAAAGCCCTTTGATTGTACCGTCGACATCTTGAAATATTCCTTGCGGCTATATCACCCCACCGTGTCAAAGCTTTATTTTTAACCGCGATTCAGGTGTCACGAATTAAATGCCCGAATTTATTGTCAGATCGTCTTCGTAGATGGCAAAATGTAACGGTGTTGAAATTTTATCTTTGCCAAATATTAAGAGCTTTCCATTCTTCTAAAAACTGATAGAAATTCAACGGTTTTAACCGACCAAAGTCACGCACTCCCACAACTACGGTGATGCAGGAAATATAGTTTAAAAATGTAATTGTACGAACGGTGTCTGAAATTAGATTTGAAAACAGCTGCACAAGAGTAAGCTGAAACAAAGGCACTTTTCTGTCATCGCTTCAGACGCGTTCTTGAAAAAACACTGCACAGAGAATTATTTATTTACTGATTTTATTTATATTTATAATAAAACATTGCTTACCTTATACCAAAAACAAAAATCTGAACGGTACAAGCAACAATCGAAGGCTGAATTAATAACTTAAGATTTGTATAAATACCGTATAAAACAGCTACAACTGTATCGACAATTTCATCCTGGCATAATTGCATAAGTAAAGATTAATATTTATGAACGGCTTCTTACGTGATTTTATCGCAATGACAATTATTTACTTAAAAAATCTGGCATCGAGCGAGCAAATGAATCGTAAGGAAATGATTTCTTCTGCCGGCAAGTGCACGCGATGGCGAACCATGCCGTATAACGGTTATTTACAAGGCACGAATCATATCTTGTGGAATCACTGGGTTCTTATCAACTGGCCAAGTACCGCGATGTGCGTTAAACCGGCAATCTACCTCTTTTTACTCGCTTCCTCTTGTTCTCTTTCGTTCTTCCACTTCCTCCTGCGCCTTTTCCCCGTTCTCTTTGTTTATCGTCTTTCCATTCTCCTCATCTTTCGTTTCCTGCTCCTTATCGATTTAATTTATTAAACTCTTGCGCCTTTCTATCCCTTTCCTTCGCCGCCTCGATCTCCATTTTTCTCGTATTTTACCGTCGCCTACCGCAACCCACAATTTATGCCTAGTAAATAAAGCGCACGAAGAGCGCAGCAAAAGTCTAATATATGGATTTCACCTTTGTTCCCTTTTTTCGTGAAACGGTAACCGCGTCTTGAGAGTCCATGGATAAACATGGGACACGATATTTCTCCGTATATTCCTCGAATAACGTCGGACTGACCGTTGCCTTATGACATTTCCAGTCTGTCCACGAGTTTACGGATTCGACTTTTCCCCCGAAGCCACAGAAAATTCGCTCTCTCCGATGTTTCGGCCGCGAATTCGCTATGTCATTGGGAGACGACAGGCAAGTGAGGGGGGTGGGGGGTGGCATCCATTGAAGAAATACCGCTGTGCGGGCGTGGATGGTTCGCATGCAAATCCAATATGTACTGGCTATACTATTCGGAATCAAAGCGTTCGGGAACAAAGTGCAGGAGAATACCTACGTGATCGAGGCAACGATAGGCGTTGCAACTTATGGCAAGCTCGGAAACCGAGTCGCACCGCGATAAATACCGTAATGTACATGCGCACTTAGACCGCAACAACAGCTGGTTGTTACTTACTTTACTTATTGGACATCGATTACAACGCACGGTCCCACGAAAAACACTGACACGAACTTTGCACGACTGTTCCAGAGGTCAAAGATACGAAAAAAATCTTAGGACACATAAATAAAACGACCGGACCTTCAACTTCTGGAAAAGGTAGGGAGTCAGCTTTAAGATTTATGTATTTTTCGAATCTAGTCGTATTTCATAGTTTATGGAATTAATGATATACGTGGGAAGGGTTTCTATAAACGTGAACGGTCTGCTGGCTGGGAAAATGCGAAAACTTAATAACATTGATCAGGAGATTAAACCTCATGCATATTTCTGTGCGAACAGAGCAATTTGATTAGCCGCGAAGCCCTTCGCGATAAATGATACTAATCATTTCGCGACTGGAAAATGGTAATAGCATACTCGTAAAATTATACTGCACGGCATGGTAGCTTTCCGTATGGAGGCTGCATTACAAATGTATTAAATACCGCTTCTGCCGGTGCTCATTGAGGTGACTTGTTGTTAAATGCGACCGTAGTTAAGTACGAACTAGGCTTTGCAGGGTAATTATAAAGAGATTATAGAAACATCTCGTAATTCTCGATCATATCGTATCTGTTCGTACTTTATGTGTCAATTACTGAGATAGGGAAACCACATACCTACGCTATTAGCTTTACAGAAAGAACCAATTATAGCCATGTAAATGAATGTTCGTAAAAAGGCGCATGACATTAAATGAATGTGCAACCGCGTCGTCCTACGTTTTCGGCTACAGCACGTAACCGCTATTCGGTATTGCAGGAATTAAGACTAACACTATTCCCCCCCGTCCAGTGCGCAAGCGGAATAAGGATGTTCTTTAACGAAGGTCGTGCGCCAGCGAGAAAAAAAGGAAGGACTTTTACGGTGTACATTTTTCATGGCAAATTGCGCACCGTGCAATACGCCACCAGTTTCTGCTATAAAACGATGTGAAGATGCAACGAAGTTCTGCGGAAATGAAAATAGTAAGAAAGATACTGACCGTTATGTTGGGAACAGGTAGGGGGAAAGTGGAACTTTTCATGTTTTCTTTCTACATTGATTTATACAATTGATTCGACTAACCAGTATTTTGTGACGATTTTTCTTCTAACTTGAATACACGGATTTCACTGTACTTATTCGCATATTCGCAGCATATGCATTAGGTGCTCCCTAGTGTGATGATATTTGTTTTGGCTTTCACCTGCTGGTCGACCGTTTTGTCGGAAATTGGTTCGTAATGGGCTTTTAATTACGGGTAAATGGATTCTCATGACATTAAGATGCGCTTATACGATCGATAGACGCGTGTGCATTATTTTCCAAGGTACTAATCTGTTGGGCAATTTTACTGGTATTGAGACTCGAGTTACAATAAACTGCTCTTTGATACTGTGTTAAGTGGGCGGATAAAGGTGAACAATGTTAAATGCACAAGGAATAATATTTTTCATTTTCCGCGAAATATACAACATGTTGCATTTAATATTTCCAACTTATTAGAACTCCTTAAAGCCTAATTAATCCTGCATTTAATTAATCTAGTAACCAGGATACTTTTACGTTAATTAATAATGGGATAACGTAAAGTTTGCTTTTTGCAAGATAATACATAGACACATCACGTCAACTCATAAATTGCATCGTGAATTCTGCAGAATTTATTAGCAACGCAAAATAACATAATTTATTTATGAATAACACATTTGCTTAGACGTATGAGGCTATATCTTACGTGAAATTTATTACGTCTGGGTAACGTTGTACAACAAAGACGCATGTATAGCTAAGACATCATATCTACGTAGTTGGGGAATGCCGTTTAATGTTTTCAATTCACCAATCGTTGTTCGGGATTTCGCCATGACGGTTACTATATCTATTTACTTCCTAATTTGTAATTTCGTCGTACTCTTCGCATGATCCGAATAAATTTATGTTCATCATTATATCACATCAGACCTGCTTTTTCTCCGTGACTATTTTAGTCTTACCATATATGCCATTTGTGCTTAGTGTGACCATCCTTATTGCTAGAAAATAGTGAGACACCAGTCATTGCTTCTGCACCTGACATCGCGCTTGCCATTCCTGTGAAACCGTGGCTTTTTAAGCCCGACAACATAGATACACCTGCATTAGCTGCAGCGTCTGCGGCGGCCTTAGCACCGGCCATTGCAGAACTGCCACCTTTAGCTGCTGCATCTGCACCGGCCATAGCATCGGCCATTGCAGAGCTGCCAGCTTTAGCTGCTGCACCTGCACCGGCCATAGCATCGGCCATTGCAGAGCTGCCAGCTTTAGCTCCTGCATCTGCACCGGCCATGGCATCGGCCATTGCAGAGCTGCCAGCTTTAGCTCCTGCATCTGCACCGGCCATGGCATCGGCCATTGCAGAGCTGCCAGCTTTAGCTCCTGCATCTGCACCGGCCATGGCATCGGCCATTGCAGAGCTGCCAGCTTTAGCTCCTGCATCTGCACCGGCCATGGCATCGGCCATTGCAGAGCTGCCAGCTTTAGCTCCTGCATCTGCAGCGGCCTTAGCGTCGGCTTTAGCATCGGCCATTGCAGAACTACCAGCCTTAGCTGCTGCATCTGCAGCGGCCTTAGCATCGGCCATTGCAGAGCTGCCAGCTTTAGCTCCTGCATCTGCAGCGGCCTTAGCATCGGCCATTGCAGAGCTACCAGCTTCAGATGCAGCTGAAGACATTGACTCTGCTTTAGATGAAGCTCCAGCCATGGCACTTGCGATGGCGTCATCATCTTCACAATCAGATCCATCCCCTGCGTTTGCATTCGCTGCAGCTGATGCTTCTGCTTTAGCTTCTGCCTTAGCATTGGCACTGGCACCACCATCTTCATCGTCGCAATCTTCATCATTACCCCCTTTGTCGCCTCCTTTGCCTCCACCGTGGCCCTTAGAGCCGGACTTACTGCCTGCTGATGCTTCAGCCGATGCTTTTGCTTTAGCTTCTGCCTTAGCATTGGCACTGGCACTATCATCTTCATCATCACAATCTTCATCATCACCCCCTTTGTCGCCTCCTCTGCCTCCACCGTGGCCCTTAGAGCCGGACTTACTGCCTGCTGATGCTTCAGCCGATGCTTTTGCTTTAGCTTCTGCCTTAGCATTGGCACTGGCACTATCATCTTCATCATCACAATCTTCATCATCACCCCCTTTGTCGCCTCCTCTGCCTCCACCGTGGCCCTTAGAGCCGGACTTACTGCCTGCTGATGCTTCAGCCGATGCTTTTGCTTTAGCTTCTGCCTTAGCATTGGCACTGGCACTATCATCTTCATCATCACAATCTTCATCATCACCCCCTTTGTCGCCTCCTCTGCCTCCACCGTGGCCCTTAGAGCCGGACTTACTGCCTGCTGATGCTTCAGCCGATGCTTTTGCTTTAGCTTCTGCCTTAGCATTGGCACTGGCACTATCATCTTCATCATCACAATCTTCATCATCATCTCCTTTGTCGCCTCCTCTGCCTCCACCGTGGCCCTTAGAGCCGGACTTACTGCCTGCTGATGCTTCAGCCGATGCTTCTGCTTTAGCTTCTGCCTTAGCATTGGCACTGGCACTATCATCTTCATCATCACAATCTTCATCATCACCCCCTTTGTCGCCTCCTCTGCCTCCACCGTGTCCCTTAGAGCTTGACTTACTGCTTGCTGATGCTTCAGCCGATGCTTCTGCCTTAGCATTCGCACTGGCACCGTCATCTTCATCATCACAATCTTCGTCATCACCCCCTTTGTCGCCTCCTCTGCCTCCACCGTGTCCCTTAGAGCTTGACTTACTGCTTGCTGATGCTTCAGCCGATGCTTCTGCCTTAGCATTCGCACTGGCACCGCCATCTTCATCATCACAATCTTCGTCATCACCCCCTTTGTCGCCTCCTCTGCCTCCACCATGTCCCTTAGAGCCGGACTTACTGCCTGCTGATGCTTCAGCCGATGCTTCTGCTTTAGCATTGGCACTGGCACTATCATCTTCATCATCCCAATCAGAATCATCGTCCCATTTGTCGCCTCCTTTGCCTCTACCATGGCCCTTAGAGCCTGACTTATTGCCCGCTGATGCTTCAGCCGATGCTTCTGCTTTAGCTTCTGCTTTAGCATTTGCTTCACCCTTGTCACCTCCACCTTTACCTTTGCCACTGCCTCTACCATTGCCTTTACCCCTAGAGCCTGATTTACTGCCTGCTCCCGCTCCCGCTCCTGCTTTTGCTCCTGCTTCTGCTCCTGCTTTTGCTCCTGCTTCTGCTCCTGCTTCTGCTTCTGCTTCAGCGTCTGCTGCTGCTTCAGCTGCCGCTTCTGCGCCCGCTCCTGCTTTTGCTTCTGCATCGGCTTTAGCTTCTGCCGCTGCGTCCGCTCCTGCTTTTGCCCCCGCTTCTGCATCTGCTGCTGCTTCGGCCATTGCTCCGGCTATTGCGTCAAGTGCTGAACCACCTTTGCCCTTTTTCTTGCCACCTCTACCTCTGCCTTTAGATCCAGATTTACTGCTTCTTTCTACTTCCGCTACTGCATCCGCACTTGCTTCTGCTCCCGCTTCGGCATTTCCTTTTCCATGTGCTCCAGCTTTAGCTGACGCTTTAGCTGCCGCTCTGGCCTTAGCCACGGAACTGCCACCCTTACCTTTTAAACCTGATCCACTGCTTGCTTTTGCTCCTGCTGATGATGCCGCTGACGCGATGGCTTCTACCGGAGAACTTAAATGACGTTTCGTTTTTTTACCTTTGGTGCCACCCATAATTCCTGATCCAACATTTGTTAGTGCTTCTGCTGCTGCTTCAGCATCCGCTTCCGCTTTTGCCATTGCATCTCCACCTCCACCGGATTCACTCTTCGCTTCTGCTTCGGCTTCTGCTTTAGCTTCGGCCTCAGCGATAGCCCTAGCGCCACCATCATCGTCGTCGCAATCGGAATCATCATCTCCTCTGCCGTCCCCTTTGCCTTTACCCTTAGAACCTGACTTACTACCTGCTGAAGCTTCAGCCGATGCTTCTGCTTTAGCTTCTGCTTCAGCCTTGGCACTTGCATCACCATCCTCATCGTCGCAATCTTCATCATCACCCCCTTTGTCGCCTCCTCTGCTTCCACCGTCACCTTTAGAGCCGGACTTACTACCTGCTGATGCTTCAGCCGATGCTTCTGCTTTAGCTTCTGCTTCAGCCTTGGCACTTGCATCACCATCCTCATCGTCGCAATCTTCATCATCACCCCCTTTGTCGCCTCCTCTGCCTCCACCGTGACCCTTAGAGCCGGACTTACTGCCTGCTGATGCTTCAGCCGATGCTTCGGCTTTAGCTTCTGCTTCAGCCTTGGCACTTGCATTGCCATCTTCATCGTCACAATCGGAATCATCATCTCCTCTACCATCTCCTTTGCCTTTACCTTTCGAGCCTGACTTGCTGCCTGCTGATGCTTCGGCCGATGCTTCTGCTTTAGCTTCTGCCTCAGCCTTGGCACTTGCATCACCATCTTCATCGTCGCAATCGGAATCATCATCTTCTCTGTCGTCCCCTTTGCCTTTACCCTTCGAGCCTGACTTGCTGCCTGCTGATGCTTCGGCCGATGCTTCGGCTTTAGCTTCTGCCTCAGCCTTGGCACTTGCATCACCATCTTCATCGTCGCAGTCGGAATCATCATCTCCTCTGCCGTCCCCTTTGCCTTTCCCCTTCGAGCCTGACTTGCTGCCTGCTGATGCTTCAGCCGATGCTTCGGCTTTAGCTTCGGCCTCAGCCTTGGCACTTGCATCACCATCTTCATCGTCGCAGTCGGAATCATCATCTCCTCTGCCGTCTCCTTTGCCTTTACCCTTAGAGCCTGCGTTTGCTGCCGCTTCAGCCTCGGCTTCTGCTTTTGCCTTAGCTTCTCCCGCCGCGTCTGCTCCAGCTTCCGCTGCCGCTTCAGCCTCGGCTTCTGCTTTTGCCTTAGCTCCTGCTGCCGCGTCTGCTCCAGCTTCTGCCGCCGCTTCGGCCTCAGCTTCTGCTTTTGCCTTAGCTCCTGCTGCCGCGTCTGCTCCTGCTTCCGCTGCCGCTTCAGCCTCGGCTTCTGCTTTCGCCTTAGCTCCTGCCGCCGCGTCTGCTCCTGCTTCCGCTGCCGCTTCTGCCTCGGCTTCTGCTTTTGCCTTAGCTCCTGCTGCCGCGTCTGCTCCAGCTTCTGCCGCCGCTTCGGCCTCAGCTTCTGCTTTTGCCTTAGCTCCTGCTGCCGCGTCTGCTCCTGCTTCCGCTGCCGCTTTAGCCTCGGCTTCTGCTTTTGCCTTAGCTTCTGCCGCGGCGTCTGCTCCTGCTTTCGCTGCCGCTTCTGCCTCGGCTTCTGCTTTTGCCTTAGCTTCTGCTACCGCGTCTGCCCCAGCTTCCGCTGCTGCTTTAGCTTTAGCTTCGGCATCTGCTTTCGCTTCTGCTACTGCGTCCGATCCAGCTTTCGCTGCCGCCTCAGCTCCAGCTTTTGCTTCCGCTACTGCGCCCGCTATCGCGCCTATTCCCCCTTTTTCTTCATCAGACGAAGTTGAATCACGTTTTGATTTCCGGCCGTGCCCATTACGCTTAGAACCCGATGCACTTTTCGCTTCTGCTTCAGCTTCGGCTTTAGCCTTCGCTTCTGCACCAGCACCTTTTCCCGAATCACCATTCGCCTCAGCCTTCGCATTTGCATCAGCGGAAGCTGCGGCCTTTGCATCCCCGCCTGCTCCCGCTTCAGCGCTCGCTTCTGCCTTAGCTTTGGCTTCAGCCATAGCTTTTGCGTCCCCACCTGCTCCCGCTTCAGCGCTCGCTTCTGCCTTAGCTTTGGCTTCAGCCATAGCTTTTGCGTCCCCACCTGCTCCCGCTTCAGCGCTCGCTTCTGCCTTAGCTTTGGCTTCAGCCATAGCTTTTGCGTCTCCACCTGCTCCACTATTTGCACCTGCTCCTGCTTCTGCTTCCGCTTTAGCTGACGCCTCGGCCTCAGCATTGGCATTTCCACCGGCACCTTCATCCTCGCAATCGGAATCATCAGCGCCGTTGCCCTTTCCTTTACCTCCTCCTTTGCCCTTGGAGCCTGACTTACCGCTCGCTTCTGCCTCAGCTTTGGCTTTCGCTTCTGCCTCGGCTTTAACTTTCGCTTCTGCCTCAGCTTTAGCTTTCGCTTCCGCTGAAGCTTCGGCCTTTGCATCCCCACGTCCTCCTGCTCCTGCTTCTGCTTCTGCACTAGCTGACGCCTCGGCCACAGCATTGGCATTTCCATCGGCACCTTCGTCCTCACAATCGGAATCATCAGCGTCATGGCCCTTTCCTTTACCCCAGCCTTTACCCCAGCCTCTGCCTCTACCTCTGCCTCTGCCTCTGCCTCTGCCTCTGCCTCTGCCTTTGCCCTTAGAGCCTGACTTACCGCTTGCTTCTGCCTCAGCTTTAGCTTTTGCTTCTACCTCAGCTTTAGCTTCTGCTTCTGCCTCAGCTTTAGCTTCTGCTTCTGCCTCAGCTATAGCTTTTGCTTCTGCCTCAGCTATAGCTTTTGCTTCTGTTTCACCTTTTCCACCGCCACCTTTACCACCTTTACCACCTTTACCGCCTTTACCACCTCTACCACCTTTGCCACCTTTGCCACCTTTGCCACCTTTACCACCCGCATGAGCTTCACTAGCTGCTTCCGCAGAGGCTGCCGCTTCAGCACTGGCTTCTACATCGTCATTCTCATCCTTTGTCTTTCCATGTCGATTCTTCCCCCACGACCAGGACTCGTCATCTTCCTCCTCCGAACCATGTTTCCCATGACCTCCATGTCTTCCACGACCCCTATGTCTTTTACGACCTCTGTCTTTGTGTCCCCCGTGTCTACCGCGATTGCCATGCTTCCTGCGTCTACCATGCCTACGCCCATGTCCATGTCCATGTCCATCACTGTCATCATCGTCACCATCAGCCTTAGCTTCTGCCTCTGCCTTAGCTTCAGCTGCCGCTTTAGCCATTGCGTCTGCACCAGCTCCACCCTTTGCTTCTGCCTCTGCCATAGCATCGGCTGCCGCTTTAGCCATTGCGTCTGCACCAGCTCCACCCTTTGCTTCTGCCTCTGCCATAGCATCGGCTGCCGCTTTAGCCATTGCGTCTGCACCAGCTCCACCCTTTGCTTCTGCCTCTGCCATAGCATCGGCTGCCGCTTTAGCCATTGCGTCTGCACCAGCTCCACCCTTTGCTTCTGCCTCTGCCATAGCATCGGCTGCCGCTTTAGCCATTGCGTCTGCACCAGCTCCACCCTTTGCTCCTGCCTCTGCCGCAGCGTCAGCTTTCGCTTCAGCCATTGCCTTTGCGTCTGCTCCAGCCTTTGCTCCTGCCTCTGCCGCAGCTTCAGCTTTCGCTTCAGCCATTGCCTTTGCGTCTGCTCCAGCCTTTGCTCCTGCCTCTGCCGCAGCTTCAGCTTTCGCTTCAGCCATTGCCTTTGCGTCTGCTCCAGCCTTTGCTCCTGCCTCTGCCGCAGCTTCAGCTTTCGCTTCAGCCATTGCTTTTGCGTCTGCTCCAGCCTTTGCTCCTGCCTCTGCCGCAGCTTCAGCTTTCGCTGCGGCTTTAGCCGATGCATCGCCACCTGCTTCAGCCGTACTGCTTGCCTTTGCATGTGCTTCAGCTTCACTACGAGCTTTGCTACCTTTTTCCTTACGTGCTTCAGGTTCTGGGATTGCCTCTCGTTTTCTCATTAACCCGTGTAACATCGATCCAAGACCTATCGTGCACAACAAGGGATTAGCACACACTGACATTTTCTACTTCACACTTTCTGCCTTTCTGAAATGATCAGTGTCAAAATCATTTACCTTTGCCAGAATCTTTTCCTCCGGGCATAATACCCTCTAAACCTTTGCCCGAGAAAAGTTTTCCACCCCATTCGGTAAGTCCTTCCAATCCTTTCGTGTGTGACAAGGTTTCAGCTATTTTTGCTTGAATTTCTTTTATCATAGCTTCTGGATTCAAGCCTTTTAAGTGGCCCTAAGAATTTGCAAAAATACAATTTTTTCTTATTCCATACTTTTCGCTTCGATGAGATTCAATGATCTATGATTTTAATTAGGATAATATCACAATACAAGGACATCAAATCATATTTTAACACTTGATGAAACTAATGTTAATGGATTTTCATATCTCTAATACTTGTAGTTCCTATTTCTGTGAATGAGTTTATGAGCTTGTGAGTTGGCTAATTTGTTAAAGAATCATGCCGACGTATTGATATTTTTATATACCTCATCTTCTTCACTACTTTTGTGTCGACCTTTCACGCCTCTGCTGCAGACGAGCCCGCAGACTGAAAGGATCGTTAATGAAATCAGAAGTACCTTCATCTTTAGAGGGATCCCAAGAACTGACAAAGAATTTCGATAATGGATTCGTTATATATACTCCTTTCGGCAATTGTAAAAACATGCAACTTTGATCGCGCCTGCGATATTATGTTCTCAACGCGGGATCCATCGATATTTGCGTCATTTCGGAATTACATATTTCATGACCTTGTTTTCAGTAAAATTATTTTTATGCGAAACCTATTTTGTTGATACAGGCAAAATTTAAGATGCCGAGTAAATAACGCCAGTTATTCCTGCCAAGTGCGTAATTACGCATGACTTATCGCATCGTCAACTTTACTATTGTCGTTGCACTCTTCGGCAAACATCCCACGGACAGTTGGTGTTCTACGGTTAAGTCCAACTTTAGACAACGTCTGCACCTTTTACGCAAAGATTATAATACAAAATTAAATGTGCTTCACTTCTCATAGATCATAGCATCGAAATCGACTACCCTGTCATCGACTATTTTGTCTCGTAAAGTGTATATCATGATTTTCGTTAATTCTCCTAGATTTAGTTTCTCTAAATACTTAACAAAGTAAATCGTGCAGTAGTATTGTTAACGGCGGAGGAATTTCTAATTAATTTATTCAGAGAGTACAACATCTATTTCCCCTGTTATACGAAATCATTGGATGGATGAAATATCAGTGAGTTGAATTCCAGTTGTATAAATTAAAAAGTCGCTCTGTAAGCGAGAACGTCGACGACTGGCGTACCGCAGATTTCATTCCATCGCCGGTCCTACGATGGGAGCGAAGGAAAGTTACATATTTCCGCGGAGGTTTGCGGGGGAAAGATATCAGCGCGTTTCATTCCTTTGTTTGCAGAAAGGAATTCCGGCTCGGGAGGAAGATAATAATTAATGTCGTTTATGCTACTGACGTAGCGTATCCATATCTCCCGACAATACGCGGGCCGGCTCATTTATAAAAGTTAATATCTCAAGGCAAGATCGACTCATCCGTTATCCAATAGTGGAGAGACATGGACGCCCACCGTATTTACTTACACGCACGCAGGAATGCGTAATACGCGCCGGGTGGATGATTCCATCGGTCATTGTCGAGACGCGTAGCAGTACTACCGGCGATTAAGGACGCGGGCTATTTTATCCTAAGGAGGGTCATGCCAGAAGACGTAGACACTGAGATAGCAGCTACGATCCTCACCATCAGACGCCATAACTCGAGACTCCTATTATTTGCGTTTTTCTACGATACGAGAGGTCGCAGATTTCAGATCGCCACCCTTCGCAACGTCGGCAAAATTCTTGGCATTTCATACATTTTACCTGCATCAGCAATGATTATCAGCTTAAACGAGTGTAGGTAGTCAGGGGCCTGTGAGTGTAGGGACTAACAGATTTCGTTGACTATTTCCGTTTGGTGCACATATTTGCATGATGTTATTCACATCGAATATGAAATAAATAATACAAGGAACGTACGCGAGGCAGGATAGCGATAAACATTATTTCACCGTTATCAGACGTTATCCAGTTGAATAAGTTTTTCCCGTAAGTAAATTTATGCAAATGACGGCATTCATCATACAAGTCAATATTGTGATATTTTTAGCATCGTCAAGCTTCGCAACCCCGGTAAACAGAGTATCATTTCACGAAAGTTTCCGAAACGTCACTTTACAACGCGTAACGCTTCTGTTTGAACGTTGCACGTTGAGAAACGTTTATTCAACCATAAATTTCCAGCTTGACAAACGTTTCCTCGAATGTTGCTTTTGAAACGTAGATAAAACTTTACTTTTAAACAATACCTTCCTTTTTTTAAACCCGCCATTGTAACGTCTTACGCAACGTACCCCTAATGTTCTTATTTTGTTTCTGTACCAAACATTGTAAATGTACAACCGTACAATCTATACCATTCATTACAGTCTTACGTTCGTTCGTGGCATTCCTTCTTGACAAAATAAAAAAAAACCATATCACGTCGATGAATAATACGATTTTGCAGCGAATGTTCGGTGAATGGATTTTTAATTGCGATTCTACGCAAGAATTCCTGGTATCCCCTTCTGATAATTTCGAGTAGCTCAAAGCATCGTCGGCACAATCTTCAATATGCGCGAGTTATTCAAAATAGAAAAGTTAGAATACCGCGGAGGAATCCTTGACGAAGATCGCAGTTATCTGTGCTTTGCCAGCTGCCTGCGTTTTGCTTGAACATCAAGGCTCCTGCGAAACAGTGTACGGCATAGCGGGCATTCAAGGCTCAAAGAAGAGCCCACGAAAACCGTCTTGATAAATGGTTCTCCTGGAAATTTGAGCAGTGGCTCGAACGATTTTTTACCTACGCACCAAGGAGATGAAACACGTTCGTCTTTACTCTCCATTCTCTGCCGTGAGTCGCTGTTTAAGAAATCAAAATTCTTGCGCAAGTCCTTCCATCTTCCCCCAAACGCAGGTACCTTACATCAGCGCGTAGCGATTTGAATAATTTCATTTTCCATTACTTACAGCGTCGTCATCGTAATATTAATTTGAAGAATATGTGCCGGAGAAGTCGTGTCACGTGTTTAATATCTTTGTACTTGATCTAAGGTCCTTTCTTTATAGGGAGGGTAAGTGGCCACTGAAAGTAAGCATCAACTGCTCGATAGTACCGAGACGTCTCTCTTTAGGAAAATCTTCTTAGCCGAGGGATAATCTCACGATGAATGGCCTCACGTATCGTCTGTGTTACTCCAACGATTCCTGACATAGCTTTAACACAAATACGTGCCCAATGGCACGACACAACACAGCCGTTTGCTTAATAAGGGAATGGCATTTATAGCGTTCTATCTCTTAAATTGCATAGCGCATGGAACCTGATTTAATCATTCGAACTAATTGAGTTAATTAGTTTTCTATAAATACCGAACGAAGATATTTACGGTATTTCCACGTATAATACGCCAATTATACAAATAAATTGTACCCGTCATTACAAATTAGAAAATATACAACTCAGTTAATTGCAATAAACTTTTCTTATTGCTCAATTCATATCCTTTAAATTTACATAATATTCTCGACGTAAATAGTAGAATGTTATTAAACAACAATGCATACATCAATTGCTGAATCGTTAAAAAACACCTGGAAAACAAAAAATTTAAATAACTTTTGTTATTCCGATCGCAAATGCAATTTATTTCATATTTTGTTTTTATCACTTTGAAGTACATGCATACAGCGAGGTAATAAGCGATAATTCATGCGACCGCTGACAGTCCATTGTGAAATTAGTAAATTACTGTCTCGGGGACTAGAATCTGTAGCAAGGGTAATGAGTAATTTATGTAATTCGACTTTGTTTGATTGAACAAACACAGCTGTTGCTCTTCATGCACTGAAATATTTATCCACATGATTAACAATTTGGTCAACCCAATATTAAATTATTCAACACCCAATGGGCCAATTCATCAAGAAAATTAATCATTGAGGCAACTTTTTTTACAGCAGATAATACTTTTACAACATTAATTTTCCTCGTAATTACCACTTGAGGGTGAGCGGTTATCTCTTCTTTCTCGCAAACGTACACTATGTTTAATAAATGCTAGCATTATTGAAAATATCTACATATCCTAAATATTGATTTTTCGTTTTTTTCTGAAATTAGAAATTAATTACGACAATTCGGCATATGATTCATCGATGAGTCAGATCCTCCTGTCGACTGTATTGTTTTTATTATTTTTCCGTACGGATGAATAATTGACGACGTTTGCTTCGAAATTCGGCGCTGAAGATTTATCATATCAAAGCGCGCTGCGTTATGGCAAATGCGGATGTATTCGGGGGACTGTACTTTTCCACGTATAGCATATAAATTCTTGCCATCACGACAGCGCGCATCTTGGCCCTCGGGTAATTTAATATTTCGCTGTCCGGTGCTTCCCGGTGGCCCCATAAAAAGCGCCGTTAAAACAGCCTCGGTTCTTCTGGCAAATCGAGGTCAGAGGTACTGCAATTCAACATATATCGTGCTTTATCGCATGATGCATGTGGAAACAATAACTGCCTCGGTCGCCGCGGTTTACCCATTTCAAAAATCATCGCCCGGAAGGCTATCGTTTTGCCATTCATAGCGGTTAACAAGTCGGCACGGTTGCCAAGAAAATAAGCCGGTCAAATTTTAAATATTTGTTCTATTTATTCGTACATTTTTTTTAACAGTTGTAATTGACATTCTTCTTAGCACTGCGATAGACTGCGCTGCGATACTGTTTAAAAATCTGGAAGAGGAAAGAACGAAAAAGCTGAAAGCATATTTTTATACGCACAGACGAATGTGTGTACTTAAAAAACATTGGTAAAAATCTGGCAAGGTATTTCGTCTGGTACTTAAACTAAGTCTCGTAATATGACATGCACACACGTGTGTGCTTATGAAGCTATAAAAGAAATAATCTCCAGCGAGATGGTTGTATAAATGAATGAGGAAAGTTTCCCGTTGCTAATAATTTAAAATCCGCCAAGTGCATATATTTTAATGACGGCAGGATCATTAATTCTTAGCGCATTCAGCATGTGGTAGACTCAACCTGTTATTTATCATAAAATATGGGTCCTCGTGTAAGCGGGATAGCAGACTTTTTGTAATATGTAACTATCAGTAATAATACCTGATTTACAGATATTCGTAAATGATTTGCATAATGCGCTTTTCACGGCTGCACTTGGTAGTTTCAGGTTACACGGTTAATTGAAAATAATGTAAATTTCAGCGGATTTCACAATAAATACGAACTGACTTACTTTATTAGCTTGTTATTTTAAATAATGATACTCTGTGTTTACGTGTATCGAATTAGCAGGCCATTAATGACTGTCACACTGTAAATATATGGCAGTGGCTGTTTTCGAAATTCCCATTGATTGACAGTAATGACATTATCAGTTGACATCAATCAACATCATAATTCTCAGATGTACGTACGCAAACGCGTTGTTGACGAACGTCAACCGATACGCGGATAATTGGTTTAGCTATGGCCGCTCGCGGTCTCCGCGGCCAGTAAGGTCGATTCGTTAAAGCGGATAGTTTGAATCCATAACAAGCGCAGACAGGATAGATCGGCCAAACGATTTATCGAGAATTTCTCCCTAACCTTCGGACAAAGATTAAGGGTTATGCAGATATGACCATTCGACAACCTCGACCGCGAAACTTTTCCTTCCCGCGGAATAAGTAGACCGGCTCGTCGTTTCGGTTTGCCCTTAGCTGAGGTATACAATGCTGCAAACTGCGGAACTTGAAAGCGCTTTCCGCACGGTCCTGCGGGAAGTTCTTAGAAACTTTCCAACGAGAATCAAGAGGCAATCTGCAGAAAGTCTCGTGGTATACCATGCAGTTCAATTAATTTCTACACCCAATTGCTGATTTTGGCAAGTACTGTTAAATAAGAAACGTCAAGCAACGTTAAACCCTTAGGAATATTCAGAACGAAATTTTCTCCACGCTACTTATTTCCTCGGACCAATTTTTCACTGGTTCTTTAAAGTACAACGATCAATGATACACATGAAATTTGCTTAATAAAACATCGGTTGAATGCATTACAGAATAACGATAATTCCCTTCGAGCCATATTGGTTTGTTCATTATCCACTTGATAAATGAGAAACGGCGATTTACAATGACTAATTAATGAAGTCGCTGTAACCAATAAATCCTTTTTTAAACCGTAAGTCGAATATAACTATTTAGCCGAAGAACTCAGGGAATATAGGGAATCGCGAGTAAGTTTCCGGCCACTTGAAGCGAAAAGTATGCCGGTCCCTGTTGCATATTTTTTTCCTTTTTAAAACCTTATTGTTAGGCGGAGTGGTGAAACGAACGGCAAGAATACCGAGTGGCTAAGTAACATCCAGGGGCATTAATGTTCACTGACCCCTTCCACGAGGTTCTCTCTGTATCGTGAATGAGCTTCAAACCTCTGTCGCTGGCCGTGTGCCGACGGGAAAGTCTCCGTGGAAGTTCGCCGGTTTAACAGGGTCTCCACGTTGTGTTCCTTTCAGTCGGGAGTTTACAGACTGCTCGGTTTGCGGTAACAGAAACACCTTCGAGCCATTTACAACGAAGACACGTTACGGCTACGTTTCCGAGATTATCGATAAAAGTATGCCCCTTTTACTCGACAATTTTACTACTCCACGGTAGTCCCTTTCAGCGGAAGAGCTATGCGTTCACAGATACATCTGAATCGTCGGGAATTTAGTAATTTAATTGGCAGTAGACCCAGAGGACTACGTCGACCGGCGGTGCATTACAGTAAATAAATGGATGAATCCCCGGGGGGTCGTAACATATGCAGCTTTTATTTATCGATGCCGGCAACGCCAGTGGCGTATCGCGCTGCGTTAAATACGAGTGGGAAAAATGTATTTTCTTCTCTATACTCACATTCGTACATCATTTTTTCTCTGTAATATTGTACCAGCTGTATAATTCAATTGTCTGTAGTTATTTATACCAGCCCTGCGAAGAAGGTGGGTATTCAAAAGACAGTTTTAAGGGCTTCAAAATTCAATAAAATGCGACGACAACTTTTAATTGTGTACACGAAGCCTTTTACATGCCGCATCATATCCGCACTTAAATTTCAGCGGTCATTTATTACTGACTATATTAATATTTTTTCTGCGACGTTCTTTTTTAACGGATAATAAGTACGCTGTATTTCAGGCATTCATTTAACTTGGTAATTTCGTTTTATTTGTTTTACTAAACGACTGCGTTTAGGGCGTCTTTGGTTTTTCTCTGACGAGAATCTCTTCTTACTCGCGTAGGCCTCTCGTAAGATCCATCAGGAAAGGTTTGTTAAAGGCCACCTCGAAGAACTTCTTCAAGAACGTCCTTCATATACCTACTGAGTAATTAACTGAGGTATGCATATGCCCGCATTTGTTCAACACTTTACGAGTAGGAAGTATGGTGCGTGCAGGTTAATTTGCTGGATCGTAATAATCAGTATTACGACCGCCCTGTAAACTCGCGCGCAATGCCACCGTTGACAGTTTCGCAGACGGTCTAAGCGCGACCTTTTCCTCCGCATAATAGACCAATGGCATTGCGGAGCCTTGCAAAGAGCAGTTTAAGATTTTCCCTGGATTTACGCGACCAGAAAAAAAGCGTCAACGGAATGAAGTAGTTACAAAAATGTGATACAAAAATATGATCTTCTGTTATGTTACATGAATTTTTACCCCACGATTATGTACAGATAAAAAGTCCATTGGAAATTGCATTGAATAAAATATAAGAAATACTGTTGAAATAGTTTATGACATTTTAAGAGTAAGATCATTATGGCGGTGATGAGGTTTCATAAGATTTCTTTGTTATAAGGCAACGCCGAACGTATTAAGGATTGAATGAAAATGAAGATGAATGAATGGAGAAGAAAGAGACGGGAGAAGCCGCTCTTAAAAGAGACTCAGTAAATAATTTATTCTTTCCTACCATTTACCGACTTGTATGTAGAGTCCGGACTCCTCTGGTCTTGTTTATAACTCTTGCCGCCACCGGCGAAGATTAAAACGGTCCGAGATAATGAGAACTGTGTGGCACTCCTCGGCCACCCTCGCAATCTTTTTCTCCTTTGCTCTTCTTTTTATTCCTACGCCTATCACACTCTCGCGGAAAACTCTATTACTTTCCCTTCGCGACTGCACAAGGTATTTCGAATTATTTTGCATCCGTCACGTACACAGAAGCCCTGCATTTCGCTTTATTCCACTTACCTTTACAAACAACATTTTACGTAACACGAGACGGAAGACCGTTCTGTTAAAACATCGCGCTATATCAAATAAAGTGACACATAAATATGTAAAATGTAAATACGAAATAAATGAATGTATTTATTACATTAGTCGATCGATGAACCGATGAAAAAGTGAGAAGATCGGAACGAAATTCCGCGTTTCTTTACTTGAATTACAGGACTATGGATTACATTGAAAATACGATAGCGCTTGTAGCTCGACCTAATAATAGAGCGATGCACAAAGACGCTAGACCGTTGGCGAAGGACCGTGCGCGAGGAAATATCAAATGCTTATAGTGAATAAGATGCCTTGGGCGGTGTAGATATCGCGCAGGAAGTACCGGGATATCTACACCCGCCGTAGGTGCCCTTACGACAAAAGAGGCTACTCACGGCTTAACATATTTTACAACAGCGTATTCTCAGCGTGCCGTGCGCTGACCACGCACGACTTTGTTCTACTGCGAAAGCACGAGATCCAGTTACTCACAGGAGGATCGTAAGAATTCCACGCGGAAACGGCCGTTGCGGCTAACGAACCTTATATTTTTACAACCCGATATTCATCCCCGGCCGACCTAACTGTTCGCTTTATGCATCCCGAGTTATTGACACCGATGCCTTATTAAAGAGATGGTAAAGTAATAGAATCGCGGGAGTATTACGAAAAGGGCAATATTTCTGCAAAGATAAAAGGTGTAAATTCAACATGTACTTAATATTCCTGAAGATAGTAAGGGATTATTCGTAAGAATAATCGTGGCCAAAGTTTTGGAACTCAGCCCAAATGTTATTGTCGCAGTCATAATTTCTAACGAGCAACTCCCGTGCATGATCTTCCTTCCATTCCGCGCGGAAACCAAAAGTGGAGCAACGTGCATCCTGATTTATAAAAATAATGGAAAAATGGTGCTCCCCGTGCGAATGGGGATAACGAAGATGTGTCTTCGTTGAGAAAACATTTCAATGAAATCGTGCGGGGAAGTTGGTCGAAGGATAAGAGGGGAAAGTGCGGAGGATGGTAGAAGAGGAGACACTTGAAATAAATCGTAGGAGTCGGTCCGCGACCTTATTACATCGTAAATTCCCGTTTAGTGATGGATAACATTAACCCATCGGCAACGACAAATTACTTAACTTTCTCGGAGATAGAGCATAGCGACTTCTGCTCCCTTCGACCGTGTGTTTCTTCTTCCATCGGAAACTGCCCTCGAATCGATGTGCCGTCTCGTAGAAACCTACCCATGCTTCACTAACGTACCACTGCTAACAGGAATTTCGACTAAAGTCGCGATTCCTCCGAAAACTTCTCACCCAAGTGTGAAGTTTAATTAGAAAAGTTTATTAATACCACGCGTACCCCTTGTAACACGCGAAACAGTGATTTTGCAATTTCCCTATAACGTACATGGGAATTAAAATGACAGAGCGATAAGCTGCGTAAAGCAACGTGGCCTCACACGTTGCGTAAAAGTTAAAATAGGAAGGATAAGAATAATGATGTGTTACGTACAGATAATTGAGTACGAGAAAATTGATTCAAAGATGTTGTGGAGCAAGTATTGAATGATGTTGATAGAAGAGCATGGTATACTTTGAACAGTGTTCTAATCCAAGTAGTTATTGATTAGCTTCCAGTGGCTAAACGGCGGTTCGGTGCTGGATTCTCTGTTTGCAAAGAGTAATGCCTATCCCCGAACTTAGAGGAGCTGTTAATTATCCATGAAATTATGGGTGGCATACTCAATGCGTTGGATGGTTCCCGGCGCTTAGCTAACTCACCATTCGACACCAGAGACTCTGAAACTGGACTCGCGAGTGCTCGACTGAAGGGTGAAATAAAGTTGAGAATCAAGTCGAGAATCAAGTAGTGTAGGTGTCGGTCCGATGCCTGGTCCTGACACCCGGAATGCTCGAAATCTATGAGATCGCTTTCCAAGTGTCCTACAACAATCCTAGGCAACGACAAGGTCGCACAGAATCACAAGGTCCTCAAACAAACGTCCTACAAAACAGAATTGGCCACTCATGGGCGAGTAAATAAATCTCTTGAATATTTATTTATTTACTAGAACGTTTCTCTTCTAGCCGTTTGTCATACATTATTATTCAAGAAAATTGAGTGTACTTCAAGGCAGAATATTCTTATTGAATATGAAGTCGAAGGACAGATGAAAATTGTATAAATAACTCCGGCTGTTATCTTCTGTATTTCTTGGGACGATCGTTACGTTTGCTCAACTAGAATGGCAACGGAAACGTCACGGAAACATATCTACGTAGGTACATGTGTATGTATGCATGCATCTATCTCGCGGAAGTTTGATAACGATCTTTCTCCGCTCCATGGAGTTTAACTTCATTGGAATGGAATTGTATGTACCATTATTATTACCCTCTTGCTATCGAAATCATTAAAAACGTAGTATAATGAACCTCAAGCAAAAGGATGATATGAAAATAAATATAATGACTAGTTACTTTAGAAGTACTTTCATTACTTTGGTGGCCAAAATATGTTCTAAAAATATTAACAATTTTATAATTATATTTGAAAAATGCAGCTAGCTGTATATTCGAACTAAATAAGGTCATGACGTTTAATCATCTTGACCACAAAATTTTAGTTTTAGTTGGAGAAAAGAGTAGATGGAGCCTGCTAAACTCTGCTATTCCTGTTTATCTATTACCACACGAAGGCTGTGACATTACTTGACGAGAAAAAACTCCTTTAGTCTTCCATAATAGGTGCTAATTTTAATCGTTAGAAAAACAGTACATATTTATTACTGCCATTGCGATGATTTAAAATCGTGGCTCTTAGTTATAGTGCTATAAATAGTCGTATAACCTATGTATGAAATAATAATCGCCAACATTCGTGGTGTCATGTCTTTTAAACAATGAAGGAAACGTCTCTATGTATATATATGTATATACACGTCAATTTCCTCAACAATAGAAATCAAATAATTTCTTGAAAATAGCTTCCTGCTTGCGTATTTTCAATATAGAATTATATTTCCGTAATATATTTAACATTTGTAAAACAATGTTTTCCCATTAATAAACTTTGCTTTTACCACGATGACCTTCTGTTAGCATGATTACTATTTTTTATTTACGATATTTGATAATCAAAGGCTTTTCGATTCTACGTCAATCGAAGTCATTCAATATAAATATTCTAACAATTATAACGATTCTGTTAGGTTAATGATGCAGACGTTATCTTAATTTGTCATCAAGAAACTGACAGAGTGATAATGTTATCACCTTATCGGAGATGTACAGTAAATCAGTTGCAAAGAATATAAATTTCTGTGGAATCTACTCCTTTACCAGACTTCATTGCTAAAAGTGCTGCCGTATACTGATCATGTGCATTTTATTTGTTTACCGCAACCCATGTGCGGATATTGCACGTTATAAATTTATTATAGCTGCGAATCGAGATGAAATGTTAAAGAGGCCAGCTTTACCAGCAAGTTATTGGAAAAATCATCCTGATTGTTTGGGAGGTATACCAAAGAGAAATTCTTTGCAGAAGCAAACTACGTGATAGTAAAACTAAAGAACAAATACGAAAAGTCATTGTAAATAATGTTATAATTCGAAAGGTATTGACATGGAACCCGGTAAAGAAGGTGGCACTTGGTTAGCAATGTCAATGAAAGGAAGAGCCGGGATTACACTAAACTTATCAAATGAGCCAAGATTGAGTGAAATTCCACCTAAAGGACGTGGTTGTTTAATAACTAATTACATTACCTCAAATGAGTCTACAGACTCGTATTTAAACAAATTGCATGAAACAAACCAGAATGGTCAACCATACAATCCATATAATTTGCTCCTCATGGATCTAATGTACGTATTTTTATGCTTAGCATCGGTTGATTTTTTTACGAACTTTTTCTATTAATCATGAAAATATAACTTTATTGATAAATCTAAAGTTTTATATTCCTTTTAAATAGTACTACTTCGTGAATCAATACACTCTGTATGACTGTAATTGTATTAATAATGATAACTTTATTGATCTTTTTTTTAGTAAAGCGAAAGTGTATTATTTAAGCAGCTCCACAAGATCTACAGGACCTCAAATTTGCGAAGACAATATATTGGGATTTAGCAACAGTGAAATGGACCGTCCATACAAAAAAGTTGAAGCAGGTAAAGAAAAACTAAGAAAGATTGTACAAAACGCAAGTGTGCAAAAGCAGGATGACCTTATACAAGATCTCCTGAATATGCTAAAATCAAAAGAAAGGTATACCATAATTGAAATATTTTATGTAATCAATTTTTAAAAATAATTGTATGTTCATTACACAAAGTTTTATGGTAGAATGTATTTTTTACAGGCATCTCCCGGATCCTGAGTTACAAAGGAGGTCTCCAAAATTTTATGAACAACTAAGTTCGATTTTTGTTTCCACCGGTGAATATGGTACAAGAACACACTCCATACTGTTGGTTGACGCAGAAAATAAGCTAACATTTGTCGAGGAAACACTAATGCCTGATTTGTCATGGAAACGTCAGACATTTATGGATAACTTACCACGCACAACAGGTATTTATCAAAAGGGGAATTTCAATTAAGATGCTGGTTCTACAAAACGGAAATCGTAAACGACAGTAATTAGTCAACCTTAAGGTATTTATAAGCATATACACATGAACTGAATATCTTCAGTCTTCTTCGTCGTCATCGTCATCTAAATCAATGTCGCTGCCGCTATTCAGCATTTCTGATGATGCATTAGTCGTGTCATCAGTAACCACACCCAAATTGGATTCATTTGTTCCTTCAGAAGATGTCTGAAATGAAATATCCAAAGCACGATAACAATATATCTCTTTTTACAGAAAGAGTTACAGTACGAACCTGAGAAAGTATTTCCTGGCCATCCAGGTTTTTATTACGAAGGTTACCCATCCAAAATGCCGCGGGACTATTATTAAGGACAAGCATTCCTTTTACGCTATATAGAAGTTGCTCTAGCACTGCTTTTGCGGCAGGGACATATTTAGTTAATGTTACATCTTTGTTCTCTTCACTGTGGCAGCAAACTGCATGCAAATAGCGTGTGCCTCCTGGAATATTGTAAAAAATCTTTGGATAGAATGAGCAATACGAATGTAATACTGTGAAAATGAAATATAAAGGAATGATTTGTAAAACAAATGTTGATTATTTTATAAAGCATACCTTGCAACGCTTTTAATATTCCAGTAACGTCATCTGTTTGGTATTTCAAGTTATGTTCTAGAATAGGCATTCCAGAATTTATGAACAGTTTTAATATTGTCGGCATATAACGCAAATATAGGAGAATACAGCGTTGTCGTATTGTTTTGCATATTTCCGCGAGTTTTTGAACGGTAAATGCAGCATTTTGCCAAACTTTGATTCTCATTGGATCTCTACAAATAAAGTTCTTACTAATTCATAATTCCTTGAGCATTATTTTTACTGATGTTAAAAAACTTACGTGTCTGCTATTGATAATGATATTTTTATGCCTTTGACAACACCGTCAAAGAGTTTTTTGTAAAATAAATGGAAGTAAGATTTACTTATGGAAGGAATCCGGCTTAAACTATCTTGAGGTTTAGTTAGTTTTGCGGCTTCTTCCGGTAACCATTCGAGAACGGATTTGACAGTGTTAAGTGGAGATGGCTCATTATCAATCCAGTTATTTAACAAATCAGTTATCGCTGTCTTATACGCAGGGCCAGAATGTTTATCATCCGGCCATTCAAGACATAAAAAGGCGAACGCCATTTTGGCTATAAAGAGTATTAAACATATGAGATAAAAACAGAATGTTATACTATAATAATCATAACATACCTTGTTTATCTTTATTCTGTTCCGTGTAACTTGTAGAATGCTTCATCAAAACTTTGCACATATTCACTATGCCTACAGCTAATGATATTTGCGTAGCAATTTCGACTAAAGTCTCGAAATATTTATATGATTCCGTAACAAGTTCTCTGCAAGATCTTAACATAGCTTTTTCTTCATTAATTTGTCCCGCTAATGTTCTCAAACCATCTGTAACGTAATTACAAATGTAATCACACTTCACTGAGTCATGAAATGTTTATCGAATACAATCTCGTACCACGTAGTAGCATTTGATGTGTAGCAGTTTGAAATCCTTTCCAACTAAATACTGCCGCTAAAAGGCACAATAATAATCTTACAGCTTCTTTCTTCTGGTTATCATTGTCTTCCCTAAGTTCGGCAACAACGTCTTGCAACTTTGCACAAACTTTAGGTAACAGGTGAATGATATCTCTAATGAAACTTTCACTGGGTTCGTTTTCTAACATTCCAAGAAGCTCCTTGCTAATAAAGCACACTTGTGGCATTGATATGCATTGCGAAGCCGCTTGAGATGATTGCATTTCCATTTTAAAGTCCAAGAGATGAACTATCTGTCATGAAATAATTTGTGCCATCATTACAATTATTAAGCATTCACATTTTTACATACTAAAACTGTACCTTGGCATCCAATTTTCTAAAATATGCAGGGTTTTTTAAGCATGTTGCAGAACCTACTTCCCAAGATTCTGTTTGCGAGATATTTACACTTTTATTCGCACCTTCCTTCTTTCCTTTCTTTGCGGCTTTCTTTTCCCCTCTTGAAAAGGGTGGTGCGGGGAAGTAGTGAAAATAACAAACAGGAGGCTGATACTTCACATCACACAAAGGTAATGCTATGCTTAACTCACCTTGTAACATCATTAAATTATTCAATCGTTCCAAGACTTGCCTTTGTAATATAGGATCTTCTTGTGTAACAAACCCGCTGATTACTTCTCTAAACCTGTTTTGTGAAAAATACGTATTTTAAAAATCCCCCAATATTTTTGACGATTTTGCGATTGCGGAAGAATGGCAGATATGCAATAGTACCAATTAATACAATGAATCAAGAGGTCTGTAACAGAATTTTCTACGGAATCAAAGTCTGGAGGCAATAAAACTGCAGTTCCCAGAAGTGCATCTATAGCCTCTAGATCGCCGTTCTCACTGAGCCTTATGCAACACGTTTTAAGAAGTCTAAATGAAATGGGCAGTATGGCACCATATCTCTCATTTCCAAAATATATGACATTATTCTCTGGCTCAGCTATAGCATCGTTTAACCCATATTGTGGTACCATGTCTCCCCTACAAAGAAACAGAGTAATTTTCACTCCTGTATGAAAATAAATAATATAAACATGCTCACTCTCTGGTTACTTACACATATGTTGTTTTATCAATCATATGTAACTCAACAAATTCTTCTTCCAAATAAGTTTTTATATACTCTAAAAAATGTTCATCAATATCCAGAGTATGTTCAATAACATTTGCCAAATGGTCGTAAAATAAAGCTTTTGATCTTGTACAATTTTTTACACTAACTAACACCTTTTCTGTAAGAAAAGTTCAAAATTAGTATACTGTCCTTTTTTTATAAGTTCTAAAAAAAATATAAGCAAAATAAAACGATCCATTATATTTACATACTGAACAATTTCTGTGCGGCATTAAAATTCTGTGCTGAGCTAGCTAAGTGCTTAATTGCCATTACAGCTCCAAGTACACCTTTGCATTTGATACTGTGAACATTATTTTTTGTAAAAAAAATTATATTACCAAAAGATCTATTTACAATGTTTCAGGAAGGTACTTACAAAGGTTTAGTGTTCGATAACTGCTTTTGAAGTAATATGTTTAAATCGTCGTGTAAAGATTCGGATGCAGAATTTGAGCCTGTGCACAAACTGTGTAACACATCGCACAGAACACCTACTTCTTCTAAATCGAAATTATCCATTTTTTCCAGCAAAATTCTTAAATGATTGCAGTGTGCTTGCAATGCTTGTTTTTCCTCACTGTTGGCGACCATATCACACAAAATTCGTAGCGCATTCTTTGCAGTCTGATCATTGTTTCCCATGAGAAGCGTGATCCTTTCTATTATTTCACGCTGTTTATGTACTGCATCGACTTGACTAAGAAACTGTAATCGGAACCATTCAATTCCAAATTCGAAAAAGACATGATCATCTGCTTTCAGCAAGTTACTTGCTAAAATTATTGCAGCCGGCTGTAATTCCCGTGCTATCTAAAATTTATACCTGTCAGTATTTAACTGTTGAATTTTAATATCAATAGACAAAATGAATTATACACCACCTCTCTAAAATCATTGTAAAACAAATTAAGCAAACTTCGCCTGTAAAACCCAGAACGAATATGCATTTTAATCATTGTTTCAATAGGTTTTCGTTTTACAGAGTGAGTTAAAAATATGAGAAGCAAGAAAATCAAATCTATCGGTTTTGGTTCTTTTGTAACATTTTTTATAACGGTTATTATAGACTGTACTATATCTTTCGACAGTAATATATTAATTTTTAAAGCATTCATAATATTTATTTGATTTTCAAAACAGTCCTCAAGTTTTTCTCCCACAAGTGGCTGTATTTCTATTTTACGAAGTTCAGATATGGTGTTCTTCATGGCATCAACATTTGGACAATCATTGAGAACAAATCTAGATAAAAAAATAAAATATAAAAGTTAACTTAAAAACGTACGAACAGCAACAAAGACATATATGCCCTTACTTAACGATGACCGGTAAGACGTTTCTATTAATATTTGTGTGTAAAAGATTTAATATTTTTTTTCTGTATTCTTCAAAGTATTCTTTGCCAAGTGTTAACTTGGCAATGCAGTCTAAAGTAACACTTATAAGCTGAGGTTCCTCTTCTATTAATTTGCTGAGTATATCAGCAACACCATGATGTTGAGAATCAGGCAAAATGTCAGGAAGAAGTATTATTAATTCTTTTTGAAATGAAATAGGACATGATTCTAAGAGTTGTTCAACATTGTTAAGTAGTGCATTTGGATCTGTTACAACTTCCAAGAAACGTATCTGCTGCAAGGCTAGCAATCTCCATGGAACTTTCTCAACTGTATCACTGTAAATTATTATTAAAAATGTTAGAGTGTTGCAAAGCCATAAAGATTTCAATGACATACACTTACGCCATGAGCAAAGAGTCCATAAGTTTATCAAGTAAGCAATTACGAATGTCAGTTTGTAGTTCTAAAACTTGTAACATAAGTCTTGAAAGAGACATGGTGCACAAGTTTAAAAATATTTGGCAATCACCAGGCATTTCTATGTCATTTAATATTTTCTGCATATTTTCATCATTCTGAATATATTCTTCTATTAAACTTACAACTTCTGCTTTTCTATATTGGCCAGATTCCAACAAACTTTTGATGTTCTTTTTAATTACTAATGGCTCTTCATCTAAAATTATAAAGAAATAAGTACTTTAATGCATTTTTAACATTCTCATAACTTTAAAAAAAGTGGTAAATAAACATTTACTTATACAGAAAGTTCCCATGGAAGTTATTGTAATACCACATGCTTGTAAAAAGTTTTGTAATTTCTCAGACATTTGATGACTTTTTTTGTCCAAAGAAGTTGGACCAGATATTTCCTTATGTTGTGGAGAGGTATTCAAAATCCTTCTTTTAGAAGCATTTAAATCAGTTTTACGTTCTTGTACATTTTCTGCATATCTTATTTCATTTAATTTTGTTTTCTTAACAGTGGAAACTTTTTCTGGTGAAATATCTGAGTCATCAGAAATAGTTTGAGATTTAGATGGTGTTTTATCTGTAATGAGTCCTTTAGCTATTGGAGACTTTATTGGATATTCAGATTTTTCTAAATCCTTTGTGGTTTTACGTTTTTTTCTTGTTTTACTATCAGATGTATTTTCATCTGAAGCAGATTCTAATATCTTGCGTTTACCACTGGTTTGTGCTTGGGAAGAGATGTTACCAGAAGTATTCTTTTTCATTTTAGTATGGTATAATGGAGTATCTTGTAATTCATCATCAGTGTCACTGGGCTGTATATCGGTATTAGAATCCTTAGTAACTCTTTCTTTTTTCCGACTTTTTATTGGAGAAGTGTCCATGCGATTATCACTTCCACTTCTGTGTGTTGCTGAATGTGATCTTAAGGACCTGCTCCTATTTCTTAATGAGGAAGTTTCCAATTCATCACTGCTATCCTGTTGATGAACATTAGAAATTTCTGATTTGCCTTTGGCAGATGCTTTACTCTTCCTAGTATTCTTTCTGGAAGGTGTTTCCGAATCATCTTCACTATCATCTTGAACATTGGAAGCTGTTACTTTACTATCTCTTGGCTGTTTAGCTGAAATTTTGCCAAGGAGTGCAGATGTGTTGCTCTTTTTTTTAACAGTTGATGTTTCAGATTTTTCTGGACTGTTGCTATTGTCATCACGTCTATAATTCTTTTTTAGGCTTGAGGTCTTTGATAAATGATCGCTACCTGTTGAGCCCTGACTCGCAATGTCACTGACATTTGAATGACTACGGGATGATAGTTGACTCGTCGACGATAAATTCTTGTGTAAGCCAGTTTTAAATTTTAACTTTCGCCTGTCCATAATGAAGAAAATTCATAACAAAATTATTCCTCGCAATATTTAAAGCATTCAAATTTCACGTGTGTATTATCACCGACGAGGTATAGGAATAGACCTTTCACCTTATAGGACCTCGTGTCACCAGCTCTGAATTACCGACATCGTCAAAAAAGAGTAGCGATCGAGCGCACTCTACGTTTCATGACGGTAATATGTGGAACTGTAAACGTTGTCCTCTCGCTTTAGTGATCTTTAGCGATGTTGCCAAATGTAACCCTTGTGACGCATGATTGCCACATCGATTATTTTCGCACGATCGCAACTCTGGCCACGTTTGTCTCGGATCGGGCTAGACGGGCCATCCGACAAGCAGAAGTCGTCAAATACGGGTGGCCGATTTATAACAAATTTTTGTGTATGTAGTACTTTCCCTGTAAAATAAACTTGCAAAGCCGCTCGATCCAGCTCTAAAGAATTTTTCGTTACATCGTCTCTGTATGCAGATAATAACAATAACAATAACAATAACAATAACAATAACAATAACAATAACAATAACAATAACAATAACAATAACAATAACAAGAAAAATGACCGAAAAATGACCGAAAAATGAGATTTTAGAGAATTTACTATTCTAATTTATTCTAATATATCTATTATCTATCTTTATTCTATGTAATATGATCTATGCTATATTGATCTATTTTTGGGTAGCAATTTGACGCAATACTTCTGCCTTGAACTTATGGGTTGGATTATCGAAAAAGTTTAGCATTTCGATCGAGTTTGCAATCGTACATAATCTGTGCAACGCTAATGCTATTAAGCGCGTGTGTACATTATACGCGCCTGTAAAAATCTTTAAAATTTAGTTTTAATTCCTGCCATGCGCAGCGTTCACATCTTATACTGCGCCCGGACGATAACGTTGAGCGTGACACGAAAATGGTAATGGGGCTCTAGAGCCCCACAATGAGGTGACACGAAAATACATTGCATGAGTGGTCTATCCCTATACCTGGTCTGTGGTATTATTTTACGTATTCGAGGTAAATAATTTTCTAGGGATATCGAGTCTCTAATTATGGTAATGTTAAATTTTCCCTAGCTAGGGAAGTTATGCGTGCAAATGGGAATAGTGAATAGAATTCTTGCCTTTTGATTGGTTCGTATATTAGACGATGCAGAGTTGTTCGAATTACTTGCTAAAGAAAAGACTTGTTATCATTCTCTCCTTGTTTAATTTATAAGGCTAAAAAGTGATAAAAATAACTGTAAATATGAGACATGAAAACAGTACGTACTTTTATGCCCGTCAAAAGCATACACGTGCTGGGTTAACAATTACAAAACTTCACAGAAATATTTGAACCGCAAAAATTTTGTTCTACAAACGTATGTAATTGTGATGATAAGTGTGCCATAAGCTAAATTTCGTTCATAATATTCCTTTCCGAATTAACTGAATTATTAATTTGGTTATTTTAAGTGAATACACCATGGGGAAACTTAATGTCACAATGCTACGGTATTTAACCCGAGAAGACTTTCGGGTTTTAACGGCTGTAAGTAGTTTTATAATATTATATTATATACGTACAAATATATCATTGAATACAGGGAAAAAATATTAAACTTAAAGTCAACAAGGAACGAACATTTGAGACGGAGAGTTCTAGGTTATAGTAGGGTAAGATTTTGTTTATTTTCCTTAACAAATTATGCTTTTTTTAGATTGAGATGGGCATGAAAAATCATGAATTGGTTCCAGCATCACTTGCTGCGCAAATTGCAAATTTACGCACTGGTGGTGTTCATAAATTACTGAAAGAACTGTGTAAACATCGTTTGTTGAGTTATGAAAGAGGCAAACACTGTAAGTATAATTCTTCTTATAAAATTATTTAATTAAATTTTGAATGATTTTGGATAATTTGAATGAGCTAAAGATAGACAAAATCAAAATAATGATATGTTTTATCTTAATATCTTGTAGATGATGGTTACCGCCTAACAAATGCTGGCTATGATTACTTAGCACTAAAAGTTTTAGCTCAAAGAGGAGTTGTTGCTTCTTTTGGCAATCAGATTGGTGTTGGAAAAGAGTCCAACATATACATAGTTGCTGATGAGGAAGGAAATCCAGTTTGTTTGAAATTGCACAGACTTGGTAGAACTTGTTTTAGAAACATAAAAGGCAAAAGAGATTATCATCAGCATAGAAAATCAGTGTCATGGCTTTATCTCTCGCGAATATCGGCAACAAGAGAATTTGCCTATATGAAAGCACTCCTAGATAGAGGTTTTCCAGTGCCAAAACCAATAGATTTTAATAGGCACTGTGTTGTTATGGAGCTGGTTGAAGGTGGACCCCTGTATGTGTTTATCTATTGTTTAAATGTCTTGATGACATATTGACTTAGGTCTTCCTGTTTACATTGTAATATTTATGTACAGGTGTGGTGTGTATGAAGTAGCTGATGTGGAAGCATTATATGATGAATTAATGAACCTCATTGTCAGACTTGCAAATCACGGTGTTATTCACGGAGATTTCAACGAATTCAACATAATGATAACAAATGACGGGAAGCCAATCATTATCGATTTTCCACAGATGGTTTCCACGCAGCATATTAATGCTGAACTTTACTTTGAACGGGACGTTAATTGCATTCGCGACTTTTTCAGAAGGCGATTTGGTTACGAAAGTGAATTGTATCCAACGTTTAAAGACATACAGTGAGTTTTAAATCGTATGAATGTAACAAATATTGTATTTAAAATTGTTTACATATTTGAATTTTGCATAATATGAAACGTGTTTCAGACGTGAAGACTGCATAGACGTAGAAATCAAAGCCAGTGGTCTCACAAAACAAATGGAAAAAGACCTGTTAATAGAAATGGGTATGGACGAAGATGAACAGGAAGAAAGAGATAGTGATAATGATGAATACGTGGATGCGGAAACCGAAATTGATAACTTACGTCTAGAAGTTGAAAGAGCAATTGCCGAAGATTTGAACATTTCTGAGAAAAAAACTCGATGTAGCATTGAACTTGTAGCTAAATGTGACAACGACACGCCTATAAAAAAGGAATGTGCGTTTAATCAATCTAAAACAAATGATACCATGAAGGGCAAGTCAGAAAAACAAAGCGCGAAATCCGACAGAGATGAACAATTATTGAAGCGTACTAGCCTTAATGAAAGTGAACACGAATCCGATATTAATACTGAACGTCAGCGGGAATATGATAACTTCAATGATCTGAGAAGTGTTCGAAGTTATTCAACCGCGTCGACCATTGCACCTGATGTGATAAAAAGAAGAACAAAATTAGCGTTAGAAAAGAGAGAAAAGAAGGGACTGTCGAGAAAGATTGTAGTTAAAGGAGAAGCGAGTGCTACTACGAGAGCTCGGAGGGAAAGTAGGGATACCATTAAACAGTCTACGGGAATATGGGGTTGGGAATAAATTGTGAACGTCCGTTCTAAAATATACGTGTACTGTAAATTACCTTAAAATTAATTATAATAAAAATATTGTAAATTACTGTTATTTTAAAAAAAATACGCCCTCACGTTTAGTCAGATTCGGGAAAATAACCGGTTTTTACTGTCTTTTGCAACAGATAAGATACTTGAGTTAGCAATGCAAATTAAGCAATTTCTTACATTAATGTCAAGAACATCTGAGCCATAATTATTAAATACACTTACTTAAGTTATCGGCTTTTCGTACAGCGTCAACGCTGTAAAATAAACCCATAAATTCCTAAATTGTAAGTGATAAATCACTTAGAAAATGTTTTGAAATTCTGTTTGTCTTAACGATATTGGCGGGTTGTTGCTTTTCAGATGAAAGCGATTAATTTCACATTAGTCTATGTCGTAAAAATTTCTTGTTTACTGTGTGCAATCGAGATGTTTTTTTCAATAAATTTATTTGTATACTTCTTTCATGAGTAAAAGGTTTGAGTTAAAATTATTGGTTGATACTTTCTTTAAGTTCGTTAACATTGTGGTATCGGTCTTTTATACTGTATTTAAACAGAAACATTTTGCTTAATATTGAAACATTGAACGTTTTTTAGATTATAGAGATCACAGCTAGAAATACAGCCATATCAGATTTCTATAAAAAAAATCACCGAGTTATCTATAAAATCCGTAGCGCTATCATCAGCGATGTAAAAGTTTTCTAAAGAAAAACCACGGTTTAGCAAAAATGTACACTTTTTGCCACCCGAAGACTCGGATACAGTTTTCTCTTCTACGATAGTTTTAGCAAACACTTGGCAAGGCGCCAGGACAATTTCTTTTTTTACTAAAAACGTATTTGTGCTCGTACATTGGAAATTTTACTATAATCATAATCATTTAATCAGAATCAGTATAAAGCTACAATAAAAATAATAATACCAAATATGTATTTTAGCTATGCGTAAAAGAAAATCGACGATTATTTCAGAATCCGGTTTTGTAGCTACGTAAGTAAACACCGTAGTGATAATGCGATCTGTATAAACATACATATATACATGTGCAAACGTATATAAAGCCGCGTCTCTCAGGAGAGTTTTCACCAGTATTCGTCGCGATATTAAGTAGGTCGCATCACGCTGTAGAGTGCTTTTCAAACGTATCTACAAATCCTCTATTGATAGCCATGGCAAAGGACAATCTCACAGCTATACTTTACGGCATCAATGATATCAGACTGGTAAACACAGACATAAATTAAAACACACGACATGCAGAACATTCATAGAAAGATACGGAAAGCTCAACGCTCCGAATATTATTCTTCTTTACAAATTAAATTTTTTTTTATTACAAAGACCGGTACAATTAAAATATATAAATGCGAATAAAGTTATGTTGTTTACAGAATTAACTGCTTATATTTTTTCGACAAGTTTGAAACGTTGCTGAAATATACATTATAATTTTGATCAAATTTTATTGTATAAATATAATGATTACAAAGTGTTCAAATAACCGTTGTTGTATTATGGATTGGTTTGTTTATTTTCACGTTAGTGATTGCACTGTAGATGTTTACTTGAAGCACACAAAATTAAAGCAGCATGATAAAATATAAATTATTGCACCTATTATTATCGAACGTTAATTAGTCGTTCTACAAGCGTTCGTATGTTTGTACGAAATTGAATCTTTTCAACGTTGATCTATATCTGCAGTATTGACCATGACCCTTCTAGGATGCACTTGGCACTGTAGCGTCGTCTATTGATTACAATGCATGCGCGAATTCCGCTGAATTCTGTTGAACGCAAAAACGAATAAAATCGCTTGCATAAAACGAAAACTTAAACATTTTTTCCTAAGAATTGCACGAAATTGTATAAATTTGCCTGAAATATAGATATTTTCATTTTACATTCTATTTATTTTTATCGTATAGTGAAGAAAGATTAGAAAATCGTGGAAAAAAGTATTGAAAACGCGATTTATGTTTTATTGTAGGAACAAACTCCGATTGAAGAACCTGAAAATGGCGGTAAGTTCAGTGTTAATTAATAATTTTTTTTTGTTTTCTAAATGAAGATCGGGTTAATTTGCAATTAAAACCATTATAAAATTTTGAGTAAGCTACCCCGTATATGAAAACTTGCGCTTGATGCAGTTTTGATGTAAAAATTACTCATTGATGGATCATGATATAGTCGGCGTATTCGATGCACTCGAGTCAGTTTCAATTAATTTGATATTTATAACGCTTAAGGGTGTGTAAAAATAGATATATTGCAGCCTTCATCATATGATGATAGATAAATAGATTTGCCCTTCATCCGTCCTCAAACGCGAGCATCCCTATTTCGTTCGGATATTTGTTGCATAACTACTTTGATTAATGGTATCGTGAGATAAAATTGTTTTATGACTCGTCAAACAATCAGTTCATAATACGAGATAAACATGTTTCTAGTTTTCAAAAACTTAGATAAAATAATACATAGCTTAAGTATTTGAATTTTACAGAGGTTCTCCTTGAAATGGGTTGCGTTGGAATCTGCGGTTCCGATGTTCATTATCTCGTCAATGGAAGAATCGGCGACTTTGTCGTCCGCAAACCCATGATCATAGGTCACGAATCTTCCGGAGTTGTCGCGAAAGTCGGCAAGAACGTTCACAATTTAAAGGCATGTAGAATACATTTCGACGGCCAAAAGACAAATATAGCCGGCGGCGCAGGGTTAATGTAAAAAATTTTCTGTATGTAGGTTGGCGACCGAGTAGCGATTGAACCTGGTGTGCCTTGTAGAATATGTAAATTCTGTAAAGAAGGACGTTATAATTTATGTAAGGAAATGGTGTTTTGTGCCACACCTCCGGTACATGGTAGCCTCAGGCGATACTACAAACACGCAGCAGATTTCTGTTTCAAGTATGTTTCTTAAATTCGATATTATATGCTTCAATATCCGTTGCATCGATGAGCAATTATTAAATATCCCACTGCTGATACTCGTAAGTTTATTTCGTGGTGCAAACGTTATCACTTTGGCCTGTCTTCTTTGACGATAATCGCGTGGGGAAAATATTCAAGATTTATATTTTTATTTTGTGCATCACGATAGGTCATATGCTCATGACCTTACACGATAATCTTCCACTTATGTACATACGTATGAATGTATAATGACTGCATCTTTCCAACGCAGAGCATAACACGCATCGCGTAAAACAGTTTTTAAATTACAATAAGTTCGTAATGAAATACGTTTGTATCTGTGAGATCAAAGTTTATGCGAGATTTTTTTAGACTTCGAAAAATGATAAGGCTTACATTGGTTCGTAACTTTTTAACTGCAGGTTGCCCGACCACGTGAGTTTAGAAGAAGGTGCACTTTTGGAGCCTTTATCCGTTGGAGTTCATGCGTGTAAACGCGCAGGTGTTAAAATTGGATCCAAAGTTTTAGTTTTAGGAGCTGGACCAATTGGCTTGGTAACATTATTGGTTGCCAAGGCCATGGGAGCTAGTAGAATTGTTATCACAGGTAAAAAAATATTACCATTTCATGTTTCTTAACGTACGGCAGTATCCTCTTATCACTTCAGTTATCAAAAAACCGAAGACGTAATACTATCGCAAGTAACTTTTTATGGCATATAAACTCAAGCTGTAATTCTCTGTGTTTCAACGTTTTGGCTATAATAGACAAGCCATGTATCAATTTGCCTACTGATTTAATTATGTCAAGTTTTTTCTTCGACATCTGTGTCAATAATTCTGAGTGACACAATTTAGGAAATCCAAGTTAGGTTGTTACGGAATATTATGAAAGGTCTTCTTTTTTGGGGGGGATTATGTTATCGCTTTATTCTTGTATTCGTAAGAATATTTTTATTGCAGATTTAATGCAAAGTAGATTAGACGTTGCAAAGCAACTTGGGGCAGATGCGACATATTTGATCCGCAAAGACAGCAACGAAGCCGAAACCGTAAAGGACATCCATGAAATCTTTGGAGACGAACCTGACGTAACTATTGACGCGTGCGGTGCACAATCTTCTATCCGTTTAGCAATTTTCGTGAGTTTCACAGCAGAAGAATTTTCAACATCTTAACTATAGCCGCGAAAATACGTAGATTTTTATGCGAAATATTTTTTATTGTCAGGCAACAAAATCTGGCGGAGTTGCCGTGCTTGTGGGAATGGGTGCTGCAGAAATACAAATTCCCCTCATTCATGCACTAGTACGGGAAGTAGATATTCGAGGAGTATTCCGATACGTAAATGAGTACGTATATTCCATTGTTTTCCTTATAATTAGTTATTTATATCCTTATAATTTCGCGTATTCATAAGACCGTTTTTATAGCTACTCTGACGCATTGGACCTTGTGGCTACCGGAAAAGTAAACGTAAAACCACTAATTACGCATAACTTTAAGATAGAGGAAACCGTTAAGGCATTTGACACGTCCAAATCTACGCAGAGTGGGGCTATCAAAGTCATGATCCATTGTAAATAGAAGTTATGTGGTGTAGAAATGTACTGTAGATCGGTACACATTTCAGAGATTTGCGCTACGGCAAACAAAGTTAATGAGCAACTGTTTTTAATAAATCGTAGTTAGAAACGAAACCATCCGGTGTTTCCGGATATTTTTAAACAGAAAACGATGTTAAAAGACGAATTTGACATTACATTTTGGAATGTGAAGAAATAATTTTATAATCGGACGAATATGTACACTGAGAATTTGTGTGATAAGAATTAATAGTTGAATGAAAAGAAATAATGCGCAAATTGTTGTTTGTATGAACAAACATTGAAGAATATTTTTTATATGTTCCATCTTGATGTAAATAAAGAAACGTAGTACTTTTAAAGAAGTGGTTTTATTTAAAATTTCCAAAGTTATTTACATCTTCATTTAAACTGAATATTTTTGCAAAATGATGATAAGATAAGTGTGAAAATGTATGTAAAAGTTATGTCGATATTCGATGTTCCTTCTTATGATATTTACATATTAGTTTCAGGTTTCCAAAACCGTTAATGTTTTGAAATTGTGTAGCATTTAAATTTTTTGTGATATACCGTACATCTTATTAATTAAAGTGATTTTGTGTTGGCACTCCTGACCTCATATAAATGTCACTCCAACATCTATTTCGCGCAGTACGTGTTGATGTTTACAAAGTATACAATCGTTATTGTAGGGTTCTTTGTCCAGTTAAGTATTTATCAAATAATTCTTCATTTTGGGACACACAAGTTACTTTAATAATTATTACGAAAGTAGATTGGATGAAGGTTATGTGTCATTGTTCAAAGATTAAAAGCCATAATTCAACGGTAAGATTTTGATGTTTAAAAATAATTCGTAGTAATTTCATATTACTTTGAACAGATACAGTTCCGTGGTATAACTAGAATGGCACAGTGGAAGTTTCCAAATTCGTTAAAAGCGTTTGGATATGGTTTCGACGCAGGTTTGTTTATATCGAAGTTTACATTATATTTACTGTTGCTTATGTTGGCTGTGCTGCCTTTGTGGCCAACTTTAAAATTTGTATTTGTTAGGCGGGAAACTTCGAAAACTCGATCCTGCTACTGGCACAGTGTCCCAGGAGGGATTTAATTACAATGTCAGTAATGATTCAGAATATAATCAAAAACATTATGAAGCTTTAGGAGCGGTAAATATTGCAAATAATTCACATACAATAGTAACTTTTTTCTTTTGTAGTAGTTGAATTAAAATAAGTAATTATAACTATTGTTTCAGATAATAAATGAATATGTATACGGTTTATTGGAAGCGGAAGGCTTAAAGCAATTTCCAGTTCCAAAAGATGATTCTCATTCGTTGGATTTAAGATCATTTATATATGCGACTGACGATTATTTAGATAATGAAAAACTTATTGTCCTAATTCATGGTAGCGGTGTTGTTAGAGCCGGTCAGTGGGCTAGACGTTTAATTATAAATGACAATCTTGCAACTGGAACACAAATTCCGTACATCAGAAAAGCAAAGGAGCTAGGATACGCAATAATTGTACTCAATACGAACGACAATAGTAAGATCATCGATGGACAAACCTACAAAATACCGGTAAAAAAAATATATATGTCTATAACATTCCAAATACACGACGTCCAATAAGATTTATGCATTAAAAGTTTTGTAAAACAAATTATAGGGAAGTGAAACCCCTCATGTACACATGGAGACAGTGTGGTATGATTATATAAAACCTTCAAAATCCAAATATGTCGCTATCATTGCACACAGTTATGGGGGCGAATGTACCGCTAAATTCGTAAGCTAATTATATTTCTTTCGTATATATTATGATTTTGAGAAATCGCTAATACATTTACATTTTTATAGGCAGTGAAACATCCACAAGAGTTTCAAAGCAGGGTTTTTGCAGTAGCCTTAACGGATTCCGTTCACATTGCACCTTCTAAAGGATTTATGCATGTCTTAAAGGTAGGATAAGTTTTGCAATGTTTAAATACGAGAATGATTTATTTACAAACACCCACTCCCGAACGTAGTAAGACGTTGTTATCGTTTATCGGCTGCGGTTAAATACGCATGTTGAACTCGTTCATCCTGCTGAGAGCTCAGCGGGGAACTGGTTTCAACGATTTAGACATCTGCAGTTGTCGGTTAATAATAGCTCCGCGTGATTTCTATTAGCCTTCTACGTTACCGAGTGGGCACTCCAGCTACGGAAACCACCCGATATGTGGCATATCAATGTCAATAACGAGTGCTTGCACGTGGGCACATTGTCATACTGATCTTGGACCTGACAAAATCATTCTTTGACACTGTACATTAAGCACTGATAACTTACATTACGCAGTTTTCAAGTTTATTTCTTCGGCATAATGTTAACTGCAGATAATACAACTGTCCAGGGATAGAAAAAAAATACAGCAAAAACGCAACAATTTGACGTTATTTATGATAACAGAATAGTAGATATTTACAACCGGTTTCCGGCATATATCTTCGGTTAAAAATTACGTTCTTTTTTTATTGTATTACAAAAATTTCCCGTCTCTTGTTTGACCGGAATAGACGGTACATCTGTTACCGCTGTTGCTGGACAATAGAACGGCAGGAGTTCGTCTATTAGACTCCTAGATTACCGAGTGGTGCTTGAGTATATTTGTCCACCCGGTAGGTGAGCGTCAATATATGAATTTCATGCGTTTACTCGGAGGAGGGTCGTAGAGGAGTCGTCCTGGGTAATTATGGAATGTCAGTAGCTCTTCATTCCGGCTCACTAAAGAAACGCACGTACGGAATCTGACGGTATCGCGTTTAGGGAGTCACAGCGATACATCCCTCCGGGGAAATTAAGCGGCACCGAAATGTTTCCTGCAGCAACAACGTCCTTCCTAGGTTTCGTGGTTTTGTGTAATTTACGCAGACGACTGAACAAAGCGTCCGTCGATCAATAAATAATTCCCCGTCTCCTCGAGGGTTCCTCAGAACCGCCGTACCTGCGTAATCGTGATAATTACTGTCGCCGTTCTGTCGCTCACGTAGAGATCCGGGCCTCTTTAAAGTACTAATTCTCATCCAGAATTATGGGTTACATTTTGCGTGAAATAGCGGTATTATTTACAACTGCCGGGTTGCGCGCTGGGTTCGAAGAGACAGCGAGACACCCCGTAGAGCCAGCAGTGGTACCTCGACAGAAACATAAGGGTGTTCTCAAGGATGAATGTCGGGCTCTGACAATAGCCGGTGTTCTCTCTTCTTCGCTCGGTGAGTTGAGTGGAGTAGCTGCTGAGAGAAGTGGCTATCTGCTATAGCTTGCAATGGACCTATGTAATGTCTGCCCCCCTCGTACCATCCTATTGCTGCTGGGGCCACTAATGTCTAATGGGATCCCTTGATTCTCAATGTCTGCCGACGTTACATCGCCGTCGTCCTTAATTTTGTCCTTCGGTTTCGGCTTGTAATTCCGATTTACACGGAATGCAAGTCCCTCATTTCACGTCATCACGAAACGAAGATACTAAAATTTAACACGTTTTTTTTTTACTTAGTGTCTCATCGATGAAACGCGGCTCATTATTTCTGCCCCGTGATAGATTACAGGGTAGAGATTTCGCGTAATTCTTTAGCTTTCTGCAAAAAGCAGCCAGGGGTTTATGAGTTTCTGGAAGTTATTGTTTGCCAAGAACATGGCGGTGAGGCGAGCGGTGAAGGTAGTACGCGGCGGATAGCGATTGCATTATCGAACATGCCAGGTAATTAATTAGAGTGCCGGTGCAAACAGAGGAGGACGGTTTGTGCGCACCCGGTGCACCCAGAACTTCGGCACTTCGGGCAAATATAATCGGCGCATTTCCCCCGGGGAACGACGCCGCTTCGGTACCTACCTATCGTGTATAATCGACGTTCGCCGGGCACGATGACGAATTTCCCCGTTTCAGCGGAGCCTATAGTTCCGTTTGCACGCCCGCCGCAAACTTGGCCAGGTAGAACCGTGCAGACGATTATAATGCAATCGGTCGGTCAGTCTGCCGCACGTATTTGCACAACGTTGGTCGCTTTTGAGTCAACAGCAAATGAAATTGCCTACCGTCGATCCTACGTAAAGTGCCACGACGGGACATTATAAAAGCCTCAATGACCGATCCAAATTGAAACATAAACAAGTACACAGATTTTTTATTTGCGTATTAAAGTTGACTCACACCGTGAAACGATGCTTACACGTACGTCGTTCCGTTAAAAACTGTTTCCCATTTCGTAGAAATATGTCAGCAAATATTTATGAGATGCTAATCAAATCTAAACAGACCTTGTGTAACTCTTCTAAACCTTTTAAACAATTCTTTGCTACAAATATGTACACTGTATCGCATTTTTTTAACCGTATTTACGATCTTTGTTTGCAGTGCTACATTCTAAGTCATGTTTCACGTTTTTCTGTAACTGAATATCATTATCGCGTGATGCTAGAATTCGTAGTTGTAGGGAAATGCGATCCCCAATCTGTTTACCGGGAGGATGACTTCCCGCAGGATACTTCCGCTTTGCGGTTAACTTACGAATCGCACGTGCGAGTATTACCACTGACGTGTGGTCGGTGCACAGTTCAAACTCGATGGTAACTCGTTGTTCAGTGGACGGAAGCGAGGTCTTCTTGTTTCCTTCTTGCGGTTGCAGGTGGCTTGAAATCAAGCATCTTCCGCGAGGCCCTAAAACGTAAAATGACCTTTCAATTAGCGATATCCGACTTACAGCTACCTTCAACTGCCATTCGCGCGGTTATTCACATAAACTTTTTCGCAGGTTACCAGAAATTGGGCTTGTTCGGAAAAACCACTGGACACACCTTTGCCAGTTGTTAATGGAGACATCGAACGTGTGTCCGCTGGTACAAAATTTCATTTCACTTTGCGACGTATGAAGCATTATCACGCATAAACGAAGACTTAATTTAAACATTCTTTATTTTCAAAAGGTCACACGCTGCATGAGATGTCGTCTTTCTGTGCCATGGAGTCTGTTTTCAAATTTTTGGGAGAACGTTACATGGCTGTATTTAACCAGCCTTAAAGAAAAAACAATGATGCCTAAGGTCCAATGATAATTCATTAATGTTATTTAGGAAGAATTTCTTTAGAATTAAGTATGTAACCGAAGTCTTGTGTTCGATAAGAAAAGCATTTTTATTACGCATTATATTTATAATACTCTTCGTTATTCGATTCCGCATAGAGATGAAACAACTATATTTTTGTATTTTTTATATGAGGTTCGTTGAAAAATTGACCATTTTATACTCGTATTTGAGGGTTTGGGATTATGTGTTGACCAAAAAACATTACTCAACTTGTGGTAGAAAGCAAGAAATAAAATGATGATAATACAATGTTCCATTGTTATCATTTATTTTCCCTTTTTCATTGAATGTTTTGTTTGAAAAAGCCGTAATATTTGTTACGATGCTGCTAATTGTTTGCTGGTAATTTTATATGGGTTGTTAATCGAACACCGAGGCTGTGCATTTTGCGGAAACAGAAAGCAGACCATTGTGCGTAGCTTGTAATTGCGTTAGAGTAATTACGTTACGTGCAGCCCCTTCCAAACAATAATAGCAACTACTACTGAAGAGATAAGACCATTAGTGCGCGTAAGATTGCTTATTACTAGTAATGCAATTTATTCTATATCCCCTCGTTTTTAATTACCATAAGGAAGCGATTCCCGCTATTTAAGATTACCAATTCAATTTCACGATTAATTCTGCATTCTAGACATTCGTAAGATCGGGAAATGACTTTATCGGTGATTCATTGGGAAAATACGTGTATGAAGACGGGAAATGTTAGTAACAGTTCCATCGCTGTCGTCGATGAGATAAATGCGTTGAATACCTAAAAACTGCCCCTGGGAGTTTATCGGTACGACGACGTCCAATCTTTCTTATCAGCACGCCATAAAAATATCAACGGCGAAACGGCCAGGACTCCCGAAAATCGGGCAGGGAGAGGGAAAAAACTATTCCCTGACCGCGGCGATACCGATCGTACTGCTTTTATAAATGACGCGCGCCATACGCAATAAAGTAGATGCGCCTAAAGATAAATGGCTGATAGAAAGAAAGAAAAAAGAGGTGATAAGTTCTATAATGCTGGGACACAAAAGTCCTATGTGTTTGTTCACCACACGTTTCACATACATACACGTTTCTGTCTTAAACAAAGATACGTAGATCACGCGTAAATAATTATTTCCGAGATACCATTTCACCCGTTTGCAAATTGAACTATCAAACATTCGTTTGAGAGAGCGACTATTTATTTATAGATTTTCGTAACGACGTAAGATGATGCCATGAATTTTTTTTCCGTGGAAACTCTGAAACGTGGCATTTGGTGCATTAAATTAGGATTGCGTTCCCCGTATGCGGATGTGCTCAGTCCCCTGCGCATTTTGTGGGGCGATTCCTTGTCTAATAATAAAGCTCCTCGGTAAAAAAAAGCCCCTAGCAGAAGTTAATCGCCACGGTTTGCTGGTTGTCACATATTTGATCAATGGGTCCGTGACGTCGTTCAGCATTTTTACTTTAACTGCCGCAACCCCCGAAACTGGCTTATACTGCAATGATTAAATTGACTATACGCCAGAAATATACGAAGAATTGTACGCCTATCCTGTGATGATTGCGACGAACTTCGCAAATTTTCGAATTAGTCACGATTTGTCCCTTACAGACTATTAAATGGCAAATGAAGGAAAAAGTTCGGGTAAATTTTTCGACGTTCGGCCGATGTCATACGTGGAATCAGCGAAAGGGTGGTGGTTATCTCACGAGTTGGCGTGGGAGGTTGCCAGGGGGTTGGGGTAGCTGAGACGACCCTCGACCTTCGACCAATCGCTACCTTCGCCTGGGACTGGGCTGCCAATGAGAAACGCGCCGGGGTGATCTCGTGCGCGATTCTCCTTGCACTTTATCGCTGAGAAACCACTCCTATGACAGTCGCGACTTGCCTTCTTATCCACTCGTAAATTCACCCCTCAAAATGATGATGCAGGATAAGTGCAAAGTTCGGACAAAAACCTAGACAGATGCGCCGGTGAACTACAATTTGCAAAACTTTAAACGCACGTGAGGAGAGTGAAAAATATTACAGGCTCAAAATAATTCATTTATGCACTTCTTAGGTCTGGTAACAAAAAGATGATTCAGACCAACGAATACACAGGATTATCGTTCTCTTTTACTTCTTTAAGTAATACTTCGGTATCGTTGCACGCATTAATATTTTTTACCAAATGTTATCAGCGATGTCTGGCGGTTGATCAATTTTGAAGAATGCTCTTTCACGCTGCTTGCAAATGAAAATGGGCGCTTATAGGCGTGAAGGGTACCGCAAGAGTGATTTCGCCGGCTGATAATTCGATTGGGATCAGTTCGAGTTCCGTGATGCGGAATTTACCCGTAAAACCCGTGTGGTTGGCAAAAGCACAGGCGGGGCAGGGGGGAGTAGGGACGAGGGCGAATGCATTAGGCTGGAAAACGTCGAAGCCAAACGCGGCACGGTGAAAGGAGCGAAAATCACATTAGGGGGAGGGGGGAGTAAAAGAACTGCCCCCTCCTCCCTCTTCCTTTGCCTTGGGAGATACGCGATCTATTCTAATACGTCTCGCGGGGTGCGTCGTCGAACCGCGCGTGTAAATCTCCGCCGACAAATTCCCAAATCCTCTCTCCTCGAGATTTCTTAACGCTCGCGCTCCCTTCCTGCAGCCGAGGGTGAAAAGTGCGTGACGCTTACGCCACGTATATCCGCCCCGGGATTACCCAGGATTCGCGATCCTCTTCGACGATTAATGTCCTCCGATGCGACCAACGCGATATTACCGGCGATTGTCCCTTCGACGTTCCACAGTTTTTTTCCGTCGATTTAGTCAATCCCAGCACGTAAAAGAGTTACAACTTACAGTGCAAGAAACTGTAGGTAATTTCTTGAAAATCGTAGTAAGACGGCAGACCTTTAAGACACTGTTTATTTTTTTTTAACTTTCGGCATTTCTGTCTTACTGAAACAAATGAAACTTTGTCCTCATTAACAACCAGACTTGATTCTTGCGATAATCAATTTTTTACCCTCAGTACACATAATTCATGTGTACATTAGGAACGACTTATTCTTTGAATTTCATTTTTATTACCATGCTGCGGCAAAATTCTTGATTAGGAGTGTCGATTTGATCGAATGATTCGTCGATGAATCCGTCAGTGAGGAACACGTACGCTGGCCCGAGGGCGATGAGGGATGTAAGTGCAGGGTGCTTTGACGCGCTCGATACGTAGCTGTATTTCGCTGTTACTATAGACGATAGCGTCGGTTATCGAGCGGGGGTGGCACGGTAATTACTTCCTTGGGGTCGGAGACGTGCGCGCGCCCCATGGGGGTGGGGTCAGAGGTCACCGAGCGGGCTCCAACCACCTCTGGACAACCAATCAACGCTCTACGCACTTCCTGTCGTCGGTGCTCGCGCGTCTCTGTGTTTACGATATCTACTGGCTCACGCACCTTTCTACGCACCTTTCGCCCACGACAAGACCAATCCAGCCCCGTCAGCCTGTCGCCCTTCTTTCTCTCCCCCCATTCGTCAACATGGCGCTCTTTTTTACTAAAAGCAAAGCCCTCTAACCCCACCCGAGCCAGTGTGTCTGCCCACTAAATAATTCGCAGGTCTTGTAACACGAATATCTAAAAAAACGGATACTTGAGTTACTACGCAATATTTCAATATCTTTTATCTTTACGACGCTAATGAAGTGCCGTAGTTAATGAACGTAATGAAATGAATTTGATGCGTTTTCAATGTTTTGTTTTAATGTTTAAATCGGAGTCTGCCAGGAGGTACAACATCGTCGACCCCGTTTACGTGCGTTAGGGATGACTGAAAAGGATAGCTCGTCGTGGCCTTTGATAGATGATGGTGGCTCGTATGCGTGTAATTAAAAATACGCCCGGCCACCGGCGCAAGAGCGCCGTATAAAATGTATAACGCGAGTTAATCGGTGGCTTCGTTCGTGCGTTTGTAACACTCCCTTTCATCCCTACCCCCGGCGTTTATTCTCGTTGCTTCTTTCTCCCCGTTGATCCTCGAGCCGAGACTTCATTAGCCTTCTAATGCGTCTCGCGCCCTCCGGAGCCAAAATGAACGGGGACTTGGGCCCTTCTTAAGCCGAGTTTTCGTCGACACTTGGAGCGCTCTTGACCGGCGGAGATGCAACCCGAGTGACTGATGAACCGGCCGCTAATTACCTCCTTTGTAGCTTGTAATACGAGCGTATTAATAATTCACATTTATATGCCCATGAAGAATGGATATCCATCTTGTTCTCCGAACCCCAACGCGTATCGAAGGAGTACGAAAATAGAAGAACGTGCGTTTGATTAGCCGTGCATGGAGAAGAAGCGAGGGTCAAAGAGGGGAAGAAGGTAATAGAAAGAAAACAACAGTCATTCCCGGCAAGGAAAATCGTATTTCTTTAAAACAAGATGTATGCTAGTAAGGTATTAACTGTTCTGCATTGGTCTCCGTATTATTTTGCACTTATCATCTTCTTTCCTGCTAAATATAGACGAGAGTTTCTGCTTTGCTGCGCTTTTCTGTATGTATATTCAAGACAGGTAAAATATTTCTTGACAATCTGTCTTCCCGATGGTAGACAAAACTTCCAGGATGATACAATCTTCAAGGAGGCAGTCTTGTCGTTATATTCATATTTGGCAGGCAAGGTCTTCTTATTTCTCTTCAATAGTTAAACTGTATGGCGCAGAGTCACGGTTTTCGTTACTAAGCGAGGGGACTTCGACTAAATCGTTTAGCAATATTACAGCACGAATGATTTATCATAAATTTGATTATTGGCTGAGTGGTCTCTGGCTATAAGGTAAGATTCGAGTAAACGTTTTGCCAGTATATTTGCCAGCGAGGGAAATTTCTCTCCTCCGTGGCGCGTTTCTCAAACGTAAATTCGAGGCTTTATCGCCAAGAATATTATTTATCACTCGGCATTTTTAGGATAGAATATTCGTCCGACCAAGCGCATCCTGTCAAGTGTTTTACGAGGAGAGAAATTGCCGAAGATCGGCTTATATCTTTTACAATGTTGCGCAAGATTCGCAGTCGTTGCAAACGGCCGACGTGATCGTCAAAGAATTGCCCTCTTGGGAGAAGATAGCGACGATAGGTCGAAGAAGAAAAGGCCTCGACATTTTCTACGACCCTTAAGCCATCTCGCACGATCCCTTTCTGACATTACATTCCTAAGCTCTGACATTCATGAAAGCTACGGTAACTTGAACACTTTTTTATGGAACATAAACCGCTAGAATCGTGCCGTTTAACTCGGATTTTTAATATTCTCGTCAGGTGTAAATTTGTAAGAATCTCGATTCATGTTTCGGAAAAATCTACCGTGAGACATTTAGAAGATGAAGGACGAACCTCTTCAAAATGATGTACTTACATGCTTTCACGAAGATTAAAGGAATCTCGCATGTTCATTCGCTTCGCCGAGAAGAAATGACGACTCTATTTTCAAATTTCAAAATTCACGTATTTCGAGCGTGGACTTTTGTCTTTTTTCTTATTTCAATTTACCGACATTTTGTTTACGTTACGTGTCCTACGTTGGCAAGGATATTTGTTGATATTTCAAAACAGCGCTGACGGTAAATTTTATTATTAACCCGTTTTAACTTGGAATTACTTGTCCGGCGAATGGACGGCAAATAACTGGCGCGTGGTTGGCGAGCGTGCGCGCGCGCGCGCGCGTCGGGTAATTCATAATTCAGTCGGTTTTTGCCTGAGCACTTTGGCAATATTAAACGTAGCCGCGGAACCCATAAGGGGCATCCACAAAGCCGCGGTAAGCTCAAAGCACACCCCTCCGTTCTCTTCTCTTTCTCCTTTCCAAGCCGCTGGTCGAGCCCGTTCCCCCCTTTTTTAACCGAGCTCTCTCGACCAGCGGAAAAAGTGAAAAACTGCCGGTAATACAACTGCCTCCGTGGCGTTCTGCTATCAACGATGAGACGACGCGACAGTGGATGGTAATTAAAATTCTCAGAGAAAAACCACGCCGTGAAACTACCAGCGGAACCCAGTAGGTGCACGGGGTTTCAATACTAACAGTTACCAAAATATTTATCCCCTACAAATGGCGATAAAGGGAACAACTCTAAATATAAACATTTCTAGTTTTCCTGTTCACAATTTTCCATGCCAGTTGTACGTTTTGCATTATTCTTGTGTCTGTAAAGAATTACGCTGGTAAATGCTCGTAAACTTGGTGAGGTGTTGCGGTACTGTTTTTCAATATTCTATGACGTCATTTTCGTGATTGGAAGCTGCAGTATGAGTACATTGTCGATACGACGGCTATTAAATTTGAGATATTCCAGTCAGATGTACTGTACGTTGAGATTCTTTCGCGGTGGCTTCTACGGCAATGTCGAGTATATAGCGAGGATTTATTCCTGCCATAACGCCGCTAACATCATGAACGCGTGGGACATTTATTGCACTTTCTACTCACCGTTCCTCGGTTGACTTACAGCCTGTGCAACGTCCTGTAGTTCTCGCGAGTACCGGACATTCACTGCCTACCTGTCTGCTAACCAACCTGCCACAATATTTCCCTTCCGAAATATTAAAACTTCAATGTTCAAGCGTGCATCGAGACGGGATTCACTGTATTAAATCTTTAGGATTATCAATGGACACGTTTCGATGTGTGCGTAAATCTTTCTCTTCTCTTATTATAATTCTCGGAGAGAGGAAAATTGAAGACTGGTTATTGTTGAAGACGTTAAGAAGAAATCGTATTTTTATGTATGCATATTTCGAAGAATTCTCAAAATCGTATCACCGTCACGTTGACTCGCTGGAGTTCGTAAAGTCTAGTGACTCCATCAGCAGTAGAATTCCCGGCCTCTACCTTCGTGGTCGGAGGTTGAAATCAATACTCGGCTTGTCCACAAACTCACACCATCGTCTCTTCGTCCACCTTACCTTAACTGCCGGCAACTTGTGTCTCCTGCGCGTAGACGTTCCCTCTGAAATTTCATGAAGGAAGTTCCGTTCGTTCGTCTGGATCATTATTAAAAAAAAAAGAAACAATCAAATGAATTTTTCCGCTTGGGAAAACCTCTGTGTTGATCTGTTTAATTGCCGCAAAGAAATTCCATCGTGACGGGTAGCCGTCGGGGAAAGTTTCCTTCGTGTTTCGACGAAGAAGTTCGGGACATTCATGATGGTGCAGGCCGCTGATAACTAATAATAAGTATCTAATAAGCTGACGCCTAGCCGAATGGTAGCGTGGGATATTACGAGGTCCATTAGTCAGAGCGAGGCAAATTGACAGGCACTACAATGAGGGAGACTTCAAAGGGGGCGAGTTGGCTGCGCGGGGTCGATTAATCTCGGCTCTCTGCGTACTTCGCTTCGAGAGGAAAAGAGCCGCGAAGAGGCGAGAAAGACGGCCGACCGGCCGGAGAAAGAACGACGAATAATGATAAAAAGGGAGAGGATATTAGCGGATGAATAAGGAGATAGGTAGCACCGGAGGAAAGGAAGGAGGCCAGCAGTCTAAGAAAGCGAGAACCCTCCAAGAGGAAGGTATGGGGGCAGAGGTGGGGGGGGATTGAAAAGAAGAAGAGGAATTAAGTGATGGGTCGCTTAGTCTTTCGAACGGAAGAGAAACGTCAAGCTTGCTAAATCATCGGCTTGTACCTTCTGTTGAGCATTCGTCGCCCATGTACAACGCGATAACTCGATAACTCGATCACAGGTATCCAGGATAAATCCCTTTGTCTCTGGCTACATACAAAGGAAAAAAACAAAACAACGCTGAATAATCGTCCGTTTCCCCTCAGTTCGTCTTTTGTTCGTTCTGATGGTATTTCCACGGGATTTCACGGCCGTTACACGATTGGTCATAATATTTTTTCAGCCCTCTCACTCACCGTTACAATTTCATTAATACGAAGAACTGTATTAAACGTAACGATTGATGTAACGATTGAAACAGAAACACGCAAATACCGCAACACTGGTATTTTGTACGTTTTGGGCATACATTTTCGGTGGACAGTGTTTCTTGGTTTCACATAAAAATCTTTCCCACGGTGCGTTGACGTATCAGTCCACGTTTTGTCTGTCACTTTTTGACTCGATGTGCCATGAAAGTTGCGAGATTGATCGTCGCTGATAAGCACGGAGGATACACCGGCGTCGTGATTCACCTGGCTGCGAGTGGTATTCGAACAATGCCTTGCGTAGGGGTTGAAAACAATGCGACAGGAGGATTTTCGAGCGGTCTGCCACCTGGCCATCCCCTTCGTGGTTACCGGTCATCACCTCGTCCACCGAGCATCGTGTCCACCCCCTTCGCCTTCCCCCCAGTTACCCCTTTGCGCGCCGGTTAGGTTTTGTAATATTCCGGATATTAAGCCACGATGAACCGACAGGCGGAAGTAATTAGAATCGGCCTTTAGAGCGCACTCCGGAAGCTCGATGCTTAGTCGCCAGGGGAAAGTCATGCAGAATTTCTCAGCCCGTCGCTACCCACGATCGTGTCGTGATTTCGACGAATCACTTATGCGTCAAGCGTCGCACATATGGCGCGGAAAGAATCAAATATCGTATTACAAGGCTGACCACCCGTGCTTTTCTATTGTTCCGTTCAAATTTAATGACGTATAAGGTACCGAACCTAATCGTAATTCGGTGTACCGTGCAAACGTATTCCAATGTACTAAATAAATTTCATCAATTACAGTCGGGCAGATGTGTACTTCGTAGCTGCGTTCATGCGACTTCATCTTGGCAATAAACTTCCACATCCTCGTATCGCTAAAGTGTGAATCCACTGTGAATCAAAGACTGCGTAATATACTTCGTGGAAGAAATATGTTCGGCCGTGAAGTGCGACGCAGCTGAGAGTCTCCGGCGAAATAAGGCGTGTGGCCTGACTTTAGTGCGCGTAAAACTCAACAGATTTTCGCGGTAACAGCGGCGAAGACGTTTCAGATGTCCCTGCGTTTTCCTTGAAAGCGTTTTGCGTCGGTGTTGCACCAACACCGTTGCCGTAGCGGAGGAAAAATCTCCACGCCAATAACTTTTTATCGCGAGCGACTTCTGCGTAAGAAATATGAATTGTTAATAGAAGGTAAAAGCAATTTTATGTACTCTACATAACGGCGTGCCGATATATTCTTAGGAAGCCCCGGCCCCTCCTGCTCCCCTGTCGGCCGCTATGTAAATCCGAGGACCGTCTTCCCTTCCGTCCGCCCGCATATATTAGTTTTTATCTGTTTTACTTTTTTATTCGACGGTAATTTTCATAAAATCCTCCTTGCCAGTCTTTCCAGTCCTAAAGCGCAATATCCTTCCCCGTTGTTACCCGATGAGAGGACATTTTCACGAGCAGACGCTACCTATCGGGATCTTAACGATTTTCCACTGTCCCACTTTTCCTTACTTTTCTTATTAGATCTTTATCATTGACGGGATTCAATTTATACGCGATACACCGGAGAAATGCGTTTAAATGTCGCGGTTGTTGCGTTAGACGCGCCAGTCTAATGGGGAATCACGATGGGAGATTTATGGGTCTCATCAATCCGCGCAATAAATACGCGTCCAGTTATAAATTTCGTCGTTCCTCGGCGAACGAGACACAGGGTGCTGGCCGGTAGGGCCAAGTACCCCGGCCGGGCAGAAGCGACGTAAATGCCGGGACCAATGAAAAATTTAATAGAACCCGCCGGATGATCGATGTAAGATAGTTGCCGGAGAATAGCGAAGATTACGAAGAGGGTTGGGTCCTGCACACCGTGCACAAACGCCATTGCGAGATGAGCGATCGACCCCCCGAGACTCCCAGTCTGATCTCTCGTCGTCATGCCTCCCTGTACTAAGTCGTCACTCGTTTTATCTCTCCACGGACCTCAACATTGATAGGAAACCGTGCGAGTACCGTTTACCAAATCCCCAGCCTTTATAACAATAAGATTATCAAGATAAGATTATCCTTATAAACAAAATATCTCACAGCAACATCGGAGCCTGCATTGCTTGCTTCACGTGCAACGAATAGTTTCATGAATCCCGTTGCTTTAATTTATACGGTACACGATGTATGCGTGGGACGATGATTTCGTTGCGGTTAAAAAGATGGTTAATATCCGTTTCCCTGTGCGCATTGGTGGTCTAATTAAAAGTTCCATTAGACCGACAGAGGATGTCCCGTAATGAATTCGCCTCTGAAGAGCGCCTTGTTGCGTACCGAAGGGGCGGAGGTGGGGGGGGTGTCTTTTGCGAGACATCGCCCCGCTTGCACATCCCAAAAGAGTCACTGGCGTGTGCACTAGCTCCGCTTCGAAGTTAACTTTATTAAACCGTACGACCGAGCACAATAAGCCTGAATTATTAAATAATCCCCCGACGCCTTGGCCGAGCCCCTCCCCCTTTCGCCCCTTCCACGCCCTTCCACCCATCGTCGTCGTCGTCAGGCCGGGCGATAATTACCGAAAGGGTCTCGGCGGTTGCGTTATTTACGCGCTGACTTTCGTATTCCTTGATGGTAGCCAGGCCGCGAGCGTCGCCGCAGAAAAACGGAAGCGGAAGCTAACGCATGACGGCATTCGTAAACTTATTTATTGCGGTTGCGCCGAAACGTCGCCGTTCCACGGCTCCTCGACTTTAACCCCTTTGGAAAAACCAACGGAACTGGCCAGGGGTTTCCGACGTGCCACTGTCTAGACAATCGAGCAGCCTTTTTGCAATGCGTCCTCTTTCGTATTCATGAGGGACAGATTTTTTCGTGATGCCATAGATGAAGAAATATCAGCGGTTAAACGTTCATTAAAGTATTGAACTCATGACGTTCGATGAAAATGGAGGTAAACATTATTTAAGCATTTTCGTGGTATTCGTGGAGTTGGCTAATGTGCCAGCGGTCGGATCATTTATCTCGATTCGTGACTTTTGCAAATCCGAATGGATACGGTAGACGGGGATAGCGTAGGTGGGGATTGGCATATTAGAATGTTCGCGGTTAGTAACCCTCGAGTTTGGATCAGGGAACAGCGTGGAGTGAGAAACAGATATGAGCAGAGAGGGGTAGATGCACGTAGAGATTCGAAGGGGTGGGAGGGAGAAAGAAAAATGGAGAAGACTGAGAGCGACGCAGGCGAGGACAGCAATAAGAAGAGGGTCATGTATCAGGAGAAAATCGACTAAAGAATCAGATGTACAGAGATAATAGATAAAAAGCGTCGAACGGAGAGGTGGGGATTATTGGACGAATGCCTCGAAAATGGAGGGGAGGGGAGAAGAATAGGACGAGAGGAGACGGTCAGAGAGAGAAAAGAACCAAGGGTAAAGAGAGATTTACCCCAGAGCCCTGGGCAACCGCAACCCCCGAGCGATTTCGATTATCGATAGCACTCGTTTTAAAATACCCCGTGTCGATTTGCCGTCCGCCTCTGGCCTTCCATTCTGCCCCCTCCCCTCCCCCTTCGTTCCCCTTGCTCTCCGAGGACTCCCCTTGGCACCCGCGACCTATCATCCACCCTCGCGGTTCTTTTTATTCCCTCATTCGTCGACGGACGCGACGATTGTCACGTTGGGAATTCGCCCTCCCCACAGATGCCATTCGAGATGCGTCAAATCGAGCAGATGGGTCGGGATATCCCCCCCCCCCCACAGGTATTTACCTGCTTGGATTCAACACTCCGTCATATTGTTTACCAACAATTTTACAAAATACTGCAAAATACCTTCCACTGAGTTACCCCCAACATCGGAATAGATAAGTAACTGCACATTTATTTTAACGGCTGGTAAATGAAGCTAAAAATTCCATTAGTTCTCTGATATTAAATTTCCTAAAAATCTGTCGACCGATATCATTGAAATACTTTATAACAACGATACTTTACAATATTTTCCTACATTTTTTTCGCAACGATCTCTAAGCAATTCGACACACGTTCCAATGGCTGATAAAGTACGTTAGGAACGTTCGTTAGACCCCCGACAGAGTAGGCCCTAAATTCCATGAGTGTATTTGTAAAAATCTGACGGCTGGAGTGATTAAGCCGGATTTCCGAGTGCGTAATTAAAGGACCGATGCACGGGCTTCGTGCGTGAAGTCCCGGTCGAACAGGTGGGAGTGCTCGATGGGTTTTTCGGGGGATCGTTGGTGCGCGACGCCGTGTATAACCGGCGTGTGAACAGCGTGTATCGTGATTTCTCCGGCCATCTGGCTCACTCATCGGGGCCTTCGGTGTGCGCGAGCACCGTGATTTTACACCTGCGCCTCGAAATCGGCCGATCGTGCGAGCCCGTTGACTATTGTCATCGCGAAGCGATCATCACCGTCCGATACCGACGTATGTATGTCCAGGTATTCCGAGCAACTGCGCCTTTTGTTCGGGGAACGCGCGCTCGTTCGTTCCGCACGTGAGAGACGGTACGATATCTCGTTCTCGATAACCCGTTTATAAATTATCGCCACAGAAGCTCGTCGCACTTTCGTCGGACCAGGAATAACGTTTCGTGAAAACCTTCGATTTCGTACTCATTTGACGTATCTTTGTCCGGTTTAGCTTTTTCACGGTATCCGTTGAGAGGTAAGACAGAAAAAGAATTGGAAAATGCTGTAGAATTGCGAGGTTCTTGGATGGAAACATTTGGCGAGCGGAAATTCCACAGTCTCGACTTCCCCATGATTCACTCCTGCCGCATTGTTGTCGCGGGGGGGAATGATGCAGGTTAAATGTACCGAGCGGCAGATAATAAACAACAATAATACACATCCGAAATAAATAACGGCCGGTAGATAAGAGAAGCGGAAAATAAAAGTTTCGCCAAGCCCCAGGCGGGTTGGCTTGTCATCCGTCATTCCACTGTCTTCGAAAAATCGATAACCCAGGAATGTCATTACACTGTTCATACACCTGCTCTTCAACATTCTATCCTCTGTTAAACACATCACATGAACATGACTACTTAACGATTTATCGATCGAGCACACGAATTTTTCTCCATTAATGATTCAATCTACGGATCCCTAAATTAGTACAACTCTTGAAAGTCTAGTGAAAGTCCTTTATTTAGTCAACTTTCGTGATTTTACTTCTTATCTTCTGGCGTCCATTGTGGAAAATCTTTGGAAGGAATCGCTGACCGACCAACGAATTACCGTCGATCCTGCGACCGTTCTATCGGAAAGTGGCAAACTAGCTGGGATCGTACTTGGCAATCTGCTGGTGCGATCGCGAGGAAGGGGTCAAACGTGTGGAATTAGGGAACGAGAGAGAGAGACGGAGAGGGGGAGAGTCGTTTCCTCTCGTTTCTTTTCAAGGAGCGGAGACACTTTTGATCCGGATAAGATCGGCCGAATCCCGGAGGGCTAGCAGCGCTGACGGGGTCGACGGGGGGAGGGGGGGGGGGGGGGGGAAGGGTAGATGATTCAGAGATATCGCTCGACATAAAACCCTTAAGGTTCAAATTTGCATGTTACAAGCCGCACTACCCTCTTCCTCCGGCTTGATCCTCCCGCCGTCAACTTTCGCCCGGCACAGTCCCACCCCGCTCTGCCTTATCCCTAACATTTTGAATGTAAGATTTCCACTCCCTCCCCTCGATTCCCATTTTCTCCTCCTTTCCTCGGCCCGTCCATTCCTCTTCCTTCGACCCTCCTATCGCTTTATTTTTCTCTCTCTGTCTCTTCATTCCCATCATTATTTCCCCTCTGAATCTTTCGAACCTTCTCCTTCCTTCAAAACTAGCACCCTGCGGTCATTGCGAGGATTTCCCGCTTAAGCCTTCTTGTTTATAGGCAGGATTTTCCTGGCGTTGATAGCAGTCCAGAGCAGTGGTCTTTTCAGATTTCTCAGTCCTCTAAAAGTCTCTGTCAAGGCGCACGGTAATAAATAACGTTTCAATGAGCGATTTTGCTGTGTTACGATGGACCTTCCCCCCCGGGTTTTCTCCTCTCAATAGTTGAATCCTCTGGAGATAAATATTCCCTTTGAAGACCTGCAGATTTTGCGCCAGGAGTTTACGTTGTATCTTTTTGAGACTGACAGGGGGAGAATTATTTGACATATCGAATACTGGGTATCATTGATCGGTCGTGTTAAGTGAGTGCCGCGCTAATTGAGATGTCCGCGATTATCTAGGTATATAGGCGCGGCGTCAAACAGTATGTATTTGTTTAAGGCCACCCCTTCTGTTTGCGTAGTCTGCTCGCAAGCACGAAGTAGCTGGGGCACACTCTTGCACGGATGGTCCGCAGAGATAGAGTCATGGGTTTACGGAGATGCTGATCATCGACACCGATGCCGTGATATTGACAATGACTGACGGTTGTGCGTCGATTATTCTTACGGATAAGCATCTGAAAGCAATCACGTCCAAACAAACAAACAAACAAACAAACTCTAAACTTAACCGTATCGTAGATACACAGAGTAAAAGTATAAAGACACTATGAGCTTAAGATGTTACATTTCTGAAACTTAAAATCAACGCTTCTCCGAGATGACCTCACCGACTCCACTTTGAAAAAAATTAACATCGTCCAGAAGATAGAAATGTTCGTCTTGTACAATAACCCGTACAAATGGCTTGTTAATTTACTAAACATTTTTATTGCATAAAAGGAGTTCTCTGAAGTATGGTCGACGGTGTGTTATTTATTGTTGGTAATGAAGCGATGCTTTAAGTTGATAATGTTACGATGTGTGTGCGTATGGAAAGTATTAGTGATGGAACGAGTATTATGGTGGTGGTAACGGTGCGACGATCGCTGTACAAGTTGGCGGGTAGATAGCGAGCACTGATGTCAGAGGAGAACGTTAAATTAAAGGAGGACGCGACGTTAGCTCTACCCAAACAAGCTTCGGGAACCCTTATTTGCTTACACCTCGACAAATTGAACCCCTACGATGTATACCTATATACTTCATCAAGGTTCTTTCGTTATTTGTCCCTTTTGCTGGTTTCCAGTTATTCGTCTGGCCCGACTAATCACACTCCAGTCATTATTTACCGAAGACGTCATCAATCGATTTTTACGCTCAAACATTCCCTCCTACACTTTTCGAGTTTTTACAGGTTCTACAGTTTCACTGTTCCTTGCGAAAGAATGTTTTATCCTCCGGAGTAGTGTAGGGGGACTTGCAAAGGAAATTTTTATGATCGATGAACTTTGTCTAGCCTTCGTCTTGCAGCAGCAGCTCGGGCTTTTGTTGTCAACTGCAGCGATATATTTTCCTATCCTGTGCGAGTAGTTTCTGTTATGCACAGAGATGAGCAAAGAGAGATTTGCTTAGAGGTCGGTGTTACCGTGTCGATGGAACTTCATGATCAAGCAGCAAAGAATGGACAGACAAGGCAACGATGAGTTCATACATTTCAAGTCCTCGACGTTGATATCTGTACAAACAAATACTTAAACACAGAACTGACGCACCGTACACAGTCTACTTTCAAAGACTTCTTTTAATTCAACGACATTGGCCGTGACATGTGTTGAAAAAATTAGGGCAAGCAATTACGAAGGCTGATAAAAGGAGCGGGTTTCACGTATGGCAACGGGACTGTGACACGGTGGCTTATTAATTTTTGTGTACGAGCCAGTCCCTTTGCAGCGGCGTATACCCCAGTGATAGAAGGAATGGCCTTTGGCAGATGGTACCCGAGGGGATATCCTTGCCCGGGATATCAAGGGTTACCCACCACCGTGAAACCAAACGTGCGCAAGTAAAGGGTAACTGATTCTAATCACACGACCTCGGTGGTCTACCACGATGTTGTGTATGATGAATGGCCCAAGTGCGCCACGGACTACGAAATGCGCGGGGATATTAAAATCTGCATGATTGATCAGCGGCCTGCACTTTCGCCGCCAACAAGTACGTGCCCGTATAAGTGTAATCAACCTGATCGAACGACACTGACGAGTTCTAGATGGCTCGTCGAAACGAACCAAGATTGGTTCAAGCTCGGCCGAGGGTAGCCGAGAATTTGACCACTGGGAAGGGAAATATGAATCGAAGTCATCCAATAATATTGAAAATTAAGTCCAAAAAGGTCCAAATGAATTTTAAGATAAATTTTCTTTCTGTTGAACACATGAATTCATGTTGATTGATTTTTCTCGATCGATTCATTGATCTTGGGCTAACGAAAAGCCCTGAGTACTCGTATTTCGAATGTCCAGATAATATTTGACAACGCGGCTGTCGTTGAAGTTCCACGCTTCCAATCATTATATCGGAACTTTTCAGTGGTTTTCATTGAAAGCAGCTTAAAAAAGGCAGACGACGGGGCTAGTCTGGTTCGCGCCGTGCACCGTGTTTGCAGAGGCCCACATCGGTACTCTCGTATCCAATTCAATTTAGATTGCGATCTCGATCGGCTCGCTGCAATAAAAATACGCGATTCGATTGCCAAGTGAATTACGGGCGAAACACATTAAAATCCTGCGCAATTTTCTCACCGGCCCTGCGTTTCGTTACCTCTAACACGTGAGTCCTGTTTTATTTGCATAATGCTGTTTACCAGGGAAATTTATCTTCCGTTATTCGTTGAGGTAAAAACGAAAATATCCTTCCGTCAGTAGAAAGTTGTGTCAAAATTGATCGTCACGTATCGTTATACTTTAATTAACATAATTGGAACTGTAACGTAATCAGACAGAATCACGTGTACGTTGTAATACGGTGTTATTGTTTTTCCTACGAATAAGATAGCTGGACGACGAAAGTCCGCGGATCGATGTGTTTCGGTGGACTTTTCAACTACCCTCAATCGGTTCCGGGCAATAATTTTTTTCATCATGATTCTCGAAAGTTCGTCAAGCAGGAACCCCCTGCGTAAGGGCTCTCTGTTGGTCACGCTCGACAGGAAAATATATCCGGGAAACAGTGGGCGAGTTTCGGGCCGGAACAACGTGAACTTGGCCGGCACGTACTTGCGTACATTTTACAACGGTCCCCACGAGTTATATTACGTGGCCACTTTGGCCACGTCGTCGTAAAATCTATTATTTAGCTTGCCACCGGGAGAGGTCCAAGGAGATTGCATCTAAAACCGAGGGGCCAAGTACCGGGGAGGAAATTGATGAATGCCGGGAGAAGTCAAAGTACAGAGAAAAAAACTTTCGACAATATCGCAATTAACGGCGAGAAAGAACGGCTGTAATAATTGACAATTTCTCGGCGTTTAAAAGTTTTTCGAAGAATTGACCGATCTGTCAGTGTGATTTGCGAGGTTGAGATTGCGGTGCCGGCAGTAGACTGGCGAACCAGTTTCGATACGTAAGCATTAGGAAACGAATGGACCTTCTTACGTGAAACTGAAGAGCGGTGGTAGTGCTTTGCTCCTTATTTATTGCGACATGAATAAAACACGGAGGACCGCCGGCGGGCGGCGTATTAAACGCGGTATAATTTTCAAATTTCACGAAATAAATAACGGGTAAACGATACGCGGACATGCGTGGGGAACTCCTCGAGTCTCCCTAAGGCATATATAAATCCCTAAACCTTCGTTCCACCCCCGATCATCCTCCTACGCTGGACTTTACTATCTTCAAGAAAAGAAAAAAAAAATAATTAAAGCAATATCCCCGCATTAACTTGAAAAAGATTAGACCAACATCCATTTGTACATCTTCAAATTATGAATTATTCTTATCTTCTTTTATTCCTTGCGGAATGATTTTTAGCTAAATGTACGTGGCAAAGATGAAACCCTTGCGCCGCGTTTCTTTAATTGTCTGCATTAATCACACGTAATTACCGAGCGTCTTGCAATGGGGCTAATGTTTGGCCAGCGAGTAGGTTCTGCAGCGAGTTTGGCGTAACCCTTTGATGCCAAAGGCGTAGCCCCATCCTTCCTGTTTGTCAACCCTGCAACAAACTGTCTTAAATAATATCAAACCCTTACGAGCTTCATCAATAAAAACAACACCGTAAGAATTTAGCAAATACCGTATTAAATCATTATTAAATTACTCTTCAACTTACACAATACCAAATTACTCGTACAAATCCTGTAATGCTGCAATGAACGTTTCAATAAATAATTATCCAAAATCCTGATGGATGAACAATTTTGATATAAAAGTCAGATTGTTACTCGATCTTTGTGGGTACATAAATTGTGTCTCGGTATGGAAAGTACGTGTGTAGGATTGGTCCCCGGCCCTGCGCCGTTGGGGATTAACCCTGAGGAGCAGTAACCGCCATCCGCGGTCGCAATTAGTACGACACTGCATGGAGTGGTTACGGAGGGTCCGCCTAACAGTCCCGTCTAACCACCCACGCACGCACCCATGGCCATTACAGACATTTTGATCACGGGAGTTAACGAACGGTTAACCGCCCTTAAGTGGCGCCCGCCGAAGGCGCCGAAACGAGATCGAAATTATTTCAACTTGTCCTATTAATACCTACGAACGTTAGGATTCACGGGAACGTCGCTGGAAATTAATAAAACCTTCGCTCAGTCGTTGGATGAAACGTCGAAAATGAGAAATACCAATAATCAAAGGAACGGAGATCGTAAGGGTGCCAAATGTATAGCTAAGCAAGGAAATTAACAAGGAACTGTCAAGGAAATCTCATGGAAAGTTTAGAATCGAATTTGTGATTTTTAAAAGAAGGGATTTATCGGTTCAACATCTACGCGATTTGCGACAGAACATCGTATCGTAGGTGCACAGCGGTTCGCCTCGTGCAATATTAAATACGGCCTGACTATTTTACGCTGAGCTAACGCCATCTTGATTATTGATTGCGGCGCAATTGGGGGAAGGGAGAAGGCAGATGTTTCATTTGCCTTTTGTACTTGATAATATTGACAATTACATTACATTACCCCTTACATTACATACATTACATACATTACCCGTTCTAAATACTTTTGAAACGCATATTATTGCTCAACATTTTACTTTCGACGAACCTTGAATTTATTTATTATTTATTAAAATCGTCCAATTTAAAGTAATTATCACTGTTTTATTGTTCTACTGTGAATGTCGTTTAATTTGCCTTGAATAACTTTCTATCTCTGTGATACCATTCGGACACCCTATAGATCGACTCACCGCATGTTGCAAAGGATTAAATATTTAAGCACTTTCCATTAGCGCACGGGTTTACACTTATCCGAGGTAAAGTCAAAGGGATACGCTCCAAAGTTACGTCCGAGGTGCAGAATAAAGGGAATGCCTATTACTAGTTTTATTAAACATTATTAACTCCATTTTATACTTATGCATGAAAAATTAAGACACAAACTTTTAGATATATTCTTCCGACATATCGTAAGACTGTATGATTCAATTACATAAATAAAACGTGAACAACGCGTTCGGTTGAATTATCTTTTAATTAAAATTACGTTCAATCTCGCGAATAGACGATTCGTAGTCGACAACGTGGTGTCTGCTCGGCACGTAGGAGATTGGCCAACGCGTTGCAGCGCGTAATAGTTTAATTCATATGCAAATCAAGTAGGGTTTCGAGACGAAGAGTCGCAACTCTGTCGTACACTTGTCCGTGTGACCTCATGAATCTGCAATAGGATACTTCGTATAATTATAATCATCTGTCTGCGATCCAAGTTTGTCGTATCCATTCGTGCAATACACCGCTGCATTTGTCAAACAACAATTGGAACATACAGGATGACATCCGAATCATTAATAAAACTTACAGCCATTCAATGGCAATATCATTAACATAACATAATTTGATACAACTCCTCGATTTCGTTAGATTTAAAGTCTTCCTTAATCACTGAAGACTGACTTAAGGGAACTGAGGACATTGTTTGGTGGGCGAACGGAGCGTAAAACTATGGTTGTTAATACATTCAATTGAAAGAAATAGAGTGATCAGCGAGTACCGGTTGTAGCGTGGGTCGGGGAGGACGGCGGAGACGTGGTGCAGAGGGTGCACCCTTTCGTGGGATTATTCGGCGGGGTAATGTATGGCAAACATAAATCACAGAGTGTGGGACCGTCGCTTGAACCTACACGAAACTCTCTGTCAGAGATGATCCACTCGCAGTCGGTTTGGCTAGACTAATTGGTGGCCAGGCACGGGTGGTTCTCGTCAGCCGGCCAAGGGTTTTCCGTTCGATAATTCTAACTACCCGCGATCGCCGTGTAATCGATTCCTTCTTACTTTCATACCGAAATTCATCGTAAATTAAATCACGACTAAATCCTAATTACAACATTATTTTTATCTACCATTATTCTTTTCCCGTTTTTTTTAATCGTCCAATTCTTTTGAAACACATCCACTGATTTGTCAGAGATTCGCCTTACTTTTCCTTTGCATGGACGTAACGGTATCGATGATAACAAAATACGTGTAAGAGCGTTGCCGTGAATATACATATAGCCGTTGATCCTGTGAGCGAACGTGTGTCTCTGGCGAGGATATCACGTGAGTCTGGCGAACAGGAGTATCGATGAACCGGTTGTTTCGTCGTCATCGTAACGTTCCAAGTGGGAAGTTGGCGAATATCAAGTCCTGTTTCGCCGTTTGTCGGCACTGCCAGGATCCTGTGTGCGTTTGTTCGTCCTGCTGCCTAATGGGTAGACAGTCATGTAGGACACTTTAGCAACTCGTTGGGACGTGTAAATTTCGCTGTAATCGGGATAATTGATAACGTTGTGTTAGGGATCCAATGCTTTCAGAAATAACAATGTCGAAAGCTTTGGAGTTCTCAGATGCACTGCCGTGGCTCGGCATTATCCGATATTATTCGTGTAATCAATACCCCGGTTATATTCAACGTCGAAGAATTATATTTTACCGTGTCTGTTCAACACGATATGCCAGTGGTTATTCTTATCATTATCGGTACATTAAGGGACATCAAAGTTCTTCGACATTTGCCGTACCTACAATGTGAAATTGTTATTTATTTGATTAAGGTAATCGGAGAGGGTTAGTCGTTTAGTAAGCTGTGAAAAATGACTGTACACTGACTCCGCTTTATATCGCAGACGCTTTTTCGACGACGCGACCATCTTCGTCGGGTTATTATCGTTTGGGTTAGGCACTTGTCCCGTAATACAGTATAAAGCGCAGGGCCGTTAGAGCCTCTAAATGGCTTTGTGCACGGAGGAAACAGTCATTTGCGATAAGGGTTTCGTCCGCGTCTTCGACGCCGCGAGCGAACATTCAGAGACTGAAAGAAGGGGAGGCAGAGCTAAGAAAAGGGGGGAAGGACAGAAAGAGATGGAAAAATACTACTTACCCGAGGAAAGTGAGACGAGCGTACAATGGATGTTGGCAAATGCGATGGCGAGAGTGTTAACTGGCAGATAAAAGAAGACGGACAAGCTGATGGCAAAGTGAACGATTCGAGGGGTAAAGGTGAGAAACAGGAGAAGAGCAAAAAAGAGAAGAGAAACAAAAACCTGCGATAAACACAGAGCAAATGAAATACAGTACAGAAACGAGGTAGAATTGAGATAAAAATTCTGTACTAGATTGCGGAGCAACTACTGTAAACTATTTGGGGCGTCGATGAACAGAAGTAGAGTTAGAATGTCACGAGGACAGAGCTCAAGGGATTGTGGTAGGAAAAATATGGAAAAAATAGGGAAGGAAGAAATACAGTGGGGCGAGAACGATATCGTCGCGGTTGAATAGCGGTATTACAATCAAAGTAACGCGTTTTAAAGTGAGGCAAGACGTTCCGGTATTCGTCCGGGGCGTTCCCAGGGGTTATAACTCCGTGGCAAACGACGCGTTACGCTTTTACGTCCTATATCGAGTCGAAATAAATAAATAACCACGCGGTTTCCTACGTTCTACCCTTCGTGCCGGATTTTGCATTTCGCGAGGGTCACGCTACGCTGCCAGGGTTGCCGACGGGGAACGATAATTTTTCCCCACTACGATCTGCCTTTTTTCCAAACTTCTTCCCGTTCACCCTACGTCCCTGTCGTTTAAAACGTACTTCGAATCACCGAGTCGTAAAAAAGGACGTCATTGTGTCGCACAAAGGGAAACAATGACGAAATTATGAAATTAATCGTCTTCTTAAAAAGAATAGTTCTTGAGTCGTGGTAAATATTTATGTACTGTATCAATTTGTTCGTGAAGCTAATTTGTAATTGGCTCTTGCAGTTCATGTCGATGGTCAATGATGTTATTGATGTAAGAATATTTCTTCAACTGAAATGGGAAAGCCTTGGACAGTTGAGAAACACTGCAAAGGGTTGCCACCCAGACGACGTTGGGGCTGGCCGTGCACATGGGTTCTAATCGCATAAATAACTCAGCGCGGATAAGGCTCCTATGTCAGGGAAAGGGTAAGGAAAAGGGGTAGAACTGTGCAAAAGATAACGGCGCAAAATTGCTACACAAATAAAGTAGAAAAACAATCACTGAAAAGAGTGTTGACTAAAAGTCAAATAATTCTATCAACATAAAGCGACTATTAAGCCTTCCACGTTCGTTCAAAGTTTTCGTCAATTCCTGGCGAATCTTTTGATAATCTTTCGTATCCATTGACGGTGGACGTTTACGGTGGAGAGTAGCGGGCATCGAGAGACGATTCTGCCGTACCCTCAGTGGCAAATTCTCCCCGAGTTTGGCCACCATTCACTCGTAAGAGCAGACGCTTGTATCTGATGCCGCGTAGGGAGAGAGATACTGCATCGCTAGCCCGTTACTTCTTTCTTTATGTATGAACCCGACGGCACTTGGTAGCACTCGGCTAGTGCCGCTGGAATCGTCTCCGCCGTGATTGTCACCACTTCAGCGAAAGTGCATCGCGCTCGTACGTCCACGCTCGAGAGTCTTCTCCTCCCACCCCCCTCTTCGCCCAGTTTTTCTCCTCTTCGCCGATGGCTGCTGCGTCTTCCGCACATAGCATTTTGCCTTCGCCTCCTGCAATTTCCTTTTAAGCAACGCCTCTATCAGGTTTCCCAGTCTTACCTCTTCGACATCGACCTGCAAAAAGTCCGAATTCTCACTTACCCACATTCGTGAGTCACTTGATGGTAATTAGACGGAAGAATTTCGTGTCCTTTCAGCGATCGATGTACTCTTCGTAATCTTATCTGAAACATAGATGCTTTCCTCTTGCCGAGTAATTGACGGAATTTCGTCTACTCTTGATTATTGACACGGCGGTGATATCTCTCGACGTGGAGTAGATCGTACGGTTTGGCGTGAAAAAGAGAGCATCGGCTTTCGCCCTCGGAGTACAAGGGGCAGCGGACCCAAGGCGCTGGGGAGCAATTCCCTTAAATGCCCTGTCGCCGCAAAAAGCCACTCCATCTAAAAAACAGCCCGTCCTTGCGGCACTCGTTCTATTGGCTTTCTGCGCTATTTTCCTCCTTGTCCGGCCGCCCGGATTATATTAGTCTTTACTCAGGCGGCAAAGTGCGCCGTCGATAGATCGACGAATGCCACGCGATGGCCAGACGATTCTTGGATCTGACACCTTGTCCCACTCTCTTGGGCAAATCACTTTTCATCGGTCCGTTCTTTCTCCCTCATCTCCAAGAGAGCCAGTAAAAAGATATCTCCTCGTAAATTCGGTATTGATATTAACGTAGCCTCTTCTATCAACCTCGATACGTCCCCCCCTCCCCCCGAAAACATCTAACGATTGTTCACATTGTCTTGGATTATTCCAATTCTTTTATTTGCTAGCGTCGAACCTTTCGCGTGGATAACGTGTTCGCCGTTACAATGGGATCGGTTTCATTACAGAATTTAATAATAAGGATTCTTAATTACGTGGGCTAGACATTTCATTAAACAGCCTTTCCGCCGATTCTACGGAGATAAACGAAACGTCGATTATTCGGCGATTGTTACAATTTTCTGCTCCCATGGGCGCACGTCGGGTGCTACGAAAATGTCGATATGGGGGGCCAGGGGGTGGGAATCGCGAGCTTGTGACGTTGGGACAGATCGCGGGATAAGCATTCGATCAGAGGTTCCCGTGAGCCAATGGCAACGCGGCAACCATAACGGCCGAGCAGGTTTTTCCAGGCTTATAAAATCGGATCGAATCGACACGTCAAATTGAACGGCGCCAGTGCGATATTTCCAATATTTGAAGGCACGACGGAAATCGCAGTCGCTGCAGGAAATGAAATGTGTGTCTAATTTCCAACGCCCGTTGGTCGTGGCCCCGCGCCTCTCTTCTCTCGTTTTCACGTGTCACGCCGTCAGGGTATTCCTGAAACGACGATTTTTATTTTTAGATACCGTGATCGTCACTTCCGACAGAAAACACCACAACCTATAAGCCCACGAGTCCTCATCATCAGCATCACAAAACAGAAACCTACTCGACTACCATCCTATCCGAATTTTGCATATTTTTCCACAACTTTTACAAATAAATACTTTGGGACAAACAACGGTAGTATCTTACTTTACAATTGTCAATTCCTTACTCTTAATTTTAATTCACCATTATTGCGTGATCTCGACTTAGCACTTCACTTTGATTATAATTAAAATCAGTGCCAAGTGAGTATCTTAACGGGTAATCATCGTTATCCCCGACATTTGGATCGACGGTTCACCACATGAATTATAAAAAGCCCCTTGAAACGTGTGTAATACGCGTGTGGCTCTTTCCACTAGAAATGAAACGTATGAATGCTGTTGGCTGGTTTCCCTCTCCCTTCCGTTCGGTCGGTGATATACACAGCCCCTTCTGGAGGTCCGTCGCTGTACAGAGCACCTCCCGTGGCCCTCATCCCTCTCGTCTTGTCGTATTAGGTATGCGAAATGAAAGTGCCCGATCGGTGCCAAACGAGGGAACGAGACGCAGTGGGGCGGGAAACGGGGGAGGGGAGGGGAGAGACCGACGAGGGAAGGGATGCGCCTCGCTTCGTATATCGAAAAAATATGAATAAGCTTTCCAATTTCCGACGTTCCATGACATTTTTCTATGAGGGCGGTTTTCAATGAAACGCGAAACATACAACGAAATGCCATCTGATACTCCGACTCGGCCGTACGTGCGTGTACGGCGGCTTCTACGTGTGTCACTGTGTGTGTGTGTGTGTGTGTGCGGGGAACCGTCATAACGAATACTACGACAGGACACAACGAGAGCGACTACCGTGGTAGAGTACTTTTTTTCAGGTCCTTAGAGTCTTCGTCGTCGAAGCCGACTTCTCCGATTTGTACGACAAATGCGATATCCAAAAAACGAGAAGATCTCTCTGTCGAAGCTACCGAACGTCACGTGGATCGTTAAGAAGTACTGCAGCCGTTACTAATGCCGTAAAAAGTCATTGTAAACGGCGTTTCAAGGACTTCAATCGCCGCGGAGCTTCCATTTAATCTTCTCCTCGGCAAGGAGAGTGCATTACAATCTTGCGCAGCCTACAAAGTAGCGAGAATATCCGACGTACTTTAAGGAATGTCATCACCGTTGCCTTTGGGTAAAAGTTGACTTTGATCGTCGTGGAGAGAGTACTATCGAAACGAATCGTCGGCTTCATTTTCCTCCCGTATCCGATGCATTTCATCGGCGCCAATGTAAATCCCATCGTATTTACGTACATGTAACGGTGCTTCGTTTAACGTATAACGTTGCAGATTTTCCGCTAAATCACATTTGTTGTTAGCTCTCCCACTACTCTGCTGTACCACAACACCCGGATTGATGGATCGCCATGTTGTAAAATAACAATTGAACCAAACGATTGCAGAGGTCGAAGATTAAAAATACATTCACGCAAACTGCCCAATCAATACAATGCTTCAGCATCACTACACAAAGGTCTCTACAATTCCTGAGTTTGTAAATAACATTGATCCGTTACGTACCTTAATTAAAATAGAATATACTTTTCTTAGAATTTCAGAAACGGTTATTAATACTGATTTATGTATGTTTTTTTTAACAATTGCTTTAAATATGGTGAGTTTCCGTGGAAAAAGGGACAGAGGTGGTTAGATAAGGTATGACGGATATGTATAGGGCGCATAATCTGTCGGCTCGGATGAGAAATCGAAGTCGAACAGTGTGTACGACGGGGCTAAAGGAACCCCGATCCATCAAGGGGACGTAAGAGGTCGGGGGTGATGTATCTGAGGCCAGGTTGACCTCTGCGCCGGACACTATAAAACCGCTCTTAAACATTGCCGCCCTAAAACGCGCGAGATTGCTCGCTGAATTGCTAAGTTCCCTTCAAAAACTACCATTCGATGTACCCTTATTCCTGCATCCTTTGCCAAGGGTCAATAAATCGTCACACTCTTTGGCGGAATAAGTAAAATCCTTCCGTGTACCGTAACTGTCTTCATACAAAGCTTCAAATTTCATGGTGTACGTAATCTTTTGAACTTTATTATCGCGAAACGTTTGCCGTGTGTTTACGTGTTTTAATCGAGGTAAAATCGTGAAAATTGTCCTCCCGGAGTAATAACAATTACAGGACTAACGACGTTGGGTTGTTCTTTTCCCGTTCGATACCGCCGGTTTTATCTGTCGTGCACCTGCACGTCGACGCATTCACGCAGGGCAGGTCTAATTTAATCATCGTGCCTAATGGCTATTAGTGGGGAGAAACTGCGGATCGTCCAATGGCCGTTCCATTAGGATTACCGTTTTGCATGAAAGAGTACTCTTAAAACGCTCAGCAAATCACCACACTTCGCATAATACCATCGGCTTTTACTTTACTGCAATTCGTTTACGACGTATGCGCCTATGTTGCGCGATAATACGACAGTCGCCGGCGAAATTACGGCGTAATAATGCGTACGGGCATAGCGCTATAACGAAACCGGTGTCAACGATGAGGAAATAAATCAGCCGGCAACGGCCGATATAATTACCGGCCGCTAATTGCCGTTTCTCAGCCGATACGCTCCGATTGACGTACGACGGATAGGTTCTGCGGGAAAAGAAAGTCAAGGACGTCAGGTGCAATGGAGAAAAAAAGCAGGACACATCGATGACCCTTGCAACTGTCTACCCGGCTATACGTGCAATCGATTTTGAAACACCAGGGCTTAAAGTCCTTCAAAACTTAACAGAATGTGTTTGCCCAAAATACCTCGATCCAGATGTACCGAAATAAAGAAACTTTGTACTACGTGTAAGAGTATTACAGATTGACCAGGAAATTGTTACTTTTGGTGGATACTTGATTATGAAAGAGACAGTCTCAAATTATGTACGAAATGTTTAAGCGAATTCTGTGAGTGTCGAGTACTTGTTGACGAGGTGAATGTATACGATCGGGAGGAAACGCTGCTAGGATAATCGATGTAGAATATTTTCATTGGCAATCGGTGCTGAGGTAAAAGAACCGTGACGTCGGAGGTGTTTAGAGTGGGACTACGAGGGCACGGGCATTAAAGGAGAGGGAAAACGAGTTAGCACGGGAAGGAGTGAGTAACTTCTTACTTTGGAGTTCTGTCGATACATCACGCCTCTTGGAAACTCTACTCGCCCCGCCCCCACCGCCTTCACGCTCCGCCTTGTAACGCCGTCGACACTTTGTCCCTCTCGGGCTTCTCCCCGTTCTTCCCTCGCAGCCTCTGCTTTCTGCTCCTCCGAGACGAGCCCCACGTCCTCCAAGACCCCATGGAAACCTCGCCGTCCAACTTCCCCAACGGCGCATCCAGCCAATGTCTAACAAAAAGCACGCTCGTCGATGCACAGCTTTTAACGACGCCACGGTTCAATGATTCCACGAGAATCATACTCAACTGTGCAATGATTCACGACTGATTTGAATTTTTGCCAAATATTAATTACTATTTTTTAATAGAATAGTTCTGGCTCCTAGGTTATCTGTTTCTTTCGGCATGGCAGACCGACGAATAAAAATGCAAAGGAGATCTGACCGCAGGAAAAGTGGATTTGAGGTTCAGGGGGGGGAGGTAGTAAGTTTGGCGCGGGCATTTTGCAGTGATAGGGACTTTCTAAAAGACGTCTCATGGGTCGAGACGGCCACGGGGGGAAAGGTACGAGGATGGCAAGGAAAGGTGGTGGATGAGGCAACCCCGCGAACCTTCGCATAGTTGCGGAAGACGGTAAAGGCTCGTCGTGGCTCGCGCAAAAAGCCCTGTAAAATATTCAGCGACAACGCGCTCGGAGCAACACGTTCGCCATTCTAAATATAGTTGGGGAACAATACCTGCGCGGCCTTTTCTACTTGGAGATTCATAAAAGGGAAAAAGGGAGACGCTTTCCTCCGGGCTTCTGCAAAGACACACTTTCTTATCTCCTTTCTACGCGCTATCTCGAAAATACCCCTAATGCTCGTTTCTCTCTCTTTCTTTCTATCCCTCTGTTCTTACCACTCCATCGTCTTACTCCACCCCACCTCGGCTGCTCAACTATCTTGACTTTTTCGCTTCCTCTTTGGATTCCCTCGGCTGAGTCAACCCCTTCCTACCTCCCTTATTTTTCTCACCTTTCTGTTTCAACAGCGCGGGTCGTCGAAAGCATAAACTCTAAACTTTTCCCTCTTCAGTCCCTGTTTTACGCTTGTTAACTTGTTCGCATTTCAGCTTGCACCTTCGCATCATGCTGTGCGATCGGCAATTCACTGGGAATTACACGCTAGAGCTGCGAGTTCCAAAGATGTTCGCGTTCTCGGCTTCCTCGGCACGGCGGATAGTTGTGGAAATTTTCGCCGAAGGACGCGCTCGTACATTGAGTCAGGGAACAATCCTATCTGTTGGGAGAAGTGTCCTCTTTCCGCTCTTAGGCCCTTACTCTTGACGAACACTACCCCCTCCCCCCCCCCCCTTCAATTTCTTACGTAGACGAAACCGCAGGGACCCGCACACGTACAAACATACACACACACACACACACACACGTATACTTCTTCTCTCTCCGTTGAGATCTTTGTTCTCACTTGGCCGCAAGACGCGGAAAACTTTTGCGAAGAAAGACCGCGCTTTCTTGTCGTCCTCGTGTTCTTAGACAATGCGCAAACTTCTGTAATTAAAGTTATGCTCTCTCCCGGCGTGGCTGGCTTTCGCCGAGTCTCACGTTGAAGTTCCGTTGGCTATGTCGCTCTGCTGCTCCGTCCCTATGATCCTTCCTCCGTGCTCAACTATCAGGTATTATTTAACTCGCTCGTCGTTCGGCTCATCCCGATCCTCACTGTTACTCATCCGATTCCCGTTCGATCCTCGCGATTCAGTACTATACCCTTAATTTCCCTCAAATCCTGCCCCTCACTTTCGTCCTTTGATCATTACCTCGCTGTTGTCACAACTAAAAATTCCTACTCTACTTAATGCCCAAAATGTGTTAACAATAAATACCCTTACGTGACGGTTGATTCTGCGGGTAACGCGAGACGACGGTTCAACGTGTCCGTTATTGAATTATTCGCTTGTCAGCGGGCGCTCTCGTGAGCGATGCGTCTAATTATGACCGTTAATTATGTTGAGTAGAAACCGTACTCGACACGGTTGGTCGCGTTTGAATGGACCCCGCGCTCGAATGGGAGCACGTCGCGCTAATTCTCAATGAGAATACGTCCCACGCGGGTCATCATCTCGCGATGCGTATCGTAAAAACCGCTTCTCTCGCCCGAGTTGACATCAGCACGCGACCGGCAAAAAACCAAGGGTCCATGCTCTGTACGTAAGCTTAATTATCTTGTTAGCAGGTCCGCTGGTGCTACACGATATCGTTACACTCTTAACTCGTCGGCCAAATTCCATAGAAGAATCGACGTGTCTTGGTCCTGTGTCACTTTTAACTTCAAACACCAATTCCAGGCAAATTCGTTCGACCATTAAGAGATGTGCACTGAATTCATTTTGCGTCTTATTATTCTGTAACACATTGCCGGGTATTCGTGTGGCCACTTTGAAAGTTATGCTCTGACCGTGAAAGTAAGTATGGCCCAGTTTATTTCTTGGGATAGTCGTTAGCGTTCGACCGCTCGGAGGCTCAAAGTTATTAGGTACTTAAGGTGGAAGATGAGTAAGGAGGAAATGAGGTTTATTTCTAAATGCATTTCTCTTCGACAAGACGACATGCCGGTGGTCGTATGATTTGCTTACAGAGATAGCTCATTATGAAATGAGACTAACGGTCCGCCTGCTCGCGGATCTTCTACCCCTTCACCCCCCCCCCTTGACTTCCTATTAAACGGTTGCTCCAATTTAGAACTAAATTGGCAGACAAAGGTCTTAAGTCGACTGCTTGCTAACATGTGAACGGATCCGACTAATTATAGACCACCCAAATCGTCCGGTCCCCGGGGAAACAAGTGCAAAACTTCATCCGCATCGATAGCACACTCATCAAAACTACTGCAAAGAAAGATTTAACAGCGTAACACATATGCCCTTTCTCCTTCGAGTAAAAGCAACGGGTTTACGTTAATACTCATTATTTAATTGAGAAGTTGATGTCACACTTTGAAAAAGTCCTTCATTTTTTTCCATTGCCACAATGTTCTGTGTAACGTTTATATAATAGGAAAGGCATTATAATGATTTGTTCAATCGACAGCTTTGTGCCTATACAATAAGTGTTATATGCAATCGTGAAAATTGTCGAGTAACATGTATACGCTTAGAAATAGAGTGGCTAGCTTCGTAGAATTTCCGTATGGTGCGATGACGTGGGGTGATAAGAAATGAAGGAAATAGAGCTTCACGCGGTTGATGGACAATCGTGTCGCACGTTCTTATGACTTGCACAGCCTCGAGATAGATATTCAATCGAGTAGAAATTGTTTGTTACACGCGAGGCGCTGCGCCCTTTGACCCGGGGAAAAATCTCCTGTCCTCCATACGGCAATCCCGCATGCAGGGCAACAATTGAGTCGTTCCGAAGGCGTCATCGCGCGGGCTAAAGGGTTGTCGACCTCGTGAGAATGGTACAGCAGTGCAGTCGATCGTGCTGCATTATAGACACCCGTATCAACGAGGCGCCGTGCGTCATCAAAAGAATGCCGACTTTAACCTTTCCCTACCAGCATCCCAACAATCACCGTATTGCGTTTCTCGATGTACTCGAAATTCTTCAAAATTTCTGTGTAAACGCAGTGTGATTCTAGTAAATAGTACGTAAAATGAGGAAAAAAAGAAACGCTGTCTCATTGTTTTCACCACGGTCACTGTTTAATAATCGACAGTGCAATGTGCGGTATGAGTTGAATAAGAGTTGTTGAAAAGTCTAAAAGTTTGTGCCTTGTGAACTTGGAAGCTTTCACTGGGAGACAAGTTCGAGGAAAACGGTGGACTGACGTATTATCGATTAGCTGTCGTTTTATCCGGGAGAAAGAGGAGCATACTCCGGGGATTCCTTTGGAGACTTGCTTCTATGCAATTCCAAGTGGCAGGATACACTGGAATACTCCTACTTCTAAATCTGATTTTTGTCCGTCGTTGTCTTTGATTCCCTCGACCCGTTTCTTTCGACGTTTCTACGTTTTCGCGCTATCAACATTTCGTCCGGTTTATCATCGACTGAATATAACTTCCTTAGACAATAATAACATGGTATTAACGAATTTGTCGATCGAACAATACATTGTCGATTGGTCAGCCCGGACTTATGATGGACTTATACAAAGCTTCGATCAATTTATCGTCTAATCATCCTCCGTCCATTTAGGATTACAACTTTATGTCGTCGGAGTAGTCTCAATCGTTTTATTGACGTAGCTTCTTTATCGGTCTTGATTCTCCCGCAGCACTAGAGCTATTAATTTAGTCATATCTTTTTTCATCTCTTTTATTCTCGGCTTGTAACCCATTTACCATGCATCTCCGAACGTAAGGGCGATCACGATCACGCGCTGTCATGAAGATCGATGATCCACGTGCTCGTCAACGGCCCTTGGGGTTAATTAGTACTTGCTAATCACAAACCTGTAATCTAATCTTCGGCCATCCAGCGATCTCTCTCTTGCACATCCTCAACTACACTGTGTGTCATCGATTATTCTGACATTGTCATCTCGCCTCGATCGTTTGATATATTACTTACCACGATGTTTAACGGAATTCATAAATCTAACATCTTTCCTGTTGATTTGCCGTTGTTCTGCTGACTAATTAACCACAAGAGGTTTCTATATTCACGAATAAAGAGAGTACCTTTCAATTCCGGAATAGCTTTGCTTTCAACGAATACACGTATTTTTTTGTGGCTCCTTCGAAGCGCTGGAAAATAGAACATTCGAAATAGGCGTTAATCCGGTACTGACAGCCGGTAGGAAGAAAAGGAGAGTTAAGGTCGTGGAATTCTCGTAGCTCGCGGCCAAGTCAACTAAAAACCGAGCAAATCGTGCTCCGGGGAGACGAGTGGTGTGAAGGAGAATCGCTTAAAGAAGGATCGCTCGCGTGTCAGGTGATCGGTGCTAATAGCCCGCGCTTCGGGGCAACAGGATCCGAGCATTTGTAGCACGCGGTCTGTGCTCGAAAATAAATGCACCCCTCCTATTCCGTCGTTCCTCGACGTACCATCGATCCACCAGCCAAACTATCCGTCCGCTCGTGAAATTTCGACAAAAATACCTTGCGAGACAAAGAAGAACTGATCGAGAAAAACATAACGAAGCGAAATAAATAATTATTGCGTTGCTTCGAATTGAAGACGCATCCTTTACCATTTTTTCAACGCTTGCAAATGGGATGCGACTTAAGTTATTTAAGACAAATTTATATCTAATTATCATAATATCTAATTATCTTCTCCTGAAAATCACTTTCTAAAATTTCGATGCATCTTAAACACGAAGTATCGTAAAAAGTGACTTAAGTTCAGTTCTTTTTAATTAGTACATGGACCAACTTACGGGACGGTTTACACTTTTCGTGCATTTCGTTTGAGATTTAGAGATGTCTTTACGGAGTGTCATTTCTTGGCACGCGACAGTGAATTCCAGTGAGAATGAGTAAAAAGTGAAAACCGGCAAGAGGGCGTTATGTCTATTTTCTTAGGTAAACGAAAATAAACGTAAGTCGGGGACAAGGAGCGCGTAAAAAAGGCGCGCAGGGCACAGAAATAAGCGGCCTATTGACCCGAACAGCTCGGGCCCAGCAGTCCCTACGACCGTGGCACCGTCCTTTAATTTCGGGACGTCAGTTTTGCGGAATCGGAAATAGAACGGTCGTCGGCCGTCGCGGGGCCCTTAATTTATATTCTCCCGAGTATTAGCGCCAGGCTTGTTCTTTTGCCGCTTAGCTCCCCGATTCCGTCGTTCCCTTTCTTTTTTTCCTTCTCTCTTTCCTACACGACGAACGGCCACGTAACATCTGGACCGTTAATTCCATACATCGTGTACTAACGCGGCTTCCGCAAAGGAAACCCGGGGAAACGGGTATCTGGAACGATGCCCATATTTTTTACCCGCCGCTTATGTATAATTAATCGAGATTTGCGCGATCCTAGAGTGCCGTTTTTACGGCACGGCAAAGGCAGGGATTTACAACGTGATGCCAGAAATAATTTCCTTCTGTTTACTGACATTCACGAAATGCGGTATTTAATATTCTTAAAAAATCATGTTAATGATCGGACTAGTGGTGCGCAACGTGCCAAAGATTTGCTAATATTCCGAATTCGTGAGGAACTTTGAAAGGGTCGTTGGCTCGGTCACGAAGGTATGTCCTTCCAGGGTGAATACCGACATGCGGAAGGTCCTGTTCACGAAATATAAATCTTGCACGGTGAGCGGAAGATGGAAGGGAAGGTCCGGAGGTTGGTACCTCGTATAAACGCAAACGGCTGAACGCACATGTCGCTGAGATGTCAGTGGACAGATGCGATATTGCCACGGTAGACGTGGGTTCTTTGGAATCCTGATACTTCCTGCCGTGTTATTTGCCCTCTCTTTCCCACCACTGTCTCCTCCCACCGTTCGGCCTTCCTTCTTCCTTCGGTTTTTCTCGGCCGGTTCTACTTGCTCTTGAGGCCCCGATATTCCCAGAGGACTCGGGGAATTTCTCGTTGCGCGCTCACGCCTGAAAAACATTATCATACGCTCAGCGAGGATGACGTTTTTTGCCGGGAGCTTTTGCCTCACTGTCCCCGCGGAACAGGGGTGAAAATGATCCCAAGTGACCCCTCAGAACCTCGCCGGAAATCCCCCGAGTACTTCTCGCTATATTCCTCCGCTCAGGGAGTTTTCTTCTGGACGATCATCAATTCAACTGGTCGATCAAGGACTTCATATTCCTCAATCATATCGATCATCCACGTACCTTCAATTTTTCTCCTCTCCCAGGTACCTACTCCTTCTTCTCGTCGCCTAATTGAACCTTCCTTCTCATTGTCCTTATTCTGTCGTTATCCATGCTGGTAGCTACGAATTTTGTCAAAACATTTCGTGCAAGCCTGTTGAATATATTTTTCCGGGCGATGAATTCCGGTAGGCGGCATCGTGCAAATTATAAGAACGATCGATCTTCCTTTTTCCCGATGGCGAAGCAGTAGCGAGGTAATCGAGACGGAGCCCTCGGGCCGTCCAGATAAATCGGAGCACTCGATGACGATGCAAATAGCTACCGGGCGAGGTTCAAAGATCGGCGCTCTGCTCCTGCGGCCCGTCGTCATATCGCCGATGTGTCCAACTATGCAGACAAGAAACGACCCACGGTGTGTCGGATTATCGTGCGATCGACGGGCCCAGTTTTTGCCAACGAACCGCCGGATCATCGGCCGGGTCAACAACGTTGAGGAATCGGTAATCTCCGATCGTTCACACCACGCTCCATCATTTCCAAAAGGTTTCTGAACTTTAATCCTCCGTTTCGTCTGTCGTCTTCTTTAAATTAACGGTAAAGAAATTAATTCTTCGTCATCTTCATTTTCGACCGTTTCAAGAAAATTTCTGAACTTCAATCTCCCCCTTCTCGTACGGTCATATTTAAATCAGCCAATGAATTCTTATATCTTTAATGTCCACAATTATTTACCGTTGTAAGGAACTGAGCAGAGAGCGGGAAGATCGACAGCTGCGAATGGACATGCACAGGGTTCCTGCTTCTTCCCGCCCCTTTTTTCCTCGTTCGCGGGCTTTTCGCCGATTTCCACGGGTTTCTCTAACAAGGTCCGAACGACTTCCGAACAATGCCGGACAACCGTCGCGTCCGGGACAATAAGGTCAGCCAGAGCGTTCGGTGGGCGTGCGGAGGGTGCCCATTGGAAAAAATGGCGTGTGCGCGGGTTTTGTGGGCGTGCGTGGGTTACGTGAGCATTGTGCGCTCGTGCCGAGGGAAAGGCAAAACGTCTCATTTAGGGAAAACTCAGCGGCGTTACGCCCTTCGGCCACGAGCCGTGTAATTGCCCGTTGAAATTTCCAAGAATACCGATGGAATCCGACAAACGGTCAGCCGTAATGTGTATTGATTTCACCGCTATACAACTTTCTCGGCTTTGAAATTACCACCGGTCCTTCCACAATCCGCAGCAGGCTATTTTTGCGGTATTTGTAAGTTAACAGGGGAATTTACGGTGGTCCTTATTTTTCGGTTACGAATTCTACGAAATTCAAAGTGTATAAACAATCCCCCATACAAAGAATATTATTATATCTATTTTCATTTAGGAAATAACCTTGTTATTTTCTAGATTTTAATATTAGAGACATCAAGTGTTGTATTTGATTTCTTAAATGATGATTTTTATTCAATGTGTCTACAAATTCTTCTTCTGCCATGGACCCGTCGTAAGAGCGATGACGCGCACTTTTGGGTCCTTTTAATGAAGACGAAAACGTGCGATTCCTCGGACCGCCGTGAAATATCGTTCTTGCACGATCGTGCGATAAAGAGGCGTGACTGAAAATTTCGTTAAAAGGGAGTTTCGTTGATGCGAGCAATTGGCGATACGCTCGTGGCCGTGAGTAATTTATTGTTCGATGGACGGGACGATTCGTTTCCCGTTCAAAAACGTCGTCACGGTGGTTCGGACGTTTCAATACCGACCAGATGGTTCGGCTTCTGTGCGGGACAATATTTTACAGACAAAGCACTGCGGCGTACTTGCGCGATTTTGCATAATGAAAATTGAAATTCAATCATTACGTACAACTTGCCTTACCCGTGTCTCCGTGATTACGTAACATCGTGAACAATGAAATTCATTCTTCCGACTGGTTAAGACGATTTCAAAGTGTATTCGGAACAGCTCGATTACTTCCTCAGGATTTCGACGTTTCTTACGTTTCTCGCTATGAGATTTTTTGCACGACCGTACAATCGACAGAGTCGTTTCATGGCGATTTCGTAAGACCGACGGGACAAGGGGCAATGATCGAAAATACGAGCGTCGCAATTCCTCGGCAGACGCAGAAAAAGAGGGAGAAAGATCATTGCGGAAGTGAGAACGACGGATGAAAAATTCCCTGGACCGCCGCGAAATGTGTTACGTAAGTCAATGGATTTCCGAGTACAATGAGCACTATGAGGAAGAAACGATTGATTCGCACGAAAAGCCTGTATTTGACGTTGGCTCTGACGCAACATTCAGTAACAAAGTTCAACGCGTATTGGCAAAGCTTGTAAGAACGGACATTCTACCGACAAGTCATCTGTCATTATTTCACTATCGGCAAGTTTTATCGCGGGGACTGAAAGAAAATGTAGTAGAGTCACTGCAGTCGTTCTGCCGTTCGTAAAAGTGAAAGAGTGAACGTGCATCTATTTGCCTCGGCCGCTTGTAAACCTCTTTTTGCGGCTAGTGGCATCGATCCGCTGAAGATAACGTATGTTGCATTGTAAGCTCACGACGTGCAACTGTTCCCCGCCGAGAAGCCCGGGGAGAAGTGCAATCGAAAGTCCTCTTATTTTATCCTCTTTCTGTAAGACAGAAGTAAATCGTATCCAGAGCTGCAAACGGAAAACCGCTGCCAGCGATGTTTCGACGTAAATAAATAAGAACGCAAAAACGTGTATTATATTCATATTTACTTAGACCATGTAACAAGCGATAAACTGCTAAATGTGTACTTATACTTGTTACGTGTAAAATAGTTCAGTGTGGAGAAAGCGTCCAACGAGTCTATAAATTCCTTTGGATTCTTCGCACGTCGGGGATTAACAACCCGACCTCATCTGTAAGTCTTGTATTTGTTTGACGTGTCAGAAAACGACTGGACGGATTCACAATTAACCTTAGGCGTAACTCACTGGAGACAGTGCTGCGAGCACTCGGACGTTTATGTCCATAGAGGCATTCAATGCAAATACGGCACGAGTCTCCCCGTCATTCGAAACAAGCGAGAGGGTCGGGGGAAAGGGCGGGCAAGAAATAGTTGGTATTTTCATCCTCCGCACTGGAGGCGCAGTACCCTGAAATCGACACTTGTAACTTCACTCTTGCATTAACGCCGCATAAACTTGACTCCGACTTAAACCCCATTGAGTCTGGGCCCGGCATTAGCATCGGGACCTACGGCCAATCAAACTACGGCGCGATTTCATCGGCTCGAGTTCGATAGAATCGCGGACAAAAACGTTCTCCCGCGGTAGGAAGTCAACGGTTCGGAAATTCGTCGTAAGATTATTACAGCCCGTGGAGTATATCCTTGGCGGTATTAGCGAGCCTGTTATATGTGGGACCATGTGGCTATCTCTTCACGGATCGTTCGCTTCTGTACCGAGAGGGAGAGAGACAGACAGATAGGGAGAAAGAGAGAGACGGACGATCTGGACATCGAGGAATGCACGGCAACAAAGTGCCTTGCATTCTTCGCCTCTATGCCTGGACACTAAGTGGCCGGGCACTTACCATAATCACGAGGAGGCGCTTTCCAGCGAGCTGCTTCGTGCGTCTCTGCTGACTGGCAGCACGCGTGAAGCAAGTGCAGCCGTTACGGGCGATACGCATCGATCGAGATCGAACGATCCATCTCGAAAACCGCCTACATCGCCCGGCGCAACGGTTCTTCAGTTTCCAATGCCTCGAACCTCCTTTATCCACGGCAAAAACCGGATATGTTTCCTACGAATCCTTCGGGAATAGCAATAATCCCCCACAGTTCAGATACGTATAATCATGTTTATATTATCGTTCACGATTTACAACTATCGAGGTTGCAATAATTTTTCCAACATCGTACATAATACATACTAGAAAAATAATGACTTAATGATGGAACAGAAAAACGATTACGCTGAGCAATATTTTTGCTTTGGTGCTCAGAGCATGAACGTTTGCCGGGTACACGAATAATAAGGAAAATAAGTCGACGTGAATTTGTCGGTGAGTGAAATGAGTGTCTTGAAATGCAAAAGCGCCAACGGTTTGAATCTTCTCGCGGGTCTTATCCACTTCGACGACGATAAACACATGGATGGCATGGATTCTCTCGAGTATCTGCGCGAATACTTCGAGGCACATAAGCAGATTCGCTGGCGCACGGGAAAAAACTTGCGGGGTATCAGAAATAAGGTAATACTTTAGCGTAGCGCGTGGCTGCCACTTGGTTATGCGGCATGTGTCTCTCGAAGTCGGGGCCCCTGCCAGCGAAACTACTGATACTCGACTATTCCTCCGCCCCCGGGGCTGCATGCAACCTTCCTCTTGTCTCCCTCGGTGCCTCGTCATCCTCCGTAAGGCGGCGTAACAACTTGATTCCATATTCCCCGGGCGGTTGTCGCCCGTGAAGAATTGAATGAAATAAAATAAAGCCGCCGGATTCCGTATGCTTTATGGCGCGGCTCGTGCAGTCCGTGTTTGTCCTCATACGCCGCTCGAACCTCGATACATAACGTTTCCTTCCGTGGGTCCGTCTGTCTTCCCTTACCTTCCAATCGTCCTTACAAATCGACAACGAGATTTAATACCGCAGATTCTTACCACTCCTGTGTCAATGACATAATATACATTATGGTAGACAGTGCTACAATGTTCATCGTAATACGAATCTGTAAACATAGATTTCGTGTAAAACTAAAGGATGAAAATGTTCAAAGGATGCTGGTTTTTGTCTTTGTCTTTGAGCCCTGGCGCCACAATTCGTTTATTAGGGAAGCATAAAGTTTCTTGTGCTAGAGTGTAATCGTGAAAAAGCATGCATACGATTCCGGAGAAACGTCGGGTTGGGGGGTTGAGGCGAAATAGGAATGGTCTTGGTCGCGATAGGAGGACTGGGTGCAGGGAAAAAAAGCGATGCCGTAAAGCACTCAGCGGGGTGCGTGATCCGCTTACGAAAGTCGGGCCTGGCTCCGTGTTACTAAGTTACCACCTTACTAAGCGCGTCTGTCTAACACCACGCAGATATGTGTAAGATGCTGACAGCCTTTTACTTCTCCGCTCTGATAAGAATACCGACGGTTCGAGCGGAATACCTCAGCCGTATAACCGACAAGCTGGAAATAACGTATCAGCCAAAATTATTCTCAGTCTTGAAACGAACAGGAAACTAAGGAACCTGAAGAACGAATCGAGGAAGCGAAAGCCTGTCATTATGTCTTCGGGTCAATCGATTCTTGCTAGGAATATACTAGATTTTTCTTGGGGAAAACTCAGGTGTCTTGTTGAGATGTTTCGAGGGATATTCATCCTACAGGACTTGCGAGATGACAAGAGTGGTAAGGACACGTAGCCGTACGTGAATAGAGGAACGTATGTAAACCACATTCCTCGGAGACGAATATCCGCACCCAGTTTTTATATCGCGTCTCCCCATCTGTGCCCGCGGCGAGGCTGTAAAACCTGTGAGCCCGGCACCAAAGGACTTCTAGGAATCTCTCTTTTTTCGGCACGGCTTCTGGATGACTTTATGTCAACGTATGGTCGCGCTACAACCTGCCTCGGCCGGCTAAAGGGAAACAGAGGGAAAATAAGACAAAAGGACTCCCGGGAGAATCTCTATTACGTGAAGACACTTAGACGTTCCTTCTTTCCTCCGAAAAATCTATCTCCTCCGGCAATTAACTCGCAAGAAATTAATGGACCAAGGAAGAAAAAAATCTGCTATCTCATGTATTTCCTGGAAGTTAATGTCTTTAATTAACCATGCGCCAGAAGTCGAGGATTGATCGAATGGATTCAAGAATAGCGTAAAAATATGACCGTACGCCGCCGTTCCTCGACGTTTAATTGAATTACTTTACGCGCGTATTACGACGAGGAGTTACATACATATCGGACGAGTCATTAACGGGGGCTATGCACGATCGTCGATAAAGACCAGCGGGGAATTCGAGGGAGATGGAACGAGGAAGAGAAGGTTCGGTTTGAGGGAGAAGGGGGATATAAACGGTGAGGACTGAAAGCTCGGGGAATTGCCTCGTGGCGAAGCGTGACGATCTCCGTTGGCATCGCGATGAAACAATTAAATAATTATACTGGGTGTGCGAGAAGCCGCGTTCGCAATAGCCCGTCTCCTTGTGGCCGCTGCCGCGATGGTTTTCCAGCCGGGCGACAGGGCGGCCATGTTGTTTAATAAGTTAAGTGACGACGACGCAGCTGCCCGTCTTAATGAAACATTAGTTTACATCGCCGGGGTCTCGCTGTAACACTGGCGCCTCTTGGGACGCTCGTTTCATCGATTCGGTCCTCCAAGATACGATAATGCTCCGACGTCAAAGCTCTACCGTCACTAACTTTTCTCCCACTTTCCACGATTTAACGTACCTCAGCTCATTTTTACAATCCTTTGGAACAATGCAATTAACGACCGATGATATCAGAGCAAAATTATACTGCCTTTGAGCCATGTAAAAATTCCTCATAAACATGTTTTATTTCAATGCTTTGCAAAGGACAAACTATTTTCCGTTAGCTTTTGTTTCCTCAGTTACAATGTTTCCTTTTTCAGCTTTATTCTCGTCTTCTTTTTCTCGTCGACGACTCGGTAAACTGGGCAGACGGTTGGTCGGTGTCGGTTTATTTTTAAGCAGCGACGAGGCTGTGTCACAGTTATATAAAGCCAGGAAAAATATTACTAAACACGGCCAATTATCGTTCTAGGACAGTCCGATATACGCACTGGTACAATCTGAACCGTGATGCATCACGACGCGCCATTGCGGCCCAACTCCCCTCTTCCCCTGCCCCGCCGGCGGGGTCAACAGATGTATTTAACTGCATTTACGCCGGATGGAGAGACTCTGCTCTCCTTGACTAATCAGGGATTCAGCCTCTTTTTGCCTCATCTAAATGATCGCGCAACGTTCCGCCGGAGAAGATGATTTTTTACGATCCCCTCGTTGACGTAAGCAGTCCTAAAGTACGAGGGTTATAAATTCGGCGGACCTGAAATATATATATGTTGACGAATCGTAACGATTGACCGGACAGTCGCGTCTGTACATAGCATTAACACACGGTCATTGATTTTCCCTGAAAGGACGGTCAATCTCATTATTTTCATCGTGGACCCTTTTTCCATTGCTCAACGGAGCTATTATTGTGCGCTTTGCGTTTAAACCTTGCGTCGCGTTGTATGGAAAGCACTGGACTATTCATAATGTAATTAAAAGCCGCGCTCACATTCTGACGCTGCTCGCTGGCACGGACCTTTCTCCTTCGCGACAATCCTGTCAAGTCCTAACGGGAACCCGTGCGAATCTCCTGAAAGTCAACGCTGACAATGCTCGTTCGCGGCCTATTGTCGTCACCTGTCACCCTTCCATGTTTTTTCTATTCCCCGGCACATGACGGCAGTCCGATTTATCGTTTCAATTTAAAGTACTGCGCTACGCGCACGCCGAGTGACGTGCAGCTATGCGGTTCATTTAACGCCCTTCATTATCCCCGTCTGCGCTCGAAATAGGACAAATTGTGTAAACATAAGTGCACCGTTGCTGGGAATTAAATGCTTCTAAAGTCTGTTATTACAATCGCTTGACTTTTCAAATGTTACATGTTTTACCATTGCAATCTATTGGTTAGGTCAATATTTTCAAACCGTTTTAAAGCACGCACCAACGCTCTCATTTTTACCATTCATCGTTGTATTTTCGTTGAAATTCTCTCGACTTGCACAGCACCTTGCGTATTATCCGAAAATGGAATTTTACCCCCGGTATCGCGCGTTGGACCACGCTGGTCATACATGTCGTAGGTGGCGAGAAAGCCGAGTATCTCCTTTCGAATCAACATAACAAATTCAATCGTACGACATCTGCCGATGAACCGCGGACACGACGTCCCGAAATGTATGGGTGGCATCAGCATATGCATGAAAGTAGGGTAGCCAATGTCGTAGGTGAACGCCCTTCGTATCGATTGCCTCTCCGGTCACTTTCTCTCTCCTTCTTTATTCTTTCCGAGGACACGATTGCTTTGCTAAGGGCAAGGAACCGTGCTAAAATGTATAATACCAGGGCACGTGCTGTCACAGTAAACTGCATGTGTCGCCTTTCATTTTCAGGACACGACACACTGCTCCAATACTTCATGTCAATGTCTTGCCACAAATTATTCTTTCTCGTCCAATAAGAAAAATAAATTAACATACAGATTTCGTTCGATCGCGACTTTCATTCCTGTGTTACATTTGTTCTTTTGAGGGAAAACGCGACTATGTTATTTGTCTGACGATCGATACTCCTCGCAATTGGTTGGTTCGTCTGGATTATTTTTCAATTAACCACTCGTCGTGGCTTTTCATCAACCCTCAATCTTGCCGAGTGCCGGCAATCTTGTCAGGGTAATTAGAAAAAAGCCGATTTATATTTATGAGTAGGAAACTTTTTCGAATGTTACTGAAAACGCCAGACTGCAATTAGTATTTAAATAACGTCAAGTATTTCCTATAACTGTTACATATTTCTTTATTTGTAGGTCTGTAAAATCGCAAAGTACAAAGACTTTCGTTGTTTGGGTTTTCTCCACGTGGTCGCGGGTCTTTTATTAACACGTACAAATAGTCGTGTTCGTGTAAGCAATAATTACACGTGCACCGGGGGTGTCGATGGTACGTAAGTTTCGGGAGAAACACTGTCTCCGAGAACGAAGATAAATGGATGACAACGTCGTGTGCGTAAGTGCACGTGTCTGCGCGTTTATAGATCCGAAATGAATGCGGTTCCGTGTAAACATATAGCGGGCTAACCCTACCCTTCAAATCGTATAACGCTATCGTAGGGGTCCTTTCACGACTTTAGAGTTTCTTGTCTTCCGCCCGACGCCATACGTAAAACGGTGACAGAATCATCCCCCCTGAACATCAGCAAATGGCTAGGGTTCCAAGAGGACACGAAAATAAATTCTTTACACGAGAGACCAGTGTATTTCGATCCTTTGAAAGCGCCTATAAACAAAAAGCGTTTGATTGACGGTTCAATCGCAAGACGTGAAATGGAATTTCAAACTCATTGTACTTAAAAACTACGTGCGAAGTATTATTAGTTGAATGAATAAATTAGTGAATAGTACATTAGGAGATAAAGATATGTATTTTGTTGATTCAACGTGAATTAGGGAGTCGATAATAAGGACTGTTTTGTCTTTCTTGGATCAGAGAGGGGCGGGGAAGAAAAAGTATCCAGCCCGTTTGCTACAGTTCGTTAGCGGCTCCGGGGAGTTAATTAGCGAAAAAGTTAATTTCTTGGCTGTTCATAAACGGACGGCAGTGATGAAATACGAGCTTGATAAAGCCGGCCAGAGCCGGAGGAAACCGGAGTTTTCGGTACCGGGGGGAAGAGGGGCTCGTCACGAGTATATAGATTAACACTGTTTTCCCTTGATGCTCCTGATACTTTGTAGCTCGTTGTTATACTGTGGCTCATTTTCGTGAATCCTTCAGGTTTAGACGCGTACTCGATATCCTTTGTGCTCGATACTGACGCACCGTTAAACCGAAAACATTTTCACCGGCTTACGTAGCTGCCCGACAACCTTTACCCGATCAGAGGAATTCGCAAACACGGTGGGGAGGGGGTTCGAAGTCACGGGGAAGAGGAAGACTGGTAGGCAAGTGGCGTCGTGCTGTCCTCCGGCAAGAAAAATATTTTTCTTTCACTTGGCTCGTTCGCTAACCGTCCGGCGGTTGGCTGAACTTTCTGAATAATTACATGGCGGCTATGAGCTTGATTCATCACTGAAGTTCGCCCACCTAAGATGCTTTATCTGCGCCTCGCAGTCTCCGCGAAATTAATATGCTAATACCCGCGTGACTCCCCCGGTCTCAACCCCGTGCACCCTCTTACGCAAGCCCTCAACCTGCCATCCTTGCTCGCCAATTTGTAAAGACTCGAATATCCGCGCTCATCGATTTCAACAAACGAATTCACCGTCTTACGCCGTAACCGTTCAAATTAATTTCACGATCGACGGATCTACGGGTAAACAAAATTCAGTTGTCAAATTTGTGTTGTTTCTTGAAAAACTTGCACCGCCAATCGACATAAGCGATCGTTCTTGTTGGCTTGAAATTATTATTCTCGTAGGAGTGAGATTAAATGCCATTAGTTCGGCCAGTGCAGGACCAGTGTATACAATTTGCAATTAAGAGCGTATTAACTAGAGCGAAATTGCTTGTGAAAAACTGATGGTTCTTCGAGCAGAACCATGCCAGGGTAATTTACTTTTCATTACCCTCCTCAAAATTAGCATTATTAAAGGAGCACTGACATTTTAAAGTCCGCAGAGATTTAACAAAGATTCTGTATTTTGTGTTTTAATGAAAATCGTAGAATCAACTACACTTCTCATTCTCTACATTCAAACATACTTTTACTTGTAATATCTTTTTAATGTATCCTCTTCCTGACACAAAGTCATGAGATTAAGTTAAGAATAGCGCACCTTAGAACCCGATAAATTATGACGGATAATCAGGACGGCCCGAATACATAGAACACACGTATTGGCATTATTTTGCAGAATTAATAGTTCTGCCTGCGCGCGCGGTAGATAGTCATATTTCACAAACATATCTGTCATACTTATGCTCACGGTTTGTACACACGTTGTGTCGTTGATATTCTTAACTATTGCCCGTTCCATAGGACAGTCAGTGAATTCCCGGGCACGGCGATAAATCACTTTCGGATGGATAAAAAAGGATCTCTCGAGGCATCTAATAACGGCGTAATTCGCTGGAAAGCACTACGGAACGAATCGGCGAAGAATCTTAGAACGGAAGCCACTGCTAGGCCGCACACGTGCATATCTGCCTGGTGAATGGTGCGACGCTACGTCGGCAAGGAAAGCCAATTTCAATAAATTAATGTCTTGCGGTCGGCTCGGCGATTAAGGAAAATGTAAATTACACAATTAATGTTATTTACACTCATTGTCTTGTCCCTCGCAGGCTGCCCCTCACACGTTATACACACATCGCGCCTACGTACGGGAGTAACCACTGAACGTAATGAGTTCCAGTTCGGCATACCCAACGACCTGTTTTACGATGGAAATTTTTTACTCGCTGTATCGCGGCACTCGAAAGACACACGGTCTTACTTCGGTCCAGTTGGTCTACTTTAATCCCGTGCTTGAGATTCGCTAATTTCACGGAATAATCAATCGCAAAGTCTTGCTAAATTGAGTACATTTGTAAACACACTCGGTCCTATCCTATTCCCTGGCGCATTTATATAAATTCTTTCGTGTTATCTGTTTATCGAGCAAAAGAAATACTGTGCCTCGGACTTTCAGTGTAATTACGAAAGTGAAGTACAAGGATCATTAGCCCGCGAAGCGAGACATTACGGGCTGCACAATATCAGGTATTATTATGACGGAAACCGTAAGGTGACGTTTATGTGCTTAGCAAAAAATATGGTTAGGCAGGAAAAGGGTGTCGGTGCGGATGTCTACTTCCCCGAGGATTGCCCGGTAAGCGTCGCTCGTCCGGAGAGAGAGAAAAATTCATCCGTACCGTCCGATGTGTAATTTGGTAATGAAGGCCATGTGTCATTCGAACGTGTGCCGCTAAATCACGGGACGTGGATTGGGGCCGGACCGAGCCAGATGCGACCCGCTGCTTTTCGCTAATTTGCTCTTCTCACTTTGCCCACGCTCCGTCCTTCCACTGCATTTTTTTCCTCTGCAATCGCTGCCGGTGCCTGTCATTCAGTAGCCGTTTCTCCTCGTAATCGTTTTCTACATCCACGTCGTTTTATGTGCGTCTTGAAAAATCATATATCGTATCGTTGGGAATAAGAATATTTCAGCGAAGTTTGTCAATTTTCTGAAATCCCTTCACTATGTACGTCGCCTTTAAAGTTGTGTTTCGAGCAATCCTCAATGCTGCGCAATGAGTAATGTTTCGTGAAACTCGCCGATTCGTCGTGACACATTGGACCTTTATAGGTATTTCATCGGAGCTAGGTTCGCTAATACCTCGTTGCCCGTAGACCTGTGGTTTCCCCGCGGAGAAACTCGAGATCCCGGTTGCATGGTTCCATCGAGGAGCGGCACGAGCCTGCGTTTTTTTCAAAGCGCAGCTGCAGTTACGGTCAAAGCGTAAGAGACAAACGAGAGCAATGGGATATATATATATATATATATATGTATGTATGTATACGTGTACACGTGTGTACGCCTGTATCCCTAATCGAGAGGGAAAGAGAGGAAAAGGGCGACCGTGGGAGTGGCGGTGGGGAGAGAGAGAGAAGACAATCAAGGTTGAAAGGTAGTGAAGCGCAGAAGGAGAGACACGTCGCGCTCGGGAAAATATTGGGCGTGTGCGCGTTCTGTGTACCGCTGGGATTCGAGAGTACAATGGAATTATGCCCTAACGTATTGGAACGGTTCTATGGGGCCTTAGCGAGATATATACGCGGCACAGTCCCCGTGGTATGTCGGATATGCCCGCTATGCCGGGGCCATGTTCTGGTTTTGATCCGTGCGCCAGATAAGATCGCCCTTTGTTACCAAGGCTCGTGCCTTCGGTACCCAAGAACCACCACCGCCACTTTTACGTACGATCTGCCTTCTTCCCCTACCTCTTCTTCTTCTTCTTCTTCTTCTTCTTCTTCTTTTGCCACGCTACGATCTCCCTTGTCTTTCCCTTCCTTCTTTCTTGCTTCGCTAAAATACCTGCATCTTGCTACAAAAATTTCCACCAGCGAATTTGCATTTTCAAAGCGCGGTTGCCCACATGTAACAAAGTCCTTTATATCTTTATAAGAATGGGTAATAAGATGCCTGGATTTTCTTACTTTCTCTGGACAATTTTGTAGAATTAAATGAAATATTTGTTGGTCCTTTTGCATTCGTTCCCTTGTTGATGTTCCAATTTCCATTACTCTAATGGACGACTATTGTCCGGTTGTTTATTATCTTTGGAGCTACGGGCCTCGTGGCAATCGGCACTTTCAACTTTCCGTGGCAGAGCAAATAACAACAGGAAAGTAAGGACTCACCCTTCGGCGCGATTATTCAGCAAGTTTCATTGTGACGTTTGAGTTTAGAAGGTAGGAACGATTGTCTATTTGGCGCGGCTCAATCGGTCAGCGACGATCGTCGGATTGAATGGTGCTTATACGACGCACGGTGTTTGTGTATCGCTAATCCAATTGCGGGCCATTACATGTCAACTTCCAAACGAGAATCTAGCTTTTCAAGACGGCCGGTGGGCATCAGGCAACGACCGTCGTTCAAATGTCAGCGAACCATCGTATAAAACGTCGTTTCTACGCGGCTCTAGGCAAAGCTTCGCACGTGTAAAATCCTCGCTCTGCCTTCCTCGTCGGACCCTTCGTTCGTGTACAGTCGTAGGTCGTTAATTCCCGGCAGGAGCGCCTCTTACCGGCCCGTAATTGATTTGTATGAGATATTCAGATAATGCCGGACCCCTCGTCTACCTCCGCGCGTAATCCCATATTCAGGATAATTGTGAATGTTTATTTTCAGAGCGGCTTTCGTCATGGTTTTTCTCTTTCCCTCGATTCCTTCTTTGGCAATCGCACGCTGGTCTCGGGAATTTTAAAGAGAATCCTGTCTAAAAAGAGTAGACAAACATGTACGTCGATTTTTTTTTCATCAAAGCTTATCAGTCACGTAATTTACCTTGGGTTGATTTCCGACAATTGAACTTTTGCACTACATGTAAGTGACTCTCATTTCCCTTCTAAGAATCTCTCAGCGAGGAAACCGTAGTATAGGAAACTCATTCCGGTCCACTTTGCTACTTTCTTCTACGTAAAAACTGACATAGTATTCCCAGGACAAAACGTACACAATTTACAAGCAAGGAACAATTCTACTTATTGCAATATTACCACAGAAAATCATAGAATTTAATTTCCTTAAATAAACCTGTGCATCTTCTTTCCCTTCTCGCCCCCCGCCGACTTTGAACGAAGTTTTATCGCAGCGCACTGTCATACGGACATTCTTCCTCCGCTGCCATCTTTCCGCGGCGCAGTTTTTTCCCCGCTTTATGTTGGTCGGCAGTCGGCGGAAAAGCGTCGCGCAACCGCCCTAATGGTTGGCATAATGGAAACTTGTTTTTGTCGGTGCTGTTGGATAAGCGCGCATACCTGCGTGTGTTGAAGGAGCGAGGTCTCATTGCAATGATTAGCGGTGGTGGTGGTGGTGTCGGTGGCGGTGATAAAGTACGATCGGTCCAAGTGGTCCTGGGGATCCTGACACCGCGCCTCGTGGCCGACTGGCTAGGAGGAAGAAGGCGGAGCAACGGCCAATGAGCGTGACTTTGCAGCACCTTTTTCCCCAGCCGAGCCTGTTATTATCAGCCACTATTAGCGCTCCAATTAACATGGAAATCGGCCTACTCGATTCGCGCATGTGTCGTAATCGCCAGACGCACAGTCCTCCCGTCGGCCACCTTCAACGTTTTATTCATCCTCAGTATTCCTCATTCTACTCGTCGAACGTTGGCAAATCCTTTAACGTAATTCTCGTGCATTCTGTGTATGAACAGTGACGATTGAGTCAATAGATAAATCGTCGAGCTTTTATCTAATTTCATAACGACTCTTGCAGAAAAGGGTTTAATATATTTCTTTGTCAATCTCAATAAAGCGTTTGTAGAATTTCCAATACTGTCATCCCTCAACATTTTCTATTGCTATTATCAATTCCTTCAATACTAAAATACCCCTTATACGATGGTTCACGTTTTCTTGATTCGTTGCAACCGCACTGACTTTCCAGGACGATTCTTCTTGGTGAAATCTTACGTACGAATTTTCTCATTCTCCTGGTTGGCCGGTTTCTTTTCTCCTTTATCCGCAGCTCGGAGTGCGGCCTGCGAACATCGCCGAGGGCTGTTGCTGGTAGGCATCGTATGGCAGGGCATCGCAGAGATATGCCCTACCCGCGGGTGCAACGACCCGGCTGACCTTTGTCCGGTCTGTGCTCTGGCCTGGCCTGCCTTTACCGCAGGCCTCATCCACCCGGCTCGATCCGAACTCACTGGAGAAATGGCGAACACGGCCAACGACTGGCCAACCTCCAACAGTGGGGTCCTGTCTCGATCGATACTTCCGATCGACGTTATTTCCTCCGGGCGAATTTCCTCGCGTCCCAATTCTTCTACTGGTCCTTACTTTCTCGTCTTCCTCTCTTCCCTCCTCACCTTGTACGCCTCTTATCAGGAGATTTATTACTTGTTATTATCCATTATCCACCGTCGACACGATGTAATTGCTGTAAACGGAACTTTGACACGACGTAATTCAGGTTTTTTCTTTTATTACCCGCAAGAAACGGAGGTGGCCAATTTAATGGTCCTGCGAATTTAGTCTCTCAAGGACGGTTGATTCTTCGTTCGCGGACATGTCCGTTCGAGGCGTCCTCAAAATTACGTAATTACTGAGACGCAGGTGACGTCACGCTAATGAACCGTATTACGGGGGCTAAATAATTATCGCCCTCGAGGGAATGCTGCCGGAACTCCTCTGGCTAATTTGCCGCCGTGGAGACACATACGCATGTAACTGGCGCTTCAGTCATCTCGGACAATTACAGAAGGAATATCTTTATGATCTCTGAAAACTGCGAGTTGCATTGTCGCACTCACGCGTATGAATATACAAAATTAATGCAACCGTTGGCAATTTCCAATTTATTCGTAAAAATGCTAATGCAAAATTTCCTGGAAACACGTGACAGTGCGACAACGTTGATCCTTTTTGCGCGGTCTTTTTCTACGAGCGAAAAACTTTGTGGCTCGTTGAGCGCATTGAAAAACTTAATGGAAAAACGTGAAAACGAGCTTCTGATTAGTTGGATAACGCAGAGATTAGTATCCGAGATTTCCATGTGATTTACACATTGCGTTGTCGACCTCGTTTTTAACTGGCTTACTGGTACGACCTACGCCTACGTGTTGACCGATCGGTATTAATTGCTTATAGGTTTTACCTAAATTATGCACGAACACGCGATTGACTATTAACGAGCTACATTAGTGTCTCGGGCGTGCAAGTTTTCAAAGAGACAAGAATGGGATCTACGGTGTACGATAAGTCAATCAGAGCGTTATCAGCCGATGATAATGATAGTTGTTACATGACAGAGTATCGCTGACCACTGTCACCACTTCATTGGACCGCACTGGCCCGTGAGCTGCATTAATTCCGCGGAACAAACAAGCGGTGCATAAATTTGCGCTCTGCCGGCTGGATGATGTCCGAACATGTTGAGATTACTTGTGACACCTGTGTCTCTCGTACGCCACGATTTCACATCGGAATGTCCTTCGTATCGGAAAGCAACGTAACGTATACCTGTTGCGCCGCTAGTACATTTCCATGTGTTTGTCCGATACTCCTGTCTCACGTCGCTCGGAAATAATGAACCCACGTACAGTTGCTTACGTGCTCACTGTAAATAAACAAACCGTAGTATCGTGGATAATTTAGTCGAAACTCAGTGAAGGTTAAAGTTTTGTTCATATTAAAATTTTTACAAACATGTTTGTCCTAATGATTCCTGACTGAGGTATGTACGTATAATCGTTTGATCGAATGGTAACTGCGTTTGAGGAACTAAGCTCGACAATCGTTTGAGGAACTAAGCTCGACAATCGTTTGAAAATTGTGCAAAATTCTTGCAATTGTAACGACGGTATACAGAGTATTTCCAGTGCCGCCAGACGATTTTTCCACGTAGCTATTTACTGGCAAATTACGGAAACACATACCGTGCAACGTTCCTAAAGACAGTGCTCCATTATTCCGCGCATCACTGTGACTAAGTGCAGTATTACACTGCCGTAGAAAGGAAAATTTAACGTCATGCGACGAGTCGTTGGTTCCCCATGCGTACAATGTAAATACAAGTACAATGTACAAACTGTGAAGCAAAGTTTCTACGTATTATCGCACTTTGCAGCTCTTACTTTTCGCCGAGAATTTAAAAAACTGTAGAAACGTTGAAAAATCAGTACACGTATCATTAGCCTTAGGTTCATTTCTACCGGCTTTCAGTTTATTGAAAACGTGCCGTCGATCACGACGATCCTTTGGACCTTAATGCGCGTGAATATAAAGTGAAAAATCGTTAGGAGCGCAGAGCTGTGTGGATGTATGCACACGTAAAAACTCATCATCATAAATCAGAGGATCGGTGCCGATATGAATTGACGGCGTAATAACGGCGCGGCCGGGGTAAAGGGTTCGGGTGTAAAAGGCGGGGAAGACAGGGCGAAACATTGCCCGGTACGAAGGACGTATTGAGGTGTCGTTGTAAATAAGGGGCCGACGGTACTTCTGAACGATCGCCGGCGCGGGAGCTTTTTAAACCATTTACGTCATGCGCGCGTACCTTTACGCCCGTGTCCGAAGGGCCCCGGGGCCCTCACACGACTCTCCGGGGCCCATCGGCCACGGTCGACCATCGTCCTCCTCCCCGGCCCCTCTGCTTTTATGTCCTAAGGCCGCCTACGACGGCCGCGTGGTCCTTCCTCAGCTGAATTGCACGTGTTTCTACGGAAAAACACCACTACAAAGGGAATAACATTCGCACGAGTGCAATCAGCTCCAAAGTATTATAAATGGGCTTTTGATAAAGCAAGCGCCAAAAGACTGATCAAGATAATCGGACTAGACGTGGAATAATTAAAGTACGAATGAAACAAAATTCTGAGTGGTTATTTAAATGACACGATTTCTCGGCAGGACTAAATGTGACTGGGGATATAATTCAAGGGTTTTTTTTTGCCGAACTGTAAATGCCGTAAGTACTTGACGAGAGTTGAGAACGTAACGACGGGTTTCTGACGGCTTCGAACCGGCAGCGCACGGTAGCGTTTTGCGGTTGCAAGATTACGGGCGACTTCGTTTTCTCGGCAAACAAACAGGCACGAGGGCAAGTCCACGATAATCTCTTGACGTTCCTTCAAACACCAATCATTAGAGACAATGATCAAATCCACGCCTAAATTCCACCATAAAGAAAAACGAACCAATTCCTTCAACTCTTGCCGGGTTTTACACCTGGTTGATGCTGCTAAGAGCTCTTTTGCGTGGCGCAAAAACCAAGTGGCCCGAATAATATTGCCCAGCACTGAGGAGTGTTAGTTGCGAAAACCAGCGGAGAAGACGTAATCAGGAAAGTGCGTACTCTTGGGGGGTGTAGAGGGAGCAGAGGGGGAGGGGGTGTGGAGCGTATTGTCTGTCGGGAGCGGCACGTTTGTCGTGCTGGCTATGTGAACCGGGCGTAATTGCCGCGGTGACGTGTACGTGGTGCACGCGTTGGAGGCACGCACACGGAAGACCGGGGCGGCCACTAGAAAATTATATCAGAGCGCATCTCCGAGAGCGAGTCCTCTACGTAACGCGCATACGTAATGAACGGTCGGGCACATGCCGGCTCTCCTCGTGTACGGCGCTCTCGGGGTTTCTGGGGCGTGTAAAGCACGGTAATACAGGCATACGGTCACTCTCACGCGGCAGGGGTGGAGAGAGTCGGCGTCGAGGCTCGTAGAGACGAACGTGAAGAGCACTCGAGAAAAGGGGGAAAGGCTGTTGCGCTCGCGGAGATCCTGGAATCTCCGCCGGCGGATTATATTGCCGCTCTTTCCACGGCGTTTGTCTCCCGCGGGCCCCCGATCCCCGTGGAAAGTAAGATTAATGCCCCCCCCCCCCCGCGCGCTCGCGGAGCCCGACGCAAGACGTGCGTGGAAATAAATTCGACGAGCCCCGAGCCAGAACCAAAAGGATGACGTTAAATCGAGGCGTTCTCGCCGAGCGCGGTAATACAGGTGTACGGCTCCCGAGAAATTACTCGGAGAAATGACTTCGCCGTATCTACGGCAATTCAGGGAACGAGCAAACAATATGAACTGTTATCCCGATATTTCTTCATTCGTCAACGTCACTAGTAGCAAGCTGCTTTCTTGAATACTCAAGAAAAAATATACAGGATCGTACGAATGCTTGAATTTCATTAAACTTAGGGACGTTCAGCGCTACGTGCGCAAGGTACTTGTAATTTAGAAATATGACTGTCCTAATGAATAATGTCATAAATATTGCGGAAACGTCAGTGACATGTAGGAAGTGACCGTTGGGTCGCGCATTGCAAAGCAGGTACCTGTGGATTCTTGCGCATCTTCAATGATTAAGAGGAGAATCACGCTATTAAAGCTAACGGCGCCATTCTCTCGCCACGGACAAAATCACGCGTCAACGAGGAGACGATTAATTTGTTTTCTCCACGTCGGAGCGTCGATTATACGGGCCTGCCTGGTGCTGCCGTCGTTTTAACATCCGCCATTTGAGGCTCGGCCGATGCCGATAATTATGCAACTGTACGTGTGTGTGTGTGCGTGTGTGTGTGCGTGTGCGCGGTAGCAGGCACTTTTGATTTATGGGTTTCCATTTTGCAACCGCCGTTATAAGAGCCCGCCGTAGGAACGACCAAACGCGCACCTCTTCACGGTGCAATTATTGCATTAATTCCCGCGCTATCGCCTTTTTCCACTCGGACATATGTACAATTCCCATTCGTACAACTTAGCCGCACTTATGTCACGGAGGAAAGAACGCGCGTCCACGGGATCATCAATTACGCGCAATACAACTGGCAGTTGGCAATTTTAATTACACGAAGCATCGAGTCATAATATCAGAGCTAAAGTGAAATATAATCGTCATTTCGTTTCTCAGCTGTCGTACGAGTTTCGAGTAAGAGAAAAATTTAGGAAAGGAAATTTAAATGTGTTTATATTTTATTTAAAACATTCACAATAAATTCACACTAATATTTCGCTTACAGTTATCTTTCCTTCCATTTTTCTGCTGTCTATTTCATTTCGCTTTATGGGTTTGACGTCCATATTCCTTTCAGGCAGAACATCGGTTTCGCCACGTTTAAACAGTAGCTTGCATAGCGGAAATTCGCGTAATTGTCCTGCGGTAATATGTTAGTCCGTGCGCACGCCATGTGCCGCGTCGAAGAATACCGTCTGCCGTGTTGGCCTTAAGAGAATTCACACGATTCTCTCGACGGAGGAGTAATCTGGACACCGGGGGTTTTTCGCAGCGCTCTAACGGTATTTCCGAGCTATCCGATATCCGCGATACTCCGCGGCGATCAATCTTAATATGTGAACAAACAAACACCGTCGGTGTGTTGCGTCGGCTCGGACGTCGACCGATCCTCGGAAAAAGCAAGATATTTCTCAGAAAACGTCGGAATGCCGCTTAAACGGCGGAAAGATGCAGGAATTTTGTCGAAATATGTACAAGGGGAAAATGAGCTAGGGTCAAGGTTCGCCTGATTAATCGCGAGTTCATTTCGCGAGGAACAATCTCCATTCGATCGAATCGCTCGTTACGTTCTAACTACATTCCTGGCATAATCGGCCGTTTGCGAAACACAGCTGCGACGACTAATCAAATCTTTTTTATTCATTGTGCCAACGGATTTTTCGGACATAATGAAAAAGACGGGCGTTCCATCAAGTTTTTATGCCTCGCGAAAGTACTTTCGGAATTGCCTGTCTTCTAATGTCCTTTTACTTTGCCCTTTTTTCTATTCACGATCACGCCTGGCGCACGTGTAATTAGGAGTTCAAAGTCCGCAAATGACGGAAGACTTTATGACCCGTAATAAAAGTTACGACTAGAATCGGCCCTAATAATAACTCGTATTCGCCGTGGATTAATAGAATGTCACCTGCGTCATACTATACACGGACATCTTTTTCGAAATCGTTGTCCAGCAGGCAACTCATTTGTCGCGATATCGTTTACAGAAAGTCTTAAACCCTTAAATTAGACGCCATAAAATCTGATAGGATATTCCGTGTCATTGCTGCGATTATCTGGCAATCTATGTCTAGATAAAAGAAAAATCTATGGATCAAACTTCAAGGATCATGCCCAGCATTTTTTCTAATCATCCACTGTCCCTGTAAGTACATATTGAACACGACGTACAGGAAATGGTATGTAACGGTTTATCGTTGTCCAAGTGGGAGAAAAATGACGGAAAATTGGAAGTCTTGATCCACACAATTTTCCTATCGATTTTCTTTCACGTCGTTCAGTCGAGGTGTTCCGGCGGGTCCGTAAATTCATTCGATCTGCCCGTTGGCGTTACTTTACACCTGTACGATCAGTTTACTTGGGAAAATAAGACGTAGGTACTTTAGCGGATACGCGGGTCTCGGCGTAAGCGTTATACGAGAGATCTTCAAGGGATCGAACATTCGCTAATGACGATAATAGGCAGGTTGCCGTGTGTACGGGCGAGATTCGAGGGGCTAATAGGTCTACGAGAGGAACAAGGTAATGATGGCATTAATATCGAAAGGCGCTTGGCGTTATCGACGGTCCGTCAGCTTGGGGTACCGGGAAAACCCGGTGTTGGATGGTAAAGATCGCCTCTTAATACGTTAAAATTACTGTCTCGACGTCGAGCGCATCGACTTGCGTTCCCGCAATCATGCGATTTTTCGCGCGAAAGGTCCCGCCGAGTTTCCTACACGTGGACACGTCCCACCTAAAAGATACACTTAGAAAGGACTACGCACGGCCGGCCGAGACGTGCGTAATGCGATAAATGATCGATTGTCGCCCATCGCCTAACGGTCGGGAATAATGATATTTAATGTCCCGCTCATTAGCGGCGAAGGTCAATCAATCTTACGCACACCTCGGTCCACTAATCTCTACACGCTCGGGCCGATTTTTTTCTCGCCAGACCGTCAGGTAATTGCGAAAACAGGAATCTTCAGTCTCCGTCACACTCGGGCCAGCATTAAAAAGAAGCACAAATTTTCTTAAAACTTAGAAAATACAACTCCAGCTACCCTTTCGTCCTATTTTCTTAGTTTTTCAACTGAACAATGACGAGGTCCAGGTATGCTATATTTTCCATGTCGCGCATCACCTGGAACATATTATACTGCGCGCGTGTGTCTTTAGAAAAAGTCGTCAAACGGCTAAAAGAAGCTGAGAGAGAGAGAGATTCCGTGGTGTCTCTGTTATTTTCCGTCGTTCGTGACATCTCCTGGCGGTGTCGGAGGAACAAGTGGACTTGTTCGGCCGAGTCCGGGGGAAACGCCGTGCACTAACGCCTCTTGTATCTCGGCTACCGCATCGCATTCGCGTCCCCCCGTGGAAATGGTGCGGCGTAAATCACGCGGGGAAACGAGGCTGACCGGGTCGCCGGATGAGCAATCCTCTCGAGGCCACTGGCCGCTCGCGACAAGCTCCGCGCTAATTAAGCGATGAAACGGCACTTCTCGTCGGCGCCTTCTCGCATCGTCGAGGTGCCTACCTGTGCTAACGACACACCGCCGCGAGGAATCGTCGGTACGTCATGGAAACGCCCGAAACGACGAGCCTTCTCGGAAGGACATTATCTCGCGCACCTCGTCTTCCCGCAGCGGCTCTGCCAGAATCCCAATCGTAATGCCGCGCGCACGGCGGAAGCATGAAAAGATCCTTTTTCCTGGACCTCTACGCGGCAATTAGGCGTACGCTCGTTGCTCGTACGTTTCGTAATTGCCGCTCGTTAACGAGTCTTAGACAGAGTGTTAACATCTTTCGTTTCGGTTCCCGCGATTAATATAATGTACAGCTTTTTATTTCGCTGTTTACCAAGACGAAAAATAAGATATTACGGGTTTACAATGTAACGATGGAAGGCTATGAATAATCATGGAGTACTATGGAATACTACAGATACCTACAGATATTACAGAATTTCGTTCTTGTTCCACGTGTGACGACTGATTTGCCGTTTGGCTGGACTTGAGTGGACGAGGAACTTCTGTTCGTCCACCTGCTGGCCGAGCGAAAGGCAGGGAAATGGAAACCGTTCCCCTCGGAAGGAAATGGCCGATGCCCATGGGAAACTGGTTTATGCGTGCTAAGTGATCATCGTGGACTGCCTGTTGGGACACGTTCTCGACATTCGTCACGTTTTTCACTTCCGTGAAATGACCGAGAGACGCGATGTACCCTGACTGATTTCCGTGCGAACGGGAAACCCAATCGAAGAGACGCATAGCTGCGAGAATCGTTTAGCCGTTTACACGGCAATGTTAAATTGCATGCATCGGTAGCTCGGCCATATTAAACTTACTTTAGGCACATAAACGTCCGCCTGAGCACTCTTCTAATGAATATATTCATTAGGAATTTTTTAATGCATCGGCCAATTATGCGTACTTACGGACCGTCAGTTGTTTATTGCGAAACGTTGGGAAAACGATGTCGAGGAAATGAAATATTTAAAAATGTAACTGCGTAAAAGTCCACGGATAGAAATATTCTTCAATTGTAAACAGACGTTTTACCACTTTCAAAGGTATATTTAATTAGAGATCAGGCGTGGATGAATGTTAATCGTTGGCAGTAAGATTTTGAAGGAATTTAAAAAGCGTAATTAACTGAATCAATACACCTTGAATCGCTGTTGTTTGAGGAAACATTCAAATTATGTAAATCACCGTGAAATATGTTATAACAGACATGTACACGTAGACGCAATCAGAAACTACCGTAAGGAATGCATTTGTAGTATGCTAATCGCGTGTTAGTCTCCATCCTAGTTTAACATCCGCGTTTGACCCCTCGCGAAAGATAGATTATTCTCAGGAACATTTGACTCCGTACAAATCTATTTTACTTGCACGGCTGCAACAAGTAAAATATTAGACAGTTAAGTAACATAACAGTTAAGTACATCATTTCTATTATGTCTTAATCGTCATCCACGTTCACAAGAAAATTATTTTTACGCATAAAATTCCCGCGTTACTCGTTTATCCGAGTTTCTCGCGCATTGGGTGGTTGGGGGGGGATAGCGGGGTGTAGAAAAGTGCGCAGGGTTAAAAGATTCGAAAAATGCGCTCGGTGTCGGCGGACGCGGCTAGGAAGGGTTGCCTACCGGGAGCTTCGTTTACATATTGGTGAGTTCTACGGCGGGCGCGATAGATGCGATGTGCCGATATCACGGCGCCGTGCCTTCCGCTCCTCCGTCTTTGGGGAAGAAGAAGAAGAGTAAGAGGAGTCGGAGGAGAAGAAGGGAGGAGAAGTACCGGGGGACCGGGCGGACACGACTAGCCCGACGTAGAAGGGCCAGGGAGATAAAAGGAAGGAGGTAAAGATGGCAAGGGCAGATGGCGCGAAGATCCTGCCATTGTTTGCCTTCTGACAGCGATAAGTTCACAATAAAGTTACATTCGCTCCCAAGTAAGTTCCTGTCCTCTATTCCGGCCCCCTTCCTGCCCTTCCCCGGCGGCGGCTTGTTGGGTCCGTCCTGGCCGTTCGTCGCTCTTCCTCCTTCTGCGGAGGCACATGGAAGCCCCCCCGTCGGTCCCGTGGTATACTCACTGGCGATAACCATAACTCTCTTTGCTTTCGCCCAGTCCTATGCCTTCTCCCCCTCGGTACCCCTTACCCTCCAACCGCGAACCCCGTCCGCCCTCTCTGGCCGCGGCTATTCCGCGATTGTTTTCGACCCTTCGTGCTCTTGTTGCCCGTGTGTACCGGGACTTCGCATGCCTTCGCTTCCGCCCTGTCCTCCCTTCTCTTCGTAGCTACGCTTTACTTCATCTCCTTGGCCAACTTCTTTTATTTGCCCCTACGTTCCAACGTCACCGTCGCTTTTGCCATTCTCCCACTTCTTCCACGTATCCATACGCTCTTTGTCTTCCTTCTCTTTCGAGAAATTCAAGGACAGGGAGTAGTTTCGTAAAACAAGTGAATTTCAAGGTACTACCTCGCAACGCCCTTTAATACGAAATACTATTCAAAAACTTTGAAATGACGATCTAAAATTTGAGAAACTGCTTTAAAGCGTAAGTTTATCGATTTATCTAATCCGCCGTTCCCTATGAGGACACTGTACGCACGAAATATGTTAAAACTATCCACACTTTCCCTACCGTCCTTTCGCGAAGAGGGGGATATCGAAACGTAGTCGATCCACGTCTTATCCCCAGTGGTCTGATTTAATAATCCCCTGAAAACGTGGCGTCTTCCCCCTTTCTTTGAGGCGCGCTAGATCGTTGGAATATTGACCGTAAAAGATAGATTTGCGTCTGTCGCGGACCGACGAGCAGTCGCGTGCCGTTGATTGTGAATCTTGTTACGTCCCGGCGACATGCATACGATCGTCGTCCCTCGCATATTTCCCATCCAATCCGCCATTGCGATCAATCGTCGCACGCGTAAAACCGCAGGTGGGATCGAAGTATAAGTTTCGTCCTCGATGATTGAGCCGTAAACGTTCTTATACTCTGCCTTATCATCGTAAAATCTTAGGCAGGAATGTTGATGATTTATTACGTAAAATGCAATAAGCAAAAGGTTTATAGAACGTAATAACGGTGGACCGTTATAATTATTGGACTACTCAAATAAACGTGTTCGAGAGTTTAGCAAGAGTATTTCCTACTCTTTAGACTTTTAGCACTGAATCTACCGAGGGAGTAAAAATGATTCGTTTTCAGAGAATAAGATTTACTGACGGTCAGTGATGATTATAAAAAATGATAAGACGAGTGATTTTGACCCCCTCGGTAGATGCAGAGTCAAGCAAAATGGAGAAGGAAATACGGCAAGCTCGGTTTAGCTCGTGCCTCGAGTGTAAAATGTGCCGTGATCGGCGACACCCAAACGCGTAGCATCGCGCGAGTCCAATATCGTCCCATTAAGTTCAATTAAACGGCCAGTTAAATACGCATTCCAGGCATAACACGGTGTCCGTAACGGCACGAACTACGTCGGCGACCGTAGCTGCCGGTGACAATGACATACCGTTTATTCCCTCGCCAGTAAACTATCCGAAGGAATCGTTGTAAAATCTTGAGAACTCGCGTCTCCACAAGACCAAGAGAATCGGTAAAAAAATCACGAGCAATTTGGCTCGTCTTTTGGCTCCGACAATTAATACTTGTAGTTAAGTTATCTACTCACGAGTAGAAATGAGAAGCGGGGGAACGAAAGGAAAAGACGGTGAGGGGGAGGGGAGGGAGGAGAAACAAGCGGTAGGGCCGTTTCGGCTCTGGTGGGAATTCATTACCGTCCATAGTCGTAAAAGAAGACTCAGGCTGCGCAAAGATACGGTCCGAATGTCTTGCCACTTAAATCTTAATACCGAGAATCGGTAACCACCGGCTTTTGAGGCAACCTTTTACAGAAGGAGATTCAACCCTCCTCACCACCTTGGCAAAAAAAACTCAATAGAGCGAATAAAAATGACGACAGGACGAAACATGTGGTACCGTACTGCTTTGCAATTTTGCGAATAAACTTTTCAAGCTGTCTATAAGAATTTTATTAAATATTTAAGAAACCCGGCGAACGATAATTAATACCTATCACGAAAGTTTTTCGGTAAATAATTAGGGGTGAAAGACCATGAAAGGGAACCTTTGAAAGATAATATAATGGAGTGGGCAGAAACGCCGAAAAAGAAACAGAGGAGCTAGTTGAAAGATCGTTAAGCCTGTTATACGATCTTGCGAAGGGCCGAATGCCGTTTCGGAGTGAATTATTGCCGTAGATAAGTGTATCGACAGTCATGCTAAGATAAGAAAAATAAAAACTTGCTTCTAAACGTTCGTTCGAGCTTCGGATAAATCGTAAAGAATATTCTCCCTTTAAAAAGTGCCCAATGACGAGTTCGAATTTTCAATTTTTTGTTCACCACGAGTAGTGTGCTTTTTAATCTGCTTATGTATAAGTGAAAGAGATTTAGTGATATATCGCACTGTGATTTCACATCGAGCAAGTGAAAAGCGAGTCAAGATATGGTTTCTTTCTCTCGCGGTGGCAATTACCGACGCTTCTTTTCCCTTTGTCGTTCCCCATAGGACTGGCTGCGAACTTGACATCGGTGGGCCCATGTTTACAATCTAACGTTAGTCGGTTAATGGGATTTATGTGCGAACCATGGGGCCCACGACACTTGGCACAGTGCGCCGTGTAATTTGCCGACGGCGGTGCACTCTGCGTGAGCCGATCGCCTTGCCGCGAGTTATACCGTGAACATATTTCCACGGCATTAGCCCGTTGCTTGCGAAAGCCTGACGCTTCGTTTCATTCTCCACGATCATTAATTCAGCGGGGTCAGTCCAAAGGGGAGGACTTTCCGAAAGATCTCTTCTCCGAGTCTCATGCGAAGGTTCCATTAAACGTTACATACTGCACATAATCTCACGTAAACAGTTCCTGCTAATCAATACAAGTATATAACACTTTAACATTTACTGTATACCTATTTCTTTATATTCCTAAATTTATTAATAAATTCTGATTTGACCCTCAAGAAGGTATTCTTATTTCTAGCCTTATCTTCAACGCTGTACAGGCAGTCCGAATTCGTATCCTTGGGTTATTTTTGGATTATAAATTCGCAGGTTTCACGCGTCGAGCGGCACGCGCGCCTTCGCTGGCGAAGAAATGAAAACCCGGTGGCGGGATTCGGAGAAACGACAAGTCGTTCGTGGGAATAATATAAGGCGGCTTCGCATCTGCGCGAGTTATGACAAGGCGAGCTATTAAGTGGCCGTGTTTATTTTTAGAGGGGCCTGGAGCCTAGCACAAAGTGGAACTCCTAATTGTTCTCGTTAACGCTGCGCTCGCATCTGTCTGAACCCGTGAACTTAGGACCGACCGACGCACGACCGTACAGAAAGAGGACGAGGATGGGGTAAAGGGATGAGACGAGCAACCAGAAACCGTAGAAATCAAAGAGAGAGAGGGAAGATTTGACCGAACGAGATGGTCGATAACAAAAATGAAATCAGGAAAGGACGACAATTCATATTTGCCCTGTAATTTCGATCAAAACTGTTGTACCTATTGTATTACCTATTAACCTATTACCTGTTGTACCTATTAACTTCTTTACGTCATAGGCTTCGTAGTTATCGAAATATTTATTTAAAAGCGGCAATCAAGGCGGGGATAGTCAACGGGGGGAGGGGAAGGGAGAAGGACGATGGTCAATCGGTAAAAGAAAAAGAACGGTGCGGTCAAGTTGTTGGGGAAGGAACGGGGGGGGGGGAATGAAAAAATGTCCTGGCCGCGGACGAAAACAGATGCCCCCTGGATTTACATAAACGAGGCTAAGCCGAAAGTTAATGTCGCGCGTAACGATCCTGGCCGAGCCATGGACTTCATATGCCCTTACTTTATTGTTATTCATTGGGATCCCGACCCAACGAGCCATGGAAATTAATTCCACGTCTTCCCACACCCCCCCGCGCTTAGCTCGTTCACCTCCTCTCTCTCTCCTTTTATCCTTCGCTCTCGCTTTGTCCTTCAACCCCTCCTCCCCCCTCCGTTCCTCACCCTTGCTGCCAGAGCACAGCTCATCGCGTGTTACGCCGGTGAAATGCGCCCGCGAATGTCGGCGAGGATTTTTTGGGGACGCGCTCTCTCGTTACGGAGTGACGTTTCACTCGGTTAAATGTTACGCCAGGGGTGTTGATGAACTCAACGACGCTAATAACGCTTCATTACGCGCCTTACTCGGGTTCGCGATAACCGCTGAATCTTGCTCGCTCGCACTCAGCCGTACAATTGCTTTTGATTTTAATAAATGAAGGACTCGTAACGAACGGCAATTACCCGATAACGATCCGAGCTCCCTTAGCAATGTTACTTTATTATTTCAAGATCGTACAAATCAAGAGGAACAAGTTCGAAAGCAGGTTTTTTCCTAGAGCAAATAATTGTTAGAGATAATACATTAAAACTTGTGAAGAGTGACAAAAATTCCGGTTAATGGTAATGTTAATCTTAGGATCAGTTTTCACTGACAGTTTGTGTTATAAAATGTAGTTATTATTTCCTTTCCTCGAATGTTTCGATCTATCATAGCATTCAGATCTGCTTAAATCGTGTAAATGAAGGATCGTGTAGCGTAGGGAATCGATAATACGGTGCATAACTGTCGTCCTTATGTAGCATGGAAACTGTAACGATTTCGCCAGTTATGCGATACGTCGGAATAAACGGGAACAAGCCTGCACCCCTGTCGAAAAATGCGCGACACCGTTCCGCACCCTATATGTTTGCCGAAAAATGCGGAGAAGGATAGAAAGAGCGTCATAAAGAGAGAAAGCCGGGCAGAGGACGTGCATGAATAAAGTCCGCTACTTTTCGTAAACGTCCGCGAGGGAAGGGAGAGAAAAAACGGATTTTCTATTTACGATGACCATTTGGATTTTCTATAGGGCGGCCACGGGGGGGTCCATGGAAAGGGAGGGAATTTTGCCGCTTGCGATTCTGCCGGCTTTATAGTAGATATCCCGGCATAAAGGCGCGGAGCCACCCCTCGAGTTTATGCCATTATTACGTATGCAAGTGTGCCATGATACCGCCCCGACAGACTGTTTGTAATGTTATATTCCGTTGGCCCGATTCCTTTCCAAACCTTTGCCTCGAAGCTTTACCTGCAATTCAATGCACAACGCGCCGACTTTCACTGCCTATTTTACTTATGCGGTGTTTCACATTATCACGTTGCCCTTTTTCTCCACGTGAAAGAATTTCCTTTTACAGTTTTTCTTCCCGTAATTGGTACACGTCAATAAAAGGGCAGTAAAATTCTAGCGGGCACGAATATCAAATCTTATTTCAAATTAATTTTGCTTAGCATTATATGAGAAAATTAAAAAAAAAAATGATTAGTTACCTACACTCTGCTCAACTGTGTGACGTAATTTGCGTATTGTAATAATGGGTTATAACAGTGAACGTCTATTTTCACGCAGACGTCAGCACTTGATGAGTTTCGACCTTGGTCTACCGCGGCGATTATACGAGCGCCCTAATTTCTTTCGCTCCATTGAATATTCCGCACTACGGGCACTTTGTCGTGGAGATCTCTTGCCCTCCAGTGGGGCCAGGAATGACCTGACCGTGTCACGGGGTCCTGGAGAACTTGTCATTGTGTTTTGGGCGTGCCCTGATCTACGTTGACGTGTCCAACTGAGCGTTCGCACGAACGACGAGGAAGGACGACGGAATGCAGGAGGATCCTAAATGATGAAAAGAGAAGGGGTACCCTTACGTGTCCGTTGACGGTTGTGCTAACAGCTGTAAAGGGCCTAATAACGATAAACTTAAGATGCATATGCCCCATTTCGATCGAGTTTTATAGCAATCTTTGCCCCCGTATTCATTTTTTCATATAAGTCTTTCTGGATTAACGAACTTGAAGAAGCAAATTTACTCTTGGATTAACTCGTTTTTATATTCAAATTTGAGACAAAAATATTCAACAACCTGAACTATTCTCAGGGCTGTCAAATTCGGTACGTTAAAGGACGTAAATTTCCTTCGTCTTCTCGAAGGAAAAAAAGCCTTTCGGCATTGCGATAATCATCTGATCGTGCATAAATATCGGCACGATCGAGTCCCCGCTCGGTGATTTCGGTAATGTAAACACACTGTAATAGAAAAATTAAACAAAACCGTGGACGATAGCATCGTTTATGCTAAATGCCAGTGTCGGGGAACTGTTAATGGGTACCTGCGGTAGGCGTAGCTGTATCCGAAGGTTCGGCAGTTGTCGACAGAAAGATTTCCATTTGTGAGTGACGAGGGCAATGTAGAACCGAGGAATAATAAAAAGTTAAATTTACCGAGGTGTCAGACGTTGGTCTCTGCACAGACAAGTAGCGATTCCTTTCAAAGAGATAGAAAAACTTTTAACAGCCATATATGCATTTTACCGATTCATCTTTTTTCGAATTTCCCTTTCTTTATTAATCACATACCTCTTGGCTGTATTGCGGTGTTTTCGTACGTGGTATTCATCAGCAGAGAACTGCACGGATCCTGCAGTTACGTTTGACGAATCGAGTCTCCCTGTGCATTGGTTTGCCTTGGCCGTAAGTGACGGGCAAAAATGAAGACTGCGATCGCTGCATGTAATCCCGCGGCGCGAGATGCGTGACCCTATGGGCGTTGGACATCTACGCGTTGGACATTCACGGAGTTAGCCGGGACAATCGGCCGATGTCGGGAGATTTATCGGGCGAAGGAAAATCAGTCGGACCCGAGGCGTGTATCGTAATATCGCGTCTCTGCCGATGAAGATAGCCTTCGCGTATCGATACCGAGTCCCAGCGAAATTGACACGTCCATCTATCACCCGGTATGCGCACGGTATGCATGGGAAAGGACTGGTTGCGCTACGCCACGGGACTGACCATGCATAATTCACCGTATCTCTGTCGAACAGCCTGAAATCCTGAATAATAAGAGCGGCCGGGCCTTTTCCCCGTTGAGCCGTTGTTCTCCCCAGCGCCGATGGCCGGACGTTCCGCTGCCGCTCAGCCGTCTCGAATTCTCTAAGGCGAAAAACTCCCCTTGCTCCTCGTCCTCCACTTTCATCTCGAATCTCAGCGATCCAGCCTTCGTCGAATAAAACGCCGCTAAATTCCAATCACTTACGGCCCCACGAAATATTCAAACACCGTACTCTCATCTACGAAAATGGCAAAAACAGTGGATAATTCCTAATTATCATTACCAATTTTTATCATTATTGTTACAATGATTTTTTCATATTTACTGTTTGTCCTGTTGCGATTGTGCGGACGTATTTCTCGCGGTGAAGTTCCTGCATGTGTTCTTCCATTAAAGTGAAAACCGTGGCGCACGATTCATCGTGAGACTGGGGAGCGAGAGGAACGGAGGAACAGGCAAGGAATGGGGTAGAGGAGGGGATAGCGCGGCGGCACGTTGCATCCCTCGGGAGAGAAAGACGAATCCTTATATATCGGCAATGGCGATCGGTTCGTGTTACGAAGCCTGCGAGAGAAAGCCCCGGCATCCAATATGCAATAAACATACGGAGCTTTGACGTATTTAATAGTAACGCGCTCGTATAACGTTTGACATGCATGGAAGCTTTTATGGGGGATGAGTGTATCTCGAACGCAGCCAACAGTTACGATGTTTCTCAGCCAGGAAGGAGCAAAATTCTCTGACCATTGGCTCCTGACTGCCGGGGACCGTTGGCTGAGAACCCCTGTCGACCTGGAAGAGCAGAGCCCACGGTTAATTGCACGTCTGAGCCCGGGGAAAGATCCTTAGGCTGTCACGGTACCCTGCCCTCCTGCGCGTGTTAAAGTTCAAAACGTCCGAACGCGTGTGCGTACACGATACTTTGTTAAACGACGATTTATCGATGATGACTTTCCTTCCGACCCCCGCTACAAAGAAACTCCGCTAATAAACGAAAGATTCCTACAGCGGTTCCTCCATCAACGATGGCGGAACAGGTAGAAATTTTTCCACGAACTTCATGTGCCAAATTCCACGGCGATCTGATGATACAAAACGACTTTTGTATCCTCCTCTTTTGCCCCTGAGGAACCTTTCTGTACCGTTAGTTCTGCACATGCTGTCCTGTTGTACGTCGATTAGTTTGATTTACCGAGCACAGGGGGTAGTTAATTAACCGAGAAGTTAAGCGAAAGAAAATCGTGGACAAATAATATGACGAGCCAGTGCGAGAGAAGGAGGAGGATGACGAGAGGGAGGGGGGGGGGTTAGAGTATCGAAAGTAATCGGTCGGTGGATCCGCTATTAAGAGACGAAGGAGCCAATTACCGTGGCCCTACGGCGTCACGGATTGTAGCTGAGGGTCTTCTAGCTCTCGACGGCAGCATTTAATTATACGCTGTGTACAATTATGCCGCTTTCGAAGAATTTATCGTGGCATCCTTAGCTCGGGGCTCGGCTTGTAACCCTTTAACGCCGATTTCCGCGTCAGCCTGTGCAAATAATAAAATCCTACGGCGAGCGAGGAGGACGAACGTCGCCACGGGCTGAGAACTCACGGCGGACGAGAACATAGAGGGAACCCGGCCGGCCACGATCCTACGCCTTCTTTTCCCCCCTGGCTCCCTGCCGCCCCGCCCCGCCTCGCCTCTGCATTAACGGTACTTAATTAAGATCGTAGGAAATCATTGCCGGCGATCGTTTACTGCCAACTTTACAAGACGCGCCAGCCCTCGGCTGAACCCGCGAGGCCAGTTCAGATGCGCCCACGGATAAAAGGAACAACGATGCAGCATCTGTTAGGAATGCACTTGAAATTGTAAACACCCCGATAACATCGAACCTTCCTTCCCCCCGCAGGGCCGCCCCTTTGCTAAATGACCGGTTTTACGGCAAGCCAATATCGTTCCGTTTGCAGAAATTAACTGTCGAAGCGGGAAATCAAAATTCTTATCCTCTCGGTGCTCGAAATTCTTGAACTCCTATCCAATAAACGACAAATTTTGATCTTAACGAAATTGTCATTTCTATCAGTACTTCGCCTCAATTAGAATTATACTTGTTCGTTGCGCGTATTTTTGGGAAAGAAATGCCGAGAGTTCCTTGTAAAGGATTAGTCTGCTAATCGGCGACGTTAGCAATTTCACGATTGTTAGCGTTGCGCGAGTATCGGCCGTATCGCGGGCACCGGAGTACTGTATGGGGGGCCGGGGACGAAGGGGAGGAAGGGGAAGAAGAACGCGAGCCAACGCGTATCCCGTGCAGGGCGTTTCAATCTCCATAATGACCGCTCTCTACACTCTTTCGCGCATAGTGGCTATGCGCTGAGAAACAGAGTGGATGCTAATAACAGAGAAACTCCCGAGCAGTATCCGTAGGCAGCGCTCATTCAGAGACACTTCTTTTGCGCGGCCGTTTGTTCCCCGAACCGCCGGAGATAGAGAAAAAGCGGGGAGAGCGCGCGAGAGTCAGGTATTCAATGGGCCGTGTCATCGTGCGCCGAGCCACGTATGTAATGCTCGGGAGAAGAGCGCAGGACTAGGCGGAGGAGAGCGGGTAAAGGACGAAGACCCGGGTGGAAGACGGAGAGAACGCGTCTGCGTGCGTCTCACCGGTCGACGAACAATAGGGACGTCGGCCAAACGAAACATCCACGCGTATTCCTCGTTCGCTCGCTATTCCCCGACTATTTCAAACTTTTTCCACGTCCCCCCTCCACCCCCCATCGCCTCGGCTTTCACCCGCCTTTCACCCGCTTCTCTTCATTAGCTCCGTTTCGCGTTTTACTTCGCTTCGACAGTCTCTCAGCTGGCCGCGTTACTCGTTCTTTTCCCTTTGGCGTTACCGATTTATAGACCTAAGGCAAAGGAAATTGAAGGCTTACTTACTCAGAGTCGAGTTTACCCCTGGCTACAAATGCCACAAACTAGAGACAACGAACCAATGTCAATAGAAATACACAAATTTTGATTTCTCTTAATACTTCCTTTGTCCTGTCCCGTAGATGAATCTCCTTTGACTTACATTTCGGCGCAGATTATTCTCTTGGGAAACGGTGCTTATGTACGTTCGTCCGTTCCACGGTGAGCCGGGAGGGTTATATTTTAAGCGCCCGCGTAAAAGTTAGCATTAAATGTAGGAATAGCTGTGGCACGATGATCGTCTTGTTAGGGAGAAACCGCTGTGGTTAGGGTAGTTCCCGGGCCACCGGGGGCCGAGGGCACAATTATACAGAGTGCGCCGCGTCTGTGGAGTCCTTTCAGAGCTCCTCCTGGAGATGATGGATTCGTTGTCTCTCTCTCCACGGTCTACTTCGCCCCATGGAACATTGTGCGCCCACCGGACCGTGTGCCATCGTGTGTTTACACCGGCTCGCTCTTCTCGGTGTCGTAGCCGGTTCGCGATCCTCGACAATCACTCGCCCCGATGAATGGAGCTGCGTGGGGAATCGCCGAGGAAAATGTGACGGGGAATAAACGCGGGAAAACAAGAGCAAGAGGATCGCCGTCCACGGGATTAACGGCCAATCAGGACGAAAAAAGGAAATAAATAGTACTTTATCATGGCACTGTCTTACCGCTAGATTTTCAATGAAGACCAATTGCACGCGTTTAAGAATAGTTTGAACGTCCTGAATCCTGAATCTTGACGTCCTGTGGAATGCTAGTGACTCGTGGGACAGATAATGCGAGAATGAAGCGACGTTTTTACGAGAAAAAGGGAGGAAATTTGACGGAGGACAGAACGAGGGAGGAAGTACAAGAGAAATGACGTAGTGCCCTCATACGTGGACGTTGGTCGTGGTAAGATAGGGCACTGTAGTTGGGTCGACCGAAAATCACCGCCGAGGAATTTACGAGGCGCCCGGTATATTTCATTACGTTCGACAGAGCGGGTACCTATCTAACGTAGGAGAATTTATGCAACCGTCGTTAGATAAAAGAAGGACGACGTACTAGGTAGGAGAATGAAGGTGAAAGACCGTGACAGTTGGGAGAGAAGGAAAGAGGAAAGTAGCGAAAAAAAGGACGGAGTGGGAGTTACGCGCGTGTGTCTCGTACGGGGGATGCAAAAAAAAAGGAGCACGGAAGTAAAGCTCCGGGGGAAGGCTGAGTTTCGGCCGTTGCGAACGGTCTAGCCCGAAAAAGCAGTAAAACGGATCGAGGAGAACGAGCAAACTCAAGAGGACCGGCCCCCCGATCCAGCCGGATAGACGTAGCAGATTCCTCCTCCGTCGACGCTCGTACGGATCGTAAACTTTTTTAAATATCACGGCCGAAGCCTTTGCCACAGAGACGTTGTTAACCGAAGTGAAACGACGTGCACGTGCACCGACGTGGCTTTGCCAGAAATAAAATACTCACCGAGGGGGAGGTACGTCGCCACCCCCCCGCCCCCCCTCGACAGTCTTCGCTCGTTACTTGCTGTTCGGGGAAGAAAAATGTTGCCAACATGGATTACCGCGAAACGATCTAATATGAAGACTCATTTTTAACGCTTGTGGCAAATTAGAAATTGGTTTAGAGGTAAAAGATTAATTGTTATCCATGAAGGGAGTCTATTTACTCTGGTTGCCTTCGGAAAAATGATCCATGATGATTTCTTATGGATCGTCAGGTGTACGATCCTCGGTATACGTGTTTCAGCGGGAAACACCTAACAGGTTTCCACGGTTTCCTGTATCGTTGGTAACCGCGAAAGCTTATAATGAAAGTGGACTTTCAGAGAAGAAGGAAAAGGAAGAAAGAAGCGAAAGAAATCCGAAATACTTGTACAAGAAATATGGTCAATTACTTAATAATTCAGGAATCATGAACTATTCAACGTTCTTCCTAACAATTCACATTGTGCGTGCTTTATTCAGTGAAAACAAGGAGCTTTCTTACCGGAACGTCGTATTCAATTAAAGCTACATTTACCAAATGGTCTAACGTAGACTTTCGATAATCCATCAATTCTTCCGGTCGTTCTGTCGTAAGCTTACACGAGACTTTTCTTACGTCGTCATCGAGAATGATTTTGCAGTTAGGTCTGTAGATCTGTCGATCGACGGGGGCTCAAGGAGGAGTGAGGGGGGAGGGATGTTCCAAGTCTCGTGCACGTTTCACCTAACCGAGTCGGATGGGAGCCGTCGATACTGGATGTAAGACACGAGACAGCTTGCACGAGCGGGTACGGATGTTTAAAGGGTCATCGTCGACTGATTACACGAAAGCGGAGCGCCGTGGCATCGTGAAGTGAACCGAGGAGGCGCCCTCTTGTTCCGCGGGCGATCACCGATGACGGTGAACTTCGAGTGGTGGAGGGGGGGATACCGGGGTCAGCCTCGTCGAGATACACCGGCTGGCTGAGCCACGGAGGGTAAGACCCCAATGCCCTGCAGAGGTCCAGGTCCCCGATTAAGAGGTTCTTCCTTATAGTCGCCGCGGTCCACACCAGAGGATTCCCCCCCTCTTTCTCTTTCCCGTTCCCCGCGACGGCCTGTTCGCTCTGTTTCTCTTCCTCGAGCAGACTGCGTGGCTGCGAAACTCCAGATAGGAGACGTTGTCGGCTTCGGGTCGAGGCGTAGGTGGCTCCTCTTGATCCCCCTCCGCTTGCTCTTTGCGCATTTGTCCGCTCGTCGATCTTCTTCCTCTTCTTCTTCTTCCTCCGTCCGAATAATCCCTCTTCCGACCGCGACGTCTCATGGTTTTCCGCCTTTTAACGAGGGTTCAGGATTCCCTGACCTCCTGAACTCTTCAAGGTCGTTCCGTTAGAGAGAGAAAGAAAGAGAGAGAGAGAAAGAAAGAGAGAGAGAGAGAGAGAGAGAGAGTACATCTACACCGACCACTGTGCCAAGGCCTGCACGCTCGAGCATTGTCGTTTCTGCTAATTACACGGTTCGTCGGAAATGTCACACATGATCAATCGTTATTCACGATTTACTTTCCCCGATATTTCGTTAACTCCTTCGGCGATCTTCCGAAGCACCGACAACTCTTGGCTACGCTAAATATCCACTCATTTCAATGCCTCTCGGTATCTTCCGATCGTCGCGTTAATCGTTAAGATAAACAAAAATTGGACAAATATTACGAGACTTAAAGCGCGTTGCCTCGTGCGAGGGGTAACTTTCTTTCCTCGCGTAATTCTGGCAATCGTCCGACAGCGCGATTTATGCCGCGGTCATTTCGGCGCAGCGTAAACAAAAGGAGAACCGCGAGTAGAGTATACGGGCCGATCTTTCAACGCAGAAAGAAGGTACGAGAAAGTAAAAAAAAGGAAAGCCGTTGCGTATCGCGCGAAAGAATGCGTGTAAAGAATCGCATGACGGTCTGACGGTTGGTTAGAGTAGCCTTCTGTCCCTCTCCCCTCTCCCCTTTCTCGTCCGTATCCCTTGGCCCTTTTCTTTCGGTCATTCTGGTCCTCGTCGTAGAGTCTTTACTCCCGGCCGGGCTGTTCTTCGTTCTTTTTACGTGGGCTCCTTTCTCCGGCTCTTTCTCCGTAGAAGCACGGAACAACGGACGGCTGGGCGGCCTCTCGAGATAGATGGCGGACTTTCGTGGTGCGCGCCCACATAGCAGCAATGTAAGTCATGCTTCTTTATGGGCCGCCCCGTGACCCCGCTACTTGTAAACCGACTAAAGATTCAGAAATAGCCACGCGGGCCTCTACCCGCGGGCTTCCACCCCCCTCCCCTCCTCTCCCTGCCTCTCGGTGGATCCACCGACCGACCGTCCGACCGATGCCGTAACTTATCCGCGGTAATACGATCGAGACGATGGAATTGCGAGGAACCGTACAAGCCGGTGCTCGCCGGACGCCAGTAGTGGCCGTTGTCGGCCGGCCAAGACAATGCCTGACGACCAACTCGATCACGAGCGTACGGGCAAAACCGTACGGTCCGTCTGTATCGGGCCTTTATTGGCCGACTCACGATCGGCCAATGCCCGTCCCCGTGATAGCGCACTTCTTCCGAGATATTGCTGCGTCGTGAGGAAGTTTGCGCGATAATACCGTGTCCCGCCATTTGTCCACTTTCTACGACGAATCAGGGCGATAGTTACGTCCGTAGACGAGTAGTCAGTAGTTCAGTTCGAATAAAATGGAAATTAAGGAAATCAATTCCGCAATTCCTTGAGTGGTATTAATTAATGATTTTTCGAATCTCGTTCAGTGGGTAGAGTCGTGGCTTTGTAGCATTTGGAGATGTGTTCTTTGTAATGTAGAGATGTGTTTGTCTTTATCAAGCTACGTGTACGTGTACATACGGCAAGACAGACTGGTGGGGGAGGAAAAGGATTGTTCCGTTGGTTGATCGAACTCCACGACAATAGGCTTATTATATTATAGCGCGTTCTCGAGGCGATTCAAAGCATCTGTCGATATCCGTCGTGGCCGGAATCGACTGCTGTGCATCGGGAATAATATAACCCGCGTGCGTTATCTGTCGGACGCGTGCTGCCCGATGTCCGATCAATCATATCTTCCTGAGAAACACCAAACGGATCGTTCGATGCTTATTTATCGTGTCGTCGTTGCCGCGCGCATTGTCCGACAGCCAGAGACGAGAAAACCTGAAAAGCACGCGTGACGACCAACTTCTGGCACACTAGAGAGATAGCAGATGAAAAGAGCACAGGCAGACAATGAACCGTGCTTTTCCCTATCGACATTCGCCCGCTCGTTCAGCTCGATTACAATAACTCGTTCGTTCAATTGCAATTTCCGAAATCCTCTCGACATACGGCTTGGCCGGTCCTTTTAATTCACCTACGTTCACAGGTGTACGTACTGTGAATTAAAAAACTGAATCAAAGTAATCCCAAGTACCTTTACGGGACAGAAAAATGTTTATCGACGATGACACGTTTCAATATTTCCTTATATTAGAATTTTCCTTACACACTTGTCACGTCAGGAACGAGGGGCTGATTTAAAACACGTGTCTGATGCTCGTTTGTTTGGAACAAAATTCTGGCACGGTCCCAAAAGATTTCCCTGGCCGATTTCGTTAAACTCGTGCTTTGGCCGTTTCTGTGAAAAAACTTATCAAGATGCATGGGCCGTCGGCCACGTATGTTCTCAGGTGCTTCTGACGGTACGTCTCGGGAGAATTAGTGAAGCACAGGGAAGCGAGGAAACGCACGTGTCGTAAGCGGAACGATCGTCGGGATATACACACCTAGGCGTAAGAACGTATAAAGATGGTCGTTTTGATAACGGTAGATGAGATCTCACGAAAGCGGGGTTCATCCGGATAATGGGATGTCGGCAAGGGTTCGTGGGTTAGAGTGTTGTTCAGGGCTCTCCTCGAAAAAGCCAGGTGAGCATCAAAGGCTCATTGTCGTAATCCGCGCCATCAGCAGGTTCAAGTGGGCCGCCCCAGCATGCTACGTGTCATCGCGATGTATCGAACGCCATCGAATATCCTGCATCGTCTCTGTGTCAATCCCCACTCATCCACGACAATTTCAAACCTCCACCCTACACACATTTTCACCTCTTTCGCACTTGGCGAATTCACGAAAATTAATCGTAAGACAGTCATCTAAAGCGAAGATCCTTCGATACACTAGGCAAAGAATTAGCTGACTTAAGTGTTTAGACATTTTTTGGTATTTGACTGAAATAGACAGAAGCGTGTACAATGAAGAATGTTAATACCTTGTCTCGAGAAGTGGTTCTCAAGGATAACGATCGAAGGACTCGTCGTTGATCCTCGCGTAATCATTGCAATTGGTCGAACAATGATAAATCATGGATTGACGTGTGCCGCAATCGTCGTTCGCATCTCGCTCGGCGCGTAACTGTTCCTTACGATGGATTATTATTTGCCACTCGAGATGCTGGACCGCTCGAGAGCTTGTCTGAAATTTGTTATGCTAATGGCAACGACCACTTCATTGACACCTCGAGGTTTGCTGTTGCGCAAGTTGAAGATACCTCGTCCCACGTGCGCTAAGACCGTACGATTCTTACATTGTTATTGCCCCGTTCTTCCTTGTTCAGTCGACAAGAATAAACACTCATGTTATGAATAACAACTCATGTTATTTTCGACATTGTTATCACCGAAAAGCCGCAATTTCTGTAAACAAGACGATGGAAAAAATGGATCCAGGCATGTGAATCCTGCTTTCAGACGTGCCGGTGCAAGGTGAATCCATTGCACGGATAGATTTCCGTCGTACAATTGTCTCCGCGATGGAATCGGGGTTCCCTGGGTGTGGGTTACGATGCGGAATATCGCTACGTGACCGCGTATACAGATACGGTGTTGGCCGAAGGTGGGAGGAAAGAGATCGATTCGCATTAGTGCCACACGGTACACCATGAAACCAGGAAGAGACGTGGACACTCGAGCGTTAAAAGCACATCGCCGCTTCGAAACCCGGGCCCGAGCGACGGGGAAACGTGTTGACGTCGACGTCGAGATGAGTGGGTGCCCTGAGAAAGCCTCCAAGTGTATATTTCTTATCCCCTTTGCCCTCCTCCCCTCGCCGCAGCGCCGATCGTTCTCGTTGATCGTGATGACGGACCAGCGATTTCTCTACGTTCGAAAAATCAGACGGAAAATGACGATGTTTCTAGAAATCAACCAACTGTATGTACATACATCCTATCTCCGGTGGACCCCGTTGATCGAGACGTAGGACCAGATTTCTGTGCGTTTGAGAAAGAAGACGAAAGACAATTACGTTTGAGAAATTCATCGAAAAGGGTCAAGACTGTCCAACATGGAGAATTTTCACGAACGAACTGGAGAGGCGTTGGTTAATGCGTTTTCTGTGTATGTTACGTTACTTGTGCGTTCGAGCAAAGCTCCAACGTGGTCTGCCTGAGGTACGTCTGTCGCGTTAGAAGGCTTCATAGGAAAGGGAATAGGACGAGAAGGAGACGAGAGGACGGAGTGGAGGACCTCTTTTCTATCCGTCGAGTTTCTCCGTTGGTCTCGGCCAAGAGAGGCACCGGGGATACCGCTAAAGAGGCAATTACGGGACTCTCTCTCGGTGGAAGACGCTCGTAAAAGTTAGGGCGAACGATCGAATAAGAAGGTCCCTTCATCGGTCGCCGTTCAACGGACGAAGACAGGCCCGAGGGTGGAATGGTTCGAGTGAGAGTCGCAGAGAGAGGGGGGGATGGGAAGGAAGGAAGGAAAGAAGAGTAGGAATGGAAGACGAGAGCCGATCATGCGTCTCCGAGAATACGTGGCCCCGGGCGCCGTGTCATCGGTTCGCTCTTCTCCTCTTTTGCCCGAACCGTGCCGAATCCGCAGATGTGAGACTGACGTTCCTCGTGCGCCCAGGCACCGAGATCAAGATAGCCTCTCTAAAGTCCCGGAGCCCTCGCACGCCGGCGACTTTACGAGGAGGAGCCGTTTCGAGAAGAGCGCAGATAAAACCATCGCGAACCACAGACTCGGATTCCTTCGGCGCAACGCGACTCCGCTCCACCCGTGGATACCGAAGGACGAAATATCGCCGAACGAATACACAATTCTCTACGCTTTCACCCGACATCGGGAACCTAGAATCCATATTTTTTAATCTACCTTGAACGATTCAAGTGGCTGACTGAAATAGGGAAAAGTACTTCATTACACGTAACCGTGTTAATTATGATTTTAATACCCTACAGCTTGATTCCTGTCCTCAGGACCCTAAAATTCATATTTTTTCTTCTACCTCGAACGTTTGAGGTGGCTTACCGAAATAGCAAAAAGTACTTCGTTACACGTAAGCGTGTTATTAAAAATTTTAGTGCCCTACAGTTTGATTCCTGTACTCCTGTGCTGAGAAATGTCACTCTTCCAGGACACCCTGGGATTCGTCAGTGGGAAAATTTGGACCGCGCGCTGGTGTACAGAAGAAGGCAGATGAGCAGGGCCACTCGAGCAGTAAAGATCCGAGAAATCGTTGAGGAGGGCTGGTCGAAGGGTTGCCGGCCAGTGGAGTGGGAATTGAAGTCCCTCGTAGAGCGCGCTGGTACGCGGGGGGGTAGGGGGGAGGGGGTAGAATGCATTGAAATTCGAAGTCTGGCCGGAAAAGTCCTCGTCGAGATATATCCGGCGTCCCCAGCGCGCAGCGTCGATAATCCAGCGTGGTCAGACTTTGGGGAGTGCCCTCGAGAGGGGGGGGGGTAACGGGGTGAGGGGGGGATAGGTAGGAAGAGATCAGGCTGGACCACCCTCGGACCAAGGGTGGATTGATCCGCGGTCAGTTCGGCCATTCTTTTCGTTCCCTCCTCGTCCCACTTTTAGCCCTCTCGTTTTTTCCAATCCACTGGTCATCTCCCTCGAACCTTCCCACTGGCCCTATCATTTCCTCTCTTTCACTCTCTCTCGCACTCCGCATAGTCTCCGGGGATGTACATTTACTCTCAGTTATTCGGGATTTTTTCCCTTTCATCGTACAGCCATCTCTTTCCATCAGCTGGGCATATAAAATCATACGCCCTGTCTCTTACTACCGTTTGACTTGTGCGGCCCTCCTGGCCCTTTCTCTTTATTCATGTTCCGTTGCGTTAGAGCGGCCATAATCGTGCCGGTCCACCCACTTCATTACGGAGGCCCGACGTGGATGAGATTGAGAAGGACGAATAGGACTTCCCCAGTCCGAACTTTCCCCTATCTTCGGCCTTAAGTGAAATCCTCGCATCAATCTCGCTAACGACCCGGGATTAACGCTAATTTGTCGACCGCGCGATATTGCCGAATCGCTGAGTGCCTCGTCGTCTAGAGGACCAGTCGTTCCCCGTTTTTCGTTTGCCCCCCTCCAGTGCCATTCCAAGGATTCCATCGTGCGCGTTCGCGATACGACGGCCAGGACGACGTTCGCCGGCAATTCGCTTGGGACCCGCCGAGAAATAAACCGGACTTCCTTGTATTAGCCTCCCGTATCCTCCTTTTTCATTATCGCCAACATTAATCTCCCGTGGGATTACACCGATCGACGGACCGAGGATCCTCCGAGGAGCGAATTCTTTTCCCTCGAATATAAATCAGGTTTATGTGTCACGAAGCTCAGAAGAATGAAGTAAACGGAATTCTACGTTTGTAAATATTCGATTCATTGTATTCAAATGAAAACTGTCGTCATACTTTTTTATGTTACATCTTTTTAATAACCTTTCCATGTTTTGAGTTAACAATTTTAAATATTGGTGTATTTCGTCAATATTCTCGTCTTCATCGATAGCTGTTGTTATTTAAGTACAATTATTTGATCGACACTTTTACACTTCATCGCCACTCATTAATGAACTTGGGGGTGTTCCAATGACCAATGCAGTCGGAATCGGAGAAACGATTCGTAAGTACGTACGTGCCAGTTGCTCTGCATCAGTCATGACCGCGTCACGAGTCACGTTTACAGCCGGTCGTAACCGTTGTACGTGATCTCTCGACAAAATTGATTCGTCGGCTGGCCGCACTGCATGCAACCAACGATTACAGTATATCTTCGCCTTCGGGACACGAATTTCCCGCGAGAACATCCTTTAATTGACTGACAGTTCATTTCCCACATCATCTACAATATCGAACTAATTATTACACAAAGGGGCTTTAATATCAATTCATTTAAAAGTCTTGTCTGGTTGAAAATTTGTGTACTAACAGAACAAAAATTTTGTACATGTAAATATCATCTACTTTCTGTCTAAAATTGTTTTAAAAATATTCAAAGAAGAAATTTTCTATTATTTTGTTTAAGTGATTATTTTTGATATGTTTCGTTGCGTTGCATGGTTTATTGATTACGTTGGTTATTGACGAAAAGAAGGTCATGATTATCATGACGAAAGAGAAACTTCTCATCGTAAAGAGTTGTCCTCCGTTGAGGGTTCGCTAAAAGTGTCAAGTTCTGGAGAAACGAGCGTCTCACACGTCTCACCTCGTTCCTCACGGTCACCCTATATATCTTAAAACGATCGTGTCACCGACAGACCGTGAAGGGCGCAGAGAGAATAGTCCAGTCGGCAGTCGGCGCGGTTACTGGGAATCGATATAACCGTGGCGAAAGAGAAATAAAAGTTGCTCGTTCCTGCCGAAATACCAGGAAGTCACGTTACCTAGGACTTTGACACATACTCCCAAACTTCCTGACAACGGAAGTGATCTCACCATTAACTTACATGAATTAGTAAGAAAGAAAAATATTCTAAAATTCAGCCTTCCCCTTTTTCATAAACATTACCCTTGTACATCCCATACAAACCCTTGTACATCATTTTATGAAGCTACCGTTGAACATTAAATGAAAATCGTTAAACGTGATACACAGATTGACTGATATGAACCCTGAAAAAGTGCGACGATTTTCTAGGCTTTAATACCGTTAACGTTTCTTGCGATATATGTTGAGAATGACGGGGAGTGATGGTTGAAATAAGAGCGGCCCTTAGCGGCTTAATCGGGCCGGGGAAATCAGAGGGGGCGAATATGCAAAATACCTTTTTCGTGGTGGAGGTAAGAAACGGTTGGTCCCCGCGCAGGATCGTCGCTGTACTCTTGGAATCAGTTTACGAGTCTCGTTAAAATATTATTCGGGCGCAAGTTCTTGGTGACACGCGGCGCAGTTTGCGGCCGACGACGGCGTCTTCGTCTATGCAAAATAATCGCTTCTTAATTGCGGAGTAATTGGGAATTCGGGGTGCGCCGCGGCTTCTTCTCCCCTCGTCTCCCGGCGTTCTGTGCCGTCGAGTAGCTTAAACCGTCACCGTCTGTCGCCCGCATTATCTCCGCGAACTCAAACTTAACCCCTCGCTCGCGAGGAGACCGAGTGAGCGTAAAAATCTTCCTCTAAGCCACAGCCGGCGCAACGATAACGACGATTTTTCTCATCGCTGAGAATCAAAGCACCCGCCAGTACGAACCCTTTAATCTCGGCACCAGGGAAACGTTTCGTCATTATTCTCCGTTGTTTTCTTCGTTCGAGAAAAGAAAGCGCGCTCTGAAAGATACGGGCCTTCGTACTGACGGCAATTAATGCTTGCGAGATGTTTCTTCCACGCGACAATAATCTACGCGCGAGTGATTTTGCGAAAGGCTGCTGACAAATGTCCTTTATACGAGCCTATAAATCGGCGTAGCCTCGTTTAGTGGCAATGTTCTGCGTCGGCCGTTACGAACGATACGTCTTGCCAGTATTTCTATAACTGTTTATAGGAATGGTCTTCCCGGCGAAATTCCAGTATTAATCGTGTCACGCCTCGTTACAGGAGCGTGTAACCGTTAACGTCGTCGTGGATCAGAGCTATTAACACGGCATGAAGTTACGGTTCTTTGGCTCACGGCGATACTCCAATCGGACAGCGGGGCTCTAAGAGATCTCCACGATTCCCACTGTACAACGCCTCTTCCCGCAAGCCTCGGAATCGCAACGGGACTGCGGTTAAAAGCACTCGATGCTAGAAGCACTCGATCCTTAACACTCGTGACGATGCAAGTGCGTCAGGTTTCTCGTGACGATAAAGATTGTACCGAGGACTTCCGTGTGCAGGAAAATGATGGAAAATGTCGGGAAAAAGAACGAACAAACAAAACGTTCGATAAATTATAAAGTAATAAATACCTCACACAATTTCACACAAGATATAAAAATTAGAAAGCTGTGTTTTTGTTAGAAAAGTTCGTTAGAGGGATGTTGTTTTACTGTCATTTTTTTGGCTATTTTGATTTTCTTCTTTTCCTCTTTCCATTGTTCCTTCACTTTTATACGACTTTTTTCCTCCTCTCTCATTCGTTCCTCCCTTATCCTTCGTGTCCGTTCGTCCCTCTCGGTCTCCTCTTCCTGGAGCGGATAACACGTTGCAGTCCTTCATGCCGGTCGGCAGGAACCCCACGAACAAACGGGCCGCCAGGCAGTCTTATCTCAAGACGCTTTAATGTGTTTAACCCGGCGAAGATAGTGGACAATTTATTGCACCCTATTTTAGGCAACCGCGTTCTTCTTCTCTCTATCTCCCCCTCCTTCTCGCGTGTCCGCTTTGTCTTCGATAGTTCCAGCGGCATGACTTTTCTCAAGTGCCAAGACTCGAAAGCCGTTTTCCAAAAAAGACCTCACTTCAAAGTTTTCCGAGCTATTCCCCTTTTCGAAATTTCTCAGTTACTCGATCTACCATTACGTAATTACTTATGTACTTCTTTACAATTGAAATTTGTTCGTCGATTACAAAGGGTCCTTTTTTTAATATTTTGAATGTTCTTGGTCAAACGTTTTGGTTGTGTAAATGTTTCTACTCCCGTGAAATTCTTAAGAGCACACTTGTTATTTTCATCGCGCGAGGGGAACCATCGACAGATGTTTTTCGTCGAGATGCGGCTCAACTGCATATTGGGCTGTGTCCTGTTGACGATTTACTGACCGCCGATAACGCCGGGAACACGTGGCCGCAGGTTTCTTGGGGCTGAGAAATTGGAGAATCCATCCCGTTGCCCGTCCCTCCGCTCCTCGTTCATTTCGGAGCGACCTACGAAATTCCACGAAGAAAACACCACGTATACCACAGAGCCGGGGCACTGGACACAGGCTTATTTCACGACGATATAATTACGGAGACAAGCTTAATCCCCCGAGGCCGAGGGAATATTATGAACGGAATTTTTATTTTCCTGGAAATTCCATGGCTGACTAACCGTCGCGTGTAGCGAGATAATTCCAATGTTATTTTATATCGTCTTTATTGTTCGTACATCGTTTTGTGTGTGTGTATGTGTGTGTGATATGTGGCTATCGAGGCTCGTCGATAGGAAAGGTACGTTCGCTCTCTAATCACTTGCCACAAAAAACGAGGGCAAAGGACAGAAGATAATTCTCTCTTTGCGACTACGAGAGTGGTTATCACAAGTAGCGTTGGCCCCTTTTCTGCATTGACAAACAGCTTCTAGGTTATTAAAATGATGCTTGCCGATATTACCTACTCGTGAAACTCCTTGCGCTCGCCATATGCGTCTAGCAGCAATCAATAATGGTCGTTATCTTTCTCGCTTACGTTATAACGGATATTTTCTATAATAGACCTTGATCATCGACGCACCTAAGTGTAAATCGATTCACTTCACCGAATAAAAGTTTCATGTAATTTTCATTGCATTTTTCCATAAGGAGATAATACATATAGCCTTTGATGTATTTTTGAGTTGCATTAATACCATTTAATACCATTGTTTGTACTCGATAACATTTTTGCCAATGTATTCGTCAGCCAATTGTTTGTCCTTTTTTCTCGCGAACCTGAGCCTTTGTGGCACTTTCCTGCTGAACCCAAGGGACATAAATTGGCAACGATTCGGGAGACCTTTGTTTTTGTGCTTTTTACGTCAGGTGCAAGTGGTTGTCAGAAACTGTGCTATGAGATGCAGCTGATGATTGGCGACTTCTCTTTCAGCTTGCCTCTCGGCGAGCATTGATAGGGTCATCCGGCTTTAATGAGGGAATCAATAGGCCTGCGCGACCTATGCTAATTTCCTGTTATGCCCCGTTCGCGTTTAAACCGCGAGACGACAATGAACGAAGGCAGGACACCCGTGGATTGGCTCGCGGCTGGTAATGCGCGCACTTTGACCCCCCGTCGTAAAAATCACCGAATTACCGGGCCGTTGCAGCTGCAGCGGAGATGCAAATGTCCCCGTTGATGTGCCGGCTGCATCGGAATCGCCATCGGAAATCATGGCACGCTATCGCGCCAATCGGAATTCCCCGCTCCTCGGCCGACGATTACTTTCGAGAAATAATAATAGTATTTCCTCGTTAAAACCGCACGTGTCCCCGACGGACACACCTGATCCTCGTATCTCCGAAATAATTGCAGTCGTTTACGCCGGACACACGGGAGAATATATGGCAATGACGGTGCATACTCGCAGATTCAACGACCCATGACCGACGTTCAGAACTCAGAATTGTTTCGTTGAAGCTGATGCATTTACGTTTTGAGAAAAATCAAATTTTCGACGATTGGAGCTCGTTTAATCGAGGTCAGCGGAAAGGACAAAAAGTTACGACTAATTCCCGCGGACGATTGGAGATAAGCCGTCGATCCGATATCTTCGATAGGGGTGAAAAAGTGCAAGCAGAACCAGTGCCGCAATGACCGACGACCCCTCCGATTATCCATTCATCCCTCCGCTTCACAATACCTACCTCTCCTCTCCACCCCTCTTCGTCTCTTCTTGTTCTTATCCCTTTGTCCTCGCCAGCACGTGCTCGCGTCTCGTGTTACAAAAAAAAATCAACAGACACATGCACAATGAACTGCGATTGATCGAAGTGTAGAATTTGTCAGAAGAAGTCACAACAACGCAAACATTCAACAATTGAATAATCTAAGAATTGTATGTTCCGTAAAATACAACCAACGGAATCCAAAGATTCGATTTTCCTTGTTTCGATAGACCGATCATACTAAGAAGTATGAGTTTAAAGAATGAATTTCATCTGGAAATTCACTTTCTGTCACATAACCGGGACGACTTGAATTATCGTGTGGTACGTATTTGTTATTGGGTGAATGTAAGGTATATAATTTGCAATGGATTAATACAATGTTTGGACTGTCGTGTAAGAGAGCCACCATTGCCTGTTACATTGGGTGACTTTGAAACGATAATACGTCCTACGCGGAGTGTATTATTTGACATCGGAGCCTGCGGATTCGGCGGCATTGTCGCGACGATCATTATCGTTAGAGATACAAAACGCACAGCACGTGACTGCGGCTGATTAAAATGTTAATCAGCGGTTCGCTTTTTTTCCCCTTCGTACCTCATTCGATACCCTTTCAATAACTCGGTCGAGGGTTTTGTGCGGTGAATGAGCCGCCCCCGTTGGTTCCTCGTGCGCCCATACACGTCTCTGGTTACCTCTGTGGATTAATTATAGGGAGTAGATCAAAAGAGCATGCGACCACAAAGCCGCTAATGCAACGGGTGCTCCATTTTCGAAAAAGCCCGCCAGTGTTTGCCCGGCTTCGCGTTCAAAGCCATGGATTTTTCAACGCTCGGATTTTCACCGGGTTCACGTTCACTTGCAAAACCATGAACGTCTTACGCTTAGCGTACTGTATTTTTTTCGAATATCACCGTACAAAATTAGTCTTTACCATCATAAATTCAGATCCACTTCCTGCGAGCAATCTTTGGTAAAGTCGACGTTCCTAGCGACGTAGAAACTTCCATTCAAAGTTTATTCTATTTTGCTAAAACTTGTCACGTGCCACGTATGGTAATTACATTCTGAAATACACAAGGACAGTTATCTGGTCCGCTGGAAGACGTGGCGAAATCGCGTTTCTCTTTCTTCGCTGACGATTATCAAAGTCTCGGGACGTGCTCGAGTGTCCTTGACTTTCGTTGGGTTATCGAGCGGGGTCGTAAGGTCCCCTCGCCATGTCCAAGTGAGTGGGACGAAAAATCACGATCGAGGAGTATTTCTTCTTTAAAGAAATTCCTACGATCCACGGTCCAGCGACGTGCATGAAACACCAAAAAATTGGCCCCTCCGAACTTAGGTTTTCCCTAAGTGAAGCCCTGTTTTGGTTTCTAGGCAAAAAGATTAAACAGACGTAAAAAGTTCGCACGTGTCGTTGAATCCCCGCACATCGTGGGAGCGGAATGTTCTCCCGAAAATTCCCCCGCTTGTCGGATTACGGTCGGACATTATTTTTGTCAGTCGTATCTACACGGAAGACCTGCAATGTTGCTCGTATTTTTCGCCTATCCTCGCAAAGTCTCGTGCATGGCTGCAGTTGCTTAAAATCCTAGCGAGTGTGGGTAAGGAAATTTTCTTGAACGGTTTTGACCTTGGGGTAGGTAGTTAAAATCCTGAGGTTTCACGTTCGAACGTTCATGGATCCTCGAACTCGATGGAGTAGGAGAAGGAGGCGTGGAGAGTGCCTCGAGGCATATTTATAAATTCATGCCGCAGATGCGCATAATGGCGCTGATTCATGACATTTGATTAGAGCATTGTCGCACGGCTCGCCCTAAAGTCTCACCCCCGTCGTTTTCTACCACCCTGTAACCGGCGGCCCGGCGCAATCGCAACCCTTGTACTCCGCTATTCTCTCCTTTCGCTCGCTTACGCAGTTCAATCTCCAGCGCACGCTCTCCTGGCCATTCTTTTTTTTTCCCAATGGCAACGCTGACCCGCCTTCATCATGGGATCCACGTTCAACCGCAATGCACTCATTAAATCCGCCACTACTGCTGATTATATTTCTCTAACCCACCGCACGATTACAGTTGTCACGGCGAACAAAGTATTTCACAGCGACCGAAAAGATATCCGTGTCGGTGATTGTCCGAATGAATTCACGTGAGAGATTCTTAGCCAACACATGTGTACTTTAAAAATGTGAATTAAGCAGTTTCGAGGGGAGAAATTACCTGTTCCTTGAAGCATGATCAACATTATTCAATGATAAGTGCAGTATTTGGATTGTTTTCCTGAGAGAAACATGTTTTTGAATAAGGAAATGGAATTTTCTTGTGCCTGTCACTGAGTTTATTGTCTCGAGCATAAATCTCGGAGAATAGGGAAATGGCAAAACCGGTAACGATTAATCGAATGACGTAGTAGACCCTTCTTGGGGAATGCCGATGGAGATACTCGGGCATGCATAGATTCCCTGGCAAATTTTCCCATCATCTTCGTCTTCGTGCTTCTCTGTCGATTCTGCACGTTCCTAGTGGCGACGGCGTATATCTGCCTATTATAGTTGGGGTAGTCATATTGCCCGCGGGTTGGTAACGAGGTTACGGACTCATCTCCTACTCGGCCGACAACTCGGGCCCTCGGTTCATCAGGCCACAATATTACTAATCAGCGCGAGGATTGGCCCGGGTGCTAAGTGCCCCGTCAGGATTGCCAATTCACGTTGGCACGCGGAAGAGAATCTACGATTTCTTACTTCCACATGGCCGTTAAAGCTTCTGCCTATCAATACCCAAATAAACGAAATTCGTTGGAACGAAACACGCTTAACTTTAGCTAGTCTCATTATAATTACAAATTTATCGTACACTCGCAACCTTGCGCAGAAATCATGTTACAATAATTAAGCAAGGCTTAAGTAATTATCGGTAAACGAAATTTAAAAATATACTAATATTAAGCTTGTACAATTATTTGAAGTATTGAAACTCCTAATTCCATCATTCGTCTCTCGTTTGTCGTAGATCTGTTGTGTATTCTGTTGGTGTAATTTATCGAAGACCAACGATAAGTTTGCGCGACGATTAAACGTTCCACGATGTATATCCCGATGTGCTTCACATTGTGACACCTCAAATGAATTGCCACCGTGGGGATCGTTAGGGGTAACTAGATGGATATTCACGGCGATCTGATTAGAACTCGGCTAATTATAATGTATCACGGTTATAATTAACGGCCGACTTAGGGAAGCCGTCTCGTTCGCGATGTCTTGTCCTTCAAGTTTCCACGAAACCCTCACGCGCTCGTATGATGGATTCAGTTCTACAACGTCAGCAGCGTAGCGCGTAACATTTAAAATACACTAAATCACGGGCGCTTGGCAAACAACTTCTTCTGAGTTCTCATAGCCGCTTGTAATCGCCGCAGGATCAAAAGTCTAGCCGATTAGAACTAAATCGTCGCAGCAGGCTACACACCGTACGTACTGACGTCCTGTATTTTTTGCTCAGTAATCATACAAACGACACATAAGTAAGTGGCACAGACAGTTGACACATTGTATCACGTTGACGCCACAGATGTGAATTGCAAAACTATGTATTTTTTAAACCTTCATATTCAACGTTCGTCGTTTCAATAATTCTAATCAAACTGTTTTCCTTTTTATGTCGTTTAAAAGTTGTTAGTCCAAGACAATCCCGGTAGATAGCTATGCTATTCGTTCGGGAAATTGTCTTTTAGGAAGAATTCTGAGATACGTATCTGCGATCCAGTGGAATTCATCGTAGAGCGTGCAAATTGATCGAGAAAAATACGTGTTTAGCACGTGGGAAGCACAAAGCGATTTCTTCGAAAGCAGGTCCGCCGTAAGATTTACAGCGGACTATTCTCTTTGCACGTGTTTTTGTCCCCGCCCCACGTCCATTGTCCATAGCCCCGAGCCGGTATCTCCTAATGACTGCTTATTAATATCGGACACTCCTACCTGGCACCTTCGGCGCTAATGTATTTATGGCTCGTCATTTGTTTGCCCAGAGGTTCCGCCTGCGTTTTTCCTTAACCACAAACGATCGCCGCCGATTCAGAACACTCGTAATCACCGGGCAAAGGGAGGAACTTTCTATCAACAAATCTCACGCGTGTTTTGCGTTCCTTATGAAAATTACCAACGCCCCGCGTTAATTCGTCTTTTCGTCGCTGATTTACGGGCTTTTTTTTCGCCCAGTCAAGCAACTCCATTCAGAGCTTACGCAATTTTCGCGGAAAACTTCCCGTCACAATTATTCTACGTAATGTGCTGCAATGAATTAGACCGTAGCTCACACCTGATCTAACAAGTTATAATTACCTGAATAGTTATTACGGTACCTGACCAATGAATTAACGCAATTCACGACCGGAATCTAAATATCCCATAATGCATTGTTCCAAACCAAAATTATCTGAAAATTATCTTCATCTTACTCAACATTACTGGAAAAATCGTTCAGGTAATTGCATCTAATCGTAGTGTGAGTTAACAGTTTAAGCTCTGATTATTTTTTATGTCCCGCTGAAAAAATGAGTGACACGAGAATGTGGGGTTCTACTGGAAGATTTATAGAACAACTGGTGCACCATGCGAGGTCGTTATATTCAGGTTGGGTTACGAGTAGTCTGACAATGAACCGAGTACAATGTTCCGGTCTACCACCCGCCGAGCGGCACCCTTATGAAATTTAAGCTCGCCTTTTCGGCCGGACTCGCCGAGCTTTTCGGGGATTGACCTAAAGCAGAATCATATCAGCACATTTATATGCATTTTTTCAGCAACAAGATGATAGCTCGCTTCGAATTTTCTCATGATATTTCCATACATTTCCGTCCATTTATTTCGGGTGTAACGAATTGCCTTACAGCATTATTCGAGAAGGCAATTTCGAGTTTTGAAAATTTTCTGATTGCTGCGACGAGATTAACCGTGTCTCGGCGTTATGAAAAATCTGTAGGTATATAATCGAATAAGATAGTTGTCGATTGCAAAAGTTCGTTCATTAACTGTATCGTGCTAGTTGTGATTTTCGTGTCTTCCTCTTCGTTTTCGCTCGGCAAGCTTGTATTTCCGACAAGTAGAAGATTGATTTCCCAACGATCCGTACAGCGCCACTGACTGCTAATTATCACTCGTCGTTATTACCTCCGGCTCTTGCGATATTGATCAATTTCTCGCTACTTTAATGGGGATGGCTAGGGAGCATTGGTCGATGCTGATGGCCGCAGCAAATGCATTGGACTCGTTGTCTTCTCTTTCTCTCCATTTCTCCCAGCGTTTTGTGCCTTTCTCCTGTGTTTTTCATTTATTTCGAATCCCTCAATATTCAGTCCTTCTTGTTTCATCCGGCCCGTCCTACTTCCAGAAACTCTTCAACACAATTATCAGCCGTTCCACCTCCTCTTCTACATTTCTCGCAGAATATTACACATTATTCTCCGCATATGAGTTTCGTGCAGTCCCCGAATTGCTCTTAAATTCTGACACTGCGTGAATTTTACGTTTTAATTGGCCGAGTTGTCGTCAATCCGAAAACTGTCATCGTCGTCGCTTTTGCGGTGAATTAATGCGGGTTGCTCGGCGCGGTCGGGTGGCCGGGGACTGTTAAGCATTTTTAAATTGGGTTTTTACTTTCGTCGAACCTCTAGCTCAGGGGTAAGGGCCAGGACGGGGGAGGGGGGACGACGAGGAGAAGGAGAGATACGTTAGTTCGGGCCGAGAGAGAGAGAGAGAAGGTGAGACCCCGATTGGGTAGCAAAGACCGCGCGTCAGAGCCGGGCCCGTGTAATCGGACTAAATTGGATAATGCATATTTAGAACGGGCCGAAAATAAAACGAAATGCCCCAACGCGCCGGAGGTAACGGCGTGACGAAGGAAGAAAAAGAGAAAGACGAGCAAGGACTCGCATGCCGGAAAAGGAAGGCAGTGCCAAGGGGAGGGGGTAAAAAGACCGAAACATTTTAAAGGACCTCCTTGACCTGCCAGTATCCTCGACGAGTTCCAGGACCTCCAAGAGACCTGGCCACTGTATTCTCGTCAAAACCAATTCTCTCGTAAACAGGGAAAGGATTCCATAACCCTGCGTGAATTTTACTTTCTATCGTGTACCAGACAAAAATGTACACTTAACATTAATGAAGTACATGAACAATTCCATAGAACTCACCAAAAAAACTCTGTTTCTTATTACACGATATAAAATAACAGTAAAAACGTATAATCTCATGTTTTTTGATCTACGTGACCTTTAGTGAATGCTATGGACAACGTAATAAACTTTTGTCTAAATGACCACAAATGTTAAAGTACCAATTTACTTTTAGATTTTAGTAAAATGTAAATTTGTTGATTCTGTTATTGTACACGTATGGGTGAATATTTGTCGCGCGATTCGTGTAAATTGGCGAAGGAAAATTGTTGTAAGAAACGTTTTACGTGGCAGAGTAAGACGAATATAATGACGGCATCTTCTTAGAAAGTACCACCTAAGTTTCGAGCGGGTGCTTTTCTCGTGGTGACTTTATCTATGCGATATTAGTGGCGCTCATTATGGAACGACTGGATGGAATTGAGATAGCAAGTTGAGTTATTGCCCCGATAAAACGAACGTCGCATACGCTCGGACTTTCAGTATGCGGCTGAACCACTTCTAAGATTATGATGATCGCTATTAGTTATTCTGTTATCGGGACCTTCGGGAAATATCCAGCGGGAAATAACGTTACGATACTGCACCAGAAAGACAGTTTGTCAACTTCAACTGACTTTCTGAGGAGCTGGAATTAATCCTCCCGTTATTTTACGAGCTCGTGAAAATATTATTTCAGTTACGTTATTTTCCAGTATTAATAGTTTACTCTTTCAATGGAATTTAGGGATTCTGTTCGATATCGCTACGTAATTTTCTGCCCTTAAATGGAAGACGCGATAGATAATACCTGTATTACTGACTACGAATTCTCTTTGATTGCTTTTAATCAGCCGGCAGATTGTCATCCGCGGAGCCGTATTTTCGTTCGATTATTCCCTTTGCTGTCGATCGTTCATTGATCCTCAAAGTTTGACCGATTTCAGTAAATACGATTTTACTGTCCCTGAACCCATTGAAACCTTAGCAAAACAGAAATTTGTTAAACCTACTATCATTTTTCCGTGGTACATAACGACTGTGTTTTTGCTGGTCAACATAAAAATCCCAGACATCCGATCGGTTGAGGTACGTTAACGACAGCGTTGTTTAGCGGTCCTTCCTGAATTGGCAACAGGTATGCATAAAGCAAGAACCTTGGTGTATTTGTAAACGGGCAGACACGGATTTACCATACGGTAGCTGTAAAACGCTCGTATATGCAGACTCACGCGACGGGGTGTATCCCTGTGTATTAAGTTTCGGATAATCCAGAAGGAGCGACGTTTGACGGGGGTAATTAATGTCCCTTGGGGAGCGGCGAAGGAAGCGCCGAAAGGAAGACGAAGAGAGAAGAAAGGAGAAGATAGGTCCGCCGGCAAGGAAGGCTCTGACGTAAGAGCAAACGAGACGGACGGTCTACGAAATAGGAAGGGTCCTTAGGATTGGTTTTCTCACAGTGAATCGCTGTCCCGTACTCGAAAACCGGACATCTGGACACGGGACAGCTGTGCGACCACGAGGACGGGCCGAGCCTTCGGCCAAGAGGGTTCCACGGGGGTGAAAGATTCGCCCTTACGTATATACACCGGCGTATACATATAGGCTTTACCATGGTGTCCCGTCAAGCAAATCGATGTGTGCCTCCGTCGCCGCAGAATTATATGCGGCAGAGGATTTCCCGAGATTCCGACGTACCTGCCAGAAGCACCCTACTACTTTTACCGATTTTTGAAATGCTCTCGCGTAGGGTCGGCTAAACGCACCGCAGAGGGTCAACGAAATACCCGTGTGACCGTTTCTCGCCTGGGTCATTAAGTTTCGGGAAATTCCACGAGGGATGCTTGCATAACCAAGTGATCTCCCATATCTGAACTTCCAGTATTCCTTTCCGTTCGGAAATACTTAGTCGACTATCTCGTTCCAATGTAAATATCATTTAAAACAACGCAGAGACCTTAAATCCATTTGGAAAATCTTTCGTAAACACGAAATTATCATTTACATTACCCTTTAACATTTCGGAGAACGAGAAATTATGAACCAATAGGTACTAAATAATTTAGATAATTCATTAAAAAAATAATCTCTGCCTCTGTGATGCTGCTAAACGAACCTTTGATTATCTGAATTGTTAAACCCGCTGTTTAGGAATATTGAAACAGTGTTAGTGCCATGAATAATTTTGTTTACGTGGGTGTTAAAGGACAGGATTATCGCTTGGCAAGTCCTAGGTGTTTGTGGTCAGTTAAATCGTGTACCGGCGCCTATTCATTCCTCTATTCGAGGTTTCCCCTCGTCGACGTTCTCGTCCGTCCGACACTTGTCCACCCACACGAAGTGCAAGGTGTTCCCCCACGCCCCCTCGCTACCTGTCCGTCGCTCCGGGGCCCGGCAGCTCTCCAAAGAAATTTCAGGGGCTACCGGCTAATTAATATACCATTAAACGTACAATGGACGGACAAGCTTGGCCCCCGCTCCGGAGAAAAATTCCATGCGTCAACAATTAGCCAGGAGTGTTCATGAATATCAAGGCACGCGGAAGCTTGTCTTACGAACTTTCTCAGCGCCGTTTCATTAGCATACGTCGAGATTCTCCGGACCTACGTCATTACAATAGACATACCTCTCGGAAATCTACTTTTTATTTGCCTATCTCGAGACCCACGGAGTTGTTACTGTTACTCTTCGTGTCCGGATATTTAATCGTTTACAGTTTAGTGGCTGTTGAGAAAGTTAGATGGATTCTCCCTGATCGAATGAGCGTCTAAGCAAACAGTTTGTAATGAAAATTCCGTCAGAACAACGACTCTTACCTGCATAAATTTGAATGTCAAAGTACTCATTATTTCCGTAGGTACAAAAAGGAAATTTTAAACCGAAATCGCTTTTACAAAAATTCCAACCTTTATAACATTTTAATAAAATTTGCATAAGAATAAAGTCTATTCCGTGAGTCATGTGTTACGTGTTAATGGAGTAAGATTTTCATTCGTCCGTTGCCCTTGAGTCCCACGATGTTGCGATGATTTTGAATCCGTTGGGTCAGGCGTAGGAATGGAAAGTTCAGAGGTCTCCGTTTGAAATAATTGCGTCCAGTAGGACCAGTCCTTGCGCGTTAACGGTCCGGTACTGGACAGTGTCCAACTCGCAGGTCCGAGGGAAAATATCTGACGCTTGTCGTTGGGAGAAAGCAAAGACTAAAGGAGTCCCGTGAGGAGAAAACTCGTTCCTCCTGACGGGACGTCCCGCGCTGGTTTTTACCTCGGTTCCCGTTCGTGGGATCCCGCGTCGAAACTTGATTTTGAATTTTGATGATTCGCCAAAGAGAACCCGATCTCGATGCCGGTGTCCTCCCCGGCCCCGGGGACAAACGTGTGTAACGTGTTTCGCGTTACGGGCCGCAAGACGAACCCTGTTAAAGGCCACGGGGTCATAAACGGTCAGTCTCCTCGAGGCAGTTTGTCGTATCCGCTCGTGCATTTCCCGATCTTGCCTCTTCTCCAGTTTTCCCCGTGTGGCCGACGACCCAATGAGAAATCGCCCGTAAACCGGGAAATCAGACGCGAAGAACCGCCACCAATAGGACCTTCCGGGGACGTCCTCAAGGACCACCGTGAAAATCCACCAGGATCTATCAACCTGCGAATTTTACGATAAAACAGAAGTAATGAACGAAACGACGAAATTCTACTACTTTTTATTCTAACAGAATTTTTGTTTTACGAAACACTTGGTTGCTAAATTATCTTTCCTGATCCTAACTTAATTAGGAGCTTAATGAGTAATTATTGCGACAGATACATAATACCGGAGATAGTCTGTCAGGGAATTTACCACAAATATAATCCCAGCTACTGTTAATTAGTAGTAACTATCGTCATTATTTTCCTGGAAATTTATGGATAAGAGTACAAGTGTACAAATACGTACAATGGAATTTATCGACGCTTGTCCTGCGAGTAATGCAGAATGCTAGTGATAATTGTAATCGTTTAGCGACGGCGCCGTTCATTCGAGTGACATTTCAATTCTCCGGGGAGAATCGTGACGCGCGAGTACGTAAACTTGGATTGCTCTGCGCGTAGACTAAAAACAGTCAGGCACTTACGAAAGTGTCGCGCTGATAGGATGACAAGCAGCGGAAAGAACATAATACGTCAACAAGTCTCGGCTGATAAGCAATAATTAAAAGCGATAAGAAATGGCTCTCCGGCGCAGAAATCTCGATCTACGCTTTTCCCCCTTTTTCGCCGAGCTTTTTCCGTTTTTCCAGCGCGATCGCGCGAGTTACTTAATCGCAGTCCGTGGAAAAGTTTGGCAAACACGCGCGATTATTTCAATTACGAATGAAATTACCAATGAGAACATGAATAAAATTCCCGACTAAAGGACGTTACATTTTTCGTCCAACTAAACTATCGATCGCCTTCGTGCATTTAACTTTGCACCATTTAAAATCCCCAAATCGTCACGACACTTAAATACACTGCGATTCCGCTGAAGAGAATCATCGAAATAAATCGCAAAGGGCTGATTTAGCTGAAGAATCTACTTCGCGGACATTTAAGGAGAGGAAGTAAATAACTGGCGGTAGGATATAACTGTTAAAAACCGTCCTATAGACGCGACTCTATGGAGCGTGATACGGGGCTACATTTTTTCAAGTCGGACATTTATGGCGACGACTCGTCGACGCATTGGAATCGCGTACGACGAGACTCGCCGCGGAATTGAACGTGCTTTCGTCCGACTGACTTATTGTGCCGCGATACGGGAAGAAACGACTTCGGATCGGAGGTTTCGCCGGTCCGGGTCGGTTAGGGGCCCACCGTTGTCTCGCGGCTAATGTTGCGGAAGAGAATGGTACTCGGTGGCTCCGGAAACCGAGGAAAACGGGATCGAGTCGATCGTGGGAGTGTATCGTTTCCTATTTAGCGTTGCCACGAGGGGTAGAGAGGGTCCGTGTATCCCTGCTGCTTTCATTGTCGGGTAGTCAAAGAGCCGCAACGGCAGGAAGAGAGAAAGAGAGGGGGGGATGAGAAGAAGGAACTCTTGCGCGAGGTTCACCATTGTGGTTCTGTCTTTGGCCAACGGTCAATGACGACCGGCACCCTCGCAGCACGCACACGCTGTTTATTTGTTCCGGATAGTGTGTCACAACACACCCACTAGAAACCACAGCGGGGTCCTAACTAGAGTCCTACGCTCACCTAAGGATCAACAAACCGGTGCGAAAGCGCCGGCGCAGTCGGTGTATTCTGCTAACATCTTTTCTTCTATTCTTTCAAATATCGCATATGTGTTCATTAATGGATCTATCTGAACCGTATCTATATATCATGTATTTCATTATCTGGCTAAAAAGACATTTTCCTTCTGTTAACGCACATGTCATTTCCGGTAAGAGCGTGGAAGGTGCAAGGAGAATGTTTCCTGAATCCTAACGAGACACGTGACGAGTGTATAAGGGAGACTGCACTTCCTGCGAAGGATCCTCGAAACCATATGTCCTTCGTTAACAAATATCTGGAAATTAAAGGAAAATTAAAGTACTTGAGTGGCCTGACCTTGCGAATATCGTAGAAAATTTCGCCAACTCTCGGGCTCTTTAGTTTTTCGATTTTCCCCAACTCTTCTTTCCATCCATCCCCTCTCCCTTCTTCGTGAATTTTATTTCCATCCAGCGCGAGATTTACGGCATTGCGCGACAGGATATGGGAATTTCCTCAGTCATGGTGTCTTGGAGGTCCGGCTGCGTAAACTTTTGGGGACGCTTCTGGACCGGGCCAGTGGACCCCCTTCGCACCCCTCGGTCTCTTACGTATTCCCGTGTCCCCGGACGGACCCTTCGATACGCTTCATAAACATTTTAAACAAAATTCCGGCGAATCCGAATTTCCGAGGGTCAGCCGAAGAGAAAGGAGGAAGGAGAATGATAAATACCGAACTACGGGGATCGAAGGTTTAAGTCGACGGGAAGGAGAGGGGGGGGGACGATCGGTCGTGCATAACGAGAAGGTGCACGCGGTTTTCGGTCGTATAAATAAACGTCTAGAAGGAATCGTAACAGCCCAGATTTCCCTGATCGACCGCATAGGGTGCGGCCACGTAACGAGATTCATTCGTCCGTACATTATACCGAGATTTGCACATGTGGGAATGCCGGACTTCTCCTTCCCGAAAACTAAATGTGGCCCTTCCAAACAGATGTCTTTAAACCATGCAACAATTCCACAAGTGCACATCGTATGAATCACGAAAATACTGTATCTTAATTACAATTAATATTGTTTTTAAATCACGAGAGTGCGTTGTTCGTGATCTGTTATTCATTTCGCGCTAAAGAAATTGAACTATTTGTTACTGGGAAAATAATAATGTAGCAATACTCAAGTACTGATGGTACGTTCAATGAATAAGAATCTCATGACCTTAATGAATCAATTGAATCGATGGATCGTCGAAGACCGCTTCATAAGGCTGTCATACGGACAAGTGGGCAAATATTTTATGGGTTATTAAACGTCAGCGTCTGCGGGCAGTCGATTCATAACAATAATTTATCGTGCGTCGTACGTGGATTCGAAAAAATTCCTACAAAATTACAATGGGCAATCGCGGAGAAGTTCATTGATAAGCGAGATTTATGTTCTGTCGCTTAATTATCTTTCGTAAATCCACACCTTCCTTCGGCAAAACAACTGGATTCTCCGGAACCATGGGTAGGGGGGGGACTGCGAAAGAGAAAACAGATCCGAAACGAACGAGGTACGGACAGTAATTCCGTTGTTCGCCGTTCCGTGAATACGACAGTGATTGCCATCGAGAATAAAGTATAATTTATTCACGGGACATCGCCCGTAGGATTCTTAGCGATTCCTTAGATTTCCGTAGATTCATATTCCCGACACTCGTGGCTCCAGACATCGTCCAATAATACTCCCATTGTTTCAGTAATTTTACGTGGCTGGCTCAACACGATTCTCCCTCGAATTGATTTTACAAAGACACAAACATTGGGCAAACTTTAATCCATTATTCACTACTCACTCGTCATTATTTTGAAACTATTCATTTTGAGTGCAGCTAAAAACATCGTCGATCATTTTCCCTCTTTTTTTCCAGGAAATATCTGACAGTGCGATGGTAAATGATGAATTTCGGTTCAGTAGTTACGTGAAACTTAAAAAATGCTTAACGATGTCCCAACACTTTCCTACAACTTTTTTCGAACTTCCTGAATCAGACAGAGAAAATGCAGAGCCTCGTTCATTTTTCTTTGGGTCTCAAAATTTTGAGCGTTCATCTAGATGATATCTAGATGATCCATGGAGGAAAACGCAGAGGACGGAGAAACGGCAAGGGACTGGCAGGAGCAGGCGTCGTCTTTCTCGCCAGAAATGTGTTACGCAGGTCTTTGTGTTATAATAGGCAATAAAACGAAACCGTAATCGATTTCTCGCCAATCGAACGAGACTCCGGTATAGTCAATTTGCCTCTGGTAAGTGGTTTACATCTGGGCAACACACCGTCGTAAAACCGTTTACATTGCGCTGCTTAGACTCCTTATCCCGATTTATGCCCCACGGCAGACCCGTTTCGAGTGGCTATGTCGCACGTTCGCGAGAACACTGCGCGTATTCGTCGCCATGAACAAAAGGAACAACAGGTACTAAGTACGTACTAGTTCTCCCCCCACGACTTTACGGCCAGCTCATTTTTTCCAGCGTTCCAGGCAAACCTACAGATTTCAGATTCGCCCCAATTACTCTCCCGTCAGTAATCATTTTTAGTATCCATTATTTCATGTTGAGGTATTTGTGTCGCGGTAATAATTATACCGGAATCCTTTGAAAGACATTTATTCATATGTCCTTGGACCCGATGAGTTATATCGATCTCGGTTCTTTATCTCTTGCAATTTCTTCTTCGTAAATTTCGAACACATTTGCGAGTCGTTACCGCGTTTCGCGGCGCGCGTCATTCGAATTTTCGCGGATGAGTTTAAGACGTTTCGGAAATAAGCCCTTGATTTCCCGGTGCATATCCGTCATGCGTTGCGGGGAATCCGTGCATGGTGGGCTTAATGCGCTTTGCGGCCGTTGATGTGGCATGCGCTCGGGTTTTCCACGGCGGTCGGTACCGAGGGGCAGGGGGTAGAGGGGAGGAATCGCACACGAGAGCACTGTCAAGCCCGCATGGCTGGTTTTCATGAATCTACAATGCAAAGCACGACGGAGAGAGACGGAGCGAGGCTCCGAGGGGCCGGGGGGGAAGACGTGGAGAAGGTAGAAACGCGATTTACGACGTCCCTGTTGTCCGTTGGCGAGGCGCCTCACCCGCCGTTGCCGCTAATGAAACCTTCGCCGTCGATAATAAAAGTCAACGCGCCAACACTCGCCTCGTTTACCATTCGAACGTTCCTAGGCATTTTTTCGCGCTGCTCCTTTTTTTTCTCTCCCCACGGAGACTCGATGCGTCCGAACGTCCCGACGCGCCGGCGTACCGTTAGAGAGGTACGTTTACGACGTTTGTACTCGGGGAAAAGCTCCTCCGATAAATCTCACGGCGTTTTACGGCGAGACGTAAAACGCGCGATTTGTATGCAAAGGAAAAAGTTGCTGGCCAGTCGACTGAAAGCCGGACGATAGACGAGGTGGTTTATAGTGGCCAGCCGATGAGCAATTAGAAATCGAACTGCCCGGTCCGCGTGTTTACCGTTTAATCTATAACACTCCTTGCGACACAGGATTCAATTACATTAGTCCAGACATGCTCGACGACATTACGGCTAATGATTCGCGAGCCAAGTCCCGTCATTTGTGTCCCAGGAAAATCAAGACACAAACAAGAACCATCAAGTACGAGGGATTCATCGAGGAATTACGAAATATGCTGAGGGATGAATAAAAATTCCTTAAAATTAAAGTATTAATTACTCGACAATATGCTTCGCTTATTTTACCTCTAAACTTTTTGTTCAATTCTCAAAGCTTTCGAGGAAACTATGATACGATGTCGCCAAAGCATTGCTTCGTAATAAAATACCGTTAGGTTACATGAGAAATAAATAATGTGGATATGTGAAAATCATTAATGAGCAATAAGTTGGGGGAAAATCGAAGGTCCGGAGAAAATCGTGGTCAGCATAGTGGGTATACGCGGGCTGTGGGAACCCATTCTCGGATTTCCAATGGGCGTTTTATTGCAGCATGTGTCGGCGAATTGATCCGGTCGCTCGTAAAAGCACGTGACATTGCTGAATAAAAAGGTCCCTCTATTATTTTATGAAATGAAATGATTAACATTCTAACCATTGGAGCTTGTAATTGCAAAGCTCTGTGCGCTTGCGCGCCATCGTCATGAGGCGAGGTGATGAGGATCAAACGATAGTGCGATCGTGTAACTCAGCAAATGATTGCCCAGCTAACGCATAAAATGTCGGAGAAATGTCATCGGAGAGAACTCATTAACGCGCGGTCATTTGCCGCATTGATTTCAATCGTAGGAACCCTTTTGCCGGTACCTTGCTTTTAAGGCCTTCGACGCGAGCGTTTTAATCCGCAGCGGGGAAAAGCCCTGGCAAGCACGATAAATCCGATGTAGAACAACGAGGTTCTCCGCGAAACGAGGAAAAAGGAAGGAAAGGCGTGATGTGCGCACATATGCAAATCCCCTTTCGAAGTTGTAGCTGCTCATTATGCGCGTTGAATTAATTACAGCGCGCCGGTTACTTCCTCGACTCGTAAGACAGGGGACGAACGACGGACGTTTAAATTGTCGATCGGCCCGGCGCGAATAAAAATGAAACGAAAACGAAAGAATGGCCGGATGCGGGGATCGGCCTAGATTTTCGCGCTGCGCACTATTTGCATCGTGCTAGTGTTACCGTTACAACGTCCCGCCGGCGTAAGTCCGTTGAATAATTTCCCTCGACGGATACTACTACTCCAGTGGCCGCCCACCGATAGGGCGGCCGATGGAAAGTGGAGGTGGGGAGGGAGGGGGGGGGGGGGAAGGCTCGTTACAAAGCACTCGTTCGACTTTTAATAATGTACTTGTACGCGGGCGAAGAGCCGATCGTTTCCGGACCTGCGTGCAACGATTTTCGCCGGTTCTCCGGTTCGCTCATCTCCGTAGCAACCGCGTACGTCCGAGGGGGGTCGACGAGGGGCACCCGGTATTATGGCGGAACCCGCCATGGGATCCGAACGGGACGTGGCGATGCTCACAAGTGGCTCGGCTCGTTTGTTCAGAGGCGACCGAGCGAGATACGCTCGATTCACTTCGAACTTAACTCCCCGCCGTAACGACGAACACGGGAAACAGCCGCGATCGGGGCCAAAGCGGGATCCCACGTACTTTCGTTAGCTCGAAAGTACCACGGACCAACGAACAATTTTCTCCGCCCAACGGCTGGCGCTACAAAAAACAATGTTAATAAAAATGATAAAGAACACTGATACGATCCCACGAAATATTTTTGAGGTCAATTTTATAACGATTCCAAGTGTAGGATTAAAGATTTTTGTTTTGTTATGTTCTAAGATGAATCTATAATACCCTACGATACGTGAAATTTTTTTTCCCTTGAAAACGGGACAGTATTTTTATATTCGATCGCATGGATGTTGTAGGAATTAGATTAAGGATCTATGGTGCTTAAAAATTTCTATTTCACGACTGAGGAATACCAGTGAAATGTGTAGAAAATGTATGACGAAGACAGACGGGGTGCAGTAGAATGGAGAACCGTTCCTGCGGACTACCCTGCCGCCGTCGACTCGACGAACGACGACACATTGATGGAAAGCAGTCGACCGAGGCGGATTAATTCTACCGGATTAGCGACTGTACGTCGAATTAGGCACACGTTACGGGCTAATAAAGTCGTCGAGCTGTGCCGCGCGACAAGAGCACCCTTTAAAACCGCCACGATGGTTTGTTGCCAGTTTAATGCCCTCAAATGCGTACAAGTATTAACGATCTTCCATGTTTTTACTTAACCATCTACGAGGATTTCGCGGAATACTTCATTCCTACATTCCTGTGTCTGTAACTTCCTTATTCGCCGAGTACCATTCAATTTACTACCTTAGCGATAAAATATTCATTCTCCGACACAGGGATGGGCTCCGTTTTGTGCATCGATAAGGTTTCTGAGTTACAATAATTCTCTGTGTCTCGTTTGATTCCTCGCAAAAGGGTCAAGTGATTTCTAGGTTCAAGTTTTTCGAGGCATGGAATGCTCGATTAGGACGTTAAAAATGTGCTGACAGGTGGCTCCTAGAAGCTAATTAGCTTGTTACAGGGGACGGGGGGGGGGGGGAAGAATCAGGATGCTCGAATACCTTGCTCAGTAATGAACTCACTTTGAACTTTTATATCCCGGCGTTGTTGGATGTCGAGAGGAGGGGTGTAGAACGAGCAGAGGGGAGAGACCCGTAGAAATCGAGGGTCGAACTTGTCCTTAGCGCTCGTCCTTGTTGTGGGCGGCATATTGAGAGGAAGCATCCAACTGCAGTCGGATTAATTCTGCCAGATTAACGCCTTTGCGCCACCGAGCCACGCCGCCTAATTCCACCTAATGAAAGTCGGCAAGATTTTCCCCCTGCTCTTACATCCCCACCCAGCACTTCCCTTTCCCTTCTGTCCTCTCCTTCCCATGACTTTTTTCGCCCTTCCTTTGTCGCTCACCTAGCGCCTTTCTCCCTCTGTCGCCTTCACCGCACCGCCACACGCTTGTTTGACGGCAATTCCGATAGATTAGATACCGACGGGTCCTGATGATCCTTCAGGACCGTCAGATCGAATTAACAGATGAATTAGAAACTCGCTCGTAGGGGCCTATCGGCAGGCTATTAATCCCCCACGAATTATCGAGCGTAACTAATTAGCTACTGTTCCGGCGACGTCCTGTGCAGCCACGAAAGTGGCAGAATTTAATGCTCCGATCAACCGGTGTTTCGGATTGAAATGTCTAATCCTTTAGCCGACTCGCAGATGAAAAATTCTTTCTCAAACGTTTTGCCAGGCTACTGAAATTTCTTCTTAATTTCCTTTTTATATGAATGAATGAATGAATTCGTTTATTATGCTCTGAATTGTTACAATCCGTAGAGCTTGGTCGTGAAATCGACAAGGGTAAACAAGATAACCCTTGCCAAGAAGAGAATACTACGTGAGTAGCATAAGGGACACGGACAATTATAATAAAAGCTAAACAAAAATTAAATCTAAGTCACTTAAGGTCTCTAATACACGAGATGAGGACAGAGTGAGACAAAAAAGGAGTATGGAGGTTCGTGTTTCAGGTACTTGTACGGAAGGGTGATTAATCTTAAGACCACGTTAATTCTCACTGATGTTGTGCAGAAGATCGTCCGTTAGATCCTTGACAACGTAAAAAGATCCCGAAAGAACTTTTTCTCCCGTCCCCCCGGTTTTCCATGCGTGACTTTGCAGATCTCCAGCGAAAGCCACGAGAGTTTTTGTCGCACCAGACTTGACCCGGAGTCACGTCCAATTTTCCAGTCGGTAGTTCCCCGGCTACTGATGACTGTATTACCGCGATTTAATCTCATTCAGTGCGCCAAGTCACATACAGTCGTCCCCAGTCCTTTGCGTCACTGAATTCCGCGAAAAAGTATTCACCGAACCGTCCGAGTATCACGGAAGAAGTCTCGGAAATGGATGAAATTAGCGTAATAAGCAGATATTACGGTACGTCCATGAAAGAACGTTTTTGTCGTACTGCAAATACCTTATTGTGTCTTGCCATAATATGTTAATGCAATAATTCCACGACATTTTCGTTGTCCTTAAAGAAAAGCCAAAGGAAATGTAAAGGTACACTGCATCGGAGAAAAATAGTGAGAAAACGATAAAGTTGTGAGATAGATCAGTGTGAGAAGGAGGAGAGAGTTGCTTGGCAAAAGATAAAGAGGGAGAGAGTGAATGAGAGAGAAGCAAAGGCCCCGTTTTTCATTTCTTTCTACGAGGACGGCGGACAAAGGCCATTGTAGAGGATCCCATTGTGAATGATTAACGTATGCACCAGTACACGATCGGCCAACACGTACGTACATCCCGACGCACACGGCTACGCACGTACAAACCAAATATAAAATCTCATACATATCGTTGTACGCGCATGTGTGAATACACAAACTCACGTACCTGCCGCGACGGAATTGGAGCTGACCTCTTGGATGACACGTTGCATATTTATACGAGGAAACTATCAGTCGTCACTTCATGAGGGTTACCTCTCCTCTTGCTCGTACGTCTATCTATCCAGTGGAAATGAAGATGGTCTTTACGTCAAGGCTCGGGAATGGCGAAGACCTGCGATCATTAAAAAAATGAAACTTAGAAAGAGCATTATCTATTGTTCCTAAATTAATGTACATGACTTTTAATTATACGTAGCAACAGTTTAAAGAAGGCACTTTCGGTTGCCATGGAATTTCATTGTGACGAAACCGTCCTTTCGTTGTATCGAAGGCAGTCTTTCTGTCGAATGATGACTCTGCGATTTAGTTTACGGGGACTCGGTGACCATCAAAGACGTTAACGAACACTCGCTGTACCTTTCTTTTTACTTCCGTAATGTAAGACAGTGACGGTCACTTAGTGCCGTTTTTACTGGTCCAATCGTATAATTATCAACAGTCACGATGTATCGGGCTTTTGTATTATAAAATCACAAGAAAAACAATGCCAACCGTCGAGTTTACATCGAAGAAAAATGTGATATGTACATTTAAAAGAGCTAAGTCCGAAAATTAAAGACCCACTCTTTATCTGATCCCGCTGGTCAAGTTATTGCTTAATAATACCTATACACATTTCTGTTGTTCGTGGCTTATTCTCGAACGTATTATCACGGCATTGAGTTGACTTTATCTGCGATCTAGCTGAACCGACGTTCAATCGAGTACCACGAGAAACGATGCAGTATTAGCCAACAGGTGATTAAATTCTTGAACTTGTTCTCCAATACGTATAAACAATTCCTCGTTTCCTGGCGTGCGATTATACACGTTGCAGGGGGCGGTCGGAAACTGCAACTTATTCCAGTATGACGTGTATGAGAGGTGCGTATCGGTGGTGAATCTCGGTACATACACGATACACAGTAGTATACGGTATATGTAGCAGGTCCTCGGGGCTTGGGTATCGAGCTTAACGGACATCCAGTGGTGTAACAAGGGGCACGGAGTCGATCCCTGACACCGTAGGTTGGACGCGGGTTCGGTCGGCCGCTATCAATGACGCTTAGCAACGCGGAAGCCATTAGCCATATGGCATATGCCATAGCGTTGAGCCTGGGTCGTGCTGTCCGGCTAGGAAGTACGTATACGTATGTCCGTGAATCCGCACGTCCGTCAGTGGCCGATCCTCCGCGGAACGAAACAGGAGAAGAAGGAAGCCAGCCGAGAGGTATGGAAGCTAGGCGAGAAATGCGCAATCTCACCTTCCACGATGCCCTTCGAGGAGATGAGTCTGCCTCGTAGAAAGCAGGCATTACACGGATAAAAGCGATATGCCTGCGAAATGTGTATAATAGAGGAGATGGATGTAAAAGTCCAACGTGCCCATCGAGTTCGCTATTAGAAATCACGCTCCGTGATAATCCTACCGACGAATTTCGAGTGTAGACGGCGGGAACGAACGACAGGGAAGTGTCATAACTATCAAGGGGAGGCAAACGTTTCTTCATTAATGTTTCTTCGTTCTACCAGCCCGCTCGGCTTTTATACATATTGCTGTGTAATTGTGAGACATCAAGTGAGTACATTGAGGTGAATTACGAAATCTAATGTCTTCGTTTAAATCTCCGAAGTTAAGATACGTCTTTAGTTCTTGATGTATGTAAAATATGTATTTAATATTCGGTTTGATCCGTTTTATTAGAATTTTCTGCGGTTTATCGTCACGTCAGGGCGTGATATTTTACACGGAGCAAAAGAAAAATACGCAAAAGGAAACCGAGGGAGCTAGCGAAGATGGATTAATTGTCTGGCATTAATCCGTGTCCCAATTAATATTCTCCCAGCGACACAGGGTCCTTCCCTAATTAGGCGTGTCCGCCGGTCTCGCACTCCGGTGTCGAAATCTTGCACCGTTCTCCGCAGCATCACCGTCTTCGCCGGCATCTCGCCAATTTGTAAACTCGAGAGCATGAAAACAGGGGTACCGGCATTTATAATAGTACGGTTTCACGAGGGGAAAAGGGATTTTACAACGACTTCCTTTCCCCCTTGGGAGGAACAGCGGAATATATAACCGAGATTATTTTAGCGCGATTAAATGAAAAGACTGCTTACCGTTAACCGTTTCTTCGGTGATTGAGAATTGCGAAAAATGTAGAAATCTTTGTGACCCGTTAACGGATGTCGGAGCGCGGTGAATTCCTGCATTCCCACCGTTTCGTCCGTGACTTTTGTGCGGCCGACATAATAGTATAAATAGCCCTTCTGGTACGTTGCACCGTACATAAGACAAAGTGTTAAGATCCAGGGGTAGGCTCGGGGCACAAAAAGCAGCTATTAATTATGACAGGTTGATGTACGAGCCGTGCACACGGACCCAGGCGAATGAATTCGATCCTGGGCCTTAACATGAGAGAGAAACCGGCCACGGCGGGCTACGTATTATCGTGTCCTCCTCGCCGGTCACTTATACTCGTCCTTTCAGATCCATGAGTCAAGATCGAGCATCGCAATTGCACCATGCGCTTTGCCTTATTCCACTGCGTTGACCGAAATTCGATCAACGGATTATTCACGTTCCTGTTCAAAACTTCTATAAAACATCGCAATTTTTTATTCTTGTTCAAAATTCCTGTAATACTATACAGGATGAACAATTCAAAGTGCTGTAAAGTAATATGAGCGAAGTTAGAGCTAATACAAAACTTGTATTTTCTAAAGACAGATTATGCGATGAACTTAATTTTTTGTCACCAGGAATTTGGTCAAAAGAATACCGGATAATTTTACTTTATTCAAGACCATAGAATGTACGCGTGAGAGAATTTTCAATTGAATATTACACAGATTCGTAGGAATCCGCAGTATCACGATTAACGGTATTGGACGAACGATCAACGGATGGTACGATCAATGATCGAGCATCGAAGTCGACATCTCGTCGTTCGGCGGTTCTTAATGTCCCTCGATGATCGTGGGCCGGGATCTTTTGTTTCGGCACGGCATAGTCGTATTTATGGTAATCCAGTCGATGCGTTTTATCGACAATGGCAGGACGGTACCGCAAGTATTAAAAGCCTCCTGTGTCAACCCTTTCTTCGTAGCCCTCGGTCCCGGGGGATGCACCCTATCATCGGTACACTCTCTCCCGGCCCGTCTCGGGGGAGACAATGATGCCCCCCCCCCTCCCCCGTCGCCGCCTTTATGCTTCCCCTTGCCCCACTCTCCTGCCGTGGCTGCCCCGCCCTCCTGCTCTTCCTGCTCTTGGATCTCAATCGCTCGCAAAAAATCTCATTTATCCATTGTGTCCCGCGTTAGCCGGTAGAAAGCGAGACAGGAAGACTAGGGCGAAGGCTAGAGCATATACGTGTATTAACGCGCCGAGACGTATCGGGCTCCAAGTATCCAGTCCAAGGGGGATGCACCGTGTGCATCGACAACGGAGAGCAAGGTGGAGATCCTCGGGGAAGTAAGAGAGAGATAGAGAGAGACACGCAGACACACACGGTGCGAGAAACTCGAGGAATCGGGGACAGAGCGAGAAACTCTGTTGGTATCCTTACTCGAGGGAAAAAAACAGAGGGATCTGCTTGAAAAGAAAAAATGTGCACAGGTATAACTGGCATCTGTGCCGCTGGCTCGTGCAGGTTATGCACTCCGGCGTTGTAAGACGTGTTTATTAACACTCGTTCCTCCTTCCCCGCTTTTTTTCTCGCCGGCTGACAACCTTAGGATTAAAGGTCGAGGGATGGTGCCTCAATGCCCAAGGGCACCGGCAAATATCAACGTCCTTATAATCTCAGGAAGATATTATAATATTTACCTTATCATTTCAATAAATCACTTGCCTAGTACCTCCTCCAAGAGAACAGAAACGCTGCACTACTTACCTCATTGCAATAAAATTTCTGCATTATTCTTTTTACAAAAATCATTCACCTCCGAGAGACACTATCTTACGAAAAATACGTTGCTTTTTTCCTGGTATATTACGAATGCGTTCGAATAAAGGTTAATATTGTTACATTACTCTGAGTGCTACATTACGAATGCAAAGAGATTCGACCGTAGCGGAGCTTAGACCCTATGCATTATCGAACAATGGCGCGCAATGACGGCGTTTACTTGTTAGCGAAGCGTCAATGAAGTAGCATCGGCAGAAAGATAGCCGCGATGATCCGAGGGTATGGCCGGCATTGCGTGAGTAATACGCATTGTCGGCGCTGGCCGTTTGTTCGCGAACATAAGTGCCTCGGGAAACGGTGCAACGAGACGGCGATACACACACGCGAAAACCAGGGATGCGGGAACGTGGGCAAGAGTTTTGCCACGGGCCCCAAGAACCGCCAGCTCTCGCGGATGCACTCGCTCGTAACCGGCTCCGGGGATGCGAATGAACGGATTAAGGGATGATCCTTTCCTGCGGGAGGGCGCCCTGTCGACGCCGCTAACAGGATTCACCATTAACGTGTGGGTGGTTAGCGCGCGAGCGTTTACACTGTCGTCCTCCTCCCCCGGGGATTCGCTGTACACAGCTCCACGAGTTTTTATATATACATCCAAGCGACGAAGTAAAGCAAGAAATTTTCCCAAGACCCACGAAGGAAAATGTTCGCTTAATTAAAAACCGATGATTCATCTCGAGGAGATTAATGAAAAAAGGAAAATCAAAGTCTTAATATTGTACTTGTCGCGTTGGGTTAATAGGATTGTAGATTTTTTCAGTCTTCTGACAGTAAGAAAAATAGGCAATATTACTGATGAATATGTTACTGTGCTAATTATGTCGCTGATGGTTAATGATTTGCATATTAATATTCTGTGCGAAGCTTTCCACGCGTCGACGGATCAAATAAATGAGGATTCGTCAAAGGCAGTTACGAGGCATTGACGATTCAATGATTTCGAGAAAGACAGTGGCCAGGAGGAAGACTTTGCCGGGCCCCAAGGCGTCCCGCTGATTAATGCTTATGTAATTCATTGCAGAAGACGTTAAACGTATAATCTGCGGGGCCTAACTGGCCCCTCAGTTGTATCAGTTACCGCGGGCAGGTAGGAAAAATGTATGCGTAAAACAGCTGGATCCCCTTCTGTCTTGCGTCTCGTGCACAAACTGACCATGGGTTTTTGTTTCTCACGGGGAACCAGGGACTTCGGCTCCATTGTTTGCACATAGGATGAAGTAATTACCTTTCGGGGCCTCGTCGACGTCGTTCGCGGCACCCTCGTCCTTTCCGGTCTCCTACCTTTTTTCCCTACCCCCCCCCCCCCCCAACCCCTCCCTCCGGTCTTACATAAACCTTCGACTAATGTTTTGATCCATCAATTCAATAGATTCTGTCAACGGAAATTGCCAACAGCGAGATTGCCAACAGAAGAAAAATAATATATATTTGTAAGTAAACTTTCGAGAAGGCAAGTGACCTTTAGGAGGTTTACCTTAGCCTCTGTGTTTTCGTAAATCCTTGTGTGTTTACACGAAGCGACGTATGTGTTGGTTGAAGTAATGGTAATAGCGATTCGGGAAGCCGACGGTCAGCAGAAACGGCAGCAGCAGCAGTAGACGATGAGGTACCTATTCACGCGGCATTGCACGGCCTTTCACGGATATCAGGTTGCCCATTAGCGACTATAGAGGCTGTCCGGTAATTACGGCTTAATTAATCCTACGGCCCTCTTCCCTTGGCCGACTGATTAACGTACGCCACTTTCAAAGGAAGAGACGGCCTGAGATGACCTTTCAACGCCGAAATCATGGCATCCTGCAGCAACATACCCGTGCCCGATGTCTGCCACTCGATACCGTCTCGACTTTCGTAACACGCGAAAATATGTCTACGGCCAACCGTCAGCCACGACGTAAATAATTCTTGACCGTTACTCAGACGTTTAGTATCAAAAAAATGATAAAATCATGAGCAACGGGATTAATAAGTCACTTATAAAAAATAAGGACACGTAATTTTGTAATAGTTAATTATAAAATACTATTGAAACAATACGCTCTTAAAGCCCTGAAAGCTTTGAAATTTCAGCATTGCAGAATTAACGTTATCCGTCTTGCCGTAATCTGCTGACGATGAAAATAATTGACACGTCGGTAAATGAATGATAAACCTGGCTACCCCTCCATGCGTTACATGTTGAGCAACTCGCAGGAACTTTGGGGTTGCGCTCGCCGATAATTCCCCCCTTCTGTATGAGACTTTGACTTGCGCACTGGCGAGAGCGAACGCACAGGTGAAAAGGTAGATGACAAACAACTGTATCCGCTTACCGCCGCGGCAAAGGGGGGAGACGGGGCTTGCTACCCTCCGTACTCTCCGACCCAGGACGCGTCCGATTAAAAGATTCATGGACCAGAAAAGCATTCGCGCGCACGCACCGTGTCCGCCGCGGAAAAATAAGGGTTTGCCCGGGAGAGAGGCCGCCCTATCTTGTACGCTCGAGTGTCGGCGCTATTGTCGCGCTAATTATAAAATACAGTCGTAGCGAGAGGTAACACTGCGAAGATCAAGGGTCGTTAAAGATACCGAAAGCTCCATTGTCGGTGCCTTAATGACAACCCTCTTAAACCAGACCTACGATGGCCAGTTTTTTTCGTGAAGATTCAGCCAAAAGAAAATTTCATAGGTCTCTCCGCTCGTTCGATAGAATTCGTTAACTTAATTTATTAGCCACATTGTTCATTTGTACGTCATGTGTCAATATTTTAATCCGCGCAATTAAGAAGAGTTTACTTTCCTCACTTTCACAGGGAAGGAATAAGTTTCGAAAATTTATTATGTAACTAGCTGAGACTCGACTTTTCGTGGTCGTAAATGTTTAATTTATGTGACACCTCGTTGGGCCGGTAAGAATGACCGTATCATCGTACAAAATTAATATTTTACGGCGTAGAGAGTGCGTGTCGCGTAACGAGACGTTACGATTTGTCCTGTAATGCGCCAAACAGTAGCGGTATTAGAAAATATATGACGTACTGGCCGTTAACGGATAACGCCGAGGACGATCGTAAGATTCACGACTGGGAAGTGAATAGACGAGCTATTCGTCCGCTGAGAAATTGAAGACGGTAGGCAGAGAGATGAGTGGCCGGACGAATGACCACGTCTCATCAATTACGCGCTTGCCTAATTAACCGGTTCAAACTATTTTACGGTACCAGCTATACACGTGGGACTCAATAATGGTTTATCTTTTCACCGCTGCGAAAAGTTAGTCCTATTTCAACGTACCAAAGAATCTGTGGAAGCAAAATTAGTCCTATAATATAAATAAACTTAGCTAATATGGACGAAACATTGATCGGAAAATCAACGAACAGGCGAATAAATTAAAAGACACGCGGGCGCAATTTGACGACAAAAGGCGTGATAAATTATTTTGTTTCACGGACAATTTCCGTTAATTTTAGAAATGAATCGGTATGCATAAACCGCCGACGCTACAAATGCCAAGCATCTACGCTGATAATCGCGGTCGCTGATGACCAGAAGTCTGCATACCATCTTCATCATTCAGACTATCAGATTCGGCTGGAGTCAACATCCGTCAGGACGGTTCAAATTGCAACGCCCGTAACTTTCGAGCACTCAGCGAAATATTATCAGACAATACCGCTAGGAATTTCTATCGATTTTCATTTGTCGTCTGCTAATGTTTATGCGATAGCCTTCCCCCACTCTTCGTTCGTTCTTCGAAACTTCGCGAATTTGGTCGAACGTTTGATGCCATCTTAACCGTTGCAAAAAAGTTATTGATTGCTGTAAAATACATTTAAGAAGTGTCAACATGAATGCAGACAAATAATGGAGAGACAAATGTACTGGCAGTTCACACGAATTACCGATACCAACTGTACGTACGAAATGCAGTAGTAAAATTGAATCTTCTTCACACGAGTCCCAGTGTGATGATATTTGCCGAGGATTGTCGACAAGATCAATTTACTGTCCGATTTCCGCGAACACATCGTGCTCATTCTCTTGGCGCACGATCATTAATACAGTCGGGCTTGTGATTTATGCATTTTCATAAGATTGCGAATCTCCTTGTTGACATGATACCATTTAAAGTTTCTACATGGCTTTTGTAGCTTTCTCAATGGAAATATGCAGCGTAGCTCTTCATTAATCTTTCTTCAGCGATTTATTTCTACCTCGGATCATACATTCGTCGAGAAAATTATTGATCATTTTCTGCCGCAAACTTTCACTCCTGTCAGTCGCGCAAGGATTTTCATCAAGGAAACATTGTGGTAGGAAACATGTGTCATCAATTTTTTAATCATTGCAGGTCGATGAAATCTGTTCTTGTTTATTCCGATATTTAATATTTTTTTACTTCAACTGGTCTGGGTAGCTTAAGATTCAGGTTGGTATCTTTGAAAGGGACAATTCCGAATGATTCCGTTTCCATTTGAGGATTTTCAGTGCGCATTAACGTCAATTTCTGTAGGGAAGATCGTTAATATTTCTCGACGCGTTTTCACGCGATGATTTTTTCTCATCTGCTGGAGGGGCCAATCGATATCGGCCGGCTCATCATCAACGGCCGTCGGCGTTAACGAGTTGCGTTCGGACAGCTAATGACGGGCAGTTTCTCTCCTTAAGGAATGGAAGGCATAATTGAATCGAGATGCAAATTACAGGGAACTCGGCCTGTGCGTCTTCCTCTTCCTGCAAGTAGGGCAAGCCCCTTTTACCAGATACACTAACGACCATTCGCCATGACTAATGACATTTATCATCGACCCGTGCCATGTACCTACGCGAATGACCTTGCTAGTCAACGACCACTGCACCTTTTGCTCTGTGAACGTGGCGGAACATCGAAATCTGATACCTGCGAGAAACCGATAGATTTAACCCCTTGACCTTTGCGTCGACCGACACTTGCTTAAAACTCACGTTTTCCACGATGAAATGTCCACAAACACGCACGGGAAATGAACCAAGGTCAGCAATTTTCTTGGAGAACACACGAACCAGTAAGCTCAGAAGAACTAGTCACCGAGGGAAATAGCAATGATCTCTGCAGTGTCCATTTTCGTGGCTGATAGCTGGCTTGAGTTCCGTTGTAATTGGCCGAGCGATAAATTCCTATTGACTTTGAAAGACTTGGATGGTTCAGTTGGTGAAGCCCGCGGTAAGAGGGACTTCATGTCCGTGACTTCGTGTCGGTCGTGATGATTCTCGTGTCGTTAATTGCTCGCCGAGGGGTGTCAACAGAGTTAATGCCGATCGCGTATGACTGCACGACGTTGCACGAGGGATGATCAATGATGCGACTCAAAGACGTATTCTTGGACAGCCCCCCCTCCCCCTCCTCCCCACCTCTCCTTCCTCTGTGTGGCTAATCATCCTCAATCATAATCACGTGCGATCATCGTTCCGATGAGAAAGATTGCGCTTTATCGCTTAGATCGTGCCACGCGGACGAGCTTCGTAGAGTCGCTTGTTAAGAATACTGCCGAGCAAGCGGACATTCCGCGATGAGCAAGCGAATTTTAATATTACCACTCGCGGCGCTTTGCACGGTCACTCGATATCGGAAAGTGTTTAAACGATACATCGACCTCGTCGTCAGTGTAGAAGAAATCCTCGCGACAATCTCCAATCCAATTGTTCTAACAAAAAAAAAATGACTTTCGCTTCTAGCGAAAATAGCTGATAAATAAAGAGATAAATAAAAGTCCGTTAAGCACGAGAAATGGATTTCCATTTTATTGTATTTATTACTTATTATTTATTGTAATTGTATTTATTACGTACTAATTACAGGTGTAAAATAAAATACTCCTTGCTTTGGGGATGTTCGCGACTCAATTGCGGGGCCATAGGGGTAGCTTTGCATGGGTCGTTGTATTTGCGGACAGTGCTTTGGACTATCGAGATGGGGGAATAGCCGAGAGTTTGATGGCCGCGGGTTATTACCGATAGCTCGGAGACGAAAGCGGCGTCGGTGGTGGTTGAAAGTGAAACCACGGTGCAATCAGCGGCGCCCATATGTCAGACGGGCAACGTTAGCGCGTGCACTCGTGTTAATTGGGGGGAAATGCGCTCCGCTGCCATTCGTCGTCCCCCGATGTGCTTCTGCCTCGATCCAAAGTCCTCGATTGTCCCCCAAGTAGAACCCCTTGGGTCCCCGAAATCGCCCGGCAAGACAAGACACCGCGCGAGGGAATTGAAAAATCTTTACCGCAGGATCCACCGAAATATCCGAAATAAGGAAAATATGGAAAACTGATGAATCGAACGATTTACGTAATTCAGTAGAATTTAAGGATGTACTTATTCTCTTCCTAATGAGCAGATAAGTCTTCAATTAAATTGTTGAACTATTTAAATAATTGAACAGCACTGAAGGTCGGAGTTTCTTGTTCGTTGCTTTGACTTTAAATTTTCACGGACATGGACCGTTGAATTAGACAGATGTTTTAAGCACAGGACGCAGACGAGGCGTGTTAAGGAAGTTCTGGCACGTGCTCTTTATCATTCGAACACTCCGCTCGGCTTTCTGAAGGTACTTATTACTTATCGCAGTGATACGCGGGAGAGTCTCTTTAGATTATTCCGGAATCCTTAGATACCCGTCCGTAAGACACGGGAGGAACGCAGACGTTTTTTACTAGCGGCCAAGTGTTTTCACGCTCCGCGTCTTACGTTATCGACAACGTGCGATAACGCTTTAATCGGAACACTGCGCAAATGTAAAATATACATTTTACAAAAAATTGCTGATATAAGGGAATCAACATTCTCGATTATAACTCGGGCTCGGCTTTCGTTCAATAATGGTTCTAAACGTAGCTTCAAATACGTTCATCACGTTAAATTTAGTTTTATTTGCCGGACGTTGAGGCAACGATGGTGAAAAATTTTTCAAAGATGGATCAGACGCCGTGAGTGATGCGAATCTCAGCTGCACTTGGCATCTGCAACGGCCAGCCTTTCTTTTCCACGAAACTTGGCGATTTAGGTGGCTCGTCAATACCGCTGTTTACACACGAGAAAATTTCACGGGAGATTGATGAAACGCCACGAAAGTTCGGGCGCGTTTTAAATGGTCAGCCTGGTGTTTGATATGAGACCATTAGCGTCCCTCACGAATTTCACTCCCCATCGGTTTTTCCCGACTTTCACTTAAATTCGTCCGCCTCGATCCAGGATCATTAATCGATCGACCATTTCCCCCGGGGATAGCTTTGCCCAAATAACGACGGAATTCGACCATTTTTACAGTTCAATGTAACCGTCTTTAAATCTCGGATAATCCCACGGTATACAGGAGAAATTGTGCAAGGAAAAGTGAACAATAGACAGAGTTGGCAGATTTTTAGTAAAATATTTTTACACACATTACTGAATAATTCCTTTACCTAAAGGACGTCCTGCGTAAATGAAATATTCTAATGACACACATCGTAGACCTTTGATCGATGATTTATAAATTATTAATTGCTCGACTTACGCACTCGGAGTATGTATTTTAAAATTGTTATTTGTCCGGAGGAAGGTAGACCGTCGTTCTGTGCAAAGTCCTAAGTATACGGAAACGGTTGAAAGGAGAAGTTGCCGTAAGTTTAGGGCAAACAGTTCGGTTCGGGGCCCGTTGGAAAATCCGGGAGGTTGTTTGATACAGGATCATTAGCGTGCACGGGCGGAAATCTCCTTTCTTGGGCAACAGAGGCACCGATCGGTGAACGCGAGGCCGGCGACCCCATTGTCCGCACGAAGCACAAAACGAGTGACCATAAATAATTAGGAGACAGTTGCCGATTTGAATGTTCGCGTGAGAGTGGCCAGCAGGGAGGAGGTCGACCCTGGAAAACCATTAATTTATCGTAAACTCGCACGCCTGGAGTACGAGAGGGAAGGAGAGGAAGGAAGGGAAAGAAGGGAAGGAAGGGCTCCTGCGGGACCCCCTCGTACAGTCTTAACCCCGAATAATCGCGGGGACAGGTGATCGCCAACTGAACCCAACTGACCAGTAGCTCGTCCACCTAGGCGCGGAGGGTCGGTCAGTCTCTTCTCCCCTATGCAAATGGTCCCGGGCCTCTTTCAAACCTACCCGCCCGTTCTCGAGAATCCTTTGATTTATTGCTCAATCCTCATGTGAAATAATCGTCCCATATTTCCGTACATATCGCGTCGATATTCCCGCTGTTGTTAAAACTCGTGCAATTAATGAACAAAATTCCATCAAATACGTGAATTAACAGGCGTAAACGAGAAATATTTACAGCAACGCAGAGTTGTCAAAATATTCCCCGTGGGCATTGTGTATTTATTTCGAGTAAAATATTTCATTCTCTTTGGTGAAAATTAAATTAAAAACGTCGAGTCAGATGGCTGGGAATACGGGTAGCGTGTCTCTGGACGACAATAGTGATTGTAATCGAGTACTTCTCATTACTACCTCGGTCGTTTTCATTGTCGTTTCAACCCTTTACGACCTTCTCGTCTTTTCTTCCATTTCGTTCCTTGTCCGTCGCGTCGGCCTTCCGGAGTTCCCGTAGTTCGCGTTAAAACAGACGACGTAATAAAGGAGAAAGTGTTATTAGGGCCGAGTCCTTTGCCGAAACCGCCTCGGCAACCACAAGGACAAGGGAACCAAGGATTCAACCTTCCCAGACAAATCCTGTCCTTCTCTCCAGAAATTACGTAGCCATTTCATCCCTAAAATATTCGCAATACCTTAAAATTAAACACTTCTCACAATCTACACTGCTACGTAAAAATTGTTGAACCCATAAAAAACTTGTGGTCCACGTGACATTTTTGATAATCACACACGATCCTTTATTACCGCTGATTCAAGCTTCCCGATGATTTGTCTACTTATTTATCAATCTCTGTCTTCGGTTTTCTTTCTCGCATTAGTGACTGCTGCGACGCCGGGTAGGTTCATAAATAAATTAATTAAGCGCGCTCAGGCAACTGATAATGTTAAAATAATACCGCAACAGGACAATGGGGCAAAGCCGTCCCCCTTCTGAAAGAGAAACGGAGCTAGGCCCGTGCACGTATATATAGACACAGTGACGGAGGTTCTTAAACTCGCTCCTCCCGGAGTTAATTTCGCGGCATTAACAGTCGAAAGAGTGCGAACAAAAGGGCTCCGGGGGTAAAGAAGGCAGATAAGGGAAGGAAGGAGGCAACACAGGAAATATGAACACACTCATAATATAGGCGCCTACGCCGTCGCCAACCAACCACCGTTTCTAAGGACCAGTGATTCTCCAAACCACCCCCCGAACGTCTATTAATATACCTAAATTTACGCGCAAGAAATATTTCAATCAACCCATATATTCATTGATGTAAAATAAACTTAGCAAAGTCGGAGTACGACTTGAAAATTGGTACAAAGGAAATTCTGTTTTACTAAACATTTTCCTGTAAAATTCATTTTTAAACACAAAATTACACTTTTACGAGCATGTTTTTGTTAAATATTATCCATGCGTATTCTTCGTTAATGGGAAATTATGAAATTTACGAAATTTTTGACGATTTGAGAACCACTTGGAGAAAATACCCACTGTTGTTTTGTGAACGGAGAGTCAACAGGGCGTAGTAATAAACCTATCAAAGACCTACGCCGGCATTATAAAGAAAGTAGGCATCCGTTTACGCGGGCCAGCAATATATTTCGCTCTCCATGAAACTGAAAATCGGCGTTTTGCATAGGGAGATAAAAGTATAATAATGTACCTAAGCGGGTACTACGCCCGATTATTGAGCGGAATTAAAGGTAGCTCTGGAAAATTGTCGGGGATAAAGTGAAAGTTTAACCCATTTGCCAGGTCAATCGATTTACGAATATCGTTACATTCACCTGTGTGAGAATCATCGAATCACTGACTCTTTCATTCTTCGTGAAATTCATGCGCCAAGAAATAAACATATTTTCCGTACAAAGCATTACCTACGCACGTCATCACGGGATTCTTAGAACAGATTATTCGCACGCTCTTGATATCAATATTTTCGCGAAATAACGTACGGTCGACCATGATCCAGCATTTCGACGGCAATGGCAAAAAATGGTTAAATCACTACCTTACGTTTCCTCGAAGATAATCAGTCGAGAACGTACACCTTCTAAACTGAAATCAGTGAGAAAATTGTTCGGTCTGTTTTCTAACTTCAGGCGAATAAAAGAGTAGCGATTACGCGGTGCGAGTTAATGGAAGGACACGAAATAAGTGATAAAAAGTGTAACAGGGGGATAGATGGTAGGCGTATGTATGGAGAGGTGGGGGCGGGGGTTAGGAGAGGGTGAGAGAGTCGGAGAACCTGCATGGGTTTTCGACGTACAAAAAGTAATTATGGGATGGTTTCCGGTAATCATATCTAGAGCGCATTGAATGAGCGCATTGTTCGAAGACCCCTTCACCGATATACGCTTGTACGCGGCGCCACCCCCGATGAACCGCTACTAGGTTTTCCCCTTCGCTTCCCAACTCACTTCTGTCGTACACACCATGCGAATTGTCACGACTACCACCCTTCGCACGCAACCGCTGTGTAACCACCAACGCCACATACGGCATCTAAGGGAAAGTCAGCACATTGCAAACTACCCCTACGCAAGGACTTGTCCGTATTTTAATACCGGTGTAATAATTAACGAATTTTTTGTACAAATGAGAGCCCGAGGAGAAAAGTGTTTAGCAGAAAGGAAAGCAATAAATAGAAATTACCCGTACAAAAGGACATTGTGGAAATTGATTTATATTAATCTTGATAATGAAGGACTGTTTTAATATTGTACTGCTTTGTGTGGAAAAATTCTGCGGTATTGTAAACCAGAGGACATTCCGTGTTTTGTGCACGATTAATGACAATACGACGTTACTGGTAAATTATAATGAAGGCGGCGTGTGTCATTAGAGCTAAAAACCGGAAAGTCGGTTTTCCTTTCAAAGCGAGAATGTCGGGGGGAACCGCGCTCGTTCTTACCGTGACTTTAAAACGCATGGCGTGACGGTATGTCGAAAATTGGGGGAGTAAACGGAGGCATCCACAGTATTATTCCCATTATTCCCCGCGCACCTTTAACCCGCGGGTTATTTACGAGAAACACCGTGTCTGCCACGCACTGTTCTAAAATAAAAGTACATCACTTTCCTTGCACGCAGTTACGGGGATTTAAGTGCGTTGAACGAGACGTCGTATCCGACGGCAAGTTCCATAAAATTTCTACTCGGAAAAGGACATTCAAGTAAAGCAAAAAATCCAATATACCCTGGAATATATCAATGTAAAATGGATACATTTATAATCAATATAACAAGTAAAATCTGTGATATATGGAGAACTGTTGCATTTAAAGCAGACTTTCTTAAGCACCTATTTTACATAAAACAGAGAAATGATTATCTTTTTCTGTTTTCCTTCGTTTGGACTCATTCCTTTTGTCGTCAAAGAAAGAAGTTTGTCATTCGTGGATGGATTAATGTATAAATAAGGTAATAAAAGGCGTGCGTGGCGTGTTGACCGGAGCCTAAATTTGACCCTCGACGTCAACGATGACTTTTCGAGCGTGGTTCAGTCAAAGGCCGCATTACTGACTCCGGTTCAAACGTTCGAATGCCAAAGTGCCGGTTCTCGGGCCGGTGTGCACGCATGCACACTCCCCCCTTGCCCCCCCCCCCCCCCCTCTCAACCGACCGAACTCCCGGTTCTCGTTGCAACCAAGCCAGAACCGCCGATCTACCCCCTCCCCCTCCCCCGGTTGTCCTCCTCTCTAGCCCGATGGTTATTTGCGGTGCATGCACGTCCGTTCTCGCCGGTATTAAAAGCCGACGCCGAAAACGCCCGTCGGGATTTCATTTCGAACCTCGACGACGACGTCCAATTCTTCGCGCCACGACGAAAACATTTTTCACGGGGAAGAATTTCACTGACAATGAGAGTCCCTTAGAGTGCACTACCTAAAGGCCTTCCGTTGCCCCGCTCTTGGTTTTGGAACTATTATTTAGCACGATGCGAATTAGCTTAAGTCGCGGTAAATTGGGTTTAATCGCAAGATTTCGTGCTAATCAACACCATAATTTCACGAAACCTCGTACGGATTAATCTGAATATTACAGATGGTTCGAGAAACTCTTGAGTGCCAATTTTTCTGACGACCTAAGTAGGTAAATAATATTTAAGAAACATGTGTTCAGAAAGTATGAAATTCCGTACTTTGCATCATAAATTACCCGATCTTTCTGCGCACCGTTCAATATCACAACTCTGTAACCTGCAATTAATGAACTGCCATTACGTACGATCATCGTACGTTTTTCGCATCGCGCCGGAAGGTTCTTCCACGATTTTTGCCGCGGTGAAAATGAGTTCCGTATTGCCGAGCGGCGAAGGTCGTTCGGTGCGGCGAGAGAGCGAGGGGAGGATGGAGGGCGGAAAAACATTGGATCGGAGTGGCTCGGAAAAACTATGTACGTAGTGCGCCGTGAGAGAGCAAAGAGCATGACAGACAAGGGTTGCAGGGGTGCAGGGCTGCGACCCGACTGACCCTGGCTCGGTGGCCCGGCCGCCTTCGGAGCCCTCTGCAGCCCTACTCCGGCCACCCTTACCCTCACCCTTAGCCCCAGGGGTGGAAGGAAGCCGGGCCGGCCCATTTTTCGCGCCCCACTTGACTCCTCGTCCCCATTGGCTGCCGCCCTTTCGCTCTGACCTCTCTTCCCTCAACCACCCCTCCCCCCTCTGTCACCGTGCACCGCTGCATTCCGCGCTAGACTCTTTCCTCGCCGAGGAAGAAACAGAGAGGGACGGAAATAGATGGCATCGGACACGAGTCCTAGGCTAGCTCTCTGTCGATGTGTTTCGTTTCGCTTACTGAATCTACACGATTTTACTTGCCTTTTTCATCTATCAATGTGACGCGTAACGTCCGTGTATTGCGATAAATCTGTGTCATTTGTTTAAATAGCGAGTCGCGTCAGAATTATTTGTTATGTTTCATCAAGGTCGAATGAAATTATTATCTACGTAATTCTGATAATTCGCAATGTCATCTAAATTTCTTGGTTTTACATCAAATCTTGTGACATTAAATTCGATTTGAGGGTATTAGGAGAAAGTCGAGGAAGTCCGGAAGACTTCGGCAGAAGTCCATATCCGTAAGAACAGAAAGTTTTCCGACTCTTGTCAACAGCGACGACGAGCCGGTGACGTTGGGGCTGCTGGTGGTAGTGATCCGTTTGGCAAAAAACGTAGTAATATTATCAGCAGGTTGAAGAAGCCCATAGAGCACAGCACAGAGGGAGGGGGAGCGCCACTCTTGACTGAGGGGCGAAAGACGGGAAAGAGGAAGCGGGTACTATAACGGAAGAATGCGCGAGATAGTCCATACGCAATAGTGAGAAGACGTCGTCGTAGAGTTAGGAGTGAAAGAAGGGGAGGAGAGTGGATGAGCCAGACAGAGAGAGAGAGAGAGAGAGAGAGAGAGAGAAAGAGCGTGCGGCAGGGCCTTACGGCTGATAAAAAGCGAGATAGAACTCCGCAACGAGTAGAAGCAAGAGGCTTCGAGTCCGAAAGAAGAGGGAGAGAGACGAAGAAAGACTGCCGGACAAGGAGGAGAAAGAATGGTCAGGGGCTGAGTGGGAGAGGGAGAAGGACAGAGCGCAAGTAGGGACAGTCGCGAAGTGGGTACAGGGCGACGTGGTCGAGCACGACGTCGGCGGTGGTGGTCGGGTGTGAGGGTAGGGCAACGACGTAGCCAATGAGAGGCCGGCCGGGGCGCGCCCGGGACTCGACCCCACCTTCGGTATCCATGGCAACGAGTGGGTGCCCGCGAGAAACCCGTGAGGGTCCGTCGGGTGGTGGGGGGGCCCCAGGTCGGTGTCAGGGGTCGCCTTAGTCGGCAGTCGGTCTCTGGTCGGCCCCAAGAATAGTCGTATTGACGCGCGGTAGTCGAGTATCGGCTCTCTTCCTCCTCCTCCTTTCGTCTTCTCTGCCGGAGCGCGCGGGCGCGACGGAGGGACGACGCACACGCACCACCGACGAGGATTTCCACGGGAGAAAGGGAGACGGAAGAACACAGCGAAAAAGAGAGGAGCGACCAGTGAGCGCGCGGCCTGCCAACCGCCCAGGGAGAAGGATATACGATAACCAACGAGAGAAAGAGAGAGAGAGAAGGGGCACATATCACGCGCGCAACCATATATACAAACACATACACACACAGGCACGTACATACACCACTACCACTACACACAGATGCAGCGTGTATACACATACGGATACACACAGCGATACGAAACGGTGCGATAGAGGAACGTGTGTGAACGCGCGAGAATCGCGAATCGGGACTACGGGTTGCGTTCTCCTCTGATCTCGGCCTCAGTAAAAGGTGACACACCGTGTCGTTCGCCGGACGTGCTGTTATCCAGGACCTTCCACGTGACGAGGTCACCTCGCGATCGACCTCGACGACCCACTCGTGCGGTACCGCGATACGTCAACAGAAGGATCGATCGATCGATTGATCCTCCAGCTGCCAGTCAACAACCGGCAATACAATTTGAACTTTGGACAAACAGGAATCTACAAGTGTCCGGGGTCAGCGCAGATTCAGCTTCGATGAGAGACACTTTGGACCACCTGGATTCTTGGTCGATGATTTTCAAAGAAAATCCCTGCCCCGATTTACGTGGGATTTTTTGAAGGTTGACCACTCCAGTGGGCACAGTTGGCCGTAGTGAAATTCTCATGTGTTTCAAGATAGTTGGGACTAGTGTTAATACTTTTACGTTCGTTCTCAGTTCCCAAGTAAACTTGAACAAGAGCCACCGTTTGCTAACACAGTGAACCGTTGCACCAGTGAAGTTATTTAAAAACGGATTAGAAAAGAAAGAAACCTAACGTTAATTTCGATGAGTTCTATACTTGAGTTCCTTCATTCAGTGATTCTCAGTGACTGTGTTTCCCGAGTGACGATGTCTTACGTTGGATTCACCTTTTCACGAGTGACAGTGATTGAAAAGTTATTCGACTCGTCCTGCTAAACTCTCTACAGATACTTCGTGTATAGATATACCCGACAGCCCTCTCGAGTAAACATTAGATGACAGTGAGAAAGGTCGAAGCATCGTTGTCTCGAGTCTCTCAAAGGACCTGCAAAACCAGTGTAGCCCAACTTTGGACCGAAATAAAATAATATCAGTGGTACACGTTATCCCTCGACTTCTCGATCATCGAATCGAGCCATCGTAATCGTCGGCCGTGCGAAAGGATAAAAAGATCCATCTCGGGCGAGGTGAACGGAAGATAGGGACTGTCGTTTCGAGGGTAATTCCGCGCGTGCACATAAGCCAGTCGCCAGGGTGGTTCGAGGGGGGTCAGGTGGCGCGGACGCCCTGGCGACTGCCGGGGTGGTTTACCCGGCCGCGACGGCGACGTTGTTCCCTGGCCGGGTGCCAGCAGGACACCACCACCCGGAGTTCACCACCACGTTGGAGCTGGGGTTCCCGGCGCGCGGCACCACCGCCTCAATGGCGCTGGTCGCCCCGCCGCCCTCGTGGGCCTCGCGGGACCCCGGGGCCGCCGGTCTCGGCACGACTTCCGCCACCGGCGGACCCATACAAGTAGGCCCGCCACCCCCGATGCCACCGACCCACTTAACCCCCTCGGCTACGCCGGAGGACATCACCTGTCTCGTGCCTGCCGGCGCTGTTCTCACCCCCAGGGACCCTCTGCCCCCGAGCACGACCCCCGGCAGCCAGGCCAACAGCTCGCAATCCGGCAGCTCGCAGACCGACAAGTCGCCGAACATCGAGTGTGTCGTTTGCGGTGACAAAAGTAGCGGTAAACACTACGGCCAATTCACCTGCGAGGGTAAGTCAATGTTCCTCAATGTCCGTTAATTAATGTTGCGGAGGACTTTCTTTGCCGGTGTCGCAAGTCGAGGGAAAATTACGGAGGGAATGAACCGTTGGGAGATGGAATTTTCCTTCCTGTATTTCCCTGTCCTTTCTTTGCTTTCTTTCCTTCCTGCGAATCGAAGGGAAGAATGTGTCGTAGTGTGTTTTCGATTTTCTTTTACGCGTGCACACGCCTCGGGATGAACCACTCCGTGATCGATTGGCCGTGGCGAAGGGTATCCCTTACCTGTCCCACCAATTTGTCACTACAAGAGCCAAAACTCATTCGCATCAGAATAGCCGTCACCTACCTCAATGCTCGCGCCAGCATTAATTTATTCAAGGCGCGCAACGGAGAAGGTGATAAAAACGGGACGAAAGAACCGTCGAGAAATAAGTGTCGGAAGAAAAGAAAGACGGAGCGAGTGTGCCGCTCGTTCAACGGGCGTGGAGTGTAGGAAAAAACAAAGAGTTACCATTAATAACTCAGTGGGGTGTTCCTCATAACGCTTACACGTCTGTTGGGAGGCTAATAACGATGTAATAGGGCCTTAGGAATTGAAGCGAGAAAAGGGACGGTAGAACGAGAGGAAAGTCCTCGCTGGGAACAAGATTCGTTTTCGTACGAACACGGCACAGGTGTTAGGTGTCATTAATATAACGATAATATTCGTGCGATCGCTGGCAGTCCCGAAAAAATAACGTAAATTCATGTGAAACGAAAGAAGTTTTCTAACATTTTGTATGCTGAGAGATTGGCTGCTCCGATTTGTGCTTGGCACAATTAGAAACTACTTTCTTCGCAGTGCTAGAGTATTTTTTTGCTAGCAAAATATCTCAATTTACAGAATTGGGCGCAGAGTGCAAAGACCGTGCGTATTCAGAAAAAAGATGGCAGTTGATTATCATCTGGCCAGCCGTAAATCACAAGTAATAAATTATTTAGTTGATATTAAATTACGGCGATAAATCTCGGTAAACGAATACGCCAATGAATTATCGCTACATCTCCGGCGATCGGGGCGATTAATTGCGTCGGATCTTCCGTCGTTCGTTGATCAATTAAACGTGATCCTACCTCTTTGGCCGAGTCGAATACGCGTCTCTTTCATTAGCTTTGAGTAATGACGGACGATGCATTTTCAATACCATCCACGAGGCGTTGGAACGACGCGTTTCAGGAATTCCATTACCCGCGAATACTCCGAAAACGTATATTCGTTAGGTGGATGATGATGACGAGATAAGCGGATAAACAGCGACAGAGAAATGGCCATCTGGCGGTGTTTGTCATTTCCTTGAAACCGCGTTGATTCCTTGCTTGCCATCAAATATTTATGTCCAGTCGGTCGTTGATCGATCTGATCGATGGCTGGTCATAAATCAGCGCTCGATTAAAGGATACTCCATTGGGCTCTCGCTGATGGAACGTAGGCATCCCTTATGCGGCCGAAATCACAGTCGGCCTTTTACGCCCGACGATATTCGAGCTCGTGGAACTCGTTTGACTGCGTTTCGGTAAATCATTTACACGCTTCTAGCGGCCGGCCGACGAAGGGTCGAATCCTCAGGGCGAGGGCCGAGGGAGGTAACGAAGAAGAATGTCACGGCCCGTAGCGGACAGACGGACAGACGGACGGACTCAGGTTAATCGAAATCTACAGCAACCCTCGGAAATCAGGAGTTATACCCAGCAACGGCAAGCCCCGTCTACCTTTTTGCCCTCCACCCACTGCATGCCCTATTATCCGGAATTACGCCTTATTGATACCAGATTGCCCAGGGTAATTTATATCTCGCGAGTGATTTAGTGGCCACGAGGGCCTTGATTAATGGACACGCCTGTTTGCGGTTCCTTCTTTTTACCCCTCGCCCTCTCCCACTGTCTTCCTTCCCTGCGATTCCTTATAACGCCGACAGAAAGTAGAACGACGCGTATGCCTCGGTGAGGGTTCGCTGCCGCTTGTAATCGACTAAAACTATAACAATTATTCCGCCGCATTTAACACACGGGCACGAGTAAAATCAGATACCATGTGCACGTACATATGTACCCCTTTCTCGGTCCAAGCATTTGCAAATCCTCCGAGAATCTACGGGTTAATAAATTTCGTCGTGAATATTCGGAAAAATTAGACTCGTACTCTCTTCATAAATAATTCTACGATCCTCCGTTTAATACCTACGTCATTACACAGAGAATTTAAGTGCCTATTGCACAACGTTTCTGTCATATTACTCTTTATTGAGTCATAGTTTTACACCGTACCGATTATCTTGGCTCAATAAATTGCCGGACCTTCGTGAAAGTCTTGGCACGTACGGACGTATTAGAATTTCGGTTAAGTTGCCCCGAAGTGTTCGCAAAGCATCGATTGATTACACCTTTAAGCGTAATCGACTGGTAACATGAACCGTCGGGTCGAAGCTCGCAAAATCCTCATATTGGACGTAACCAGCCCCGACTATTTTTGCATGGACCGTGGCCGTCCTGGCCGTCGTCGAACTACCAAACTCTCATTAAAATTCATGAGTACCTATCTCTCTGTCGAGACGAGGCATGGTACTAGGTACGTGCTTACGTTCGGCGTATGCAGACGGCCACATACACGGGCCGCCGAGGATACGTAGCCTGCATAGCCATCGTTGTTCCCGGCTACGTAGGTCGTAGACAAGTGTACGTAGATACGTAAGTACGTACCTGCGAGTCTGGCTGGCTCAAGAGGAAGGTGATTCGAGAGAGAGTGCGGTTAAGCAGCGCTCAGCGTAAGGCCGCAGACCACGGCCGACCATCCAGACCTTCCCTAATGACGTTTATTATCGCGAGAATTATTATAATGAGCGCGTACCCGGCTGAAAGACGTAGATCGCGATTGTCCGCTTTTGATCCACTTTGCCATGTCGTCCGAGGGGCATTTACGCCCTGACAATCGCTCAACAGATCCCAGTTGGCACAAGTACCGTTTCATTCGAGACAACGTTTTACGAAAAATCCTAAACGTTAGTCAGGAATCTTCCCTTGGGACGTAAATGGCAATTCGACAAAATTGACAATGTTTTTCAGCGGGGAATTGTACTCTGCGTTCTTACTCGTCAGTAAACGAATGTACGGGACGACGAAAATATTGACACGAACAAACACAGGACAGTTGCACGATTTGCTTGCCCGTTGACCGAGGAATATTTTTACCGATCGAACATTGTACTCGCGGGGCCGTAAAGCACGTCTAATCAATGCGCTACGTGTCGGTGTACGCGTAAACCGTGTGCAAATGCGAATTTCACTGGGAAACGCGAAGCCCCCGACGGACCGACGGAAAAGTACGGGTGGGAAAAATAGGGGGAGAATGCTGGATGAAAAGAGAAAATGAGTCGGGAGAGGAGACGAAACTGTCGGGTGATTAAACCCCAACGAGTCCGCGCCGCTCTACGTCATTTGGGTTGACGTTGCCGGTTATACACCTGCCGCTCTGGTTACCGCCGTGCGGGATGTGCCAGCCATTTCCACCTGTGTGCCGTTTAAATCGCGCGTAATCGCTCATACGAGCGTGCATTTCACGACCGTCCAGCCAGATGTCAGTCAAAACTGGCACGAGCATCGCCAGCCAGTTGTAAACTAATTTCAAAGAACTCCAATCACGATTATCGAGTAATGAGGAACGTCTAATCACGGTATTCGTAGAAATTCATCAAAATAATAGCACTGGTAATTGCACAGTCCTTGCTCTTATTCCGCTTAGTTTCTGATTACGTGTCGTCTTAATTTTGAGCTACTTTTCTGTGAAATTTCCTGCCCCCTTGCTTTGGTTTTGCTCTTTGGATCTTGTTGCGGGTCAGTGTGGTTTCCTGCGGGAAATAATTGCGGGGTGAGGGGCACAGTAGGCCACTGTCGGCGCGTGACCAGGACACGCGAAAATGCTGGGAAAGATACACTTTAATAGAGTGGCGGTTCTCGGATAATTACTCCCCTCGTTGGCGCCCTATCGGGCGGAATTTAAAACTCTCTTCCCGAGATTTAGTAGCCCGTCCTTATTTTTAAGCCCATTCTCTCCCTCGGCGCTATCTTATCATGTTTATTTCACGTCACAAGTGACTCATTTTTCAAGACCGCTGGACAAAGCAGTTATTTTTCTTAGAAGCGACAAAACAGGGCCAACGGAATGATGTTTTACCTTGAACGGTCCCTCGTTTAGGTGCAATAATTGAACGTCCCTGCGCGTGAGACGCAATTCCCGGCATTCGTCGGGAAATTCGCGGAAAAACCCACTGAAATTGTGAAATGCGCAATAATTGAAACATGACAGGGGGGAAGGTGAAGAAAACGAAGTCGCACGTGGCATTACGACATCGGTGTCAAAGAACACACCTTTTTATGTGGCCGCGTGTATCCCTCGTGGCATGTTAATTTCCTGCAATTTGTCCCAAGTGCCGACGAGCGAGCTTCGACTCGGGCAAACGAGACGACCGACGGTTAAGAATCTGTCTTTTAATTGAACGCTCGAGTTACGCACCTGCCTCCCCCCCTCTGGCCGTTCCAATTACATCCTCAGTTAAGATATTTACTATTATTAGGATCCATTCTCGCACATTCCCCGCACCGCTACGGTTCCGGGAAAGTTAATCCTCCCGTTCTATCTTCCGTCCACAATAACCTTCACTTTTCGGTTCATTTCCCCTCGTCAATCCTCAGCATACTCTCCATTGTTTCCTCTCTTCGTTCCTTGCCATTGACCCGTCGAAAGCGCCGCCCGCAGATAATTCTATCATAATACTCGCAACGCCTTTTTCCCCCATACGCCTGCAACATAAGAATCATCGGGAGAAATGAGAAAAAAGGTGAAATGACTTGTACACCGTACGGAATTCGATGCAAGTGCTTGCAAGCATTGTGATAAAATTATGTTTGTGAATGTGTACGACGGATCTGTTGCATTACGCGTGTTTTGACGTTTCTCCCTTCCCCCTTTTCCTCTATTTTGTCTGGTTATCAAGTCCAGCATCCCCTCAGCCACAGCATTGAAGATGCTGCTTTTTCATTGATTATCGTTTCTCCGTTGTTTTCCTTGATTCATGTTGTAGGTGTCATTGTTCGTGTAATGTGTCGATGTTTGCAGAAATGCCATAATTCACTTGTGTGTGTGTGTCTCGTGTTCGCACATGACACTAGGTATAATGGTGTGTGTGTGTGTTTGTCGTAACAGGAGTTTGTTGTCCTTGCACCGAGGGTGAGAGATGAAAAGCGTGGAGACGGTGGAAATTCTCCTCTGGCGATCCGACGGAAACGAGACGAGCATCGCCGGTTAATTTCCATAATTAGCCGGGCACACGCTTGTGCACGGCTAATTTTCACGAGTCACTCGCCCGGCTATTTGCCGATAACCCCGGCGTAGCCGCGGCCGAATCAGCCGCGTCACGAGACACACGCACGTCCTGACAAATTGACGATAATTCGCGATCGTTTGACATCGCTTGACATCAAAATCAATCCGTCCACGTAATAAAGTGATCGCCGACAATCAGCGCGATTACGCCAATGAACGTCCAATGGCCAGTGCACATGCACAATGCATCCTCACCGAGCTCCCGTGTGATTTCCAACGGAGGATTTTGCCGACGACCGACGGCCCGGTCTGTCGCCAAGTGCATCGCCAACGACCGAGCCAGGATAACAATAAAATAACAACATTAACGCGAATAATTACGAACCTAAAGGGAAAGGGAAGTGGAGAATAAAAACTTGAACGAGGGACATTGTGTTCTCTCTTAAATGTTCTAAAAAGAATCATTGAATATTTCAGTAAATATTTCTTGACATGCAAAATGGTTATGTTGGGCATTTTTAAAAATGTTATTCGTGTCATTGTGTCCCCTGGATTTTAGACGGTACTCAGAACGCAGAGGTATAGTTGTCCCTTTACTGTTATTCTACTGAAAGTGAATCGTCCGTTGAAACGAGAGCAGCTTGGATATTTGACGTAGGCTCGATCTATTAAAACGACTCCGTTTTCCGCTCGTCCTCGCCGTTACATAAAGCCGTGCCGGAGTAAATTATGCATTCTGAAATGAGGTGTGACTCGGTTTCTGTAACAGGTGCTTCCACGAGATGGATGAAAGATGACGAAAAATAAAAATGCCGCGTAGACGCTGATATCTCTTTCATTGGTGTTTTCATTAAACCTATTTCATACTTCATTATTCATCGGACGATATGGATAAGACGTGGAAAAAACTGTAATAGCGAGTTGCATTAAATTACACACTGGATTAGATTCTAATAAAGACGTTTACAAGTTTGGCTAATATTGAATCGATACTCTGAGTATTCGAAACCTACGAAAAACTTTGAGTTAAGAGAAACATTATTCTCCGCGTGTGTTAAGATTTGTAGGAAAATAGGATGGAATGTATTAGGCGGTGAGTTTCCAGTGGAAGGTGACTGGCAATCTTTCCTTATCGACGACTGTACAACCTGTTTGAAGAACCCATAATCATTTTGGCCACGCGTATCCGGCACGGTTGCTTTTGTACCGATGCAGATGAACCGTAATTAAAACATTGCGCCGTTCATTACGCAGCGCTGTCAATAAGTTAGACTTTTGCAAAGTCTCGTGCGAAGCGATCTGCGCGTAGAAAATCAGCACGTTTCAATTACACTAAACTCAACTCTTCAGACTTTTTCAATTAGCGAATAAACAAGATGACCCAAAAGGTCCAGGTGAATCGACGTGTTTAAGCATTTCCTAGCGAGGAAAGTGTCTTCGGAGAACCCATCGATGCAGAGGGAAGGGTTATGACGTGTGTGTTGAATGTGACGTAACCGGGTATCCCGTAAGGTTTGTGCGTCCCGACGCGGAAATATTTTGATTAATGACGGCGCGTTTTTCCTCGTAGCTCGGCCGGGCAACGGCCCGATTCCAAAACCGGCCGGCCCGTACGTGCCGGACCCTCGGAAGGTTCCTGCATTGTGCAAACAGACGGTCTCGAAGGAGGGCTCTTGCCGTCTAAGGTCCTGGGAAAAGGAGAGAGTCCCGTGCGTGGCCGCCCGGGGAAAACTGGTCCCCTCCCCCCTCTGGCAGCGCGTTAAATGTCCGGCCGCATTATTTCAGCGGGCGAAATAATGGACAGCGGCCTGCAGGCGTGTTAACGTCCGACCAGTCGGACTTGTTCGCGCCGCTATGCCTGTGGCACATTATGTATGCCTCGCTGCTGGCCACCGGCCGAGCCGAAAGGGAAACTGGTCCTTGTAAAAACGAGGAAATCACCGAACCCGCCGGACGCTCGTTTTAAAACGCCGCCATACGGGCCAATCGAAGTTCGCCAGTCTACCTCGAAAGATCTGCATGAATTATGTAGAGTTTCTACACATCAGCTGCCGTCGTAAGTTTCCACAGGAATCGTACACGACACGATCGAGTTTTCGGTTTGTGCCTTGACGTTGGTTTGTCCGGTTCGCGGAGTTCGATACACGAACATAATGCAATGGTTGAGGTAATAGCTTTAATTACAGAGGTACTCGTGTACACGTGGATTCGTATTTACTCGAATGGAGATACACAGCGGGTACAATAAAACGAAGGTACGAGAGAAAGTCAGCTGTTCCTCGAGAGGGATTTTTACGAGTAGCAAATCTTCGTCTCATTAACGTCACGTATATCAATCTCCGTTATCCTAAATTCCATCAGAACGTGTCCCAAGTATCTTTAAAAACATAGAAAATTAGTGGTGAATTACACCTTAAGACTGTGATTTTTCTCTAAACCTGCCCACGTTTTAATTCCTTGTTAAAATTCGCAAGTATCACTAAGATCTCGTGGCGAAGCAATGTTTGCAGATGGCAGAGCCGTGTTAGATAAGCCGTAATTTGGCACAATTTGTCGGCGTTGGCCCGTAAAGTCCAAGTGGGCTCGTAAAACGTGGATCCCGTGGAAAGCACGGGTCAGCCGAGAGAACGGGCCGAGGATTTATATTGAGCGTTTCGAAGTCTCCGGATCGAAGATTCACGGTCCGCGGTCCCGGGACACAAGGCCGTAAATCAAAGGCTCCTCTCGGGGGAACATAAAGTCCGGTCTTAATCTCCGTGCGAGGTTCGCAGGCGATTCCCTCGGATTCGTAGGAAAACTGGCAAACTGTCCGTAGACGTACGCTCGGAGAAACGTACATTAATCTGCCGATTACAGGAGCCCGGGGAACCTCCCATTCGAAGTACCGCGACTCCAACACGGTTCTTCGTCTTGGGTTATTGCGCAATAGTCGTTCGACCCTCCCCCCCCCTCTCTCTCTCTCTCTCTCCAACACCGCGCCTTCGCCGACCCGAACCCTCGGTTACCGTCTCCGATTGTCCCTTCGCCGTGCATAACCAGCCAGCCGATCTGTGATATACGTCATCGATATGCACGTGTAACCTATCAACCCCATAGCTAAGAGCCTGGAAATAACGATTACCCTTCCACGAAACTCCGGTGAATTACCCTGGTGCGCTAATACGGGCCAAGATGTTTAAAGGAAAATCTTATACTGTAGCTCATTGGAACACTGGGATCGATGCGGAAGGGCAAGACAGGAATGTCCGCAGTAACGATAGGATTGTTAATTCGATTGACTTTTTGTGCCGGGGCATGGGCACCCTCGAGAAACAGATGAACATTCTGAAAAGCTGTAATTAGAATGAACGTTGAGTAACGATCCTTTGCCGCGGCCTTGGGAACAGATCTACGCTGCTGCCGGTGCCGTAGCCATTGTTGGGCCTTGGGTATTTTCGTGAGATCGATCAATCACGGAGGCACTGCGCGCTGCTAATTAACGGTGCAACCGTCGAGATGAGCCGTAGATCAGAGGCGCCGACCATAACCGTTGAGGCACCGGCATAAACGCCGCCGACCACCGGTAATACCCAGAACGCCGCGAAAGGAAATCCACCGGTCCCGTATAATTACCAGAACGGCACCGAATTTTCAGGAACGATAGCTCGCTCTATCTACGAAGTCCTAGATAAAAAATCGCCAATCCGCAGGACATAAATCTCGAGTAAGAAGGTCGGAAGGGAAATCAAATTTATTACTAGCAGGAATTTAACTTATACCAGAACAGCACTGAATTCCGAGAACGAAATATTATGATTGACTCGTAGATAGATAGTCGTTGGATAGAAATTTCCAGCTACTTTTCCTTGAGTTTAGCAATTTTAGACAATTTAATGTTTTGGATTAAGAACCCTGTTACAGAAGAGTGGCGTTTATTGGCGAAAAAAAAGGTTTTACGGGGAATAAGTAGACCATGCCGAAGGAAGTATGCTTCACCTTGGCCAATAGACATGCTCTGGTGTATTATAATTCGTTGAAGAATGTTAAAGGGTCGGGGGGGGGGCAAAATTTCGGGCGAGCGGATTCTTAAAGATATGTCGGGCCCACCCGGCGGTTCTTTCTTTTTCTCCGTATACCGCAATATGGGCAGCATTGTTTCACACGCTGCCCCCGCAACACCGTATTATTATCCTGTCCCGGAGCGCACCACCCCCTCATTTCCGAGGGCTCCGATTTTCTGGCACACCTGTGTCGTGTCCCTGCTGCGATTCGACGAACTGCCTTCCCACTTGGAGATTCGTGTAAACCGTCGATTTGCACGTACCGCATTACATTCCGAATTTCCGCCATCGGTGAACACAATAATCGCAAAACATTGGAAACACGACTCACGAGTCAAAGTTGAAACGCACGAATCCTCGCCGATTAATCAACAGTCGTTCGTCCGGTTGATAAGCAGACCTTTTTTTTCCCCGGGCTCGTGGAAATACGGTACTCCTCGGAAACTTATCCATCTGGCGGTATTACGGGTATTTTTCCGGCTGCCTAAGTACTACAATTTCAGTTTTATTCTCTCGTGAAAGGGTCTTAACGTTACGGCGTAGCGCGGCGGGTAAGGCAAATCGAAATCGGCGTTATTTACGTGCCATGTTAGCGGCCGTCCGCGAGCGTGTAATTAGCATTCCAGCGGAGTTATGAATATTGAGTTTAGGGAGGAATTCCCGGCAGGAAAGAATTCAGGAAGACGCGGCTGATGTCTCCCGTCTGGCGGTCATGGCCGGCGCTCTCTCTCTCTCTCTCCGGGGCCCCATGACGTGGGGATTACGCTATGGGGTTATTTTACATTTCGGACGTAATTCCTTTGGCATATGCCGTGGCGAGCGTGCAGAACAGCGCAGCGCCGAACGTTACTTAAGAATGTCCGCCGGCTCAATTATAGTAATTACCCGGCGTGTGGGTAAACTAGTGTTTAAGACGGGATATTATTTGTCGTGGATTATACGTGACGTCGCTACGAGTCACGTTACACCTCTAGGAGCATGGCAATCGCAGAAAGTATATTATACGTTCTATCGGACTTTTTTTCTTCCCCCCCCCCCCGACTACTCTTGCACTCCCCCTCGTCCCATGGTAACCGTCTCACGATCCTCCGATTCAGCGACGCCCGGCATTTTCGTGTGATTCATTCGACAAAGACGAGAATAACGTACAGTCTATCCTCCGACAGGGATTTAATCCAGGCATTAGTAACAGGTGCTTAACTCGTGCATAACTCAACGATCGTCAGGCACAGATTTCATTTGTTCAATACTTTTCTGGCACCTTTGTAACCAGAAGAGCACACCTTCTATCAAGATCGCATTATGAGACTTTACATATTCCAAAAAGTTTCAATGAACAGCGTTTGCAGTAAAATTCTGTTTAACGTCGTGTTAAAGCAATTATTCTTCTTTCGTGGTTCACAAAATTTTTACTGCGTTCACTTTCATTTGGGTTTGGGTTAGAGTGGGTAGTGGAATTTCCGTTTTGCTTGGATATTGGTACTGTAATGGTGATTTTGAAATTCGGACAACCTTACGTCGAGTGGCACGTACGTGGAAATTGAATTCTGGCATTGCGGTCTGGAGATATACGCCGTGCAAGGGGCTTCTTCCGCGGGAGTCTCTTGTTCTCCCTTCGAGTCTTACGCTTACTTACAGACTTACGGACTTACAGACTTACGTCCGCCCAACCCTGCCGGGTAGCAGAAGAGAAGAAGCCAGACATCGAGCACGGCCCGCGGGACTAATCGGTCTAATGAGATCATATTATATTATTCCGACTTTGCTAATCTTTATTAATCTTATTTCCGCCCCGGCAGTGTGTATCGCCTAGCAGTCCAAACGAATTGTTTCTCTCTTCTGCGGTGTCTCGCTAATTGCCCACTCGCAAGGGCTGTGCAAAGTGTATAAGACAGTCGGGGTAATAAGATAATCAAGAATAATTTGCTAATATCGTAATAGTTGTTTCGGTAAATAACAGATCTTTTTCGTATGCATTTTCGATTAAGAATGAAGACTTAAGTGTTATCTGAAAACCCTGGAAACTGCGCGTAATGTCGACAAAACGTAGTTAAACCTTCGGGCTAATAGTACCCATTATCTGCAATCGGACAACTCTAAAAGACGATATTCCACTTTTTGTTCGCTCGCATTCGTAACTCTATGTTCCGAGTATTGTACTTGACGTGTTCATTGGGGCCTCAAGTCGGCGAGATGATATGCAATTACCATCGTCATTAGATTTAATTGCCGATATTTTTGATCGTCTATCGCGTGCCCGTAGATTTCTCAATCCAGATGACCAACCGTCGCTGCAGTTTCTACGAATGTCATATGCAACGCGTTGCACGCGTATCTTCGAACAATCAGTCGCGATTCAGCGAATTCTCACACCTATACCAGTTTCCGTGTTTACCTCCACTTAACCCTAATCGCTTACCGATAATTGCCATTTGTATGTTATCTATAATCGTCTCCGTTTATCCCTGTCCGCCGCGAAACGTAAACATGTGTACTTGAAATTCGGATTGCTTAACAGATCGTCAATAAATGAATATAATTACAAGAATATAGAGTTTTGCAGTGTATAAAGATATGTGCAAAAAAATGTTAAAAACTAAGTGAACATGTAGATGAACTTTTCATCAGGCCGATTGGAGTGATTATTTAGTTCGAAATTCAGACATTACTTCTCCGTTGCTGTACAGTAAACGCAAACAGGTACACCTGAAATTCGTAATATTTGAAAGATTATGAAGAAACGAACATAATTCTTGACAAACACGTACGGAAAGGAATTTTCAAAAGTACATGAACACGTGGATGAACTTTCGTTCCTTTTGCCGGACGATCGAAGCAGTTATTTCGTCTGTGAAAGGTAGATTAGTCGGAAGCGGGACACGCTGCGGGTGCCGCGTAGAATCTGAAAGGTTCGATCGGTGCATCGGCCTGGCGGCGTTGGGTTCCGTTGGCGGAGGTGCAGGGGCTACAGGCGGTGCAACACCTTGGCCGTTGCTCGCTTCCTCCCGGGAACGGTCGGCGCACACGGGGAAGACAGGTACACTCGTTTCTAGGAGCGTCTACCGACAGCGAGCAAGGCTCTTACGGGCCGTGCAATACACGCGCTTAGGACGTCGGCTCAGCTGAGACGTTTGCGTCTGTGCAAACGTCCGCGCTGCGTGTAGGTGCATGTGCATCGCCGGGCGTGCATACACGGTCGCACATGCACGACGAGAGCATAGAATTACCCGGTGCGACTTACCCGGACGCATCCTCTGTGACCAATTATCCCGCTAACGAACCCCGCGCGCCTCGCTATCTAGCCGCGGCCACGGCTACACACCGGACGGCTAATTAATTATAACAATGTCGTTAATTTTACGCGGCTGAGTCGAAACGTTACTGACCGGAGCGCCTCCACGCTGCTCGGCAACTTCTCTTACGTACTTCCTTCCGCGCCAACGACGACGACGACGACGACCAGCCCTTCGTGTCTCTCAAGCCGATTACAAAGGAAATTTTTATCGGATACCGCACATGAAAAGAAACTTTAATTGAACAACAAGAAATTCGGTATTTCGCACGTCGTTTAATCATTCTATAAAATCGGTCACAGTAATTCAATCTTTATGGAATGCGAAACGAGGAAAGAAACTAACTGTCGTTTCTTAAGAATCTTTCATTCAGCGACAAAACACACTTGCGCATTTTAGGACTTAGTTTCATCGTTTTATAACGTAAATCATGGTTTGTATGATTTGTTGTATGATCATACACTTTATTGTATGTTTAAATTGTTATAAGTGAGATTATGACTGAATAAGGGACGAGGAATTGCTAGTCTGAAAGGAGTGAACGACCGTCTTTCCTTCGCCTTAACGAGCAGCCCTGCCGGATCTTAAGGACAAATAATTAGTGACATAGCCGGCGAAATGTGATCTTAATGAAGGGAAGCCCGTGATGATACGTCGCAGTGACACGACGTGGGACACGTTATATCTCTCGGCGGGCAATCTTCTAACGAACGCGGAGATCCCGCGGGAAATCAAAGTTGCTCAGTTTTGTCAGCTATAAGTTGCACGAAAAAGTTGAAAGTTCACGTTGACACGTGCTTTCCCCTTTGCCGACGTTTCTCAGCGACACGTAAATTCGGGTTCGACCAGGTGTCGCTGAAATTTTCTTTCTGTTGGGGCGGTTGAAAAAAAAAGGCTTGAGATATAATCGCGCTCCTTTTAGCGGCTTACGATTCGAGCAATTAACCACGTCGTGGCAGTCGTCGTTCGCGCAAGAAATGCTCAATTAAAACGAGGCGTTTGACCTTCCTCTCACGTCCGCCGCACATGCAAGCGTATGTACATACTTAGCATATTTTTTACATACACAATATCCGTGCACGCATGGTAAAGCGGTACGTACGTTGATTCCCGAGCGGGGGAAATCTGCCCTTGCCGATTGGCCGCTGATAAATATCCGGCGCGGAGTCGCGCCGGATCGAAAGTTAATTGAATCTTATCGTACAGCTCGGACCGGATCCGTCAACGATACGGGAGAAATGTGCGATTATTATTAACCAAGGACCGGCCTCTCCGCTTCTTGATGACCCGTCGGTTCCCATTATTTGCAGTCTGGCAAAAAACTTGCGGATCCTCTCGTGCGCTCGTTACGGAGAAAGTCCCATTATTAAGGCTAAGGACCTTGAGCGTGTCTAGCCACAATAGCGTCGATGCCTTAACGCGTGCGGTGAAAACGTCGGACGGTAATTCCCCAGCCGATCAATCACCGGCCGCGAGGAAAGCCGATCGCAATGTTTTCGCCGGGAGCTGAGACTTTGCAGAAAGCATCGTGGCAAGGCCCTCGTTTCATGCTCGTTGCAAGGGGGGAGTGCACCTGTGTCGTATCGCCGGTCCCGCATTGTCGGGCCGTGCGGCGATAATCGCCGTATCACGGTTAAGCGCGTGCGAAAGCAGTGATTGCCCGTCCTCCCTGCCCGGCAATTTTCCTCACTGAGGAAAACCGTGATTCAGCCGCTCGAATTTCCATCGAACCCGGTGAGTCAGCCCCGACCCGAACGTCTGTAATTTCGGGACTGATGACTCCATGACGCTCGGTAACGAGTGAACGTTTGCGTTTCCTGGTCGCCGGCGATTCGTCTCGCGGGTAATCATACCGGCATTAGAAGTCCTTTGATTATACTGCAGTTTCTCGGCGGGACCTCGCCGTAGAACGTTCAGGAATAGCCGCGCGTTTTCTACGTACGTACAACTCTAAGGGCATTTATTAAAGCCGTCACGTATTTAAAGGTACAGCAATTTCTTTTAATCCTCGTAACCAACGGTTCGTGTCCACAAGAGAAATTCGTCCACATTTGAGAGTTCCTGCACTTTCTGTACAAATAATAAAATTAATGAATCTCATTAATTTTAGTGATAATTACTAAAGGTACAGTAATTTCTTTTACCTTTCATAGCCAGCAATTCTTATCGATAAGAGAAAACGTTCGATAATTGCCGCGTGTTATTTATCAAGAATAAGATTCATCAACCGTGAATACCAGCTTAGAGATTATCGGTTTGATGTTGACGGTAAGGACCGGCATCGAGTATGAAAATAATTGAAAAATTTCTCGCGTCTTACGCTGGCATCCGTAATGGGCCTTGCTGCCCCGCGGCCAGAATAATCGCGATTCCTGTGACCGTAGAGACACGGGGGTACATTGCGACACCTCGTCACGGTGATACGCATCGACCGACCCCTCGGCATAATTGCCGCGGCTCTTATAACGAACATGACCTATTAAAATTAAATCAACTTCTCATTAAGCGCGAGAATCAGCCGATCGGGAACCGCGCTATTGCCCTCCGGCCGGTATACGTGCTTTTTGCAACTCGCGCGGAACACACGAATTCACCCGTTGGCGCCTGTTTTTTCGCACCTTCTCGCCGGCGGAGCCTTAATTAAGAAAATTGATCTACCATCTGTAGGTTCTGCTCGTAACTTGCAAAAAAGTGCCTCCTCTACGAATTAGCCAACATCGTTCGCATCGTTCGCACTCGTTCTGCCGTAAGCAAATAAATAATTACGTTTTTGAAACTTTGCACAACACTTCAACAATCGACGGAAAATCGGTCAACATTGTCGAGCAATGATTCAAGTGTTTTGAAGTTGCACCGAGTTATTATCTTGTGATACTTTTCTGCCCTGCAATATCGAAAATATTGGATTAGCTCCAAGCCGGGGGCGAGTTTGGCGCCATCGGATGTTTCTCAGGGAGGGGAGGGGGGGGGAGCGTTGAAAAATGCGAGAGACTTATGGTGCGTGCAGTTCTTTAACTGGTCCGCGCAGGGGTTGCCATGTCCGAGGCATACCGTGGAATGGAATGGTTGCGAAACGGGGCTGAGCAATGAAAATTCAATGACGCGAGCAATTTGAGCTCGAGGGCTGAGCGCAAGCTGCAATCTGAAAGTATAAACAGTAGTTGCGCGAGCTCTCTCTTTCTTCCCTCGCTTCCCTCTGCTCCTCTTCACCCTTTCTTCTCATCCCTTCTCCCCCTCCCTCTCGATCCTTCTTTTTTCCTTTCTTTCCGGCGCTCTTCTCGCGCTACCACGGCGCTTATATATCCCGCGACTGCTGGTGGTTGGCTCGCGTACTATAATCGTGTAATTTGCGTGTAACGATGCAATTTGTAGTTATGGCGACCCCGCACTCCCTTTCTCAGCACCAGCAACGACGACGACGACGACGACACTAAAGACGACGATGGTTCACGAAAACGAATAGCCCCGAATGCCAAAAGGAAGGATTTTCGACCGACCAATATCCCTTACGCGTCTTTTCGAGTTCCATCAAGTAACAATTGAAAAAAACAGACCCAGTATACTACAAGACGAATTCGAGAGAAGTCAGGTTACTTTTATGCATGATCGATTGCCGTAGCTTCGTATTTAAATGCTCAAATTTGCCCTGTGCGGGTCGATTGTAAAACAGGAATATGGCCAGTCTCGAGGAAAATAGAAATCTGTAGCGGGCAAATGTCGACATTAGCGTCATTCGTAACGTCCAGCACACTCGCCGACACTTGCAGTATGCATCTGATATTTTCCATGTGCGCCGCGTTACGTGGCATTACTCTTACCCGTCGTAATTAACTTTACAACGTGAAAACACGGTAAAACGGCACTGCGCGCCGCCGTATCCTTTTAACAAATGTGTCACTTAGCGCGCGCGGCTTTCCCATTTATTAGATGTGCCTGAGTAAAGATTTTATGTATCGCTGGCACGTCGGCCCCTGCGCTCTACGTGATCGGTCATAGACTTATATCTCGTCTACGATCTCCAAATGACACCTTAGGCGAACGCTTAGCATAAACCTCGGAAATTAGAAATGTGCCGGCAAGGTCCTCGAGTGCTCGCCTAAGTGCATAAACTCACCTCACTCTTTACTTCGTTCTGAAACTTTGTTACGCTCATTACAGCCACACTTGCGCCATTCAAGTAGTTATACGACTGCATTCATCTGTCAATTTGTTCTAATTTAATCGTATGCCAACTCCATTTTCTATTTCGTGTGGAAAAATGAGCAAATAGGATGTTAAGTGTGTCTGAGGGAATTTTTCTTTTATTGTTTTCGGTTTAAAATTTTTGTAAGACTGATGCTTGCGAAACCGTTCTTTAGAAGTGTACACCGGTCATTGGCCGCCATTCTGTACTATAAATCATGATCGACTCGAGACACGTATCGATCGTTCATCAATCGCGGCTTTCCTTAATCATAAATCTCCAATTCTACGGACCCGCAAACGAGTGGGCCTTATCCTCCCCGAAACTTCCCGTGGCAATTAGCGATCGCAAAATATTGATTAATGAATCGAACCGCGCATAGGCGATTACGTGAAATGAAATTCCCGCTCCAAACGCGCAATTAATAAAACAAAACCAACGTAATTGGGCAAAGCACTAATACAAAATGGAGTGTAAAAGACAAGGTATGCAATTTAAAATAGTCCAAAAAGTACGTGAAATTAATTAGATTGAATTAAAGAAATCAGTTAAAATGAGTTCTTCTTAACCAGCTTGGTGATAATAAAAAGTGCGCGAAACATTTCTGATTTGAACGAAGAAAAGTATGACTTAGAAATAGCTTAGCAACAATGTCCTCCGTTGGAATACATGATGATGGAAAAATGCATAAAACACTTTTGGTTTTGGCGAGGAAGACGCAAAGGTCAGATGTCACTGTCATTGGTGCAGGTGCACACGTGTGTCTGCCGACAGAGTCTGTTTTAATTAAAGGCAGCGCGCAGTCGGATCACCTTTTAACCTTAGCACGGCACGTAAGACAGCGGCAGGCTCTCTCACGTGTGTCCCACGTGCTTTTACGACGCGGGGTTATTACTCGCTCGCTGTTTATTAAATTCAATTGAGCTACAGCCGCGCGCGTCGTCACCCCCCTACGCACTGGCCCACCATCGGCTGCCCATTACCGCCGGCAATTAAGCTAACCGCTCATTAAGGAGCCAAGAGCACCGCTCTTACCCTGGCCCTCTCCGAATAAGAACGTCTTAAACGTCGAACGAGCTTTTCTTCGGCTCGGAAATACCGGGAAATTCGCCGCACGACGATCACACGCTCACGGCATATTCGGACATTCGTTATAATTTGTAGAATTTACGCGACAAAGATGTATAGACGATTTCACAGAAAGGTATTGTACATCGTAGAAGTTTGATCACTTTAAATTGCTCAAAAGCAAAGAGATGGCACGAAAAGAGAAACAAAGGAAAATACGCAAGAGTGTAAACTCGTCGATTTTGTCGGGGGCAGTTGTGCTGTATTAAATCTGTGTCAATAGGATTTTCACGATTCTGCTTGATGTCGGCATTTTCGCTAGTACATTCGAGAGAACTTCACGAGAATATCGCTACCAAATAAGTTCTACCGTCCGTGCGCGTGCGCGTGCGCGTGAGTGTGTTTGTGTACTGTGTTTGTGTACGTATGACAATACCATTATAGCCGTAGCGGGTTATAATACCACCTATCGTACCTGCACGCTCCCGAAGTTGACCTCGAGGTACACCGGCCCGGTCTCTCCCCGCATTGTAATGTGCACGCCGCAGAATTTGCGTAATCACGTATCATTGTTCCACTCGACTCCGTCCTACTGTCCTCTTCCGTCCATTTCTCCTTCGTTTCTCTACAATTCCCGCTGGGAACCCCTTATGCCCGTCTTTCCCCTTTACCTCGAGTACGCGTTAACGAGTATTTTTGGAAAACACTTTGTTCATCGAACGTTCAAGCGATTGTCCTTCATTATAGCCACGCAATCGGTCAGTTAAAACAGATATTCTCGGACGTGGAAAACGCTGCAAATATCTGCTGTTTGTCCACGTTGATGCAGAAAACTGGGGGGAGAAGATGTTAGTCCGTGGCTACGAAGGAAATGACGAAACGTGTAGCGTTGTCTCTGGAGAACAGAATGTCGCACGATTCGAGCGTTCCAAACCTTTCTCTTGTCGTCTTTCGGAGCACCGCACGAGCACTCTTCGAATTTATGGCTCTCCCCGCGTGTCTACCATCGCCAACGAACACGTCGAAAATTATCCTGTGCACGTCACGTGGCTTAATTACGGCAATATTCTTCGGAAATTCACCTTTTTTTAATCAGAAATACAATTTTTAATGTGTACAAAAACGAACGTGTGATTGATTGTTACTGAATTTGGTTACAGGATGCAAGAGTTTCTTCAAACGAAGCGTCAGAAGAAATCTGACGTACTCATGTCGGGGGAACCGAAATTGCCCCATCGACCAGCACCATAGGAACCAGTGCCAGTTCTGCCGCTTGAAAAAGTGCCTCAAGATGGGCATGCGCCGGGAAGGTATGCACTGTACTGAACCTTTTTATCAAATTTATTAGCGATAATAGCGCCGTCGGAAGATTGCATCGGGTTGCCTTGCAAAACCTGTCGCGCGACGTTCGCTAAATGCATATGGAAAAATTCAATCGTTCGCGTCAGCTTCGTGAAACACAGTAAGCGAATGCTTCTGGTGTAATGAAAATTAATGTCTTAGAACGGTTCAATCGGTCGTGTATCGTTTTCACCTGTGGATTTGACGAAAAGATCACCCGTTGTTTCTTGTTTGGCTGAAAAATTCTCTGAGTGCCACCCGATGCAATAATCCGCTCCAAGTCCGATTACATTCGCGGATAATTCGTGAGGGCCCCGTCGTTTAAGACGATCGAATGAATTGTACCACGTGAACAAGAATTCTTAAGTGTCAGAGAGTGGGATTTAAACAGAAGATCGGACTAAATGGTTCGTTTTGGCCCTGTTTAGGGACAGTTGTCGGGGACAAAAGTAGTTTTGTATCTCTTTTACACCTTTCCACGCTGAAAGGAGGGGGGTAATAAAAACGACAAAGACTCTGAAGAGGTAGTGCAAAAGATACGGAAAAGTAGAGACTGATGAAAGGAGCATCCGTATAGCAAATTGTCGTAGCTCTGTATATATATAAAACAAAAAAGGTATGGCTGAAAACCCTCGGGGGGTCTGGCACAGACCTCTGTACGCCTTGCTGCTACACGAAACACGTAGTTTAAAATGCATATGCATGAAAGATCGCTTTACACCTATGTTAAACATTTCCGCGTATGCATATACCGTTATCCTCGTGCACAGGCATCTCTCGTCAATTTGACATAATTCCAAGATCAGCGATTTCTTTTCGAACAATTTTCTTTTTGTAAATCTCTAAAGAACATCGGAACCGAAGTTGTGTCAGCGGTACAAGAGTACGTGATCCAAGGCACATGGTATTACGATAAGAGGGGATGGGTGGGGGATATGATTCATATAAATTCGTTTTACGAGTGAATCTTGGAACGGAGTATACAGCGCCCGTCGAAGAGCTGTGTACTGAAATTACACTTACACGCGCGTGCATGCTGTTGGCATGAATCACTAAGCGTGATGATACTCGGGTGCCCGTTAAACGCGCCTCGCAGGGAAGAACATTTAATTGCGAGCTGCGGAATAGCCGAGAGAGTTTCTCACGCCTCCACCCCTGCCGATTAGCTCCTCTTCTTCGCTTCTTGAACTTGGCTATTGGCCGCGCGATAAAATCTGACCTCGTTTAGAGCAGAGCAGTGTCCGGTCAACAGTGTCCTGGGGAAGTTGAACGAGAGCCGTTCCCCGCGATCGGCCGTTCCTAATCAGTTGCCCCTGGAAATGAGGGATTTCTTGGCCCCTCCCCCCTCCGGGTGGGGACAGCTAATTGCCGTTTTGCAAAACTTCTCACGCGTTTCCAGTTCCGGGTCGTGCGTTTCTAGCCTCTCGGACGCGAGTTCCTCGCGGGCCGCGATAAAATCTGACCTTAGTTGTTCAAAAGACAAATGGCTACTACTTGGCCGCAGGGATCTCAGCAATTTGTACTTCTCCGCGCGGCAGTGCCGAGCTTTTAAGTATGCTGCAAGCACTTTCCTCGTGCCGCGTAATACGTGGGACACACGCGCTTTCGGCGGGGATTAAACGAAAAACCCAAGGCAACGGAGTTGACCAACTGCCGCAACCAACGATAGCGGGCAAACGTTTAATCAACTGGCCGACGAAAGATTCTCACGGCTTCTCCCCCCCTTGCTTCCCCTTTTCCCTTCCTCGGACTCGGTTCTTTACATTCTGATAAAATCTGACCTTCTTCGAGGTGTGTATGTAAGGCGATCATCAACTCGCTGGACTAGAGGGTCACACGTGCAAACACAAAAGTTCTCTGAATATGCTTTACCGTTTTCTCGAAAATGACGATTTTCCAAGTGGTGCTTCAACTGCCGTCTGTCTCTTTTTTTCAACATAACCGTACGTTTCGTAATACTCGGGGAGAATGGTCTCGGTATACGTGTCTTCATTTTTCTGTTAATTAATAAGCTCGTTCCGTATAAATTCCTGGGGTGATTTCAACGAGTTCCTGAGCGTCCTGCAGAGGATTACCCGACGGCCCCCGTGAGTATCGGACTTTTTCCCACAAGAGGTAGGACGTCGCGTATTCTGCCTTGTCACAGCGACATCCGCCCATTATCCACAACGTTGCTATAGCATTTGATAATAATTCATTCGAGTGCAGGCCATGTGGCACTTTATGCACTGTCCCTAGTCCCGTCGTTGCTATCTTTCCTCAAAATAAGTCTAACTGCGTTCAAACTGACGAATACATGCACACTAAACTTGAAAGAAGGGAAGAAACTCTCACTACACTCCGTTGAAGATTATGCAGATGATTTTGAACTTCACTTACCTCTCTGGTAATGCCGTTTGATGTCACGGCAAATTGGGTACAGGGATCCTCTTGGACGTCGCATCTTGGAGTCGTGGAAAAGCGAGAAATCGTGGAAAGTTGCGGGAAAATCGAAAGGGACGACAGGCAGATAGGTGAAACAGCATTAAACGCAGACACCGTGAAGAAGGAGCAGAAGGAGCAACGAGTGCTACGATGAGGGGCAGAGGAGGGGGTGGGCCGGGGACGGGGGTAGGGGGCAGACTATGAGGACGAGAAGTCGAAGAAGGAGAAGGAGGAGTACGTGGCGAGCGGCGAGGACGAGAGGGGAGGGGGACAGTGGTCCGAGGTCAGCGGGGTGCATGACCTTAGCTCGAGGGCCCCTTCCTTCCGTGGGGCCCTCGAGGCAGACAGGATGCGCTGAAGATTACCCCGCAGATACTGTCCGCGATGATTACAGAAATCTAGGAAGCCGCTCAATTTAATTAACCCTTAATTGCGAGTGCTCAAGACGACGATGCGTTTAGCGGTGCCCCCTTCCCCCTTCCCCCCTCCTCCTGCCTCCTCGTCACCCATCGTCCCGTACCCGCGGAAATTCCTGCGAGGGCATGCGAATTTTGTCCACCGTTCATGTCTGTCCTTTGCATACAAGTAAAATGACTCTGCGCCGTTGCTCGTAAGGTAAAAATATTCAACCGATGTTCATGAACAATTTACAGACCTACCGGCACGACGATTTTCGTTGTTCCGTTTCAGTTTTCCTTCGGAGGACTAGTGCAAGATACGTTTCGAGTAGGCCCGATTTCGCAGGGTCCGACTGCGGTAGTAATGACCGTGCGTTTTTCGGTATTCGATAACAAAAGGAGACACGTCCAAGTGCTACGAGCGATGGTTCGGCGAGGACGTAGAGGGGGAAAGTGGACTCGAGAGGCAAATAACCCTAATTTCATCGTCGGAGGCCTGCATTCAGAAAGTCATTATCAAACGGTCCTGCACGTCCGTTATAATTACGCGCGGGGGTTAGACGAGCGCGTATCGGCCGGAAAGTATATCATCTTCCCTCTTTGCTTCAGCACTGTGTCTCACTCGCACGCAACGAGATGATGGTTTTCGCTCGGGCAGTCGTGAAAATTCCAATTCCGATGGCACAATTCATGCGTCACCAAGGTTTTCCTATTGGCGGAATAGCCAATGGCAGGGGGGAAAGAGTAGCGCAACGAAGACGCATTTATGGTTAATTAAATTTGTCGGATGACGGCGCGCGACGGCAATGATAAGCAGGAATCATTCGAATGACGCATTCCTCAGCTCCGACGGACGAGTGTCTACTTTCGTGAATCTAATCGCAAGTCCAGGGAACGATGTAATTTGCGTTAATAGTACATCGCGACGAGATTCGCAGTCGAGCGATGACTGGGTTAAAATGACTTTGCGAATTATATGAGATACAGATTAAAGGCATGGTATACGTGTACATAGGTCTCGCAGCGAGCAATAAATTGTCCAGTTATCGGGCATTTGGAGCTTGGAATTTGTAAAAACGAAGAAATCCATCGTCGGCCGACTTATTGCGATACTTTGAGCGTGCATAATTCCAAGTATAAACTGAGTTACCGAGTATCTTTCGGGACGATCTCCGGATGAGCGTAACGAATTAGTCCTCGCCGACAGAAATGTGCGTTAAACCGATGGATATCTCGATCGATGGTCCGTAACGTTGAGGATCGTTGAAGGCTCTCGGAAATACACGTCGGCTTATCAAGCTGCGGGCATTTATAAAATCTCGGCATCGAAGTCTCCGCGAACGGGTCTCTCGGGCCACGTAGACGGCGAGATAAGACGGTTTTCACTTATCTGCTCGTCGTCGAATACCGCCACGGCGTTTCACCGGCGGCCATTATGGCCGCATTAACTGAAATTAGACATTGTTTCCCTCGGCGGCCTGAAACGACGCAACAATGGGAGAGGTATGTGCGATGCAGGCGGGACCCGGTCGGGTCGAACCGAAACCACGGGATGAGCCGGGGAGAGCGGCTAAAAAGTCGACAAAAAGAACAGCCAGCGAGGCAAGAGAGGAGAAAAATGCGTGCGAGGCGGACACGCCGTCGAGAAAGCACCGTTCCTTCTCTCTTTCTGCCCTTTTTTCCTATTCTTCCCTCTCGCCTCAGACTGCCCCATCCCACCCTTCGGTCAGCCAGGATGGGGTACCCTTTCTTCGCTCCTTCTCTCTCTCTCTCTCTCTTTATCTTTTTCCATTTCCCATTCTCTTACTCCGCCTCGCCACCTTCGTACGCTCGAGCTCCCCTCACTCTCCCCTCCCTGTCTCTCTTTGTCTCTCTTTCTGGCCCGTTCCCTCGTGTGCCAGACCGTCGAGAGATTGCCGATATTACAGCGGGGTCAGGATCGTGACTTTAATCAATTAGCGGGGTTTCTCGGGCCCGGGAAATGATTAGTAATCCGACCGGCAGCCCTCGGACTCTCGGTTCTCCGGCAACGCGAGGATCTTCACGGTGCCGTGGATCCGCGCGGCCCTCTGCCCGGATAAGGGCGACGCAATTCCCCAGATAAGACGAACGTGTGCCGCGGAATTAACCCCGCCCTGCGCTCAACCGCCGAGATGTATACCGGCATGAGAGCTCGCCACGGACACGTAGCCGGAACACACACTCACACATGCACACACACATCGTCTTTCGATAATTTTCCAGCGCCGGCGAGATCCTCCATTATCGACGGACCGCCGGAATTCCGCGGCTCAACACGGCGAAAATATTTCGATGCATCCTTATCTGCGTAACTTTGATCGGCCGGCGTGGACGTTTCATAATTGCATCAGTTAATTGCGCTACGGCCGCGGGAAAAAATGATGTCCGGCGAGAAATTTTTATCTGCTTCCCGATGCAGCGCTAACGTTCCGGCCAGCCGACGTTTTTACGTATTTCTGCCTTTGATAACCGCGCACGATTAAATATGCTTGCGGAGCAAAGTGCAAAGGTTTATCGGAAGACGCCCGCTGACGAACTTTCCTAAGACCGATCTTATCTGGTGCAAAAATATCGCGGTATATCGAATCTTCAATCGTGCCTCAAGACTCATGCATTTTTAAGATTTTCGAAGCAGGAAAGAGAGTGGACTGGGTCTGACTTCGGTCATTCAGGGTGTTTATTCGAGACTGAATAATTATCTGAATTCTTTATTCGCAATCCGACGAATGTCCGGCGTAGCCGAGTAAGTGTATGGAATTGTCTGGATTTTGTAAGGCCTCAATTCCGTTCGTTAAATCGATTGGTCGTCATCCCTCGAGGTTATTGCGGTGACAGCCGTATACAATATATGCGCGTAAATGCGGAGCAACTCTACTGATTGTAAGATTCCAGGAGAGCGCTAATTACGATTAATAGAATCGAGGCGTCATACAGTCGCCCTCCTCTCGGTTGACAGTGATTTTCTAGGCCGACGCGGGCGACTCGGCGCTATTCATTTTTCCGGTTTTTTGCTACTTTTCAATGCAAAGTACATATCCGTTCTATCGACATTCTTTCCAACAAAAAGGCCTCATTAGTTATATTTGTCGGGCGTTTCCTTCCCTTCCCCTTTATCCGCCGGCTTTGCGATAAATCGTTTCTAACTAATTTTCATAAGAAATAAAAAAACGTCTCGATTAATCCGTATCGACGGAAAACGAAGCATTAAATAGCGATTAATCTTTTGCATGCGGACGAACGTGAGTCAACGCATTCGTTTCATCTCGCTGACAGTCCTATTGGCGGGATAATACCGCTCCGTGTTAAGAGGATCGGATTCTTGGGATTCACTGGTTCCCGGGTTGCCCTTTTCGCATAAATTACGTGAGCTTGATCGCCGCGTGCGATCAGCGCTCATCGGAATTCCTCCGTGGGAGATGATTATTTCACGTTATCGAGTGTTCCCATCGATCGCGACTCATCAATCATCGATTCCGGCAGGCCAAGTGCTTCACGAGGGCCCGAAAAGTTTACCTGCCGAGGTACAGCGAAACCTCCCCGCGCCTACTTCCCCCGTATTTACCCGTATAATCTCTTTCCGAACATTAAAATACAAAGTAGGAGCATTACCATGACAAAACTGCCGGGTCAAGAGTGCCTGACACCGTCTGTGGGGGATTACAATCGGTGGCCGTGCTGATATGCATATTCAACGGTGCAAGGTCCACCGTGTGCGTGCACGCATACGCTTTTCAAAGAGGCCCCTACAATCCTTTTGTCCGTCCTCGCGCGCGCGCACGTCAAACGTACACATTTTTCCTCGGACTACGATCGAAAATATTTTCCTCTCTGAACGGCAATCGAAATGTCCCGATTTGCCCAGTCATTGGCAGAAAACCGTCCAAAAAGAATATCCCTCCTCGAGAATGCGACTTTCCGCGGGAATTCCTGCTCTGCTGAATGAAGAATTGAATTTCACCGAGAGGGGATAAATTTCGCGCGATCATTGATTACCGTGTAGGCCATGGCGTTTTGTCGTTGTACGGTGAAATAAAGTGCGCGATGGATGGCCATTTATTACTACAATTGAGCCGCTGTTAGGAGAGTCGTTAATGTACTCGCTTGGATTTTCAATGTTTTCAGTGCCGTTTACAGTTGTTATGGGTAAATAACGAGCTGGGCAGATCCCTTTAAATTTCAGCGGACATTTTCATCGTTTCTAGTCTTATAAATCGTCTTAACGCCGGATTTCCATGCCCGTTAGAATGTGAAAGTGCAAATGCAAAAGGAAGGCAGCGCACGACGTTACGTTAAAACACTCACCAATACATTCGTCCCTAGCTGCAAGTATGCACGTTTGTACGATTATTAAACGAATGCACGATTTCTGCGTATCGTGTATATGCAGCTACGCCCACGGATTTTCTATATATCTTTTCGCGTCTGCGTTGCTATTATGCTTGTCGTTCATCGCCGTTTATCGTGACATCCTCGGCTAGAAAGGAAGATTTCACCACGGCCCAAGCCGTGCATTCTGTCACCTTCGCCAAACGTTCCTTTCGAATTACCTCGAGTTTTCCTAATCTCAACGTAATCTCCTCACGGCAAGTAAATCATCGTTTTACCGAGAAACCATTCCTTGCTCCGTTCCAAAGGACGTTCTTCTTACTCTAACAGTTTGATTTCTTCAAATTTTTCTTTAGCTTTTAACGTGCTCATTATACGTTCAAAGGTAATAACAATTTCTTAAAATAAGCCTTGAATTTCCCACACGCTTCTCTTAATTGCTAGTTTGATAAGAACATAGTTTATATCACGCATCACGAAATTTTCTGTTTATTTCCCATATTGAGCCGTGTACTCGTGGTGAACAAATTTATTTTTTCTTCTTCTTCTTTTTCTTCTCGTCAAATAAATCACCGTTTTACCAAGAAACTATTCCTTGCTCAGAAATGCCGTTCTTGCAGCTCTAAATAATGTTCAAATTTGTTCAAATTTTAAAAAGAAGATTTCAGTTTTTTCAAGACTCTCTCTGTCACACTATTTCCTTTTGAGGATGAAAATTTCGCTGAAAAATGTACGGGGATAGTACACTGGCGATTGATCGTGAGGCGTGTATGTCTGTATGTATGTATGTGTGTGTGTGTGTGTGTGTGTGGGCGCGAGAGATCTCTTGTACGCGTGTTTGCGTGCACGATAGCGGACAGGTTGGGTATATTCGTTGCTGCCCACGTTCGGTCGTGGACTGGTTCGCCAAGCCGGCGAGGCAGGTGGGTTCTCTAACGGCTAGCTGCTATTTGCATCGTTTCTCGCGCGGTAATTACTGCCCTCTCACGGATCCATTGCCATAATCCAATAGCGCGCCGAGGGACATAGTGGCTCCCGCCGAAGAAAAGGATTCGCGTGAATTGCAACGCGCTCGAAATATCCCCGGCTCGTACTGGAAGAGCGCGCTGTTAAATCGATTACAAACTGCTCGGCTCAACCATCGGTTATACATTCTATCGCGGACCATCGGAAATTCGTTTCGCCACGGTTCGATCGCGGCAATTAGACTTGACTTAAAGCCCGTTTTGCCACGTCCACCTTTTTTTTTCTTGCACCTACGCCTCTTTATCGGCGGTTTTTCGTTTTATCAGTAATTCCATTAGTCCCACGTTAATCGTACGGCTGGTCAGTGACATGGCGCAGAATTTTTTCCTAGCATCTCGAATCGGGACAGAATTAACGATCGACTTCCGACCGGTTTCTCCTTGCGGAAGTAACTAGCCAATAATAAAAAAACAAGGTGAATTGCCCGGTAAAACCGCGGGTCATTTTTCGTAGGTCCCCAATTAGAAAGTCGTTGAAAATGGCCTACTGGTAGAGGGGAGGGGGGATTTTTACGACGGGACAATCGATGCGATGATGACCATAACGATCCGCTATTAATCTGGATAATTCATACGATTTACCGGCGAACCTTGGGCCGGCCGATGCGTGTAAGTCACGTAGACCGGTATCGTGAGAAAACGAGCCTTCCACGTAATTCGAAGGGAGATGTTTCCCCGGTATGAACATTTTTCGTTTCGCCGGTGCACGCGATATCTCCTCCACGGCAGGCGCGAGAGAGCCAGCCGGTAGGATCTGCAGGAGTTTATGGAGAAAGGAATATGGAGACAATCGAATGCTGTTCCCCCGGGGCCGCAAATATCGCGACGCAGAGGAAAATACTCGAACGCAGGGTACGAGCATAAATTCGAGAACTGCATAGATTTTTCCAAATAGACGTGGACAAAGTAAGGAAACTTTCGAAAAGAATAAAGAATATCGGGATAGAACGATCGATCCCTAGGAAAAGAATAAGATTGTGATGGACGAAGAATTTTGATTGGTCCCTCGAAATTATAGCGTGCTCGTAAATAGAGATTGTAGGAAACTGGCGGTGATTAAAGCCGGCAAACCGTCGGCTAATGGAAGTAGCCTTTCATTTTGCCGTACGTAGACGTTACGTTCGATCAAATAACGTTCATTTACTCGAGCCATTCTTTCACATGGTCGTGTGTACTTCTGTCCGGTTTTTATGAGCGTAGTTTCCTGCGTGTAATATCAAAAGGAATCGCCGTTCCTCGTCTCCGCAGACCGGAACGAAGGAAGGACAGACGTTCGGGTGGAATTCATTCCGGGTCGAATTCCTCGGCCGGTCGCAAAGGACAGACCGCACTCCTACACACGGCGAATAATTCTTCCGTACGGGCCCGCGCCGCTGTATTATTCGTTTCTTCGATCGTAAAGCACTCGACGGACGAGAGTTTATGGTAAACGGCAGCTAATGCAAATCGCGCGGCAGACCGCAAGGTCAGACTGTCGAAACGAAGACAGTAGACGGCGAAACGAAATGATTAGACGATTTCCGTACTTGTTAGCGCGACCCTGCGAAAACGCTTTACTTATTTCGTACGATGCGATGGGCAAGAGATATTTTTTAGAAATACTTAAGACGCGGTGAATTATGAAATTCGGACACGTATTAATTTTTGTCCATGCACCGTAAAGGCGAATGTGGAAATGTAGGAATGTGTCTCGATACAAATATTCCTTTTGAATTTTCTACTATTCGTAGCTAGGAGATTCGTGTACGGCGGTGTTGCCGTAATTTCAACGGCGCTATTTTTCTTGGTACACACAAGCGCGAACTCCGGCATGATTACAAATCGTCGTGACCGCCCTCGGAGAATGAAAGCAGATATTAATAACACCGTGAGCGCGCGATCGTTATCGTGCCTTTTTATTCGGCCATTAACCATCTCTACCTGCTAGTGTGGATTTCGACCAGTGACGCGCGCCAAAGTGAGAGGAATATTATACTGACAAATCGCGAGAAAAGTCGACCTACTTTCGCACGCATAAGAAATGCAGGAATGCGTAATAAAGGCTGAATTTTTCATATTTTTATTAACGCCGCAAGTGTTGGTAGTTTTGACCCACGCGACACGTACGCCTGACGACACGTGCAAACGGCCTTGACTATTGAGGAAAAAAGACTCTGATAAAAGTGAAACCGCGAGAAACCGTAAAACCCCGTAAAGCAAACGTTGCCATATAAATTTCAGGCTAATCGACTGGGAATGATTCAGCGATCGTTTTCATTGAATATCCGTCCTGCCAACTTGAGGTTCAATTTCCAAAGGTTATTTATTTCAGCGAGCCGTGGTAGTAAATTTTTGGACTTTATTACTCGCGGGATAGCATTCTTGGCCAGTACGAAGGAGGCGGACGCGGGGAATGCAGATAAAGATGCGCCTGACAAAATTGTCCTGGCGAATCCCCTGACCGACTCTCACGTTCGACGCGTAACTCACGCGAACGCGGCCCGGTGCGCGCTTTGCGCATTATTCACGTGGCTAACCGTAAAGCAACTCAAACTACACGGCCGGTGCGCTCTTGAGTAAGGATAAACCGGCCTTAGGAAAGGCGGCTTTCGTTGGCCATTCGTAGCCGCTCGCCTACGAATCGCCGTGACGGCTGAAGGTGAACGAAAGCAGATATTAATAATGCGTCTCTTCTACGATCGCGCGCTCGCCTCTCACTGCTTCGATTCGTTCGTTCCATTGGTCGGGGCCCGTTTTCCTCGGCTCCGACACGTTTCCTAAGTCCTTCTCCCTCGCTCCCCGATGGGCCCGACTATTGCCGTTTCACCGGGGCGCCGGAGCGTTTACCGTCGCGGCTAATCTTTATTGCGCATACAATGCAATTTGTGGTCCATCGCAGCCTATTAATTCACAATGAAAATAATTAACAGTGGGAACATTGCGCCCGGGGAAATACCGGCGAAACGGTGATTCCGTTTGTGCCTACAACGAGCACGGATCCGGATTTTCTTGACTCGTTTCTTCCGTCGTGCTTTCCCTTGGCTCGTGGATCTTCGTGAATTTTCCTCGCTGCGTTTTCCCTCTGTCGAATTTTTTTAACGTTCCCGTTTACGTCGGTGCTCCCTTCCTTCTCGACTTCATCTCCCAATCTTTTCATCTTCCCCCCCTTTGCTACTTCACCATTCCTGCCCCTTCCAGCTTGTTCTGCCGGGAGTCGGTGCAGCGGGGTTTTCTTCTCGTCCGTTCTCCGTGCCTTCCTCGATCTTAATGTTGCCGAGCGTAAGAGCATAGCGTGGAGTAACATGCGAGCGAGCCGTGGCCCTCGCCGCGAGCGGACACCGTGGGAATCTTAGGCGGGCCCGGTCCGCGTACTGGGTCCTGTTCTGGACGCGTGTAACCTTGTAACCTCCTTCGACCTCTCTCTTTCTCCTCCCCGTCCTCTCCCACCTCCGTCGGCCCCCCTCCCTCCCTTCTCTCTCTCTCTCTCTCTCTCGCGCTTCCTACCCTCATCCTCCGTCCCTTTCCCACCTTCGTGTTCGCTTCTCGCGCCCTGCTCCTCGTCTCCGACATCCGCCCTTCTACCACTCGAGCACGGTCTAACCCCCTCGCGATGGAGATCGCTAAATCGAATCTTGATCCCGGCGAACGCCTCACGACGTTTTTGCGACGGAAGGTTTATCGCCGCTAACAATCGCACCGTCGAACCCTTTAATCGTTTAATTATACTCCACGGGAAAAGCGTGGAATACGCTCGCCGCAACGATGATGGATCATTCGAGTCAGTAATACTTGAAATAGGAATTAAGGATTCTACAACGTTCATGAAATTTATCGCGCGTAGTGTCACTGCAAGGGATACCTTTGCCAATTGAAATTTCCTGCAAAGCGATCACCTTAACTGAGTGAACTCGAGTTTAACGGTTTCCTGGAATTGATAAGTTCGTGATAAACTTGACTTTCCCTCGTGGCGCGCACTCGTGACGATTTTCGATCGGCGCGGATCGGCGGCAATAAATCGCAGATGTGTCAGATGCACTTGGAACTGGCTGTAACCGTAAACTCGAGCGCCCTGTCGTTACCTGCGAACAAATAATAAATTTCGCCGTTCCTGCCGTAAATTCTAGACCGACTATCTAGGTTAGCGAGCATTGCGAAACGCCAAACGGCGAGCGCGCTAAGATCACTTTCTCACACGTGCATGGCCGGTAATTAAGAGCGAACTTGCAAGATAAATTCACAATTGGACGTTACAAGATCCGCGCAACAAATTGTCGGGAAACATTGCAACAGGAACACCGCGGACTAACTTGGCGAACCCCAGACACAAGGATGAATAATCACGGTTCATTGCATCTTCAGAACTGTTATCTTCAAAATGACGAGATTCATCGAAATCGTGACTTTATCTTCGCAATCTCTTTCTTCTATTACAGTTAGACGCTTGAAAATGATACACGCAAGCTTCCGGGGGTTACTGCGGAATGTTATAAAGTTATCGTAGAAACGGGAAGGAATTGATGAACAGGGCTGGGTGGGGGGGAGGAGGGGGAATTCGAAGAAGATGGCCTGGGAGAGGCAGTCGCCGGCGGTCGAAGTCGGTAACCTTCTTTCCGGCGAAATTATCATAATGGCTCGGAACAGAAGCATGGTCCGGAACAGAAGCATGGCCCGGAGCGACCTTCGCTCGCTTGGAAACTGCCTGCACGGTGCATATTCTCTCGCCATCTTCCGCGAGTCTACGCGACGGATTCTTCTTTGGCTTCGCCCGTGTCTGCTGCGTGTGGCCTTTTAAACGTGTATGTGTCTGTGTATGTGTATGCACGTAGTTTGCTGTGCGGGTTGTGCCTTCTGCTCTCCTCGAAGCCGCCTCCCGTCGTTGCTTTGGCCAGCCGTGCACACAGCCACACATATATCCTCTCGCACGGTAATTACGTGACGTATTAATACCAGTTATTCCACGTCGACTGGTTCTTCGACCGTCTCGATCTGCAGGTGTCTTCCATCTCTCTCTCACACCCTCGGCTCTTGGCCCTATCCCCCGCCGATTCCCATCGCCTATCTTCCTCGGCGTCCAATCCCCCGCCCCCTCGTTCTCCTATCCCTTTGACTTGTTCGCCAGGGCGCTCGAAATCTTTTTCGCCTTGCTTTTACATAGTTGTCTGCACGGCCTTCTGCCTTCGTGCACGTATCTCTATATCTATTCCTGGAACCAAAAAGTACGACAGTCAAACCTGTTGGCCACGGTACGCAGCCGTCTAAATGCTTAGAAGAGAATCTTACCTAGCTCGGACGATCATGTTGTTCTCGCACTTCTCTATCTTAAATGCTTAAGAATCCTGCGCGAATCGAAGGATCGAGTCGCCGTGTTAATCGCAAGGGGAGACGATTCGACGTCAAGATGAGTCGGGGTAATCGTCTAAGGTCGGCAGAGTTTTCACGGCTCGATCCGGACGGGACGTTGGACGCTGTGGAAGCGAGTTAGCTAAGAGGAAAGCACGCCGAGGGCCCGTAAACGAGCGACTACGCCCCTCCTGATCCTGATGCCGATCGGAGCCGCCCGAGCGAGTCGCAATCACGACCGTTAATCGCGCTACGATTAACTCCAACCCATGCGAAATTATACCGACGGAATATCCAAAGCCCAGCGCCAACCATCCTCCCCTGCCATCCCCTCCCCCCGGACCCCTCATTTTCCACAATGCAGATACAAATCTATCTAATTACGTCGGACATCGTTTCATCCAAGTGCCCGTCCTAACCGATGAATCATTTCTCCATGTCCTCACGCGTGGCAACTTTTTCCGCGAATAATCAATGCGCGGCAAAACACCTGATTAGCCGGTAATTATCAGTAATTGGTAGTCCGAGAGACATAACCGGATGTGGGTTGAAAATTGCGCGAATTTAAACCGTTTCGAAAGTCCTTTTAATAACTGTGCACAAGTGCCTTTATATTGTCCGCCGGTTCGTTCGTTACTGCTAATGATTTAGCTGGTTTATGAAGGAAAATTATGTCGAATTAGCTGGACCGTGTAAAAGGGTTTTTCGATAACGAGGACAACTCATTCTGCCAGCGGTTAATTCGAAATTAAGAACTCTCCGTCGAAATTCGATAATCACATTATTATCGCGTCTTCGAAGCTTCAGGCGATTCATCAGCTCATTAAAGTTACCTTCTAATTTCCCATCCTCAGCCGCGTCCATTGAATCATCAAAAATTTACAACCACGTGCCTCGATCATTGACCTACTTTTTGCATTAAACAAATTTCGTTCTTACACACGGCCGTCTGGCGTGACATTAATCGCGTAACATTTGGATAACGATTACGACTGACCGGTAAGTGCTTGGACAATTGCCTAGAACTTATGACACGGCTGTAACGAGAGATATATGAACTGCATTGGCCTGCGAGTCTTTCGCAAATGCGCCGCTTCTGATGCAACTTTGGGCCATTCGGTTTAACGTAACGGCACGGTTTACCTCGGGTGAAACGTGCGTCGCTCAGCGAGCGCACGTTTACGCCAAGGTTTCGTGGGGGCCCCTCGTGTATGCGAACCTCGCGCTTCCTAATGGTCGCCGTCGGTCGTTTCTGCATCGTCGTACATTGTACGTAACGCTCGTTTAAGTGCGCCGGTAAACACTTTGCACGCGGCCTTACACGCGATACAACACGAACAAATGACGACAACACACTCGTATTGCGCGATCCTTTGGGCCGAGCGCTCCAGAGGGGAAGCTGGGGGGTGGGGTCACGAGATTCCCATATTCGTGATTTTAACGTGAACTTATGTCGCGATTATCGCGAGCACACGCATCGCGGTTGACGTGCGAACTTTCAAAAAATACATTAGCCATAGGCTACAACTGGCCGGCGAGTACCCCCCCCCCCCACCTGATCTCATTAAACCACGACTATACGTACTTTTTCGTAACTACGTATCCTGGCGAAAGGATAGAAATTACACGCTCTCGTTGGACGCTAATAAAATGACATTTCGGTCGACCCTCGCTCACGTGCGCCTGGGAAACCGCGAGAGGAAATATTAAATTTTCTTATCATTCTCGTTGCTCGTGTTAATCGCGTTACCGAACCTTCCTCGATTTCTCCAAGAGGATATTAAAAGCCTTAATTTACCAGTCCGTTTCCCGATGATTATCCACGGAATCGCGGCATTTCTCACGGTTCGAAATCATTTTTCTCTGGCCAAAGTATTTATGGCTTGCGCGCTAATCGGCAGTTAACGCCAACTGATCGGTTTATCTTCGAAATTAGCGGAAACGCTGAGGAAACGTCTAATAAGGAAAAGTACGAAGCCGCTTTGATGTCCTCGGAATAAGCGTAATACGACAGTAAGCTCGCAGACGGTAGTGAAGAATTATTGAATGATCCAGCGTGTCGTTGAATTAACGGAATAAAGTCATCGCTGGTCGGCCTTGCGGCTAGGCCGTTATGTTCGACGAATTATAGCGGCGTTGTACATACGCGTTACCGCAATGCCGTCGACGTCGGCAGAAGAGCCGCAGGCTCAAGAAAACCGACAGTGCGTTTCAGGTTACATAAATCTCGTAAGTGCGAGCACCCACGGCTCCCGGTACACCGGTTAACGTTCACATCGAAAGAGTACTGACCCAAGGACATTAAGATTGGAAAACAATCTCTTCAATACCATTGAGAAAATTGTATCATCCACTATTGACGAAAAACACAGAGAACAGAAATTTTGAAATCTCTTAAATGAGAGTAGCCATGATTCCCGGTACGACAGTAGTGATTCAAGAACTTTAAGATCAAGATTGAAGAATAGTTTCTTCAACGTCAATGAAATGATTGACGAAAATGCCTCGCTAAGAAATAATACAGGCAGAGCAATGTGTGGTCTGTTTCTTCGCCCGTTGCCATTTAGGGTTTCTTATGTCATCCGAAAAATTGAGCCCTGGGGGTTTGAGTGGGGGTGAAATTAGGCCGGCCTGTTGTGCAACGTTGCGCGCTGAAATTTGAGTTCCTTGTCTGACGATCGCTCCACATCGCTGAGCGCTGCGCTTTATGGAAAACGAAGATGCTCGTCGCTGACGAAAGGAACGCGACGCGGCTCGCTCGGTGCTTCGTGACTCGAATGCGAGAGATAGAATCGCAACGCCGGGACATTAGGCGACGATCGTTTAATGGACAATAACCATTGCAGACGTTCCACTTTGCCGTCTCCTCGTATACCAGCAGTTTGTTCCGCAACGATATTGTTCCAACATGGACGGAAGTCGGGCCAGAAAATTCCGTACTCACCAACGATCTTTGTTTCACGATTCAGGCACCGATGCCGGCTACTTTCTTTTATATATTTGTTGTTGATTCGAGAATTAAGGGGACTTTAGTGAGGTGATTTTCGTGAACCGACCGAAAGACGGGATTGTGCGCTAAACGATACCATTATTTAGTGGGTAATTACGTGGAATAAAGGTAACACATGCTCGGGGTTCCCTCGGGGAGATTCGCCGCGTGCGGCCCGGATCGATAAATAAACACCTACGTAAGGCCCGAGGGCGGTACCGCCGCGGAAGGCCCTAATGATGGGAAGAAGGGCCCGCTCTCGTACCTGCTCCACTATACCACCGACGAAAAGCCATAATTCTTTTTGCACCGCGCCGTCTTCACATTGAAAAACGAACACCGAGGTCACCGGTAATGCGCAGATTAACGTCTAATATATACAAGCGACGCCAATTGCCTATTTATCTGCCGCCATACTCCTTTCCCGATTATAACAAATATTCGGATAAACGGAAACTGAAAAAAATCGAATATTCTCAAAAAGAATTACATTGATATCTCTGTCGTTTTTACATGAAAAATTGATAACAGATATTCAGAGCAACAAATACACGTTAATCTAATGAAATTGAATATTCACCGGTGTCCTAAGACTTACAGAAAATGACATTAGTAATTGGGTCTCTGTCATTTTTACACTTAAAATCGCTGCGAAAAATGGGCTTTGCCTGGATCCAATGGCTTTTCTATGGCGTTAATTGACGTAATTGTCGTGCCGTTCGTTTTTGCTCGGCGGCGCTTGAGCCCGAGCGACCGTTAATGCCGGTCCAGGTGAGTTCCGTGGCATCGAGATATGCTCGCCGTAGAATCCCGTCGAACGGGGAGCAGAGCCGACCAAGAGTAGAACGTCGTTCGTTCGGAACATCCACAGCCGATGACCCAATGACCTCAGGCGGTTGCTCATGTAGGTCGTCCACGTCGTCGGAGAAATTGTAGGCGGACCGATTTACCGCTTCTCTCTCACTCACTCACTTCCCTTTTTGTCCCATCGGCTTCGACTTTTTCCGCCATTCAACGGGAATCAATTTTTCCCTCGTCGCCTTGGCCGTCCGTTCGCGCGAAGAATTGTTTTTCTTCGTGGCGATTCCTCCCTTTTCATCTGACCTTATCTCCCTGGCACTTTCCACGCTCGTTGTTTCCCCTTATTCGCGGCGATATCGCTCATCGATGCGTATTGCGGGGGTAACGTTTATATTAAGCGCAGGAAATATTTATCGCTTTTACACGGCGCTTATGCGATTTACGTGGCGAGATGAGCGGCACGTTAGCGGTAATTCGGTTAGTGGGGCTAGTTTGCTCGTTATCATAAACATTGCCGGCAGTGCTGCATCTGCGCGTCTTCGAGTTTCACTTCTAAGGTATGTAGGTCCACGGTATATCGGCAGACGGGTACCTTATGGTACCATCCACATGAGAAACTCGATACACACGGATCGGGGAATAGTACTGTAACGGCGGGACATTACGAGCGGCATAAGTCATAAATTGAACGGTCCTCCGTATTAGCAGGAATCAATGGCGTTCCTTTATTATACGCAGATACGCAATAAGACAAGGTTCAAGCATCTGGCTTATTCAAACGTATTACACATTTCGCAAGGAACAACATGAGTTTTCACTCGTGAGCGATCGCCCATTGAATATCCACGTGCGATTGTTTAACCGTTCAGTTAATTGCTCGCCGCGGTGGATCGTTAGTGATGGAAAATGTAGGATCATCGAAAGAAATCCTCCGGCGCGAGAAGGAATTCCTCGGGCTCTCGCGCTCGACGGCTTAAATTATGCAAATCCCACGATAACCGTTGCCCGGGCCCGCGGACTTGAAGTGCGAAGAGCAAGTCAACGGAGTAAATAAAACGAGGACTTCCGTGACGGGACGAGCGCACGGCTGTGAAATGCACGGTGACACATTCGCATACTTTTCCGACGATCCACGCAGCCACAGGACGATTCGGTTTGCCAGCATCGCTCGTCTTATTTACGGACCAGGCCGTTTTATAATCCCCGTCTCGGGCGCACCGTATTTTTCCGTTGACAGCTCCGAAGGGACGTTTATGGGATCTCGTTACCGGGACTCAACGTACTCACGGCGATCGAGGTCCATCGCCCCGTCCAGCACTTTCTAGTCACATCAAAAGAATCCTTCCTAACAATCGATCTTTACCCGTGGCTATACTAAAGGGGTAACAGTACTCGTGTTCACACGTAATTCTAAAACAAAGGACTTAATCGGAGTATCAAGACAAATATTTACCGCGAAATCGTACTCGTTTCCTGAACATTTTGTCTGATCAGACGAATTAATAGGCTTCACGTCGCGCTAAGACTGTTGTCAATTTATCATTGACAATTCCATATTGGCAGTTACAAATGGGAGAAATTGAAATTTCCATATCCTTTATGAAGCTGTCGAGCTTGGTATGCGGAGGATGCGTGAAACGGCGCAAAAATTCCTATTAAGATTTAACCACAGTGAAGTTGAGTGTTCTCTTACATAACTAGCCGTGTAAAAACACGAGACCGAAGTGGCATTCGGTCGTTGCCGGATATCGTATTTCTCAGCAGCGATGATTACGTTGAAAAGGATTTCCCCGTGGAGTTCATGAAAAGCGTGCGACATCGTAAAAGGAAGACTACGTAGTCCCGTTGGTCGGTTGGTCCGTTGATCAATCTGCTGGCATCGAGCGGCGATTAACCGATGGGACGTGTTAACCGCTATTTAGCCGCTGGCCTATCTAAATACTCGTGGAACACGCGACTCCGTCTGCCGCGTGAAATTTCAACGTCGTACGTCAGGGCGCTAATGAAATTCCTTTCCGCGGGCGCGCGACCATCTTAATCAGCCCTGCTGTCGCTGCGGCCCAAAAGAATTAGCATTTTAAATCACTCGCTCGGCGGGTGCTCGGTCTTATCCCTCCGTCCGTCTTGCCTCCCCGGAGTCATCCCCCCCCCCCTGGTCTACGAGGACCCCCACTCGCGATTCTCGACGGAGCGTCGTCCTTGCAGGTAATTCGTTTATTATCGGCCGGCCGGGGAAGATTGATCGTCATTGCCTCAATGTTTGTAATTATTTTGAGTGATGCCCCGGCGCCCATTGTGCGTCAGAGGGGCAAACGCATGCGTACGAGAGGCGGAAAGCGAAAGATCCCCCGGCCTTTCGAGGGACTCCATTTTATTTCCTCCTCCTCGCCGCCCTCCTCCGCGTATTCCCGCGCCGGTGACTATTTTTTAGCCAAGCGCCAGGATCATCAATCCACGTCGCCGGGACGGTACGTCTAGCAGGACCTCTTCGCGCGTTTCACGCAATGAATCGCTTCGAGTGTGCCTCGTGAACGCGTCGTGCCTGCGGAATATTCCTCTTGGTCTTTCCAAGTATCGAACCGTAAGAATGTGACAGGACACGAAGACAGGGAGATCGATTCAATCAAACCGATGTTAATGTAATATACTGAACACTGAAAGATTCACGTAGAAATGAAATTTTTTCGAGCAATTCGGAACAACAGTTTCAGAAATGTCTTCTGAGCCAATCGTCGCGTTTCGTGCGACCCTTGATCGAATTACATCATTAAACTGTGCGACGGAAACGTTTTGACCTCGTGTCATCTAGCGATTGAACTTCGATATTTTGTCTACCGATGAGATTGAAAGAAACAGCGATACGTTGAGAGAATCTCTTATTTATCATCGACTGCTTCAATGCTATAAAAGGTCGTCACGAAAAATTCTTACGACAATAACAACTCTCTAATGATTCCCCGCATACGTAATCCTTTTCGCTGGAACTCATTCGTCCGAAACTCGAATACCTTTATTCGACGTCTACTTTACGACTCCGTAGAAGAAAGATATTCCGGCGTAGAAAATAGCGCGTTAAGAGGATTATTTACTCGTTCGTCGCGCGTTTACCCGAAGAGTTTATTTAACTGCTGGATTTCCGCGGTGTCGATATTACGAGCTGCCGTCGTTTTACGCTCGGGACGAACGCACGGTGTGCATGGATTTTTCATCGATGCGTCCGATCGGATAAGCGGCGGCACTTCTAACGAAGAGAAACTCTCTCTCGTCGCCGGCTAATCGAGAGAGTCGACGTCACGCGGACGTATCTGTTGGTACGTTTCTCCAGGCAGCCACCGGGAACATCCTACATCGGTAACGGTATCGAATCTACATACTCCGCACGTTACATACGCCGTCGCGATAGACAGGGCCGCTTGCCAATATCGAGAGATCCCGTTCCGCGCTGCGAAATTTCTTTATTGCCTCGCAAACACCGAAAAATTACAAACAGAAGACAAATTATACGATAACTTCAATAATATTCGGCAAACGTGTTAAATTACCCGATTATTACGAACTTAATGATCTCTAATCAAAGGTAATAAAGTGTAAACAGGGAGTGACATTACGGCAGGATCTATCGAGAAAATCCAAACAGAAGTCGAATTGCACGAAACTAACGTCTTAAATTAAAGTCGGTTGAAGGGTATTAAATTATTCATGTGAAAAGTAAGACGTTGTCGCGCACTGTTTTGTCGTTTGAAACAATTTTCGGAGGACGATCTCCGCTGACGATTAAGGAAGGAGGAAGCAAGGTGGGAGAGACGGTGCCAATGAATCATTCGTTCGTATCTAGCGATCTGGACAAGCTCACCCGCATCCCCCGTGGACAGGTTTATCTCTTATTTCACGCGTCACCGTCGTGTCATTGTGTAACATTCCCGCCATTGTCAGTGGTTGTAACACACATACACGAACCACTATCACGCACGGTTTGTACAGTTCAGAGGAATTTTTCGCTTCTACGGCAGGCTTATCGTTCAATTCTTCGGATGTAAACTTTTACGAAGCGCGTAATAACGAATTAAAAAAGCCAGGAAGACTCGGGACAGGAGGAAAGGGGAAATTATAAATGAATAGAGAATAAAGGAGATGCGCGTGTGATGTAGGGACGGAGAAGAGAGTAGGGGGGGAGGGGAGGGGAGGGGAGGGGAGGTGAGTTGGTTCCTTCGTTAGGTACGTTGCTGAGGATGGAATCCAGGCATTTATTCTCAGCAGGACGTCGTTTCCCGTTGGGACCGGAGTCTCGAGAGATTCACGAACGTACTTTTTATTTTTATTTCCGCACTTGGCCCTTCTCCCGTCCCCCCCTCTCCTTTTGTTTCTCCTTTTTCACTGGCATGACGGCTATATCCATTTACATGCGAAACGCGTTATTAATCCCATTCGGCAGTACCTTATATGCTATCGAACCGATGAAAGCAATGATCGACATCCTGCCTTTCCGTTACAAAGTAGTCTTTATGCCGTACACCTGTCCCGCGTTGTTTCGCTGTATTATAATTATTGCTTGACCAACGCTCACCAGTGAAAGTACACTCGCCGCGGAGTTAGCAGCGATAAATTACCGCATTACATGGAAGCAGTGATATTCCCGGCACGTAACCGTCTCGCTCGTAAAAATCTAGGCCGCTAATAATCGCAGTAATCGTGGACAAAGTATATACCCTCGGACACAGAAAACCAATAACAGTTTCCACAATGTCGACAAGAACCGCCTAGGAATAACCTTGACGCCAGGATAGCAGGAAATACCTCGCTACAAAAATATAAGCCCTGTCTTTATCATAATTTCGCAAATGAATCCTCAGTGAAAGAAAATTACCAGCAACTCGGTAGCTCAGTAAACGTTGCCACGTTAGGTATATTTCTTAACTTTGATCGTGACCCAGGAAGGTAAAGAGTCTTTGAAATTTCCCCGGCAAAACCGTGAATGTACAAACGATGTTTTTTGGCAATTACCCTCGAGTCGAGTAAGGAATAGCGGTGTAACGAAAAAGTGCTTGGCCAAGAGGAAGGCCCTGATGTTGAGCGTCTAGGGCAAACTCCCACGAGGCCTCTATCGAATCGATCTGCCCGGCTGTGACTTTTTGTCGGCGCATCGAGCCCCTGCAACATTTTCATTGCGCTCCACGGAGCGCAAGCACGCGGTCGATAATGAGCGGCGAGTCGGCGACGACGGCAAAAGTCGCGGAAACAAATTACGCCGGTTAGTCTTGCGGTATAAACGCCGCGTGTGCGCTCGAGAAGGACTCCAGGACGATATATATTGCGTCATCGGCGAAGATAAGGTCCTTACGAGAGCGCACATGCGTTCGATTAGATAACCGATCGAGTTGTCCTCCGGGCCGTCGGCCATAATTTGTTTATCCGCCGCGGAATGTCCCGCGAGCCACGTAAAATACACTTTCGACGGAAAACACGAAATGCACGGAGCTATGCGCGGAATCCCAAGGAGAAAGCCAGCGGGAACTTAAAACAGGAATGAAACGGCCAAGATTTACAGGAATAAAGTGAAACGTAAAGCTCAGTAATTGCGTTTTCTGGATACGTAACGAAAGATCGGGATTAACGGGGATATTTTATTTTACTGTTCCGTGATACGCGGTGTGCCCTTGCACAATTTTACACAGAGGGATTATGAATCCGGTTCCCTTTTTTCTTGCCGGTTCTCAGTGTACTGTTTGTCCTCGCTATTGACAACATTTGTTATACCGAGTCGCACCGTTTCTGGCTCCGAATGTTTGTCTCGGCACAATATTTGCGGACACTCGACGGTATACGTGGCGAGTGTACTCCTTGGTGCTCTGCCAGGCGTCGATCCTTCTGTTTCGTACCGAGGTTTTCTCCTGCGAACGTACACTCAACTACACAAACACCGTTTAGGCGTTCAAATCATATATTAAACACGGACGCAGGAAATAAATATGTCGAATAATTCAACGATAGATTATTGAACAATCGAAACATGGAAGGTTTTTCTGAGACTGAGTAGCAGTTTTGTACACCTGTTTTGTGCTTGCTTCGATATGAAAGATTTTCTAAAAAGGAAAAATACACGGAGGTCTGATTTTCGACGGGGTTGAATCGTCACAGACATTCCCCGTGGCAATTTCCCGTGTGTTCTGTCAGACGAAAATCGCTTGAAAGGTCCCGGAAAAAAAAGACGTAGTCAAGTGCGCTCGTGGAATCGACGATGCGTAAATGCATCGATAAGTTCGAAAGAATGAACCCAGCAACAACGGAATTCACGCAAAAATTTCCGAATACATTTCCCAAACGTCTTAACACATACTACTTTAAGTCCAGAAAATGATGTTCACGCTCATGAAAATACGAAATTAATCTGTTAAATCGCTGCTTTATTACGATAGGTGTTTCCCCGGGCTTTGATGACTGACGACTTCGTTATTTCCTGTTTCAGCCGTGCAAAGGGGGCGTGTTCCGCCGTCGCAGCCATCGCTGCCAGGTCTACCGGGTCAATTCGCCCTGACGAACGGCGATGCTGTGGCCTGCGCCAGTTTGAACGGTCACTCGTACCTCTCGTCGTACATCAGCCTGTTGCTGAGGGCCGAGCCGTACCCGACCTCGCGGTACGGCCAGTGCATGCAGCCCAACAACATCATGGGCATCGACAACATTTGCGAGCTTGCAGCGAGATTGTTGTTCTCGGCGGTCGAGTGGGCAAGGAATATACCGTTCTTCCCGGACCTCCAGGTGACGGATCAGGTGGCACTGCTGAGGTTAGTCTGGAGCGAACTGTTTGTCCTGAACGCGAGCCAATGCTCGATGCCACTTCACGTGGCACCCCTCCTCGCCGCGGCTGGCCTCCACGCGTCCCCCATGGCGGCGGATCGCGTGGTCGCCTTCATGGACCACATCAGGATCTTCCAGGAGCAGGTGGAGAAGCTCAAGGCCCTGCACGTTGACTCCGCGGAGTACAGCTGCCTCAAAGCCATCGTCCTCTTCACGACAGGTAAGGTTCTCAGCGCCGGTGCCTTCAAGATCGGATTTTACTATGCCGCCTTATACGGCGCCGATCTGGTCGTCTCGATCGTCATTAACGGCTCCTGAAAATTGTATATTCCTGCCATGAGACCCACACACTTTCCGTATTTATTGTACCCTAGAAAGCAAATGCGAACTCGTACCTATGTCATAGGATAGAACTTTAACGCCTTGAAATAATGTTCCATAGTTTAACATGTAAGAAATGAAACAGCATTATTACACGACTGATAGCTAGAAGATTAGAAATTGTGTAACGAAATACCGAAGATTAGGATATAAGGTAATGTTTATAGTTGTCAATTGCTTACCTAACAATTATGTATACTGTGTAGTAGTGTTATTATTTGTTTTATTTAAAATTGGATTTGTCACGAATCTGATGACGGTCGAGCGGCGAAAGATGTTAGAGCATTCCTGTTAAATTGCTGAGCCTTACGGGTATTTCTAACAGAAACGAATTAACGTAATTTAATGTAACACTTTGTATATAACCTTGAATCGTCTGCAGCTGTCCTTACGGCGCAGACAGTGCTTATCAAGCACTTAAGTAATTACTCGTCGCGGGTAGATTACCTGTGATAGGTTATTATATAGGTATATCGTCGAAATGGTAGTTACGCTTTTGATAGACAGCCAGTTACACTTCTGATAGATAGCTCTGTCGGCTTTCCCGAGTGAGGCTAGATCGTTTAAGAATGATTGCCGTAGTTGCGATATATATGTTCCTTCTTCAACAAGCGCCTTGTAAATATTTGCTAATTTAATGCAGCGCCGATGGAGCGTGACCGTGCGTGTATTAGACTAATTTAGACGAAGGAAAACGCCGCGTTATAATATACCTCGGTGCAAGTGGACGTACGCGTCCAGCGGCGGATCAGCTGAATTACTTTTTGCGACCCTCGCCTTCTACGTAACGAGGGCTGCGGGACAAGATGTAAAGACAGGATTGCCTTGCCATATCGGCGCGTAATGTTGATTCAATAAAACGGGCTTTCACGAAGCCGCAGCAAGCCATCACTCGTCGTACTTTATTCGAGGTGAAAAAATTCTCGAGCACGCCAGCACGGCGGATTGTTATTCCCTTACCACGAAATCCCCGCGAACGTCGATGGGGAAGAGACGGCGGAGAGTTGGCAGTATGGACAAGGACTATCTAAAATCTCGAATGCGATCCGAATTCCGGGTCGGAACAGCGCCGTGACGAGCGAACGGACGTTATCTCGACGTGGCCGACTCGAAAGTAGCCTCAATACCCGAGGTTAGACTCTCACAAAAGTAGACACAATGACGTCGGAAGACACGTCATGCAGATTCCCCCGGGATTCTCGAAGTCCAACGAATAAGCCACAATTCCCTGATTCGCGTCATAGACGCGAATATAATTATATAAAATTCTCTCTCTCAATATAATTCAATATAATTCTCCCGCACTTCCCTACCACCCAGGAGTATAGCGAATAATTTCCTTTCTTCAGGAAAATCATTGTTTTGAACGTGCAGTAAAATCAAGTCTTGGGACACTGACTTCCCAATTTCATTCTCCGACATTTCCCCATCATTGGCAATTCGGCCAATCATTTCCTTCCTGTGCCAAAGTCATTCTTTCTTTATACAGGTCAAGCGGGAAGGCCTAAGACTATTCTAATTGAACAGTCGTAACGTGCAGTACAATGTGATTGCTTTGCATCGATACAGTTGAGTGGCTCGTGTGATTCCCACGCGTTGGACAGAGGCGCGTGTCGTCTGGTCAATGCTATCGCGAAGACGCTCGTTGTCACGTAGTTTGGATCCCCGAGGGATTTGAAGGGCCGCTTAGAAGCGGGACAATGGGCTCTGCGCTCAGCATGGTTCCGCGCGAGACGAGTCGGAGACGCCGGAAGAGCCTGGCCCGATCGCTTGACGGAACGTCATCGGGAACTCTCCGGTCCTTGTCGGTCGACTATAATCGACGCGCGATGCTATCGGCATAGACGCTCGTCATCCGGCTCGATCCGCCATCGGAGACGACGTACGCCGACGTAACAATACGATTACATCGACAGACCAGTCCCTGTCCCCCCTTTTACCATCTTCCCCCGCGAGGCTTTGTCCCGATCGGCCAACGGTTTCTCTCAGCGGCGTCAATCCTTCGCAATGTCGATCGACGGAATTTAAGGACACCCAGAGACGAACATGAACAAGTGACGAGTAAGAACAAACAGGAACAGACACACTCGGCCATTAACGAGTATGAAATTGTTGCACCTTACGAGTCGTGTGCATCGACGATTCTTTTCATGAGACTTCCGTAGAGATTTTCGTAGAGATTTCCTATACTGGGCAGGATTCTCCGTAGTTGCGTTCTCCTTCCTCTTGCTCTCTCTTTCCCTCCGCTTTCGATGACAACGGAATCGTGTTCGAAGGAGGACTCTCGCGGGCTATCTGCTGGCCCATCTCTTCTCGCCCCTTTCCCCCCACTTCCAGCTCCCTCGAACTTGCGGGCAATCCTCGCGCCGATTTAGGGGACCAGAAGGGCGTAAGTGCACGCACACGATTCGCCGTGGAACGTCGCGCTAAACGTCTCCCGCGCGGGTATCGTCGAAAAGGGGGGAAGCAGGGACAGGAGTAAGGCGGATCGAAGGGGAGGGAGGGGGTGTCCGTGGGGGGAGAGAGGGTGGCGGCTATTTATTTCCGTGCTATATGGGCGCGCTTAGCACGGCTTAGCTTATGCTAATGCCCCGGTTCCCCGACTCGGGCCGACCTTCTTTTTACCCCTGTCTCGGCGGGGCCCTGGCTCGCGTCGTTTTCTTCCTCGACTCCTTACATCGCTACGTGGGTCCACGGCGCTTCTGGAATGGTCCCCGCCGGACGTTGGCGTTATTCACGAGATCGAAACTCCACTGGCGTGGATCGCCCGAAACTCCGGCGTTCGTGCGAAAATTTCCCGCCACGTACAGCCGCACGAATCTCAGAAACGTCTCACTGACTTCTCTTCCGAATTGGCGATCGCTGAAGAGGGAAAAAAAATCGTTATGCATCATTGATGGCGGTAACTGAAATTATAAACCACGAAAGACAATGTATTGATGAATGACGTATGTAAATATATCTAAGAAAAAATCTTTCAAAAGTTGCCGACGTTTTAATTTCAACTGTCTCTATGTCTGTTTTTCCGTTTTTTGTCTATCTTTTTCCCCTTCGCCGGCGAACTGCTTCTCTTCTCTTTATCGCATTACACGGAAATTTCTACTGGTAGGAGTTCTTTTTCCATGCACCTCATAGTCACGGATCAGGCGTCTAATTGTTCGGTTAAAACGGTGGAACGGGGACATGGCGAATAAAGTACGTTTAGCCAGCTAGATCGGCCGTTCCAGCGCTTCAGCTTTCTCCCGTACATACGCGGTGCATACCTGGTGATCCGAAAGTACGGTTTCCCTGCATTTACACGAGGAAAGCGTAGCCATAGATCCGCACATTGTTTCAAGCCGCGAAAAAAGCTCTAAAAAGAATTACACTAAAGAATTCGCACAAAAACAATCATTCTCAATATCCCATACGACGAACATAAGAATGAGATTTCCAGAAATGAATTTAGAAATCTATTAATGTACATATAAATATCGTTTTCTATCAATCTTGTAAACTTCGAAATAATTCGCTCTACAAGTACTGTTACGTTAGGGAATGAAAATAATGTAACTAACTATTGTGCATTGGTTTGCTCTAAATTGAAGAGTCGGATTATTTTGCCAATCGGTGGTCGAAGGGGTGCATCTCTTTGTCTTATCTCGTTCCGTGCCACCCCGTAGAGGCATGTAAATGCACGGCGCAGATATATTTATGCGCGAGGGTATTACGGAGAGTGCGGTACCTACGTGTATCTTGATGGGAAACACTCCCACGATTATGTGGCATGCAATGCAATTCCCTTTGCCTTGCCCAACCACCGAGCGCCCACTAACCCACGTATGTATAATACGTTTCCACTACCGCGAACGTCCCGCTTGGACCATACATGTGATCACGTGACTATGTGTCTGTGTGTATATGTGTGTACACGAAGTATGGATAGCGCCGTATTAACGATCTAATTAAGAACGTAAGCCTCGACGGATCCTGCTTTTGATTCTTACGTGACCATGAGATAAGCGGGCAAGCTTTAACCCAAGCCCCGGGAAGATAACTTCCTTTTCGGCGCGTTATCTCCCGACATATTTTCCTCGTAGACACCTCGGAACCAGTCCCGCCACATAAGGTACATTACCATAGGAACGCGTTAGCGAGGTTCGCAATGGCACTGATTAAATCGCCGGCAAACGATCGCCGTGTAATAACTAATTGCCGTTCATACATTCGCGGGGATAGCAATTGGAATCAATGGGAGTTCCACGAAAGCTCAGCTTTTACCGAACCAGTTTCTCTCGAGCTAACGTCCTTTGAGGTAAACTCGGGTAGAATTCCGACGGAACATTGAATTTTCCATTTACAAAGGAGCGGGGCTTATTTCACGATCAAATCGATTTTTGTCCTTCGATCGAGACTTGACGTATGATTTACCACGTTGGAATAATGTATTGGAATATATATTCTTGTGGCTGAACGAATGGGCTGCGAACCACTGGCACGTAGGAACCTTTCGAGTGCCATACGCCGGTACGTTTAATAAAATATTGCCACATCATTAATGTAGGCACTGTGCCGCGGCGGACGGTTACTCCTCTCTTTTTTCAGTTTCCTCCGACTCGTGGATGACTCGGTAGATTGGAGCGCGGAGTGCCGTCTATTCGAGGCTAGATACGAGCTTGATCCGGACAACCGGTACACACCCACACCTGTCAGCCGCTTCTGACGAGAACTGTCAATAGTAATTACACGTTAATTTCATCACACGCCGGATATCTCGATCCAGAGACTCAGGTCGCCAGCCCTCCGAGTGCCTTGCCATCTATATTCCTTCGTAGATCGTTCCCCCTGGCCCCTTCCTCTCTCTGATTTCTCCCCGGCATCTTCTTAAACGCGAACGATGCATCCGAAGATCTCGGCGATCATCGATCACCCGTCCCCGTGAGGACGGCTGCATTCGACGCATCGATAACACTTTCAAACCTCGCGTCCCCGGTTCAAGATTGCAATTACAAAGTCACGTAATGAGACGATACCGGGAGAAAGATGAGCGCCGGGGAAAATACGGAAAAGTCATGGGTCATAATATATTTGCCGCGATAGAAGGCGTGTTAGTCGTTCAGTTGTGCCTTCTTGTCTCGCGTGTCTCTCCGTGCAACGGCGATTAATAATAATTAAAGAGAGCCTAGGCATTGGTAGAGGTTCCACGGGGAAGATCGGCGAAGGAATCGTTGAAGAACGTGGACGAAGGGACAGAGTTGGCCGGAGGGAGAGGGGAGGAGATAGACTTCCTTTAAAGGTGAAAATAGGGCGAAAAGAGTCACGATAATCCGAGCGTTCCTCACGTCCTGGACTAATCAGCGTCTATCACCTGGCGACGTGGAGAATCCGAAGCTTTCGAGGCGTTTGTCAATCACAGCCCGGGAAACGTACACAAAGCGAGAAAGAGCGATTCTCGTAATACGGTAACGGTAACGGGTAGACCAAGTACCTGGGGTAAATTACGAAGATCCCCGAGAAGGAAGGACGAAAGTGTCGCCATAGGTTCCCGTAATTGGACTTAGATCAAGCAGGATTCCTATACCCCTGTGTTCATTATTTTCATTGTGAAACCAGTGCTACGTGGCGGACGATTATTTCACTTTGCGAGCAATGTAACACAAGTCCTCGGGATATTACATCCTAAATTATTCCTAAGAATCTTTCATTAAATCGACATTAAATCACCTCGGTTCGCTGAAAAGCAGCCGGTCTGTTTGATGTGCAAAACGCATGGCCACTGCAGTTCGGTTAAATCTCATCATTCCCCCGGCACATTGAATAGTGGCACACGGCACGGCCCGAGAAATCGCGCAATGTTACGACCCGTAAAGGTTTTAATGACGCCTGCACGGCCGTATTTTTCTCGCGTTTATATCTGACGCGGGATGCAAGCGCGCCAAGATAACGCCAACCGCATTGGTCGTTGGCAAAAGCCGATTAATAAAACCTGGACCTTTCAAAGAAAGAAACTTTGTTGAAGCGATAAATCCTTGCAGCGTTAACGATTTCCTTAGAACGCTATTTCGATTATCATCAAATTATCCACAGTGTTCCTACAAGTGTCGGATCGAAAACTGTCGATTCCTTCGTAACGACTGCTGCATTTTTCGAAACACTATCGTTCAATTCCCGGGGATTCGTACATTTTTCTTAATAACTTTAGCGGCATTATTTCCCGCGAATGACGGCTAAACTCTGCGACCTTGTTTCGCGGAAAGCAAGGCACGTTTGAACGAGCTTGCCCAAGTGCCCGGAGTTTCTGCCGGGCTTAAAAGCCTCGGTGTCACGGCACTCGAGCTTAATAACACACACTCGCCCGTCTATCTCGCGCTTTCCTTTTTTCTCTGCCCCCACTTCCCCCCCTCTGGCGATCGATGTACCAGCCGGCCTCGAAACAATGCAAACGTCGACGCCAATGTACCATCGCCGGCGACCACTCGGCGGTGCGTTAAGAGGGTGCCGCTCGTCCTGACGAGTCCTCGCGCGGTTATACGCAAATTCGCCACCGAGGCAGAGTGTCGGGGAGGGGGGAGGGAGGGTTAAGGGGACGGTTTTTGGGGTGGCCTGCGTTATCTGCGAACCCGAGTCCCGCGACCCTTCCGCAAACCGCGACAGAGCGCCTTCTCTATCTCGCATTGTGTGTCGCCGGGGTCGTGTCCCCCCCCCAACCCTTGGCTTTAAAGCGTTACCCATTTTCATTTTATTATCTGCCCTCTTCATCCCCGTTCAATCGGCCCAGCCAACCGCCCCCCCCCCCTTCCTCCTCCGTCACGCGGATCCGCTACGCAAAACACGACGTTGCAAAAGTCTATCACTCCCTACCCCTTATACGCTTCGCTAATACGTATTAACGGGGAAGAGTTTTATAAAAAAAATATTGCTCGTTGTCTATTTGAATTCCTTTGGAGGGTCATTACGTCGAAGTCGCGTGGAGGAGTTTAAGGAGAACATTTCCCAGCAAGCATTGGTCTGAGAGCTGGGTTTGAGTCTACGATGATTAAATTATACATTTGCCAGCCGTGAGTAATGCTCGGAGCATTGATTTCAATCAGCGATTTTAATTAACGAACCGCGCGGTTTTCCCGCCAGCCGGCCGGCGTATCTATGAATACAAAAATATGCGCGGTTTAATCAAAATAACGTAATTCCGGGGACCAACGTGGTTTGTGAAAAATTTTAGTATTCGACGGCGGGTAAACAGTGCGAATTCGTCGGCTCTGCGGGCTTTTCCATGTCCGCATGCATATTCCTTATCAGCATATCGCAGGGCAAAGGGTTGCCACGGTATTAGAGTAAGCTGAGGTATTAACCCCGGAGTTTAATATCAACAGTCTAGGGCCGGACGAGGGAAAGGGGCCAAGAGGGAGGGGTGAACGGGTGACCGCGAGGACAATGCCGGGCCTTATCGACGTTCTAACTGGAACCCTCGGATTCTCTCGTCTATCTCGTTTTTCCTCTCTTTCACGGACTATCGCCGATGAAACTAAACGAATCGTGTCCTCTCGCGTGGTTCATCTACACGCACCGCGATTTTCACGCCTGCCTCGTGCCGTAACTGCTCGTCCTGTCACGAAACCCCGCCGACGCACGTACAACACGCAAAAAAGAGCATTCGCGCAGGGCAATTTTTCCCTCGACCGAAGCTTCAGCGAAACTAGTAAATTTCTCGAAAGCTCTCCGAACAAACGAGCGAATATTTTCTCTCTATATGCGGTGTCTTGTGTTTGTTTAATCCCCAGAATATATTGAATGGAACATGACGAAAGAGGATTTGGTGCGACGTGTTTTTGTGATGAAAAGTTATTTCGCGCGCCGGGGGAATAATTCGATGGTTTGGCGTGAATTATTTTCCCGCTCGTTAGACGTAACTAAACGGTGGCGCTTGTCTACCGGGAGCGAAGGAAGAAGCGAACGTGGATTTATACGTCGTCGGGGTCCGGGGCTGTCTAAACCGCGAAACTAAACGAACCGAGCCGAAGGTCACGCATGCCGTGTAAATAAGGACGTAAGGCAACGTCGCTCGTAAATTAAGGGGGGCATTTGTTCGTAATTTAAAGCACGTCCATTCGGCGAGGACCGGGCAATCCTCGAACCCCGTCTTACCACTGACGTCCCACGGGAGTATCTCTTTAACAGTTTCTTCCATAAAACATGGACCGAAAAAGAAGGAACCGTGGCCGAGCGATTAATCTTTTCCAAAGTCGTCTCCCCGAGCTCTTCTGAACTCCCCGCTCCTACTTTTCCCACTTAATTGCTCGTGCTAACGAGCGCACACTCGGCGAATTAAGAGCGCGTCGCTGGCAGTTTAAAAGATTTGTCAGAAATACAGCCTGTTAAAAGAAAACAGCAAAATTGACTTACCTAAACAACATCCTGCATAGGACAAACTTGGAGGACTTTACAATTTATATACACATTTTGTCCTCTTTCTGACGACTACGGTTTTGCAGCGGCGCAATGGTTTACGATTTGCACATACAAATTATTGTAATTACTTGCGCGCGTAATATTTTACGAATACGTTGTAGCAGGGTAATAACAGCGAAGCAATGTGCAGCGATTTACGGGCCTGTCTATTTAAATAATAATTCTTCCCGCTTGTTTCTTTTTTTCGCGCTTGTCTCGTATTTGACCTTCGCTCTCGGCAGTACGCTAGATATTTTATTCGACAATACGATCTCTTTGTCTTGCGACTCGTCTCTGGAGCGAATTTTCGAGGATGTCGGCCGATCTTCGGAATTTCGATAGAACTGCTATTTTTACGGGCTGACGAGACGTCAGGGCCAGAGGGGTGTTGCTCGTCGTCGCGACGGCCACTTATTTAGTCCAATCCCTTCGTCAAGCGGGGGCCATAAAACATGCTTGCGCGTAAATAAAACTCGACCCCGAAGAAACTAGGCAACGGTCCGCCACGGAGATGGAATTATACTACACATTTCCTCGCGAAATTTCCTCCACTATACACGTTCCAATTCTTCTCAGGATGGTGCAATAAAATATTGCTACCAAGATACGTTTAAATTACGAACTCGAAGATACTGAACCATTAAAACAATTCCAAACTGAGTTACTCCAAAGACATTGCACCTAAAAAAGAGAGATCAAAAGGACCAGAAAAATTCGTCGTTTCACCAATAATATTCATTCGATAATGGCACAAAAACGTGTTCTAAGAAGGGAAATATCCTACGCTCCGTCGTTGAAGATATTCGTTGGCTTTTCTCGTAGCCGTAATTTCCTTTTATTGCAGCCTTCGTTCCCTCTTATTGTTGTAAAGGACAGTACGTGTTTCCCGTTGGACGGCGATACACGTTATCGATTGTGCCCTTCGGAGCGCGGATGATTTCTCTGTCGTTCGATCGGTCGAAATGCCGAAGCTCGCCGGTCCAAACGAATTCCCGGCGTGCTTTCGAATACTTGGATGCACGTGGTCTCGCCGGCTCGCATTCCCGCACACAACGCCATCACAAGGGGGGGGAACACAAGAGAACCACGGCACGCGTCACATTCCCTGGTTTCACACATGCCGTTCCCCGCTATCTCCTGTGTCCACTCTGGCCCCGTCTCTCTCCTCACTTCCGCCCCGCTCGTCCTTCGATCCCCTTTCGGTCCTTCGGTGTCTCCGTTCCCCTGGACCTTCGGTCCTGTTCCTCTCCTCTTCTCGACGATCCTGATCCTCCTCTTCTCTCTCTCCCCTCTCTCTCTCTCTTGCTTCCTCCTCTCTCGTCAGGCAACCGCAGGGCGCGAATGTCGGCGGACAATATCCGCGCATTCACAGATTGCGCTGTCAGGCACTCGAATAATATTCGGGGTGACACGCCATGTATCCGTTATGCGCTCTGCCGAGGGTGTATGACTCAGCAACCCCCTCATCCCCCGCGCCCCCCGACGCAACGGCACGTAGCTATGGGGCGCCCCGAGACGACGGTCACGGGCCTGTCAAGCTGACGATTCTTTTCATTCCCACTCAATTTTTCCTACAATCATAAACACCGACGAATACGCCTGCAGAGAAGATTCCTGCACGCTCGATCGTGTTCGTGTTCCTGCGTTAACTTGGAAAACTTTGAGTTCTCACTAATTAGCGGGACGATTGGTGAGCGAGAAATTTGAAATCATCGTCGTAAGGATTTTCGTAGCGGAACGATGACCGCGGTGAGGACTCAGTGACTCGATGGAGATTCTCTCTGTGCTGTGGCTTTTCGAGGCCAGGATAGAAACTTACGTCGGGCCGTACGAGGAACATCTCGCGCCACGTGTCCGTGACCGATCCAATTCTTTCTCCTACACGCTCGAATTTACGCTCGTAGGAACTTATGTACGTCCATAGAGACGTAACTCGAGGAAGAGAGTGCCGTGTCGATTTCACAGAATTTTTGCGGACTAAGCGATACGATTGTTTCGTTGTATGATCGATGAACGATATTGAGTCATTGTAAAATCATGAAAACCGAGCGTTTATTTAAAATTATGCTTTTACAGACCCTTTGACTTTTCCATCTTCGGTTCATTCTTCACTCCCCCCTCCCCCCTCCTAATGTTACACGAACTATTCGTGAAGTTGAGCGAGTCGTTTTCCTTCCTGGAAAATCGTTTCCCTCGGAATGTGTCCCGAGAAGTTCGAAATGCCATTTCGTGGATGAAGACTAACATGTGGTCACAGGGTACCGTGTATCCCCTTCCGGGAAACCTGTCGCGCACATTTGTCCAGCAAACGCCGTTGACTCGAAGTTCTGTAACTTTCCGTACCGAGTTCGTTGAAATTTTCTCCTCTAAGCTGGCATACAACAAAACCGAGTATCAAGTCATTAACGTGTGAAATTATTGGCATGAATATCTTACGATACGTTTACCGAAATTTCGAAGTCTTTATTTGCCGATTTTCTCGAGTGCACGAACACGTGGCACGTTATGTTTCGCGCAGAGAGATGTGCAGGAAATAATGGGAAGACCATATCTGTCGAATGGACGAAGCTGACTCCCTCGAACGATGGGATCCTGAGGATAGAACGGCCCCTCGACCTCTTAACAAAGTGAATTCCAGGCTTCCTCCTTTCCACCCTCCCTCCTTCATTTCTCTCACTCTGCCAGTGTCCCCTCCCCCTCCCCTTTCCGGCTCGCACGCAGGTCCGTCGAGACGAATGAAACTCGCGGCCCGGGGTAGAGGCCACCCTGTGCATCGGCTTTAATTAATCTGATTTACATCGGGCTCCGATCGACGCTACAACCGTGACAGAACCCGCACATACCTACTGTTACTTCCTAATAGGGCTCTCATTAGCAGCGAAATAACCAGCCGAAAATGTTGGATCGCGAGCTACGCGAACTCGGCGCTGTTGTTTCGCCCGACAAGGAAGTGCCTTAAAAATAAGGACTTTAAGGGATCCCCATTCTTCGGCAGCGGAAAAATATCCTATTCCTACGGCACGTTTGCACAGATGGCCCGGGAAATTTCTACCGGCGTAACGTTGCACCTTTACCTCTCTGAGGTCCTCAGAAATTCGTGCGGTTCATTGATATTTCCCAAAATAAATATGAAAATATTCTCTTAACGTTAAACACTATTTCTGTTTTCCGAGACGACAAAACTGAATCAACAAGGTACGGTTAGTCGCGATAAAAAATTTCAACTAATCGGCGAAGAATCAGAAAAGACACGTTGTATTTTAGAAGTTTATTTATATTTTAAGCAGTATTTTTCCTAACATTTGATCAAGCAATGAAATCATGTCTTTGTGTATACATGTAATGACAGTTTATTCGTTCAAACCGAATTCATTTGTGTCCAATGTCTTCTTACGTGAGAAACTTTTACGATAGTTTTTCTTACTGAACCGAACGAATAGACGGATGAAGTTAAAATTTGTGTAGCCAGTTTGCCCGCGAGTTTCTACGCCACTGGGATGGTACGCGGGACTTTTGGCGCTGAAGTGTCAGGCCACTGATAAGCCGAAGGCATTAATTTCACGGCGCGGTCCCCCTTGCAACTCTATGGACCCTGCCTCAACTAATACAATTATGTTATAACCCCTTTTGCCGACTCTCGTTCGCCCCTCGCCGCTGGCGGACCACCGCGGCAAAACGTCGACGGGGTCGTTCCGTTTGTCTCGAAACCAGTTTACGACCGCAGGACTCTACCCGAGTCCCCCCCCACCCCGCCCCCAGTCCCTCGACACGCCGACCCGACATTTTTCCACGGCCAAAGTATCACCTTCCGATGGCCAAGATATCGACACTTTTCTGCCCCGCAAACGACAGGAAATTACCGTCAATTTACATAACACGTGACATAATTTACCCAAAGAAGCCTATCATTATTCAATATTTTTTCGCCGCATCATGAATTGACAGCGCATTTAAATCGTGAATTTCCTTTATCTATTACTCGACGTTTAAATATACATATGTATATATGTATATATATGTATATATATATAATTTACGTGACACGTGTCATGATTTACTGACAGAGGGCACATTATCAAATATTCAATTTTTCGTAAAAATTTCCTTGTGCTTTGAATTCCGAATGCATTTAAATTGAGAATGAGATTTATCTATTCCTCGACCTTTCACCGGGCGATCTAAGGTTGTATAAATATTCTACAAACTTGTTACCCCGTCGGTAGCGTATTGAACGTAATAACCGAATCTTCAATAGAAATCTTTGCTTAGGTAAAAGCGAGTACCGAGCTACCCCGTGTAAAATTATTACGCTCCGGGGTACAAGCACGGTAGAACGTTGCGCGCTACACACGCTGCTTATTCCGCGGATTTCTCCTCGAACTCGGTTGTATTATCGCGAATAGATGTAAGCACCGGGCCGCGTGTAGAAGGCGTTGTAGCGCCGTTCAGCCGTGACGACGTTTGCCGGTCTCCTGGGAAATATTCGCCGTCGTATATCACCAACCGAGACGTACATGAATTTTTATACGATTGTCAAGAGATATTTCTGTTACGCGTATCGCCGGGGAGCCTGATATAAGTCGCGCGATAAATAAGACAATCGCATGATTTGTTAGCCCACGTGTACAACCCTTGCCGTTCTATTGTTCGCCCTCGAAATTGCAGTTCTATCCCAGTAAGTACGATATTCCGAATTCCCTGGGACCCAAGGAAATTGAAGAGCTATTATCGAGCAATGCTTAGTACACACGGGGAATCTCGCGGCGGTCGGAAATTTGAACCCCAATTTACGAATCGTTGGAATCTTGTCTCGCCGACTCGTCGGCTTGTCACTTAGTTCCTGACGAGCGTGAAACTTCGATCGATTGGGATTTCATGCGATTACGAGCGGGAATGGCGATGGATCTGGGAGGAAGACTTGTCCCTGATTTTTCGGGATTTAACGGCCCACGGGGCGACAGACCGTGGGTGGGGGGAAGAGCGCGGAGAACGAGGGTCAAATAATCTGGTTAGCCATTCTCAGTGGCCGTCGGGTGAAGCATGGAAATGAACGGTATTTATTGGACAGTCGCCACTGCTGCCGGTGGTCAGCGTCGACCGCAGGGGGAGAGTCGAGAATGGAGAGTGGCCAAACAGCGGTGTTCGTTTTCCATCTGCATACACGGCCGAACCGCTGGACTACCACTGTACAAGTCGCTCCGGCAATTAACTAACGAGCAGTTGACACAACTTATCAAATCATATCGCGCCACGGAACCAGCTGGACGAGCCGCGGTCATTCAATTATACGGGGATAGGTATACCTTTCACTCTTTCTGTCATCGCAGTTACCTTAAAGGGCACAAAATATTGAACCAGATTTTTACCAGCACCGAACTTTCCTGTACGCTCGATTTAGCGGGGAAGCAAAGCACGCGAAATTTCATCTCGCCGACAGTTGCGATTGGATCGTTGGATAGAGAATTTCCCGAAACGTAAATAACCTGCTATCGATGTCCTTGAACATATAAAAACAGTTTATAATAAATATCTATTTGTAGTGCGTGACACGAGACCTTTATTCAGTCATGGACAATTTGCTACAAAGTCTTAAATTTCAGCTATCATGTCAGCGAAATGTTTACAGTATTTAAATAGCGAATAATATATGAACTCCATCGAGTTACACGTGAAAGATACCCTGAAAAAAATGTTATAACTTATGCAGGATTTTATCAATGCGGACGCGATAAAAACCGTTTATGATAAAGATTCATTTACGGCGAATGAAATGACAAATTTATTCAGTCGTTGTCAAATGATTTGTTACAAGGTCTTAAACCTCAGATAAGACCTTACCAACATCGGCGCGAAAGAAGCAAATAGAGCATATTAAATGTTTATCTGTAGCCTCGGAATAGCGAATAAAATAAGAACTTCCCTCGGTCGTATTAAACTAAGTTGCCAGAAAGTCTTAAATCTCTGATAAGATCTCAACAACATCATTGCGCAAGGAACAAGTAGAGGCGTTAAATATTTATATGCCAAGCTGAATTAGCGAATGAAATGACAAGCGGGGTAAAATTGACTGGGATTATAGCAGAGGGAGTAATACGTTTCATGAGAATCGGACGACGGCGATATACAAGAGGACGTTTATAATGGGGACGCAGGAACGGATACCGTAAGAGCGGAGCATTCCGTATTTGCGGTCTCCGTAGGATTTATCAGGAACATCGCACTTATAACTCCGGGCAGCTTCTAGCAAGCATGCATGCGATTCCATAACTACGCGAGCACACAAGAACCACACGGTTATATAGATGCGCGCACATGGACGCAAGCAGCACCGTTGCCTTCCTTCTTTTCCCAGACAGTTCGATAAACTGGTTGCCGGGGAAGATTTCACCTCGTACGAAGAGCATGTATCGCTTATCAGACTTGCGCGGTCCCTGCATGCACAAGCTTGGAAACAAGTTGGCCGACGCTGTGCCTTTACCTCGACTCTTCTTCTATGCAATCGCCGGCCTTACGGGCAAAGCAAGTATTTGCCGGAGAAATTGGAGCCCCTGGGAATCCTCGAGAGATCCCCGGCTAACTCAATCATACCGACCGAGATGGACTCGACGTTAATCACCTCGGCTGGACAATTCGCGCCAAGTAGGACAATTTGAATATGTTGGTAAACTGATCTACAGATAGAATAACAGCAAAAACAATTTGAAGTAACGGATCGAAGAAGTACTCTTACGTTGAAGAATTGATTGTATACTCATTGGGTAGTTTGTTGAAAAATAGGGAAAATTTTAGATAAAATCCTGAAGAAATGCTGTTATCTCCAAAAAATTATTCGAACACTCTTTGTGTAGTCGGCTGAACGAGAGAAATTCAAAGACTTTCATGCCGCTTTGATACAGCGATTTTTACGGAACGGCTAAGGAATTGAGCAGATTCCTCAAGTTGGAACTATCGAAGAAACCGATCGCCGTGCAGAGGATGATTGTCGTTACGTGAGTTTCCGCGGGACGTTTACGTGGGTTCAGCCGCTGGGTGTCAGCGCTGTGAATGACAGTTAATTGTAATGCGTGGCACGCGCCCGTCCTGGCCTGCTTCCGGTTTGCCTCGCGTTCCACTCGACGTCGTCGACGCGCTCTCGTTGATCGGCCATGTGCGACAGTCACGGCACGTGTGAAAGGATTACTCGAGTTAATCCCGGCCCCCGCGATACATGTGTGTCACGGGCCACTCATTTACGCCTGCCCGTTTCCCCTTCTCCCCCTCGGGCACGCGCCTCTCCCACGACAGGATCTACACCCCCGCACACCGCGCGGACTCTTCGATCAGCGGGCACACCTAGCGCCTTTCCACCTGTTCCGCCTTGGCGACCTCGGCAAAGGAACAGCAGTTTCACGGACTTGGCGAAAGAATTCGGGCGAACCTGAAGATCCCGAGGACGAGGAGGAAAAATTACGGCGATTTGCGCGCGACAAATTTCAGGATAACATTTCCGGGGAGAAGCTATCGCGAATAAAGTGTTGCGAGTAAAATGTTGGGAGTAGAAGACGCTAGGGGGGATTGAAATTCCACGGATAACCCGATTCGTCGGCGTGATTCCGCGGTGAAGCGAATGAAGTCAATTCTAGGGGGAAATCTTGGCGGAGGAGTAAGGAAGACGCGGGTGAGGAACGACGAGTAACGGTTGACCAGGGAGTGAGAGAGTAGAAGAAGAAAGGTGGGAGGGGAGGGGGGAAGAGATAAATAGAGAGAAGAGGGACGTCTTGTTCTTTGCCGGTAGGACTCTCTCTTCCTCTGGACCTCTTTCTCCCTCTTTCTTCGTCTCCATTTCTCTTTTCCCGGCTCTGCGCAGGGCTCCCCCGAGATGAGAGGGCAGGCCGCCTCGGATCCCGCGAGTGGATAATTATTAATCGTTATTTTCGCCAATCACGGCCGTTTATCTTGAGGCACGCAACGGCAATTATCTATCGGCCGTTGGTCCAACTGCACGGCCCAACGAGGGGGGGGGGATTCAGCAGAAAGAGGCGCGATCATAGACGAAGCACGAGAAATACGGAAATCGAAGTAACCTCGTTAAACGTCCCTACCCGCGCAACTAAAGGAACCAACAAAGAGCATAAATCAATTCGAAAATGCCTTCAAGAAATGAGTACCCAAAAACGTGTAAATCATCGGCCAAACAGAGACGAGTCTAAAGGAAAGTAATATCGCGTGGAAAGTATAACATGGACATATTTCGCGGAGGGAGGAAAGGAAGAACTGACGATAGCTTGAAAATTCCTTTACGGTGATTGACGTTTAAAATAGGCAGGTAAAAGCCGAGCGGGCTTTTGCTCTATTCCGTCGAATGCATCTCTGGATGCAACAGTGGGCATCGTCGGTGCACGAGACTCGATGCACGTGCACACACGTACGTAATCCCTCCCCGCCGCACCACCCCTACCCCCCTTCACTAGGCTTTCCGCCCGAGCGAACGGTCGCAAGTGCGCATGCACGCTGCACACACGACGCTGCACTGGATGCACCGCGCCTGCGTTTCTCCGGCACGGACACACGCATACCGGTGCCATTGGCTAACGCGCGGGGCTGCAATTATTAGCCATCTGACTGGCGCGCAACGGCTCTTATTTCATCCGGGCGCACGCGCGCATTTCCGCGTTGCGCGCCTTCAAAAAGACCCGCCGCTCGCTCGCACGCACCGGGGAGAATATACCTGTTACCGGTGAACCACGACGATTCAATCGATCGGAATCCCGCGAAAAAAAACAGCCCCGAGCCGAGTTTTCGCCGGTAAAAGTCTTCGGGTAAACTTGACGCAATTGGATCATGAGCGAACGATGAAATCACAGTTACAGAAGGGAATAGAATTTTAATGAAGATACGATGAATCGTGCCTGCTCGTCGTGGGCGAATAAACTGCGACTATAATAGTTTAAGTATTCTATAATATTGTTCTAATTAAAATTACGAGGATTTAATAATGTCCTTGGAATTTAATAAGAAATCTTTGCCGTAAAGAAGTTCTTGTTGCAACTGCGGGGAGGACGGGCACGGTGAGTCGATATTGCACGATAAATCTCGCGAGGTATCTGTTCGCGGCGGGCAGTCTGCTTCCGCGTGTTTTTCCGCCATTTCTTTGCTTTGATACGCCGGCAAACTCGACGCGTGCAATTCGCCGTGTCGCGTGTCGCCATGCGTGCAACGTGACTGCTGGCCGGCGGACTGGATGAAAGCGGCATGCAAATGGTGCGTAATCTCATTTAATGGCACGAATCGAAATACACGAAAGTAAGCAGGGATCTATTACCGACGTGTTTCGCATTCATCGACGACAGCTACTAATAACGGCCGATGTCGATGGCAATTATCGTCACAACGGGGCAAGCCGACACGGACTTGATATTCTCTTGACACCCACTGCACGCTGGTCCTTGACTTTTTCACCAATCGTCATCTCCAATCGTTCGCCAGTTATTTTGCATCGGTGCTCTTGCAACACGATTCTGAGAAATCTCATTGCTGTGTTTGGGCGCGACAAATGTTATTAGTTTCGAAATGACTTGTCACGATTTGACATAAATCGGCCAAGAGAGGCACAGTTGCGATTTAGTTAATCCAAATGAACCGAACTTTCGGCAAACACAAGCCGACGAATTTTTTCATGAATATTAATGTCATTTAACTCGAGGACGAAAACGAGCGGCGAGGGGGGAGGCAGACCGACACGATCCTGCAAAGTGGATTTCTGTTTCTGCTAACTCGCTAACAATATCATTTTTCCCCGCATAATGCGATCGTTAGAGGTTCCTTACCCTTGCCTTGACTCTCTATTTCCCCGGAATCCGATAAAACTTCTCACTTACCCATTATTCAGAAAACCCTTTGTAGCCCCACAAATCAGCAAGTTACGGGACGTTTTTGGCGCCGGCGTTTCTTCGCACGGAAATAAAGTTTAAAACTGAAGTTTCGTTGTAGCTTTGAAATAACATTCGACGGCAGGAAAGTGTCGTAAGGACACAGAAGAGAACTCGGCTACTTTGCACTCGGGAAATAATTGACGGAAATTAATGGCATTATATTCGTAAGACGTACTCGTCATCATCAGCGCTTGAAAATTCCAGAATACATATTTCCATATCCCAGGGGTTGACGATTGAAAATAAATCAATCTTTTCCCTCGCACGTGGACGAACTGTTGCAACAGCGTAAATACGTAACCGCTAGTACGCGGGGAGATGAAACCTTTTGAGGCATTGAGAACTCATCGGAACGGTCCTCGGAATAACGAAATTGCCATTGAAAGGGCACCGGGTGACTTTTGCATTTGCCGTTCTTTGGACGTCAGCCGATCTTGGGACTCGCGTCGTCATCATCCGGATTGATCGAAGCTTATGCAACGTCGAAGAAAGGAAATTAGAGAAAGGAAGGTCAACGGTTCTTTCCTCTCGCGCGCGCATTGTGGGACCGCGCAAATATCGACGGGCTGCGTCTTCGACTTTGGAATAGGATGCGGGAAGAATGGGCGCGAAGGAAGTCCCCGGGAATTCGACACAATGCTACCTGGACGCGCGCGACAGTCACTTGAATAAATATCGATCATACGAGACACGAGGGAAATATTATTTTCATATTCGCCCGACGTTTACCGGGGGACCAACAGCTGTCCCGCACGGCACGACAATGGCCAACGTAATCCAATAACTCCGGCGTGTCCGTTCCGTGAAGCGAAATTCCTGCGACTTCGTCATTCTCAATGCAAGGAAAACCGAACCCTCGAATCTACGGAGGATCTTAAATCAGCTTACCCAACCGTATCGAATGCTCCACGAAATAAGGATATATACACTCTGGCCTACCGTATTTTTCAACGAGTTTCCAATTTAAAACACTTGAGGAACGAGTAATTGACCGATGTCCACTTAGATTAAAGAAAATTCTTTATGATCCAATGATGTTCTCCAAACTTTGAGATTTTACTCGCGCATACCTCATTCTGTGGTGAATTTTTTTTATAACTAGCCACTGTCAGTAGCAAGAAGTTTTTCGGTTCTTTGATTGAAAATACTTTTAGAAAAAGCATTCAATCGATGCCTGTGTACATTAAGCGAAGCAGTAAATGACGCAACGATGTTCCTCGAGTTATTAAATTTTCCTCGCGTACACCTTGTTCCGCGGAGAATTTTTTCTTGTACAAATGGCGAGTGCCGATGACACGGATAAGGATCGTAATGTTGGCTGGGGTAAAAGGTGTTCTTGTAACTGGAAGAACGGTACAAGCTCACGCGCACAGGGACACGCGTATAGGATTACGCGTTATTATTCGTGGCCCGTGCGTTCGGTGAGCTTGTAGGAAGAAGAAGAAGAAGAAGAAGAAGAAGGAGGAGAAGGCAGAAGCATTCCGGCAGTGGCGTCCGGCAAATCGGATAACTCGTGAGGACAATGGGCCGGGAGGTTAAGCGTGTTTGCCCTTCTCTCGACGGCCCATTCAGCCTACAATGGGGGCCCGCTAGAGCGCTTTTCGGTTTTCAGTAGCATCTCCCTCTCTCGTCCGTCATCGTCCGGTCCGAGGGGGAAAAACGACGTGAGAATACCGTCTTCCTTTCTGCGGGCCCCAAAAGCATTCAAGACCCACCGGGCTCCGGGGCTTTTTCGAGGATGGCACGAGCACGGCAAGTCCCCCCGCCCCCCCCTGTCGCCCTCGTGACCCGCCCAGATTGGCCACAATGAGACTAATCAGCCGTCCACTGTAGACAGAAATCGACAACAAACTCCGTACGATCTTGCCAAGAGGCTCGCTGTGGAGACTTTGAGAAACCCGGCGGATCTTTATCTCCTTCCTCGACCCATCGAGGAGATCAGCACGAGCCGAGGAAATTTGTTGCCGTTAACCACGTTCCGTGGAAACGAGCAGCTGGTCCCGCAGATGAGAGTTCGAATACGCGAGACGAATCTCGTCATTCAATCTCCGAGGAACGTCGCAAAACCTTAAACCCGTCTTATCGGCCACAGAGCACTCGCCGAAAGTAGCGGAATATTTTCTTTAATGGTTATTGCCCGGCGATGAAAACTCCTTGTGTTCTCAGGAATGTTGATGACGCGAAGAACATCTTACGTTCATAAGGAATAAAACGGAAACTTTAGAAATACGAAGTAACTGAAGCTCATGAAGAGGTGAACGTCTTTCCATATTAGATTATTATTGAAATTTTTAGGCCGGACGAAATCCGGTTTTTGGCTAACAGTAGTTGGTTAAGCAAGGGACAAGAATGGAAGTGAACGCGTGACCCCTTTGGAGTGGACATGAAATATTGTCGAATGCAGTGAAAATGCTGCTACACATGGATTGGACAAACAGCTGGCTAGGTTGAACATCGAGTTGTTTGGACGATCGGAAGATCCACGGAGAGATAAGGACGGAGGAAAGTGAGAAGGAAAGAAACGGTAGAATTGTGAGTTAGGCGAGAACGAGCCCGACGATTTTGCCGGAACACACTCGAGGGGTCATTATCTTTTTGGTACTTCTGAGGAGTCGATTGTCGAGAATGGACGCGCCCAAAACACGTCCATTCTTCGTGGAGGATCGATTTGTGGATCGCGGGGAAAGCCGGCAATGTTGTCCAGTGTCCGTGCATTACGAGCCTGCCGATGTACAAATCACAGGCCATTTACTCCATTCAGGTGGACCCTCGTTTAACGACACTTGGACGCGCGTCGAGGTCGCCCATAAATCCTCAGCGGCGCCCTCCCCCCCGCTGGCCCTCTCGATACACTGGGAAATATACACCTATATACATACCAGCAGCGAGCCGTGTCCCCCGCGTAAATGGCCCAGAGGCTACGGTAATTCTACGGTGGCGCTTTTGAGCGCAAACTTTTCTTACCTTCGCACAGCCGTTCTCTCTGTCCGCCCAGTATTTTCGTGCCTTCGGTTCCTTGGGCTATTCACGTCCGATGAGTGACCGGCTCGTTATTGATCGTTACACTCGAACGGACAGCACGGGAAAACCAACAAACTGTGCAACGTGACAAATGGCCCCCATCGAGTGACTTTAATTATTGCCGCGAAACCCTTGGCAGGTGTTGGGCTCGGACCCGAAAGGATCTACCGCGAAAACATTGAAATCCTCCATGCCTCCTACTTTCTGTTTAACGAGGAATACTTGTAGACGGTAGAAATTGGACTCGCCGACTTCTCTGAAGCGTTTATCCAAGCAGAAAACGTGTAAGAAAATGCTGCTGGAGAGTGCTGGGGCTCGCGCGTGGGATTGGCCACGATCGGAGAGGAGGAACATTGCAAGCGATTCCAGGGTACATCGATCGCTGCCAGAAGTACGGGTCTTACCGAGACGCCGGGGACGAAAGAAGATCCGGCACGATACCGGCCAAGATCCGATCGTATTGCATCCAATTGGTAACCGTCTAATAGCCAGCTGCATGCGAATGCAGGATCCGTACGGAAGGCTGCAGAAACCCACGAGCCCCCGGAGCTTCCCGGGAGATAAGTTTTTGCACGCGAGGAAGGAAGTCCTAATAAGCCGGGCTATCACGTTAATTGGAATGCACCGACCGTGGTAACGAACTCGTACTTTCGAGGGCCCCTAACGACCGCTCGAACGTGCGTTGAATCGCTCCTGGAAAAATATTTATAACCTCCAGCAGCAAAGTCCACTACCTCAAGAAACATGAACGAGAATTCGCCCGAAATTTTCTCCGATATTTCTCGGATTTTGCTTTGCTCGTGAAATTGAATACAGCAGATAATTTGTAGAGGACATTTGCCGAGATTGTCAAGACACTTTCTATGCCCTAATAAGGGCAGGATTAGACCGTTTAAAAGCTGAAACTTTCAAATCACTGTGAATCGTCAATCCTTTCTCCCTGAATGAAACTCTTGGCCGGGACACATTGAACGTCTTAACGCAGCGATATTTCATTGGAAACATTAGGAAATAGGACCGATCGTTTTACTGCACTCTCACGGTCGGTGACAAGAATCGTCTGACCGTTTATCTTTTTCACGAAGAGCTTCAATTAATAACGACTCTGTCCTTGTGCGTCACTCTGGTTTTTTTCCTGGCCACTTATACTGTGTTTTTCCGAACGATTCTTACGTTTTACGTCCGTCCCGTCCTTTCACTCTCTAACCCACACTTTGGTCCCGTCTTTCTTCGTTCACTCGAGCCAAGACTTTTTCCGTCCCTTCTTCTTCTTCTTCTTCTTCCTCGAGTACCCGAAGGGCGCATGTACAGGCGGATTCGTCTTTCCCGTATACCGTTCCCCGGTGCCTGGAGGAGACGATACCGGTTTACCTTACGGATACGTTACGTAGGGCAACACGAGCGAGACACACGAAGCTACTCTTTCGCGGCTTATACGCCGCCTCCTTGTAGCCCGCGTCTTCTCAGCGCGTGCACGTCCTCTGCACGTTCGTGTCTCCCCTGGAGATGCACGTGTATGCGGCAGCCACACAGGACTACCACCTCGGCGTATCTTGATAACACGGCCCTCGCCGTGCGCAGGACAGTCCGCAGAAGGACCCCAGTGATCCGCATTCGCCGGACAACGGCAACAAACCCCGAGCCACAATTAACCGTCCTTTAATGAGCAGGCAAAACAGTCCTAATAGCGACACGCGAAAGTAGCAAAAAGTTGGACCTACTCGCCGAGCGGTATAATAATGTAAGGAAAGCTGAAGTCAAATTTTCTTGGCTTTCGTTGTTAGACGTTGGTTGAATTGTTGGAAATACAGGACAGGATTAAGATTAGGACAGATTTTCCTGGTGTAAACAAGGTTTTAAAGATTATGCTCTGGATGACAAAAGGAACGAGTTCTTTGAAAAAACAGAAAGGGTTTTCATCTTGCTTGTTGGGTGTTGGATGAAGTAATTACAATCCTTTGGACGAGGATAAAGCAAGTTGTTAAACGATTCCCAAGGTTTCGTACATTATTCCGTGGATGACGAAAGGAATTCGTGACATTGGGAAACGGAATGAGTAGACACTTTTTCCACGGGCGAAGGGACGGAAGGTGTTGAGTTGCATTTCCATCGATATGTTCGCCGGGCAATGACAACCACTGACCCCGGTATCTGCGTATCTTTCAACAAGCGCGCAACATGGGGCTTAAATTGAATGAAAATCACAATTGACGAGGCATTAGCATAATGTAGCACGGATCGGCGGGTGAGGTCCGATACGGAACGAGCACAGGGCCAAAAGCGTATCGACCGCGCCGGGACAACGATCCAACGATGCGAAGACGAAGATTAAATCGCACAGAATAGCTATTCTTATTTTCCCAAAGAAAATCAGGCACCTACCAATACCCATTTTCGCACGCCCCAACGGCAAAGCTATATGAAAATGGCAAGACTCGTGTAATACATGTAATCGGACACGTGGTAGTTTTGCCACGCGGAAAATTACGATACTAATATAAGCAGCAGAACGTACATCTATTTTCATACTTGCCAAGTTTGTCATTGAATCTTTGCCTTTACAATACATTTTACCATGTCAATGGTGGAAACCGCTCGGCACGGAAATGGTGCATTATTCAAAGAGAATAAGAATTTTCGGCGTAGGATTTAGGCAAAACACGATTGACTTTATTGAATGTATTGAAAATCGTTTGATAGAATTGTTTACAATGTGTATTGAAAATAGAGACACGTGATTCGTGTGTAACATTCTTGTTATTTTCCCTGAATGTATCTTTATACACCTGTTCATTGCGATAGACAGAAGACGAGGGAAAAAATGCGCCTATCGGAATTCCGTGTGCGAGAGTTTCGAGTGGATTGAAAACTACTGCCGCGTGCGGTCCGTTCGGGGGTACCGGTTACTTTGTTCCATTTAAATGCACTGCCATAAATCAGTCACGGGTGCCCTTTCCACCGAGTGATTTACGCTAGCTGGCAGTTATCGGATAAATTAGCGGCGCGAGAGACCGAGCGAGCATAGTGTGGTCCTCCCCGCTGCTGAAAACCGAACATTTCCTATACGCGCGGCGTTATCGCGCCTCCTAGACTTATACGGCGAATCCTCACCGCGAGGTGAGCCAAAGAAAACGTTGGAAATGCCGGGAAATTAATTACCGCATTTATCATAGACGCCGATACGCTTTCAAGCAACAAGCCAGATAAGCCGAAAGATAAAACCAACGGCTCCTTATCACCGGCAAAGGGATTTTATAATACTCACGGACTAGAAAAGAATACACGTGTAACTATCGGCATTGTTATTTATTGTACAAGGAAATTGTTAAAGCACCGTTATTAATTTTCATGAAATCTAATAAAGGGATTAAGGGTAATTACTTTTCTCCATTATTTAAAGATACAGTAAATAATGTGATTTCTAAATGATGAACCAAGTGTCTAATTTAATGTTTCCTGTGAACCTGCCCGTGTTCTCAGATATTTTCTTCCTTAACGGCCGACTTTCGGTTGAATTTGAATCCGGCCATTGCGAAATCGATAGCCCCGTGCATCAGTTTAAACGCATGTCGAGTACGTGGTTTACACGCGTACCGTTGGACCCGGCGAAACACCTGGGCACCTGCCTCGGGGCCATAATCGACGCGTCGAGCATAATTAGCTGAATATTAATACGGGGCGCCCAGCTGTGTGCCGCGATACGCGCACGTTCGCGTACAAGTCCTTACTGAAAAATGCGCCGCGGGAATCCATGCGCCGAGAGCCAACAAGGGACAGGCTGAAAGGCCGGCAATGACGAGGGAAAACGAGACGAAAGCAGAAACGGAGAGGCCGAGGATCGCGCCTGTGAGAAACCGCGGGAGAGGAAATAACGTACCCGAAGGCAGAAGAATAGAAATCCTCGGAAAATACGATAACGAGTTAGGTGGTTCGATGACCGTTAGTCTAAAATTAAGTCCAACGAGAGAAAGGATTTTTCTCGAGGTTCTTCCTTGTTTGCATGGAAATATTTGCAAGGGATGTAGTTTGCCGTTTTAATAGGACGTACTTAGGGATATTTAGCACGGTTTTTCGAGTAGTCCTGTTAGTTATCTGTTGTTTTTTTTTTTTTAAACACCACGCCACTTGGCACGAGGTTGGTGGCTGGTGCATTGGCATTCCTGCTCGGTGTGTGCCTTCCTCTTTCTTAGTGTTCGGCCTGCTGCTTGGACGTTTGGACGCGGGCTGAGCTTCAGATTGTGTGATAACTGGCTCCCACACACTTGACCGAGTCGCCTTAGTGGTCGGCCGGGCCGGTCGACGAGCGCGGGGACCCCCCAGCGTTCAATGAGAGACATTTCTCATCATTTTCTATTCATCCCGTCTGAGTTATAAGCCCGCTACGCCTTCTATATCCCCGGCACAATCGTTCGATTTATTATAACCGCGAGTCGGCCCTAATGAATTTAATTTCATATTTCACGGCCGGTAAGTAGGCAACCAGCGCCGTCGTGAATATTCGCGCGAGCAACCGCGGGGCCACGGGACCCAACGAGACGAGGAAGGCAACGCAAAGGGCCGTGGGGAGGGCTGAGGGGTCTTAAACACCGGATTTAGGTGGCACGGGTCAGCGATACTCGCGCGACAGTGATGGAGTAAAGAAGGAGACGGATAAAGAGAGATAGAGAAGGAGAAGGCAAATGCACGCGGGGCCTCGTTTCAGTTTTTTATTCCTAATGATTTGCAAGGCACGTACGATGGACGTCGTATTTCAGGCGAAAAAAGACCAGTCAACTGGCTCGCCCGTTCGTTCCTTGCACTTTCCGAAGGGGGCAATATAACCGCGCCGCACCAGCCTATAATATACGCTCGCACGATCCTTACTTCGATATTTTATCTTATTATCGCTGATTTACGCGCGCCTCGCAGCACCGATCAGTGACAATTATAATCGAGTCCGGAGAGAGTTAGAAAATCATTAAAACCAGCATTTCCTTCCCTGTACCAATAGTCCTTTTAAAGATAGAGAATTGTGCACGAGTGATGTAGTCTTAAACGACTTTTCCTTCGACGATTTCCTATCCAGGCTCTATTGGCTTTCAAAGGAAATCGCTCCGCGTAATTTCGGCTCATAAGGGTCACAAAAAGGGCCAGATTTTTCCCCGGCGGCCGATCGTAACTCTTGCCGAATGCACGGAGTTGCCCGATGATAATGGCCGGCCCGTGGTTTCCCGCGGTTTCGGTGCGCCCGTGGAAAGGCTAGACGCGGTAGTTAAGTTATTAAATTTATCGCCGCGCGCCCTGGCCGGGGGTAAAAATCGCCCGGTGATTTATGATTTTTTGCTGCTTAACGACGCGAGCGCGGAATATGAGCCGGGTTTTCTCCGGCGGTCCCCTTACTTCGCCAGCCCCGTCGTCGACTCTTCTTTCGCCACTTCCTACGGGCGCTTCCGTCTGAGCTTTTCTTCCACGGCCAGTACACTGGATCATAACTTGCCGCCATAAATTCGCGCGACACTGCCTCGCCGTGCCTCGTTATACCTAGCGGCGGAGTCGTCGATTTTTTCCCCCCGCGTGCAGCAAAATAATCTACCAGTCTGACGCGCCAAACAGGAATGAATAATTAGCGCGCGCTCCGATTCATTTTGCAAATATACCGGTAGTCAGTTCTTTTTTTCTCTCGAGGAATAATAAAATACAGCTTAATTTTCCTTCTACGCCGGCTGGAAAGTGGTTGAAATTCTATTGGATTGCAGCGACGATAATTATGCGGAATCTCACAGTTTTTGCATCGTCAGCCAACGTGGAAAGATATTTCAAATAGGAGCATTCATGTCCTTCCAAGAAACTGGATACCTTATTTATTACGTAAGTCCGTGTTTGTCGCATTACATAAAGAACAATTAATGTGCTAACTCTAAGCATTTAGTCCCTCGATTGCTGCGTTTTCCTCATAACAAAAAGAAGCTAATGCTAAAACTCCGTTTAATTGAACCTTTATGAATTTGACAGGGGATTAATTTACTAAATGGCAATAATGAAAAAGGTAATCGACTGGTGTATACCATTTCCTGTTTACTGAAGATAAAACGAAAAAGAAGGACTCGTCTCGTTTCGATTGATGAGTGTGTTTCGCAGTTTACTTCGTAGAAATGCAGATCCTACGCGTGAGTTTCCCTCGGTCAAAGAAGAAGAAGTTCAAAGTGACCGCTGAAGGGACGAAACGAAGATAGATAAGAATTAAGGGCAAAGATCCAAAGAGTGGAATTAGATAAAAAAGATGTTACTGTCGGTAAAAATGGGAGAAAAAGAAGTGTCGATTGCACGGTAAAATATGATTAAACAGGTTCGGTAAAATGAAGTGAATGGCAAGTGGAAGTGGATGAGATGAAACGGGATTGGAAGGACACGAGGGTTACAGCTGGAGATGAAAGGTAAAAGGAAAAAGACCGGACGAAGGCAAAGCGGTGAATGAAAATAAAGCTCGTTCCTCATGTAGGCCGCACTTCCGTCACCTGGCCGTTTAATATTGGCGCGCAGAAAAGGTGTGGTCGATGCATCTTCCAGCGCTCATCTCACGTCAGATATTTCCCGTAACGACGAGAAGCTCACGTCCAATGCTCCTCCGTAAACATAAAATTCCACAGTTAAAAACAGAATCCGTAGACAGCGTTTTTCCGTAATTGAAGGTTGTCAGCTAATCAGATTTCCTTAGCTCAAAACCGTCAACGAATGACAAGTAGAGCCTTAATGAATCTGTACGTACAAAATGGTACCGGTTAAAGGTTCACTCTACGTGTACTTGGGAAAATTTTCTATGTCAGAAGAAACCACTGTGCCGTTGAGGCGCGGTAAAAGATCGGTCGAAGGTGCACAGGTCGGTGTCGGACAGTAGTGAAGCTACTTGGGGGGAAGACCGTCATTACTCGGCCTGATAATTGAAGTTCGGTTCGCCACGAGGACGTGGGATGAAGGAATTGTGGGAATGAGGAAAACGGCGCGGCGCGAGGGAATGTTTACCGTTAGCGCGAGATCGCCACGTCGATGACCCCGCACCTCGTTTAATACTTGATTACACGCAAACGACGAGCAGTAACGATTTCCACCGAGCGCCGGTGCTGCTGGAAAAGAGCCGTAAAACAATGATTTAGGCCGTCGTCCAGAGGCAGAGCACCGGACGATTTCGACGCTCGGTCCTCGACGTGCAAATAATTTAACGACCTGGCGCCTCATCGACAACGAGCGTCGTTGAGAAACAGTCGTGATTTAAATGACATCCTTTGAACGATCAAACGAAATCGTCACTCAGAACGAGCGGCGCTTAAATACGACACCACGGAAGTGTCGTACTTGTTTTCTCCACCCCCCCTCCCCGGGGATCAAGGCGTCATTTCATACGTCGAAAGGTGTATCGCATTGCGCGCATAGATTTATCGGATCGCTCGTTTAACGCCGTGGAAGAACTCGCAGTGCGACGGTAAAGATGAGTCTTGCAGTAGATAAATTATCCAGTGCTCGGAACAGTAGGCCAGGGTGTGTACACATATAAATCCACCATCTTTTATTATCCTTACGTAACGGTCCTTTGAGGAAATTCCACGTCTCTGCTGAGTGCGCGATGCTTTTACGTTTTTACGGCGGCGTAGAGAACGAGTCGGGTCGTTTGCAATTCATTATTCCAGCGCGGCAGAAAACCGTGATATATATCGCTGGCGATCAAGGTTTTAACGATTCGATGAGATGATCGAAAATTCCGCGAGGTCGCTGATTAATGAATCCGATCGCCGGCTGTTTTACGCCCCGTCGTGGGGGCCACTGGTGCCGTTGGTACGTGGAAAATACGCCCTATGTGGGGGAATAAATTGAACGGTACGTCGTTAAATATGCGCGGTTTTCGGAACGATACGACCGCGTATCCTTAAGAGCGGTCATTAAAGAACAAGGGACTATTTTGTGCTCCGAGCGGAGAAGACGGTGGACGTTGGGACTTGCATCCGGACAACCCGATCCGTTGGATGCTCGTAAAAGTATCTCCGGGGAGCGGTCGTAGCCGTACGCGCGGCAGTGTATACGTGGAACTGATAATTAAGTATAAAACGATACGACTTGGGCCTGGCAATCTGTCGTTTACAGTAGCCCGAGTGCGGCTCAACGACTGAAAACGAAAACTACGTGTGTATCTCTATGCCGCGGACGATCCGGTTACACAGAGCGACGCTGTATCCCCGGGAAACGCTCAATTTCCCCGTTCGCTCCTGTGATCGCGATTACGGAACTCGCTAGGCGCTGTTAATCGCCGCGGAAAAAAGCCCTACGTCACGGCCAATTCCCGCCCCCGACTTGCGTGAGGAGTTTTACCTGGATATTTATCGGCGGACTGGTTCTAGCGAGTTACTCCCGGCCATTCATAAACCGTATCTTCCGGATGATAATTCAGCGATTATCAATGCCGCTGCACGCGTCGCGTGCTTCATGAATGAACCAAACGGTCTATCCCGGGAAAAACTGCAGCTCCACGTTGACGTTTCTAATGAATTCGACGTGGCTGGCAAGAAGATGATGAAACGTGATTTCGTATGAACGTTGGGAGATACGTGAATGCCCGGGGATCGGTTTAACCAGGGCAATTTTCTTCTATTCCACGGAACCTTTCCCCACGTACGCAAATGCCCGACCCTCGGGCACGTAGCTGTGTGTACGTGAGTTAGACGGGGGAAGGGGTACGCGGGGATTCTAGTTAGCTAGAATGATCGAGCAGGTTTGCCTGCTAGCTACAGCTATCCCTGTCCGCGATCTGAAATCAATATACAAGAGGCAGCAGGTGCGCGTCAGCTGCGACAGAGTCGGGTTAATCAGGTCGACGGCGATTTAATGAATCAACAAATTACGCAGACTCAGAGGCTAACGCGGAGCGTAGACTGACTTCCGTCCCCGTCTTCTCGGAGGCTTCGATAAAGAAGATCGAAGGACCCGTGATCGTCGCTCGTGAAATACGTGTCCCGCGGTGCTGACAATTACCCTATCCCCTCCCCCTCGCCGCGCTTCTCCGTATCACGCGATAATTCCATAGCGGCGCGACTTAATTAAGCGACAACGATCTATTCCCTCGGGAATATCCTAGAGCGCGCGGTTTAATTGGCCGGCGGTGCTTCGAATCGAGCGGGATCGATTTTTATCGGACGCCCTTTTACTGTTTCTACGTATTCCCTAGAAGGGAAACCGTCCGAGGAGTTATCGATCAACCGTAATTACATAGGTGTATCGCCCGTGAAAAGCGTGTACCCGTGTCCGTCCGATTGCCGTGCGGCGACCATAGATTTGCGCCCATATTACCGGCTTGTATCTAACGTCGCTCGGTATAATAAAGTGCTGGATTGCGCATAACACGAGCGCGCTTTAATTAGATCGTTTCGATTAAACCGACACCCGTGTACACCTCGTAAAGCGGCAATACGCGTGACCAGTGGCATCGTTATCGCTATGCTCTCGACGATAGGCGACTCGAAGATCTCAAAGGAATCCGAATTTATACCCACGAATCGATAAACACGGCATCGATGTTCGCTGATAAACCTTCGATCGAATAAGACAATTCCAACAGCACGCTGCTCAATACGTTCTTCTGAAGCAAACTATTTCCCTGTACCGTGGACAAACAAAGAACAGGTGGTAAATAAGAGTGACGGTAAAGTAGGCACTCGAATTCTCGCCAAATTGGATCGATCAATGTCCACTCGTGAACCTTCAACCGAATTACAGGATTCTAAGAGTACGGTGTTTAATACATTCTTATTTTTCTGCGCCATGGACAAATAAAGAACAGCCGGTAAATAAGTGCGACAGTAAAGTAGCTACTCGAACTTGCCAATTGATCGTGCGGCATTTTTTTTCGCGGGGATTGCAAAGCCCAGGAAATAGACAAAGTGTGCGAGGAACACGTAGGGGCTATTCTCCGGGGTTCCCTTATTCCGTTAGGTTACGACCCCTCGCTGTTAGGGCCACCCGCGTTTCCTGCGCAGGGGGCCATCGCGACCCCTCGCACTTGGAAAATAATTCTATTAGGTTACATCGCGGTCGGGGCCAGGGAGTGACGTACATTTCGTTCACGAGGGTGGCTTTCCGAGGGTCGATTCATTTTGAATCTCCACGATGAAACCACGTTGCATCCGCAGAAAATGCGCGAAAAATTTTGCACTTCAACGTCATTTCGTTGTATACAAGCAAATAAGGACGATAGGATATTAAACGGCAGGAGTCTTAAACAGTTAGTCTTAAAGGCCGATAAAAGTTTGCAGTTTCTTCGATAGAACTGTCAAAATGATGTGGTGGCACTTTAAATTACTTCTTGTAGGACACTCGAGGATTCCATGGATTCTTCTGGAATATAAGAAACGCTGATCAAAGTGGTCTTGCGGTTCTCCGAGTTATTTTTGCCCAACCTTCGAGGCTTCGACGAATTCTTTATGGCGGTTCGTTGCAGAGGGATGACTCGGTAGCCTTTCGCCTTTGGTCCTGCCACGTCAAGCTGACGCGAAATGTTAATGCTTTTTTTCTCGGCTTCCCCGTGGGTTAACAGGCGTGCGTGATTTTGGCCCTCGGTGCTGTGCGGCACCCTTGTCGCGGGTTTCTACATTTCGGGCGTCCTTGCCGTAGGTGCGCGTAGAGAGTGGCTGCAGTATATCTCGCGGGCCGATAAATCAAGGATGGGCGGGCACCGACATCGAGGGACACCGTAGAGGTTGGAAGGAAACCCGTCTCTCGAAGCAACGCCTCGTTGAATTTATTGCCAGGCCAACGGGGCGAGGAGGCCCTCTCTCGCCGAGTTTCGCTCTCCATGTGGCTTTCCTTCTGCTTTCACGCCGTCTCCGTCGAGTATCCTGCCGCGCTCCGACCGTCCGATCATCACCTACACCCCCATCCACTCTATTTAGATATCAACGTACGATAATTGCCCGTAATGCCGGATTACACGACCGGCGTAAATCATATCCCATATCTAGATCCCCCGGACTCTGCGAACGCCAGGCCTACCTACTCATTTCAATAGTTTTTCAAAAGAATATCTTTCCTGATTCACACCTACACCCGATCAAGTCTGTTCTTAGAAACTTGTACGTTAAGTAAATAGGGGGCACGCAAATATTGTGTTCTGTGCAAATGTCAGTGTATTGTCAGTTTGTCACATTTCGTCCTTTTGATAGAGTCAATGGGAATTTTGTTGAAAATGAGTCGTTACGTCTTGGAATAAAAAAATACGTACATTGTAGTTAGCAATTGCTAGGAACAAAGCTACTGTCAATACTTTTCTCGGGGGAAGTCGTTTATTCCTTTTCATTAATCAGAAATACAATACAGCGGAAAATTACGTAACATCTTTTCATGTTTTAGTGACAATTCAACCGATTCAGTGCTCACGTAACGCCTGATTTTTTCTTAAACAAAAGGGATTATTACCATTGGATTTCGGATACGTTTAACGCAGTGTAGTCAGTGTTTCGTTGTAGCGCGTTAATCTTATTTGATTGCACCGAAGTGTTTGCGTAGCTTGAAGAAGCTGGGTCGGTTTCATTACCGCTTGGCTATCGTCTCCGGAAGTGCATTATCAGAGAGGATTCATGTTTCCATTGCGGTATTCGCATGGCCGTCATCGTAAAGTCTTGCCCGTAAGGCTCGTATATCTTCTCTCTCGGCGGTGTATTAACGTACCGTTCTTCTATCAATCCCTTCCTCGGCAAAATGCCCACTTGAAAATCACGGACAATGGCATTGTTCCGAGACAATTCTAGATGAAATTCAATCCTATTAGCGCCACCGTTACCTTTAATTATCGCCGCTAATGAGATAATAATCATCCGCTCGTTCGACGTAACAAGTGCGGCTGTGCATTTACGTGCGATTCCGCGCTGCTCCTGAGGCGATGGAATCGAATGAATTTTAAATAAAATCCGATAGAGCTCTCCTGTCCAATTACAAGCGTGCACTTGTAACGATCGCTAAATTATACCGTATCGCTAATTCCATCTGGCGTTTTCGCAACGAGTACCTTGCCGATACGTAAAGCCGTAGTGTTACTTAAGTAATCGGGCAATTTATGAAATTACCTCTAACACCGTGCGAAGAATTCCGTACGCGGGCAACATTATCACGAGGAGCGTCATAAAACGAGGCGAAAATTCAGAGTGCCGCTTGTCGTTGGCCATTTCTCCCCTTATGAACTGATTCAAGAGAACGTCTTGCCGGCACCGAACGATTATTTCCTCGAGGAGTGCACGCTCGGCGATTACGGTGGACAACGGTTCCCGGGAGACTCGCGCGGTCTAGCGTGCCTCGCGAACGATGCGTGACAGAATCTACCTCTATCGCGAGGCAAAAGGCAACGGCGTGCACCGCCCTCGAACTTCCGGCAGTGCTTCGGTAATTATAACGCCGGTTTAGGTGCGCGAGATGCACGAGTCCACGCGCTCGGAACGCCAGCCAACAGATATCGCAGCCCTCTCCCCCCCCTCATCCTCCTTCCCCGTCCCTCCCACTTGCCGGCTTTTTTCTCGTTCCTTCGGAAGAGCGGATTTATGCTCGCGAGACTCCAGATACGAGACGCCTACCTAGCCACACGGGTATTATTAAACGACCAGCAATGCGCAAATATTGATTGAATTAACGATATAAAAAGTACTTTAATTTAATGAGCCCGATGAACCTCTTGAAGTTCCGAGGGTTATTAATTTTCAAAAAGTATACGAAACTCCTGGTTTGCTCGGCACGGTATCCCGGGTCTGCGTTGCGGGTAATCTGATTTTCGGGTAGACTCCTTCTTCGGTACCGAGACGTGCAATAGAGCGGCACGGAGGAGGAAATATTATCCGATAGGAGGTTAATCATGCGCAGAAAACCGGGGATTCGCGTGTTTCCCGCCGGTTAACGCGCGGGATAATAATGAAAGTTCGCTTTCGTAAAGCTGTACGGCACTCTGCCGCTCGGGAATATAGAGATACCGGCCCGATGTACGCAATTACTTATCCCGCGCGGAGATTATGGAAAGGCGTGTGCCTCGACAACGGCAACCTGGCAATCAGGCCGATCGATCGAGATGCTTAAACCGCCACGGCCATTCCGCTTAACGCCCCGGGAATTTATTATAATGCCCTCCCCGCGATAATCAGCCCTGCGCCGTTGACACGCGTGTTTTTAGGACGTCCTGTTTCTTTCGTTTTTTCTTTAACGCACCATGAGTTACGAGACTCGCGTGTGTGTCTCTCTCCGATCGTACAAGTCTTTCGATATTCCGTTGGATCGTTGCATCCGACAGCGGAATATATATGTTCATAATCTTCTCGCTCGGCTGCGTAGTGCAGGACAAACGCCTGTTCCAGCGAAATTACACGTCCACGGTAAACGCTGACACATTAGAGCTCGCTACAACAAATGATATAATACTTGACGTACGTACACATTGATACGTTATTAGCAGCTTTCCGCCAATCATCACCGAGGGAAATTATGACGGTGCCAGAAATTGCCGGGTTGGTAAAACATTGCACGTCTTGTGGTTTACGTTTTTTAAGGAATATCAAAATGCGTGTTATTCAGTATTACACAATGACAATAAATACAGGGCACGAGAAATCCTTTATTACCTGTATTGGAAAAAATAAATTGTACTTTATACGTTTTTATCAATGACAGTAATTGCACGAAACATTTAAAGATGTAATATTAGATTACATGAAATGTCAAATGGTCAAATTTTACGTTGAATTCGAGACGAGTGCAGATATACATTTTCTCCCACGTAAGAGGATGAACGCGCGGTTAAGTCAACGGTTTCTCTCCTCGATCTTCCTTCCTCGTTCTTCTTATTATCATACACGCGTATGTACGGCACGGAAAGGTGAGCGTGTCCCCGTTTAAATTAAATATGTAAAACGATACGGCAGTACTCACGCCGTAGTAAATATTCGGCAGAGAATTTATTACGAAAACTCGCGTACTGGTCTGCCCGTATTTGCCAAATTAACACTGTCATTTTAAGAGAAATCGAAGTGACGAATAAAAAAGTACGTAGTGCGTTATTCGTCATTTCACACGAGGATCCTCACACCAGGATTAATACTTAAGATTTCAATAATAGTCTCCTCGTATCATCGATTGTTTCGAAAGATATATTTCTCAGTACATAATGGTTATTGTCATATTTCTTTCTTGAGAGAACCTAAGAATTTCGTTGGTTAAATTTTCTCCGTTTCCCTTGGCAGCTTGTATATATAATCCGTCCGTCTCGCTGACCATTCCCTTTAACTCATTCACTCACTGCTTGGACCTCTGGCGCTCTTTTTTCTCGCTGTATACTTTGCGTCTCGTTCCTTTTGCCACGGCAATCACTGAACATTCTTAGCGAGGGTGCTGTTTTCGACGAATCTGTTTGAACGCGAGGAACGTCACATTTCGCCCGAGTGACAGGCCCATTAACGTGCACCGCGGGTATTCGCCATCTCCCACAGATTCTCCCGTCCCGAGGCTCGGAACCTATCCTCCTTCCAGCAGGGCCCTTCTTCCTGGCTTTGCCGCGCTAAAAAGACGCACCTACAGCGCTTGGAAATTGGGCCAGTCCACTCCTCGCACTCGCGTTTCCACTTTGAGCCACGGACGGTGTGATAAAAATCGCGAAATCGCAAACGAATCGTAAGCCACGAACGGGTTCAAGAAGATACAGTGGCGCGGGGTGAGAAGTTTGCGATTCCACGTTGATTTAAAATCGCTGCGAGGAACGTTCCGATGTCGACGAGGGAAGACCACTTAACCCGTTCCCGCGGGGACAAAGAAACTCACCCCCCAGCACCCTCGGCGCGTCAATCTCGCGCACCGAAAATCGCATTACGCTCGCGGAGAAAGCAATCTCTGCCGTCATTCTCCCGTCCTCTCAGCGAGGAGGAATAAAATATGCCCAAGTTCGCGTGGATCCGGCGAAACACCCTTTGCCGTGCTAAAAGATCCCCTTAAAAAAGAAGGAAAACGAGAACCTCGCGACAACGTCTTCCCGGGCTTTCGTCGTTCCCCTTCCGGTACTCGACTTTCGCCACCGGAAGCATCGAAGATGCTTATAAAATTCGCTGTTTCTCCTCCCCAACTCGATTCCTTATTTCCTCATTTCCTTCGACGGGAACAACATGCATAGATGCTCATCGTGACAACTTTTTTCCTTAAATCCTCGTATCGTACCTATTGCGGAATTTAAGAGACGCGTTCTATCGTAAGCCGCGATATAAATAGCCGATGTAATGGCAAAAGAACGTGGCTTGGGCGACGCCTGAAAGTCAGTGGAGGGCAAAAGGAGCGAGAAGGAGGAAGACAACGGGCTGATGAGAGGAGAGGAGTGCAGGGAGGGGGAGAAGAACGAGGTGGCTCGAGGCTACGGCTGACATTTCGTTACTGACATTTTCACCCCGGGGTTGACGGCGGGCAACCCTTTGGCGTTGGCCGCGCTCAATCACTCCATTGTCTCGTGTGCCGCTCGTTTTATGCCCGCGTCAACGCTTCATTATGGGGCCCCAAGTCCGGTCGACTTGGCTTCTATAGCCCACGTGCTCGGCACATTGTCTATTCGGAGAATATATTACGCGCCTACGCGATCGCCGCCGAACGCGCACCGTTTTCCGCCGCGTGTGATGCTCCTATACGTCACTGATATCCGCCGGAAAATCATCGCAAGAGACGTCCAATCGTCCCCGAACCTCCGATGTTCCCGCTCCGCCTGGACCAACGTACAAAAAATAACTGGAATTCTGCGAATCACGGGCCTCAGTTTAACAAAAACTATGTCTCTCGTGCAAAGCTTTGCATCACACCTCCACGGTTTTTATAAAAATTTTTTTAGAGACATGTAAGTTTGTAGGAAACGCTGGCTTGCTATAAAGCAGGACAATTAATTTAAGCGCGTAAAGTCCTACATGGGCGATTAGTTAGGGGCTATGGGCGATCGGTAACGCACGTAATTGACATTGTTGCGGCATTGTTTGCGCCGGCCACTGTATTTATCAATAGATTCCTGCTTCCTGCGCTTGTAGCATCCTGCATTCCTCTCACGACCCCGCCAGATTCTCGCACTATCTGCCTCTCTTTCTCGTTGTCGTATTCACTCTTGTTCATACACGTTTCCCAGTTCTCTCTCTCTCTCTCTCTTTCTCTCTCTTTCTCTCTCTTTCTCTCTTTAGTCGTAGTTTCAGCAGAGACGAACAGGACGATCGGTGTACGTCAGGCCATTATTCCGGTCCAGGGTCGTCCTTTTACTAGTTGGCGCGATCTTGATCCGCTCTCAACACCCACCTCTTCGAGCGGGCCCACACGATATCGCCCTACAACGCTTAGAATTCCGCGCAGTAAAAGCCAGCCACTCGCAAATGCCCTGTACGCCGGCGGTTTACGCCACTACGGCACTTCCACTTTAAAGTATCCGCCAGGGGCACCGCTAGATCCATAAAACACTACAATGCAACGATGATGCTTTCACGAAGGGTACATAAGTCCACCGTAAATTATAGAGCAATAAAGAAACGAGCGTATAAACACCTGCTAAAATGGTTTACCTGAAATGACTACCGAGAATCGATTAATCGATTAAAATAGTTAATGAATTGATCGATGTTATGTACCTTGAAGAAATGAGAGGAAAAAAATGCCGAAAGGGCTGATTAATATATGTGGCTCTGTAACGGATACCTGGGATCGACTTGATTTTGTAAAACAAGGTCTCCCGCAATCTACACGGGAAACCGAGTTTCCGTTAATCCCCGTTTCAATGTTTACAAGGGAACCCTCGTGTCCGGGATTTAACGTCGAGCAGTGGTTCTCCGAATCGTCCTGGATTACACTTGAATCGCATCCGGAATTATGTAGTTTTACAAAAAATGCGAGTAAACGAACCGTTCTAGTAAGATTTCGTTTTTTTTTTTTTAACCAAGAGTTCTTTATGTCATTCTCCAGAACTTAAATGAATTACATTTCATCATTTCTTATTGATTAGTGATTTAACGCACCTTTTCGTGAAACTTATTTTTTAACGTAGAATAATGGTGAATACCATTTCATTGGCAATGTCTGCGACAAGTACAATTAATTCATTATCTCCTGTACTTTTCGGAGGATAACTTGAGATATACGTAGCTGGGTGGAATGAGGAGGCAATAAAATGCTCGCGGAAAGAGCAGCTTCAAAGTTCATGGGTCCTTGGCAGACCTTTTGTGCTCTTCTTCCTCGGAATGATCCGAGGATTGTCCCGCAATGAGTCTTATCGCCCTACAAAACAGCGACGAGAACTGTCGGTTAGCGGGGCGTGCGTTGCGCGGATGGAGGATTCGCGAGAGAGAAAGACGGCTCAGGGCGGCCAGGGAAGGAAGGTACGAAGGGAGGGGAGGAAGTGAGAAAGCCGAACTGGCAGAACGAGGCACATGTTATCCGTCGAGGGGGTGAAGGGAGAGGAGGGGCAGAAGGACCCGCGAACCCTCTCAGACGGATTATGACACGTAGAAAGTTCACGACCTTTTGTCTGGCGTTACCCTCTCTCTCTCTCTCTCTCTCTCGGGGGAGAAAAGGAGAGACGAGGAGAAAGACAGACAGAGAGAGGATGAGTGAGTGAGAGGAGGGAGGGGGGAGAAATACCGAGAGAACAACGGCGAAGGAGGTGACGGAAAGACCGGGAGGTAATCCTCTAACCGGGCCGTTATGCCGTTGTTGACATTTAGCCCCCGGATACCTCTCGAAACCGGTCCATGGCGTGGCGCGCGAGCCCGGAATGAGAATCGACCGACCGAATATCGGAGGGAGAGAAAGCACCGGACAAACGGGAAGGGCCAGAGGGAGAGGCTAGACAGGACGATGCCAAGGCACACGGGTGTCAGGTCGCCTGTTTCTCCGCAGGAAGAGGAAGCACGGAGATGGGTGGAAAGGGGGGGAAGTTGACCTTCCCTCTACCTGTTTTCATCTACCTGCCCCGAAAATCGAGGCGGTACATATAAAAAAACAGAAGGGGGATAAACGACTCTTTCTCCCCGTTTCCCCTCCCCTCCTGTAGCTTGCTCACGTTATCGCGCTTATCCTACCTTCGGTTTTGTCTGGCCCTTCTTCCCGTGCTCACCCTTTCTCCGCGGAGATAAATAGATAAAGGGGAAGAGGTGCAAAGATCGGGGAGGGGGGACGAACCCATTGCGGTACTTGGGGGCCCGGAAGGACCCGCGACACGTAACCTCTATGGCGTAATGGGATTGCCATTGTTTGCATTAACATGACAATGTTGGCCCTAAACGGGCCGGCTTGTAAAGCGCCCAACACTCACTGGGTCAGCGATATGTCCGTCTCTCTTTCTCACGTGTTCTCCCTCGAACCACGTCCCTATCGTTCTCTCTCTTTCTTTCTCTCGCTGTCGGTCTTTTCTCTCTCTCTCCCTCCCGTCCCCCCTTTCTCCGGCACGCGATTTAAATGCGTGTCGTAGCGATGCGTACCGGCGATAGAGCCGGTATAGCGTCTTTAAATACGCATCGTTGTTATGATAATTATCGCGTGCCCCCGTGTGTATGCGTGACCATTATGCCGCGAAAAGGCGCCTCCTCACAATATTGTGATATCCGATATACCGCTCGGGTTTGAACGCATACACGGCCGTCCAAGTAGTTCACGCTCTGAAAAGAGAAATGAACGGACCGCATTTACAGGCCGTTTAGTTAGCCTAACCGTCCCGGAGATCGGGCCTAATCTCACACTCTTTTCCTACGCGTCTGCCTAATTTATCTTGCGAAGAAAAAAAATATGCAGTTTCTGATTATGTCGAAATTTAGAGTCCAACCGTTCGAATTATGTCCTCAAAATTACAATTATGGTACAAATCGTTATTTTTCTCGTATTTAATAAAAAAGGTACTTAATGCTACTTTGAAGAGTATATCCTTTGACATTTAAACAGGAGTTTATTATTTCCTGCGCATCATAATGATTTCCCTGTAGGAACATAAAAAAATTTGTCGCGGTCCGTGGTCTCGTCGAGGGACTTTGGTCGGCAATCAAAGGGGGTGGAAGGGTGGGTTCATTAGCCGGTCGTCATGTGATTACGATGTTTCAATTCCCGGAGAAATAAAGCTGGGAGGATTGCCGTGGCTTGTTCAGGGAAAATCACGTCTCCCGCGCTTTACGTTCTGTAAATCCGTCTGCCGTCTACGCCATTACCTTGAGCAATGTCCACGGGGAAGTCTGAGGCGCCGGAAAGTACATCAAATTCATAATTACCGCGACTGGGGCACTTTTAATGGCGGAAATGTCCGGCGAACGATGTTCCGCTTGACGAGGATCACGGTCCCTCATTGCACACGATTCTTCACGCTAAGAAAACAGACCCCTTAGCCACGTATAAAATAAACACACAGTCCTTAAATACTGCACTTGCGGGTAGTTTTATCATTGCATTACGCAACACCGATCCCTTCTTCCACTCTCCTCTTCGGTCGACGATCCTTCCTTTTTGCCCTCGCTTCCTCTGCCGTCTTTCTCGTTCCGCCTTCCCCGCGATTACCTCTTTTTCAGCGTCTTTCTGCCCTCTCCCCGATCCTCCTTGCTCCGCCGAACGAGCCCGCACGATTCCAATCCCGCGGTGCGATAAAGTAACGTTCCCCGACGGACTGGCTCGCCGAAGATAGGAGCCATTAATGTAAGTCACCTGTTACGAGACGTGAATTAAGCACGGTAAATTATACATCGCCGGGGCCCTTCTCAGCATCCACGGGCAGGTGTGCGTGCCGTCGTAATCAGGAATTATCGAGTGTGATCGTACCTGCTCGCCGCAACGTAATGAACTCCCCCCCATCCCCCTCCACCGCTCCAGCGTTCCTCCTCTGTCCTTCTCGTTTTTCCGCGGGACGTCGATTTCCCCTCTAATCTCTGTAAGCGGGAATCCCTCTGCGCGCCGTCGAGGCCCGAGACTTCCTCGATTTATCGCGAGACTCGTCCCGGCCGACCGGAAACGCACGGAGGAAGAAGCTCGTAAATTTACTCGCGTCTTATCGGCACTGTGGGCCGATTAAAAAATCGACCGGTGCACTCGTTTTGCCGCGCAAATAATGCCACTCAGGCGCTAATCGCCGGGCAATCATTTTATTTGTCAAAGCTGCCCGCGGACGCTGGTTTCTATCGAGTTTCCATGCTCGATTAATGCCCTGTAAGGAGGGGTATTGAAAGCGAATGAAGATCGAAAGTGCAGGAAATGGTAAGACGGTACCACAGGACAGTAAAGGGGGGATGGGGCGGGGGAAGAAGACGAACGGAGACTGCGGAAGAAGGCTGGATCGAGCGGCGAATAAAAAGGGGCAGAATAAAAGGAGCAATGAGAAGGGGGAGAGGAAAGTCGCGGGGATTCTTCCATGCCCTTCGGAAATGTCATATAGCTGTCGGGTGCCGCGGAGGCAATATTTCACGCCGGTAGGTTCGCCGTCCTCCCGGCCCTCCCCCCCTTCTCTCCCTCTCTCTCTCCCTCCGCCGCCCGCCACGGCACTTTTGAAGGAGTTTTTACGGAGTCTCTCGATCTTTAATCACAGCTCGACCTTCCATTGTCAGTGACGTCACCTTCCGACTCGGGAAAGGGTGTTCAGGGGATGCTTTGTGTCTGCCTCCGCTGATCCCTCTCCGCGTCATTTGTCTCCGGACGCCTTATTTGTACGCGCATACAGAGAAAGGACACGGACCACCGAAGGGGGAACAGAGACGGACGCATCGGACGGGCGTAAGGCCGCGAGGGAGACGGAGCTACCATTGGCAAAGAGCAAGGAGGCAGACGTGCCGAGATTAAGGGGGAAGGACGAAGATGATCGATACACCCCGGGGCGGGAAAAAACCCACGGACATCTGCCCGTCTCCTCGGATACGTGTTTACGCGTGACGTGTAAAAAAGGATCGTTAACAGCGAAATTAGAGCCTCATGACTTCATCGAGTCGGCTCTCCTGCGTGCGAGAGATAGATATATATATATATATATGTATATGTAGGTAGACGGTAAAAGAAGCAATGAAATTCTTCCGCTTGGAGCGCGGACAAGAAACCTCAGGCTTTCCGCTATCGATGTGTCGGCTTTTTTACAAAGCTTCCGCTGAACAGGCGATTCTCCCGCGGGTCTACCCTCCCCTCCCCTCCCCCCTCTTCCCGACGACGACGACGGATTACTTCGCCGATGTACATACCCCGGAGATTATCGCTGGGGAGGACAGACGTAAGATCCAGTGCTCCGATATGCCAGCCCCCGAGTAATATCCACCATTTCCCGGATGCAACGCTCAAGAATCTTACGGTACAATGAACGTCGGAAGTCGGGCGATTTAATGCAACGTTACCCGTAGATATGAGCCATTTGAAAAACCACAAGACTAGAAATTCTAACGACCAAAGTCACGCCGAAAGCGAGCTAATAGGGATTAGGATCTGGTACGATTAGCGGTCTACGTTTGAACAGTATCATCGTAGCCGCGAGACGTAACGTACGTGATTGACGAGGAAATGATGAGGAAAAACCGTGAGTGTTTATGACCGTTTTTACGTGTCCCTGAATGTAGTCGGTGGGAAGTTCTGATTGGCCGCGTTGCGCAGTGACGTCGGATTGGAAGAAAAAGACGGAAACAGACGGAAAGGCTCAGAGAGCGGAATTGAGATTGATAATAAGCCCGGGAGAGAGAGAGGGAGAGGGGAGCAGGGACTACTGATGTCTCGATTCGCGGCTTCGTAAGAACCGAAGAATATCGTGGCGCGAACACACGGGCAGAGTGACGTTGCCGGAAGTGGCGAAGGCATTCCTGCCGGTGCGACGTAATCGTCGCTGCGGTTTACGAGATCGATCGCCGCGAAATTAAGATTAATCGTTGGGGAATGTGCGTAGTGCCGAAGGAACCGCCGTGAAGGACCACGAACCGGTCGACGACCGTACGTTTCGCCAGTAATAAACTTCTCGGATTTAATATTCACGTCCTTTAACGTCACCGCGCACGGCCAATGAACTCTTCCCTTGGGACAAGGAGTGTCTATCGCGCGTAAAAAGAAGAAAGGCCGGACAACAGGTCCTAACATTTTTACACGCAAACACCAAACTTTTATGGCGACGTCCATGGCTTTCCGAAGGTTTTTAATGAGAATTCTTATCGATTAGACCGACTTATCAGGGTTCTCAGGTACTAAACGAATTTCTAGGAAATCGTAAAAAGACTCGCTGTCGGGGGAATAAAGTTTGACAATGAAGGATCTCTTTCCCTTTGGCAGCGATTTCTTGTTTCTCTTTTTTCTGAAGTTCCTACTCACCGGTGTGAATGAAACATCAACTGGTGGTCGAGGGCCTTAAAAATGAGCCGACGTGCGTCACGGGAAGGCGCTGCGGGTGGCGCGAATCGTTTTTTAACAATCATGTTCCAGCGTTAAAAGCGATTATTAGACACGAATGGCCGGGATCTCGGTCCCGCTGCACCGCGCGGAGCGGGGAGAGGAACGCGGGGAAATGGAGACGAAGGAGAGCGGGTACTTTAAGATTGGTTAATTTATGATGGCCCTCGGACAACAAGGCGCCATGGCATTTAGCGGCTAACGGTTAGCATGCAGAAAACCAGCACGCGGCTCTCCAGACGGACACCGACATGCGCCTCTACAATTCTACCGACGTCGACACACGCACGCAACTGCACAGGGAAAAACGAATGACACGCTGGCAATGGCCAATGAGCCCAGAAGAATATTTGACCCAATAATCCCACGGTGGTCAACGTAAATCATTAAATCGTTAATGACTTGTCTTCCGTCTCGGTATCTCTTATTGAATTGTCTTTCTGAATCGAACGCTCTTGACGGAATTATCAAAATTCTTTCGCAGTTCAAACGTCTGGAGAAGATGAGAAAAATTCTTCGGGCCATTCGGAAGGAACGGTACCTAAACGCGTTAAGATGACGGGGGTTTGGTGAGGATAAGTGGTCGAAGGAAGGCCGGGGGGAGGGGGTTTGTACCAGAGACGCCAGTCAACCGCGTTATTCGAATTGATGCGGTGAATTGGCACTGACGACATCGGCCTGGCCAATCCAGCGGTTTGTTTATTGGCCGCGCGTTGGCGGATTCCTCGCGGTCCGCTTTAATATCTCTGCCGATGAGCGAATGAAACAAATGCATTCGGGATCTGCCCCTTGTCCCTCTCGCCCTGCGGACCCCTGCCCCCCTGTCCCCACCTCACCTCTGCGCGACCCGCATCTGCGTCCGTTTGTCATATGTAAATTGGCCCTGGCGTTTACGACATTCCATACTCGTTTGCCGGCTGATGGGTCTCCTCGTATAAGAGAGATTCATCTTTCACGCTTTAATCTCGAGACCCGACAGCCCGTGCGTACGGCGTTTCATCATTCTCGCGCGTATCCGTCTTTCCAGCGAGCAATTTAACAGCTGGCCAATACGAACCGTCGAACTCTCCTGTACTTTTATGAAATGGTATACACGGAACACCGGGGAATATTGTCCCTCCGAAACGACGGAAACTCATCGGAGCAATTCCTAATTATTGTGATGATTTCCTGCTGGAGTTCGCTTCTTCGTGAACGCTTCGGTTTTTCGCCGGCCCCTTTTGCGAGATAGGCAGTATCGTCGAGGGAAAAATCGTGGCTCCGTTCAGTCGTTATCGTCGATACGCCGGCGATGAGGATCAAGCACCGTCGTGGTTTTTCCACGTCTCCTTCCGCGACGGAGCGTGCAAGGCCCCGTATACACAGGAACGATGATCGCTTTACGATCATTTACGCGGAGCCGGCCTCGTAAAACATATTATAATTATGCATCCCTGGCCGCCCGGAGCTCCGCCTAATGATTCGTATCCCTTACAAGGTGTTCGTCTGCCGGCGATTAGCTATTAATACCAGCCCGCGATCAACCCACGATCGGGGAACTCGTAAGATAAGTCGACGTTCGTGACGCCGGTGCGCGCCGTTATATGCACGAGGCGAAAAATTTGCCGCTCGAATCAGAGAATCCCATGCACTCGCTTTAATTCCATACCATTATAATAATGTTCGCCATCCAGGAAGCTTTCAGCGGGGAAACGCAGGACTGTATTAGAGCGCCGACAATTCTGTCAAGCTACATTGTCGCCAAATGTATTCATCAAGCTCGTAATTACTTTACAACGAAACGCGCGTTACCGTCCTCGATTCTAATGCATAAAAAATCCGTATCTTGCCTCTAGGAAAATTGATCTTCCTGTTCGCAGGAACATTGTCGTAAAGTAATTCCTGTGAATGTGCACGAATTTTATGTATCGAGCATGTATTCATTTTCTTCAGCATAGGAATATTGCTGTGAAATAATTCTTATACTTGTCCTTGAATTTTACGCACTCTGTCCTGTAACGTCGGCAATATTCTAACGATTATATGCATTCTTGAGCGACGTAAGTCGGAAGGTAGAGGAGAGCAGTCGTGGGATGTCCGTGGGGCGATACAGGCCGGTGGAAATGCATATCGCATTATTTCCACGCGTACACGCGTAATGGGCCATTATGCGCACGTGGCCGCCGGTGAGGAATCCACGCGGTTTCCGTACGTGGCTCTCGTTGGGTTCTCCTCGCGTAGGGGGGCATTACGTTGCGCGTAACGACGTTCCAGTTCTTTCGTCAGCCGGCAAAAAGGCACCCTCCGCTGGGCCAATCGGCGCCCCTCGATTTTCCATGCACCGAAAATGATTGCACGCCGGCTACGGACCCTCGTGTCTCGTTTCACGGAAACCACGGGCCGAGGGAAAGCTGATAATGAAATGAAAAGACGGGAAGAGAGAGAAAGAGAGCGAGAGAGAGCGCAGACACGGCTGTAACGTATGCGTAAAATCACAGCTGCCGACGTCTATGGCCTTCGGCCACGACGTGTATTTATCGCTAGAACCGAGTTATCATCTCGCCCCGGTGCTGGCCGGAGAGAAAATTAACTCTGATTAAAAGTCCACGTGGTGGTCGGTAAGCCAGGCCGTTTCGAGGCCTTTCGTGTCGATCCTATTTTTCAATGTCCTTCTTTAAGTGTTCCCCCGTGTACAGGATCGTTAAAGAATACAGCCACGAAGGACAATGTCCAAATATACCCATTTTCACTTCTTAAAAGACTATTAAAAAACTAAGTTGCAATTCACGCAGGAAACCTTAGTCGAACATGTTATGCAAATATTAGCAAATGTCTTCCTGTTAATTTTCGACCGGTTTGAGATCCCACGGTTGCCCGATTTCTGGTGAGGGAAGGACAAAAAAAATATGTCCGAGGTGGGATTTCCAATGCGGCGAAACAATAGTGCGGATTTTCGCGCTCGGTAGGCGAAATAAGGGGACGGACCACGAGATTAGTCTGACACTTGCACGGCCGTAGCAGGTCTAGTTGGCACGCATTCCAACATCCGAGCCTCATTTTACTGCGTGTCTGGTGGCCCGAGGGCAGCTTTCGCCGCAACCCCATGAATGCCTTAAAATACTACCCCATAATACTCGCCCCCCTGCTGCCTGTCGTCGCGTTAAGCCGTTGTAACGTTTAATTCCTTTTTTTATCCTTTTCCTCCCTCACCCTGTCGCCAGGCTCTCTCACTCTGGCTTCGATTCGTGTCCCCCCCCCTTCCTCCACACATACACGTCCTTTCGTATTCTTCTTTCTACTATTTCCACCCCTTCACAGGCCCTTCTATGATTTGCCATTTTCTCTTTACATCTCCTTCGAACTTTCGTCTCATTGCCATGTTTTATATTATGGCTCTTCATACCTGTCTCTCATTTATTATTTTTACTTCCTCCACGTACGTTCTTCCGTCTTTCTTAGCCCATTGCCTCGACGAAACTTTTTATCTCCTTTTCCTGCTCTGATAATTATGAATGATCTATCGTTGAGCGTGCATTTGCACGTAGAGTGATGCACCGTCGATGGAACTGAATTATCGCCGTTGAATCTGAATAATTCCCGGCAAGAGTAGGAGAGTGCTCTGCTTTCCTTCTCGGTTTTTTTTTTAATTCGGCCACGGGAGTAATCGCAGCCCTCGGCGAGGCTCTCGAGCCCCGCTAATCATGCTGCCGGCTAATGGGCAGCGGTGATAATTAAGCCGATAGTGAAGCGTAGGTGCCTCTTCCTCTGCAGGTGGATTTACGTGGACGGAAGCGTAGGAAAGCGCGAATCGCTGCCTTTATATCGCCTTGTCACGCAGGGATATGCTCATTCTAATGACCAACGTTCACCGCGGAATCGCCGGTAATTAATTGCCGCCGCGTGCCTTTTTTACCCGTTGCCCAGAAACGTAAAAAGATCGACGATAGGAATCGCGTTTCGAGCCGCTCGCTCGATACCGCCGAGGCCGTGCTCGCTTTTCAAAGCAGCTTCGTTAATCGCGTTTTACTGCTCATAATTGCAGCGTAATGTCAACCTCACGCGCATCATTCTTGCCACATTACTGTCGGGACATATTTTAAACTGGGCTACTAAGCAACTTTGAAAGACCTTTCTACGAAACCAGAAGCACTAAGTTTCAACGTGAGCTACAACTCTTCAGGAAATTTTCAACGATTTCACTGCTACTTAGTGTTCTTAGTTACATCAAGACATTTCACCGTAATTTCTGATTTTGACGCACGTTACTTCCTAACGATATTGTTTAAGGCATTGCCGTGACACTTGTCAGGCTACGATTTCATCATTTTCTCCATCAGTTATATTGAATTTTCAGTTATTACTCAATTTTCTCTCTATTGGTCTATCATAATTTTCTCGGATTGTTGCAGACGCATGCGGTTTGTCGGACGTGGCGCACATCGAGTCCCTGCAGGAGAAATCTCAGTGCGCCCTGGAGGAATATTGCCGGACGCAGTACCCGAATCAGCCGACGAGGTTCGGGAAACTGTTGCTGCGATTGCCGTCGCTGCGGACGGTCTCGTCGCAGGTGATCGAGCAGCTATTCTTCGTGAGGCTCGTGGGAAAGACACCGATCGAGACGCTCATAAGGGACATGCTGCTCAGCGGAAGTAGCTTCAACTGGCCCTACATGTCCACGATGTGACACTCTGTCTGGAGGCAACTGGCTTCCGCATAATACCGCCGTTAGACCGCACGGGCCAACGTGGGAGCTCAACACTCTGAAGCAGCAAGTGCGCGATTAGCCGCTCCAAACGATCCAGCCGAGGATCTTCGGAAATCCGCCGCGTGGAGTCGCTAAATTATCGAAGCGAAAGGGAAGGAAAGGAAAGAGGACACGGGGAACGAAATAGAAACGATGGCGAACTTACCGATCGACCAGGATGATTCAGAAACATCTTCTCCGAAGGATAGGAATTTCGTAATCTCGACTGGTTATCGAGCATCCTGGTATCGTTTCACCCCAAAGACAGGACTTCCTTTTCTCTTCGACCGGAGGTGAAGCGGAAGATTTTTATGACGAAATTTACGATAATTAACGGACTTCTGAAAAATCGAATCACTGCCGTAGACGGAGCCCTTTTCTTTCGGAAGAATTCATTTTTGTATCCAAGTCATTCGGTCTCGTGCAAAAATAGGGGAAATTTTCGAAAAAAGGCTGGCCCGAGAAACGCTGTATAAATGTATGTATATGTATATTGTTTGCGACGTTGTGCCTCGTGAGTCGATAAATAGCGATAAACTGATTGCGCAGCGAGAAAGTTTCGCCCGATGGGATTACGAAAGACAAGAAGATTTTCTGCTTTATCGTGCCGTCTTATCGTCGCTCTATTTGCCGGATAAAGCCAACCAACGGAATTCATCTCTCTAGCCTCAACAATAATGAACTCGTTTGGAAAAAGTTTTGCAAAATGTTTTAGTTTACGCATCCATATGCAAAGAATTAAAAAGTTGATAACTACAGCTAATTATACATTCGCAGCGTGAAATGACTTACGAATTCCTTTTGGCAATGAACTTCATCATAAATGTTTTCCCTCGTGTGTTAGCCAAAACTCGTTTATGAAATAAGCTACGACTGGCGACGACGAATTTCACGACGGAAGAGTTGCGTGCAATGGACAAAAATATGGGGGCATTATACATCATTCGTTTGCCAGGGTAGGACGTCTAGAGGAGAGAATAAAGAGGGAACGGAGTAGTCGTAGGGACTGTGGGAAAGAGAGAAGAACGTAATAAAGACGTTCGAGGAATCAGAAGCGGCAAGTGGTCCGATGTCGTTGGGCCTTAAAACTCGGTGCTCGTTAAACCAGCGATGAAAGGAGGGGGGAAAAGATAAACCGAAGGATTTTGGGAGGGGGGAAGAAGGCGTAAGAGAGAGACGAAAAGAGGCAACGAGGAGAAATCATAAATTAGCATTTATAATCGACGACGGGGGAAGCTTGTAGATCTTCCTGCGCTATCTCCAATCGATCTGCGTGTCGATTACTCCCTGTCAGCCGAGTCATTCTCAAGGATCTTAGTCATTCGTCCCGATGCACTTATGCGCCCTTGTAGCGGGCTTTTCCTCGTCACTTTCAACCGGAACGCCAGTTTCACGGGGCATTTCATTTGCATATCAGATCGCCGTACATGCGGGACCATTCTGCTATTCCCGTTACATCGCGCGCATAAGTTACAATTTCTTCCGAAGGCAATTCCGTCAGGTTCGCTCTCACGTCGTAAGGCATTCTTCGAACTTGTCCCCGTGGAATCTAAAAAGGGGGGAGAAGAAATGCGGGGCATCCACTTGGAACGTTCAGAAATGTCCACGTCAATTCAAGCCGGTACTTGGCTCCTTTGCAAGATTTTTATGGCGAAAGTGCAGCAAGATTTTCAGAGATTCAATTGCGGAGGGGTAGAAGAACTTGAGGGTTTTTTCACCCGATGGGGGTCATTCGAAACGTCCAGTCGTTGATATTTTATCGTTGTTTTGTTCTTGTTTACTTCAGCGAAAATTGGCGAATTTCGCGGTTTCTCATCAATTTATTCACCGGTCAGATGGCTATTCGCGTCTTACGTCGACGTTATTTATCGGTGAAAGATATTGTACAGATTTTACATTGTACAGACTTACGATTAGATGATAAAATCGTTATTGAGCGTCAGTGCGTTCGGAATTAAGGCGTACGTCAGTTTTATTTAAAAGGGAACGTATTTTAAGTAGATCATAGCTTTGTACATTTAAGAGGAGATTACACAAAGAAAATAACGTCTTTCATTTTACCATACGATACTTTTTCTAATTAGCCAACCTCAACGAAAGGAATTATCTTCGTTACTTGATTCAACAAATTCAAAATAAGGCATTCTCTTCATTAAATTCTCGATAAACCTGGTTTCTCGGAAATTTCGTTTAGCCGAATTCGATTCTGTGACGTCTCCCCTTAAGTTCCGAAGAATCCTAATATCAGCGAACGGCAAAAATTGAGGGAGGCCGTTTGTTGTATAAACAAAACCCCCGACACTCCGGCGACGAGCTTATAAAATTGACAGTTCCTCGCAATTCACGTGCGGGGAATACCGTAAGTATATTGTTTTTTAGGCTTAATACGAGTACGGGATACGATGCTGCGACACGTTTACTTACATTACCTGTTACGCGTTTATCCGAGCGATTTGTTTTATCGAAGGCTTATCGTTGGACGACGGTCGGTGATTTCTACGGATGAGATAACTTAATTACGGCGAGAACGGGAGCCCAGTAGAGTTACTTGTAAAGGATCGTTTAGGGCGTAAAATCTCGAACTTGGATCGACAATACTCCGCAGCGACACGCGTATACAACAACCTTGTAAATACAACGTATTTCTTAACTTATGGTTACTTAAGTGCGAGTGTGCGACTTTGTAAAAGTGGACATCTTGAAATCGCGGAACTTTTTTCGTATCAAACGTCAGTGCCATTGCAGTGTTCTTACGCAGTGAACGTAAAGAATAACGAACAGCTCCTGTTTCGCGGGAAATGCCGAGTGACAGCGTTTCCCGAAATAAACTGGAAAGAAAGTTCTATTAGCTCAGAAGGTCCGATTAATACGGCACAAAGCTCCGAAATAATGGTTAATACAACGCGAAGAAATGTCAACGGTTATTCTGTGCTATTAGGATAATTCCCGTTCGTTAATGTTTATTGTCGTTTGTTACTTTTTATCGAAATATACAAATTTCTGATGGCCCCTTTATTTATAATAAATTATCAAAATATTGTGGAAGAAAAAGTTTTAAGTCACTAAAGACGTAATATATTTCGTTTAAATTTCCCTAGCTAATGGAAAATCGTTATTAATATTACACATTTATCGTAATTACACATATCGATGATTTGTTCAAATGAAATAGTCATGTCTAGTAGGTCGATTTTTTGTTTTGCGAGAAATGTCAGACGTAAAGACGGTAACTGAATTTCCGCCATGTTCCCGGTGAGCTTTAAAATTAAGAAACTTCCAGCTACGCGGAGATGTATTTTTAACTATTTAATATCCAGTGAAACTGCGTCGAACGAATAAACGAGAGCACACATACGCGACAGATCGACAAAATCGAGAGAGAGGCGATTATTATTAAAATTATGTGATATATGTACGTCAAAATTTTACCCCGATTTTTCAAGACGGTGCTTTTCTACTTTATAAATATTGTACAATACACGAAATCAGCGCATTGTATAGGGTTGTTTAACGATATTAGAAACGATAAAATTTGAATATTATACGTTATAGTAAATGTGGCAATGTCGAGCTAGTTACTTAGTGAAACTCTTAGGGGTATATGGGATATTTCTAATAGTTTAAGCAGCGGTCGTTTCTTCAAAGAAATGTTGTAAAGGATTTGTCTCGGGTAGAGATCGAACCGTCGGAATCTTCCCTTAAAACGAGATTCAATAAATTATACGAAAAGTCGAGTCGTGCACGTAATTCAATTACACGCTTGGTGCGGATGATTTCGATTTTATGCGGGTTTCATAATCGGCTGGAAATCTATTTCGAGACATCTCCTGAAAAAGACAGTTGCTCACGAAACTCAAAAATGTATTATACCGATGAACGAGCGATAACGCCCGTACAATGCAAGTAAAGGGTAAAGACATCTATACATAGTTATGTATAAAAACGTGAACATTTTTGTATAAAACGTGTACATAATTAATATATATATAAATAAAAAATATAAATATATATATATATATATATATATATATATAAATTACAAAGAATTATAAATATATAAATAAAGATATTATATCGAAGTCCTGCGTAGGATATTATTACAATAGTAATATAATCGATAATATAACAGTGTCGAGATAAATAACGACGTATTTACGAGTTGTAGGAATTATGCGACTGGTCTTTTTTTGCAGAAGTTATATAATAACAAAATATCACGTTGGAAACATCTGCTGTATGGGTTATTTTTATTAACGATCACCCGATCCAACTGAAAATCATACGCAATTTCCACTGTTTTTTGTTTCTAATTCCTTCTCTTATTTTCCCGTCGTTTGAAATATGTCGTAAGATCTGCATACCCACATTCTTTTTCTAGTTTACTAGAACTCAAAATATGACACTTTAATTCATATTATTCAGAACGTGTGTACTGGTTCCAACATTTAGAATCTACACTTGTGAGGTGTTTAACATTTTTTTCTGTAAAGAAACTAAACTAAAGGTAAAGAAGTTTTAGGGGCATAAAACAGGCAAAGAATTTCCGACGGAGCAAGGTGAAAGAAAAATGATGAGAAGGCGGTATATCGGTCGTGGGTAAACGAAAAGAAGGATTGAGAATCGTCCTGACGGCCGGCAGCGGGGCAGACAGCCCGTACAAGGGGGCAAAGGGGTCGTGAAAGCAGACAGAGGCATCGCCGTCACGTCGTCGGCCAGAAATCACTCGGTGCGTGTCCCGGGGAAAATTCGCTCGGCAATTGTTTATATTGAAATACGCTCGTGCAGGAATGCCCCCGGCCACCTTGGCAGGGCTTGCGCGGAGGGTAAGAGGAAGGGGGAGGGGGAAGGTGCAGAGGCGTACGTCGGTCCCGACAAGTGCGTTGTTCGAAGCATGCGAAAAAGAAGAGCGACGAGCTTTTAAACCGTTTCTCCACGCTCCTTCCCCCTTCCCCGAGGAATATCCAGACACTTTACCCCCCTTCGATCGCCGAGCTTGTTCGCCTCGTAAGTATCGACCTAACCGAGGGATATTAAAAGTCCCGGCCGCTCGTCGATACCGTGAGTAGCGAAATTTCAAAGCACCGCTAATTCCGAGGTACATGTGAACTGCGAAATAAAATCAGGGGAATGGACGATTTCAGCATCGTGCCACATTTGAGCATCGTTCATTTCGATTGAGACTATCATTTTTATGATGTGCTGTTACGATTTTATTGCTTTCTTACAGAATGATTTTTTTATCAGTAGGCCAATGACCCCTGTGGACAGGCAAAGAAATTGCATTGTCCACTGTCTCACTGACCATCGTTCAACGAAAATTTTGAACTTCGGTCAAGTCATGAATGTCTCAGTGGAATGATAACGTTACAAGGAATGACACGCAGTGTTAGTGTCCTGTTTTCGAAGAAGGGCCTTGGTCCAAGTACAATTTGTTGTTGGCGAAAGGAAAGGCACAATTTTTATCATCGGTTCCGTCGTGGTACATATATTCGCTGATGATTTCCGGAGCAGAAGGTATTGGAAGATCACGACATTCCGCGGCCCGTAGGCCGGGCTCGCGCTCCTCTCACGATCTTTTCGAGCGCGCATGCATAAATCGCCGATAAATCACCGGGCGCGAGCATGCATGGAAAAGCAAAAACGGTGGCTCGGCGATTCGTCCTTAAAAAGGATCGCCGGTAGTCTTGCGCAGAGCGTGTCGCGCTAGATGCTTAGAATTTCGATAAATCTACGCTGCCGCACGAGACGGGAAAACGGGAGAAAGGACGGCACTCGGCCCCTCGGTAAGTCCAAGGGGGGGAAGAAGGGCTGAAGAAATATCCAGTGCGGGCAAGGGAAAAGGGGGAATCCAGCGACGTGCGGAAAAACAAAGAAAGACAAAAGGGATTTTAGCGAAAACACAGGCAACGAGGCGAGGAATAATAATTGAAAGAAGGGCAGGAGAGGGGCAGGAGTGTAACGAAAAAATAGTTACCGAGTATGGGTCAGAAAGGTTTCGGACAAAATGAAGAAAGATCAAAGGAGAACGCGAAAATCTAACGCAACAAAGAACAAAAAACGTAGACGAGGCAAACTGGGAGAATGTTTAGCGGGAAACTGCACAGATAAAAGTATGCATGACCGGGAAGGAGGGGAAGGGGGAGGACAGAGACGTTTCTTTCGTGCACGCCGGCCATTGCTTTGGCACGCTGCCAAAATTGCGTTTCCTTTTTCAGGGCCGTAAACAAAGCGGACTTAAGTGCAGAATGACAGCCGCGAATGCTGCTTACCATGCCGATAGCGTGGAATCTGATCGAAATTAATCGCTGGCTACTCCTTTCGCAAGTCCCATACCTGCGCCAGGAAACGAAACGACCGCTCGTTGACGAGTCGCTGAATTATGCCGGACATTCTCGACAGATCTTTTGTTTACGGACATCAGGTAAATTATACAGCGCTTACCAAACTATAAACATTCGCCGGTAAAAGGGAAGGTGAATAAGCCTTACGCAATGACGATTATGCACAATTTTCTAGCAATGAAGACAACCGTGTCGTAACGGTAGCTACATTTTACTTTGATTGTCAGTCAATGCTGTATTGGAAGATATTGTTAGCTTTGTCCCAGTATTTTCATGCTTTTGTTAAACTGCACAATGCATATGGTAAATTGTTGTCATGAGCAGAACGTTTGCTTGATTCAAATAAGTTTTGTAATGGAAGGTAATGAATGATGTTCGAACGAAATTGACTGTCTTTTTGCTTGAAAGAAATATCTTCTTAGCGATGATCACTGACGGAATTTAATGAACGTTAATCGACATATATTTTTTCAAGACGATAATAGACACATTGCGTCAAGCACGCAGGAAGATAAATCTTTGGGGCTGTTTACATTTTGAGATAAAAAATTGTCAGCGATGATTTCGAAGGAACTCTCGTTAAATTTTTATTATGTAACCAGAACTTCCTGTATACTTGCCATTGATGTTCGATATGTGGCACACGTAAGTTCTCGTATTCGACGCTTATACTGTTAATGTATTATTAACAATTGTACGCGCGCGATACGTGATTTTCCTACGGAAACGCGATATTCCCTTGCAGCTTCTTATCTTGACGACGTAGTTCCTCGAAATTTTTACCCGTTCACAGCGCCTACATCGCCGAGAAAATGCACACGCTAATCGCTGTTTTCTCGATGCGTTATCGCACGATGATTAAACGGGATGTGTCAAAACAGTTGTTTGCTTCATAGACCGTGATGCAATACTGGGTCAGACGATGCCGACAATACGTCGTCGGACGAATTTATAGGCATTCGCGCTCTCGCGCGCGCGGGACAAATCGTACGAGGACATCGACGACGATAAACAAGTGTATTGTGGGTTGAATCGCCTTGCCGAGAAACACGAGAATTAGTCATTAAGAAAATTTCTCACAAATCGATATTCCTTCGAAGAACGCCAAATGTAAGGGAATAAAGGTTTCTTTGCTATACGCAGGGGGGGGGGATGATTTAACATGTTTACTTGTATCGCTGACGTTGTTAATTCTAGCGTCTTACGGAGAAATATCGTGCTTGAATGAAGCGTAAGATACGAAATCTCGTGGTTGAATGCCAAAGCGGAACTTGATGAATGCTACGGATTTAGCCGCTTGCTGCACCGATTAGACATTGAAACTCCAAGAGCGTACAAAGACGGTTTCATTCATGGGAAAATTCATTGACTCGCGGCCTCAATCAACCGTCCACGATATTCCAAGAAGTTCGTTATCTCCTGGCAGTTGGTCCCGCGTTATCGTTCTTCGTAAGAATTGTTACGGGGAATGTGTTAAATTTACCGAGACAAGAAGGAAAGCCACAGAGCCAAGAAAAGCCATCTTAGACGTTTCCGAATAGCCAAACGGGGGTTCGGGGGGATGAACGAAAGGGGAAAGGTAACAAGATTGAAGAGACAAGAAACAAGAGACTCAAATATTTTCAAGGCTGGAAAAGGATGAAAGACAGAAAACAAGAAAAGACTGCCCTAAACGAAAAGGAAATAATCCATAAAAAGAAAGAATAAGGATTTTACGAAGCAGGATTAAACTTTAAAGAAAATTCAAAGCAAACACATGAAAAGACGTTTAACGTAGCTTCGTTAAAGCAGGTGGAGTAAATCGATAGAGAAAAGTGGAAAATTTTCCTCGCAGGCGAATCGTTCAAAACGTAAAGAGTACAAGACGGCAAAAAAGGGGGAAAATGAGGGGGAGAGGAGGAGAGAAATATTAAGAGACGTTAGGTCGGTACGCTGCTCGCCAAGAGTTAGATATAATAAGGTCAGACGCAGAGGTTATCACTAGGGTGACCGTATCTTCGTCGAGGGAAACGATAAAACGGAATATACTGAATACGGACGCTGTGTTCCTCGCGCAGCGCTTGGACCGACTCCAAAATCTCGCAGTTGGGCTTTCGAAAAGTACGAGAGTCGGCAAGGTGGCCCACTCCTCGCTAAAACTTTCGAGATCGGCCAGGTGCGAGCGTTGACGCGTAAGTCGCTGATAACGGGGCCCAACGGCTATCACAAATCAACCGTGCGACCCTCTATGCACTTCTCGCCGAGATATAGCGCTGCAGTTGCACGACGATACGAACTTTACGGATTACATCGCGCGGACAAGTCAAGCACCCAGAATGGCTAAAAGTAAATTAACGATCGACGCAAATAGATGGCTAGTAGGGAAACATTAAGCCGATACATTAAGAAAACTGTGTTTGATGGCAACATCAATTTTAAATAGACTCAATGAAAGAAACTGAATGAAATAGAAACATTGAATTGGTGCATTAGGAAAGTTGTACTTGATATAAAATTTGTGGTATTTTGCATTGGCAAATGTGGTAAATGTCAGTCAAGCAAGAGGTAAAATGCATTAACTTTCGTTTTAATGAGATTATTTTCGTAATTGAAGGGGCACGATGCTGTTTGCTCGGCGTTTAACGATTTCAACGGCAATATCCGACAGACTTATGTCGATTCATGAGGATCAAAGGGACGACAAGTGGAGCACCGGGACCCGTGCCTTCCGCTCCTTGATGGAGTAATATGCGTTTGTTATGTTTCAATTGCCGTTAGCCACCCACGCATAAATTATACCGACCTCATCCATCCCCCATTAGACGAGTCGCGTGAGCAGGAAATGCATCGGTCGTTTTCCAATTTATATGCGTAATCGTAATGCCGCTGGAAAAATACATATCCGCGAGAAGGATATTCCTTTCAAGGTGGTCTTTATCATTTCGTTCTGGCGGACGAGTAAATAGGTTCGCCTAATTCGCTCGGTTCTTTCACACGGACCTGCCGGGCCTGAGTTACCAGCAGCATTTCGCGGGGAATTGTCTAAACGACTGAAATCTGTCAGCGTGAGTGCGCTATTTCCGCCTCACACGACGATAATACGCGATTACCCCGATCGCTTGGCCGGCGTGTAGCACTGGCACGTTGTTTCCAGACGAGTATCAGCGACGTTCTACACGAAGGAAAGCAATTACTCGTCGTGCATTGCAAGTTAACGATCTGGAACTGATTATTGCTCGGACCGCTTCTTCTATCGTGTAGTTCGTAAGAGACCTTTCAGGACCATTCCACGTCCATTCAATTTAATCCAAGTGTCAGAAATACGCGATCATCAGAGATCGTCCGACAGTTAACGCGTTTTCTCCGATTATTCACGATTATCCAGGATTTTTCGCCATTCTTCGTGCAATGTCCCCCGTGGAAAATCGTTAACGGAGTTCTCATATCCCTGGCAAACATCAGCCCCGCAAGATGGCCGATTACAAAGAACTTTCACGCGATAATTCAGCGCTCGTGTCCATTATATTTGCAAAAAGAAACCAACCAACGAATGAAATCCCGTGCACTAGAAAATCTCACGGTGAATAAATTTTTTTCTTCTTCTTCTTAGAAAATCTCGAAACACCATACGAAATATCTTACTTATCTTTGAGCTCTGCACAAGAGCAAAATAAACTCGCCGAACCCTCGTCGATATTTCCTTTCTCGTCTATTCTTCCGTTATCGATTTCCGCCGACTCTTGCCCGTTTCCGGCACTGGCCTATCGTCTTTTTTGCCCGTCTTCTTCGTCATTTGTATGCGGTAAGTGGAGCGTCGCGGAGGATCTCAATTGGTATCTTCGGCCATGGAAACGAGACGCCATGATACTTGAGTGACAAATAGCTCCGGGTTTCGCCGTCTCGCTCGCACGGGCCGCTGCAATTGCATGCATGTGCGTGCAGCCGTCACCATTGCCGGGCTGGTAAGCGCGTTTTTAATGCGTACGTGTCGATGCGTAAGCGAGAGGCGGAGCCATGCCTCGGAAGAGGTCATAGGGCAGTACCAATCACAGTCTGCTGATAACCACTCTTGCCGGCTAGGCTCGCGTGTACGTGCACTTACGTTCCTCCTTTGCACATCGACAAATACGGTCGCTCACGCACGCCCACTGTGAGCTTGGCGCATTCTCCTTGCTCCTGTCCTCCCGAGATAAACATCCCTCCCCCCAAAATAAGGACAATTCGCTGCGGGCCAACCGTCTTCTTCAATACAATTTCACAGGCACAGTAAGACATTTCCCATGCTCAAACAGTTAGAGTCGGTCAGAGTAGAGTGAGAAGAAAAAACAGGCCGTTTGGTACCTACAAATTTTGTAATGCAAGACGTTTCGAATAGTGCAATAGTGAAGTTGCTGTAATGTTTTTATACTTGTACGAAAGAAAAGTCTCTTTCGACCCCTAGGAATTTTTCGATGCAATTTTTCGGTTTTACTAAAAATGTCTTCTTATTAGAATGTTCAAGATTCTCATGTTCTTATTCCTGCTCATGTTCTTATAATTACTGCTAACCGTTCCCAATGTCTCTGGTTGATTGCAAAGGCCAGAACAGAGCCCAGGGAGGATTGGAAAATCGTGTGCGCATTTCCTGGGGAAAATCCGGCGGACGAGAAACCACTAGCTGTGACCTTTGCCGCGAGGGGGGAAAGGACTGCGATTTATCACCGGAATCAATCCAATCGCATTTTCCGAGAGTCAGCCGGCACCGTGCACGGTGTCACGACGCGCATAATCATACGATTTGTACGTGTCCCGCGTGCTCTCCTCAAGTTCCGCAAACCATAGCAGCGCAGACTTACGAGTCCTTCCTCTTGCACAAATGGAATCTGCTTGCCTAAGAATGCTTACGCCGCGAACTATCGTGGTATCGAGGAATTTAACGTTAACGTCGTGGCATAAATACTTAAAGGGCTGTACGATCATCCGTTAATATTTTTCTAATGATACGTAAAAAGTTGTGACTGCGAGGGTTGGCTTGGATCTGTTCGAATTCATCTAATTATAGGTACATGTGATACTCGATCATTACAAATTTTCGTGCAATACATATTTTGTATAATTATTTTAAGTTGTTTCATGTACTTTCCTTTTTTTCGCCAATGTTTTCTAATGTCAATGATAATTTCCTTCGAGCAGAAACGATATCACTGCTGCTATCTACCAGCCGTTCTAGCAGCCAGCCACAGGTTTACCCAATGTCGGGTATTTAGTGTTCCTTTGAAGATAGGCATTCGAAACTGCAATTTACCAAGAACAATAATATACGCAAAACAGTAACTTAAACCACCGACGAGGTATAGGAATAGACCTTTCACCTTATAGGACTCGTGTCACCAGATCTGAAATACCGACATCGTCAAAAAAGAGTAGCGATCGAGCGCACTCTACGTTTCATGACGGTAATATGTGGAACTGTAAACGTTTTCGTATCGCTATACTGATCAAATTTAGCGATGTTGCCAAATGTAACCATTGTGAGGCATGATTGCCACATCGATTATTTTCGTACGATCGCAACTCTGCCCACTTTTGCCTCGGATCGGGTTAGACGGGCCATCCGACATGCAGAAGTCGTCAAGTTTGCGTGGCCGATTTTTTACAAATTTTTGTGTATGTAGTACTTCCCCTGTAAAATAAATTTGTAAAGCTGCTCGATCCAACTCTAAATAATTGTTAAGAAAAAACATAATCATTATGATCTCATTATTAAATTATTAAAACCTCATTAAAACTCATTAAATCTCATTAAAATCTCATTAAGATCTCATTAAAAACATAATCATTATGGTCCCAGGATGGTCCCAGGATGGTCCCAGGATGGTCCCAGGATGGTCCCAGGATGGTCCCAGGATGGTCCCAGGATGGTCCCAGGATGGTCCCAGGATGGTCCCAGGATGGTCCCAGGATGGTCCCAGGATGGTCCCCGGTTGGTCCCAGGATGGTCCCAGGTTGGTCCCAGGATGGTCCCAGGATGGTCCCATTATAGTCCCAGGGACCATTTTGGGACCATTTTGGGACCATTTTGGGACCATCCTGGGACCATTTTGGGACCATTTTGGGACCATCCTGGGACCATTCTGGGACCATCCTGGGACCATTCTGGGACCATCCTGGGACCATTCTGGGACCATCCTGGGACCATCCTGGGACCATTCTGGGACCATTCTGGGACCATTCTGGGACCATTCTGGGACCATTCTGGGACCATTTTGGGGCCATCCTGGGACCATTTTGGGACCATCCTGGGACCATTTTGGGACCATTTTGGGACCATTTTGGGACCATCCTGGGACCATCCTGGGACCATTTTGGGACCATTTTGGGACCATTTTGGGACCATCCTGGGACCATTTTGGGACCATTTTGGGACCATTTTGGGGCCATCCTGGGACCATCCTGGGACCATTTTGGGACCATTTTGGGACCATTTTGGGGCCATCCTGGGACCATCCTGGTACCATTTTGGGACCATTTTGGGACCATTTTGGGGCCATCCTGGGACCATCCTGGTACCATTTTGGGACCATTTTGGGACCATTTTGGGACCATCCTGGGACCATTTTGGGACTATATTGGGACCATATTGGGATGGGATGATAATGAGATTATAATGACATCATAATGATATCATAATGAAATCATAATGTAGAATCCGATTATCATCCTTTGTTTGCGGTGACGTAGTAAGAAATATCTATAAGCGGGGTATAGAAAACAGTCGTATTCAATTCAGACCCTTTCGTTCCATATCGTTTGGTACAAAAGTACTACAGAGTCTGTATTTCAAATAAGGAGACCTACAATAATGAGACAATGATGATCTCATTATGATATCATTATCATCCCAGGATGGTCCCAGGATGGTCCCAGGATGGTCCCAGGTTGGTCCCAGGATGGTCCCAGGTTGGTCCCAGGATGGTCCCAGGTTGGTCCCAGGATGGTCCCAGGTTGGTCCCAGGATGGTCCCAGGTTGGTCCCAGGATGGTCCCAGGATGGTCCCATTATAGTCCCAGGGACCATTTTGGGACCATTTTGGGACCATTTTGGGACCATTTTGGGACCATTTTGGGGCCATCCTGGGACCATCCTGGGACCATTTTGGGACCATTTTGGGACCATTTTGGGACCATTTTGGGGCCATCCTGGGACCATCCTGGGACCATTTTGGGACCATTCTGGGACCATTTTGGGGCCATCCTGGGACCATCCTGGTACCATTTTGGGACCATTTTGGGACCATTTTGGGACCATTTTGGGACCATATTGGGACCATATTGGGATGGGATGATAATGAGATTATAATGACATCATAATGATATCATAATGAAATCATAATGTAGAATCCGATTATCATCCTTTGTTTGCGGTGACGTAGTAAGAAATATCTATAAGCGGGGTATAGAAAACAGTCGTATTCAATTCAAACCCTTTCGTTCCATATCGTCTGGTACAAAAGTACTACAGAGTCTGTATTTCAAATAAGGAGACCTACAATAATGAGACAATGATGATCTCATTATGATATCATTATCATCCCAGGATGGTCCCAGGATGGTCCCAGGATGGTCCCCGGTTGGTCCCAGGATGGTCCCAGGTTGGTCCCAGGATGGTCCCATTATAGTCCCAGGGACCATTTTGGGACCATTTTGGGACCATCCTGGGACCATTTTGGGACCATCCTGGGACCATTCTGGGACCATCCTGGGACCATTCTGGGACCATTCTGGGACCATTCTGGGACCATTCTGGGACCATTCTGGGACCATTTTGGGGCCATACTGGGACCATTTTGGGACCATCCTGGGACCATTTTGGGACCATTTTGGGACCATTTTGGGACCATCCTGGGACCATCCTGGGACCATTTTGGGACCATTTTGGGACCATTTTGGGACCATCCTGGGACCATCCTGGGACCATTTTGGGACCATATTGGGATGGGATGATAATGAGATCATAATGACATCATAATGATATCATGATGAAATCATAATGTAGGATCCGATTATCATCCTTTGTTTGCGGTGACGTAGTAAGAAATATCTATAAGCGGGGTATAGAAAACAGTCGTATTCAATTCAGACCCTTTCGTTCCATATCGTTTGGTACAAAAGTACTACAGAGTCTGTATTTCAAATAAGGAGACCTACAATAATGAGACAATGATGATCTCATTATGATATCATTATCATCCCAGGATGGTCCCAGGATGGTCCCAGGATGGTCCCAGGTTGGTCCCAGGATGGTCCCAGGATGGTCCCATTATAGTCCCAGGGACCATTTTGGGACCATTTTGGGACCATCCTGGGACCATTTTGGGACCATGTTGGGACCATTTTGGGGCCATCCTGGGACCATCCTGGGACCATTTTGGGACCATTTTGGGACCATTTTGGGGCCATCCTGGGACCATCCTGGTACCATTTTGGGACCATTTTGGGACCATTTTGGGGCCATCCTGGGACCATCCTGGTACCATTTTGGGACCATTTTGGGACCATTTTGGGACCATCCTGGGACCATTTTGGGACTATATTGGGACCATATTGGGATGGGATGATAATGAGATTATAATGACATCATAATGATATCATAATGAAATCATAATGTAGAATCCGATTATCATCCTTTGTTTGCGGTGACGTAGTAAGAAATATCTATAAGCGGGGTATAGAAAACAGTCGTATTCAATTCAGACCCTTTCGTTCCATATCGTTTGGTACAAAAGTACTACAGAGTCTGTATTTCAAATAAGGAGACCTACAATAATGAGACAATGATGATCTCATTATGATATCATTATCATCCCAGGATGGTCCCAGGATGGTCCCAGGATGGTCCCAGGTTGGTCCCAGGATGGTCCCAGGATGGTCCCATTATAGTCCCAGGGACCATTTTGGCACCATTTTGGGACCATCCTGGGACCATTTTGGGACCATGTTGGGACCATTTTGGGACCATCCTGGGACCATTTTGGGACCATATTGGGATGGGATGATAATGAGATGATAATGACATCATAATGATATCATAATGAAATCATAATGTAGAATCCGATTATCATCCTTTGTTTGCGGTGACGTAGTAAGAAATATCTATAAGCGGGGTATAGAAAACAGTCGTATTCAATTCAAACCCTTTCGTTCCATATCGTCTGGTACAAAAGTACTACAGAGTCTGTATTTCAAATAAGGAGACCTACAATAATGAGACAATGATGATCTCATTATGATATCATTATCATCCCAGGATGGTCCCAGGATGGTCCCAGGATGGTCCCCGGTTGATCCCAGGATGGTCCCAGGTTGGTCCCAGGATGGTCCCAGGTTGGTCCCAGGATGGTCCCAGGTTGGTCCCAGGATGGTCCCAGGATGGTCCCATTATAGTCCCAGGGACCATTTTGGGACCATTTTGGGACCATCCTGGGACCATTTTGGGACCATTTTGGGACCATCCTGGGACCATTTTGGGACCATCCTGGGACCATTTTGGGACCATCCTGGGACCATCCTGGGACCATCCTGGGACCATCCTGGGACCATCCTGGGACCATCCTGGGACCATCCTGGGACCATCCTGGGACCATCCTGGGACCATCCTGGGACCATCCTGGGACCATTCTGGGACCATTCTGGGACCATTCTGGGACCATTCTGGGACCATTCTGGGACCATTCTGGGACCATTCTGGAACCATTTTGGGGCCATCCTGGGGCCATCCTGGGACCATTTTGGGACCATTTTGGGACCATTTTGGGACCATTTTGGGACCATCCTGGGACCATTTTGGGACCATCCTGGGACCATTTTGGGACCATCCTGGGACCATTCTGGGACCATCCTGGGACCATTCTGGGACCATCCTGGGACCATTCTGGGACCATTCTGGGACCATTCTGGGACCATTTTGGGGCCATCCTGGGACCATTTTGGGACCATTTTGGGACCATCCTGGGACCATTTTGGGACCATATTGGGATGGGATGATAATGAGATCATAATGACATCATAATGATATCATGATGAAATCATAATGTAGGATCCGATTATCATCCTTTGTTTGCGGTGACGTAGTAAGAAATATCTATAAGCGGGGTATAGAAAACAGTCGTATTCAATTCAGACCCTTTCGTTCCATATCGTTTGGTACAAAAGTACTACAGAGTCTGTATTTCAAATAAGGAGACCTACAATAATGAGACAATGATGATCTCATTATGATATCATTATCATCCCAGGATGGTCCCAGGATGGTCCCAGGATGGTCCCAGGTTGGTCCCAGGTTGGTCCCAGGATGGTCCCAGGATGGTCCCATTATAGTCCCAGGGACCATTTTGGGACCATTTTGGGACCATCCTGGGACCATTTTGGGACCATTCTGGGACCATTCTGGAACCATTTTGGGGCCATCCTGGGACCATTTTGGGACCATTCTGGGACCATTCTGGGACCATTTTGGGGCCATCCTGGGACCATTTTGGGACCATCCTGGGACCATTTTGGGACCATTTTGGGACCATTTTGGGACCATCCTGGGACCATCCTGGGACCATTTTGGGACCATTTTGGGACCATTTTGGGACCATCCTGGGACCATTTTGGGACCATTTTGGGACCATTTTGGGGCCATCCTGGGACCATCCTGGGACCATTTTGGGACCATTTTGGGGCCATCCTGGGACCATCCTGGTACCATTTTGGGACCATTTTGGGACCATTTTGGGGCCATCCTGGGACCATTTTGGGACCATTTTGGGACCATTTTGGGACCATCCTGGGACCATCCTGGGACCATTTTGGGACCATTTTGGGACCATTTTGGGACCATCCTGGGACCATTTTGGGACCATTTTGGGACCATTTTGGGGCCATCCTGGGACCATTTTGGGACTATATTGGGACCATATTGGGATGGGATGATAATGAGATTATAATGACATCATAATGATATCATAATGAAATCATAATGTAGAATCCGATTATCATCCTTTGTTTGCGGTGACGTAGTAAGAAATATCTATAAGCGGGGTATAGAAAACAGTCGTATTCAATTCAGACCCTTTCGTTCCATATCGTTTGGTACAAAAGTACTACAGAGTCTGTATTTCAAATAAGGAGACCTACAATAATGAGACAATGATGATCTCATTATGATATCATTATCATCCCAGGATGGTCCCAGGATGGTCCCAGGATGGTCCCAGGTTGGTCCCAGGATGGTCCCAGGTTGGTCCCAGGATGGTCCCAGGTTGGTCCCAGGATGGTCCCAGGTTGGTCCCAGGATGGTCCCAGGATGGTCCCATTATAGTCCCAGGGACCATTTTGGGACCATTTTGGGACCATTTTGGGACCATTTTGGGACCATTTTGGGGCCATCCTGGGACCATCCTGGGACCATTTTGGGACCATTTTGGGACCATTTTGGGACCATTTTGGGGCCATCCTGGGACCATCCTGGGACCATTTTGGGACCATTCTGGGACCATTTTGGGGCCATCCTGGGACCATCCTGGTACCATTTTGGGACCATTTTGGGACCATTTTGGGACCATTTTGGGACCATATTGGGACCATATTGGGATGGGATGATAATGAGATTATAATGACATCATAATGATATCATAATGAAATCATAATGTAGAATCCGATTATCATCCTTTGTTTGCGGTGACGTAGTAAGAAATATCTATAAGCGGGGTATAGAAAACAGTCGTATTCAATTCAAACCCTTTCGTTCCATATCGTCTGGTACAAAAGTACTACAGAGTCTGTATTTCAAATAAGGAGACCTACAATAATGAGACAATGATGATCTCATTATGATATCATTATCATCCCAGGATGGTCCCAGGATGGTCCCAGGATGGTCCCCGGTTGGTCCCAGGATGGTCCCAGGTTGGTCCCAGGATGGTCCCATTATAGTCCCAGGGACCATTTTGGGACCATCCTGGGACCATTTTGGGACCATCCTGGGACCATTCTGGGACCATCCTGGGACCATTCTGGGACCATCCTGGGACCATTCTGGGACCATTCTGGGACCATTCTGGGACCATTCTGGGACCATTCTGGGACCATTTTGGGGCCATACTGGGACCATTTTGGGACCATCCTGGGACCATTTTGGGACCATTTTGGGACCATTTTGGGACCATCCTGGGACCATCCTGGGACCATTTTGGGACCATTTTGGGACCATTTTGGGACCATCCTGGGACCATCCTGGGACCATTTTGGGACCATATTGGGATGGGATGATAATGAGATCATAATGACATCATAATGATATCATGATGAAATCATAATGTAGGATCCGATTATCATCCTTTGTTTGCGGTGACGTAGTAAGAAATATCTATAAGCGGGGTATAGAAAACAGTCGTATTCAATTCAGACCCTTTCGTTCCATATCGTTTGGTACAAAAGTACTACAGAGTCTGTATTTCAAATAAGGAGACCTACAATAATGAGACAATGATGATCTCATTATGATATCATTATCATCCCAGGATGGTCCCAGGATGGTCCCAGGATGGTCCCAGGATGGTCCCAGGTTGGTCCCAGGATGGTCCCAGGATGGTCCCATTATAGTCCCAGGGACCATTTTGGGACCATTTTGGGACCATCCTGGGACCATTTTGGGACCATGTTGGGACCATTTTGGGGCCATCCTGGGACCATCCTGGGACCATTTTGGGACCATTTTGGGACCATTTTGGGGCCATCCTGGGACCATCCTGGTACCATTTTGGGACCATTTTGGGACCATTTTGGGACCATCCTGGGACCATTTTGGGACTATATTGGGACCATATTGGGATGGGATGATAATGAGATTATAATGACATCATAATGATATCATAATGAAATCATAATGTAGAATCCGATTATCATCCTTTGTTTGCGGTGACGTAGTAAGAAATATCTATAAGCGGGGTATAGAAAACAGTCGTATTCAATTCAAACCCTTTCGTTCCATATCGTCTGGTACAAAAGTACTACAGAGTCTGTATTTCAAATAAGGAGACCTACAATAATGAGACAATGATGATCTCATTATGATATCATTATCATCCCAGGATGGTCCCAGGATGGTCCCAGGATGGTCCCCGGTTGGTCCCAGGATGGTCCCAGGTTGGTCCCAGGATGGTCCCATTATAGTCCCAGGGACCATTTTGGGACCATTTTGGGACCATCCTGGGACCATTTTGGGACCATCCTGGGACCATTCTGGGACCATCCTGGGACCATTCTGGGACCATTCTGGGACCATTCTGGGACCATTCTGGGACCATTCTGGGACCATTTTGGGGCCATACTGGGACCATTTTGGGACCATCCTGGGACCATTTTGGGACCATTTTGGGACCATTTTGGGACCATCCTGGGACCATCCTGGGACCATTTTGGGACCATTTTGGGACCATTTTGGGACCATCCTGGGACCATCCTGGGACCATTTTGGGACCATATTGGGATGGGATGATAATGAGATCATAATGACATCATAATGATATCATGATGAAATCATAATGTAGGATCCGATTATCATCCTTTGTTTGCGGTGACGTAGTAAGAAATATCTATAAGCGGGGTATAGAAAACAGTCGTATTCAATTCAGACCCTTTCGTTCCATATCGTTTGGTACAAAAGTACTACAGAGTCTGTATTTCAAATAAGGAGACCTACAATAATGAGACAATGATGATCTCATTATGATATCATTATCATCCCAGGATGGTCCCAGGATGGTCCCAGGATGGTCCCAGGTTGGTCCCAGGATGGTCCCAGGATGGTCCCATTATAGTCCCAGGGACCATTTTGGGACCATTTTGGGACCATCCTGGGACCATTTTGGGACCATGTTGGGACCATTTTGGGGCCATCCTGGGACCATCCTGGGACCATTTTGGGACCATTTTGGGACCATTTTGGGGCCATCCTGGGACCATCCTGGTACCATTTTGGGACCATTTTGGGACCATTTTGGGGCCATCCTGGGACCATCCTGGTACCATTTTGGGACCATTTTGGGACCATTTTGGGACCATCCTGGGACCATTTTGGGACTATATTGGGACCATATTGGGATGGGATGATAATGAGATTATAATGACATCATAATGATATCATAATGAAATCATAATGTAGAATCCGATTATCATCCTTTGTTTGCGGTGACGTAGTAAGAAATATCTATAAGCGGGGTATAGAAAACAGTCGTATTCAATTCAGACCCTTTCGTTCCATATCGTTTGGTACAAAAGTACTACAGAGTCTGTATTTCAAATAAGGAGACCTACAATAATGAGACAATGATGATCTCATTATGATATCATTATCATCCCAGGATGGTCCCAGGATGGTCCCAGGATGGTCCCAGGTTGGTCCCAGGATGGTCCCAGGATGGTCCCATTATAGTCCCAGGGACCATTTTGGGACCATTTTGGGACCATCCTGGGACCATTTTGGGACCATGTTGGGACCATTTTGGGACCATTTTGGGACCATCCTGGGACCATTTTGGGACCATATTGGGATGGGATGATAATGAGATGATAATGACATCATAATGATATCATAATGAAATCATAATGTAGAATCCGATTATCATCCTTTGTTTGCGGTGACGTAGTAAGAAATATCTATAAGCGGGGTATAGAAAACAGTCGTATTCAATTCAAACCCTTTCGTTCCATATCGTCTGGTACAAAAGTACTACAGAGTCTGTATTTCAAATAAGGAGACCTACAATAATGAGACAATGATGATCTCATTATGATATCATTATCATCCCAGGATGGTCCCAGGATGGTCCCAGGATGGTCCCCGGTTGATCCCAGGATGGTCCCAGGTTGGTCCCAGGATGGTCCCAGGTTGGTCCCAGGATGGTCCCAGGTTGGTCCCAGGATGGTCCCAGGATGGTCCCATTATAGTCCCAGGGACCATTTTGGGACCATTTTGGGACCATCCTGGGACCATTTTGGGACCATTTTGGGACCATCCTGGGACCATTTTGGGACCATCCTGGGACCATTTTGGGACCATCCTGGGACCATCCTGGGACCATCCTGGGACCATCCTGGGACCATCCTGGGACCATCCTGGGACCATCCTGGGACCATTCTGGGACCATTCTGGGACCATTCTGGGACCATTCTGGGACCATTCTGGGACCATTCTGGGACCATTCTGGAACCATTTTGGGGCCATCCTGGGGCCATCCTGGGACCATTTTGGGGCCATCCTGGGACCATTTTGGGACCATTTTGGGACCATCCTGGGACCATTTTGGGACCATCCTGGGACCATTTTGGGACCATCCTGGGACCATTCTGGGACCATCCTGGGACCATTCTGGGACCATCCTGGGACCATTCTGGGACCATCCTGGGACCATTCTGGGACCATTCTGGGACCATTCTGGGACCATTTTGGGGCCATCCTGGGACCATTTTGGGACCATTTTGGGACCATCCTGGGACCATTTTGGGACCATATTGGGATGGGATGATAATGAGATCATAATGACATCATAATGATATCATGATGAAATCATAATGTAGGATCCGATTATCATCCTTTGTTTGCGGTGACGTAGTAAGAAATATCTATAAGCGGGGTATAGAAAACAGTCGTATTCAATTCAGACCCTTTCGTTCCATATCGTTTGGTACAAAAGTACTACAGAGTCTGTATTTCAAATAAGGAGACCTACAATAATGAGACAATGATGATCTCATTATGATATCATTATCATCCCAGGATGGTCCCAGGATGGTCCCAGGATGGTCCCAGGTTGGTCCCAGGTTGGTCCCAGGATGGTCCCAGGATGGTCCCATTATAGTCCCAGGGACCATTTTGGGACCATTTTGGGACCATCCTGGGACCATTTTGGGACCATTCTGGGACCATTCTGGAACCATTTTGGGGCCATCCTGGGACCATTTTGGGACCATTCTGGGACCATTCTGGGACCATTTTGGGGCCATCCTGGGACCATTTTGGGACCATCCTGGGACCATTTTGGGACCATTTTGGGACCATTTTGGGACCATCCTGGGACCATCCTGGGACCATTTTGGGACCATTTTGGGACCATTTTGGGACCATCCTGGGACCATTTTGGGACCATTTTGGGACCATTTTGGGGCCATCCTGGGACCATCCTGGGACCATTTTGGGACCATTTTGGGGCCATCCTGGGACCATCCTGGTACCATTTTGGGACCATTTTGGGACCATTTTGGGGCCATCCTGGGACCATCCTGGTACCATTTTGGGACCATTTTGGGACCATTTTGGGACCATCCTGGGACCATTTTGGGACTATATTGGGACCATATTGGGATGGGATGATAATGAGATTATAATGACATCATAATGATATCATAATGAAATCATAATGTAGAATCCGATTATCATCCTTTGTTTGCGGTGACGTAGTAAGAAATATCTATAAGCGGGGTATAGAAAACAGTCGTATTCAATTCAGACCCTTTCGTTCCATATCGTTTGGTACAAAAGTACTACAGAGTCTGTATTTCAAATAAGGAGACCTACAATAATGAGACAATGATGATCTCATTATGATATCATTATCATCCCAGGATGGTCCCAGGATGGTCCCAGGATGGTCCCAGGTTGGTCCCAGGATGGTCCCAGGTTGGTCCCAGGATGGTCCCAGGTTGGTCCCAGGATGGTCCCAGGTTGGTCCCAGGATGGTCCCAGGATGGTCCCATTATAGTCCCAGGGACCATTTTGGGACCATTTTGGGACCATTTTGGGACCATTTTGGGACCATTTTGGGGCCATCCTGGGACCATCCTGGGACCATTTTGGGACCATTTTGGGACCATTTTGGGACCATTTTGGGGCCATCCTGGGACCATCCTGGGACCATTTTGGGACCATTCTGGGACCATTTTGGGGCCATCCTGGGACCATCCTGGTACCATTTTGGGACCATTTTGGGACCATTTTGGGACCATTTTGGGACCATATTGGGACCATATTGGGATGGGATGATAATGAGATTATAATGACATCATAATGATATCATAATGAAATCATAATGTAGAATCCGATTATCATCCTTTGTTTGCGGTGACGTAGTAAGAAATATCTATAAGCGGGGTATAGAAAACAGTCGTATTCAATTCAAACCCTTTCGTTCCATATCGTCTGGTACAAAAGTACTACAGAGTCTGTATTTCAAATAAGGAGACCTACAATAATGAGACAATGATGATCTCATTATGATATCATTATCATCCCAGGATGGTCCCAGGATGGTCCCAGGATGGTCCCCGGTTGGTCCCAGGATGGTCCCAGGTTGGTCCCAGGATGGTCCCATTATAGTCCCAGGGACCATTTTGGGACCATCCTGGGACCATTTTGGGACCATCCTGGGACCATTCTGGGACCATCCTGGGACCATTCTGGGACCATCCTGGGACCATTCTGGGACCATTCTGGGACCATTCTGGGACCATTCTGGGACCATTTTGGGGCCATACTGGGACCATTTTGGGACCATCCTGGGACCATTTTGGGACCATTTTGGGACCATTTTGGGACCATCCTGGGACCATCCTGGGACCATTTTGGGACCATTTTGGGACCATTTTGGGACCATCCTGGGACCATCCTGGGACCATTTTGGGACCATATTGGGATGGGATGATAATGAGATCATAATGACATCATAATGATATCATGATGAAATCATAATGTAGGATCCGATTATCATCCTTTGTTTGCGGTGACGTAGTAAGAAATATCTATAAGCGGGGTATAGAAAACAGTCGTATTCAATTCAGACCCTTTCGTTCCATATCGTTTGGTACAAAAGTACTACAGAGTCTGTATTTCAAATAAGGAGACCTACAATAATGAGACAATGATGATCTCATTATGATATCATTATCATCCCAGGATGGTCCCAGGATGGTCCCAGGATGGTCCCAGGATGGTCCCAGGTTGGTCCCAGGATGGTCCCAGGATGGTCCCATTATAGTCCCAGGGACCATTTTGGGACCATTTTGGGACCATCCTGGGACCATTTTGGGACCATGTTGGGACCATTTTGGGGCCATCCTGGGACCATCCTGGGACCATTTTGGGACCATTTTGGGACCATTTTGGGGCCATCCTGGGACCATCCTGGTACCATTTTGGGACCATTTTGGGACCATTTTGGGACCATCCTGGGACCATTTTGGGACTATATTGGGACCATATTGGGATGGGATGATAATGAGATTATAATGACATCATAATGATATCATAATGAAATCATAATGTAGAATCCGATTATCATCCTTTGTTTGCGGTGACGTAGTAAGAAATATCTATAAGCGGGGTATAGAAAACAGTCGTATTCAATTCAGACCCTTTCGTTCCATATCGTTTGGTACAAAAGTACTACAGAGTCTGTATTTCAAATAAGGAGACCTACAATAATGAGACAATGATGATCTCATTATGATATCATTATCATCCCAGGATGGTCCCAGGATGGTCCCAGGATGGTCCCAGGTTGGTCCCAGGATGGTCCCAGGATGGTCCCATTATAGTCCCAGGGACCATTTTGGGACCATTTTGGGACCATCCTGGGACCATTTTGGGACCATGTTGGGACCATTTTGGGACCATTTTGGGACCATCCTGGGACCATTTTGGGACCATATTGGGATGGGATGATAATGAGATGATAATGACATCATAATGATATCATAATGAAATCATAATGTAGAATCCGATTATCATCCTTTGTTTGCGGTGACGTAGTAAGAAATATCTATAAGCGGGGTATAGAAAACAGTCGTATTCAATTCAAACCCTTTCGTTCCATATCGTCTGGTACAAAAGTACTACAGAGTCTGTATTTCAAATAAGGAGACCTACAATAATGAGACAATGATGATCTCATTATGATATCATTATCATCCCAGGATGGTCCCAGGATGGTCCCAGGATGGTCCCCGGTTGATCCCAGGATGGTCCCAGGTTGGTCCCAGGATGGTCCCAGGTTGGTCCCAGGATGGTCCCAGGTTGGTCCCAGGATGGTCCCAGGATGGTCCCATTATAGTCCCAGGGACCATTTTGGGACCATTTTGGGACCATCCTGGGACCATTTTGGGACCATTTTGGGACCATCCTGGGACCATCCTGGGACCATCCTGGGACCATCCTGGGACCATCCTGGGACCATCCTGGGACCATCCTGGGACCATCCTGGGACCATCCTGGGACCATCCTGGGACCATCCTGGGACCATCCTGGGACCATCCTGGGACCATCCTGGGACCATCCTGGGACCATCCTGGGACCATTCTGGGACCATTCTGGGACCATTCTGGGACCATTCTGGGACCATTCTGGGACCATTCTGGGACCATTCTGGAACCATTTTGGGGCCATCCTGGGGCCATCCTGGGACCATTTTGGGACCATTTTGGGACCATCCTGGGACCATTTTGGGACCATCCTGGGACCATTTTGGGACCATCCTGGGACCATTTTGGGACCATCCTGGGACCATTCTGGGACCATCCTGGGACCATTCTGGGACCATTCTGGGACCATTCTGGGACCATTTTGGGGCCATCCTGGGACCATTTTGGGACCATTTTGGGACCATCCTGGGACCATTTTGGGACCATCCTGGGACCATTTTGGGACCATCCTGGGACCATTCTGGGACCATCCTGGGACCATTCTGGGACCATTCTGGGACCATTCTGGGACCATTTTGGGGCCATCCTGGGACCATTTTGGGACCATTTTGGGACCATCCTGGGACCATTTTGGGACCATATTGGGATGGGATGATAATGAGATCATAATGACATCATAATGATATCATGATGAAATCATAATGTAGGATCCGATTATCATCCTTTGTTTGCGGTGACGTAGTAAGAAATATCTATAAGCGGGGTATAGAAAACAGTCGTATTCAATTCAGACCCTTTCGTTCCATATCGTTTGGTACAAAAGTACTACAGAGTCTGTATTTCAAATAAGGAGACCTACAATAATGAGACAATGATGATCTCATTATGATATCATTATCATCCCAGGATGGTCCCAGGATGGTCCCAGGATGGTCCCAGGTTGGTCCCAGGTTGGTCCCAGGATGGTCCCAGGATGGTCCCATTATAGTCCCAGGGACCATTTTGGGACCATTTTGGGACCATCCTGGGACCATTTTGGGACCATCCTGGGACCATCCTGGGACCATTCTGGGACCATTCTGGGACCATTCTGGGACCATTCTGGGACCATTCTGGGACCATTCTGGAACCATTTTGGGGCCATCCTGGGACCATTTTGGGACCATTTTGGGACCATTTTGGGGCCATCCTGGGACCATCCTGGGACCATTTTGGGACCATGTTGGGACCATTTTGGGGCCATCCTGGGACCATCCTGGGACCATTTTGGGACCATTTTGGGACCATTTTGGGGCCATCCTGGGACCATCCTGGTACCATTTTGGGACCATTTTGGGACCATTTTGGGACCATCCTGGGACCATTTTGGGACTATATTGGGACCATATTGGGATGGGATGATAATGAGATTATAATGACATCATAATGATATCATAATGAAATCATAATGTAGAATCCGATTATCATCCTTTGTTTGCGGTGACGTAGTAAGAAATATCTATAAGCGGGGTATAGAAAACAGTCGTATTCAATTCAGACCCTTTCGTTCCATATCGTTTGGTACAAAAGTACTACAGAGTCTGTATTTCAAATAAGGAGACCTACAATAATGAGACAATGATGATCTCATTATGATATCATTATCATCCCAGGATGGTCCCAGGATGGTCCCAGGATGGTCCCAGGATGGTCCCAGGTTGGTCCCAGGATGGTCCCAGGTTGGTCCCAGGATGGTCCCAGGATGGTCCCAGGATGGTCCCAGGTTGGTCCCAGGATGGTCCCAGGATGGTCCCAGGATGGTCCCAGGATGGTCCCAGGATGGTCCCAGGATGGTCCCAGGATGGTCCCAGGATGGTCCCAGGATGGTCCCAGGATGGTCCCAGGATGGTCCCAGGATGGTCCCAGGATGGTCCCAGGATGGTCCCAGGATGGTCCCAGGATGGTCCCAGGATGGTCCCAGGATGGTCCCAGGATGGTCCCAGGATGGTCCCATTATAGTCCCAGGGACCATTTTGGGACCATTTTGGGACCATCCTGGGACCATTTTGGGACCATCCTGGGACCATCCTGGGACAATTTTGGGACCATTTTGGGACCATCCTGGGACCATTTTGGGACCATCCTGGGACCATTTTGGGACCATCCTGGGACCATTTTGGGACCATCCTGGGACCATTTTGGGACCATCCTGGGACCATCCTGGGACCATTTTGGGACCATCCTGGGACCATCCTGGGACCATTCTGGGACCATCCTGGGACCATTCTGGGACCATTCTGGGACCATTCTGGGACCATTCTGGGACCATTCTGGAACCATTTTGGGGCCATCCTAGGGCCATCCTGGGACCATTTTGGGACCATTTTGGGACCATTTTGGGGCCATTTTGGGGCCATCCTGGGACCATCCTGGGACCATTTTGGGGCCATCCTGGGACCATCCTGGGACCATTTTGGGACCATTTTGGGACCATTTTGGGACCATTTTGGGGCCATCCTGGGACCATCCTGGGACCATTTTGGGACCATTCTGGGACCATTTTGGGGCCCTCCTGGGACCATCCTGGTACCATTTTGGGACCATCCTGGGACCATTTTGGGACCATATTGGGACCATATTGGGATGGGATGATAATGAGATTATAATGACATCATAATGATATCATAATGAAATCAGAATGTAGAATCCGATTATCATCCTTTGTTTGCGGTGACGTAGTAAGAAATATCTATAAGCGGGGTATAGAAAACAGTCGTATTCAATTCAAACCCTTTCGTTCCATATCGTCTGGTACAAAAGTACTACAGAGTCTGTATTTCAAATAAGGAGACCTACAATAATGAGACAATGATGATCTCATTATGATATCATTATCATCCCAGGATGGTCCCAGGATGGTCCCAGGATGGTCCCCGGTTGGTCCCAGGATGGTCCCAGGTTGGTCCCAGGATGGTCCCAGGATGGTCCCAGGATGGTCCCAGGATGGTCCCATTATAGTCCCAGGGACCATTTTGGGACCATTTTGGGACCATCCTGGGACCATTTTGGGACCATCCTGGGACCATTTTGGGACCATCCTGGGACCATTTTGGGACCATCCTGGGACCATTCTGGGACCATCCTGGGACCATTCTGGGACCATTCTGGGACCATTCTGGGACCATTTTGGGGCCATCCTGGGACCATTTTGGGGCCATCCTGGGACCATTTTGGGACCATTTTGGGACCATTTTGGGGCCATACTGGGACCATCCTGGTACCATTTTGGGACCATTTTGGGACCATTTTGGGGCCATCCTGGGACCATCCTGGTACCATTTTGGGACCAACCTGGGACCATCCTGGGACCAACCTGGGACCATCCTGGGACCATCCTGGGACCAACCTGGGACCATTTTGGGACCATTTTGGGACCATTTTGGGACCATTTTGGGACCATTTTGGGACCATTTTGGGACCATTTTGGGGCCATCCTGGGACCATCCTGGTACCATCCTGGGACCATTTTGGGACCATTTTGGGGCCATCCTGGGACCATCCTGGTACCATTTTGGGACCATTTTGGGACCATTTTGGGACCATCCTGGGACCATTTTGGGACCATATTGGGACCATATTGGGATGGGATGATAATGAGATTATAATGACATCATAATGATATCATAATGAAATCATAATGTAGAATCCGATTATCATCCTTTGTTTGCGGTGACGTAGTAAGAAATATCTATAAGCGGGGTATAGAAAACAGTCGTATTCAATTCAAACCCTTTCGTTCCATATCGTCTGGTACAAAAGTACTACAGAGTCTGTATTTCAAATAAGGAGACCTACAATAATGAGACAATGATGATCTCATTATGATATCATTATCATCCCAGGATGGTCCCAGGATGGTCCCAGGATGGTCCCAGGTTGGTCCCAGGATGGTCCCAGGTTGGTCCCAGGATGGTCCCAGGTTGGTCCCAGGATGGTCCCAGGATGGTCCCAGGATGGTCCCATTATAGTCCCAGGGACCATTTTGGGACCATTTTGGGACCATCCTGGGATCATTTTGGGACCATTTTGGGACCATCCTGGGACCATTTTGGGACCATTTTGGGGCCATCCTGGGACCATCCTGGGACCATTTTGGGACCATTTTGGGACCATTTTGGGGCCATCCTGGGACCATCCTGGGACCATTTTGGGACCATTTTGGGACCATTTTGGGGCCATCCTGGGACCATCCTGGGACCATTTTGGGACCATGTTGGGACCATTTTGGGGCCATCCTGGGACCATCCTGGGACCATTTTGGGACCATTTTGGGGCCATCCTGGGACCATCCTGGTACCATTTTGGGACCATTTTGGGACCATTTTGGGGCCATCCTGGGACCATCCTGGTACCATTTTGGGACCATTTTGGGACCATTTTGGGACCATCCTGGGACCATTTTGGGACTATATTGGGACCATATTGGGATGGGATGATAATGAGATTATAATGACATCATAATGATATCATAATGAAATCAGAATGTAGAATCCGATTATCATCCTTTGTTTGCGGTGACGTAGTAAGAAATATCTATAAGCGGGGTATAGAAAACAGTCGTATTCAATTCAAACCCTTTCGTTCCATATCGTCTGGTACAAAAGTACTACAGAGTCTGTATTTCAAATAAGGAGACCTACAATAATGAGACAATGATGATCTCATTATGATATCATTATCATCCCAGGATGGTCCCAGGATGGTCCCAGGATGGTCCCAGGATGGTCCCAGGATGGTCCCAGGATGGTCCCAGGATGGTCCCAGGATGGTCCCAGGATGGTCCCAGGATGGTCCCAGGATGGTCCCAGGATGGTCCCAGGATGGTCCCAGGATGGTCCCAGGATGGTCCCAGGATGGTCCCAGGATGGTCCCAGGATGGTCCCAGGATGGTCCCAGGATGGTCCCAGGATGGTCCCAGGATGGTCCCAGGATGGTCCCAGGATGGTCCCAGGATGGTCCCAGGATGGTCCCAGGATGGTCCCAGGATGGTCCCAGGATGGTCCCAGGATGGTCCCAGGATGGTCCCAGGATGGTCCCAGGATGGTCCCAGGATGGTCCCAGGATGGTCCCAGGATGGTCCCAGGATGGTCCCAGGATGGTCCCAGGATGGTCCCAGGATGGTCCCAGGATGGTCCCAGGATGGTCCCAGGATGGTCCCAGGATGGTCCCAGGATGGTCCCAGGATGGTCCCAGGATGGTCCCAGGATGGTCCCAGGATGGTCCCAGGATGGTCCCAGGATGGTCCCAGGATGGTCCCAGGATGGTCCCAGGATGGTCCCAGGATGGTCCCAGGATGGTCCCAGGATGGTCCCAGGATGGTCCCAGGATGGTCCCAGGATGGTCCCAGGATGGTCCCAGGATGGTCCCAGGATGGTCCCAGGATGGTCCCAGGATGGTCCCAGGATGGTCCCAGGATGGTCCCAGGATGGTCCCAGGATGGTCCCAGGATGGTCCCAGGATGGTCCCAGGATGGTCCCAGGATGGTCCCAGGATGGTCCCAGGATGGTCCCAGGATGGTCCCAGGATGGTCCCAGGATGGTCCCAGGATGGTCCCAGGATGGTCCCAGGATGGTCCCAGGATGGTCCCAGGATGGTCCCAGGATGGTCCCAGGATGGTCCCAGGATGGTCCCAGGATGGTCCCAGGATGGTCCCAGGATGGTCCCAGGATGGTCCCAGGATGGTCCCAGGATGGTCCCAGGATGGTCCCAGGATGGTCCCAGGATGGTCCCAGGATGGTCCCAGGATGGTCCCAGGATGGTCCCAGGATGGTCCCAGGATGGTCCCAGGATGGTCCCAGGATGGTCCCAGGATGGTCCCAGGATGGTCCCAGGATGGTCCCAGGATGGTCCCAGGATGGTCCCAGGATGGTCCCAGGATGGTCCCAGGATGGTCCCAGGATGGTCCCAGGATGGTCCCAGGATGGTCCCAGGATGGTCCCAGGATGGTCCCAGGATGGTCCCAGGATGGTCCCAGGATGGTCCCAGGATGGTCCCAGGATGGTCCCAGGATGGTCCCAGGATGGTCCCAGGATGGTCCCAGGATGGTCCCAGGATGGTCCCAGGATGGTCCCAGGATGGTCCCAGGATGGTCCCAGGATGGTCCCAGGATGGTCCCAGGATGGTCCCAGGATGGTCCCAGGATGGTCCCAGGATGGTCCCAGGATGGTCCCAGGATGGTCCCAGGATGGTCCCAGGATGGTCCCAGGATGGTCCCAGGATGGTCCCAGGATGGTCCCAGGATGGTCCCAGGATGGTCCCAGGATGGTCCCAGGATGGTCCCAGGATGGTCCCAGGATGGTCCCAGGATGGTCCCAAAATGATCCCAGGATTCCCTGGGTCCCAGGGACCATTTTGGGACCATTTTGGGACCATCCTGGGATCATTTTGGGACCATTTTGGGACCATCCTGGGACCATTCTGGGACCATTCTGGGACCATTCTGGGACCATTCTGGGACCATTCTGGGACCATTCTGGGACCATTCTGGGACCATTCTGGGACCATTCTGGGACCATTCTGGGACCATTCTGGGACCATTCTGGGACCATATAGCACTATAGCGCATATACAACGTACGAACTATATACATATTATATGCACTATATACGTACTATACACCTATGATATATATATATATATTATATACGTATTATATATGTAACATACGTACTATACACCTATTATATATACTATGTACGCACTATATATGTAACATACGTACAATATACCTATTATATACACTATATACGCACTATATATATAACATACGCACTATATATGTAACATACGTACTATATACCTATTATATATGCTAAATACGCACTATATATGTAACATACGTACAATATACCTATTATATATACTATACACGTACTATATATATAATATAAGTACTATATACCTATTATATACACTAAATACGCACTATATATGTAACATACGTACAACATACCTATTATATATACTATATACGCACTATATATGTAACATACGTACAATATACCTATTATATATACTATATACGCACTATATATGTAAGATACGTACTATATACCTATTATATATGCTATATACGCACTATATATGTAACATACGTACTATATACCTATTATATATGCTAAATACGTACTATATATGTAACATACGTACAATATACCTATTATATATACTATACACGTACTATATATATAATATAAGTACTATATACCTATTATATACACTAAATACGCACTATATATGTAACATACGTACAACATACCTATTATATATACTATATACGCACTATATATGTAACATACGTACAATATACCTATTATATATACTATATACGCACTATATATATAACATACGTACTATATACCTATTATATATCCTATATACGCACTATATATGTAACATACGTACTATATACCTATTATATATCCTATATACGCACTATATATGTAACATACGTACTATATACCTATTACATATGCTGTATACGTAATGTATATATTATATGTTTTATATACTCGTTGTACATACTATTTTATCGTATTTCAACGCATTTTAATGGATTTTAATGCATTCTTAACGTATTTTATCGTATTTCAACGCATTTTAACGTATTTCAATGCATTTTTCACGTATTTTATCGTATTTCAACGCTTTTTAATGCATTTTTAACGTATCTTATCCTATTTGAACGCATTTTAATAAATTTTAATGCATTTTTAACGTATTTTATCGTATTTCAACGAATTTTAATGGATTTTAATGCATTCTTAACGTATTTTGTCGTATTTCAACGCATTTTAACGCCTTTTAATGCATTTTTCACGTATTTTATCGTATTTCAACGCTTTTTAATGCATTTTTAATGTATCTTATCCTATTTCAACGCATTTTAATAAATTTTAATGCATTTTTAACGTATTTTATCGTATTTCAACGCATTTTAATGGATTTTAATGCATTATTAACGCATTTTATCGTATTTCAACGCATTTTGATGGATTTTAATGCTAAGTTCAGTTTCTTTAATTTTTTTGGTTAGTATAGTGTTTTGTCTGCTAGTATAGTAGTTTTTTCTGCTAGTATAGTAGTTTTTTCTGGCTAGTATAGTAGTTTTTTCTGGCTAGTATAGTAGTATAAAAACTACTGTACTACTATACTACTAAAAAAACTACTATACTACTATAGTATAGTAGTTCTTTTATACTACTATACTAGCCAGGAAAAAACTACTATACTAGCAGAAAAAACTACTATACTACCAGAAAAAACTACTATACTACCAGAAAAAACTACTATACTAGCCAGAAAAAAACTACTATACTAGCAGAAAAAACTACTATACTAGCAGAAAAAACTACTATACTAGCCAGAAAAAAACTACTATACTAGCAGGAAAAAACTACTATACTAGCAGAAAAAACTACTATACTAGCCAGAAAAAACTACTATCCTAGCCGGAAGAAAACTACTATACTAGCAGAAAAAACACTATACTAGCCAAAAAAATTAAAGAAACTGAACTTAGCATTAAAATCCATTAAAATGCGTTGAAATACGATAAAATGCGCTAAGAATGCATTAAACTCCATTAAAATGCGTTAAAAATGCATTAAAATCCATTAAAATGCGTTAAAATACGATAAAATACGTTAAAAATGCATTAAAAAGCGTTGAAATACGATAAAATACGTGAAAAATGCATTAAAATACGTTAAAATGCGTTGAAATACGATAAAATACGTTAAGAATGCATTAAAATCCATTCAAATGCGTTGAAATACGATAAAATAGTATGTACAACGAGTATATAAAACATATAATATATATATTACGTATACAGCATATGTAATAGGTATATAGTACGTATGTTACATATATAGTACGTATACAGTATATATAATATGTATATAGTACGTATGTTACATATATAGTACGTATATAGTATATATAATAGGTATATAGTACTTATATTATATATATAGTACGTATATAGTATATATAATAGGTATATTGTACGTATGTTACATATATAGTGCGTATATAGCATATATAATAGGTATATAGTACGTATGTTACATATATAGTACGTATATAGTATATATAATAGGTATATAGTACTTATATTATATATATAGTACGTATATATTATATATAATAGGTATATTGTACGTATGTTACATATATAGTGCGTATATAGCATATATAATAGGTATATAGTACGTATGTCACATATATAGTGCGTATATAGGATATATAATAGGTATATAGTACTTATGTTACATATATAGTGCGTATATACTATATATAATAGGTATATAGTACTTATATTATATATATTGTGCGTATATAGTGTATATAATAGGTATATAGTACTTATATTATATATATAGTACGTATGTTACATATAGAGTGCGTATATAGTATATATAATAGGTATATAGTACGTATGTTACATATATAGTACGTATACAGTATATATAATATGTATATAGTACATATGTTACATATATAGTACGTATATAGTATATATAATAGGTATATTGTACGTATGTTACATATATAGTGCGTATATAGTGTATATAATAGGTATATAGTACTTATATTATATATATTGTGCGTATATAGTGTATATAATAGGTATATAGTACGTATGTCACATATATAGTGCGTATATAGGATATATAATAGGTATATAGTACGTATGTTACATATACAGTGCGTATATAGTATATATAATAGGTATATTGTACGTATGTTACATATATAGTGCGTATTTAGTGCATATAATAGGTATATAGTACTTATATTATATATATAGTACGTGTATAGTATATATAATAGGTATATTGTACGTATGTTACATATATAGTGCGTATATAGCATATATAATAGGTATATAGTACGTATGTTACATATATAGTGCGTATATAGCATATATAATAGGTATATAGTACGTATGTTACATATATAGTGCGTATATAGTATATATAATAGGTATATTGTACGTATGTTACATATATAGTGCGTATATAGTATATATAATAGGTATATAGTACGTATGTTACATATATAATACGTATATAATATATATATATATATATATATATCATAGATGTATAGTACGTATATAGTGTATATAATATGTATATAGTTCGTACGTTGTATATGCGCTATAGTACACGAAAATACGTATTATGAATGCGTTATAAGGTGTGAAAATATGTTAAAATACGTCAATAGTGCATGAAAGTGAGTTAAAGTGCGTTAAGAATGCGTTGAAATACATTAAAATTCATTTACATACGTTAAAATGGTCGAAAAATGGTAGAAGAATGATATCCTGAGACCATATTGGGACCTCCCTGGGTCATCATTTTTATGACATTTTTTATCACCAATTTTATGACCAATTCGGATATAATACTTCCGCGATGATTAAATAAAAAATTTGAAAAATCATTTTCCAGATAGAGAGGTCAGATACGTTCAGACCTTTTGCACAACAAAAAATAGATGAATCGAAAATTTTGTATTACTAATTGATTCATGGAGGGGGATAATCGAACTTCACTGCTTACATTGACGTTTTTTCAAATGAAATGGGGGAAAACAGGTGTACCATAAAAATACTACTCCCAAAATGCACTCCTGTGTGCCAACCATGCGATATATATTTTTATCGACAAATTAAAAAATTTATTAAGAAATTACAAGAGCGCTCAGGAGATGTATAGCAGTGGAAAGATGCTATTAAAGTTGAGTCGAACGGCTTTGTTAATGTATTGTGTAACGAGAGTACTAGATGTTACAAAAAATTTAAAAGAATCGGCGACTCGAACTTGGCCGTCTTCTCTTCCGAGTGAATCCAAATAAAGGCTCCGTCACCTTAACTGCCGTCTCGGTATGAACGCGGCGTAATATCGCGTTTGGCCAATTGTACATCTACTAATCCGAAAGTGGACTCCCGTGGAGAAGGAAAAACAATTGAAAGCTAATGCTATTAAGCGCGTATTTACATTATACGTGGCTGAAAAAACCTTTAAAATTTAGTTTTAATTCCTGCCATGCGCAGCGTTCACATCTTATACTGCGCCCGGACGATAACGTTGGGCGTGACACGAAAATGGTAATGGGGCTCTAAAGCCCCACAATGAGGTGATACGAAAATACATTGCATGAGTGGTCTATCCCTATACCTGGTCTGTTCTTAAACATTCATTACACATGCAAAAGTATGGAATTTTGATAAACTAAAATTTTTGCATATTTTTAAGTGGCGTAAACACAAATAACGATAATATTTTATAATATTTAATTTTACTTTTATTTAAAACTTTACGACTAAATGTATTAACATTATTGGTTTTATAACGAATATAACGATGTGTGATTTCTTTTGAAATTAATCGAAATGCACGAAATTTAAAATAAAAAACAATTTATTAACGACATAATTACAATATTATATTCTGCACATGGAAAGCAATATTTCTTTTTATACATCGCTTTCTTAGATCGTCCGACAAGAAACCTTTAAAATTTAGTCACAAACCTACTATAAAATATCTGCATTTTCTTGCCGTTTATTTTTTGCCTGTGGCTATGTACGTGTATTTGTTTGTATACGTGTTACTCGTGTCCGCAATGCTTCTTCGCAAACGATCGTTAATAATTAATAATCGACCTCAAGCACGGCTAGTAACGCCAGGGGAAAAAATCTTTCGATGATGCGAAAAGACGTGATTTCGGGCTTTTCCCGCGCCTCGCTGTGTCTCAACGAATCATCATCACTTTAAGACGATTAACCGCCAAGAGTGTCTGCTTAAGCCTACTTAAATCCGGCTAGTTGAATTCAGCTAAATCACTGTATAAAATGGAAAGCAGAGTGAATAGTCGAGTGACCTTACGACTGCGTTTCCCGAACAAACGGAAACGGATTCACGTCGTAACGGCGATTCGGTCGCGTATAATTTATTAGTTACAATAAGACGTGCTAACTACAGAAACGCCTGGCCATTTATCTATCCCTTACCGAAAAACAAAACAAACGCGACGGTCTCGTGAAACCGAAGATTTTGGAAAGCAGATCGTGTTCGGCTGGACTTGCCCCTCGGGCAATTAATTTTAATAATTTTACGACGACAACGGCTTCGTAGTTAATCCGAGTCGTTTGCCCGGATAAGTAAATGACGTGGAATATTCTAAAAATTCGTCGACTTCAGTATCGTGACGGAATCGATCTAATTTTCGGTTCTCCGATAATTTCGTACGTGCGATAATGCATGGAGAATAATATTCCGATGATCCAAGGACTAACTAGAAGGAGTACCGTTTCTCTCGAAATACCGTGTATCACGTCGAACCTCCGCGATCTTACAAAGTCGAAATTCGCAGACGCGTCTTGCGTATTTGCATTTCAATGCCATTGTCATCGTGCATTTTATTCGCTCGTGTCGAGTGCATGCCGTTACATTAATGCAAATTTACCGGCCGACAGAAATAAAAACGGTCGAAGGCTTCTTCGGGAATCAATGTCGAATTATTCAGCGCAATTTCATCGGAAAACTATGAATGAAACATAAGTATTTCCTTTCAATTTATCCTCATTTGGATATATCTTTATTTTTGAAAAAATTGTGAACATCGTCTATCACATTTTTCAAATCGTACAAGTAAATTTTAACAATTTAAACCTAATACAATCGCAAAAGAAAAATCTTCCAATGCCTCGGTCGACATTTCTTGCACAATCTTGCGCGTTTTTATTTCCACAAACCAATTTCGTTTGTGTGAATAACAAACTAGAAATAAAGTTACGAAGAGTTTCACGACACGAACGAAAGAGGCGAATATGTAAACAGCGATAAGTTCGAAAAGTTCATCGTGAAACACGTGGGAAGTAGTTTGTTACTGGAAAACGAAAGAAAAAATGTATTTCAACAGAAATACCCACTTAACGTCTAATTAACAAGAATTGCCTAAGAGAGATCTATCGTGGTTTCGATTCAACGGCAAATTAGTATAATTACTCGATATTTATACCAACGTAAACGTGAAACTGAAACTGACAAATTTCAAATGAACATACTTAACATCATTGGAAATTAATTATATAGATGACCTCCACATATGGTGATTTATTCAAAAAATCCTTTATTTCCTGCCGCCAATCTCAGAGCTACTGAAATCTGCCAGCTGCAGCCTCGTCGGCTGGCGACGATCGAAACGTAAAACCGATCGAAAACTGTCGGATTGAAATGGTCAGCCGTCGAGGACATTTAGTCGTCTTGCTATTTTTACAGTGTACACCGATAATGCATATCGTAAACTACTGGAGTTTCATTTCTCGTGATACGTTTACATAAATGTTATAATAGCGCATATGTGTACATGCATAGCCATCCCCTATGAATCGCTCGTCGCCGAGATTTCTTCGCCCGAGAGCTACTTAACGCTTATCTCCGAGCCATACATCTACTGTAATATTGAATTTTTAGCGCAATTACTACACCTTCGTCCTGCTACCCGGAAAGGAGAAATTCATAAATTTTATTTAGACGCTACCCCAGGGCACCGAAATTTCCTGCTTCCAAGGCATCTCGTGGCTATTGTTGTAATTTTACTTCCATTTCCCGTACGTTAAATAAATAAATGGCGATGATCTCGTATTTCTTGGCATAGTAGCATGGACGTGTCAGAGCATCTATACTCAACAGCGGTGAGAGATTAAGTTTATTAATTTCGCTACTTTCTCAGTTTAAGTTACGCACTATCGAGAGAATGTAGTCTTCACAATGATAAGACCACGGCTATGATTGACATTATTGAGCTCCGTTTTAGCGATTATAAATTGCTGGAAAGAAGCTCAAAAATATCCTTTATATTCCTGTGGTCATCGATTGTATTTACTATCATTTTCCGAGAGTAGAATATCAATTATTTCTAGTGATGCAGAAAATAGTTTTGCTCTTACTTATCCCTCTTCGTTTTTACTTAAAATTTACTGGCTTAATTTATACACTGTAATCTAAGCACTCTCTCTGCGCTGTCCTCACTTTCTCTCTCATTCTCTCGCACACACGCATTCGGACAGAACCAATGGATTCGTGTTTCATCCTGCATTACTCGCTGATTCTGACAAACTATATCGACCTTTTCACTTTGTCACGGTATCTGTAAATACGCGCAATTGGTATCGTACGAAACTATTCTCTCATGAAATATACAGCTGGATATTATGTATTACAGCTGATTATTTCGTGTACTTTTTTTTTAAAAGACACGCCAGGACATACGGAAGGAGCATTGAAAGTTTTATACATGTATGTCGGAGAGAGGTATTTATTCAGGAAACATTTCCAATATAAGTATTCATCACGTTGATCGCCACAATTTTCACTAATTTAAATATGACTCGTATTATTCATTCTTGCAATATAATTTGTACTGCGCGTTGATAAGTTTTGAATTAGCGTGAAATCCTATACGCGGCGTCTGCTGTAATAAAATTCCTTGCACGTCATGTAATTCCGCCATTTCAAAGAAATACCAATCTCCGATGTACTTAATATTAGGTTTACAAACGCAATGTGTTTCGAGCGTTCGTAAATATGTATGTAGGTACCTCCGTATTATATCTTAATCGTCACCTATCTGTTTATCATTAGTACTATTGTTACCACGGTGCCCTGGGCTGCCAATGAACTACGTATTTGCAAGACCTATGAATCGTTCACGATGGCAATCCAAAATAAAAATTGTACCTCCGACAAGAATATGCTCACACACGTGTCTGTTGTGTGTATGTATGTTTAAGAAATTTCGCGCCGTCGTATCATATCATTTTCTCTTAATTTCATGAGAGTAGCGGCTTGTTTGGCTCAGTTTAACATTTCTCAACGTACGCGTGATTGGGCTGTATGTTAGGAACCTCAATAAGGCAATGCAGGAGCCCCGAACCTTTGAAAGTGTGTCCTTTTGCGTAATTTTCGTAAATTCTTCACAAAGAGAGTCCCAGTACCACGTTGATCGTCCTTCGAATCATGGATTTTACTCAATTTATTTACAATTCTTTCATTGACAATTATTAACATCAATAATAATGCCACGACATCATCTTGCCGCCTGTACAAATTACAAATACATCGGAACGAAAATACACATGAAAGCCCATTCACTCGAAGACCTTCCAACATTTTAATTATTTCACAAAATTCCAAGTGAATCAGCATGATTACAAATATTGATGTAAAAACTACAATTACAAATATTTATATGATCCTGCAATACTTGCATAAAGAGACATCACTCGTGTCTTACAAAAGAAAAGACAAATACTGTGGTCAGTTAAACGCAACATAATATGTCCTTCGGTATAATTACAAAGAGGCAAAAGCTCTGAAAACAGGCAAGACATACTTACAAAAACATGATTCTCATAAACCAAAATTACAGGCATATTGGTAGTTAAAAAAAGAAGGGATCCGCCTGGTTCTCGATATCCGCTCAAGTTTTAAACGAAAATTTTATATCACAGCGTACACTACCAATACGAAACTTAAAGAGAGCTTAAGCCGAGATCTGGGTCGGAGTTTGCGTAAAAAATAATTCAACGTAGTTAACACCATTGATCGAACGTGACCGTTAAAGATACATTACGGGACAGGCGAGGATCAGCAGAACCGAGACTCTCTCTCTCTCTCTTTCACACATCGTTTTGCTATATGTTTTTAGTACCCTTACCACAGAGAGCTTATTACGCTACACTTTGAATTTCACTGAAAACAGCTCCACAGGAGGACAAAAGGAGAAACGATCGTATTGGCCGAAGACGAACGAGGATCGCACAGTGTGGAAAGCAATTTCCATTCGTTTGTTGTGTATCACATGTACATCTAACATTCCCCCACCAACCGTTCGAGACGCATGGGTTTCGTATGTCCGCATTGTTCGACCTTCGCACAAACTTTTGTTGACTTCTCGTCTTGGCTGGTTAAATTTCGGCCGTTTTTTAAGTTGTCGCATTTGTCGTCGTCGTCGTCGTCGTCGTCATCGTCGTCGTCGTCGTAAGATTAGCGTGCACGTTCGATTCGTAGCAGCAGCGAGTGTAAAGTACACGCGGTGCGTAGACATTCCGACTGAACTGTGCTTCGAACGAAAAGGATTAGCCATCCGTCCGCGTTGCCGTCGACGACAGCAGCGGATGCGGATGATGCACCAAGGCCGGAATTCCGATCACATCGCACTGTTGGCCGCTTGTGACCGAGCAGCAAGTCGGGGGTTGCTATTTCTTGGTCGGCGTGCCCCGTTGCGTTAAGCCCTCGAAGCGCTTGAAAGTGTAATTGATAAATACCCAGTCCTTGTATATCACTTCACCGTCCTGAGGCATCGGTGCTGAAGCTGTAACGAAAAAGAAAACCGTTTACCTTCGTTTCACCTGCAACAGACTCCACGTTTATTGGTGTAAAAAGTACTTTTACTGTACATCAGAATGAACGATGATTGTAATCATCGTGAAAGTGAATTGTATGATTGCATTGATCTTTGTGTTTTGTGCAATACGTACGGATTTCCAGTTTCACGTCGGGGAATTCGTCGAAGTTGGACGTGTCATCGATTGACCTTACTTCGACGGGAATGGCGGCTGGTCTTTCCCTGATGTGTTCCCAATCGACACCGCGGAAGAAAGGCGCCAGTTTAAGTTCCTCGATTCCTCTTTGCGCTCCTAAACATTAACATACAATTCTCACATTCCTTACAATCAACTGCACATCAAAATGGCTTCAAAATGGTCTGAATAAATAATGAAACATACGGACGAGAAGAAAATACGAACCTAATCTTCTGTCAGCTTCACAACAGAACCTAATAATTGTGTCTTTAGCTTCTTCGCTAATGGGAACTTCCGGCGGAAACACTAGAGTTTCTCGCCAATTCATCACTTTCCTATATGTTTCTTGAGGATTTTCACTGCAAAATGGCGGGTATCCTGCAGGGAATAAATATTATACTTTTAAATGTCCTACAATGACTGCCAATTTTATATAATTAACAGGAACAATACTGTTCTCTATCAATCTCGCTTGTTTAAAAATGGGTACTACAATCTCCCTGACATAAAATATGTCCTACCTATAAGCATTTCGTACATGATGACGCCGAGAGACCAGCAGTCACAGGCTGGTCCATATCCCGTCTGTAGAAAAACTTCCGGGGCAATGTAATCGGGGGTTCCTACTGTACTGTAGGCCAGTGCTCTTCTATTCTTCTTCCAACTTTCCGCTCTTCTTTTGCTGTCCATCGCGCCTCCGCTTCCACTGCCACATGACGTCACTGCGGACAAAAAGGTCATTAGGGGGTCGTTAAAATTTTCTACAATTTCCACTCGTCGGCCGACTGGCGAGAGAGTTATTTTAGAAATGATTAAAAAACAATCATGATATGACCCCGCTGTACTCACTGAAATCCGACGGTTTAGCTTGGCTCAGATCTCTGTAAAAGTCAGTCCTATGAGATTTCTTCAAACCCGTACATAGACCGAAATCAGAGAGCTTTATGTGGCCCCGTGCGTCCAGCAACAGGTTGTCCGGTTTGATGTCTCTGCAAAAATCAATCATTGTCACCATTCGTTTTGGCTCAATTTAAATTTATTTCCATTAGCAGATGAATCATGGATATGACAGAAATGAATTTCATTGGTAACAGCCACGAAATAGCTCACCTATGAATAAAACCTAGTTTGTGTATGGAGTCGATAGCTAACGCAGTTTCGGAAATGTAAAATTGCGTGCACTCCTCCGAAAGCGTGTCCTTCTTCATCAGCAGGGTCATCATGTCTCCTAAATAATAACGCAGAGATATGAAATTTGTATTTCTCGGGGTAATCGGTTAACCCGGAGCAATTAGAAAAATATCTCTGCATTAATTGTAATTGGAAATGCAGCAAAGCCGTTACCTTTTATTGCTGTACTTTAAATGTCCAATTAACGTTCATCAACGTACTCTCAATGCACGAGACATTTTTTTTACCATAACTTCAGTAAAAATTAATTAACGAGCAAAGTCGCTGTCGGTGAATAATTTTTAGCCGGCGTTAAAAGCCACGAAATCTTACCGCCAGGTAGAAATTCCATGATGAGATACAGATTTATGGGATCTTGAAAGCTGTAGTACATCTTGACGACCCACTGATGATCCGCTTCCACGAGGACATCCCTCTCGGCTCGTACATGGGCAACCTGCTCTTTCTCGAGCATGTCCGCCTTTCGCAGGATTTTCATCGCATAAACATGCCCGGTATCCTTCTTCTGCACAAGTCTCACCTGCGCGAAAAATCATTCGTTTCGTCAGACCCCGCGAAACGACTCTCGAAGCGTTTGAAAGTTAACGATTGAAATAAGTGAACCGGAAATTCGACACTTCTGTTTAAATATAACAAATGGTGGCTTATTTAGACGGTATTGCAATCGACACGCCCTTGGTAACGTAATTATAGCACGGCACTGCCGTAAGGCTCGATTATTATGTCATCGTAAAACAGTAAACGAAAAGATTTGCAATATTTTACTAGCTCCAATTACGGAGAAATGAGAAAATAGTCATAATTTAGCGTGATTTAGTAAATAATTTGCCACTACCAAATACCTATTTCCTGCATTTCAACGAAATATTGTAGGGATTAGTTTGCTTCTGACCTATGAGGAATTTATGACTGAAACCGACAAACCGCTGAAATTCGACATCAGACAGACAGAAGACGAATCAAATCACCGATCCACTGTTATCGATTTTTCATTACTTTTACATATTCCCTCTCGCACGGTACAATACAAATTTACGACCTATCGACAATCTCTGTCACGGACAAAAGTTCAATACACCGACATCAATTTTTATGCGAGGCAATGTCATCAACAGAAAATATCGCGTGTTAAATAAAGAAAAATCGAGGGATTTGTTTGAATGAAAATTTCCGAGGTTCTCCAAAATATTTTTACACGGATCAACGGATATTTCTGAAAAATTCAGAATGTTTACAAAACAAAAGAATCAGTAATAATGAGACGAGGATTGTTTTTTTTTGTAAACGCACCTCTCCGAAGGCACCCCGGCCAATGACCTTGAGGGGTTCGAAATCTTCAACGCCGAGCCTGGAGCGTTTGAGTCGAAGGAATTCGGTCTCCTTCTGTGCATGCTGAAGCCTCTTCTCCTGCTTCTGCTGTTCCGAGAGACCCTCATCCTTCAGAGACTCCTCCAACTTCTCAAGCCTTTGCTTTCGCTCGATATGTTGGACTATCAGGTTGCTATAATAATTCTCCAAGGTCACCTGGAACGACATAACACACGTAGACCGTATTAATTATACCTACCTACTGTCATACCCCTTACGGAAATTTCCGCGGTGAAAAAGGTATCGATCACGCGTTGATACATTAAATCATGCCGTGCTTTCCTTCCTGGCTTTTACGAAGGGGACAGGAGAATTTGTAGCGGGACATAAAAAAAACCCGTGCTTAAATTGAAAGACCACTCGGCAATGAAAAAGGGGCGAGGGGAGAGGTTTTTCATTTACACGTGTAAAAGCTGTCGGGTCAATAGCGTTAGGTCCGCATGACAGATAACAGCTCATAAACGTCGTGGAGGATTGATACGTCCCTGAAAAAGCTTCTCGACGTAGAGTTTTTAGCGCGAGTGATATTCACACCCCACTCGCAAAAAGGAATTTTCTCGTCGAAAGGAACGGGGAAGTCCCTTGCACCGACATGTCATTCCAAGGCGTCGGAATGTTTCATTTTCGCACGTCAAAAAAATTGAAAGGGACGTGGGGGAATATTAATCTTTATTCGATATACGAGTTAATTTTATTTAACGGTACGCACACGAGCGTTAGCCCAGTGTTCTCAAACTTATTCGATATTTATGTAGGATGAAAGCATGCCGCGGGGTCTCTGCCGTGCCTTCCAGCTGGGTTATCGATTTTTTTAGGACATGAGACGAAAGTTTAAGACTCGCAATGAGTATGAGACTCACCTTGGCCTTGGTGGCCTTGTCCAACGTGTGACCGCTAAATCTGATCGTGCTTTCAGTGGCCGCCATCTCCAGCACCCCTGGAAAAGAAATAGGAACAGAAGGTCACTCAGTGTCAGCGGTCTACCGGGCTAATATCTCACGGAATAAAATTCTCGCCGGTCTTCCCCGCGCCTTTCTATCATCCACCGGCCCCCTTTGTCGTTGCTTATCCTCAGCCCTCCCTTCCCCTCCACCTCACCGAATCGTTCGATCCGCAGAGTTTTACGGGAGATCGAAAGCTGCCATCGATCAAACAACTTCTCGAGTGTCTTATCTACCGACGACGACTCGCTCTTTTGTGTCGATGGAGAAAAATTTGTCACGTTCCTACGGTCACTGATCCCACGTCTGTCGTTGTAGTCATTTTTTTAATTGCATTATGTCACACATTCACGAGTGTACAGACACGTTGGAAATGTCTCAATTCTCCATCGCAAAGTACGCGAAATTTCCGTAATGCCGCGTCTTTGACGAGACGTATCGGGGAATTTTACAAGTTGTTTATGTGAATTTACTTCCAGCGGGTGTAAAAATAACTTCTTGATTTGATAAGATCCGTATGATCGAGGACTGGCTTTGCAGAATTGATAAAGTATTTCCCCGCGGTTGTCAAGAGGCTTCGTTTCGCACCTTTCGACGTGCCAGCGAATTTTGTTGTTTTTTTTTTGTCGCACGATTTTATCTCAATGAGTTGCACAACTGTCCCGATTAAAGCGAAATAATTTGATGCCAGCATTTCCGATAAACGAGGCACGATTGCTCGGGAATACAAAAGAATCGTGTGAAAGACTTGCACAGTTCGCGTAAGTAAATTTAGAATACGGTTTGCCTATGCGGAAAGAGAAAGAAGAAATGATCGTGCGAAGAATCGCCGACGAGCGTCCATGACAAAACACTTCACGAATGCGCGTTAAAGTCATCATCATAGAATGATGGAACAGCAGTGACGAGCGCCAATGATGTAACGTCAAGATAATCATTTTGGGATGGGCAAGAAACGCAATCGGCTCTAATGAATCGCGTAAATACAAGAATTATTCTTAGCGGTGTACATATCTTACGTGGAATGCAAGTTGAGAAGCGGGTAAAACAGTCTGTTCAATGACAGAGTAATAGCTAGCTTCATTTTCAGTATTTTTACTTCAACATTTCTGAATCTACTTCATGACATTACTGATGCAGCTTTGAAAAATCGATCGCCAAAGGTTGGTACTTAATGACTATCGGTTCTTTATCCCTGACAATGAAAACCGTAGACCCGACCAGTTTGCGAGCAATTTCCACAAATGACGAGGGACGGTCATTAGGATGCAAGTACGGCCGTGGGACAGCTTGTTGACTTTCACTCCATTTAAAAGCAAACCGTGATGGTAAAAACGGTGCTCGAATAACCAAACCATTAAAGCCGGCCATGTTCGGACTAACTTCGAACTCTACCGTCGAGGAAAATGTTCATCTCCTACTCAAATATCATTTCTATCGCCTACAACCGGACATTTCTACATCCTCATCAACAAAACAAATAATGTATATTCAATTTCATGTAAAACCGTGAACAATTGTCATCTACTTTCTTTTGAAGACAAGCATTTCCTTCGCAAAATCGAAATTTTAAATCCAAACAGGTGTTAAGAGGCGGCACTATTCTTCTGTCGAATAAAAATTCCACAAGCCTGATGATTTTACGCGTCACGCATTCAGCTGCAAATGAATTCCATTTGTCTCGCATAAATGTTTGCTGTCTAGGCGACGTACGTATCCGCTGCGCGGAGCTTTCATTAGCCGAAGATTATCGTTACGTTCGTCGGCGCGGTGTCATCGGGTGAATCATTATTACGTAAGAGCGGAAGATGAACAGGTGCTTATGGAAAACGAGTGGAACGATTTGTTTTCGCAATATGTCACTGGAGAACCGGCTTCACTTGCGTCCTTTGCCGCATAGAATAAAATCGAAATCCTTCGTAAGGCGGGCTCTTCGAAGACGGCACATAAGAAACACCGATGAAAACCGTCGGAATTGAGTGTCGTCTCGGTAAGAGCCAGGTGAAATTACGTTTGACGGCGAAAAAAGGGGGACACGTATAATGGAGCCGAGGTACAAGTGCGCCTTTCGCGTATCGTGGGCGGACACATTCCCCGCATGTAAAAGCTATACCGTGTTTAATTAGATGCCATGTACGTCGCATTAATCATCATCAAATAACAGCATCTGCACAATGGTATACATTAAGAGAAATGCTTCGGGTACTTAACGAGCAGAACGTACGAAGGACAGTTCTCCAAGTGAAAGAAAGTTTTCGCGTATTCCTTAGCCAGGCAACCCTGAAGCCGGTGGATGTCCATTAATTCGCGGGAAATGCTAGGAACGCCGATGAACTTAGCCTACATTAAGAAAGCTCAGCCAGCGGTGGAAGACTCTCGGCATTAACATGTGAATCATCGAATCTGCATGCTAAACACGTTTCATACTACGATATTGTACTTCGTATTCGTATTGTCATGGAAATTTCGAAGGAAAACTTCGAAAATTGACGCGACTCGTACATTTTTTTTTCGAGTTTGCCACAGAAAAGGGAATTAACATTAACAGGTAAGTATGTAAATGAGATTTTCTCCGGCCACGGGGAATAAATTACGCCTACTCCCTGGACAGTGGCGAGACATTAGTTTTTCGTGGCTCACGTAATTAGCGCTAAACGGTGATAACATATTGACCAGTTAGTAAGCGTGACACGAGGTGTGGAACGTGTAAACAAACGCTGACGTACATTTCGTGTGTCTCCGGTACGTGTGTGACGTGCGGAGCCGATTAGTAAAACCACACGTGAGCTTCTGAAAACGAGCTACAACCAATCTCTTTTCCCCACCGTGTAATTTATATGGTAAAAAGCAGTGAGAGGTTATACATTTGAACAATACTGGCCAATGAACGACGCTAAGCAGCTTTACATTAATACGCTTTGTCGCAGAACTTCAGTTAAGTCAAATAACAGAGGTAGGAATAAATCGTTGTGGATTAACGTTTCAGGTCTTACGTTGATTCTTCGTTTTCAACGTACTTATAAACGGGACATTGAATAGATTAATCTCGAGCTATAGGAGCTCCTTAAACGGCGAATAGAGCGTGGCTGAATCATAGGGACAACAACTTGAAAGTCGAGTACGCTGTGTGTCCACTATGACGTACATTTGGGCCGGCCGAGGGTCAACCTTGATGCCTATTAAATAATGGACCACGCTCGTGTGGCCTGTTGAAAGCGCCGCGCTATTTTCATTAAACTCCAGCACCTACGTGCCATCGTAAGAGAATTATTTTCCTTTACGATGCGCAGCTCGAGAGAGGAAAACCGATTTACGGTTTTCCGAAAACGATTTATAACCGAGGATATAACAAATTTCTCCAATTTCATAGTCCTGTGTCTCGTGTTCAATCTAAATAATCGGCCAAAGGAAGTACCTATGTTCATTTGCATTGTGGGAGGGGGGGACTGTTTCATGCGATAAAAAGAATGAAATTGATCACCCGTCGGGCAATATCGTCGGCGCCGATCGACGATCGACGTGGAACGGCGTCATCGCAGTCTCGACGTCGTAAAAGACATCGGGGTTAATTAAGATTGCAGGAACCCGCTGGCCGCGTTAGAACTAGGCCGACCGTAATGAACGAAAAAAGCCTAATTTCAATCTGCTGTCACTTACGAGGCGGTTCCGATAATCTCCGAGGTAATTCAACGGGGCACTAACTCAAGTAAAATTAGGATCAACGAATTTTAGAGAAAGAATTATCACAACGAGCGGTAAAGCCAAAATAAGGCACAGATTAATTTGGGACTTTATTACTGGATTTAGGAAGTTTGAAAATCATTTTTTAATGAACCTGCGATTGTCGTTTACTTTCGCAGTTCGGTTTGAGAATAGTTGTGAGAACAGCGACGTATAAGACACCGTCGGTTGCTGATTACATTATGGATTACAAAGTCGCATTAAATAATCCTCGAAGCCATACACCTCAGTGGCTGTTTCGTGTCACCGGTATTTTCAAGAACTTAAACAACGGAGTGTTAGGGTAAAAATTGTTTTCTCCACCAATCGGCCAAATATACAGTGAGTCGCGAAAATCCATTCTGTTTATCCGATTTCCAAATATTGTACCGCGATGAGAGATTTATTTACTCTACCATCGCGTTGCAAGACTTTCCAAAGACCATAAAAATGTCTGTCAGGTTACATCTATTTTCATTTTCGTAAATAAAACACGGTTAAAGGTTTCCTTTTCCCGTGGCATACAAAGTCGATTGTTCGTCAATGTCATGTTTTTACCCCGAAAAACAATATACAGTCGAGTCAGAAAACACGAATTCCGTGACCGGAATTGTCATGCTCCTAAAGCAAAAAAATGTTCTCCTTAATAAGACGAAGAGTAGGACAAATACCCGTACGGGTAAACCAGGGGAATTGAATACAGTTAAAACTGGAGTATGGCAATCTTCGGGAATTAAACCTCGATCGTATTGATTGTGACGAGGAAATTACGGGTATACCGACATTTATAGTCGAAGGAACTGCGAGGTTCCGTAAGAAACAGCGTTCCCTCGTGCAATTACGGCAACTATGTTGCTGCTTTTTCTGCCCATCGTCCAGAGTCGTTGAGAAGGGCACTAAATTACCGACATTGCATACCCTTACGACGTTTGACCGTAACGGAGCTTAGGCGATTCCCCTTCTCGCTGGAAATTTCAATGCGTTTTCGGTACACGGCTGGAAAACATTGGTCGTCTGATCGTTCATGAAACAAGAGCTCGTAGTAAAGGCACGTTCTCAACTGTGCATACCGACGTACTTGCTCGGGGCATTAAGTGTCGTGTAATTAACTGATGCCGCGGCGTTTTCTTCCTCTGCCCGCGGCTTAGGTAAACGCGTGTACAGTTATGACTCGCTGCGGAGATTTGAAAAGTCGAGCGCGGATCTCGGCAGCTTATTACTTCATTCCGCCATAAACGGCCCCGCTGAATCGCGGGTAATTTTGTTTTTAAACGGCCAAAGGGACCTGCTGTACGCTCGTAAAAAGACCTAATTATAACGGCTCGCTCGTACATTGTCACGTACTTGGCCCTCGATACGTACTTTCTCGCGCTTTTTATTAATTCCATTATTAGCCAGAAAGCCATCACAGCGAACAATGACAATCAACCGCCAAACATTTTGGCCTGCTGTTCAGTGAGTAGAAATTGGACATTCATACTTGTGGAAAAACAGAATTGCTAAGGGATAAGGCTTACCTTCGAACAATCCCCTTACTTACGTACAGTTTCTTTAACAACGTATCCGTTTAAGGGTAAACTGACCTTCGGCCTCCGACGAGACGCGAATTAAATTTTGCAGTGCGGTTCTTGCATAAATAATTCCAAGGACAGACGAGATCGAAGGAGCATTACATGAAGAACTAGCTCTCCGTTGTGTTACGTGGGGCTTCTCTCCAATATACCTTACGTAAGAGCAGATCGGCTGCGTTGAGCCGAGAGCCGGGATAAAAGGAATATGTAATAGGAATTCAATTCATAAGGAATATCGACCAACACTACGCATTCGTATTGTTCTATTTACTGATTCAACCGACTTTTACAAACCCTAACAATGAGGTACGGGCATAATTGGCGAAAATTTTAATCCAAAAAAATGACCCAAAAGGTGTTACCCCCAATTCATAAAACATGTTGCAGCAGATCGTTATTCTTAGATTACCCGTATGAGAATGATTTTAACGTGTTTCACAGACTTGGCTGTAGAAACGTGATACTTGGAACTGCCTGCCCTGAACTTCACAGCAAGCTGAGCAAGTTTAAGTCGGCATAATGGCGGATGATTTTCTTGCCGGTCCTTGGCCTAACAATCCTCAGGTTGCGAGGGCCAGGGCTTTTATACCTCGGAATGTTGCGCTTCGTGCTCTAAATCAGCTAGAGGCGAGCCTACGGTATGTATAAAGCTCATCACGGTCGTTGGAACTTCGTAAGGCCAACTTTCCGGCGCATAAGACTCGAGACCGTCCTCGGCTTCGAGCGTTTTAAACGTTCTCAAATGTTTGCAAGCGTGAACCGTTCATCTCCCCCCCAACTCGAGTCGTCGAATTTAAAGAAAACTATAAACCGCGCTGGAAATACGAAAATCGTAATATTCTGTTCCGGTGTGAATCATAGCACTTTTCTATATAACCACTCTCGATTGTTTCGTCGAATGTACATTTTCAGATGGAAAAAATGAGTTATCTGTTCGGTTCGATCGTTCCGCAAACCTGACTTTGTAGCCTAAGTAGGCTCTCCCCGAGTTTGGGCCTGGAGTTTTGTCATTAGGAATATTCTGCCGCGTTGTTGAGTATTTACGACGTTACCTGGCGGAAGAACTGGCGCGACTAATAAGGTATAGGAGACTGCGGAGGGACAAAGCGACGGAGAAAAAGGTGGTGAGCGGCATTAACGCTGACAAATACGTGAGAAACGAGGTCAAACAAGCACGGGCCAAGAGTGAACGTGCGCCGGTCTGTTGCCGCTTATGAGAATGGATGTCCGGCTGGAAAGCGGCCACAGGAGAGCACGGTTTCAAACGAGCGGACGTTCATTGGGTCGCACGACCACGCCATGATGATTTTGTAACGGGCCGGCCAGTGCAAGGCGCAGAGACACATCAAACCGACTAAACGAAGTTTGTTCTACGTCGCGTAGAACCTGTTCCCCGCTTACCCGGCAAACGTGTCACCGTAAAAACACACCGACATAGACAAGAATAACATTTTCCAAGCTCTACATAGCGCGTAACCAAAGATTCTGTTCCACCGACGAACGAAGATTCACTTGAAAATTACATTCATTGTCAGCAGGGTTACTTGAACGGCAAGAGATTCGCCGGGATTCCGGCCAAAGCTTTGTCAAAGTGTACTTTGAAAAAATAAAGCATTTCCAAGCTCTGAAAATGATATTCACTGTACATTTCATGCGTTGCATTGTCGGCATGGTTGCTTGAACGACAGGGAATTGCCTCGAATCCCGGGGAAACTCTTATCAAAGCGTGGTTTCAAGGGATAGGGCATTCGATGCGATACTGCGATTGATAGGCAACAATGATGCGATTCATGTAAAGCAGTGCTTTGTAGGGAGTATCGAAAGCAGGTTTATTTCCTGTTTCGCTACATCTCTTCACACATCGATCTGACCTAGTTTACCTCGCTCGTACCCACACACGATCCGTACCTTTCACATAATCTCTGATATTTTTCCCTCGATAGCTTCAAGGCACCTCGTATAAAGCGCACACTTATTCCCGGACATTCCACGACGTTGCCCCGTTCTCCCTTGTGTTTCTCTTTGCCTCGATCAGCGCCATTTTATTTTGTTTCTTGTCATTATCCGAATCCCCCTTGTCTCTTCTCTTTCATGTCGTCCCTACCCCACCGCTGTTGAATGTACGCTAAATCGTCCAGGCGTTACGCCGCGATGCATTTTTTAGGCTCATCCGAGTGGAGGTGCTCGCACTTTAGACACGCTTTCGATGGAAACACTTGAGAGCGGAATAATTTCTCACCGTGGAAGAAACGCGCACGGACGATTCACGGGGAGCACAACTGTCCCCGCTGTTTGTGTTTAAGGAGAGAGAAAAAAACTCGGAGAAAAGTGTAACTACCTGACGTGCAAATTAAAATGTTAATTAACAGTCTTCGAGGAACTTAAGCCGTCGAGCTTGTATTAATATCTTGAGGGTTCAGAAACTTACGAAACGTAGATCGCAAAAAGTACCGCCGTTCGGTCGTCCTTCGACATCGTTTACATTCATTTCTCATTTCTTTGTCAAGTGTCCGACTTAAATAAACGTCTGGACGGATAATAGACCGATCGGACAGGACAATTTTTCTGCTTCGGTATAAAGGAAGAGAAATTGGATTCCATCGGTAATTACCCCCGGCTGTCTTTTTCTTTACGCCAATTTCTAGGGACCTTTCTACGCGGATTCCGTCTCCCCGGGTAAATGCCAGAAGATTACGTTAAATATACCGGTTTGGTTCATTCAGCTCTGGCGATAAAGTTACTCGGTAAAAGTGGGTTATCGTGAATTGTAATTACGTGGACTTCTTGCGGAAAATTTGCTATAGAAATCTTTTACGAGCATCCTACTGGCAGAGCGTCATATATAGGTTGCTTTTGTAGCACGAAAGATATAAAGGAACATTCAGTGGAATTAAAAAATTCGAATACTGGTAAATAGCCAAAGGATCACCTTCACAGAGATCCTTGTATATATAGACACCTATTTTTTTTATCTACTACTATTCGTTATTATATAAAAAAAAATGAATAGTACCAATCGAAGTCTCTCATGACATCCGCCAATGGAATATTTGCTCGGCGATATTTACCAGTGAATTTACAATTATCGTAGCTTCGAAGGGACATTGTGGAAAGAAAAATTTAATTCTCCCAGAGTCGTGGAACGTTTCTCGTCTGAGGTCCGTTACGGCTTACCTGCTGAAACGAAACGAAGGGCGGATAATAAGAAAAGGGGACAATAAACAAGCAGAAGTTACAGGGCAGTGATGCGGGTAATCACGGGACTCTACCGCGGTTCTCGCGTTTCCTATCATTTTTTGTACGGACGTTTCCTAACCCCCCCCCCCCCCCCCCCGTGCCCCTTGTTCCGCGAGTCTTTCATCGGTGGACCGAAGGTTGCCGGTAAAAAATGGCCGTGAGAATCGCAGCTTCCGCTCGGAGATCATTGCGGACCGGCTTCATCGAGACGGCAGTATTACGGCGCAAGAACCGATACTCCCCCCCCCCAACCCCTTCCTTCTGTCCACGACGACGTAATCGACGGACCGAGCGATAATTGCACAGCGGGATGTCGTAGGAAAAGTGAAATCGATTAGCTGGAAAGCCGCGGATTAAGTTACAAGCTCGAACGAAAGTAACGGACCATAACTGTGGACAGCAGAAAAGAAATCCCTGGAAATACTTAAATCACTGGCTCAGCTTGGATGGTCGTTCCGTTATTAACGCGATTCTTTGTCGGTACGGTGTGTATATCCGCTTATTTATAAAGATCAAGGGAAGGAATGTCCCTCTCCAAGAGGTATTGCCTGACCGATGATATTTATTCTCGTTCCTTTTGCGATTTTTTACGATCTTTTTTACGAATTGCGATTGTTACGATCCAGTGTGCGTGGCAATGGGGATAAGAGGAAGCCGAGAGACGGGGAAAATAACGTCATGCCACCCACGCGTCCTTCCGAGGTGTTTTTCCCGAAAGTCTTCCCCGTCGTGTTACTCCTGAGCCGCTATTTTTTTCGGCTCGTCATGCCACTCACGTTTAAATTCCACGACGATCTATTTTCGCGGCGGTGTTTGCGCGCATTCCGCCGGCCCGTGTGTAACGACGAGCGAACGTCGACGGATTCCGCTGCCCCCGTCGTTTCGCGGAAAGGGAAAGATCCCGCGGTAGACGGAGAAAGCGCCTGGAAGAAAAAGGAAAGCGCATGGAAGAAAAAGGAAAGTGCCCGCTCGCGGGCGGACGTGAAAATTCACCGGGCCGATAATACCACCTACTATCCGCGAGATCCGCACGAAAAATGACCGTTCTGTGCTCACTTTCACTTCGTTCACCTCCAACCGTCTACGCCCACGCGCATATACACATCAGAATCCGAGTGCACACCTTTTGCTTAAATCGCCCGATGTTCTCCCTAACATTGTAGAAGACAACCAGCAATGTTCGTACGGAAAATCCAAATGTCTTCCGCGAAATTATACGATCAGCTAATAAGGAACTTAACTTCGGTATATCACGCAACGTGCTTTAAAATTATTTTTTCCATTAGCAAAAATGTTTATGATACTTTCTTATGTTCTTTTGTATTTCTGATTTTTATCAGAGATTCACTCACACGAATAAGTGTATTGCATGTAATGGGCAATCGTGTGTCCCTGGCACGCAATATTTGTTGTTATTCGGATCTTTTATTATTATTACCGTGTGCGTTTTGAATTTGGGCCATTACTGTGGGGTGTTTAGGGTATCCACGGAGAAGCTCGTAAACGGTTGGGTGTCGCCGGGGAAACTTTCGACCGCCGGCAGTATGCTAAAATAGCTTTGGGCCGTACTTAAGTGCGGATTCTCACGCCTCTATTCGCCGGTGAACGACAGATTCATAGGAGAGTGCAGCTTTCGCTCTTTATTCGACGGCGGCAAAGGGCTGCCTGGATGCCGGGGTACGTCGTTTTACCTGAGCTCGGTGAACGCCATTAAATTATACAACATCGGCAGAACCCCGGTCGCATCAGCGCTGCATAACTGCACGTTCATTCGATGCTTAAAGAGAAAACAGACGGAGGAGCGGGGCAGATATTACCCAGTAAGAGAGAGAAGCAAACAGGAAGAACGAAAGTGGAGGCCGGAGAAAATAGCTGAAATTTATACCGATGAAGCCCGGGAAAAGGAAGACGACAAAACGAAGAGGAAAAGCTCAAGAAAATTAGAATCCAAGGGAAGACTTATTTCAAACGTAACGAGTGTAAGACATATAAACGAAAGCAAAGGAAACATTAGGAATTATAATCGGGGGAAGAAAATTCTTTCGTATTCTCCTCCAACTACCATAATCCATGTTTCAAAAGGATTTTCTTCGAAATAACTGCCCAGACTATTTTTATCGATTTACTTAACGGTGCATCTTTTTTTTTAATTCGTTGGATTATTTCCTTCGCGAATTCACGAACGGACGCGAAGTAATATTCAGCGGCGAATGGCTCGCCGGCTGGTAATTGGATCTAGCCCCGTATCGACCGGTCGCCACACGAAAATAGATACACTCCGGTTAACGGAGTGCTAATCGCGGAGAGTAACTTCGACGGGGAGAACGGCTCATGTCTGGATGTTACTGTCAGAGGAACGCATACACCAATGCACTTCGCACTTGTGAAGGATAAGTCTTGGGAGCTCGATGGACAGAAAATACTGACCTATGGCACAGTTTCAGAAATTGGCAATAGGGCTGAGAAGTTTATTGAGTATTATTAATAAAGGTGTAAAAAGTTAGGAAGGTTCCGAAGTCCTTTAAAAGAGGGGATGATAAAATACGAGACAAATAAAAGTGATATTTTCGCCAATGAAATGATACGGTGAGAACTGAAGAGAAGACTTTGGAACCTAAAATTGTACAATTACGTGACGATTGATAATTCGATAATAACCGTTGAATGTGTTAATTATTCGATAAGGAAGATTAATGACGGAAGTGCGGAGATTTGCCGCACATGTCCGAGCTAATGAACGTTTTGAAAATCTGTTCAATTAACCGTGGGAGCATTACGAGCGGTCAATGAACAAACCGTGCGCGCGTATTGAACCGAAATTGGCCAAGACTGGAAGGACTGCTAACGCGGCCATCGATCGCTCGAAAAACAAGGGAAATCAAATCGATAATGGCGCACGCAATCGTTGGGGATTATACGCAATAGAAAACCCCCCGATCACTAGCCAAGAGCGATCGGTTTTTCCCGTCGACATGCTGGACGTATTTGCGGCCGCGCGGGATGTGCATACAAAAGGAATTTCATGCAACGAGCGTGCACTTGCGGCCAGAAGAACACTGTAGCGCACCAATTTTAATTAGCTATACTCACCGACGCTAATTGTCACGGTCATTAGAGGGGCGGTTAATGAGAACGGGAAGAACGTAACGAACGGGACCCCTCGTCGCGGCAGCAGCAACGTTCACGACGATCCAAAACGATCGAGAAAATCCACACGCGGAAGCAAAGGTAATCGTCCTTGTCAACCTTTAAACTACCGTTCGACTTAATTGGAAAATTCATCGGCGACCTCGCCACTGCTTTTAAGTCGCATCAACGTTCCTTTGTAAATCGCCCTCGCCCCCCTCTCGATGCTGTTAATTGCATTTTTATACCACTCCACGCGTCACACCGCTTAAACCTTTTCGACGATGCTTTAGACCACGTCGAAACTTTGACAATAATTGGAAAATTCATTCTGACCTACTTTCAGTACTGAACCACTGAAGAAGGAGTTCAAATAAATTCAGCAGTTTATTCACCGCCATTGAATCAATGCTTTTACGTTGATTGATAAGTCCAACACAATTTATTATCTTTAATTGCAACTGACAATGTAATTAAGTGGTAATTCGTTGTGCAATAGGAAAAAATCGCGATAATACGATTAAATGCGGTTTATAACATGAAACAATAAATCATCTCTCGCCGAGTATCCAAAGCATCTTTTTATTCGGCTTTTTTTCATCCTGGATTTGTTGAAATGTGCATATATTATAGCAGCTTTATTTTTCCGGCTATTTCTAAACGTGCACATCGATCACGGTTAATACGTTAAAACCTGTGAGTCATCTGCATACATTTGTATATTCGCAGATTACGCACACGTCAGTGATATTAACGTTATCAACGACCAGTCACGTTCGGAGATTACCATTCAAAGACTAAGCAAATAACCCTTGTCATATTGTTCTATTTCTGTTTTTCAAGGAACATCAGTTACGGACGTAAATATGGAATTGTCTTTCAAGGTACTAATAATCCTTCAGCTAAAGAAATATTTTCTTTAGAAAAGAAATATTTTCATTGCATAATAAAAGTTAGATTTGTAATAAAAAAAATAATGACAAATTTTATCGCTATTAGAATTTGTATTCGTCTAATTATTAACGTACTTATTATTAACGCGCAATACTCGCAAAGTTTCGGAATTTCTTCAAATTAGTTCTATAAGATTTTAATCGTTATAAGATTTGAATATTAGCTTCGACGCATCTCTATTGCACTTCCGTTGTCTTTGTGCGCGGGATGAATGCAGTTTAGCCGCACTCGTGCATGTGCCGTGCTATTTGCAGAACTGTGATTTCGTTTGCGTATGACTGCTTCACCTTATTCACTTTCCTTTCGATCGAACCTCAAGCAACGACCGTGTCCCGCCGGAAGACGGCCATTACCGTCACGAGTGCTTTCCATTAACTGCAAGGCGCTACGCACAGCCAACTGCCTTTTCAAGAAAAACAGGCTTTTCTTCATACTTTCCGTACATCACGGTCAAGTACGAATCCCGTAAATCATAACGGTCCACTTTACCGACGATCCCAAAGTCCAAAACGTGCCGAAATGTTAGACGTACTTAGGAAATTCAAACCTATTTAACGTGGACAGACCGTTGATAGAGCTTAAACTCGTGAAATTTTTCAAGGGGGTGATATCGAGTATAATGGTTTCTGATAACTTTTCTTCGGTATATAAACTTATACTTTGTGTCTCTAATTTGCGTGCTTTTAAGAGCGATTTATCAGGAAGAGTGTATGATTTCGAAGAAAGATATAGTGTTCCGTTGGAGAAGCCCCTTCGGCCAGGCAAGAAATAAGATCGTCGTTGCTCGGCAAAGTCGCCTGTTAGCGCGTTATCCGATCTGGGCTTCTGTATGTGGATCGCGCACGGCCAGGTCAGAATCGAGTGTCGTTTCTTCGACGACTCGCCGCTGACAATGATAAGAAAGAATCAACGAAGCACCGACGTGGCAAAAACACTATACCAGTTTGCCCATGCACCGCAAGAATATATTGTATTCAAACTGAATTGTCTGATTTAAAAACGTGCCGAAAAATCGGTGAACTGTACCGCGAAGAATCTTTCGATATAATTTCATCGTGCGAGGTGCTGAAAGTCATTTTTCGCCAACTATACTTGTGTTAACCAAGATTATATTTCCTGTCTCATGTACGTAAAAACCTATAATTTGCTTCTGGTAATGACACGGTATTATTGCCCGTGCATCGTCTTTCGAGTCGATAAAGCCGGTCACTGACCCCCGACTGAAATTATCCGCGAGAAATAATTCAGCAAAGTGACTAATGTGGGAACCGATAATGCAATTACGATCCGTCAGAATAGCGGATCGACCTGCTGGTTACCTTTCACGTCGTTTCGGAAGACGGAGGAACTTCTGGCAGCTAATTCGTCCGTCAGAACCGACGGAAATACGTATTTCCATTTGCGGGGAATTTTCGTGCTTGGCATACCGTCTTTCTCCGAGGGCTCGAATATTTTTTTCGACAAGTGCCTTCTTACGCTTGCACTTCTCGACTATCTAAACATCCGCATCGTTGTTTATTCGTCGGCCGATTTTTTTTTCTTATTCCTACCTCTGAACGCCGAGCTTCGAGCGCTTGACTTTGAAAGTGCTTATTTAGGGAGGACGTCAGTCGTAAAATCTTACCGTCGAGAACGTGGAATTTGCGGCTCCCGTACGTGACCGCCTCGGGATATTCTAACTCCAATTGCGTTCGCCATTCCTTCCTTGGACGTCCGTGCAAAAGTATTTGTAGGAACACTCAAGCCCACGGGCGCGTTTATACGCAATGATTAAGAAGAGACTCACTTCGACAAAACTTATGAAACCGTGGCAAGGAAAACTTTTGACTCTGTACGAAACTCAAGGATATAGAGCAACGCATTGTAGGTGCATGTATTCTTTCTTACGTAGTTTCATTTGGCATACAAAGGACAAGTAAAGTCAGAATTGCCCAGGAGACCGAAAGCAAGGCCATCGCCGAGACTTGCTTTCTTTGTAACACTGTATAACGAAAGTCATCCCTATCCCTCTCTCCCGTTAGAACGGAACACCTCGAATCTCCGCGGAAAGAGAATTCACCCCACCCGTGAGAAAGTCAAACAAAAGCGAGCGCCGAGACCTTTGCTCGATTCGATTTTAAATTGATCCTGACCTTCCCCTTTTCTTAAGAAGTTCGCGCCATTCTCGTTTCAGGAATAGCACGTTCAGCGATAGAAAAAGATTGCCAACATTGAAAGACTGTGCTCAACTTTGCAACACTGACAATAAGAATTATCGAAATAGATTAAATTTTACAGAATTATCTCCTGGCCCCTTGACCCATTTAACGAGAGACTCGTTTAATGAGCAGTTTACGTACAGGTTTACTTCGCCTAACGTGCTCGCTTCCGTTTTAACAACGAACCCGTTAAAGTCACAGTAAGCATAATTCCTCAGAGTAGCGTTTCTGTCGAGGCAACAGCCCTGTCATCGACTCGTTTCTCCTACGGCATTGTAATTTATGCAGCGGCAAACGTAACGGAAGAAGAATGGAGATAATATTAATCGCCCACCGTCTAGCGTTCCGTGCAAGTACGCTCGTTTTCTCAGAGAAATGATTTACCTACGACAGGTGGTCGGTTAACACAAGATTTTCAAATTTATGCATCACCACTTATCGCGCTCGAAGAAATGGTAAGCGTTTCAAGACTTCTTACTGCTCGCTCGAGGACTTTGGAAATGACAAATTTCTCCTGTGCGTCTGTCCTGAATGTGGCTGATTTGAATTCGAAAGGAAGGCATAAATGGGAAGCAGCAGCAGCAGCAAGCGACATGTTGTTTATCGTAAAGATGTCGATATGTCGCCGTGCGGACGGTTGTAAAAATTGATATTCGTCAGGATGTCCTGGAAAGCCAGTGCCAATAGCGTGTCTCAAAGTAATGCCGAACCCGTTATCGCTGGTTTCTTTAGGTGTGACCTATATATACACCGAGCCGATTGATGCAAGAGGTCAATGTATTTTTAGGTCGCATCACTCGAAGGAACAGTTAGTTTCTTCTGATCTTTAGCCAAGCCTCGATATAACGACCCGTAGTAAACACGTAATCATTATTTCCTCGTTTATTCGAATACGAATCTATCGCGAAGGAAACGCTCGTATAAACACCGACGTACGGCAATATTATCGTACCGTGTATCTTGGATTTTCCGTTACGCGCCGAGAATTCAGAACGGCGAATACCTGCAAGATATAAAGCAATTGTCGTGTAATGCGCGATGGGTGCAGATGTCGATACGTCTTTTGAGTACGGCTTCCGGGGTGATATTGCTTTTCAGAATCTTTGAACCGGGCATTTCAGTTGCAAACGTGTCACACGTAAATCCGGATGACGGTGCACATCTGATCCGAAAACTCTAGTAGATCGAAAAAAGTACGCGAGGGAATAGCGAAGCAACCTTCTTCCACCTACAACCTATCGCGATAAGTATAAAAAAAAATCTGCCGACTTAATTACCATGCAAATATCAAAGAATAGCGTTATTACTCCTTTGAGATTTCCTCGTTTTATTTACGAATTTCGGAGGATCCCGATGGGTTTCCAAACTGATATTGCTTTTCACCGTCCTTGCGGACTTGAGCGCTTATTTGGGTCGAACGTAATTTCCGCGGGAAAAAATTCAACGCGACCCGCCGTTCACCCGAGAGGACGATGTTGTCCACGTAAAAGGAACGGAGGAAGGAAGACGTCGAGAGAAATTCCGTCGGGAAGCAAGGCCGCGTTTTTCCCCTCGACAAGATGGATACCCTTATTGAGATACGATTGTTAATTTAGGTCAATCGTCCGGGCTATCTTCCTTTCCGCATTCGCGCACGAGGGGAACGGCCGGTGTTTACGCGCGCGCACGGAGAAAAGCTTTTTCCTCTCACGACGATCCCATTGGCCGGGAATCGTGAAAGCGGGCAATCAGTATCCCGGCCCTCGGCCTCGGTGATTATGTCTTCGCGGAAAATCCTACCGCCTATAAAAGCACTGGCTATATAATATTCCTCATAATTACGTAGGCCCTCGGCACAATGGGGAGCCCCGCGCGCAGATTCATTAATCGATCGCCAACGTAGTCGTTAACTTTCATCGCCTCCGTGAGGACTAACAATGCGATCAGCACTTCCGCCAAGAATTGTCGACGTTCCCAGAGGAAAGTAAAAGTGAAACTTCGTCAATGAATTTCCATGCTCCATTCGCGAGCGGCTATTACAAAAGTTCGAATTCTGGAGGATTTCACGAAATTCAACGAAATTCGAACACGATAAGTTTACGAGTATAATGTATTCAATTGCCAATTACAGCCAATGTCGACCTTCGTCGGTTATTTCAATTTCCTTGTTCACTGATTCAAGTTTTTTTTTTTCTAAAAAATGTACTATAGCTTTGAGATACCATGTGTGGGGTACGACGACACTGATGACTGAGTCTGTGTCCTCGAAATGTGTAGTGGAAATAAACTGTTTGCCGATAATCATGGGAACTGTGCTTTTCGCTACGTTAGAATGTCGTCGACTCTTTCGACGGGAGATTTAGATGCATGAGAAATTCCGCGCGGACGTCACGGAAAACATAACGTAGGCCTGGGCAAACGGCGAAATCATCACAATGGCAGTCACGTATGCCTCCTGTGCCGCACGGATACTCCAACTCTGAGTCACCTACTCGTTTCGTGCGCCCGTACCGCGTGTGCTCTTTCACCTACTGACGCATTTAAGGTGGTCGCCAAGTAGACGTTAGTCTAAAAAAAACCCCTGCGGCCAAAGACAATGAAGAACGAAGCACGAAAAATAGCCTCAAAATGGGAACTGCATAGATCGTTAATCGTTAATTCAACGATGATACGAATTAATTAAAAGTGAAACTTTGAAATTTATCTACGGTGAATTTACTTTTCTACGAAGCGTTTTAAGGACAAAGATATGTACAGTAAATTAGTCCCATCTTAATGTATCGTAGCGTATTTTCCCTTCCAACAGATGTTCGATGAGTCATCGAGACAATTCCATGACAAAATTGTTGACTTATTTCATTGTTGCGAGCATTTCTTTTCCGAATGAATGGGAAGCATGGTTTTCGTGCAGTCAATTTCGTGAAGGATGTGTTTAGATCCTTTCCCGCTTCGCTAGTTTATGGAGATCAATTGCTTCGAAGAAACTTCCATTATCAATTTTTTGTTACGCCAGAAAATAAAGAATAGTTATGCACAATTAATCTGTCTGCACAACTTCCTTATCTTAGTCACGTCTTTCCCGAATTTTCTGACAGTGAATTACGATAATCGCAAATCGTATAAATACAATACATTGACAATTCGTCTGACTACCTTTTCTCGAAAAATCCTTCGGTTGGGCCTATGCTTGCCTCGAAAGTCACACGATTGCACGGCCGTACTCTCGGCCTGCGGTGCATAAAAAATGATTTCGTATCTAACAGCTCACCTGGCGATAAGAGCGGCGGAAGGACTGGGAGCACAACGGTACGGCTGTTCCGAATCGAGAAACTCGCGCTGGCCGAGAGAGAAAGGGCGACGGGGTAGGGGCAGGTTGAAAAGAAACGAGTTTTCGCCTCGTCGCGATCGTGAAGGAGGATAAAAGCTGATTCAGAGTCGGCGACAACGGTGCCCCAAGCCGCGCGAACCGCGACGACCGGCTCTTGTAAGCCCGATCGGTGCCCCGTATGAAACTGCAAGTTGTACACTCGTTATACGACAACGCAGACCGTGCGATAACGCTCTCCTCACGTGACCAAAAAGTTTTTACGACCACCCCAAGGCACATGAGACCGCGAAATAGCGCTAAAACTGCCATTAAAAAACACACGGCACTATTATTAATCCCGAGAATCGAATCTTACCATTGGCCTCGATGAGTTTAATAAATGAAAAGCCTGGATAATCTGTACCCCAGTCCGAACGGAAAAGAAATGATAGAAAACATGAGCCAACTGTGTCGTGATCTTCGTTCTGTTATCGACGGTAAATATGTTATAATTCTATCACTGTGTAATCTGTAAACACGAGATAAACGTGCAACAGATAAATTTCTACAGAGTTGTTAACATCATGTTAAAACTATGGGGTCAAACTGACTTGTTTAACAACACCGTTTGCTTTCATAGATTTTTCTTCCGTGGACTAACATTGCGATGAATCATTTTCTAGGATCTCATATCTCGACACGGTGTACTCTGTTTTAAACTATCTGTGTAACCTGGGAATTGATCACGAAAACGACCCGGTTTATGTCAATATATGGTCTTCTTTTCGCGCTGATCTACGTTAAATACGTGCTGCGGGATCTGAAATACCCGAGAGCCGCTAGGATGAATCACGAAATCTGTTATTTCCCACTTGACATCCGGAGGCTTTTAAGCGTGCCATCGACACTTCGGATTTATCCCGCCCACGTGACGTGACTTGCCATAATAACGCTCGAAATAGGAAGACCCCGGTCCGATGCATACTCAATTTTTTATTACAACAAACTTTCAACTCATTCAAATGTCATGATCATTGTAACAATATTGAATGACAATCGGTACACTGAATGGAATGCAATGAATTTTTTGTAACATAAAATTGCTCTCAGGAAAATATTGTTTACATGAAATTTTGAATAATTATTTAAAGTCCTATTACCCTTTTGAAGATACAACACGGGGATCGTCAGGGGAACAGCATGATTGACGTTGTAAATAAACTTTGAGTACGAAAAAGGGGGGCACATCGAAAAGGTTTTACAATCTTTACACGTCAGACAGATATTTATGTTCACTGATCATGGTCGGATCTACCGTTGGATCGAGGTCACGAGGATTAAGGCTCTAGCGATGGATTTAATTAACTATCCGCTTGGCGATGTAATAAAATTATATTTCACAGTCCCGCGGCAGTGATACTCGACCGACTTTTCCTCTCGTGTTTATTACGGAGCAAAGCAATTCGAAATATTATCAAGGACACGTCATGTACACAGCTACGAAATTTCGAATACCCATTGTACCGTATTCCGGGAGTTTTGGGTACCGATAAGAGATAAAACTGGCGAGTGAATTACCTTAGAACGTTCTCACTACGAAGATTTACGGTCAATGAAAAGGAGAGTATTGATCAATGTCAGTTAACGTTTCTTCCACGATCGGACTGTCCTTGGCAGAGTTTTTGGATTCAACGTAGGTAGAATATGTTGTTTCCAGTACCTTTGTTATCGGTCGTAAGAGGCTATTGCACGTTGCATCCTTCGGCTCGTCTCGGGCTTTGGTCAGCTGCGAGAGAGCATACGCCGCTGAGTATCCAATTTTAGCAGCTCTCGTGCTAGAATAAACCTCACGAATGCAGCTTTTACGCAGCGTACGTACGTACGTACACACACAGAGGCACGCACGTTCCTTCTTCTTCTTCTTCGTGTACCGTGTCCTACGGCCTTCCCAACTCCGCGTACTTTCGGGAAAACGACGCGCGCGCGCGCGTGTAAAATTTCCCGCGCGGTTCTTCTTTCCTCGAGGGGAGGGTGGGGAGGGGGGTAGGTAGGGTGGCAAGAGGAAGGTGTGTGGGTGGGTGGAAGCCGGTGAGGAAACGCCGCGAGGGCAGGAAGGTTGAATGAGAGAGAAAGAGAGAGAGAGTGAACGTGAGAAGCAGAGAACGTGACGGATAGAGTGAGAGAGAAGGAGATCTTGCGCGCACGAGGGTCAGCCGACGACTCCCGTTTTCTCGGTTCTTCCGTCTCCTGCTGCCGGGGCGAGAAGGGTAGGCCGAAAGTGCGGCGACTCGTCACCTGATCGCAGTCACCCGCGTGCGCGTGTTGCCCTCCCTTCCCCCTGCATTCCCTCTCTTGGTCCGTCTCACTCGTTCCCCCTCCCTGGCCGAGCTTTCCTCTTCGTCCCACTGGCACTGTCACCCCCAACAGCTTTGCCTTGCCCTCTCTTTTCCTCCGTCTCGTCCGTCCCTCTCGCTCCGAGAACCCTTCCGCAAGAGAGAGAGAGAAAGAAAGAGAAAGATAGAAGCTCGTCCGATCCACCCTTCCTTCCGCCAATACACCCCTTAGCCCCTTCGTTTTATTTTTTTTGTGCCAACCATCCGACTTTCACTGGCACATTCGCGGGCGGTTTTATCTCGAGACTTTTTCTCCTCCCTGGCTTACCGGCCGTGAAGCCTTAAGGTCAGCGCCGTTCCTGGGCAAGTTTCTTTCCCCCGAATTTCCCCGGCCTAACGGGACTTTCCTTGCCTCCGAACGGAGCGGCCTCTGGAAAACTCGGCGTCGGAGGATCACGTGGACCTGCGGCGGGTTCACCTGGCGCGCGTTTCTCTTTCGAACTGCAGAAACAAGCGGCGAAGGTCCGTCGCGGTGGCCTCGAAATCCGATCGACGATGAAAGTCGGTAGGGAAATATTGGACGATCGAGGCGGCCCTGTTTGCTCCACGTAAAACGTGCACGGGGCTAATGAAAGAGGAAAAGCGCGAGAACGCGCACGCGAGGCGAATACGAATGAGCACGGCAACGATTCTGGCCAAGAGAGAGGCTCGGTTTTCGCGTGAACCTCACGGTCAATTCCACTCGCGCCGAGGTCGACCAATCAGCGACTTCCCGACCGCACCTTCGCCGACAGCTCGGCCAATCCCCAACGCGCCCAATGCGTTCACTTCTGGCGCGAGAGTGCAACGATTGCGGGCCGATGATGCATCAGGCCCGTTCGCTCTCTTCCGTCAAGGAGAACAGAAAACAAATGCACCGATCAAGCTGCACAGAGAAAACAATCAAGTGCTAGTCCTAGAAAATCTATTCGCTCAAAACTTACGTTCGCTAATGAAGTATCCTTGAAGGACTGCGGTAAAAAATTGACAAAGACAATGCTCAAGATTGTTCATTGTCGTACGTGAATTAAAGGTTTAGACGCGAAGCATTTTAAACAACGACTCTCGGTAATTGTTTTCACTGAAAAATTAGGTCACTGGTATTTTGCTTAATCGGAATTGACGGGGAACAATGCAGAGATATGAAAGTCTCAATGGTGTGAGGTTTTGTTTGCGCAATTTCACGATAAGTTGCTGCAAGAGCAACCTGATGACTGAATTCCAGAAGTGTATTCACGGTGTCAAAAGCCGAAAGTTTGGCATGTTACGTTAGCACTGTTTCATCAGAATATACCTCGTGAGATCACGATACTCCGATGGCTATTCACGTTACTATGGCGGTAGATAAGATCGTCGCGTTCATATTCTTATCATTAGCATATTGAGCGATCATCGATGGGAAAAGCTATTTGCCAGTATTAAGTCAACTGAATTAAAAAGTAGATAAGTCGTCGTTTAAAACGGTATTTACTAAGAAAAAGTCCTAAAACTCTCTTCCTTTAAATCTTGCGTTTAGCCTTGATAGTTATCGATACTCGGAATAATAAAGCTGTTTACTTAAAAATGCTCTATAGATCGTAATTCTCCTGCAAATGTATTCAACGAACCAAAATAACGTCAATGAATGATCAACGAATAAATTGAGCATTTTAACATTATTTGCAACAAGCATGCCGAAGCAATATTTTCAATTCAACGTTCGTAAATGCTGGAAAAAGATGTAAGTAACAGATAAGCGATAATTCAATTTTTGCGCCACGTAAACTTACAACCCGCACTGACGTAATCGAGGGAATACAAGTAAAGAACAGCACATGTAAGCAGTGCCTTGAGGTCTGCCTTCCAACCGTTTGACTAGGATTTCGTGCGTTGAGGTCACATCGTGCCGGCGCTCAAAGCAGCTGATCGCATTACGTTGCTGCATTTCGATAATTCAATTTGGCTCACGCGAGCCGATAAACCCCGGTGCATGAACCACGATCCTTGGGAATGGCCTTATCTATACAGAAGTTGCTGCCACGGCTACATAATAGTGAAATTATCTAGCAGTCTCACTCGAATTACGATACAACGAACTCATTAACAAGATCATCCAAAGAGATATAAAAGAGTTTTTCATATCCCGACTTTTGACATCAGGGAATACAACTGGAAAAATGAATTATTCGAGGGACGTAAAATCCTTAAGTGTCTACAGTTATCGATATAATAATTAAGATATAATAATTAATATTTTCGATGCATTGCGATTGCATTTTGGCAGCAATTTTGTTGAAAACGGCAAGATGATGGCAAGTTTGAAAGGCATGGAGATTGCGTGCCGTGCATATGTGCAACACAGGTGCAGTTTAACAGACGTATACATGTGCACGTGGGAATATTGATTCTAGCCCGTCAGCTGCTCGTTCCCTTGCTTAAGGCGCCTTGGCTACCCTACCGCACTTTAACCTACATCCACGTGTTCCAGCATACCGTCGTATTTAACACTGGCCCGCGTATATAACACTTCCTTGCGATCTACACATTCCGCCGATTCTTCCTCCGGGACCTCATCACGACGGAACGTGCCCTCAGCCAATTACCTGAATGCTCGATGAAACGGAAATGACGTCGTTACAGTTAGCCCGTGCCCAATGGAATTAGAAAGAAATCAAAACGAGTACTTGAAGCACATTTACTGTCGTAAAATGTTTTGTGCGCATGTGAAATGAGAACTCACACGAACGGTATAATTTATACCTCTCTGCTTGATGATGAAGCAATAGCATTATTGTACCGGGGAACATGATAAGGTGAAACATCAGTTCTCGTTGAATAGCAAAACGGAAAGTCATTTTCCTCGCACCTGCCGAGTTTAGCACGCTTGTTACCCGTTATCTTTTCGCATAACGTAACGACTGACTAGCAACAGCGCGTAACGTGAGGACAGGATTTAAAAATACACGTGTAGAAAAAGGAACCGAGATGACGCTCGGCGTAAGACGTTTTCGCGAATCCATCATCGTCACCACTGCTAAACGAGAGACCGAAGGAGTCAATGAGAAAAAAAAATGGCCAGTTAATGAATTTCTTCCCCACGTTGGTAATACTTGCCTTTGTGCGCGGGAAATTCGTTAACCGCGCTCGAGAGAACCCAGTAGCCCGCTGTCCGTTCCCCATGGAATAATATTCATTTGGAACAGGTCCGTTGGCCCAGAAAATTTAGCGTTTTAATTGGCCCGAACGCGTCATCCGTGTCGAGAAGGCAATGAAGTAGGAGAAGGGGGCAACGGGAGGGGGGAGGGGTGGCAAACGAATTCTGATGATTTCGAAAGAATGGCGACGCGGTGTCGCGGAAAGCCGTGCACGTAAACAACCGGGAGATATTTCCGTGACTACGGGGATCGTAGGATTTGATTTCCAAGTCACGATCCGTGACTGGGAGTGACGCGGCGAAACCGCAGTGACGATTTCGCCGATTTTTCGACGGTTCTACGGGCTTCGCACGAGCGGTCTCGCAACGCCGAGCGATAGCTCGGCTCGCTTTATGTAGGCTTACGTAAACGCGTTCATTGACGCAGCATCTCCGTGCCACCGCCTCCCTCCCCCTTCTGCCCGCAGATCTTGCGGATTACGTGTGCGGCATTTGTGCAGATTGCAAACGGAGCGCGGGACTCGAATTACGCCTCGCCGAGACGAGGAGTAAAATTTCAGAATCTACTTTCAATCTAATGCACAGTCTTTCCCAACGCTGCTTTAAATGCGGAACTCTCGAAAATCGTTTCTCATGTCCTCAGGAAACTACAAATTCAGAGGGATTTGCACGCCTCAAACGCAATCCAATCACCCGGAGCTTTATTCAGCGAGAAATGCTACTTACGTAATCTAACTTGCATCGCAAGGAAAAATAAGAATTGTGAACATGGATTTGATTAATAGTTACGTACGAATATTTCGTTATATTTAATGATTTCTCCATGAACTCCTTTACTTCCTTCTTAATTACCTTTTTTTAGTTAGAGTGCGATGAATCGATGGAACGAAGAAACCCAAGAAATGAATTTTTCAGTGTCTACACGTCACACAAATGTGTCGCCGATACAAACACGCAAGAAGATGGTAAACTTGAATCGGAATATACACTGTCATGGTAAACTCGCGACCCGAATCAAACCGGGTATACGGTATTGGGGACACATCAGTCGCATGAATAGTATTGGCCAAATTAATTTACTGAATTTTTGATGTCAAGGAAATTCAGTTAAATTACTGCCCGAATCAGCGATTTCGGAATATTGAGGCAACGAAGGAAAAAATATGTTGCTTACACGCATCAGCAGTATTGTATGAGCGCAATTAGTGAAGTGTCGTGATAAAGTGTTTGAAAGTTAATTTCATTACTAAAGTGAATTAGAAAGCAGGCAAGAAAATTTATTTCGTCGATTGAAATCTTCGTGAAATTTCATTAGAAATGTATTAACTTACGTACGGAATTATCAAGATCATCACGACTGTAAGATCGTAGAACTCACCTGTAACAAACAAGAAAAAATGTATATCAGTTCAATGAATTAACAGAAAACTCAAGTAAAATAAGAACATATTGTACGTTTCTGCTTTGAGCGTTGTCAAAAAATAAATGTGTGTAATGTACATTGAAGTAGATAAGCATTTTCTAAGTTACAAACCACAGGATCGTTAGCTTACGACCTTTTGTGATTTTGTTTATTCGAAGCAGCTTGGAATAAAACGGCTAAATAATCCAGTCGAACAAGCGACCACATGTTCCTGACAAAAAGCCGGGCAGGTAATCTCCGAAGTACCGGTACAATGGGTCCGTTTCGAGCAAAAGCGCTTGTACGAACGGTATATGGTAGCCGGTTATTGTTAAGCGTAATTTTCTTCCCAGGAGTGCCGAGGCGATGGGAATTGACGTCAAATACCATCGAGAAGACGTTCTAAAAGTCGGCAAAAAACCTATCTACGTGGTAACCATACAACCTACCATACTCGAACAAACCGTTCGAATATACATGTACCCCAACGTAAAGCAAAATAAAAAAAAATACATATATATATAATATACTTGAGTCCCTTGCATTTCATGAAATTATATGAAAATCATGAAGAATTTAGGCATTGAAACCAAATACCGTAATGTTTACGCAGAAATAAATGACATGTCCCGAAGAAACTCCGACAGGAATGCCATGTTTATGAGGATTTTCGGTTCAAGCGGTACGCGAAAAGTGGTTTAATATCGCGGCGGGGTGAATGGAAGCTGCGAATGACGTTGGATTCGCGTCAGCTGAGCCGACGACGGGCTTTCGAGATATTCCACGTGCGCACAAAACTCGGCGAGTCATCCCTTTCCATCTCGGGGACAACTCCACCCCCCTCGCCGCGCCGTTCCAATCTACCGTCACGCGTCTTCGTTTCCCATGACGTAAGCAGGGCGAGAAAGGGTGGGAGGGGGTCGACGAACAAGAGACCGTGGAGGGACGAGGAAAAACACACGAAGCGAGCGGGGTTTGAGCCCTATTGATTTTTTTCGAACATCTGATTCGCGGGGAAAACGAAGACAAAGCGAACGGGGACGAGCATCATCTTCCCGCGTCTCGGCCCTGTCTGCGGGCATCGCGGGTCCTCCGGTTTGACGCACTCCTGTTGCCACGGTAACAGCCTAGATTCGAGAGCGCGCGGGGAGGGGAAGAAAACGGAAACGAAAGCGAGAAGGAAGGACGAGGACGGTGGGGTCCGTCGGGGGGGAAAGCCCGGAGACTCTACGCGTGCCTGGCTTTCTTTGTTCCGTCATATTTTTCCGGACTACCACGTGGGAATCCACATATTTGGCAGAGAATCGCTGGCCAGCTGCGAGCTCAAGCGCGGTAATTTAAGAAGAGGAGCGAAGTTTTAGTCGCCGACTGTGAGCAATGGAACGCCAAAACAGTTGGATAATTGGCCCGGGGGAACGTAAGACCGGACCGTTCGGTAGAACCCGTTTTTCCTGATCCTTCGAGTGTAGTCGAAAGTGTCCACTTATTCACGTACGCCAGCTGTTTCGAACGCGGTGGATCACCATTTTTTTCTTGGCTTAGCTGCAGCACGTTTTCCTGGGCTTTCCGTGGGTTCGGTGTGACGAAATACGCCGAGGGTAAGTAGCGGGTGACTTTCTCGAGGCCCCTCAAGGTAAAAGGGAAGCAAGGGGAAAGGGGTAGCAAGAGAGACGCTTCAAAGGTTTCTGAATGGTTGGCTTCAAGATCACCGCAGAATAAAGGGCGTCATTCAAAACCCCGGGGCGAACCTTTCCTTCCTTTTGCCAGGGAAGAGGATGGCCAAGGAAAGTACGTGCCGCGACCTCGGCAATTCCTCCCTACCACCCCTCCTTGTCCTGCAGGTTTCTAAAAATCGTCATAATACACAGAGCTCGAACAACATTTCGCCCGTGACAACATAATCCAGAGAACTAAATGATAACGAATAAAATGAGAAGAATTTGTCACTTTTATCAACCCTATTTGTAAAAAGAATTGTGAACCTTATTTGTAAAGAACCCTATTTATAAAGAATTGTGAGTAATGTTTCTCTTCACAAGAGACATTTATTGTTTGCGAACGATTAATTCCTCGTTAATACGACATTACTGGAGAATGTATTAATTTATTGGCGAGGAACCAGTTCGCAGATATTATCGATGAAATATCAGGTTGGTTAGATTAATAATGACCGATAAGGGAATAAAGACAATAAGGATTGTCTTTTTGTATCTGCCCGCTATCAGGCGTATGAAAAAACTCACGTAAAAGGCCGATTCACGATATTTACGTCGAGCCCAAATGGTCTTGGTGATGAGCAAGCATTTTCGTGACATCGCTTTGCCGTAATAAATCGCCCGCCAAAAAATGTATCAAGACCTGCCCGATCTAGGAAGCTATCCATCACGAATCGTACGATTTTTTTCAAAGTCGTAGCCACTGATAACATTCGAGTATTTTGTCGAAACGAATGTACGTTTCTGTCAAAAGTTTATTCAGTAAATTATATCAGGTTACATTCAAATTTCAGCGAATAATGATAGCATTCATGAAATTAGTACGCAGATTTAAAGGGATACAAAACAAACATAAGTAAATGATAATGATTAGAATGCAATTATTAATATTCTGATACATCAGCTGTAAACATTGTAGGACACAGCAGTCGTCAACATACATTTTGTAATGGTTACTACAACTTTCTCTGCCTGTCGCAAACCGGAGAAAATTGCGTGAAAACGAATGTAATGAAAGTTCAATGCCGTTGTAAACATCCATATACGTCATGTACGTTATGCGTTTGACATTTACTTTGCACAGAAAAATTTGACGGGACATTGCGGAAATTCAGGAAAATTCGTTAAGAGATAATGGAAAAGGTGATTGAATATTTCCTTTTCACTTACCCGCACGTAAAATTTAATGCAAAAATTGGTACAGAGGCTGATGAACTAACATTTCAGCCGGTTGTTTTTACTAGCAGGTGCAAAGAATGTCAAGGCTAATGGCTTCCCTCGAACGTAGACGTAAATATTTTCATCGCGATGTTCATCATTCATTATCCTATGCCGTTATTACGAAAATATGCTATCACTAAATTCGGCACACTGCGTTTAGTCAATATTTTTCGACGTTTCGCGGTTTAGTAGTTTTCCTTTCCCGCCCGTAGGTAGGAGGAGAAACAAGTTTTTTTTATCTTCCGGCGAGTCTTTTAGGTTCCATCTTCTACTTCCAAACGAGTGGGCGAGGTCGATAGCGCGGCAAGTAGCGGAAACGTCGAGCTCCTGGAAATTTGCATCCCGGTCAGAAATTCGCACGAGCCCCGACCTCGTCCCGAATGTGATCTCCGGGAGAGTCGGATGATCCATTTTTCTTCCTCCTCCCCCTCGGCCCGCAAAGTGCCGGCCATTCGACCCAACCTCCGCGGGCATTGTGCCAGACGGGGAAAGGTAAGAAAGAGTGAACACCCCGCGCGATAATCTAACCGCACGGTTTTCATGCTGCCACTCGTCGGTCGGGAAATTAAAGAGCAGTAAAAGCGTATAACGAAATTGTCCTGCTTAGGCAAGCCGGTCGATGGAAACGCTGACCGGTCAGAGCCATTTCAGGAAGTAGTACGAGGAACTGGGTGGCCCAATTCCTAAAGTTCAATCATCTTTCCGGGCCAGTCCACGAAACAACGTAAATAAGTAAACAGTACAAGGACAATCCTTTTAAGCTACGCAGAAAATGTAGCTTTTCGTCGACCTACGACCCAGTTGGAGAAAAACAATAAACTCTGCTTCAGAATAAAGTATACCGTGCGCAATGTCTTCACGGTTTCGTATTTTAGTAAAGCACTTTGCCGTAATTAGAGAGAGTTAATACATTTTATAACTTTAATTAAGCCACCGAAGGCTGGCCTACACTCGACAATTTGTATAATTCGTCAAGTTTAATACGAAAAATTTACTTAACCAGCGTATTCTGCACTCTGACGAAAGAAACCACTTACGGTTTTTCTGCTCGTAAAAGTGTACCTTAAACTAAGTATTACGGGCAGAGGAGACGGTAGTATCGAGGGACCGGAAGGTTTATCGAACTCACGTTTTATTTCGTGCGCCGACGAAAATAATGTTGTTCCAATATTCCCGCCATGCGATGGGCATCGATCAGAAGGAAGTGCGAGCGAGCAACCCGGAAGGAAGGGGATTCTAGGTCGAGCTCGGGGAACCCACACATAATCCAGTTTCTCCGAATGCGTGCCAACTGAAGCTGGACCCCCCCTCGTCCTCCTCTCTCCCAGATTTATCCCTTCCCCCTCTTCCGCGTTTGTACGAGGCACGGTCACACAGACACATATTTTCGCTCAAACATTTTACAACAAATGCCGAAGCTAATTGATTCGCCGCTTTTCTTACATTTTGCTTCAAATTCCAAGAAGTATAGAAACGATATTACTTTGTTCTTCTCTATTTTACCAGGCGGTTATTTAGCTTTGTACGTTTTAAAGGCTACTAACGAAAAACCCATTGATCGGGGTTTTGTGGACTCAGGGACATCGATGAGGAAATCACAGGCACGATTCTTCATCGGTATGCGTTATACGCATATCTCGATTGTACGTACAGTTACTCGCATCGTTTTCGCCGGTGCGAAGACGAATGCTCGACCGCTACGCGGCGATTTTTATTCCACGCACGAACGAATGACGCGGACATTTTTCCCTATCGAACACCTTCGTTCCTGTTTTACGGAGTGGGATAGATCGAATAAGGTAGTCAATTAAACGAGCAAGGTAAAACACTGCGAATAAAGATGGAAAACATTGCGTTGGATTCATACCGTACTTCCCTTCAATACCAGGAATTTTGCATGAATTTTTCAAACTCCTGTGCTACTGATTAAAGAGTTCATTATACGTACTTTCGCAAATTTCTGCTAATTATAAAATGTTTCAATTTGAACTGAGGGAATTATAACGTTGCTATCCAGCCTTAAATTGAACTGTTGGAACACCTGTTTCACGTGACGTACGAAAGTTCATTGCAAAGCTTTACATACAATGCAAATAACAGTATAAAGGATACAGCTATACTATTTTTATAGCCAACTTTGTATTTCATACGTCAGAGTAAAGAGTAGAATATAAAAAGTACGAGGGTAATAACTACGTCTACTGACTATAAAACTCAACTATGTCCCCTCTTTTATATGTCTGAGTAAAAAAAACAACGCATATGACAGGGTACGAAGTCATTCTTGACGCAGAGTACTGAATAAATCAAAGATATAACATCTTACGCTTGGGTTAACAACTGTTATTATACGTAGGCTGTTGAACGCAAAACACGACTTCTGTCAAATCGTATTTAATAAGTGACACGGAACTGCGGGTCAGGTCGATCAAGTAAAAGTCAACGGCCACCATTGTGTAGCCAGTTTTATGATGGACAATGTTTCCAATCATGGACAATTGGTTTCATTAATTGAGCTTGCACGGCTAAGAAATATTTTACTGTCAACGAGACATTCGAAACACTTGGCCGCTGTTATTTACGACTCTGCCGTTTCGAATGTACCTCGCGCGTGAAATTCTGTAGATCCAATTTGCAGCTATTAAATGACGATTGTCGTACTCCCTGGCCGGCTCGTAAGACGTGCAAGAACTCACTGCCGCCGAGAGAAAGTCCCAGCATCGGCGTACCGGCTCATATTTTGCTCGAGCACTTTTTAACCCATTAGAAGTTCTGTCGCTAACCGCAAGAATCGATCAACAAAAAATTCCAACGGCTACATTTTTACAAAGCTATCAATCTCTACCCGTGAAAGTTCGTTCTCGCTCGCGTTTTACAATCTCGGCAAAATGTTTTCACGTATGAGTAACTCAATTCATTCGATGCATTGCAAACTCAATTAATTCGATAGCCGCATAAACTGTTGTAAACTTTTCCGAGAGACAGGATGGGAGCTTCATTGTCGCTCGTGTTTTAAGCGTGTTTTATTGTTCCGTTAATTCTGGGATAAACTGACCTGTGAGGTACGATTTGGCGCAGGTAATGTACCCGCACATTTGTCCTATCTTAGTCCAGACCGTCTTGAAGAATTCGCTGTTATACATGGAAAGGCAGTAGCAGCCGCGTGTTTCGTTCTCGTCCGAAGCACTTGGCCGGCACTTCACACGAGTCCGATGCATTTACGCATCAAGCGTATACACACGCACATACACACACAGTTTGAAAAGCGACGGAACCGGAAAGCCGATGTTTCTGAACCGCCTAGAAACGCGGATGTGAACGTGTCCTTCGACTATTACCGCCGAGCTTAGAACAGCCTTCAAAGTGATTGTTCTCTTGGAATTATTCTTCTTTCTTTGTTCACCGGGCAACACTCCGTCTTCACCTTGCTCCAAATTTTCGCCGGAGGGTAATTCACATTATATCACACGACACAGTGCTTAGTTTCTCGGCAGGCGAAAGCTTCTGTTGGAAAGGTCGTTAAATAAGTGCAACTTGCAGGTTGCATTCATCTTGTTTAGAAAATACATTCTTATCAGTCGGATCGTTTCTGCCACAGTCAACGACGCAATTCACTCGCGTTTCCGATAAAATCCACGGCCATGATTTTTAAATTCCAGAAAACGATTATACAAATCCTGATAAATCTATGCGAGACAAGATATCTTTCTCCATAAAAACAAATTGGCTAATTTGAAGATGAAGTTAAAGGCTATCTTGTATGCAAAAATGTCTTCTTATACGTTAAGGAACATTCACTTGTACCGTACTTTCTGTTTAAGTTGCTGATAACGGCTGCATAATTTTGTTCTCCAATAAGGATACCAATGACTGGATGCCCAATTAATATGTTATCGCGTTTAATTAGCACCTCATCGCAAACTGGCTATGCAATACTCTAATGGTTCGTTAATCGTTTTAATGACCCAGCTTTTCTTTTGCCTTCAACGGCTTCACAATTCGCAACTTTTGAAAAAAAAAACAGAAATGGGATGGTGGCAAGACATTAAAACCTATTCTAAAAGGAAATTCTTAATGGAGCTAGTATATTGGATTTAGAATAAAGTAATGTAATACGTTTAAAAATATTGCAATGTCTTTACGTAAATGATAATTGTACAGTTGTTTAAAATTAATAAAGAATTGTTTGTCGTTGGTGATGAACACGTGAACTGGATTCTACAGCATTTGATTCACCGTGAGTGCATTGGCCTTTAATTAGGCTATTCACACTCGGCTGAACGTAATGCTAAATAACTAAAATAATTCTATTTCCTAAGAGACGGAATGGATGTTTACTGCAGTGGAGAAACGATCGGTCATTACGTCACTACGTAGGTCCTACTTTTCCTGGAAAATCGTCGAAAAAGAATTCTGTCCTGCGTAGCCGTCGTCATCATAAGCGTGACGTCATCGTCTCAATCTCCTAGCGATCGTTCAAAACTTTCCAATAACAAGGGAATCACTTCCCCCTAGTTCCTAAGAGTTTTGGCCCACTCGACACACCGTCACGTTTACACCAACATTACTTCCGACCGATCGTAAGACCGATCCGGGCGATCGTCGAAATTTCAAGGAGAAACTCGATCGCCGCTTTTTCTCCTTCGAGCATGACGGGACGTTAACGACGAGGAGAGTCAGGGGCACGTGGACGGAAACGCAGATCCCGTAAATCTCCGAGCGTTGGGCGTTTATGGAGGACACGTTGGATACGTAAGGAGTGTCGGCGACGGGGGTAACGCGTGCTCGAGTGTAACTCACTGACTAACAGACCGACTGTCAGCCGCGGAGAGTCTCGCTCGTCCCCGGAGAGGAGGATGTAGCGGTAGGATAGGGGGACCCCATATGCCTACTACGCGACCGGTCTCTCTCACGCGTGTAAAATACCTTCGAGCCCACACGACACGACACGACACGGCACGACACGACACGGCACGACACGACACGGCACGACACGACACGACACGACACGACACGACACGACACGACACGACACGGCACGGCACGGCACGGCACGGCACGGCACGGCACGGCACGACAGGTCACGACACAATACGACACGGCACGACAGGACACGACACGATACGACACGGCATGACACGACACGACAAGTCGTCGTCGTCTTGTCGTGCGTGTGCACGGCCGTGAAATCGTCCAGGAGCGACGGCGAGGTATGTAGATCGGCCGGAATCGGGGGACGCGTGGGCCGACGACGGTCTCTCGAGATTTATCCGAGCCTCGGGCTATGAAAAGACCATCGGCGCATTCGCGTGGGTTTTACCGTCCTACCGCTTTTTCCATCCGGAGAATTTTTTACCGGCGACCTTCGACAGCCAAGGGCCAGAATTTTCGCGCGATTCAGACTTTTCCCCACCTCACGCAACGCCGGACTAAGGTGCGGCGTACTGAGGTACGGATAATTATTCCGAGCGGCGAGACTTCCTACGATTAAGTGCCGTCCCGAAGGAGTTTACCGAACGTAAATCTGCCCAACTCCATTCTGATACCATTGCGATACTCCACGATAGTAAAGGCTTGGTATTTCGCCAGGATCTGGACGTTTATTAAACGCCGAGGTAAACTCGCACATAGAAAAGCGGCGAAACGAGCGTCACGAGTGTTTTCAAACCTGTCCCCGGTTCGTCATTCTTACCCCCCCCCCCGCTCTGCTTCATTATCAATGACCAGGGAAAGAGTCGGAGGGGGGGAGGGTGTATTACTCCTCGGATTGCAGGGACATTTATTTCGTTTCCACTGGCGCGCGGCCAACGACGAGATTGTTAACCGGAAACAGATTGCCAAAACGAGCCTCGGCGAAGACAGAACTCGTGCTATATCCGGCGAATCAGCCGTTCGTAAAATATGCACTCGTTTAACTTTCAGCTATGTAGCGATGCATTCGCTTCTGGATAATGCAAAGCGTCCTCAGTCACGACTTACTCGCATCATGGTCGGCCAAAGATCGTAACCGGTTGCGAGTAATACCATTTTAACCACCTCATCGTTTTTTTCCAACGGCAATAACGCCAATATCCCGCATTTTCATTGGACAGATTTTTTTGTTTTCCGATTAACCGGATTCATTGTTCAACGTATCCTTTATTAAAAAGAATTTCAAGGCAATATCAGAGAACTCCAACTGGAGGAACATATTAATTTACCTTATAAAAGGATCATTTTACAATCATTTTTCTTATATTAGAAAACTGAAGGTAGAATGCCATGTTTGTAAGTGTGCATTTATGAATTGATACGCGTCAATTGCTCTGACACGCTATCAAAATGTCAATCTAAACACGATTTTTCATCGGCGCAGTGTGATCAAAGTCTTCTTATTCTAGGCCATCGTTAAATCTCTTCGCAAACCCACCCAAGCAACGAGCTAGAGCATTAAAAGTCAGCAAAAAAAGCCCCGACCTAGTAATAACGGCAAGCAATTTAAATCTATAACTCGAAATAATTATTAAGAGAGCCAATGGTGCCTGTAAATTTCCCCGAAGAAATGGAAATTAGTGAAAGACAAATCATTTTCAGGTAATTTTCTCCGCGAAAATCGACGAAACAATCATCGAGATAACAGGCAATAGTCCTTAACGTTTGCACGCGGCATTAATTCTTTCCTTCGAGGCAGGGACGGGGAGTTGTAGCTGAAAGTTTGAAGAAAACGGTCCGTGCTGGTAACATCGGGGAATGTTTGAGTGGGCAATTTCGATAGGCAAAAGAGAAGAACGCGAGGCAGTGACGCGGTTGACAATGAGTTCAGTTCGCTTGGCCCCAATCGACTGGCCTGGTGACGTCATCGATATAAAGTTGCACGCGCGTGTTAACTAACTGTACTTGCTACGAGCGTATGCGAGCCGCACGCACGTAAACACACGAGCGGGAATACGTAATGAGGTGTGAGTAGACGCTCGCCAGCGTGAATTACATAGGCGAGCATAAGGAAAAAGATAGCACGTACCCGTCAGGGATAAACGTTTTAACAAAGACCATGGCCGCCGTCAATTGTCCACCAATTATACAAATAACGCTGATTGTCCTTGTTACATTTCCCAACGGCCCCAACACTCGCAGCGTTGCCCAATCATCATCCGTCGGCAGTTTCATTCATGAGAATACGAGGTGTAAACATCTCCTTATCTTCTGTTTATTCGTACGGGGAAACCTTGATGCTCGTTACGAGGAGACGCGCATGTAATCGCGCTTTCACTGCTTTCCTTAAATTCTTTGAGCCAACGTGTTAAGTGTAATAGGACTTTTAAAATAGAAACGGTCGTTCTGGAAGACCGATTTTATTGTGCGAGCAATTGGACAAACGGTCCGCGAGCATTCTCCGGGCGAGTTGCTTTGTATCGCTGCTATGAAATTGTTATATCCGACCGTTAATCTGATTCGTAGAACGGCGCCCACGCAATATTCGTGTGTCACAAACGAGAACCGGACGGACGTCACGAGAAAACAATACCCACGCCCCCGATGGCAAACCATCCATGAAGTCACGAGCTACGCGGACGTACACAAGCGCTTTCCTTTCTCCGGCCAACCAGACTTGCCGATTCCTCGGTTTCCGTTTTTCTTGCCCCCTTCCCGCCGTGAGTCTTTCATTGTCAGCACGCATGGCGAGATAGCACGTTTCCAGGCGAAAAACACAACACCCACGAATCGCAGGAAGCGCGAGGAAATTCCGAGAAATCCCCAGGCAGAGGTACCTAATCCTATCCAACTGTCAAGGAAATTCGTGCGATGATTTCTGCAGGTGACGGGAGGCGGGAAATCAAACTGCTTTCCTATGATTTTCACGAAAATTCTCGCCTTTTATTACAGCAATTCCTGATTTATAGCACGGAATAATGAATTTTATCATTTTCTGTATGATGTCAATTAGCTTGACACCATGAAGTTTTTATCCATTTTTATATAGTATCAACAATTTCGGTTTATTTATTTCCGATTGATTCATCGTTTTTCTTCTTTCGATGCTTAACACGCGTGAGTGACATTAGAAACCGGGGATCCATCCGGTAATAATGCAGATTCGTTATTACGCGTAAATGAAACGTCCTCCAACGTTTGACAGCTGGCCATAAATAAAATAGGCAAGGAAGGTTGTCCTTCGTGTTAGAGCCACTTGCGGCGGAAGTGTGTTTGATTTTCAAGAGTTACTGACTCTGCCTAGAAGAGAACTTTAGCGCCGTCGTTCTAGCGTAAAACTTCGAAGGACGCACGGACTTTCTGGTAGACAGAATCTCTCAGGTATAACTACCAGCAAGTTGTAAGTTCAGAAAGGAACTACAACATACGGACAATATCTGTACCGCAATAGAAATTATCGTGTAATTAATTGAAAGGACCGTAAGCTCAAACGACAGGTAGTCAAGTTTCATATTGAAATTTCATTGACAACTTTCGATATCGTTAATTCAATAAAACGACAACGTTGGTTCGACGATAGGTCAAGCATTGATATGTTTTAACTGCACATTTCTTTTTCTTTGAATACTGTGAACCAAAGTCATAAACATTTGCCGATACGCGACTGTCTACACGCTGAATATTGATCTTTACTTCGAAGCACAGTTTTATCTAAATGGACTGTTGAGTGGCTACTCCGCGAGTGAACGCTCTTAAAGATTCGCCGATAATTGCATACTACGTTGGCTAAACAATCTTCAGGGGTCAGTGCTCTTCGGTGTTCTCCTTTCGAGCAACCTTTTTACGTCCCATTGTATTAAAATTGTGTCTGCGGCAACGTACAAGCGATGCATAAGCTAAAATCGAACCGCAATAAGAAAATTTGATATCCAAAAATTCATCGACGCACGCTAAATAAAAGAAATATTTTCATTCAATTGCTCGACATTTCTTTCATCTTTCAGGAAAAATCATTGCATTTATAAGCTCTGCCTATAGTAGCAAGTTTAATCCAGGACAATCCTTGCCCTTAACTGTGATTTGATAAAATTTCGAAAATTTCTTCTCAGACAGTGCTTTATCGAAAGGAAGATCTGCATCTCGTGGAATTCACGGACGAAATTCCACGTCTGACGCTCAGGTAACTGGTTCACTGTGAAATTGACGTTGAAGGCATTAGTGGTGGTAATTTTGTGCGGCCTATTCCCTCGTTTCCAGCGTTGTAGGTCGATCTATTGACCGCGCTGGCCCTGTGGGAACATTCTTCCTAAAAGATCCGCGCTGATCCTTTAGCGGAATTAACTCGATTCCAAGGGAATTGCACGTTACGTACGGCCTGCCAACGCGGAGACGTGCAAGTATTGATCGATTTGTCCTTGATCGAGCATTCTCAAAGGATATCCGCTCGGCAGTTGCATTCCGAGTGCACGTGCAACGTGTATCCTTGGACGTTGATTCTCATCCACGTGGTTGCCTCACAGAAAAGTACTTTTCGTGCGGTCGAAAGGTTCCCCAGTGTTTCCCATACGTCGACCACTGTCCGATTAGCCGAGAGGAAGAATACTGACCCGATCGATAGTACTTAATGTTGCATAAACCGTTGGCAAGCTATCAACTAAACGGTTCAAGTGACTCGCGCTTGATATTACCGAGTCTCGCTGAGTTATGGTTATCAGGGGTAACCTTCGTGGGTTCAATCGTCGATCGCCCTAAGGTCAACGTTTAGGAACAACGTCACGGCAAAGAGGAATCGCTAAGACTTTGCCGATAAGTACGTCTTCGCACGGAAAACGGTCGTAAAGGTCGAAGGATCCACCGACGATTTATCTTACTTCGCTTCTCCCTCTCTCTCTCTCTCTCCCTCGCGTGACCTCAGAATAGTTGGCGTTTACCCATTTCGATAGCCGTTAATATCCAAGACCAATTACCTACTTTCTAGCGTGTTACAAGTGCTCAGCGTTTAATAAAAAAAATCGCCCAAAGGTACTATGTTTCCCTATTTACGGCAATCGTCGCGCGCAATTCCCTTTTCTCAAACTTTACGTTAATATTGAAACGACGAATGGGAATAACCGTCGGTGGGTTGAGTGACAGGGCGACGAGGTAAACATTTGCGGGCCAATTTTCCTTGCAGTTGCAATCGTCCCGATGAATTTTCAGGTTAATCATTTTTCCGCCAGCCGCAGACACGCTCGCCGTACAGCTGCGAATTTCGCAGCCGGTGGCCAAGCTCACGGTATGCGTTATTACGCTCGCGCACGAGTGTGCTTTATGCAGACTGTAAATTAAAAGTAGTTAATTAAGAACGATCGAGCGCGCCCAGTCGGGGATTAAATCCTGCCGTGCGAGGTTCGCATGAACTCGGAAGTTACTCCTGCGGCTTATTAGACCCCCCCTGTGTTTTGCTCTCGCCTAAGATTCGCTTCCTACGGGCCTTAGCGCGCACAGTAAGAACGAAAAAATAATTAGAGAACGCCCAGCAGAAGACGAGAGTAATTACTGTCGAGCTAATTTTAAGAAGAATCTAGCACAAACCAGCTCATAAGTTTTAAAAACCACTGAAAATCTTTGACGTTGCTTAATTTATCTTTACTGCGAATTATCTACCTATCCAGTTTATTCAAATTTAATGTTCTCAAAATGTATTAACTACCGTATCTTTTTTATAAATTGCTTTAAATCAGGAATTCATGGGAAAGTGTAATTCACATGTTACACCTTGAGCAAGCGATATTTCCGTCTGTACTCTGATTTAATCAAACTACGCTGCACGAGCTGCCTTAAAGTGCACTTCAAGGTATACGTTAACCCCTTTCCCCGGTCTCTTTGCCTTTGTAGAGGCAATTTTCTCGCGGAACGTAGTAGCTGCTACGAGTCCCGGCGGTTCTGACACAGTTGCCAAATTTGCGCGTTCGATCACTGGCCTTTGTTCGAAAAGTCGTGAATTAATTTTAGTTGACATTTCGGAGAGTCAAGGTTGAGTTAAAACTGAACCCCTGGCGCCTAAGCTAATGAGCTGCAGCCAACTGCATTAATCGCACGAAAACGTCTCTGAATCCCTAACACGCAAATTAATCATTTTTACAGCTCACAGAAATTGAGATCTACAATGAAATACCCTTGCCTTCAGTCAAATTCATTTCACCTAAATTGTAACGGGAATTTCATTAACTCAAGTGGCTGGGTAATTGGGATTTTTCGTGCAAACACGGCCACGTAATTTTATAAGACGGTCAGAAAATTTGCTAATCATTTCTCGTCGTTGTGATAACGAGTTCTTTTGACGATTCACTCACTATTAGCTAATTAACGCACCACTGGGCGGGCAAGGTTGTACATGTGCGCGCGTCAAACGAAAACAACAAATAATACGTGCCTCCGTGTCGCTATTTTTTTTCCACCTTTTACCGCCATTATCATGAAACTTGAAACGAACGGCGCAAGTCGAGGACGACGTAATTATGTTAAGTGCACCAGTCACGTCCACGGGGTTAAGGACATTTATTAATCAGGAAAATGTTCAAAGTTTCGATGGTGTACATAATCGAGCCTGAGATGAAAAATACGTGGCAGGATTTGCCATTACAATGTCATGCGAACGTTTTGAAAGAAAGGATCTTTAAGCTTGTCAACTTGGAAACCATTTTGAAGTGCGAAAAATCGTAAGCCCCTCGTCATAAATCATTAAGAAATGATATACGAACTCGTTTCTACTGTCGGTTGAATTATTGAACTGTTTATTTGAAACGTTAAAACGCGAATTTTCTAACGTTCGTCTGTCGTGAATAAACGATAACAACTTTCTGTGTTTCGTATTTGCTTATCGCGTAGTTTTCCTCGCCAAAGAAACCGCAGTCTTATCATGGTGATTGCCGGCAGTCAACGTTCTACTTAGGAGTTCAAACGCCATGCACGATAAAACAAAAACAATTATCAAGCCATAATATTGCGAAATCGGGTCGAAGTTGCAGCCGACATAATGCCTTAATTTTCTCTTAAATCCCGCGATTACTGCTACTTTCCTCACACAGTAACACTTATTATTGTTTATGTGGAATGAACCGCTTTCCTGGTTTATCGAAATACATTACGAGGGAACTAGTTGGAGTAGCCGTGAGACTATTATGAAGGATAAAACTTCTCGGCAGCTGACTGAATTATTTCTCCAGTTAAGAGGTAGTCGTCTAGCAAGAATAGCCGTGCAACACGCGGACCAAGAGAACAGGGCCATGCGGCGTGCAGTGATAGGGGGTCGAGATTGTCAAGCCGATGACCCACTTCGATGGCCAGGATGCATGTGTACCATCCCGTTTACCGAGTCCTGCAGTGCCAAGGTTCAAAGCGAACCGCCACGAAAATTCCTTAACGCTTACCACGCACACCATGAATATAGTATAACATTTGGGAAACAAAACAAATCATTAACAACGTCACAGAAGGAATTTATAGAATTTACAAAGGATTTATAGAATTTAGAACGAAGGTAATTGAACAATTCTGTTTGCAACTTTGAAGTAAATTCTATTCGAGAATTGTATTAGAACGGGGAATCTAATTTCAGCCGTACCTTTTTCCTTTCGCAGTTAGTTTTGTTGAATATATTCGTCTCGAAACGGAGCACACGGTTCGACCGTTTTGAGTGCCATTCATTCGGTACAATGGGAATTAAAGGGTAATGGAAACGCAAATTAACTTTTCTATGTGTAACGGAATATCCGGCGCGAAGCAACGGGAACGACGAGCTCGCAGGAGGGACGATAGTTTCTCATCTTTGATCCCTTTCCAACTTAGCGGAAAGGAGGTCAGAAACGGAATATTTCCAGGATTACATCTCATAATCCATACGATGGTACATACGCGACCACGAAACCACGTAAAAAGGAACGAATCCCCCGCCGTTTCTCTGCATCTCGGTGAATATCAATGACTCGCGTGAAAAGCCAAACTCTTACAGCGCTCAGAAAATTCAAGAAAATCGGCAATTTCACTTCCTCGCAGTACGATCGATTCTTTATGACTGTGGCAAAAATTTGTGACCTTCAGGAACTCGGTGGAACACTTTATTTTCGCAAACGTCCGTAACTTTTGGTAAAAGTAGAACTTCGCTGGTGCTGGGGGGTAAGAAAAAAATAATAAGCCAACTGCGAATGCCGGTAGAAGGCATTAAGATCGAAATGGAACGAGTTGGATAAAAAAAAATGGACGCTTACGGTACAGATGCGATTAACGCGAACAGGAGAGTAACATCAGGGGGCTTTTTATGCGGGATAAAAAAGGCAAAAAAAAAAAATATATATGTATAACAAGCTCCGTTTGACGTTCACGCTCTCGGCTCGTCGGCAGATCGTATTCTCCCGGTTTACGTTCGCTTATTGACGCACCGCTTGTAAAAGTCTCCGATAAAAAGTCAGGCCCATCGTGGGTAAGCGGTACCGGCCCCTGCGCCGAGTTCGCGCTTCGATATAATTCCATTTGGCGAAACGCGCAACGAGAAAGCCACGATGACGGCGTATGGCAAATCGGAGCATCACTAAAATATTCGTCTCCTCGCCGGGACCGAGAAATTTTTTAAAAATGCAGAATATAACGAACATCGTGGGCTATTTGATACAACAAAATTCTTCCACGGGTAATTCGGATTTTGTTGTGCAAAGAAAATTTTAAGAATTCACGTCAACAGTAATCTGTAAATATGCGGAATATAACGAACATCGCTGGCAATTTGATGTAACAAAATTGTTCCATGGGTAGGTCGTACTTATCTCGTGCAAAGAAAATTTCTGATAATTCGGTTGAACCATCGCGAAGAAGAGACTCGGAGAACTGCGTTCCGCCGTTCAGCCGAGTTTTCTATTTCCGTCCGAGGCGATAGCGCGATTCGTTAAAAAGTGACAGCTGTGGAAAGTTTCTCCCAAGAGATATGCCGAATTTATCGAATACGACACGTTACCAGATCCACCGATATCCCCTTGTTATTCGTTCGTCAAATCACTTTGAATTACGTGTCGATACGTAAGTCACGCGCGAGCCGTGCATTTCGAGGGAAATATCTGTAAGCGGAGCTGGGCCTTTCAACGTTCGTTTACGTACGTGCAATAAAAATATCAAGTACACCGCTCGAACGCATAGAATTGCGGTCGGCGGTTATCGCTGGCCGGTAATCACGGCTTTATCGCCGGGATTCTCATTATGCGCTGGGAGACGGCTCCCAGCATTTTGTTACTTCTTCCGCGCTCGGGCTATATATAGAAATATCCGCGTGCACGTTAGGCAGAAGTGCGCGAATTGCGTAACGCTGGCCGACGTGTGTCGTTGAACGCCGTGAGCTTACTGCTCGACACAAGTGGGACAGGATTATTCTGTTACTAGGGGGAGGGAGGGGGTGGAGAGGGAAGTGAAAAAAGGGAAAGAAAAGCGTATTCTCGACGGGCATTCATGAGTCGCTGTCGTTCACGTCCAAGCGAGATTCCGCTGATAATTTACCGTCCTAACGACAAGAATGAGGACTCACCGCGCGGCTTTTGTTGCCCCGATGCCGTAACGAGAGAATGAAATTCAAGCGGAGATAGTACGAATTAGTTGTGCAATCGCTGCTTTTTACGGGAAGCCTAGGTACCTGCCGTTTCTATGCGTTCCTGTGTTACGCGCTGCACGACTTTTTAGTTCGACTCTAATGAAAGGAAGATATCCAAGGGGAGATAGACCCAATTAGTCGGCCAATGGCTTTTTAATGCGGAACACGGCGAGACTCAAGGATTTCTATGTGCTAATTCACGTCCAAGCATTTCACTCCGTTCCTTCGCTATTTTTCTTGAGAAATTAAAGGTATAGGACTTGTGCAACGGTGCTTCGAAAACATTGCATACATGTAAGAATTTTCTGCTCAATAAATGTCTGCTGAAATCTTCCGACTGATCGGAATTTTACGATCTGGCAGGGCGATCTTATTTTTCAGGTCATAAGAATTACGAGACCCGTCCAAGTCTGCAGTAGACCATACCGCGGTGGAATTTAAGTTCGCAACCAGAGTATCAGGGAAATTCGAAACTTATGCACTGTCCGAGTGAATAATGTTAAACGGAATTTCCTAGGAGACGGTTTAATGAGGTATAACGGCGAAACCACGTAACATTTTTCATTGCGGGCATTTCAGAAATAATTTATACATCGCTCGTCGAAATATCTTCGTATATCCCTGTTTTCCCTTGTTCCCTTTTCCGTAAATTCAGCGGATCACCACAAATGGCGAGAAAGTAATACGTTATTTGATAAAGTATGTCGTGGGCTTTGCTCGACTATTCCACCGAATCGCCTTGACCCAAAAATGCTCACTTTACGTCCGAAAATCTACGGTAACGTGGATCAACATGGACTAACGGACCGTCCATTTAATCCATAATATTGTTACGGGGGATCACCGAATACCGGTATTCTCGCAGGTTCCAGTCTGAAGCTGAATTATTCCGTTCGAATCCGGTTAGGATAATTTAATAATCGAATGTTATTCGGCGCCGGGAACGTCGAATAAAAGCTGAAAATGGGCAATCTCTGATTTAACTGCTTTTCGTATTAATTAAACTCGTTTCAGTGTCAAGCCATCTTTTGTCTTTTATTTCTTTGGTAAATTACGTTAACGAAGATCGTACCACCGAAACCGCTGACGTCAAAATTAAATTAACCTTAACTGATCTGATAACGAACGATTCGCATTAACGTATTAACGGCTGCTACTGAAACTAAAAACTTGTTTTTAAAGACGCTTGTTTTTGTATGATGGCTCGACTGACGACGCTACGAAAACTTGATTGGCCATTATACGTTTCTCTATTTCTTCACCGTGAAAAGGATCACCGCATTGGGGAAAGGTACGAAACTTTAGGAACTAATTTATTTCCTATCAGAGTGCATACACTCTTACATGATTAACACGTTGGTCACAGTTGTGACTCTATTTTGAAATCTCACGGATTTCTCGTGACGAAATACGCAAACACTTAAAAACCAGTCATTTATCAGGATTTACATAAGCGGATTGGGCATTTGACGACTTATATTGAATGTAAAGAAGAATCACCGAAATGCACATTTTCTTAGAGATTTTCGTGAACGTTCTCGAAATGAAGACGTCAAGACGAAAACATTACCGCTGAGATTACAAGTTGATATGCCAGTTTCCGTCGACCATGTAGATTCTACTCACGCAATCTACCGATGGAAGATATTTTCCCGAACGGCCTCCTGCCGAAGAAAGTCATTCTAGCTCGATGACTTTTCCATCGTAAAAACGAATTCACGTACGAACTTCGGCAATTTTCTAAAACATTGGTTAGGATAACGGACGCAATAAATTTTTGCGTTTTGATTGTGAAACGCGCTGGTATCAGCTGTACGCATTTACATGCGCAAATGAAACCCAAACCAGTTCTCATATCAGTGTCAGCAAGGAACTCGCGAGAGGAATTTAGTTCGATGCATAATTTACACGTCATACACAGAACGTATGTGTAATGTCCGTACATGTAATTGTGTTAGTTGCATTGCAAACATAGCTCAGTGTAAATACAGTGAAAGTATAAACTTATCAGCCTCGTAGATTGCGACAACATGATAAATAATTATCGCCGCGAATTATTGACGATAATTCTCCAATAAAAAGCTATAGTCCCAGGCAATTGCATAATGACAGTTAAAGTGCATTTCGCTAAACGTTATCATGGCTACTAACTGCGGTCAAGAAAAATAGCACAGGTATGTCGTTGAAACATGTACCTTACACACGCATACACACCTGTAATATTTCCGATCGCATAACACACACAAAATATCCTACCGTTACGCATATTTAAGTGGACTTTTATTCGGAAACCGGTAGTTGCCTACCCGACACGTACACCGTCGTTTTCATTCCAATCACGTCCGAGGAATACGCTCGCATTTAGATCAGAAGACAGTACGCAGGAAAATTTTAAATCCGTCGGGATCGTTTCCCTTCGGATAAGGGATCCTAAAGGATCCTGTTTAATATACAGTTAGTCCTTGATATCCGCTTGTCAAAATATAACACCTATATTTCCAAATTCAGTGTTGAGATTTTATATTCTTTATTTCTTTCCTTGGTCTAAAGTAAAGCACAGGCACCAGGATTCTTAAAGTGTGACCAATTGAGGAAAATTAGTTCTAATTACAAAGATCAGTTAATTATTTAATATCACTTGTTGAACGGTTTTTCATGAAAACGGGTGCATTGGTTCTCGAGGTTTAAATAGTTTAACGAAATTTGCAAATGCCGAATCTTAATACGCCGTACGAAAAGGCTTGAAGTTTGAGTTGACGAAAGTCAAGAGGCTTTCTTAGCGTTCGTTTTATTTACAGGTGTTTGCATGCTCGAAAAATGGGTTTGACGTTCAAGTATAGAAAACCCGGAACTGAATTGCTCTCGAGGCTGAAGCAGGTGAAGTAGAGCCAGGCTATAAACTCGAGTTCTGATTTAATCTTCCTCTCTCACGGCGTGCTTTTTTGTTCAATATTTACTTTTTCATAAGTTGACTAAAGGACACTTATGGGACTAATTACGACGAAAAGTCTCATTGTATCACTCTTCGCCCACTGTTTTTTTGGCCTTTGTAGGTATTTGAGAAAATTCACGAATCAACGACAGACATGGAGAACCTATTGCGCCGGGAAAAACATGCAGATTCCACGTTGAATCTCTGCCTGCAGTGGTTGGCCGAGTAACACTTCGATCCTCGTGTTCGTAAAGCTATTTCCACGTGGCAGTGCAGCCTGTCCCAACGAGAGACGACACTAACGAACGCAGGGTGGATATATTTTTAGAGGGGACCTCCGCGTTCCGATCCGACATTCTCAGCGTCGGTTCAAACGCTCGCTCATTCGTCCCGATTAATCCGTAAACCGATCTTCCGGCTTCCAGCGCACCCCAGAACCACCGTTTCAACGCAACTCAAATTTCCCGACGTCGATCGAAAATACCAAGGTTCACAACATGTTAGAAACATGAAAAAAGTGAAATTAAATGACGGTATATACGAGAATTTGGGTACGGTATTATTTCATGCTGTTTTCATTATCCTTGTGTCTTTTAGGTTCTAATCAGAGTTTCGTGAAACTCCGAATTATAGGTGAGTTGGAAGGCTGTCGATCGCGACGGAAGATCCTTTCCCATCGCGTATTCCTGCGATCGATCCGCATTCGCTGGGCAATTTATCGAGCTATTACGCGCCTTCGTCCTTAAACCGTTGCATCGACGTTCCTCGACGTTCGGCCGCGGTGCCGTTCTTTGGCGCTTAACGATCATGCGAATTGCCGATAAATCGTGAGACGATAGAGCGCCAAGCGCTCAGCAGTAAGACGACTCCAATTTTAACGGTTACCGATGCCACTGTTGGGAACCTAGAAAACTGCCTACGAGTAGCTCAAGGTACTAGGAGAATCATATTTTATGCAACGCCAAGAGCAAGTGCAACGGAGAAACCTGATATGCCCCAACGTGTGCTTCGAGATCGTCGAAACCATTAACTTTGTAAAAACTACACTCATTTATCGTACTGCAATTACGTTAATTCGAAGGGTTTCATTTGCCCGAAGAAATAATAGTTCGGAAAACTACGAGCAATAATTATTTTTGTGAGATACAGTAAACCCATGTCTTCAAACTAAATCGTTCAAATTCATCTTAGCTCTAACGTAGACACATTTTTTCGTGACTTATCGTGAGGGGAAGTCAATCGTGAGATAGTCTCTTTCGTAAATTTTCCTACCTCAGCGAAATCACAAGATTTGACCTCGTGGAAAGACGCGTGGTGCTTCTGGACGAAAGGGGGAATGGCGAAAGGTGTTTCACCGAGACGGAAGGATAGAAGGCGAAAATTTTGAAGCCCCTTTACGAAATCGAACGCTTGGCCTTGGCGCATTGCTCTTTCGCTTCTACTTTTAACGCGGCCATTGAATGCGGCTTAATGCGCCGGGCGAAAGGCAAAAATCTGATAGGACGTTGCGTGCGTGAAACAAGAGTCTTGCCGACTCCAGCAACTTCTTTACAAGAAACGGACATTGTAAATCTGCCTACGTTGAGAAATCCTCGCTGCGATACGCATTGTTTCGACGACTATTGATGTTATTTAAGCCCATTTTACATTTCGCCTAGCAGGGAACACATTACACCGTAACCCTCGTCCGTTTCCTGTGTAAGCAATTTTCAGATATTCTTAGGTATTGCGCCAGAGTACTTATTGTCCTTTTCAAACAGATAATTCGATGAATGAGAATGAAAACTCATGTCAGCATTTAAGGACAATCTTAGCAGCAAATGTCCGGACGTTTCGAAGTTAATTCGCCGGTATTGTTATACAAATGAATTTTCTTAATCAACTCAATGGTGTACCGAGCCGACGAGTTCCCCGACAATGTAACTCCTTGTAATTAGTATGTATCACGCGTATGGTGTTGGAGTGGGACACATCGTCCGTCAAATGTTACCGAGGCATAAAAGACGCTTGCGCCAGGATTGCGACACGAATGTATATTTAGCTGTAATGTGGAAAACGTGACTTCAATTTTACATCGAGCTCTGAAGCAATGTGCCGGAAGTCCCAGCCATTTTCACAGAAGACATAGCGCGACATCGGACGACGGTAAATTCCCCATCAGCTGGCCATTCCGCAGGAAGTCGGATGTTAACAGTAAACCGCGCAAAGTACCCTACCCCTTTGGAAGCTGACTTCTTTCGCCGCGGTGGCAATTAATTAGCTGTTCGGTTTAGGAATGACGGTCGTACGGGAAACGAGATAATTGTACTACAAATTTGTATACAATTCCTCGGGAAAACAGCATGGAATGTACGTCTAACGGAAATTTGTTCAGGACTTCCCGCAGCCGTTAGCAGACTTTAATACGTGTAAATGATGTGTATGATAAGTACGGTTGTATAGTCACAACGAACATCACGTGGAACTGCAAGCACCGCCTACCTTAAACTTTCTGCTTCTATATGTAACCTATGTATAGTGCAATGCTCAACCGCACTGCAGCTACAAGCTTACGTGCATTCGAGTTATAATGCGCACTTTGGCTCTACGGAAACATCGTTTCTGTCCCTTTTCCACACTTTCTCCTCTTTTACTTGCACCCGAGCTGCGGGGAAAACGAAATCTTTGCACGGCGTTGACAGCGATAGCCCGCACCAAGATTTCAAATAGGTAGATTGAGTTCTGTGCCTGTCGAAATTATACTTTCACCATGTTTTTACCTAATGCAGCAATTATCGCGTAACATTGGCAACTAATTAAAAGTATCAAAAATATTTCTTTAACTTTATCAAACAAGTGTACCGTAATTACCGGGCAAACTATGCTTCCCCGACAAGACAGACTACGGCAATTACCAAACAGTCGCGGTGAATAATTAAATGAGGACACCTTCGTTGTTTTTTTTCCCCGCGGCCAATTGGTATCCGCGATTCGACGACTCCCCGCCGACCTCTGCGGGATTTGCAATATTAATGGCACGTTCTGAGCGTCGCGTGACTCGCTTCGGCGATACATCGAGTGTCGTTGCACTGTAAGGCACGGCGGCGCAGAGCTCTCAAACTTACGTCGCATTCCCACGCGAGAAAGAGATTTTCCACGAGCTCGCGCCGTACCTGCCGAAGAGAACCGGCGAATGCAGACACAACCGGCCGTAGCTAGGCCAACGGGAACAGTTCGCACGATTGGAGAATCTTGGTCAACCGCAACACACCCCGACCAACGCCGAAAGACAAAAACCTTCGAGTCTAAGGCTTTAAAGTCCTTAGTCGACGAAAAATGATTTGTTTATCGCGTGGACGTTGGTAAGACGGCGAAGAGAAATTTTTGGAGATATTTGAAAGTGGCGGAGGTGTGTTGAGATTAAGAAAAACACGACGTCCTCTGGAAAACCTGTCGTATTGATGTCGTGAGAATGAAGGTCAATCGGTGTCCAGAATACGGCGCGTGGGATGACACGTACGTACGTACTACGATATGGAAGCTAAACCTGGTATCCGGTTAATAAAATTAATTGACATCTAAGTAGTTCCACTTTGTTGAAAGGGACAATTCAAAGCTACAGGGGAAAGTGCTTTTTACTACAAGATTGTAGTTAGGAAATTGATGAACTTAATTTAAAAAGCTACTCACAAGGTTCGATAATTAGGCTAGTGTATTTCTCATTAATTTCATCTTATATATATGACATTAACGTTTCGGGTTAAGGAAAAGTAAACACAGAATACTAACTAGCAAACCGTAGTACACAGGTTGTAGAATACAAACGTAAACGTAACTGTTGGCTAACTAAAGTTTACTGATAGACGCAATTTCCGATTGCCACTGCATCGTCGTACTATTCCGCATAATTTCCTTCGCGCTCGATAACTCGGCGCGATAACCGCACATCGATCCGACACGACCTTCTCAGGTGATTAACAAATCTACTTCCGTGCTGTAAATGTCATAGCCAGCGGTCGGCTTCTACATTAACTAAAAATTTATGGCATTTTGATTTGGCAGCTAAGGATAAATGTCAGTTACCAGCCTTAAAAAGCTTAACATATCGCTGTCATTTTCTTGAAAGGAAAAAGATGATAAATAATTATTTAAAATTCACTGAGCTTACCCAAGTCCAGGCTCTACTTTGTCTTATATTCCTTTGACTCACCTGAAAATTATTTAAAAACATTCATCATTAATCATCATTCATCATTAGTCCTCGTTAATCATTTAAAAACATCTTAGAATAATCACGATTCTGCGGGTTAAAAATTCTTGCGCAATAGAATCTAAGGAATTGCAAGACATTTGCTATTTCGAATAACTTTGCTTATATACCACAGCGCTCAATGTTTTTCCATGAAAAACAAAACCGCCCGACATTCCGCAGTTTCCAGCGCAACGTTGCGGAGAAAGAGAATAGTAACTCAAAGACCAAGGTTTTAGTTATTGAGTGGTTGGGACAGACGTTGCACGTCGGTCATTTATTATGAATGCATTGCAGAACCTCAGCGCTGTGCCTCAGTTGCTGCTTATGATCATGTTCTAGCGCCAGCTCGACCGGAACTACCGACCAGCAGTCAACCACGCAGCACCCAGCACGACTTCTTTGTTTCGACGTTGCGAAAAACCAACAAAAGTGGCAAAATATGCCTGGCAACTGCGTTAAAATTAACCTTAGGTGAGCACGAAGCTCGAGCAACAAGGCTCGTTCCGCTGTTTGCCAATTAAAACATTTACTCAGAGGGCGAAGGCTTATGCCAAAAACTTGTGGAACACGCTAAGTGATTAATATACTGATATAGCGTAAAAAGATCGTTAGTCATAAAGTGTTGAAGTGTATATAAATCTCCAATGCGGTAGCCTCAACACGCCCAGATCGCGAAGATCAAGTCGTGAAAAATGGTGTTACTAATTCAAGGTGGTGTGCGTGTCTTTACAGACCGAAAATAGGACGTTAATGCCGACCTGTGGTTCTTAAGGCGAACTACAAACAATAGGTACAATATTTACTTGAGGTATTTTGAGCTGGATAAAAAATGTTGCCTAAATATTTTCTTACGTCCTATGTCAAGAAAATGAATAATTCACTTCGTTCTAGTTTCCGAAACAACAATGAATTCCGGTACCGTCTAATCGACAAGGATAACGATGACCCACTTTTCCACGACTAATTACAGCGTAACACGATAAATATCAATTACAGCAAGCAGGTTACTTCTAAATCGCGAGTAAACTTGAATACACTTGAATTTATAAAAAGCTAGGATTAAAACTTGACTATCTTATTTAAAGTGGAAGTGGAATGAGCAGACAATTATTCGCTTCTATCTGCTAACCAATTGAAAAATATCAACAATAGTGATGACCCCAATTCCGCGGGCAATCTCGAGCCATCTCATCTATATATCGTAATATGAATCGATTTTCACGACCTATGTTTCCGTGACTTGTATTTCACCGAGAGAACGTCACGCCCGTGTGTGATTTACGACATAATCGTGCGACCATGCGGAGCCGGTTTCTCGGTTCCGCGGCACAACGTCCCGTTATGAAATCCATGGCGCCGTTAATACGTGCATTATGCTCGCGAATTTCTGCGAAATCAGTAAGCTAACGATCCTGTAAACCTACGTTCCACCGGGGAAACCAGACAACGGATCCAACTGCACTGCAACAACATGTCGAATGCGAAAATCGAGAAGTACTAGAAACTCGTGCAAAAGGGTGAAGTAGGAGGACAATACTTGGGGTGTCTTAATTGAGTAATTTCAATACCAGTCAGCAATGCTTTACTGCTATTACAAATACCACATCCAAAAGCTATAAGTATTCTAGCTTCTTAGTTTCTTGTGATGAAAAATTATGCAAAACAGGTTAGGGACTATTGCAACGGACAATTCTGGTTCACCTGAGTAAACCAGAAGAGATAATGTGTCGCGAGGACTTGTATTTCCTGGTTGTTACAATTCGCCCGCTTAAGAACTTTGATTAGGCTGTTCTCGTGTGCAAACTCTGTCGAGGGATTTCGAGTTACAACCGGAAGGAGCAATAAAGACACCTTCGTTTATTTCCCTTCGTGATCCCACTTGTTAGGCGTGCAAACACAGCTAAGTGTATTTTATTTGGCGAACGCAAGACATCGCGTGGCTCAACGGCGATTTGCAACGTCCTCACTCGCACATTACAAACGCACAATGACAATGGATGCTTTGTTCCCGGCGCTGCATTTACGCGTTATCGAAGCAGACTTCGCGAGCCATGGAATCGTCGTTACCGGTTATAAATAATTGTCGTGCGAATAATCTTTGACCTCTGCTGGATGGACGGTAATTTCCTTCGACAGACCGATATACAAACCCGATTACGCCGCGTACGTGGTGAATTGCATATTCCAGAAAATCTGTGTAAACTACTTTCCTCCATTTCTTTAAATACTTTTTTCAATTTTCCTTGCTAACATCGCAGCTTCGGAAAAACTAAATTTTAATTACCCTCGACAAATTGTCTTTGTATACCAGCATGTTATATCAATATTGGAGAAGTATTTTTGTAAAGACTTTACCAAGGTTGTTAACAACAAACCCTATGTGGGTTAAGACTATTTTTCCCTCCGAGAGATACTATTTTTGTTCTACATAAAAGGCCAGTATATATAGCAATTTTATTCCTGTCTGTCGTTGCACGGGGAACGGCGATGTTCGAGAAATGGAAAGATGGGAACCAATCATATGTCGGCGGAATCTTCGGTCGGATGGATTTTTCAATTGAATATTCTCGCGGATACCGACTGTCATTTTCCACGGAGTGTTGTGTTCCCGTTTACGGCGTACCGTATGAATAGTCACGCGAGCACGCACGCGCGTATTTACATAGACGCGTGCATGCACAGACGGCTACATAGGTGAGAGTGGACGTGTGCGTGCACCTGAGGTGAAAAAGAAGTGAAACCAAAGAAGAGTCAACGCATCATGGGACGCGATGAATTCTTCCGAGCACCTGTATGTCATTTGCTCGGGAGATTACGAGACGATGACCCCGAGAGCACGATAACGGAAAGCCAAGCAGCACGAGGAAATAATTATCGTGCTCCCCTGGCAGAAAACACGACACGCGCCCTTAACCATCATTCTCCGTCAAATTTACGTCGGACTTAGGCGGAACGGTCGCTCTAATACCTCACGAATATATACCCGGAATTCGCTAGAAATCTTAATTTCACTGTACCTCACATATCATTCTTAAAGTCACGTACGTAAAAACTAAACACCCGAAAGCTTTAGCATTTCTCGGACAAAAACTAAACTTTTATCCTGTCACGTTTTCTCCACTTCTGTTACGACACGAGATTAACGCTACACTTATTTACATAATTTTTGAGAAAATCATTGGATGGTAAACGGCTTATTATATCGTAAAATAGAAAGTAAATTAGACGACATACTTGCATTTATTACTTGTTTGTATCTGAGGCGTGTGCAGTGGAACATTTTTCTGACGTTAGTGGCTGCAATCTTTCTGTTATTTAGAACGCAGAAATCAATCGATCAAGTTGGCCTTTAACCTGTACACGAGTGTCATGAAAGTCTATGTAGCGTGGTAAATAAACGAGTGAAAGGACAGTGTCTAACACCGATAACGGACCATGCAGATAGTGCATTAATTACATATATATATTTCTCGGGAAACTTTCCAGATGTGACAAACAAATACTCTGTTACGTAAGACGTATAATCTGGTACTAGAAAAAATATCATTCCTTTCAAACCTTTTTGAGTTCTTGCAAATTTTATTAAAGCTGTGGAAATGAATGTTCCATATCACTTTCTGCCTTGATGGTTAATTTTAGTACAAAAAGGAACACAACTTTGCTCATTGTGGTATCAGAACGAGGAGGAAAAAAAATTAATCAAAGCGCTGCTGATATTAAAAACAGACAGCATAAAAAATGCCAATAAATCAGAGCTTCGATAGGAAAGTGAATACTTAGTGTGGTCAGTTACGGCGCGATGTTCCCCGCAGTTTCTGACATCCGGCAGCCTCGGTACTGGGAACTGCAGGGTCAATGGGCATCGGAGAAGAATAGAAAAAAAAAATGGAATCCGTGATTCCGGTCACGAAGGCTCATTGTTCCTCGTCATTTACGAAACGGCGGAATAGCAAAGCCGATCGACGGAACTTGTCCTCACGTGAACGGCGCATTTTCATTACTTCGTCTAGACTCGAATTTATGCGGTGTCCTTGCAACGAGGAAGTCGTGTGTCCGCGAAAATAACCGGCTCGTCTTCATGTAAATCGTATGCTAATGCGGCGCAATGATGAAAGTCAAAAGAAGCTTCGCCAAGTGCACACCACCCGCCCCCTCCCCCGCACGTATCTTCCCCTCACTCGCTGAAAATCGAAATTCCGACGCCGAAACTCTCGCGCCTTTCGTCGGGAAAATGTCATACGTGAATTTGAAAAATCCGAGCGGAACGATGTGAGTCAAACGAGGCGTGAGTCGTGCAAGTTGTTTTCGCGTCCCTTCCGTCGCTCCTGGGACTAAAAATTCAAACGGTACATTCGTCTGTGGTCCAAGGAAAAATCGTACGTGAAATCCGAAGCTCTCGTGCAGACGAGCAGACGGGACGATCGTGATTGCACGGCGACCTCGCCTACGCGTTCGTCGCTAATCGAGCCTGGAATTGCACAACGTACCGACATGCTGTCATTGGAAACTCCTTCGTGTTCATTATCCCATAGAAATCCATAGAAATCCAATGCTTTGGTTAACGCCATACGCCAAACAATGCAGATTTCCGAAGCACAATCCAGTATCAGGGAACGAAACAATAGGGCAGATAACCCAATTCTAATTAAACGTAATTGAATATCTTCAAGAAACGGGCTTTACAATGCAAGCTTTTAGACGGTTGAAGAGAAACCGTTATTTCGTTACGGATAAATGATTATGCAACATTCATTTGTAAAGAATATGAAATCGGTTAATTCAGGTTATGCAGGTGCAACGAGATCCACGCAACTATTGCAATAAAGTGTGCTGAGTAAAAAACGTTTCGTTTTTGTTCGACATTGGTAAACGTGCATGAAAATTTTCTTGACATCCTACTTATCAGGTAACGCAGTAACTATACACTTCTGATTTGATAACTATATGATTCATAATTATACAAGTCGAGTGAATGGCGGATAAAAGTGACTAATCAATTGCACGTGCGAGTTAAGAAATCATTTATAAATCAAGTGAATCAAGTATAAATCACATACTCTCTGATAAATGCGTTTATCCTAAGAAAATAATCATATGCTTTTTAAATAAAAAGGTATGCCAATATTCGCCAGTGAAAATTAAAACACTGTCATCCCGAGTCAGGGAAAATATAGGAATTCTATTTAACAGTAGTAACAATTCTGCTCCGTTTGCATTAACCGTCAGAAGTTGGCAGGTTTGTTCAGCAGTCAACTGTGTCTCCCTATTCTCCGACTAACGAAGAAACGGAAACGATGGAACAGCCGATTATTGCGAATGCCTTCGCCGTTGCCGGCAACGGTGCGACCTGGTTTTAACACGAAGTCTAATGTTTATTTATCAAGTTTACGGTTCATCCTCTTTCCGGCCCAGTTATCACGCCGAGCTGCCGTTACAGGAGGGATACCAACCTCAAGAATATCCCGCATCCTACACGATATGCAGCTTGATAACAAATTCGAACTAAAATGTCCCCACCTACTTTCACGTTTCAAGAAACATTCATTTTAGACAGCCGAACTTTTTCTATTAATTTTTAGTGAATTTCTAGCTCTAGCATATAACCGTCGGGGAACGATGCATTATTATATATTATTAACTTGCATTGAGACACAATCAATGGTACGAACGGTTCATTTTGTATCAACGATGACATACACGTGTGGCTCTACTTATCCCCCTCTTGACACGAGGAACTTTACCGGCTGATTTGTGTTTCGTCACGTGTGTGACCCACTTGTGCCAGGGAATACGTGCTGGAACGAAGATTAGCACGGAGACCCACAAAAGTTGATTTACATCAGCGATACACGCCAGCTAAAGAAGTAGTCCAATTTTCTTGGAAATTCACTCAATCCTCTACACTGATATTCATCACTATTGCCGATAAAGTCTGACAACGGATGATACCGTGTACAGAATGGAATTTTACCTTCCGCTACTAAAGGCATAGGCTGACTACGTAACAGGGAAAATCGAAAACAACGAACTGGAATATCGACAAGTTGGATACCAGATCCAATATAAAAGCTGTCAATTTATATTTCTTGGCGCACTCCACAAAGGAAATTATTATCGACAAGTTAGGAGCTATGTAGGACACATTGTTAGAACGCCTTTTTTGGAATCCTTCATATTTCAGGAAACAGATACCAGTGAATCTATACCCAGCGGAACTTAGCACAAGAATTGCTGAACGCTTGCTGATTTTTAGAAGCGGTAAGGTATGCGCACAATATCTAGAAAGTCAGCATAATACGATCAGAGAACCGTTAATATCTGCGCCGTGATTCGTTATGGTTTCTTGATTAGTCGGCCTAAATATACAGACGTATCGCGAAATAAAGAAAAGGAAAAATGTAGTGCGGTACTGCTAAGCTATGAAAGAAGCCAATTACTACATGTATTGCGGCAATAATATTATCCCTGTATAACTAAAAATCGTCATCCTACAAGAAAACGTTAGCGGCTATTAATTGAATACTCTGTTAATTATTACGGCACTGCAGCAATGATAAGTAGTTTTTTGCATAAATGGATTAATGCCCTGCAAGCAAACGGGGAATCCTCCCAGTAAAAAAGCAGTGTCTATGAAGAACCGTAGTTTTTGTGATGACCAGTACGCGTGCGAGGAGTTTGTCGATTATTTGTAGAATAACATCTGTTATGCATTCACGCACGCTAATGCATTTAAAAGCCGTTAGTAAATCTTACGAGCGGCGGCTAATGGGAAATGCGCACCTGCGATGACTTCAATAGCACAGCACACGTCGTTCACTCCCATCTCTGACACTGGGCTTTCTTCAAGCGCGGTGTATTTATCTACTTCCGTACAATTTATAACCGTACCGTGGTAACGACTTTATCCTATCTGACCGGGGCTTTTTCCTGGCAGAGATGTTATTACGCCGGATGACCCAGTGTTTTCGTTCATCGAATCGTTAGCGAGATTTTTACCTGATTTTCCTATAGGCGGTTGACCGAGTCTGCTGAACCACCTGAGGAATCTTCTCGCGGTGGTTGCCGCCGGTGGTCTGCAACCGTCAAGAATGACGACTCCATTGTTGTTGTTATTGTTGTTAGGGCCACCTCGTTCAGCCGGCTGTGCTCTGCTGTACGGCGACATCCACGCCGTCGTTGTATTCTGAATTGTCCCACCCTTGACCGTGGTGATAGAGCTGGTGATCTTAGCTGGGTGAGGCACCCACTCCTCGGATGCGACCGGCATCTGTTTCGTCTTCTCGTCGGACGAGTCGAAGACGAAGCCGCAAAATAAGAAAGTCATCCAAAGGCCTACCGCCCCGACGACTGCAGAATCTTCACACACAATTCAGCTACGGCAATTTGCAACTGGTCTTCCGGAAAGGATTTATTCAGTACACTCCGAGCGCCTGCCGTACCTTCACAATTCCGTTTTACCGCACAGATTACCAACGAATTCACTTACTTCACTTTGAAACCCTTTAACAACATACTCTCTAATATGTATTTCGTTTGTTTAATTATTCCTTAGTGCATTCAACTTTTAATCACGTCACTCATTCGAAAAAACTCGGCCCGCGAGTTTTTTGAACGACATTTCACGGATGCCGGGACGGTGCTGGATAATGTGTAATTATTACGTTCTTCGGCGTAACTTCGTGCCCAGGTTTTCGATGCTTCTTATCGCAACACGACGATTTCCAAACAGTGTTAGGCAATCGCTTCCTTCGGCGTTTCACGGTGATGTACGCCGACAACGGGGTATGACGATAATAAGCACATACAACTTTCTCATCAACTGTTATCAACGCTGGCCAAAAGCGATCGTCGACGTATGCGATAGACGCACAATAACGACTTACGTAAGGACCGTTGGCCTTAATTATTTTAAGCGTATCGGCCACGTGACTCTGTTCAAACTTGTTGCACACCAACAGTGAAGCGATCACGAGCTTCTTTTCTTCCTCTTCCGGTGGTCCTCATGCGCCACAGACTTGAGTGACTTCGATTTTTCCAGCGACTGACCTTGCTTATTGATTTTGCGTCACACCCAAACTATAAACTCACGTGATGTTGTGGAGAATCGAGGATATGCAGTCCCCTTTGACGTATGCGACCGACGTCGATGATTTTTCCCTGGAGTAAGTTATCCGTTGTGTTCGTCTGACCATGTGCGTCTCTCGACAGGCCTCTGCAGTGTCTACCCTTGCTACAAGATCCTTGCACAACCAGAAGCGACACAATGATGTACCTTTCCAGCTCTGTAATTGCCTCACCACCCACGATATTTTTTTCTTAACGAACTTGCAGTACAAACCGTTCCACTGTATGGTGATGATAATCGTAGTTAGAACACAACGGTCTTGTAAGCTTAGTGTACACACTACAGAGGTTATACGTTGTTTTGTTAAATTGTGGAACCACAACATCCGCGTTTGTATTTATGGGTGTGCGAACAAGCGATCGGTAACAAACAAACACGTGACAAGTACCAAAGCTGTTGACAGCTTATACATGGGTCCTCCACTGTTGACTGATAAAGAATCCAACAATTCCGTTTCTACGTTCTTGTCACTGTGTGAAAAGTATTAAAGCAATCTACGGTTATCGTACGTTTTTTGCTTTGTCAGTTCTTCAACTCGCAATCTTCATTTACGCGATTACACTGGCTGATGATCTGCCAAGCTGTTTTCTTTTCCTTCACAATGTATTAACTTTCGTCTTTTATGCATTTAGTGCTTTATTATCGCTTTTTATTTGCAATGGGCAATATGATGTACATTTTAACGACATAAGGATTATTGCACGTTGGTTCGATTGGTCTATATTTGGTAAATCAAAAGGTACTTCAGTTTCACTGCGTTACTGTACGTAATACTAGGTGAACAAGCCAGTCAGTCTAGTTTCTATCGAACAGCGGGGATCCAATGCGATTTTTTAGACTTTTAACGTCAGTTTGTCCCGACCTACCTTAAGCCCTCTTTATCGTGGGTTTAACGGTCACTGACAGACATAGACTGGGAAAGAAAGAAGAAGGTTAAAGCAGCACCTACGCCAGAATGTATAAGCAAGTTCGCTACCGTAGGTACAAATACAAGGAATTGTCCCTTCTTAAGTACAATTGCTACTTCTTGCCAGAATTAACGGTGTTACCTTTACGATCTTGCACGTTGACCGTTTTCGAACGTGTACATCTCTACACACGAACTTGCGGTCGGTTAACTACCGAAGTTATATGATTAATTCACGGTCGCCCTCTATCGTCGAGCCAATATTTGAATGAAATCCCTCGTATTGTTCTATTACATACGATTCTTCAAAGTTATCCCACGAATCCAAGACGGATTTATCCTCTTTTCTACTGGCGTAAAGCAGATGGTTCTACTGTCCTGTTATGAACAAATTTTTGCCGACGACCTGTTCCGTTAGCGAAGCGTTCGAATGGCGATCCGTCAATTGGGTGCTTGGCGGTCTTCTGTTTACCGGACTTACAAGGAGTGGAGAACCTGAAGCTAAATCGTCTTCTGCTGACCGCTAGACTTCAAAGACGCTTGATCGGTCACGTAGACTCCGTCATTACCCACGCTTCAGCGCTCTACGAAGAACTATCACTGTGTGTCGTGCACAGTTCATTCGCCCGTGGAGAGGCTAGAGATATATCTTCCTTCGTGACCGCGCTATCTCTTTCTCTTCTCCCGTTCTCTCTGTTCCTCTACTTTTTAGGCACGATCGGTCCAAATGTTATCATTTCATTGCTACGTTCTTCGCGCATAACATCTGAATGCGCAATTTGTGTACGCGATCGGCGCAATATTCGACTTTTCGCCGACACCATAAGACGGAGCATTTGTCGACGTAGAACTTGCGACTCGCCGGCAGGGTACTTTGTTCGCTGCAAAAACGGTGGCGTTCAGTAATCCAGGTGCGACATTGCTTTAGACGTACTGCAGTCTCAGCCGTTCGATTTCTTTTGATTACTGGCGAGAATGATCCAACTTTGGAGTAGCTTAACCCATGTTGACGAGGGTCCGAACCGGTACGGTCTCTCCGCGGAGAATCATTAAGGAAATATATCCGACGGGGAACCGAGCCGCGATCAACGACGAAAAGGAAACACGGCTCTTACGGCGCGTAGAACGACAGAAACGTCGACGTTGAGGTTTTCGCGAACATAACCTCACGCTCAGCAGGCTCGCGATAGACTCGAGAACACCGCCACCGAGCGTTTCTCTCTCGGCTCTCGCTTTGCCACCTCGCTCCTCTGCGAGCGCCTCTCTTCCACTCGTATCGCCCGTCGGTGTGTACCGCGTGCACGCATATAAACACAGGAAACACGGACACACTGGCAGGCAGACAGACGTAGACGACATTAAACGCTCGCGGGCTCGCGCGAGCGACCACCTCTCCGTCGTCGTCTTTTCTTCTGCTCTCTTTCCCTTCTGCCCCGCGCTCCTAGCTCGGCCCCTCTCTCTCTCTCTCGCATGTACTTGGGTGGCAGGTTCAGTCTCTTTGTTCCCCTCTTTCTCGCTCCGTCACGCGATACTTCTTTCGCGCTCTCTTTCCGTTCTTCCTTCCACCGTCGGTTTTCCTCCTTCCTTCTGGCTAAAAGCTGGTCGAGCCTCTCAGAACGGCACGGATACGCGCACACACACACACAGGCAGGATCGTACAGGTTACGATACTGCCTTCTCGCAATCTCCGCCCCTCTCCGCGGTCAACTACGGCATGCCAGCGGTCACAATACGAAACAACAGACCCGATGGATTATTCACGGTAGAGACACACTGTGTACCGCGATGTTCGCCTTATGCACGTAATGCCAGGCGTAGGCGGCCTTACATCTTTACTCGTACACGAGTGGCTCGATGGGGAAGTAGAGGGACAACGGGTACTCACTCTTCCATGTAGGTGTTCATCACGGCTGACGCACTACGACTGACAGAACCGTTCTCCATCTCTCTCCATCCCCTACTCGCAAGCCAAGCCTGTCACTGTATTGGTCTACCCACACTTGTAAACCCTCCCTACTCCTTGGCACGCCACCCGTTGTTTACCTGCAGACTCTGGTCACGCGGTCTGCGCGCCAAGATTTGAAAGTTACGGAAGTCAGTGATTTCCATTCATTTAAATCACCGCACCTTTATAAGCACTCCGAAGAGTCAGAAATTGTTCTCGTTTAAGCTTCACAATGTAAAAGATACTGAATTCTTGAACATCTTACTTATCATCTGGCGATGTTTGGGGAAATGTTCACACTCGTAACAGTCGACCGATAAAAATGTATGAGAAAGTAATAACATATGTAGTGTTAAATTTGAAATTAAGTATGCAGATTACGGAGAAAATTTGTAATGTACTTGATTCAAAATAGATTACTAATAACCGGTGGATCGGGTTTTCTCTGAAACATACCGCAATATCTTATTGGGATTTACGCGTTTCAATCCGAAGTATGGCTTGCGGAATTCTCGAAAGATTGATTGTACACTCCGCTGGTCCCGTTCGGCCGATGGATGGCAGTTTTCCAACTTTTAACGGTGCACGTCCACCGGTATTACGCAGCAAGCAAACGAAAGACTGCCAATACAATATCGTATAAATTCGAATTTTAAAATCGTTGCGCCAAAAATAACCTGGACGTTTCTGTACGTGCTCGAAAATCAATGAACGCAGAGCACGTTGAAAAAATAATGGAAAGTCGGTTCTAATTATTCGGCCGAGCAATACACTTAAAGGTAGATTCCAGACACAAAGTAAAAACAGAAAGCGTGTCGGAGTAAGTCGAGTGAGACTTTATGTCCTCCACGTTTATTGCGGTAGTAAGGAACAAACTAGAGAAATGTGTGTATCCATCAACAATTATATAAATGAACATAGTCAAAGCTATTTTATCTAAAATAACACGTATTTGGAACTGTTCAATTACTAAATTCTTGCTTGCGGGCATAATTGTTTTTGTTAGTTATTAAATTTGTCGATTGCGAACTATTAGAACGCAATGCAGTTAGATAACGGGTGAATTGGCAAACCATTCTGAAAACTTTGGTCCAATTAAACCCACGTTTCCTGTTCATTTAGCTTAGACGGGGTACTAATTACGGTAAACCAATTATATGCCCGACCTTAGTTTCCTGATAACAAGAGCACGTAGATAACAGTATAATCGGAATGACTCGAGGGAGTTAACCTTCTGAGCTTCCTTTTATTGATTTCCTAATATGTTTACCAAGAAGTAGAAATTAGCCCGACAATTTGATTCCGTAAAGAACGGATTCTGTATTAATGAAATGAGATTTCGAACGTAAAATTTGTATGTAATGTACTGTGAGGGGCACACGAATCTTCTTTTAAAGCTAAACAAGCTTTATTAAAGTACTTTTGTTGTCACATCTTTCTCCGAATTCACGTACCTTGTGTAAACAATGAAAATTTAATGATAGAGTATTATTTAAATTCTGTATTTCTACACGTACCATGTTCAAACTGACTTTTTTCCACAATGACCCGCGATTAAATGTTTGTAACATGTACGTGCAAAACCGTCTTTGTCGAGAAGTGTATCATTTAATCAGTTATTTTGTTAAAGGTTTGCAAAAATTATTTACCAAATCATCAAAAATATCAACACGAATAACGTTAAATTATACCTTCAAAAAAAAATCATTTTTACGATCAAGGTTGTTATTCTAAGAACTAATAAGTAAAGTCTGGTATATACGACGAGAATGTTGTGAATTTTACCGGAGGATATTCTAACCACATTTTTATCACATCGTACGAATATAGGTTACTTATGCATACTGGATTTCTTATCATTGCTCTGACAGAGTCCGTTCTGATACAATAGATTAATACTAAAACGTAAGTCACGTAGTGAAAGAATGCATTGTAAGATATTTTCCGATTACCGTGAAACTACGAGCACCTGTATCTACAGATAAACTTACTTTGTTTACAATTAACACGTATTATAGTGTTTCTGTACCTTTATCTTATGTTTCCTACGGTTCAGTGCAGGAAGGCGATAAGAATCTGTAGATCTTTCTGGGACAAATAAGTCATTCACGAGACAGGAAATTGTATTTCCCCCGTATATTCAGTAGGTGTACTCACTTTCGAAGCCAAAATGAACACACAACGAAAAAATTGTGTCTAAATGTTAGCCAATGGTACTTCAAATTGTAAATATGACAAATATTGTTACGGAGATCATATAATGATGTCATGAAATGTTTATTAAATCGAACTGGGTTAATCAGCGCATGCTATGTAATACAAACTCCTATAACACTTTCATTGTAGTATATTTACATTGAGTAAATGATCGTGTTGCGCTTGATTCGCATAAGGCATTCTTTCTTTCGCTATGATATGTTCTCGCGTCACGTACATATGTGTCGTCGTATTCGCGACTTCTCGCTTAAGCCGTAACATAAATATTTACGGCTATGCCTGCCGTAATGAAATTTATGCGATAACTCGATTAATCAAAGTTGAGCGATACCGCTTGCTTACCGCTTGCTTGCATTTGCTTACATTTTGGCGCTCGATAGGAACACTCGACACTTAATATTACAAAACAAGTTCAATGTTTCTTTAGTAAATGACGTACAATCTTGATCATTTTCATGGGATAGAAGGCGATAGTTGTAAAATTCGAAGTTAATTAAATAAGCTTGCTACCCCGAAATTTCTGATAATGATTCGTCGACAGTGTTACGTAACAAGTAAAAAATTGCTAAACCACCGTAACTAACAAACCGCGCGATAGCCAGTATGTGCAAACACCGTATCCTTCTGGGAAAATTTAGAGTGATTGGTGATAATGATGATTTATCATTGGGAAGTACACGAGAATGAACAACAAGGAAGAAATGAAGGATGTCGGAGGGCAAGCAAGAACTGGGTTAACAATTCGTACGGCTAATTAATGATTTCGTTTAATAAGAGGCTCGAGTGAACTCACGGTGCAATTACCGCGGTTGTGCCGCTGTCAGGAAAATCTCGTTATACGAGAGCACGATCTTCTCGAGGCAGTCATGGTCAAGCGTATAAGGACCTCGGGGGAACCTTTGCTTTTTCCCCTTTTAAGTCTCCCCTGTGCCGTGGAGAAACGATACGTTTACAGTATTGCTAGGTACGACAGAAATAAAGCCTAGAACTAAATGGAAACTGAGAATTTCAAGAAACCGTTCTTGTCTATTACGTTACAATTTTGAAAGCATCGGTATAACTGATTAAAGTCGTTATTTAAAGTATGCCTATATTGCGCATTACGATTCGTAAAGAGACTTTTTTCCTGCGCGGAATTAAAGATTATTTAGAAAAGAGGCCAGTTGATTTGACGAAATTGAACGCAGATTGCGGCTTCGAGATAAACGTGACCTTAGATTTTCAAGCATATCCGTCTGTGCGTGTTTCATAACACTTTTTACGAAATGAAAAAAGTGACTACGTGGGCTATACTAATACTTCTGCAAACACTAATGTTGTACGGATTATTGCTACTCACGCTTAGATCGTGTTAATATCCATACTTCACGGCGTAATTCACAGACTAATATGAAAGGCAAACAGTCATCACCTCTTGACAATAGGAATGTCATTCTAAATTTTCTAATATTCAAAAGTCTATTAACATATAATTAATTTTTACATATTCAATGGACAATAAATTCGCAAAATTGAATTCAGTTCGAAAGTGACTTTCTGAGATTACTGTAAAACAGGAATGCATAAAAGACGATAAGAATGACTTTCTACGTATGTTTTATTGAATTTCTCCGTGTTCACTCATAATTTTCGAATGCCAGCTTCTACGGAACCGTCGGTCTTGCATTCATTACAGAATATCTGAGATCAACGATCGCGTATGCGCATAAAGTAATAGAAATCTTACACCTTATGGGTAATTTTGGTTGATCGTGTAGGAAAAAATGACGTTTCATGAATGTTAATTATTTAATTTCAGATATATATCAAACCATGCTACGAGAATTGAAGTGACGACGGTCTGCGCGCTAAGACTGTAGGAGTGGTTTTCTCGCTGTGATTTAAAGATCAGGCAATTTCCGATAAAATGAACGACGCCGGCGTAGTATTTCATGCGTAAAACCAGCGGCGCCAAGCAAGGATTTCATGGTCAGGGGTTACGCAATGCATTAGGGACGGCGATCTCTCTGTGCACGCGGATATGCCAGGCTTGCGAACCTTTAGCAGTTCATTTCTTACATGCCATACGTGCCAGTGTGTTCACGCGTGTTAAGCGCGTTAATGATCACGCGTCGATGGCGAGACGTCTTGAATATCTTATTAAACACGCGAGAGGATCGCGCCGCATGTGGAACTTCATTCGATCGCGGCACGTGCCTCTTGGGGCTTCTCGTCTGGCCGTTCTAATTGTTTCGGAGCCATTGCAAGATCAAAGCCACGTGAAAACACGGAGAAAACTCGAATGGTAAACATTTGAACATCTAATTTACGATCGTCTTGAGTAACGTGGTAATTGCCGGGCTAACTCCTCTACGACAATTCTGTGCTAACATTTATTCACGAATTTAGTAATCAATAGAGTCGAATGAAGAAGCAAATGTTGCCTTTCCTCAAATTATTACTATTTACTTTTACTTGAGAAAATGTAACATCTTAGGTAAGCGCTGTTGGCACAACTAATTATACAGCATAATTATAAGCCGTAATGAGAAGAAGCGGTGTCGATTAAAACGGTACAGATTATTGAACTGTATCCGATCGGGAACGGTGCAATCACACTGAGTGTCACAGAGAGGAAAGTAATTATGTAAAATTGCAGGGGCAATTAAAAAGCAACATTGCGCTCATGTTCGTGATTCTAACTGGCACGAGTTTCTCTTCTACGAATATACCCGCGTTGCAAATAGTAATTATGACAATTAACGAAGTTGTGTCAGTATTCATTGAGAAACACTTTAATTGCCTGCAATTCATATTTTCTATTAAGGGTCCTCAAAAACTTGTAGACAGACTTTGATGACCACTATAAGAACACCTTTAAAAGTTAAAATTCGATAATAATACATTAGTACAGCCTGATTATTAGTTTCCTAGAATAGTGTATATCTGTTTAACATATAATCCTACATTTTCCCAACAAAGCCGATATATGTGGCGAATAATCATGATTAATCCATATACCGATAGTCAAGGATTACGATCATATCAATAGGATACTACTGTACGTGCAACAAGTGCAGGAAATGAGATTTGTCGGCACTGTAGTAATCATTGCAATCTCGGCAGTCCCTCTAGCAATCATTTACAGGATTTGGATTGGACGGAAGTAATTAACAAAACATGTTTGGAAATCGTCCAAAAGAAAGTTTTATAGTTCTGTAGCTTTAAATCTTTTAACGATAGAAATTTCATTCTGCAATTTCTACTGACCGAAAAATTCCTATCAGATTGAAAATCGTTTGCGAACTTTAGCCGATAATTTAAGACTGATAGACATTTGCAAAAATATGAATGTCAAACTCCTGACGTGAGGAATCATCGATTGACGTTAAGTACGAAGCTTTCACCGTATAAAGCAATAACGGAATAAGCAGTTATCCCGAAAAGAGGTATGATTTCACATGATAATCTTTGCCGCACCTTGCGACTTGTGAAACTCAGAAGACCTTCGTGAATGCCAATAATCATTGAGATGCACACTTGACCCAGAACACCTACGGGCCAAATGAAGACAAACCGAGTACACGTCAAGCAGGAGGTGGAACATGGAGGAGAAAGGGAAAGAGAAGATGAGACACGGAATTGGCAAAGGTTCAAGACGCAGTCCGGTTTAACTGAAATACTGCAGTACTCGACTATACATCAAATGCCGGCATCAAGATCAATCAAAATATTGCAGTACCACTCTTATCATGTCCAAGGACGATGATAGACTAACACTAAGGACACAAAGGTGTTATGCTTAATTCATAGGCTTCCTATTCAATAATTATCAATTATAATAATGTATAACACGTACTATGCAAATGAAAAGTTAAGTTACGATAGAACAACGCGTCTTACGTAACAACTACAAAGCGATTTAGAATTTCATGAAGCATTTATTGAAAGAAATATTATATCGTAAAATATGCTTTATCGTAAAAGTCTTAGAGTTTTGATAAATTCTGTAAGCGGTGAGCATAATTTAACGAAATGCAAAAAAAGTAGAATATTATTTTTCATTATTCATTAACATTATTTTTAAAAATAAGTTTCGACAAAGAGGTAGGAATAACACGAGACCATCACGCGAATACGTAAAAGCAGGATTTCCACTCTGATAACGTAAACAGGCTGGCGGTGAACATGCCGGTAACAACGACGAGTCTAACAATGCCAGGTAACAATTCACATCTTGCCGTAATTTTCCTGAAATATGGTGCGGATCAGTTGACGACACGCTTCGTTGTACATGCATGATAGGTGTCTACATTGCCGACTCGAAAACAGGTGCATTTACTCGATGGATAACAGCGGTCAGTCACCCCCGACCATGCAAGCAAAAGACGTATGTCTGACAAACACTCAAAATTCAAAAGCAATCGTTTCATAAGATCATGTAAATATCATACTATTAACATCTCATCAGTTCTCAGGCATGATGTAGTTACAATTTTTACTAATGCAAATGAAAATAATGAGGAATCCTGCAAAAGAACCTCGTTCTTAATTAATGTTTATTTTCACCTTTCGCCATTCTCTTTTCTACCGCCACTTTTAGTGTAGGATATGCCTTGTTTGGAGTAAAGCATATTTGCAGCATCATAAATGCTGATGCTTTGCAGAGGATCTTTATGAAGACATACATTCTCCACTTTTCCGTGAAAACTTGCGGGAACGAGGAACAATGCTGCTTAGATAAGTCATGCTCTAGGCAGTGGGATTTACTGACTCCAATAAACTGGCTTCCTACACATTTTTTCCATCTTTTTTTTCGTTTTTCTCCCTAAGACAGATGTGTCTGGCGCTGCGAAAAAGCGGTAGGGAAGGAAACCGCCTCAACTTTAACACAACTTTCCCCGGATACCTCTTTAACTATTGTCTCCGTGACTAGGCGTAAAGTACATTCTTTTTTAGAGAATTCACACGCTCGAATCGTTCGCATTTCCTGATTACGCGGCAGGCGGATTTGTGTACCGCGCGCGCAATTCCGTGCGAAAAACCATAGAGAACCGTAAAGAAGATGACGTTGAATTCTCATTAATGACAATGACGAATGAAACCGTTCCGCCATAAATGACTCTTCAGTCGGAGGCTCTGTTACGGAAGCATGGTTTGGTAAAAGTGTCTCTGACGGATCGGGACGATTATTTCCGTTTCCAAGGAACCGTTCTAACGGACCCATTGTTCTTCACAAATTTTTATCTCATAAATACTGCGAAGCAGTTCCTACAACTTGGGTCCTTGAATACATTACTGGAGGTCATCCGTAAGCCTTTTTCTATTGGTGCGGAAAGGACAAAATGTCATTATGTCCCTACTAATCCACTGTGGCAAATAGGTCCGCGTGTACAGATTGACCCAGATTCGCATCAGTTCTTATGTAAATTGTCGTTACAATCCGCGAGGACTTCCTGGTGAAATTCTTTTGTTTTTTCGGAAGACCCTGCTCAACGGTTAGATGGTACAATGATGATAGTGCCAGGTCAGAAACGCCGTTGTCGAAGCCCTGTTCTCCTGGCCCGAGAAAGGAGCTATTGACTATAATGCAGCTACGACGGAGGAGGAACAAAGGAAACGCTATACAAACAGACACGTAAAGAAATACCCAAGTATCCGTATCACATCCGTCAAATGACACTCGCGTTTCAATGTAAGGAGAAGGAATCGTAACGCCTACACGTGATTCCGTACGTTCCAACTGTTTTAACCATACACACCGAACAGGAAATTGCACTAAAGAAACTACCACTGTATGTGGATTCAATTGCTTCACTTAGTCACTGAATTAAGCAAAACATTACTAAAAAACACAATGAGTCAGTATAATCTCCAACGGTAAAGTATTCTTAACTGCTGTATGATAAACGAAACGTCATAAAATTTTGGTTTTTTAAGTATCTTTATTCCCATTTTTTAACTACTTGCATTTTTCTATAACAACTCTTCGAAATTAGAAATCTCTATCCGATAAAATGTAATTTTCTTATATGGATAAGATTTTAGTAAGAGTCTTCGGAGATACGTTGACTGAAAAATCTCAAAGAAATCGCTGCGTGAGGTTTCTGGCTGACTGCTGAGGGATCGGGAAGACTCGCGGTTAGACGAATGCGTATGAAAAGCAAGCATTGGACAAGACTTCTTGGGACGACTATACTCCGCGGCCATCTCGACCACCTCACGAGCAAGGGCAAGTTCAACGGTCAACCTCCAGTGACCCGGTAACTAGTTTCTCAACATAAAAAACGGTCGTGCTCCTTTTTAGTCCAACAACATTGTACGAATGAACTGGTTTACTATGCAAGAGACCTGCATAAAACTTTTCTGGTATAGAAAGTTGATCAATAATTTAATTGTCACTAAGAAAACGGTGGCCGACTTTGACTTCGAGGATGTGATCCATAAAACAAGTCCGCGGAGTCTTTCACGTCATCCAAGATATTTTTACCATTCAGTTCGATTAACCAATTTTATCGTTTAATAAGTGAAATTACGAAGTTCTGTTCATGTGCCTGAATTGACTGGATCTGATGTGTTTTTAAACAAGAGTGCCAAATATGGTTCTAGTACGAATAAGGGGGAACTGAGCGACATGGTTTATTACTGATTCCTGACCTCTCCGTGCTCTGAAACTTTTCGTTCGAGAAACCATTTGACCCGTTTCCGTCACGTTCTATATTCCCAAGACCGTTATAACGTCATCGCAAAATTATTTCCTCGCCATGTAATGCGAGAAATTACAAGAACGTATTTCAACCAATCAACGTCGTTTACCAGGAAGGGTAGCTTTAAATACTGTTACTGAGAAATATCCCCTCCCAATTGGAACAATGGAAGCTGTCACTTTTTTTGTCAATTAATATTCCGAATGTAGATGAGGGATTTGCAAAGGACAGTCAGTGACGTAAATCCTTTATACAAATTTCCTTTGAAAGAAACGCTCAACAAATAGCTTGGGAAAGTAAAGACGAGCTTCAAAACCGTATTTGAACCTTGAGTTAGGACCGTTTTCCTCTTTCTAGTACAAGCACCACGAGACAGCGAAAGCTTGTTGCGAACAATTTGTATGGTAAATCGAGCAGGTTCTATTCGACGATCGCTATTGAGCGCGGCAAGTCGACCGTGCAATTTCATCGCTGCACTTGATAGTGAGCGCCAGAACCGAAAATAATGCTACGCGAAACATACCGCGAGTTGACCGGTTTACCAGGTTTTTAAACCGATCTACGAATTTTTCACAATGCCATGGAAAATCTCCTTGTAGAAAACACACAATGGAACTGTGTACTTGATGCAGCAAAATAACGTTCTCAAGTAACAATAAATCGTAAATGGCCATTTCGCTAACATAATCTGTGTTTCCTGAACACAAATATAAAATGAATTATCATTAAATCACAGTTTTGTAGCCAAAACGTACTTGCTGCTTTAAAAAGTAAGTAGCTATTGCGTCCTATTAGGAATTATGCGTCGATTTGAAAATACTGTTGGCAATGTACGCAGTTGATGATGCATGGTTCGGTCCAGCCAGGGTCGAGTATTTGCCTTCTATCGCGTTTGCATAAGCGGGTATTCGTGGGACTATAAGCTGCATATTATCTCAAGAGGTTGTATGCAACACAGACCGATGGTTCCATTTTCGCAGATACACATGGCACAGAACTCATCGAGAATTAGACCAGATGTGTGGATTTGTCAGACGATTACCAAAGGAAGATGGATTCAAGAGGCGGTAGCAGGCACGCCTGTAAGTCTGCTGATAGTTCGCTAACTGTGATGATGCTAATGATACTATTCGGGCACGAAAACAACAGCGTAGAGTCCTCGCACAGCTCATTCAACTTCCGTCTTTCTCTTAATTGTTTGACAGTTACTTTAAGTATTTTGAGTGCGCAGAAGGCAATAACAGGTTCTATATTGGCTGATATGAATCCCAAATACTAAATATGTGTCGCGAGTAGAATATCTCACGGAGTTGAAATTGTTCGAATGCTGCTCCATGAGACATGAGCGATTACTTCACGTATAGAAAAGCAATTCGTCGAATTCCTTTTCCGCTACGTCGACGACACACAACACTTGTAAAAGTGTATCGGATTACCGATTTCCGTTGGCGCATTTTACGACTAGAGTTTGCCAGCGGACATACAGGGACACAAATAGCAGGAAACTTGCAGTCTTACGCAGGTAATATTACGAATATTTCCTAGCTACGTGTATAATGGCAGGGACTACTCAGAGCTGTACGCAATCGAATTATATACGTGAGGAGCTCGACGAATAAGTGGGTAGTGGATGACAGACACAGAAATTGGTATTTGCGAAAAGGAAAGAGAAATTGTTCTCCTATCTGTATTCTTTGCGATAAATGCGTACCTACGTAAGATGCATAACTTTATACGTGTGATGAATGTACACTGCTGGCCTTGTTTCTCGTATGGAAGTACGTTTGTCACACTGACATGACGATCCGAAACAAATACATACGTCATGCATTATGCGTTTATCTTTCCTTTCGTTACGAACAGTTGGTAAAACACAATAGACTATTTTTTGAATCCTTGATTAGAAATTGAAAAAAATTCGTTAATGTTGTATTGAATATTACGATGAACTTTAGCTTTTGTGCAATATTTTTACTTGTGTGAGAAACGGAGCAACGTGTGAAATGTATGGGTTATTTATTTCGTATACGATTAACGCGGTAGTTAATGGAACCGGTTGAATTTGACAGAAATATATGCATTCACCAAGAGAGTGTGGAGAACTGCAGAACATCTGCACTACTGGGTGTAACCCGTTCAGATAAGTCAGATAAGTCTACGCATGCCGGTTGTTGTCAACGCTCAAGGCAATTAATGTTCCTCGGACTGATCTGCATTTACTTAGCTTTGCATTTGAACAAAAATTCTCTGACGTTCCAATGCTACTGAAAAGTACGATTTACATTCTTCCCTAAATATTCTCAACTTGTTACTCGAAACTTTCCTTATTAGGTCAAAATTTGCACAGAGTGGAAAAATTGTTGAAAATATTCGTCTATGCTACTTTCGGAGCTGCATTTAGCAAAACTTTCCTTTCATTTTTCCATGAGTTCTATTAATTTATTCAGCTGCAAACACTTTAAGTTCCCTACAATTATTTAACCACAGTCTTAATAAAAGTAAATTAACCATGTTGATATCGATGTGAATAACGGTTAACCCCTCGATCACGTACGATGCGTCATGGTGGGTCAGAAGATGTTCTACGGTGACCATTTCCAGCATCGACGCAGTCGGTCTTCCACGTAGAAGGAGAAAAACACAGCGCGATGTCGAGGTACCCGAGCCCCAGCAGCTCGTTACTTTCCGCGATTGCAATCTAATACCGGAACGCGCGAGGTAAAGGAAGGATCGTTAAGTCCCTGACGGTCACCGTCGAGTGAAAAGTGGCACCGCTCCGGCGTTTCGCACCCGCGCGATTTTCCCCGCTACTTCCGCATCGTCACGGGATAAAAACACTCTAAGGATTGTACAATAATAACTAAAAAAAACTCCACCCCGCGAAGAATATGGTATGCTCCTTGTAAAGAAACGGCGTCTACCCCGCGCCGGTGCTAGTGAGACGTGAATTTCCTTCGCGTCTTCATGACGAAAGGAACGTTCAACCACAGCAAGAGAAACATAATCATCGCCGACGGTGCTAATTTTCACATCGATTATAGCTTAAATCAATTTATATATTCGCGTGTAATTGAAGTATAAGTCGCATTGTTTAATAAATACGAATTAAATCAATGATTATCACAGTATTGGTTTAGTGTGGGTTTGACAGTGTGGGTTTAATAATCATAATTCTTCTTTATGTATAACAAATTTTTTGTAAAAACTATTCGGTATGGGTTATGGTGGGATCTTTGAGACCCTGACGGATTTGATAACAACTATTATTTATCATACACTACCTTTTTAACAATAATTACCCAGTATCGAGTGTGGTAAGGTCTTTGATACCCTAGCGGACTTGATAATCATAATTCTTCCTTATATAAAACTTTTTTAGTAATAATTATCCGGTGTGGGGTGTGGCAGGGTCTTTGAGACTCTAACGGATTTGATAACCACTACTATCTGTTATATATTATATTTTTAGTAATAATTATCCGGTATGGAGTGTGGTAGGGTATTTGAGACCCCAGAGGAATTGATTTTTTACGTTGTGCCTTGTGTGTCACTATGTCTCTTTTGCTTTTGTAAAGGAGATGAAAACAAGCAACATACTTGTGACTCTTTAACATACTTGTAGTCTCCGACATTTTCATTTAATTCTATAGACGCTTAAAATTTGCGTTAAAAGTACGGAGTCCAGTCGGAAAGTGGGTCAAACTTTGAGGTACCAGCTATGCGACATAGGCAATTGCCGATTGGGCAGTGCCGTCGACTCTGAATGTTGTTTTGACGCACTTTTGTCTAACTGACTGAACAAAGTTGTGACTATTTGAAGTTATTAGACGGTTAACGTAAAACTTGCCTTCTTGGTTGGGGTTGTTTGAATTGGGGTTGGGATGAGATGTCACAGACGACGGCGTTTCATCCTCGGCGACGCCCATCGTCGTTGCTGCTGTTTGCTGATGATGCGTCTCCACCTCCGTCGCCTCTTCGCACCTTTTGAAAAAAGATGAAAAGTCTTTAACAGAATCCCTAACACGCTAGATTGTTGCTGTCTTTCGTAGATAACGTAATCGTTGTATAGTTGGTACATTTTTATCAATGACAGAAGTGGAAAACTGGATACATTTTTCACTGCAGGCCATCACACAGATTTCGTGCCGGTGATTGACCTACCCATGTGAGGCGACACTGCTCAATTGTTTTTGAGCATCCAGCGTGCATTGTTCCGCGTATCGTCGGGATAATTATGGATCTGAAGCCAGTAGTGCGCATATCTACGTACTTCTATGGCGATGCCGAGTGTTGTACGCGTTCACGGTAAAGTTAGTGAAATAGAGAAAACGCTATACGAACTTGAGTAACGGTATATCGACCCTTGACGCCAGCTACCAAATGCCTACTACGTGAATCCTACTATGTGAATCGAAGTGCCTACTATGTGAATCCGACGAACTCACGATGAATATACACGACTAACGCGATAGCAGAAAATTAATGTGATAACATGGTATAAATAAAGTGTGCAAATAGAGTGATTCTTAATTTTATAAAAATATAAACAAGATAAACAAGGTTTATGAATGTTAAACACCTATTAGTCTACTACAAGAATGAATTTTTGCCATTCATGAAAACATGTAAGTTATAATAGGTCAAGCGTGAGCTAGGAGACAAAAAGATATAATATGTAAAATCTTTTGTTTGAGAACTGTGAAAAATTGTGTATGCAAAAGAAACGAAAAATCAAATCAGCCGATGTTCTTCTGAGAATTATACGATATTCGCATGAATCAGAATTTAACCTTGTCCATGAAATTCGTCCGGAGGATAAATATATCCCAGCAGCCCTGAAGATGGAAACTGAAACCCGCAAACTAGGAGCTTTGAAGGCATAGATTTATTTTTGTACCTTCGACAGTGAGAAGGGAAAATGCAAAGGAAATAAGAGACCAGATTTTTTGAAGTATGAATAATTTACGCACATAGGTGCACGAATACATGCAGTAGTAATATCAATAAGTAATATCAATAATATCAATAATATCCTGTAATGTGAAATCTCCAATCATCATTTACCGTATGCGGTTTTTTAGACTCACATACACATAGCTATGAAATATACACATAACTAAAATATGTACGATCAGTATATTTCCCATAGGTAACGGGAATTACGTCGGACTTTTCGAAAAAAACACGATAAAGACTGAATACAAATGTACGTGTAAACGATAAACCAAAAACTATAGTAAAATAACATATTTCCATCATCAAATAATTATATTATCCCAGGTAATACTGATGCGTTTTTTCAACAACATCTCCGGACGAGAGTTGTAGAAAATTGACAGAGCGTAGATCCGTCCTGGAACAAACTCCCTTGACTGCTTTCATATAACTCTATTCGAACTTGTATGCATATATTGCGTGGTTCATTTACATGTATTTATACGGAAATAGTAAATTATCACGGTTAGTTGAATAGTAGTGTTATAATAGTAACCAAATTCGAGCCCTTCTTCTACTTGTACATAAAATAAAAATTACAATAAAACGTAAAATGCGATATTCAGCGTGTATGTCATCAGAAGAATTAGGTATGATCAATGTATATGTGGATCTCAAAATTAGAGATCAATGCTGGCTGAGGCAGAGGCACTTGGGTAAAAGTTTTTAGTAGAAAGATGGAGACAGGCCTTGCCAAAAAAACTCTTATCCAAGGGTATGTACGCAAAACCGGTCCTGTCACTTAACACTCGTCTGGAGCCAACTGCGGCTGGAACGGGTAGTGCATGAGTGTAGTATGTGTGTGCACTCACACGCTTAGAAACGTGGGCACGGAGTTCCAGGCAGAAAGGAGCGCTGTTTCTCGTAAGTGCATATACCTCACGTTCAATTTGGTATGTTTACAATAATAGCCATATATACGTCTCATTGTCTCCCCTGGCAATCGACAGCAGAAACTTTGCATTTGCCGTTCCCCTTGGCTTTGGGCAACCCGCCATGAGAATGGGCAAGAGCATGGGACAGAATTTTGACAGAACCCTTTCCCCAATTCTCGCGATAAACTCGGACGGCATGGGCCTTAGCCTATGGCCCGCTAATGCAAGGGGAAATACTCACATGTTACAACGTCGTGCTGGAAGGCGTCTGCATTCGGGGGCAGAATGTTTGCCGTATGTAGGCCGTACGATCTGTAAAGCACACTATATTCCACTCACTCACTCGCACGCGTTTGCCAAGGAGACGAGATATACACTTGCGAGGCACGGAGTGGCTCGGCAAGTCCTCGCGAGGTTCGCCCCGACGTTCCCGACGTGTTTTACCCGCGAATTCCAATTATTACAGGCTTCCCGCGGGAGTACGCGTCGAACGCGGCCACGTAAGGTCCTTCGTCTGCGTACGATGGCCGGGTTACCCGGGCAAATCGCGGGGATATCGTAAAAATCACGAAAACTACGAGATATTGACAAATACGTCGGCGTCGCGACACCGTCGGCCTAACGTGCCTTCCGCAACACGGTGGCGCCACCAGCCGACCGTTTTTCCACTCATTGTTATGTTTCGCACACGATTTCTTTCATCCACCAAGTTTCTACTGTCTCATTCCTCACGAACCAATAAGTGTGTTTACGTTAATATTTCGACAGAACAGTGGAAAAACGTGCTGTAATATTCGGTACTGTTGTCAGGAAGGTATAGGTTTTGTTCACGGAATTATAAACGCAACAATCAGTAACAGTTTAAAACCATCATCTTAACAAACGTCAACGATAGTTTTCAACGCTTTCATTCAATAATAAATGACTTCAAATTAACTTACGTACAAGGCTCTTCCGGTTCTTTTAGGGTAACTAAATTATCATGCGTATAATTAATCATTGGCGAACAAATTGGGGTTGTAATAAATGAAGAATCTATGTAATCATATTATTCTTCTAATGAACACTTGTTTTTTGTCCACATGTTAAAGCCACAAGATTTTGTAAGATTTATTAGTGTTTAATGTACCGTTGGCTATTTTGATTGTCTGAAATTATAGTCAGTTGTGGCTGTACCAAATGTTTAAAATACAAATTCATATGAAATTTTTCCAAGATTTGTGTAACTTTGCAGAGTTAACCTATGAATTGACTGCACTAGATTCTTAAAGCAATAAATATTAGTTTATTAACATACCACTAAACAGTTATGTATGTCCTTTTTCCAAAGATTTTTCAAGATTGTTGATTTTTTCAGATTTAATTTATCTCATAAATTTCTTATAAATATGGATAATATATTTGGGAAAGAAGATTCTGGCAATGAAAGTGAAGTTGTTGATATTGAAGATAAAGATGAAAGGCAAGATTTATCTCAGAACTCTGAATACAGAGATGGTGAACTTATGAGTACAGAGCATGCAGCTGTAAAAGTAACAATTTTCTTTTCTTTATGAAATATATATTGACTTCATAACAAGGTCTAATCAACTATATCAACTATAGACAGAATCAGATGCCATGAGTTCTCAGTCTCAGTCGGATGGAGAAGATGCAGATATAAATAATTCTACTGTAATCATAGATGAACAAATGGAAATTGTAAAACATGAAATCGAAGGAAAAGAAAAAGAACAGATTACCGAAGATCTTTTTGGCAATGACATTATGTTACCGCATGTAACACCAACCACTATTAAAGACAGAAGAGAAAGTAAAGAAAAAAGCAAAAGGGAATTAGAGGAGGAAGAAAGGGAAAAAATGCAGTATGTATCTTATATAAATACTTAGAATTATTGTAAACTCAAGTATTTGTATTGACTTATTGAAACACAGATTCATGTCTAAAACTTTTTTCAGAGTGTTGGTGTCCAACTTTACTGAAGACCAACTGGATCGATATGAAATGTATAGGCGTGCAGCATTTCCAAAAGCAGCTATTAAAAGGGTACATGAGGAGTTATACTACTGCTGAAAAGAAATATAGCTTTATTTTCACACTAAAAAAAAATTGACTTTCCAGATCATGCAAACTATCACAGGGTGTTCAGTATCTCAAAATGTAGTCATAGCAATGTCTGGAATTGCCAAAGTGTTTGTAGGTGAAATTGTGGAAGAAGGTATGTTTTGGGTATATTTTCACTTTTGTATTATTTATTTTGTAAATAGTTAATTTGTATATTATCTTTTTTTACATGAAGCACTTGATGTAATGGAGGCTCACGAAGAAACAGGTCCATTACAGCCAAAGCATTTGAGAGAAGCAGTCAGAAGATTAAGACTTCAAGGACAAATTCCTAATGGACGTGCGCATAAAGCATTTTTCAGGCTATAGAGTACAATTGACACACACTCTCAAGTTCTAAGATATTATTGTAACTGTACTTTGACTGTACAAGAGAATTGTGTAAGTTATTCAAACACGTATGATAAGATGCACAATCTCCTACTGTAAATCAATTTGCATAATGTGCGAAACTCAATCATTAGAGTATGAAAGGAAAAATGGTAGAGACTGATAATTGTAGAATGTACAGATATTATTTTTATCAATACCGATAAATTTGTATTATAATGTCCCCTATTTTTTGTACAATGTATTGTAATTTATTATTATGTGTTGAACAATTGTTAAATAGTAAATAGTGTGTAGTTTGTTCACGGTATCCCATCGAACGTACGTTATTTTCTGATTTCAAAAAAATAACGAATTGCGTTCAGGAAATAATTGGAATTTGAGTTTGTTGTTCAAATCGATATATAAATTTATACAACACGAGTTATTGCGTTAATGTTTAGCACGATATTCGGTATTTGCTCACAAGCAAACAGTTCTGATAGTTACTTAAAAAATTATAATTTAACGTAATAATATAAATTAAATTTAGAATCTTCTGTAGCTTAGTTGCAGCTTATAAACAATTTAATCAAAATGTATTTTAACCAGATCGGCAAACGTGTGTATTTCATCTACCTTCAAGTTATTAAAGTGTACAGATATGTCAATATCACGTGTTAAACAATTGGTTTAACAAGGTTACATTTAGTGTTTTATGTCATAAAGTTTCTGATCTTTATATATGTAAACCTCCTCACTTTTGAAAAACTTTTTCTGCACAAAATATCCTTGTAATTGAAGCAAAAGCATGATATGCAAGTATTATCCGCGTTGATCCTAACGCATTGTATGATCTTCGTAATTCCTAACAATTCTACCGATAATACCATTGCACGGAATTATAAAAAAGAATTAGATACCAATCATACTACCCTGAATATGATGCACAACTGTTGTGCATCGGATGTGCACTATCAAAATAATACTATTGGGATAACTTTTGAAGGGAATCCAAAAGTGAATGTATCTCTGTATCCTCGTTTGCGCAATGAGAAACGAAATAATGACGAAGATGAATCTAGTAAAAATGAGGACGACTGTAAGCAAAAAATTATTTGAAGATTATCGTTGACTGAGAATGGGGTTTTTGCAATAGGAATAAGTATAACGAAGTTTTAGAAAATACGGTAATGTTACATGTTTAAAAAATCAATTTTTTAGACGGTGATCCTTGGGACGAGTGGAGCAATTGGAGTGCATGTAGCGTTACTTGTGGCACTGGACGTAAAGTACGTTGGCGTCATTGTTTATCAGAAGATTGTACAAAAGGACTGAAGAGAGCACAAATTAAAAGCTGTCGGCTTAAAGAATGCGAATCTAAAGGCATACTTAATTGGCTAGGGATCAAGACGTCACGCTAAGCGAAAAAACATCAAGTTTCCTATATAAAAATCCAATATAAAATTCAAAACATTAAGCCCCAGTTTTTATTATATAATGTGAAAAAATCGTTTGACTTTATAATGAAGATTGACCCATATCCGTCAGGAGTCAATTATTTCACACAGTTGACAGCAGAAAGTTTCAAATAAACACGTAAATGGATTAATGTTGTTTAACACGCGGAAAGTAATAAGCAAATTTATTTTATTTTCAATATTCGCCACATCATATTTTGGTGTGTCGGCAAAAGGCGAAAGTGGTTTCTCGAATGATTCTTTGAATACAAAAGATAAAGATACTTCGGTATCGTCACTGGTGCTGTACAAAAGGAAACCAGATGTACACACTAAAGCTGGCACCAATAGTTTTGCCGAATCTAAAGTAAATAATAACGATGTTAAACCTGCTGAAATCACCTTCAAGAATAATAAAGAAAAAATAGCTGTTAAAAATTCTGCGGAAATTGGTGCAAAAGACTTGAAAGAATTAACGGATTGCATTTCAAAAGCACCGAATTATTTATCAATAAATCAACACGGGTACGTTTCATATTCCTCGTGATAATTTTGAGGTAGTAATGCAATAAACGAAATGTGCAAGATGTCATTATCATTTCAAGTCGATAGTCGGGTTTCAGACACGATTGCAAATGAGACAATTTAAATCGGGTTATACATTAAGAATGCGGAAACGAATATATCAAAGAAACAAGAGCAAAATCCATTGAGCAATAAGTTCCAATTTCTTTGCGTATTTAGCGTGAAAAAAGAGAATGAAGACATCGAAGATGAATACGCTAATGACAGCGGAGAATACGATGAGACCAAAGGTGAAAACTTTCCTAATATATTCAGCACAGGGAACGACGGTGATGATACCGCTGAAAATATCCACCAGTATAATAAACGAGCAGGTAAATTAATTATATGACATGTAGAATACTATCCACAATGAAAGGTAATAATTATTACGTATTTATATAACAATCATACATATTGCTACTTTATGTATCTAGTATTTTTTTTATTACGGTTCAGTTTGTGTAATAATAACAATAACTGGAAAGTACAAATGCATCCTTTTCCGATGTGTGTTAATGCATTAAACGCAATAACTCCGGACACACGTTTCACATGTTGCAATACGTGAAAGTAAGGTTCGCTATCAAAGGTCTAAAGGTGTACACATTCTTAATTCGCTAATATATTTACACTTGCAACCTACGTAAACGTGCCGGAACCAGAGGACATAATAAATGATTCTACCTTTACCAATAAAATACGAACTGTTTGGTTGATCGTGGGACTTTCTCCGAGACCGGTTCGAATTCTACCTTTCTGCACTGTATCAAAGCACAAGGTCGGTTTTAAGCAATATCGCTCGGTGGGTCATATAACCAATGGAAAATTCCGAAAGGTAGCTCTCGGATTGGAAATTTCAGTGAGAAACGTCCCTCCGGCCAGTGTTCTCGGTCTCCTCTTGATGAGAATCTCTCACCGAAATATTTTAACGACAGCGTAATATACTAGTTCAAATACTGAATGATTTATTATTGTAGTTACTAAGAAATAATTCTACCGTCCCGGATGCTAAGATAACTTCAAATGAGGCAACGGACTTTTCCATTTTCTTTTAACATACTTTTCTTAACGTAACTTTCACACGCGTTTAGCGAGATGCCGAAGCCATTCCTTTTGACCGTTTCCTCGAATGGTCGTAATTAAGTCAGAGGAACATTGGTAGATTATGAAACATCATTCCTATAGGGAGAATAGACCGACAGGGTCCAAAGATCTGGGACCAGTGGGGTAAATGGTCTAGTTGCAGCGTTACGTGCGGCGTTGGAAAACTGACGAGATGGCGACATTGCACCGGCGGAAGTTGTGCATTAGGCGAGAAAGAAGCTCAACTGAAGACGTGTACCTTTGCAGCTTGTTAATAAATAACCCGGACCCCATACATATTATATAGAAATAGCGCCATTCGTAAATAAAATGTGATGTGGAAGATCAAACCTAAGCACTATTAATTCTTCATGTCTCATTTAAAATAGGGAAACAACCAAAAGTTTGGGATCAATGGGGTAAATGGTCTTGCTGCAATACTTCTTGCGGTCCAGGAAAATTAATCAGGTGGCGTCACTGTGTTGCCGGGGGATGTGCGTCTGGCGAAAAAGAAGCACAGCTCAAGTCCTGCCAAATACAAAGTTGTTGATCCAACGTTAAATTTTTGTACACAGACACATCAAATGAGAAAGCATATTGTAACAAATTCATGTATTCTCATCTTTTAACTATTCATTTTACACAATTTGCTGTGCTGTCCCTTATAAAACATACAAAGTCATGCCTTTTGTAATAACAAATAATCTAGTTTCTATTATGCATGCATCACAGCTGCAAGGTGAAGGAAGGATTGTTTACTGTTTTTCAAAGTATTCATCAGCCCTGAAAATTGTAGGTGCTTCATATATTGGTAGTCTGTTTGTTATGACAGGTTCCTGTGGTTTTTTCTGAAAATAGTAAATTAGGTCATTCCACTGTGATTTTAGAACTTGTTTGTATATAAAATTGAATCTTACAAAAAAAGATAAAGGTTTTAAAATCCCAAATAGCTTATCCGTTACACCAAATTCAGCCTCTGCATTATCTACAGCATTTTCTAAGGCAGACAGATCTGTATTAGCTCTAGCAACAATGTTTTCTAATGCATCTATGCGTTTGAAGAGCTTAATCAGTTCTGGTCGCAAAGTCTGCAATGTTGGGATATGTCCACTTATGCATTCTGCATTTTCCATTTGAACCTTACAAAAGAAAATCCTGTCATTATAAGATTATAATATCCTATTATTATACAAAATAATGGTTAATGTTATTATTTAACCATTCCAACAATAGATTCCACTTCTTCCAGTCGCATCATCAAGTCCTCTACAACATCATGAATTGTTTTCATCTAAAAATTTGTGCATACAGCATGAATACCATAGACATATTTTTAATAATCAAAAATGTACTAATCTTCCAAACAATCTCATCCAATAATTTCAGAGGTTATGTAAAGTAATACCTGACTAGATAAATCAACTTTTGCATAATCTGCATAGTCCTTGGCTAACTCTTCGATCATATCAAGGTGTGATACCGACATGAGGATATTATGAATAAAATAACTCACAAAGTACAAAATATCCCGTGTTTATAAACAATTGGTGCAAATGTCTAATGTTATAGTTTCATCAGATAACAGCATGTAAACAGCACGCGCCAATGTCCATGATACAACGTGCACGTCACCGTTCTATTGTCACGTTTTACGTCATATTCCAATGTCATTAGGCTGGTATAACAAAGAATTTCTTGCAACCACTGAACCTTGTAACCATCTGAATAGAATTAGCTTCGATATGCAGTATCCTGGTCCATCTAAATTGGAGGAACAAATGGCTCCAAAATGGTGAGCTAACGAGTTATTTTGAGGAGCTGGCAACACTGGATGAACATACGACAACAACGGATGAAACCCGCGAACTTTTTTTATCATTATAATCTTTCGAACTGCAGAATACCTTTTTTTTAATATGATCTGAATCTATTGCACTGTATACATATTTTGATCCATGCAGAGGATACGTTCTATGTCATACTTTACGGTCGTTATTTCTTCCAAAAATGTGTCTGACCACATAGGGTTTCGCGGGAAGTTACTACTTGCGAAAGTGTGCGTGCACTAAACAGTTCTGGTTCCAAAATATTCGATGTTGTGAATTATAAATGATGTTTTAGTTTCCAGCTAAATATTGTGTAAAATTATTTGCAAACACATGTAAAGTTAATGTTATGTATACTATCCTCGATTTCTATTATATTCGTTCTATTGTAAATTATGACGTGATACACGATTTCTACTGCGTACGCTTTGTTATAATTTTTATCGTTTATTACGCCGTGAAATTGCGCTGTAATGTCAGAGTTACAAGATGGTTTGCTATATAATAGCCATGTGACAAACTTTCAACGTATACAGCGCTTATTTATATTAATTTTCACCTATATGCATTAATCATTGTAGTGTTAGAAATATTTTACATCGGAAAGATTTCGGCTACTTTAAATTTATTGCCACTTTAGTAGGTTCCACAAGCTGTTGAATTTTAATGTATGCAAAACCAACTAGCAAAAATTTAGCAATGACCATGAATTCACAGTCAATTTAGTGTGAAAATTATATAACGCAGTTATCGGTGCTGATAATTTCACATTCCATTGTTTGTTTACCATTGTCACACAGAAAATCGACCAGTCTTTATATATATATTATCATTTATTTACCTGTTATTTTAGTCGCCCATTAATATGTGATTTTTGCAAAAAATTGTTTTGAACATCTGTGCATCAGCTACGAAAATATGATGGCAATTAAATTTCTTTTTGTGCACCGGTCGTAGTATTTATAATACAAACAACTTAACACTGGAAAACTTGGCAGTTTTTATTTTGTTGAAGAAATCATCATCATTAGGCACATGAAAAAGCTGCCGCACTACATGTGCAATTCAAATTACGTAAGTATGATGTACGCAATGGAAAATCTATGTGAAGAAAGTATATCGCAACGCTTTAGCACAGTAAAATCTGCGAAAGTCAGACAAAATTGATTACACCTAACCATAGCATTTCCTGTACTTAACAAATTGTTGCAACATGACAAATGGGTTTTGTCGCAATATCTTTTCGTTACTGCAAAACTTGTATTTAGGTTTAGACTAATGTTAATTTATTACATACTTTTTCCCACGGAGAAATCCACGAATAGATCGCATTAGTGTCTGGCGACATTTTGCATAATTGTTTTTTAAACATTCCATCAAGATGTAATTTGATGATAAGTGTAATTTGCAATTGTCAGTGAGAGTCTTTTTTTACACCCGTGCAAACTTGTTTCGTTAAGCCTGTATGATTCTTTTGATTTTGTAATGGCAAGGGCTAATTGTGAAAGTGAAAAGTTGTCCGTAATCTTCGTTCTGTCTTTCTTTTGCTTTCATTACTTTTTGTTAAGGTTATTACCACGCAATCAGAATTGCAAGAAATAAGCAACAGACTTTTTGCAATATTTTAATGACGGATTAAATAAACGTGAGGATTATTTTCGCAGTTGCATACATACGGCATACACAGTTCAATACTTACGCAGCGACATGTGATTTATTGATCGCAATGGAGAATTGAAGGTAAAATCGAAATGTTACGAAGCACATTTGAATCTAGAATACGCTGACCAAAGAACGTTAAGTTCACCCCTGCAAACCAGTTTTATCATACATAATGCCAAGTACATGGTGTAGTCGCTGCAAAAGCGATGAAGTTTTTGTTTCTTGAGGGACATGTATAATTACATATTGAGTTAACCATGGTAGGTCATTGTGGTCAGTCATATATTTCACATTCTATATATTTTTAGAAACTTCATTATATTTCCGTGCGTTATATCTACGATCATGATTCGCATATTGCAACATAATCACAATCCTTGGAGCTATGGAACACCTGACCACAAGTGCTGAAATGTGCAAATCAAGCTACTCGTGCGAAATGCCCTTGCAGAATATTGTGCATTTTTTGCAACCTGTGCTTTAACGATTCAAGAAACAGAATAACTACTTTGCCGCTTGTGCATCATTAGTTGAAAAACCGTAATTGCGATTGTACATAAATTGTGGTTATTATTGACGGTTTTGGAGGTCCACGAAAAAAGCTAACTAACGGAAAATAAAGAATTTACAAAGTGAGTGTGAGTTCAATGTTTTAAGATCATGAACATCGACTAATCCTTACTTTTTCATTGGTTCCCATTGAGTTTTATATTGTTCTGCTTATTACATTTTTTACCGCATCTTTTTTCCCGAGTCCTCATACATCAAGGATGTTACCAGATCATAGTATCGCGAATAGCATGGACTTTTTATTCGTATTCTTTAGAAACTCTTATGTCTAGGCATCAAATGCTTTAACATTAATTCATTTAAAAATCTGTCAGAAATTTTGTATCCATTTTAAAATTCTAAGTTTATTCTGGGATAGGTATAATTAAACTGTATCTTTCTTATAAAATGTAATTTGGATTTTCTTCAGCAAGTAGTTCTTTCAGCTACATTTCCAGTTATTAGTTTGAAGTGGTTAGCTTTGAACCAAATATGCACTTTGAATATTGTCTTTTACGCAAATGCGTCACATGTATGTTGTATTTCTTCTACTCATATCATTTTTGCATGGTTGCATTTAACATTCTCGGGCATTGGTATTTATTGAAATAGAATGCCTTTCCTGTTGTGAGCAATTTTCGAAAAACGGTACATGGTTCGTAGAATAGTACTTTTATGCTTAATAATCAATTTCAGTGGGAGAAAAGTTGCTTTGAGTAAAGTATTGACAAGTTAATGAAATTTTAAGTTGTTTTCGCTATTCTACCGAGAATACATAGGCACAGAAAATACCTAAAAAACATAGACTAGTGAAAATGAGGTATAATCTTGGTACAAGCACCGTAATATACTTTGTCGGGTCCTTAACATTTTAACAAATTTCTCTATATGTCAGCAAAGTTTGTTTCCCTCCTGTATTAATTTATTTTCAACCTCTTCCATTCACCTTCATTTACGGCTCAATCTCGGTGATAAATCACGTTTCCAAAATCCATTACATAGTTTTTCTTGGTTCACGCTGAACAACATCTACTGAGAGTCGCTCCTGTTGTAAACCTACGCTCGAAATGTTAAGATTATCATATATTGATGGATTGGGTGATCTTGACGGATGGTGCCCGGAACAGAAGAGGTCGTCGAAGGTGCGTCATTATGTACGAAAAATCCAAGTTCTCCGAGAAGCGGGCACATTAGACTTCGTATTCGTTTCTTGCAACGTCCACCTGTCGAGGTGGCGGGGAAAAAAAAAGCGGATGAAAAAGCCGAAGTCAGAGATATTTGTCTGCTGCAGGTCGGCCCAGGTGGGGGAGATCGCTAGACGTTGAACGGCAAGTACTACTCCCTGCACGGTCTACTCCGGTGCTCAGTGAGTTCGTGAGCTCGGTTCGTGATTCATTCTCATTTACGTAGGACCCTTCGCTACTGTAACACGATCGCTCGCGCGTTTACCGTTCGTTGCATCGCGATTCACCGCCAGACCGACCTTCCCCGCTGAAGGATTTTATTCCCCGAAGCACGTCGAAAGGTGCGTCAAACATGACACTCTTTCTTTCATTTAGGGCAATCCGCAAAACGTATCATTTGTAACACAGTTATCACGAATTATTTAACACTAAACTTTTATTTCTCGTAGATTATTCAGAGTTGTGTACATTCTCATTTCTTTCCTCTGCATCGATCATTGTTGCGACAGTTTCTTTACTGTCATAGGACTGCTTTATTCGCTCTTATTATTTCGATTAATGTTATACGTCTGCCCGGCTCTGTGTTACGGTTCGCTGCAATTCCGCTATTCATTTCCAAAGAATTTGACTTCTTCTCTGCACGCGAGAACCGCGTAACTTCACCCCCCCTTCCTACAATTTATTTAATCTGCACAAATATTTCCTACTCACCACTCTATTATCAATTTTTTTACATAAACGATACTTTTCCTAATTATATGTTTTTCTAAATATAAGATATGCAATGTCTTTTGCATACAATTTGCATCAGTTCGTTACAAGGTTAGATCCTGAGATTGATTATCTGATTAACGAATAAATATGGTTAATCAGCTGCGAGCTTGTTTCCAACACAATTGAAAACGAATATCAGAATAAATGATAAAATATTGCCGTCTTTCTTAAAAAACTACGTTTAACCGATCGATTGTTGGATTAATTACATTTTGTCAAAGATTAAGTAATGTGCCAAAGACTGATGGTATCTCTTCACACGAGGTTCTGCAAATCTCAATAATTTTTCAATAAATCTCAACGCATCATCTATGCCGTAATTATCATATCCGTTGTGATAAAAGAGCGGTCTATGATTAAAGAAATCGCAGGAGATGAATTCATGTATCAACAGTACCCAACGACCTTCCCACCGTAGGCCAACTATTCGCAGTATTGCTTAACACGGATGATCTAACGAAGACCGCTGTTTCTTCTGAATTTCGTCCGGTCCATTTAACCCATAACCGGCATCGTTGTAACAGCGAGGTAAACGCACATGATAGACAATCGTTTCGAAACAACCATGACTGGCAATACGAGCATTCATATTAGATCAGGTACAAGGTTGGCCGTTAGGAGAAGTGGAAAACCGTCCCGCCTTCGTAAATACTTTTCACCCCAGCACGCGCAACGCATAACGTTCTTATAAAACTACTCGGTGTATCATTACGTCGTCGCGTAAATAACACGCTTAGACGATAGATGACAATTAATGAGGTGAAAAAATGTGCACACAGGTTTTTACAGGGCAGTATTAAAAGTTCTTACGAGCGTTTGGTCTCCTGTTAGTGTTGTTAAAGGACTTCAGAGTTGTTAAAGGAGGAATTCAGAGAATGAATTTCAGGAAATTGACGGAAGTACTTTTTCATTTTAATTATGTATCGGCCTGTCGGTGAACGATTATTTCTTTGAAGGTTACGTATGAGATTTTTCTTTCTACCAGGTTCGCGTGATTAGCTGTAAAGAGTCTAAAGTACGACTGATTCTGACATGGGAAATAGAAAGTAAGGTCCAATATTGCGTTTGCAGGCTAATAGCGAAACCTCATTTTCTTCACATATGCAAGAACTCACAACTGCACGTCCACGCGTGTGTTGTACTTACGATCTACGCATTGCACTGTCCATTTAATAAACATAAATTTGATCTTATTTCAAAAACCATATTACCAATATAAAGAAAAAGACTTCTATGAATGAAATGAATTTTAAAACGCTCGTTTTGTAATACAATCCATAAGTCACGGTTCGTCCATTTGATATTCGATTTAACGTCGTTTTCACCGCTTCTAGGGAAAATAATTATTTGCTCGGTTGAAAGCTTGCCTTTCGTGACCCGGCGAGATGTCAGCTAACCGGTCATTAAATGTCCTACGTGCATAGCATTCGCGGCTTAGACAGAAATCAGCTATTGATCTTTGGCGTAAATTTATTTAGCTCTTTCCACGCCACGGAGAAACCCGCAAGACCCGAGGTTTATCAAGCGATCAGCTAGTGGCGTAGGTCAGGGAACTCGCCGGAGCGAAGGACCTTCTCCGCTCAGAAACCATTAAATCGCCGGTTACTTGACGACATTCCGCTCCTTCGTAATTCCACCGTTTGGTTTATGGCATTTTTGTAAACACAACCTACTGCTCGAAAATTTCTACAGCTCCAAAATAGCACCTTTTTGAGTCATTAGTGAAAAGAATAATGTTTGCGTATTATACATGTAAATATAGGTAATACGTAATAGGTACGTAATTAAATACTTTTCATGTCCCTTCATGACTCGGAGTGTTTTGAAATGGCGGGATTTTACTTTCTTTCATTCAAGAATCCAGCGTTATCTTGATGTCGCACTCATGTTTCGTGTGTTCATCTCTCTAACTTTCGTGTCAAGTATTTCGAAAACGTGTCAAACGATTCCGATGGCACACACACTAATTGTAAACCGTGTCAAAAGGCCGTTCTGCCTAATCAGTGCGTTACGTTGATCGATACCGAAAGAAAAATTATGCAAGTACATAGAAAGCTTGGAAAAATGTGTTTTATCCTATTAAAATGAATTTTACTTCTCAGCACCGGTCGTTTAACACGATTTTTCTTCGTGGTTGATTAAGCAATTATTCTAGTAATACGTATTATGTAAATCGCGTTCTATCCAAGAATAATTCTTACATTGTGTTTCTAAATTCCTATGAAACGAGGTAGAAAGAAGTTTTCACATAATTGCTCGTGATCGTCGGCCGTAGTGTATAATTATTTTTCTGTAAACCCACGCACAATCCCGACTAAAAATTCAACGTCGGTGACGTAATTTAGCCGATTTTCCCGTTGCGATGTTTTGTTTCCATTGGATTGGACGGTCAGAATACACCATGGGACTCTCAAGGATACTTTCACCATTCACCATACCTGCATCCATGCATGGCATTTCTAAGGTCAGAGCCATAGATCAGCAGACTTGCTTTCTGGACAATTTTCAAGCCACAAACCAGAAACACCGGTTCCGCGATTTCTACTGCAATGCCCCGATGGTTTTGTTCGTATATCTATCAACAATTCTGTATTACTGTATTAGCAAAACCTAAGCTTAGGCGACGAATGCCGACAGACAATGAATTTTTATAATACGCAGAAAGCAATAATAATAATAATAATAATAATAATAATAATAATAATAATAATAATAGTAATCATTGTGATAATTCTATGTGCACTGAAATAAAAAATTCATTCTTATAAAGCACCATGTGCAAAATACAAAAAGAAACTATGACGTTACTATAAAATTTATCTAATATTTCTTGCAGTTATTTTCCTGCCCGTTGTTATACCTCGTATGCGTAATGACGTTGCATAATGTTCCAATTAACTTCTTGCCCTTTCCGCTTGTACCGAAAACAGTTCTCTAACGACAGTTCTCCTTATCATGAGAAAACTGTTCCTATTTGCGAACAATAATCACCTGAATGCAGTGTGTCCGTCGACATTGGCACATAATAATTTTTCAGGTTACATATATCTGAGTCCTTTTCATTTTGACCCAGTTTTTGCCGATACAAAGATCCTTGAACCAAAACAATTTTATCAACGTCCGTTACGTCATGGGTTTCTGCCTCAAGGGAATTCACTGTAAAAATCGTCTTAATAATCTAAAGTTCAGTGAAATGATCATCGCGAACTTTGATCACCCATTCGCGAAGAACTGAACAAGTGTCGGTGACAAGCTGTACTTAGATTAAGGAATTTATTTTTATTTAAATATGGCATTGTAGCTTTTTTCACGTGAAATCGAATTTAGGTGAAATCTTTTACGTGATATGAATAATAATATATGGTCCCCAAAAATTGAAACTGTTGTAAATGCAACTGATGTAAGAATAGGCCGGAAGTAGTTGGTAATTATACGTCACATAAATTGTACGTAATCTCGAGAAAGTCTATACTCGTAGACCATAAAAAGGGTCGAGAAAGTCTATATCATAGTGAATGGATAGACTGGCCAGGCTTATCCGGTTGAATGGATGCCAGATTTTATATAAACTCCATTTTTATCTGAATTTTATGGACACGCCCTATCTAATGGACTATAAAAAAGAGATCGATAAAAAAATGAAAGTATAATTACAACAAACCTAATAAACAATTTCTCAAGTGGGTATCGTTTTTATTTTTATTCCATTACCCTGACGTGATTATTGTAATTTCCAGTTATAAATATCACACTAGAAGTTTCGTTAATCGAAATATTCACTAAATAGACGTAGCGCAATCGCTCGATTTCCGATTGAGTTCAAATCCGCCTTTCACCGATCTTCACTTCTCGTCTGAACTGATATTGCGTAAGTTACCTCCGAGCAGTAGATACGATCCTATGGTAGCATTTGTAAATGAAACTCGGTCATTTAAACATACCAAGACTGCACAATTCCCCGCGAAAACAGTACCACGCACCACTGAATTATTTAGACAAGAAACAGCAGATCTGGTCGTAATATTAATGACGTGATATTAATGGTATAACTTTACCGGTTTTTATTGGCCGTTTTATAAAACTATGCTTATCCATCTTTCGCGCAGAAACTAACGTCCACTGTTTATTAACGTGCCTAACGTAACTAGAAATGATCGTACGGTCGAATACTTTTACGCAGCTGTGGGTCAACGTAAATTATAGTTATCATTTGGCGTGTAAGTTACGGCCGGATTTCAGGCTGTCACGCTTGACGGACAATGATCGTACATTATTTGAGCATGACGGCGAGAGTAAGCATTACACCAGCCTTTACAACTCACTCGCTTTCGCGGGCTTTAATTAGCAAGCCAACACGAAGTTCTGCCACAGGATGGCACGTGTATGTCCTAAACACATACACGCGAGAAATTACATAACTTTATAGTAACATTATTATACGTATTATGCTTAAACTAAATAATAATAACGACAACTATGTCACTGGTACGCTTTTTAAATATTTTTATTACACACTTACAAGGTTAAATTAACATATTGAAGAAATAACGCTGCTTAGGTACGCCCTGATTTTTATTTTGACGTAATTGGGAGAAATTCAATTTAGTTGTGTAAATTAAATACGCGTGTAATTAGGTACTTTTTTACGCAAGTTTCATAAATACGTATAATTCTTAAGGGGATAATAGGATTAACTTTCGAATGAGCTAACTGTATTGCCTGTCCTTCACACACACGTACATACACATCTCCAGTGAAAAGTAAAGGCTAAGGTTGTTCTTCTTTCTCGTAACTACTTTAAAGTCTTTGAGACGCTAATTCTTATGGGTTTCTGCGCAATCCTTCAACTTGACGTTTAGTGTCAAAATGTTTCGTATTCGTGCGCATGGGCAGTTAATAAATTCTAACGAAATCTTCTCTCCTTAAGAAAACATTAATCGTCATAAGCATTTCTTTTACGAGCTCTTTATTTTAAGTTACAGATAAGTTTATCTTTTTTTTTGAGAAAAATTTCATTCATCATTTATTGCATCGAAAATGTTTGATTTGTTTCAGGATACAAGCATGGAGGAGTTATCCGAAATCCAAACCTTTTACACAGGGAAAACTATATTCATAACCGGGGGTTCCGGGTTTATGGGAAAAGTCCTAATAGAAAAATTGCTTTATAGCTGTAGCGAGCTGGACAAGATTTACATGTTGATAAGACCGAAAAGAGGTCGTACTCCGGAGCAAAGACTCGAAGACATGTTTAAATTGCCCGTAAATAGAAAATTTTGCTTAAATTATTACTGCTTTTTTTTCATTCTTAGATTCCTTTAAGTAAATTGCCTTGGACTTTTACCTGTTGATTTTAGTAACATATCATTCGCAAGTAAGGTTTTGAAACTGGTATCGCGATCTGATTTTTTAGATGTTCAATCGGATGCGGACTGAAAAACCTCACGTCCTGAAGAAACTGATACCGCTCCTCGGTGATGTAACTATGGAGAACTTGGGACTCACTGACGAACAGCGTAAACATTTGATAGACGAGACGCATATAGTGTTTCATTGTGCCGCTACTCTCAGACTCGAAGCCAAATTGAAGGATGCTATCGAAATGAACACGGTAAATTACTCCGTTTTAATTGCCACGCTGTTGCCAGTTCAATACTCAATACAAAGCTATATTTAGAATAGGCCATTTAATTTTATCAGAATTTTTACCAAGTTTTCAATGAAAAAAACTGACTCGGTCAATAGAACCCTTGTTATTGTAGTGCATGTTTTTCAGATAGTTATGTTAGTATATCAGATAGTTAGTAATATCATTAATTTCTTGTGATTCGGCCAGGTGAACGAAATTTCTAATGACGAATCTAAACGTACGGTAAACCGCGTCGTCATTCGTTGTCTTTGTCCTTTCAGACCGGTACGCAACGAGTGTTGGATCTATGCAAACAGATGAAAAGTCTGAAGGTCTTCCTGCACCTCAGTACGGCTTTCTGTCACGTAGACCAAGAGGAACTCGGCGAGAAGGTCTACGATGCACCTAACGATCCTCAAGATATTATGAGACTTGTCCAGTGGATGGATGAGAGTGCAATTGATCTAATTACGCCCAAGTAATTCATTTTACGCCTAGAGAAACGGCATTCCAAACGACCTTCATTGAATTTCCTATGACAAACGAGTTTTTACTCTGCGGTTAAATATGCCAAGTTCACTTATTATCATGATAATTATTCCTCTATTTAACTCATGACAGTTCTGCATTGTTTGTTAGATGTATTAACGAAGACATTTATCTGGTCGTAGATTGCTGCATCCGCACCCTAATACGTACACGTACTCGAAACGTTTGGCCGAGAAACTCGTGGCCGATGCTCAAGCAGAAATGCCCTGCGTCATTGTCAGACCATCGATTGGTAAATACATTTGCATATCAACTTCAAGAGAACATGTAAACTTTGTACGAGATGCTCGAGTAATTTATCCATATTGATAAAGACTTACATTATCGTGTTTTTACTTGTCTTGGAACTCTTCGTAAAATATGACGATAAAGTTTCAGCAACCTATGTTTGAACGAAATTGTGTTTTGTACAGTGACGCCAGCACATCGCGAGCCTTTGCCTGGATGGGTAGACAATCTCAATGGACCAGTGGGTCTCATTGTCGGCGCTGGCAAAGGCGTGATAAGATCAATGCATTGTAATGGCAGTTATCACGCCGAGGTCGTCCCCGTAGACATCGGCATTAATGCAATAATTGTCATTGGCTACAAGATTGGCAACAGCACGGAGAAGTAAGCCTTTAAATACAGATCTAAATTCAGTATATTAAGTACGATGCCTACCGAAGAAAAACATTTTATAAAGAGACTACAAGACTTGGAAACGAGTTCTAACAATTCGTTATTGTATTCGAACCGTAATACTTTCTATTTCTTGAAATATTCAGTTTCGATAATACGGTTGTTTTCTTCGAATTAGCTGACGTTCGACCGTACAACATTTTGACGTTTCATGTTTGTTGACAGGCCGGAGAATATACCAGTGTACAATATCACCCAGAGTGGTGTGATGCCATTGACTTTTGGCGAAATACTGGAGAAAGGTCGCACCATCGCCTATAAATATCCCTTCGAAGGTGCTATTTGGTACCCAGACGGTGATATACGCAGCAGTAAGTTCGTGCACAACCTCTTCGTGTTCTTCTTCCATATCATCCCGGCCTACTTCATCGACTTCCTGATGCTGCTGTTCCGACAGAAGAGATTGTAAGTCTTCCTGTCCTCGTGGTTCGTCCGACCAACGGAAATTTCTCTTTCCTGCGCGACGAGTAACCCAGAATAATTCTTGCATTCACAACAGTAAACCTGATACACCGAATACAAATTTCAATTAAGTGCATTAGGAATATTTTTTACGTTTCCCTCTTTCACCGAGTTTTTAATACATCTACTTACCGTAACTCTGAGTGCAGTGATTCGTGGAATTTTTCACACTTATTTTTCGCCCTTGCTACAGCATGGTGCGGATTCAGAAACGGATATCGGACGGTCTTGAGGTCCTTCAATATTTTACAACGCGGGAATGGATGTTCCACAACACAAACTTGCTACAGCTGATGTCCGAGATGAGTCCGCGGGATATGGAGCTTTTCGACGTGGATTTCCTGAAAATCGACATTCTAGAATACTTCAAGACGGTCATTCTCGGTGCGAGACAGTACTGTATGAAGGAACCACTATCTTCCTTGCCAAAAGCGCGCAGACATCAATCCATGTAAGGAACACGTTAAATACTCTGCCATTTTTTCGTAAATTTTACAACATTATGTATATTCAACAACCCTTCCTGTTTTCATAAAAGTTTCTCTACAATTTTAAGACAAATACCTCGTAGAAATCGTTCAATATCCACTTTCTCTTCGGCTCATTTCTTTCCTTATTTTCATCCGTCGATTCTTGAAAAGACTATTTCGGAGAAATAATGAGAAGAATATTTCTATACCTTTTCCCAGGCTTTACGTCATCCACGTGATCTCGGTCTACCTGTTCTACTTCGGGGTTTTGTACTTCATTTACAAACACTTCGAGGCGGCTAGGTACTGCCTTGATTTCCTGACGGACAAAATGAAGATGTTACCGCTGGTGGGCGGATTTGTGGAGAAGGCCCACTTGTGAAGAAATCCTGCAATGTCCTCGTTTCTATGCATTTACGGTGCACGGCTTCCCCAAGAATGCATACATATGACCCACGGCTGTTTTGCCCGCGAATTATGCAACCATTTGACTCGACAATCCCGGTGAAATTCCGGCGCGATCGGCAAGTCAGTCATACGTGGGATTGTATCATTCGTCGTAGTCGTAAACACCGTCGCTGCGGATTATCTATGAAATCAGCTTTAAACCCCCTTCCCAACACTTACGTGAACGTAAGTGTTTGTATCTTTGAGACGACATTTCAATGTAAAAGGTCGGTGATTGTTCTCCAACGCGTAGATATAGGTTTCTCATACCATACTGTAATTTTTCATTTATAAATACTGTACTACCAATAAAGTAATGTGTATTTTCCATAAAACCAAAATGTCACTGAACAAGGATATGTCTACCCTAAAAAAATAGTTTTACTTCGTTCCTGCTGTTTCTGTTCTCATTTTTGGTAAGGTACGGAATATCGTTCGGCGAAATTTGTTGGACGGTAATGCCTGAAATGTGTCGATAGTTGATGCTATTGGATATCGGATGTTTGTCTGACGGGAAACCGATATTTTTCATTGCACGTCAGAGGAATTTGTTGAATTTATCTAGCAGGCCTTCGACGTCTGTGCTCGATATTCTGCTCTTAACGTATCAGATGTTTCCGGTTTACACACATCGCCGCGTGTCTACATCACATCATCAACTATGTATATTCGTAAATTTACATCTTCGGACGAATGCTTTGAGTAAACAATGCTTAACGTCAAAGTAGAACGAGCAGAAATATAGATACGTTCGCTCGCGATGAAGTTCAAATTAAATTAAGCCACATTCTGCGAAAGTTCCTAGACGTCCTTTAAAGTTTCGCCGAGAGATAATTAACGTAAGTAAACCGTTGAAAATGGGATCTGACATGAATTAAACTTGTCGATCCTTAATTTCACGATCCACAGAATATCGTAATATTTTTAAAAACAGTTGCATGTCAATCATATCATGTAAAATTCATTATTCAAGCAAAATTTGCGCTTCCTTTGCACCTTTTTACTTTTGACCTAAAACAGCAATTCTTTGAAATTTGAATAGCGTCCTATGGTAGGTAAAGAAACTACGGAAATTTTTTAACGAGCAGCTCAGAGGCATTAGGAACCCATTAAAATTCCCTGAAAAATGTACCGCGCGTCCGACAGGACTTACATTCTCTTTGCATTTCATTAAAGAACTTCTTAGCGCGGATCCTCACTTTGCATCGGACGCACGCAGTGACTGCACGTGCAAATAATTCCAGAGGACGTGCATACGTCGAGGAATGTTTTACGCGTAGCAACTTGTTACGTTGTAACGCGAAGAAATTCCGGGGACCATGTGAGAATGTGGGATGCCCGAAATGAAGGGTCGGCAGTAAGGGGCAAATATCGCCGGTATACCCGGCGGATTATTATGGCTTGCATGCGATTAACACAGCTGAGGGAAAAGGGGGAAGCAACAGTTATTAGTTCAAAGCGGTATGGTGCGATGGCGCTGGGAAATCCCAGTCAACCCCCATTCTATTATTGATCCACCCCCGCGCGCCCGTAGAACGTCCACCGTTAACGTTGCTGGTCAAAGGAACACGAGGGTCGACCTTATCCTCCTCCAATTGCTTGCCCCTCCTACCTCGCACCTATCAAACTTTCATACGCGTGAATCCAGCTACCGATCTCCAGGATTTAGCGAGTTTCGCTGCAGAACAGCTCAAGTAACGATCCCCAACTGCTTTGACATTCAGGACGATCGTTCCCGCTGAGAAAGGAAACAGGGGATAAAAAGTAATCCACCTTAGGGAGAGCAACTATTTTTTGAACAAATTCTTACGTGAAAGAACAATGATTCAGGCAGATCTTGAGGAATTGGCTGAAGTTTCTTGCGAGAAATCTGATGGAAAACAAACGAAACGAAATGCAGTCGTTGTTGGAGAGAAAATAAGATCTTCTCATAATTTATTTTGTGTAAAAACAATGCGCGCGATTACACATTTTCGTGGTAGATTTGTGGCAGTCGATTATGGACGATGGGAAAATCAGCGGTGAATTTTAGCCGAGATTTCCCTGTTCTCGAAAATTAATCAACCATACCCGCAAGTGCAAACGACACGATATTTCCCAGCAGTTCGACCTATTTATTTCGTGGTAACTGATACAAAAATAATGAAGCAGTATACATCTTCGGTTTTACTGAATTTTCATGAAAATGGAAATAACTTGCATCAATGTGAACGACAATGTTTGCAAATAATTTATGGAAAGTGCTCGGCATAAAGGAAATTGGCTTTGCGTAGGTAATTCTTTTTTGTGCTCGTATAACAAGATACCATTTTGAGAATAAATTTCAAAACGTATTTTGAGCTTCAAAAATGAACGAAATGTATGAAGAAGCCCGTATAATTTTGATAAATTGATGTTTAAGTTAAATCAGACGATGAGGCAATTTTCTGTTCGTTATACTCGCGTGATAGATTTCCATAAATTCCGTGTCTTGTAGGAAATTTATTAAGAAAGTTCGTGTTTGGCCCGTCGAAAAGTTTCATGCTGGAATCGCGGAGACTACGATTTTCGGATACATCATTTTTCTCAGCGACATTGTACATTGTCAAGGTTTGTTTAAACTTAAACAATTTAAACAACTTAAACCTCAACTTTAACTGTACTCACGAATATCTTCATTTCAAATTTCCCTTTTCACCATTTATATGTTTCAATATCATTACCATAAATCTGTTTTCTCTTCGTGGAATTGTAAATTGGAAATATTTTTATTCCCTCTTTTATTTAAATATACACACACGTGGACAATATTGGAATATTCCAGTTCTTTGTTCTACTGACTCTGAAAATGTAAATTTTATTCAAGTAATCCCAAGTAAACGAGGAGGGTCACGCAATGTAAGTAAATTTTCATTCCTGTACGATACTGGCCGAGATTATAACCAGCGATCGGCTACTCCTACATTAACCTTTCTCCTTTTTTCAATGCCTGTTCCTTCTTCGACCGAAGATAAATGATAACCGCGAAGCTACGTTTAATTCCCCAGCGTTTTCCCGCGCATCAAGCAAAGGGCTTTCCCACCATCCATCAAAATCCTTCCTTGCGGTCAGTGAATTAAACAATAAGTGGTAGCAATCTTTGCTGGACCAAAGAAGGATAATCTTCAGCCGCAAGAAAATCTAACACGATCGTAATCGAAGAGGGAAATTTAATTACACGATTTCAACGCGATCACATTGGATAACGCGTTATCCACCTTGGTGTAGTCATTAATCATTCCAATGAGATTGTGCTAGTCGCATTTGCGCAAACCACATTGATCAAGTTTATTCGATTGCACTCGATAAGCGCGTATTATCACGTGAAGAGGATTCAGCCCTATCCCGTGCGTATGTTTAATTATCAACAGATTTCACTCATCGTTTCCACGTCATCCGTTTAATGACAATCATTTAGTTCAGCGTGAGATCACCACAATGGCTCGCGTAACGTCATTACATCATTTCCCACTCGCAGTAATCCCAAAAATCCAAAATCTTACGCGTTAGGAAACTCTTTATTTTAAGTACACAATAGTTTTCGAAACAACAAGAGGAACAAAAATCGCCGAGAATGGCCACATTTTTTCTTCACTTCGAAATTTCTTCCTTTCTTATTCCTCCACTTTTTAGCACTCTTTTTTCCCCGTGAAATCCGAGCGTCGTTATTGCTGTTTATTGTACGTCTTAATTAGGTTTACGTGGCGGCCGGGCAACATCACACCTGATAAATGATACTTTGTTTAATTCCTGCGGGCCACGCGAACTGGTCGCTCGGTTATTCGGACGAGTCGTCGCCGGGGGGTTCGTTTCTTCGGCGATTAACAGCGGTGGTGGAGGGGAGAGGGGAGGGGGAGGGGACTTAAGAAACGTCGTAGATAGACGCGTGCACGTATGCACGCACGTGAGGTGCGTTAAAACGCACGCATCTGGCTTATCACGCGAGGAGCGCGGTTGCGCGGCTTTCTCCCCCATTCCTGTCGGCACTGAGGGGTCGTTTGAGGCGCGAACTCGAGGCAGTTGGAGGCTAGCCGCCATAAGGTTCGCTGCTTTCGCGCCCTCGACCTGCCGAGCACCGTCGATTCCCCGCCGAGGATTCACCGAAAATTCCCCGCAAAGACCCGCGGAGGATCGACAGGGGTAAAAAAGGAGGACCCCTTGGCCCGTTCGCAGGGCGAATATTCGTTCCTCCGCGGTTTTTCTTCGCCGGATTCGACGGTGCGTGGAAATTCGCGCGAATCGTCACCACGGGGATGAACCCGAGAGTCGCGTTAACTATGTAGCCAGTGTAAGCTGTTCCCCCGTTTACAGCGTCATGTAGATTGCCAAGTTGTTGCTCTCGCGGACAATCAGGGATTCTTCGTAGCCAAGAATGGCGCTCGTGGTTATCGTGAAAAATTTCCAGGCCCTCAAGTGCAAGGCTGAGAAATTCGTGAGGATCGACTTTCGAGGTATAACCGACGTGTAACGTTTTGCATGTGTCAGTGCATGAGTTTTCACCGGAGATTTAACTGGCCATTTTCTTCTTTATTTTCTGCTTGCTTCTGTATTTCCCTTCCAATGATCCTTTGTCCCTTTTTTAGTCCCGTACACTTCCGCAAGCACTTTCAATTTAACGAGTTAAGTCCTTTGGACGTTCAATTCAATTATCTGCTTACTTCTACCGCACTGTCCACCTGCGTATTTTTCAATTACGTTCGCCAGCGAAGAAGTTTAATAATGAAGAGTAGAGAGTAGGATTCTGGCGGAAGCGTTGAGCGATAGTGCCAGTTATTTCCAACCGGAAGGGAATTTCACCGTCCATACGTACCATGCGATATCATGTGTCGAGAATGAACTTGACGGCACTAAAATTATATCAGATCATCTGTAACCTTGGAAAGAAAGTTCATTATTTCACGATAAACTACAAAAATAAGACAATATCGATAATCATACGAGATACGCATTAATAAAGTTTTCTATTGACACATTGTAATAATTTTCATCCGTTTTCCAAGAGAGACAAAATTACCCTAATTAGGTATGTAGAAAATTCGTGGATGTTTACGTGGCGAGGTTGCACGAGGAAGAAAAACTTCTGGGGAAGATAAGAAGTAGGCGTAAGAGCAGTGCGGGGAAAAGTCGATTGAAAAGCAACGCAGAAAAGCGGGTTGTGGCGTTGCTCTCTTAAGGGATGATACAGTCTACCTTTCTATATATAGCAGAGCTGGTTCTTCAGTTGGAAAAAGAAGGTTTGTTAGGCACGATGGCCAGAGGGGCAGAACGACAAGTTAAACGACCAGCTCGCCCCGGGCCGGAGGAACATAAAGGGAAATTCGAAAGCGAGTACTGTCGAGGAGATCGTTGCCCTGGGACTGCCAACTGCCGCGCAGCTATGCTTCATTTAATCATGTTTGCCCTACTTCCATGGCCGACAGTTTTGCGGAAGGTCAAGGGGTAGTTTCACCCGGCCGAACGGTGTTCCTGTCAAATGCAAATATCACCACGAATGCGCGATTAATGGATCATCGATTACCGCGACGGGAATTTCGCGTTTGAGATACGCTTATCGTCAGGCAAACAGGGCTAAACGGTACAAAGGTTTACCGTCACGTACAGCTATCGAAGCGTAACGGTTACGATTAACGTAAGAATTTCATTGTCCAATATCGACGAAATTTTAATGGCGATTAACAGTCTGGTTTTATTGCAAATTGCTCGGACAAATGTTCGGTTTGTTTATAAAGCGAGTTGTCGATTAAGGTTTGTCGATTACACTGAGAAAGGGGGAATGTCATCCATCTTTTCTTGTTGTCCTGTTACAAAGGGGATTAAAGGATACAGAGGATTACACGTAGATATACTGTCCGCACATAATGTATACAATGAAGAGAAGAAATTAACAATTTCGCCAGCTTCTGAAAAGGAATTTCGATAACGGAAGGAAAGCTATGAATAACCTGATTAGGTTCAGTGAACAGGAAAATTTGTTGCTATAAATAATACGCCAATTTCGTCCGATTTTACACACTGGCAGACACTCGGAATTATATAAAACTGGAAAATATGTAGATAATAACTGCAGCAGTTGTACTTGACCAAATGCAAAAAAATTATGTTTCCGTATGTACTATCATAAAAAAACATATTATCTTTTCTTTTTATTACCGCAATTTTCGGATTACATCGCGCCGGAGCAAAGCAAATAGCTAGCGTAGATATCAATTTACTGGTGACACTTACACTTTACGGAAGTAGTAGTAAGGAAGAGAACTATCAGGTTCATGTAGAAATATCTAAAGTGCTTGTAGCCATACCTACTGCAGCTGCGAGTGTAACAAACGTGGAGAATTTCAATTTTGTCCTAATATTTATTGTATCTGACAGCGTGCAATGGTCCAACCACTTCAAACATTTCTGTATTAAAAAATAAAGGATTATCGAATTAACTAGAAATTCATTAAATCACTTTCATTCGACAAAAAAATATACGTTTTATGTAAATAATTTTTGCTATAAATATGAATTGTACAAGAAATACGAGATTAAATAGGAAAGAATAATTGTGTTTACGGTTAACCACTGGCAATGATATTTACGCTATATTTTTCCAATTGCATCTCTTTAAACATTCATCGCTGCTGATTCCGGTAATTATTCTTCTAAAGTCCCGCGAGCGACTATTGCATGGATGTCAAAGAAAGCTCGGAAAGTCATTCGCAGGATAATCGCGGCAGGTCTTCGCCATAACTGCCACATAAATTCGTGATTCGCGATCAAAGGACGTACTCCTGCAAAGACATAAGAAATTATACGAGGGGATTAAAGTGCGCGGAGAAGTTCATTGAAGCGTGATTTGCGTAACATTCCGCACGAGATGGTGATTCGAGGAAAATGAAGGGGGAATTAAAGTCCGCTTTTTCCCTCAACCGTGTCTTACGTCGAGCATGAATTTATTATGTTACTCTGTCGCATGATATGCCATGTACCCACGGTATATTATGTGCACCAAGTGCAGCGTATAATCAATGCAAGCACTCGTGAGCGTGCTCGTGGGCGTTGGTTTCTGTTCGTTCTCTTTTCATAGACTGCACATGAGCGTCGGCAATTAAACTCCTATATGCGCGACTCATTCATAAGTCATTCCGCTCTGTTCTCGTGTCCCATGCATGTCCGACTAGGACTCGAGATCGGAGCATTTAACAAGGAATTACATGTTCGCGCAGCGTGTAATTTCCATTGACGTTTACGTCACTATTCCTTCGCAATGTATTTCCCTTGTTAGTCTAACGCGAATGAGAAAATTGTAGGGACCGGATTCCCGTTATTTGTCGCTGTGAAATTAAAGTGCATGGCAAATGCTTGCTTTGCATTAACGTAGTGTTTTCTTTGGCGTATCGATTAAGGGGGCCAGAATGTGTGAAATGTGTGTCACATTCCACGTGAAAACTTAGATGCATTATTGCCGTATTTAATGAGGGGGAGTAGGTATTTCGGAGTGAAAGGAATGTAATGCACGCCAAAGATTTTGCAACGATGTTCAAGGAATTACTAAGATGGAAGCTTTCAGAGGAAATTTCGTGATAACATAATTATTATCTTACGAGCACGATTATGGATATGCGTTTATCATCAATAATACATAGAATGCGGCGTTTTATTTGCGTTTATTGAAATTATGAACATAAATGTTCGATGTACGTACAAATAACACTTTGCCCGAGCTATAAAATATTTCATCTAAAGCACACAGTTTTCTATCGCCTTCGCCTACGCATCTGCACGAGTGAGATAATTTTTATCTCGTCCTGTGGCAATTCTTTGTCAAATTTACATGTGCGATAACCCACGTTTTACGAAATAAAGACCAATACACGGCTGGTAAAATTCGTCGACACCGTGAAAATTCTACCTTATAATTTTCTTCTGCTCTCGTCGGTGAAAAGAAAAATGTACGAATGTCAAGGCTTTCGTGGCACGAGTTTCCGCGGGACCTTAAAGTCCTACATATTTGAAAGGAATGAACGTCTCCTTTGCCTTTGGCTTGCAGAAAAACTCGGGCACCTTATTCAGGACGCCGGCACACCTGAAGAAATTCGTGCGTTAATGACGCAAGCAGAGATTCCTTGAATAACCTTCACCGATTGCCTCGGATCGCGGTGATAATTATCACGGACTCGCTAAAAACCGCGAAAATCCTAAACCGTCATTCATTTTTTGACATGAGTTATGCGACACTAAGTGCAATGAAAACAGGCGAAATAGCAACATTCACGGGATTACTTGAATGTCCCATTATTAATAACAATGTTATTTCATGAGTATTTGCTAGTACGAAAAGTAGGAACATTAATTTCCTTCGTTTTTTTTTAATGCTAAAGTTTCTCTTCAATGCCATACTGTTCTTTTTTAATATGTTTATTGTGTCTAATCACTTTTTTGTTGTTTATTCCAGGAGTGTCTCACTATTCGAGAAATCTCGAGGAAAATGGCGATCTTATTACGGTTGATCAGGTAAGATTACCCGGCTAAATATTGACTATGAATCGATCCTTTTTTTTAGAATAACGGATATTTTAAGAATAACCGTTGGCGGGTTTGACCCGTGTTAAAGCTTTATTGACCCACCCACTTTACTGAAGCTTTTATCACTTATTAAAGTTTTTATTGACTAAGCCACCTCGATATTGTCTTTATATTAGGCCCATGAAGGTCCGTTTCTTTGGAACCTTTCTACAAAATTACGAGTTCAATGGGTGGCAGGTAGAATTTTTCATATTCAGATGTTGCTCGAAGGAAAATGAAATCTTTATCCGCCCGGGGAGCAGGCTGTCAACAAAGTTGACAGGGGACGGCTATCGTGCGGGACAGTTGACATATTGCTTGTAATTCGCTTTATAAATGGTGCCAAAACCACTCCTTTTTTCCCTATACAAAAGCATTAAGACGCACGCTCTTATATAAGTCAGAAAAATTTCTTTTTATCATTCCCGGGGAACTCCGTAACGGGGGACTACATTTTTATTCATTTGTAAATCACACAGTTACCAAGCTTAAGCTTTATTATCATTTCTTGGAAGAATGTTTAAACTTTTTACACCGAATGTTCTTTAAAAGATAATAATTACAATTTCAATACGATGGGCAAATGCGTTGTACATTTTCCTTAATGTTTAAATTATTATTATTTAGACCTTTAGCTTCATCGTTCAACGTAGATATTCTCCGTATATTTAAATATATGGAGAACAAAGTACCGAAGAAATTCTTGCGTGGATGACAAGTAGTTCCCTGGGGATGATGTGGGAAAATCGTTACTAGCGTTGCTACTACGTATAAAATCTCCCTTCATATTATATCGCGTGGAAAATATAATTGATAACTTATAGAGGGCGAAATAATGACCCTGATTTATAAGGGCAGACACCTAATTCGTGTATAATGACGTTAATAATTTTTCGCAAGAAAACACAATCTTCGAAATGTTATTTCCTTAGATCATCACATCTTGTATGTTAAGAAGGCATATTTTTACCCGGATTTCGACGTAGTTCCCAGTAGATTTACGCTGACGTAGTCGATGACACGTGCAAGGATATCCTGCTTATCGATATGAAAGAACTGATCCAATGGTTTGGTGAACCATACTTGGCGGAAGTTCCCACACAAAAATTTTCTCATCTCCTGAACCTTCGATGCGTGAAACTTTTTATTGACCTTAGCTCCTGTCAAAGGTCTGCGTGAGGAAATACGATGGAACGATATGGAAATTTCAAAAAATTCCAGTACAATCGATGATCCATCAAAAACCGATACAAGTTTGGAAATACCTTTTTTGCTTCGTCGGGGATCAACTTTTCGAACGTATTGAAGTGTATTTTTAGCAGAGCTTCAATGCATTTTACGTGACGCTTGTGACGATGGAATCAGCGATACGTGAGCGCAATATTCTGCTTGTTGATGCAAAAGGGGTGACCTGGGATACACACTTTTTTCATCTTATTCTTATCCCTCGGAGAATTACACAGAGTACAAAAAAGTTCTATCACAATGGCGCCCATGGCGAAAAAATTCGCGATAATATTTCTCGAGGTTAAAAACGGCTTAAGACTTGTCTTCTTTTTTCGTACGGACGACGCAATACATGTGTCTGGAAAATAAGATTCCCTCGTCCGAGGATCCCTTCCCCTCTGCAAACGTTTGGGGACAGGAATCGACAAAATACGATCGGGGGACGAGGCTTTATTTTATTTATTTCGTCTCTAATTCGCCGAACCTTTCTCACGCGTCACCCGAAATTCACCCCAACACATTTTAAGACGTTTTACTACCTGTCTCTTCGTTCGCTCACTTAACGTGCTCTTCTTACGTTTTACAGGTATACTTAGAAGCTTGTTTCTGTTATATTTTAGATGCAAAGATTTTTACTGAATCGTGTTACGAGCAACTAACATCTTTGCCTTATCAGTTTCTCTTCTCTTTTACACTGCGATACTTTTATCCTTTCTTTCCCAAAATCCCTACTTGTCAACTAAAAATTCCTTTTATCTACTTCTACTACTATCTTCTCACTCTTAAGTTTAGCGAAGAAGTTTAACTCTTCCGGTTTCTTTTTCTTCTATCGAAGGTTACCTTCAACAGCTACGTCTAGTTCACGTATACCTGGCAGCAGGATTTTCACGTCTGTTTTCACTGATCCCTGGTCTATCCCATCCACCCTTACTGCAGCTATTTGTACTACTATCTGCCTGCCACTTCAAATACTCGCCATGCCAGATTCTACTAAAGTCTGTCAGTCACTGTAATGTTTGCACTGTTCACAGTTAAATCTGCCCATCACCGAAACACTCGCAGGATTCCACAATTTCCATACGAATCTCATCATTTCGTTTTGCATTTTATCACGGGAAATTCATCAAATCTCGTGCAAAGTATTTGTCACCAATAAATTCCGGGGTTTCGATTTTATCGTGAAACACATATCAGTTTACTGTAAAGCACGTGTTAGTTTCCTGCTGTTTTGTACCGAAGTTTTCCTGTCAGCCAAATGTCCATTCTGTCGGCGTAATGTTTATTCTGCCTGTTCCCACTGAAAGTAGTCTCAACGTAGGAACCTTCGAGCGAAGTGTTTTTGCTCTGTCTAGCACTACAATATTTATGCAGCCTGTTCCAGCCAGAGTTTTCGACCCTCGCGTGCACCGTAACACATGCATCACCTTGTCCTACACTAATACCTACCCCCTACAAGTCCCCCCCCTTCTCCTCCTCGCCGAAAGAAGCCACGTTAATCGCGAGCTTCGCGGTAAGCTCCTTTTACAAGGTTAAAAACCATTACGCCTTCGGCTGATTCATTAATTACACCGTTTTTCGGAGAGCCAGCTATTTAATTGCCTTAATGAATTCTTCCAACATTTCTATTGTCCCGCATCCTAATTACACCGAAGCTAAGTTTTTAAATGAAGGAAATATTCAATAAAGAAAAACTTTGATGGAAATTTTTCAGAATAAAAATTCTGCACACGTAGATTCTTTAACTGGTTTATATTTTTAATTGTCTTAATAAATTGTTCTGTAAATTTCAAGGATTGATCTTCGAATAAATAGTGCTTTAAAATTTGTGCAAAGAGAAAAGGTTTCTCACAAACTGTTTATAGCGCAATATTTTATTGCAGATTCTCAGGTGAAATTATGAGGGCGACTGTCACGTAAATACCTGTATCGCGCGACAAATAGCTCACGAGAGATGTGCAATATATTCCAAAATAATCCAGCTGCATCTGAGCTTGACGTTTTTTCGGACATATTGATCCATCGCGAATGATGGATCGCCGGAATATCCGGAAATCCGTTTAGGCCGTTTGCTTTGAATGCCCCCCCGTATCCCATTTTCTTTTCAACGACATTCCAGGAATAAAATAACAGCCGGCAGGTTAAAAGCGTGATATAGTTACGTGACTGGATTTTCCCGCGGAAATGTTCGAGCGCTGGGCCGAAAAAACGTGATCGAAATGGAACAATTTTACGGTCTGTTAACCTGTCAAATGTTGCCCACTCAAAAAACAACTGCGTTAAATTTGCAACGTGGCAAAAAGAAAGCCCATATCTCACTCTCTCGTTATCGGTGCTACTAAAAGCAGGTAATAAGTTATTAACGAAATTGCCAGGGGTCCGGAATGTTGGTCTTTTTTTTTTGCCACTGGAAGCGTAAGGCGAGTTAACATTTCACGTGAAAGTTGAGAACAGACGGCAAGGTCATACATTTCCCAGGGGTATTATAATTCTTCGTTAAGTCGACGAGCCAAAGTTTCGCGGGGATCTCGCTTCGTTATCCACCGGAGGACCTGGATTCCGCGCGGCCGCGGAAAACCGCATTCACCAGTTTCCCGGTGGACATTACGACACGCGTGGCCGTCGTTTTGCCGTGTTTTCGTGTCACGGACGGGGAAAAATTGCGTGATGGCGAAATCGATCGGGCGAACCGTAATAACTTTTCGCCGCATTTTTCCCCGGTCGGTCGATGCACTAACTGAAATATTGCGTTCCCGGCTGACGACGAAGAGAAGCTTCGCAGTACATATATTTCATTCGCGATTAATCGAATTTACGACACGTACGCAGGGCCAATGAAAGCAAAACCGTGTTAACATTTGCCACTGTGAATTATGTCTCAGTTGCAAGAAATATTACATACACTCAAGACATTCAAATACATATAATTGACAATTATCGACACGATTCATAACTCCCTTCGAATGAAAATATTATCCTTAGAAAAAGACATCTTTTACCGTACTAATTTGTGTCGACGTTTTACCGTCCCTATACGTAAACTGAAGAGTTTGTCATCGCTGGTAAATTGATCGATATAATCGCGGGGATAGGGGGAAAACGTTGTTCATACTTAAAAGCCAAAATTTCCCGAGATGTTTACCCTGATGACCGAACCCGTTCAATAATTGCTATCCGCCTGGTTCTCGGGAGAAGTGATTGATCGTTTCCCCAAGATACCGTCGGACGAAGGACACTGATGTTTGCAATTTCCTGATGGACTTGGTTCGAGCAGTATTTCTGCAACAAGTATGCGCTGAATAATCCTTCGGGCTGAATCCGAGCGGTTATATATGCGCAATCAACAAGTTCACTGCAACTGCCATTAAGGTGGACAAGGTTACCGGCATTGTCGGTACACACGTAGACTACAACCACTCGATATTACACTTTAATCGTCATCTCCGGACAATCGAGTAAAAACTCCGAGTTTATGAAACCGGTACGTTTTTTTTAGATAATTCATCAGTCTGCAAAAGGACGAACGTAACGGCACAGATTGTTTTCGTTTCGTTTTTTTATCAGGAAAAGTAATTAGCATGTTAAGCTGTGCGCAGAAGGACGAAGTAGATTGGTGTTATTTCCTGATCGTGATTGGCCGTGTTGATAAAAAAAAGGCCAGAAGGTTTTACACTGCAACGCCGGAAAGACCTACTTTCTCAGTTACTTTTAATTCGCACGACAATGCGAACGCACGGAGAAGGTTCATTGATTTTCTAATTATACTGTTATCTTCCGGTGGATTCTGTTTACACTTTAGCCTCGTTTGCAACGGACGTAAATGGAAATGAAACGAAAACATTTTTCCTTATTTGCGTTAGTGTTAAAACGTCGCAACTCGAACTCTCAAGATTTCGATCGATTTTACGGGGATTTTTAAAATAACAAATTGCCGACGCGTTCGTAGAATCTGATAAGCAATGAGCGCGAAGGGAGTAAATTCAATTTGGACTTCCAGCAAATTCAGGAAACTGCCGGATCGGCAGGAATCGATTCTAAAATGTCCAACAGGCAATTCGTAAAGTTTTGCTGTATCAGTTTCCTCTAAAGTTTGTCAAATTACGCGTTATAAATAAACAATGTTCAGCTGCGCTTCACTCGCGTGGGATCTCGAGTGCAACGTCAAATTTCTCTGTGCAGTGAAGTATTCTACGAATTCATAAGACGCAGGTGAAATGCAACTGCGGGTAAAAAGCTTTGAACAAAACGTGAACTTCAATTACTGTTTACCCGGGATAAGTTGAAATAACTTTTCAAAAACATACGATTTATATGTAAATTTGGGAAATAGGGAAACAGCCGGCAGATGGAAAACTTTTCAATCAATTGGAAGCAATGTTGAAACTGTTGAACGAAGTACTTTTGATGGGAAAATTTTCTACGTATCGGTCTTTACTTACCTGCAATGTTACCTCTCAAACAAACCGCAAAGTATTTCTTACAGCTGTATTGGAGTCGTACGGTGGCGTAGTAATTATGTTCTTTGCAATTGAAACTACATTTTGCGGTAGCTTTGATTTAAAACCTTTGGCGCGGAATGTAATCCCAATATTCCGCGATAAAGTGCAATGGAATAACACTCGAAACAAAGTTGTATCGATAAATTTCCTTTATCGCCATCCAAATATGTTTGGGTTTTCGTGCCGATAAAATCTTGTAAAAAATGGCTAACGTTATTACAGAACTTTTCGAGTATATACCACAGTTACGTGACACCCTTTTCGGTTCACCGAGTAAGCATTTTAATGCTAATTAATGGGTATTAAAACACTGATAGCAAAGACTATAACCTTTTTGTGAAAAATCGCGGTGTGTCCTTTGAGGAACAGTTAAAGTCCATTAATCGTTCTGTCAATTTCAGAGTTTCACGTGGAATTTGGGCCGACCTGTTGAAGAGGCGGAAACCCTACAACTGGCGGTAGTTTCTCGAGGCGTTTTGAGAAACGAAAAAATCATCGGCAAATACGGGCTGATATTGCAAACCGTCGTACGAGAGGGACGGGTCATCATTACAGATTCCCTCGTCGATCTCAATAATAAACCGCTTCCGGTAAGAACTTGTTTCATTAATATCCTTATCACGTTAATAATTTCGACTGATCACTGTCGAGACTTTCCTTTCAAAGATAATTCATTCAGTCGTCATTCATAATGGCAGTAATATTATTCTTAATTTATTTCCTTAATATTTAATAAATTAAAAGTGAAATGTACGGAATGAAAGCTTCTGTCTCAAACTTAACATTAAATGAAGACGAATGCGTGCTTTAGATTTAAGGAGATTTAACATTGGTAGGAATTACTTTTCCTCGTTCCTTTTCAATTTTCTCCACAGAATATCTGTGCTCGGATGTATTCGTCTTTAAGTAGATTACGCAAAATGCTTGACCTTTATATCGGACGGTTTAATAAATTGAATGGCAAGTGAAATGAGACGTGCGTGGCCCACGTTTGCATCGATAACAGGCGTTCATTACTTTCCACAGTACGAAATTACTCGATAAGGGGAACGCCGACGAATTCACTGCCTTTTTACATGTGGAAGGTCGATATCGTGCACAAAAAAATTACTTTTATCTTACTGGCCACTGCTGTCAATTCCATACTTGAGTAAAACGAAAGTGGTATTAAAAAAATTCCACGTATTTAAGACCCCAATATTATTTCGATTTCTTTACATTATTTTTTCTCTTCAGTTTCACCGAACAGAATCACTTTAATATTTGTGAATGAGGAGCAGGTCCATTAAATCGTCATTAATGGATGAACTAAATCAATTAAACTCTGTTTGTTGAAAGATTTAAAGCGGAGAGGTAATGAATATTGCTTTAAATAACGATATCGTTGCTACGTGAATCGACAATACGCGTTACGTGAGCGACCGTTTTCGGTGCATACCAGATTCATAATTCTGTTCATTTTACGTCTACCCGAGGGATTTTCAAAGACAATGTCCGCAGTCAGAGTCGACGGACAATGAAGAGCGGTTTTTCATTAAAGTCGTTAAAACATGCATTTCATCTGTGCCTTGCTAGAGTCGATAAGAAGTGCATTTACTATGCACCTGGCTAGAAATTCAGTGCATATATTACACACTTTTTGTCGCGAAACGATATAACACTGCTAAAATTTCTCCAAGTAAATACAACAAATTTTAATAGACAATGTCGTTCTCACTAATGTATTGTTCCCGTAAGTGCTTTGCGAACAACAAAAACAATTACGCATTTAACGTAGCAATAGAACATTGTGTTTCCTGGTAGATTTGAAAGCTGTTTCAGACCTGCGACGAAGCAATTTAATTCGACAAGCATTAAACTTAACGATCCCCGGATAAATACGACGTAGGAAGGAAAGTTAAATACAGCATGGCTTCGGCTGATATTGAATGTGCTTCTATCGTAAAAGTCGTCGGCCAGTTAGGAGTATTATGCAATTACGAAGCTCGGTACAGAGGGAAATTGCAATATTAAATTAACGTGAAGAAAACGAAACCTGCTTGACTTTCAAAACGTCACGTGTTCCCGGAGAAATTGAAACAAAAGCTTTTGCCTTTGTAGTTAGCCATTTCAAGGGAAGTACCCTTTGGACAGATGTAAGCGTTCCTAAAGCGCAAATAAAAACATACCAGCTTTGTGGAGTACAGCGGTTGAATCATGCACAATATTGATTTATCAGAGAAAATTCTGGAGGGTTATACTCTGCCTTTTAGCCTTTCCCAACATTTTTTACATCCTTTTTTGTTCGACTGATTGTGACACAATGCTAAATGGACTAAGAAACAAGGCAGAGAAACGATTCAAAAGATTGTCCAATCGATAAAAAGTTCAAACAGCGAAATTTCAGCGAAAATAACGAGAAGAGAATTGTTACTGGACTGTTACGAAGGGGGGGATTTGCTCGAGGTGTATTTTTCGTATGGGAATAATCTGTAACGTGAGGACCGTCGGTTTGATGTTTCTCAGGCGGTGGTCTGCTTCGAGATACGTTATAACCCGCCGGACGGGAGTTGCAGCTCATACGTGGCAACGGACATAATGGAGGACGAGCAACAGATGTTGATTGACATCGAGCAGAACATCGCAAATTTGGAGAGAAGCCTCGAACAGGCAAACAGCAGCGCCGGCACGGCTAAACGCCGGGGCTCATGGACCAGCGCCGAAAAATCACCGAAAAGGGGTTTCCTCCAGAAGGGCGCGTCTTTGGCCGGCGGGGAAAAGTCACCGGAGCGTAAAAGGTCAGGACAATTCGTTTGAATGATATATATGTATCTCGGTGAAAGGCAAATTCACTTGCGCAAACATTCATCTTTCGTCGTGCTTCGCGGAATTTTTCGTCTTGGTGAATTTAAGGAAAATTCCGGGGATTTCGTAGGATCATCGGCGGGGAAAAGGGGGGCGAATGATGCGAAAGAGTTTCGTGTTTTTACAAGGAATTTTCGCGGAGGTAAAAACAGTCGGGAGGGATTCGTTTGGTTATCCGCGAAATGTTTCGATAACTTTTATTGGATTCGTTTTACACGGTGCTTCCTCGCGTGGGGAAAGCTTTGTGGTCGGTAAAAAACCAGGAGATCGGAGTTGGGTCGTTGTTGTTGTTGTTGTTTTTCGACATCTCTCACAGGGAAAATGCCTGCGGCTTTCCCGAATATTCCATTCATCCTTCTGACCCCGAGAAAAAAACTCAATTATTGCGGGCCGCAATTTACGCCGAGTAATTGGCAATTAGGCTGTGCACGAACAATTGCATCGTTACCGTAACAATGTTATCGTTACAGTCAGCAGATCATCATCGGGTCCAGGTTGTCAAGCTCAAAGAAACGAAATCAATTTGATCCAACAAAATATACGACATGCAGGTGACATATTTTCGAGGGTTGCGTGGGAATGACGAATGAAATTGAATTTCTCTCGAACGAACATACAATTACAATCGGAAAATGAGTAAATTGTGTGCTGGACATTTGTTCTTATAACATTCATCATATTCCCGAAGTATAATTTTATTTGCTTCAACGAGCATCCCCGTGAAAACGACTGAATCTCCTTAAATATTCGCAAATGGCCGACTCGGGCGAGTGGTTTATATGGAAGAAAGCTTTTTTAAAGATCCCTTAGCGCCGGCGAAACGCTCGTAAATTTAATACTATTAAGGCTACGTCGTAAATACAAACACATCCGAAAGCCGTCGAGCATTATGCCGGCACTCGCGAGGGGCGGATTAAATTTACTCAATACTTTCCTTCGGATTTTCCTTCGCGAAGATTTCAGGAGTTTCTTTCGGGGAAATCGCCGAAGAATCTGCCCACCTGAGATTCGAGCGGGAATTTGTGGGAAATCGGAGAATCCCTTTGTCAGTCCACTCTTTTTCTGCGATTTCCTAATATCGTTCTGATTTCTTTGTGAATCTCCCGAGTCTCGAGTTTCGCCTCGTGGCTTTATAACTATCGACGCGGTTACGCAACGTTTTTTTTCGATAAATAAAACTTCACTTTAGCAAAGGGAGAGCTCACGTTGAGAACTCCTGAAACTTTTTTCATTACAAGTTTAAGTTTCCTCTGACAATCTGACAATAAACGGAAGTGTAATGTTTTGTCCTATTAAATATATATTTCCCAGCCACGAAATGTCATAATATTCGATTACCTGATACTCTATTAATGAATTCAGATGTTGAAAAATTTTATGTGTACTCGCATTCGTTAGTATTTCAATCATTTTTTAGTTTGCTGATATTGCACATTTCAAATCTTTGATATTTTCGTTCATTTAAAATATGACTTTTATGCAACATGTAAATTTGAACATCTGTAAACAAGCGAATTCGCTGTACATTCATCATCGTATTCTAAAAGCAATTGAAAATCGGAGTCCTGAGGTAATTAATTAGCTTGCGTTTAAGCGGCGCATGTATTCTTGTAGTTAATTGCACTGTTCTGCCAAGGGCAAAATGTTCCGAACATTGACGTCAATCCGCAGCTCCAATCCACAGGACTTCGTTATACAAGTCATTATCTAGGAGCGATTGTTAAACACGAAACTTAAGATGGGGACGGTGCGCATTTCACTTGAAAATATCAAATCGTTAGCGAAACAATAATAACGGTCCTTGTAGATAAAGGAAAAACAATAAACCTCATTTACCTGGAAAACACAATTGCTGTAAATTGATTACAAAACAATTGCTTCCCTCAATTCTACAGTTTCTCTTCGCCATGAATATAATTAGGTGTTTACTCGTACGTGGTTTTACATGTCCTCGTGTTTTATTTTACGAGAATGTCGGTCGACCGGAACATCTGTTCCGACTTTATTACGGAAATACTTCGCGTCGGAAACGGTCGTTTCTTAAACCACAGCTGCTTTACGGCTATGTATTGCCAATTGAGGAACATACGTGTGATAAAGATTTCTCGCAGAGCGTATTGACTCTGCAGAATTGACGTTGACATTACAACAGTCTGTTTTTCGGGAAATTCATTCGCCGAGAAATCCTTGAAAGCGACAATCTAAATCCTGCGACAGGATGATAAACGAGAGCAAAGTTCCCTCACGCTCAAATTTAATTAGTAATTATGCCTGTTTTGTATCCGAGGTCGCTACTGCCATTTTTGTTCCGGAAATTCGAGTAAATTAAGTCCTGAAAATCCTCATATTTACAGCTACGAAGATACGAAATTTTTCCACGAGGCATTTTCATAAAAATTCTTCGAATGCCCTGACGTTTTCGGTATTTTCTCCTCCCATTCGTACTGTCGAACCGTTAATAGGCCCAGGAATGTGTGAGGGGGAGGAAAACAGTCGAAGAGGCATGTAAAATTGCGCGTCAGAAATTGAAGTGGCCATTTCCGCCATTCTCGGAACGTTTAATAAACTTTCACCGCTTTTTCCCTATTTACTCTGAATGTCGTACTTCGTTTTACCAACCTCAACTTCCAGATAACAAGGAAAAGAAACCCAGTGAAAAAGTTTCATCCAGATAAAAATATACGCGTTAAAAAAAGGCAAGTAAAAACTAGCATAAAGACGAATCGTGGAAAAGCAATGCGAGAGAATTCGAAGTGTTGTTTGCACGAACGGGGACAGATGACTGCGACTTTCGCGTCTTCGGCGGATCAGTGAAAGGTAAAAGAGAAGTGAGGAAAGTTAGCTGCCGTAAACAACTCTGTTTACCGACAGATATTTTTAAATGTCCCAGTGTTTGTTCGCAATGTGTGCGCAGGATGCGAACGCGTGAGAGGCGTATAAATATGAATAAAGGAGCAGAACGAAGCGACCCTTGTCTCCTGCTGTCTCGATTAGAAACGCGTCAGTGACGCGAACGGCAGTTTTCTTTAAAGATAGACCGATCGGTTTAACTGCCCCCTACCTCCCCTGTCCCGTTATGCAAGACAAAAAAAGACTAGTGTCTCTCTTATCTTTGTACTATTTTTCAAGTTATCACTTAAAGTCATGACTCAGGTAAAAAATGAGATTCACAAAGAAGAATTAAAGCTCAATATTTGCCGTATACCTTGTAGAACAGAGTTCTGAAGCTTGATTTGTCATTGACCTTTGCTTTCCGCGACCACGAAGGATACAGTTTCCCGCGAGAATTGAGTAAAGAATGTTCGGTATTGGGCCGGCTGACAGGTAGGATCGTGGGCATTGTATTCGCATCAAATGGAGAATGTCGTTCTGTTGTCTTCAGCCGGAGTTCCACGCTGAAGAGTATGCGATCCTTAATACGGCTGGGCAAGCAGAGGCCGTCGAGGGCCAGGTCCTGCGACAGCGGCTCCGAAACGAGGGAATTGCTCGACGGCAGGGACTCGAGCTGCGCGACTTCCAACGAACCCTCGAGGACGAATTCCATGACGTCCCTCGAATACAACGCCTCGGATAACGAGGGCCAGGTCAGCACGCACGTCGAACAAGATGACGTCGCCGTAAAACCGGCCAGACGACCAAATCCCAAGGTTATATCGCACTTTTCTCATTCGCACTTTTGTCTTATTTCGCAAAATACGATCCACGTAAAACGGCAATAACGCTATCGAAAATCTTAAACCACAATTTTCTCGGCAAATATTTACGGAAATATTCCTTTCAATCCTCTCAATTAACGATGGAACTATGAAAGTTCACCAAAGAAATTGCTAAGAAATTGCTGAAATTATAAGTACGTTTCGATGGCGATTTAGGTTGAGCTTTATCGCTATTTATTATTGTTATACTTTTTGTACGGAATATACGCCGAACGTTGGTAGGTCTAGTATCAAGTTTCAGCTGAGTCGAGAAAATGCTTTTACAAGCTGATCAAGTAAAACTTTGGCATTTGTTATCCTGAACTTTGGCGAAGACGGTTAGTCGCTGTGATTGGCACGCTCTTGCTTCTTAACAAACTCGAGAGGAGTTGTTCTGAAAACTTTTCATGCGATTATAAAAACTTGCAGTAACGAATCGACGCAAGTGTGGGAAATGAACTTGCAAAGTGACAAAAAAGTCGTATTTAACCAATTCGCGAAACGATCATTCTCATAATTCTTCGTTTCTTTTCTCCTCGCTTCTTACTGCCACGTGTAAATCCCATATTTACAGGATTTAAACTCACGCTTGACACTGTAACAACGTAATTTTCGCGAATTTATGCGCATTAGAAAGATTATCCCGCTTAAAAGTATACCATGAGATTTTCCGTTTTACGTACACACTTTTCCCGTTATTACAATAATCTGTCACAGGAAAATAAATTCGTATTTTCGCATAAACAGGAATCGACAAACAGTTATAACGGTTTATGAGTTTACAAATGACAATGCCACACGTGTACTGATGCTTTGCCGAATAAGAATTTCGATATTACTCCCGTGGGAGCTGTTATTTATCGTTTGCCCCATTTACGAGGAACTTAATTAAGGGGGTCAAACATAAAGGCGATTGCATTTCGTTTCAATTAACGTACGATCTACCTCGCAGGATGACGATAATGAGGATAATGTTTCCCTTTTGAAATGACGTCACGAAATCGACGTGGACTTTTCTCGCTTTTCTCGAGAAAATCTCGTCCCGTGTGTGTGTGTGCGCGCGCGATATTCGTGAAAGGATTTTCCTTCCTTTCCTTTGCCCCTATTCTCCCGCCTTATACTCGATATCTTTTTTTTTACTTGCACGTATCCAACGCATTTGCCAGAGAAATACGTTCCCTTTGGTGTGTAGACGAACGATACCGGGCAGAGTGCCCTGAAAGCTCAGGATTACCAAGTTTGTGTGACGATAATCGAGGCGAGGCAGCTGGCGGGCCTTAACATGGATCCCGTCGTTTGCGTGCAAGTCGGAGATCAGAGAAAATATACCAGCGTCAAGGAATCCACCAATTGCCCCTACTACAACGAGGTGAGAAAAATATTGCTTCCTGGGCCGTCATTTATCTTCTTTATCATATATTGCCGAAATTTAACACTCCATACGGTATAAGGTAAATAGACCTATGACACACATTTTTTTGGTATGTCATTTAAAATGATTTACAGCAATTGACTGTCTTGCCAAATTTTTTCGTAAATCAATCTGTTCTTCATTGGAAGATTCTTTGGACATTGTTTGATATTTTTATCCTTTTCTTGCTATTTTTCAGTACTTCGTTTTTGACTTCCACATGCCGCCTGTGATGCTGTTCGACAAGATAATCACGCTCTCGGTAAGTTTTCCACGAGGAGCGGAAGTTAAAGGATAAAGTAGAATTTATAATTAAATAACGAGGAAGCCGAGGTATTGGATTAAGTGCACGGCAAACGAGGTTTAAGTAGATAAAATACTGACTGCGGAATGTTAGCTGAGTGCGATGCTTCCACGGCAAAAAGTTTAAACGGTGAAAGAATAGACATCGTCGAGGCTGCATTTAATTTTCAGCAATTTTATTTCAAACGCTACCGGAAACTCAGAGGGAAAAGAGATACCCACTCATTGGTAAACATTGACGATTCTGCGAATTCGAAAATTCTATTCCGCAAATAACGAAGTTCGTATCCTCTCGATTTATCGTTGCGGTGATAGCCGTTGTTTATTTTCGAAATCTCGCGCGGAACATCTCTTGTCCGACCTTCCTGTCCGGCAACCAGAGAGATGAGGAATTGTCCGGCTGACCAAAGGGAATATGGGCCGGTGTGATTTGTCGCCACACGAGTAAGAGGAGACCCATCGTTTGAAATGTGCACTATGAGCGATCCATTGGATCGGTGAGAAATGACGGGGAAATCACGCGGGATTTAAAGGCCGGCCAGGCGAAAGAATTTCATTCCGGCCTGTCGACCAGACCGATAAAAATGACCCCTACCCTTTGACTGTTCTCCATTGATAGAAGACGCGAGCACTCGACCTTGTTAGGAAGAACGTACACAACGTTCGACGTGCGAAATTCACTTCATTTTATTGCCTCCATTCCACGCCCACGTGCCCCACCTCCCTTAATACAGCATTTTCCTCCTTTATATCCCCTCTTATTGCTTCCGTATGGAAGAAGCTTTGTCGCCGCCCCCCCCCCCTCACAACCTTGCAACGTCGTTTTTTTTCTTCAACCGTCACGTTCCTCTCTATTGGCCGCATTCCTTTCTTCTGACGAAAAAGCCGTTCTAAAAACAACCCCGCACGCGCGATATAAGGCAAAGTCAAATTCCGGGAATTAGTGGACCGTTTGGAATTCGAGCGACTGTTATGCATAAAACGGGAATCATTGGAAATGATCGCTTTCTACGTGCGGTGCATTCAAGTTTTTATATTTTCATGTGAATGAAAAGTCACTGTCTTTATGAACTCCGGCAGCAAATAGTAGGGGTCGAGGCAATTGGATGGAGTTAAATGTTAAAATAAAATCAAGTTTCTTCTCACGCACGAGCAATCATCTGCCTTATAAAATTCCACTAAAGGGCTCAATGGAATTTTCTTGTGTGTGTGTGTGTGTATGTGAGAAAGTACTTGAATCGCCCTGAACCGTCCTTTAATAACTTCTCTTCCGTGAAAGTTATTATCCTCAAGAAAGTTCCCCTTTTTACGAAATTACGTCGGAAAGTCCGGTTTTCTAATCATAAAGATTATCCTCCTATCAAAACTTCGAAAGGACATACAAAGTGAATAACTTGATGAACATGAAATAACATACAAGTAATAAAACCCTCGAGATAAAATGGAAAGTAGAAGATTATTGAAGTAAATTGAACCCCGTCTTTTTAAACTTCATAATTCACTTCTCGCTTCTTACATAAAGCACAGTCCGCGGAGTTTGGGGAATTAAAAGGCAGTGATGCGTTTGCAGGGGAAACACGTGAGAAAAGCGCCGAGGGCGTAGGGGAAATTGCTGAGGAAGGAAAATTGCCTTAACGAAACATAAGGGAAACGAAAGGCCGGAAAATTCCATCTTACGAAGGAAATTAACGCGCAAGGCTTTTCCGCGTATACCCGCGGTACGAGTAATTATCATAATGACTTGGAACTGGACTATTTTGAGAATTCATTGGGAAACGTGCGCAAATTATCGGACGTTCGATTGCCCGGCGTCAGGTGAATGTGGTGTTGACTTTCCACGGGTTTATGAGCTATTAAGCTGTTAATAGAATACCCTTATTTCGTCGCACCCGGGAGCTCGCTCTTCTGTCTTAACTCCTAATTAGCCGGAGTTTGTTCGTCGCATGATGACGAAACGAAGGGAGAAAGGTACTCCCGCGACCCACTTTCCGACCATTTACTTCACCGCGACGAAACAGAAACAGAAAGAATTCATTATTTCCCTGTCGAGAGAATGTTGAGTATCGACAGGTACCTTAGGATAAACCAAAATTACTCGTCTCTTACAAATGGATGGCATTTTTCTTACAAGAAATCAACACTGCACAATTTGCAAAGTTACGAAAAATTCACCAGCGTCAACATTGTGGAATAAATCCTCTCCATTCCTGTTTCGCAATAATTTGAGGACTCTGTCAATGTGAAACTGTAAAACTTGGCTCTAACCTGTGTCCGCTTTTTTGGTAATTCAGCTGCGACGGATAACACCTGTACTTTCACACTAAATACATGAAATTCTTTGATTGATACGTAGGTGCAGCAATCGCGGAATCTCTTGCGTGCTAATCTAACGCTGGGAAGTTTTAAGTTAGACATCGCCACCGTCTGGGCGCAGCCAGGTACAGCTTTGAAAATTACAAACGAAGATACTCGTCGTACAAACTGAAAACTTATTGTCTGTGTTTTATTCTCGTGACAAGAATTTATGCTCTGATCATTCGACCATCATCAGTACATCTTCGACCCTCATTCGAAATATCTCACGACTCATCGTCCCTCGTAAAGCTGATAAAGGAAAAGAACCTAAGAAAGTTTTGCGGTGGGAACTTGGTATTTCCTTAGCGAAGTAACGCGTAAAGTGCGAAATTCTTTTAAGCAATATTCTTTCCGCCGCGGAAGTCATTATAACACTAAGTTTGCCTTCTCGCAGGATGTACCCCATTAATCGTTTCACCGTCTAGAAACTGGCAAACTTTCACGTCTTCGACATGTCCGTGGAACTACCTTCCGGACAGGAACTTGTGTCATTTATTATCATTATACAACGGTTTTCTTTCGTACGAATTTCATTATTCATGAACCAACAGTCCGCTTTTAGGGAGATATAATTAATTAATTAATGAAACCTTATTAATACGGTGAATACAGTAGGATTATAAATGTCGTATTTCATTGTAGCGAATACACGAAGTTTGGCTTTAATTATTCTCGTAAAAGTCGTTTAAGTTTCTAAGCCTTCAGGATGGAACAAAATTTGTTGAGTTACATTAAATTCCTGAAATTCACGAAAAACAAGATAACAATTGAATCTCGGTATATTATTGAACGCGATGTCCCGGGGCTGAGTTTTTGATCTGTTGGAGAGAAATAAAGGGGGAATCTCGAAGTCGATTTGTACGCATAGAAAGCAACTGGCTGACGTGACGACTGGGAAACAGGAGTTTGCGGTTTCATCGGGAACATGGCCTTTCATAAATCACAATTTCACGTACGACGACACATCCATATTTCACTTTTCGCCAGCGAAACGATCAGCTGTCTCCCCGATTCTCGCTTAACAGCTTCGCCAGTCCGTTTAGCCAACTGACACTGATATTCTCCACTTCGCACTCCATTTCGCCAATCATCCGCGAGAAATGCTTCGTCACTTCTTGCGATTTCACTTGCACCGATTTTCACGTTTCTTTTTCCCTCTCTCTCTCTCTCTCTCTTTCTCTGGGCTAAACGATAGGATTGCGGGGGAAAATCGTGAACGCATGCCGTGGATATTCATTTTTATGTCCGTGTTAACCCGCATGTTCCCCGTTATCGACTACAAACACGGGACTACGCAATTCACTCACATTTGTTTGCCTTGCCGACAAATGCTCGTTTTACTAGCTTGACTTTGTCGCTGTTTTCAAACACTTTGTAAGCGATGTTCGCATGTTGCTATTGTTTGCCTACCTCCACGCGATCGATAATTCCTTACCTTTATGGAAATCCTTTTCCTACCGAAAATTCGCGTGCAAACGCTCCCGATTTGTCTCGGAGATTTGAGAAAATACTTTCCGACGGGGTTAGCATATTTTATTGAGTGACATTTAATATCCTTCTTTTATTATAATCTATCCTACCTCTGAGAATCAGATTTAAATCGTAAGATTATGCCTTATCAATATTCATGTACGCTTATACATACCTTTTTTGTCTGTTGGAAAAAAAATTACGTTTTATTTTTACATGTTATTCAATTCCCATCCGTTAAACACGATTGGGAAGCTTAAGCAAATACGTAAAATCCAAGATTTATCGAAATTTACCTGAATGCATATTATTTTTTCATGAAATATAAATGTTTTAGCACTGAATTCAGTTCACCAGTTTGTACAACTTAGTGAATGGCTTTATTGATTTCATAATTCGTATTATAATACCGACTATTTACACGAGTTCTATAACAGAAATATTTCCTTGTACGAATAATGACTTCAATTATATTATTTACTTGCTTTTTTTCTACAAGAGTCTGATTCTTCCTATTCTCTCGTTGACTTGTCTCACTATCAGGTTCTTCAAGCCGGATCTCAAATACGCTTTTCACGCTCGTGAAAAGTCTTCTCACGCTTTACAGCTGTGTGCTTTTCGAATATTTCCTGGCCGATGGACTCTTTGCAATTCGTACGGAGCCGTGGCTCCTTGCATATCGTAAGAAATGTGCCGTATGGAAATTCGGCTGTCGGTCGTAGATCACCAGTTTTACCATAAGTGGGCTCTGCTGACGGACCCCGACGACGTGGCGGGTGGCCCTAAAGGATACCTCAAGTGCGACATCAGCGTCATCGGAAAGGGGGACTCCGTGAAAATACCGCCGAAGAGCGAGAAGGACGAGGACGACATCGAGGGAAACCTTCTGTTGCCCGATGGGGTGCCTATCGAGCGTCAACGGGCGAAATTCATTGTAAAGATTTACAGGGCTGACGGCCTCCCGAAGATGAACAGCAGCATCATGGCGAACGTTAAGAAAGCTTTCACAGGGGAGATCAAGGACCTCGTCGATCCTTATGTTCAAGTGTCCTTCGCCGGATTAAGCGTAAGTTCAATTTATCGACCCTCCAACGGCAGTTCAATACTCCCGACAGATAAATTACGCAAAAACGTCGTAATTCCGTGGTGCATTAAACGTTATCACCCGAGGAACAGGAAATTTGTGTTTATGTATCGACAGGTTTAAGTTTTAAGGAATTCTGACTTTTTTTTAAATAGTATTTCAAAGTGTAAATTGGGTACCTTAGTACACTTTACAGTACTTGTTTTATTTTCATTTCCTTACTATCATTATCCTTATGAAACCGTTATTGCACACACTTACCTGAAAAGATTGAAGAAATGATATTAAACATTGTCAATACTTGCTGCTGATCAATACGAAGACGGTATCGGTTGATTTGCCAACTGGTTTAGGGGAAAACGAGTGTGAAGAGAAACAGTTATGCGCCGGTTTGGAACGAGCAAATAGTTTTCACGGAGATGTTCCCGCCTCTTTGTCAGAGGATAAAGATCCAGTTGTGCGATAACGATCCGGTGCACGCGACAGTCATAGGAACCCACTTCGTGGATCTCAAGCAGATCAGCAACGACGGGGAGAAGGGCTTCCTTCCGACCTTCGGCCCTGCCTTCATCCATCTTTACGGCAGCATACGGGATTACAGTCTTATCGATGAGCATTCCACCCTCAACACCGGCCTCGGCGAGGGAATATCCTACAGAGCAAGGTCATTTGCCGTTTCCTCGATTTTTCTTCGACGATCGCTCGATGTGCCTGAAGAACGTCGTTTCCTGGCTTTAGGTTGCTGATCGCCATCAGGACGGAAATCAGCGACAACGTAGACATGGTCCCGTCGGAGGTCGAGGTAGAACCCACAGTCCCGATCAACGAAATGGCCTACGCCAGGAACGAAGAGTTCTTCCTCTTCTCCACGATAATGGACGCGACGATGATCGACAAGAAACTCGGGGATAAGCCAATGTATTTCGAGATTTCCATCGGCAATGCCGGAAATGCTCTCGATGGACACAATGAAAGCTCCAAGGTCAAATGTTGCTTCATAAAACTTACCCACAAGCAGGGAAAATAGAATTCTTTTTGTTTAGCGGGAATTCATTCCCCATTGAGCGTAATCTTTGTTATTCTTAGCTGCGTGTAACTGGGCAAAACTTTTGTTTTTCGGCTAAAACGTCTGTATCATTTATCTTCGCTTTCACCGGTAGATGTGCGACATGGGTTCGAGGGGCGCCAGTGGAGACGAAGAAGAATTACAGGAGGTTTTAGCGGGATCCTGGCAGAGCACTACTCCGGCCAGTAAACCCATGACTCATGATAAAATTTACTACTTCTTACCGTACTGGGACGATAAACCTTGCCTTCACGTTAGAAGCATCTGGCCTGACTACAGACGAAGAATGTACAACAGCAATATAATCGGGAAAATTGTCGACAAGCTGGTAATTAATGATTTTTTAACAGCGAAATATCGAGCGAGCCGCAAGAAATGAATTACAAGCGCAGTTCTCCATGGCTGAAATTTGAATGTCTCTTTTTTCTGCGCGATTAGGAAGAGGGATTGGCGGAAGTGCAGTTGCACATGGAGGATTCGTCGTGCGAGAAAATGCTGAAATCTGTCCTCGAGGAACTCAGCAGCAATTGCAATCGCTACGTAAGCCTAAGTAAATCCAGTGCCACGGGACCGGGCGTAGGGAAAACGAAATTGGATAAGGAGCGCATGAAATTGTGTCAAAGGGAATTCGAGAGCATCGCCATAATGTCGAGGAACCTGAAGGCGCTCATCACGAAGAGCAGTTTCAAGGAGAGACTGAAAACCGCGCAGAGCTACCTGCAGAAACTAAAGTTCCTCGTCGAAGACGTTAGTTGACAGTTCGAAATTCTCGTTCACCGTTCCTCTACCGTTTTTGTGAAATGCGAAATTTCATTCCTCAGCCACAAGATTCTTTACCGGACGTCTTCATCTGGGTGATCAGCTCCGGCAGGAGAATCGCTTATCACAGGATACCAGGAAGGGACTTAATTTATTCCATAGTCGATGAGGAATGCGGACGATTCTGCGGGAAAGTGCAAACTATGTTCCTAAAAGTTAGTAAAGTTATACATACGCTCATCAAAAATCTATTAGCTACAAACTTTTAACAATCAGTAAACCGGAGTAAATCAGAGTCAATTTTTTCGACAAAGAAATAATGGAAATATTGACTATTCTGGATCAGAATTTAGAATATATATTTTTATAAAAAAGAGACACTTAATAGCTTCCAGGTAAAAAGAGATTCGGCCCTTCCGGTTGGGCGATACAGGCAAAACTGCAGATCTACATGTGGCTGGGTATCCTGAAGCACAAGAAATACTTCATCCAAGGACTACCGAAGGGCTACGAATTGAGTCACGAGTTGAGAAACGTCGACCGGCCACGTGCTTTGCCTCCAACAATTATTCACTACGCCGAAAAACACGTGATTATCTCAGCCAATACGAAAATCCCTTAATTCGCTGTAAATAAAAACAATTATCTTGAGTGTCTTGTCGAAAATTCTTGACAGAAATTCCAGCTAAGGGCGCACATGTACCAGGCGAGATCGTTGATCGGCAGCGACGCTTCTGGTCTGTCCGATCCTTTCGCCAGGGTAATTTGCGGTGAGTTTTGCAAGTCAACGCAAGTGATCGACGAGACTTTGAGTCCGACGTGGGATGAGCTGCTGCTATTCGACGAAGTTCTTATTTACGGCACCGCCGAGGAAATAAAGAAGGATCCACCCTCGATCGTCATCGAAATTTTCGATCAGGACAAAGTGGTAAGACTCAACTGAATCTCCGTAAAACGTATGGCAAAAATCTTATCAGCGTCGTAAAACCAGTAGAGATTCTTTTTATCCCACTGCTACATGCGCCGATATTTTCAATATTTTTTTGTAACCCTTTTCTTCTTTTCCAGAGTCATTAAGTAGCTACGGACATAGTACTGCATGAGGGCTCTGCTTAGACAGTTTGTATAGAATATTTATAACAGTCGTGAAATGTTATACACTTTAAGTTTTACACAGTCTTCATTTCTACGTCAGCCAAGCATTAGTTACGCGCTTGTTGATTTAAGTTTTGTCAGCGTTTCTTTGCCAGTGCAAAATTGAAGGTAAGGTATACAGCAGTTTTTCTTTTATCCAGACACGGATTTCGTGCAAGTAAGGTTACAATAAACCCTAAAGACTCAAATTTTCTGCTTCGCTGCTACTTTATTTGAAAACCTCCATAAATTGCATACTTAATCTTCGAGATAAAAAAAGAGCGATTAAAATATTTTGACAAAAAAGATCAGAAGAAATGTTCCAACTCGACTGATGTAATTCTATCGATACAAGATTGTTAAAAAATTAAAGGATTCTTGTTAATCGTATTCGCGTGATATTTTTATAATTAAAGCAACGTTATAGGGTAAATCGGAATACATTGGCCGAGCTATCGCCCGGCCTCACGTGAAACTGGCAACGGAAACTTACGGTCCGCCGCAATATCCGCCCTCGTTGGAATGGTACGACATTACGAGGGGCAGCGGAAGGGCCGGGGAGCTTCTGGCAGTTTTCGAATTCCTCGAACATCCTCCGTCGAAGGATCTCGGTTTCCCCACATTGCCGGACCCGAAGGAACTCGGCCAACAATCAACCACCGCAGGGCAAGATGAAGGACCCGTTCTCCCGGTTCCCGTGGGAATACGTCCAACTCTAGCGAAATATAGGTGAGAAAAAGTCGATGGTATAATATACTCACTAACCCTTTTCTTATTATCCATGTTTCACATTATCCTCAATACAATTACACACGTTTCATAATAAATCACTGGTAATGTTAGGACCAATTTGAGTAAAAAGGAAGACTGTAAGTACGTAAGTTTGTATGAATGGTTCTCTTATTGCAGGATTGAAGTCCTTTTCTGGGGTCTACGCGATTTAAAAAGAATTCATCTTCTGACGGTGGACAAGCCACGCGTCGATGTTGAATGCGCCGGGCACATTTTGTACTCGTCGGTCATAGCGAACGCGAAGAAAAATCCGAATTTCAATACGCCGATTAAGTTCATGGAACTAGAACTTCCCGAACAGGAATTGTACAGGCCGCCATTGACGATAAGGGCGGTGGATTGTCGAAGTTTTGGCCGATATACGCTGGTCGGCACACACACAATCAATTCTATTCACAAATACATATACTGCCCACAAACTAAGCGAGCGAAAGATGCCGAAGACAGGAAGAAAAGTCTCTACCAGTTGCAATGTTCAGGTAAAATCAGCTTTCTTTAAATTATTTCACTAAAATCACGTTAACGAACAATCCAAGTAGTGATTAAAATCCTGATAATTATTTAACGGTTCATTTGAAATCAGTACTGAATATTTTCTGTTTGTTTCCTATTTTTATTCGTTTGCGGTGTAACGACTGTTTCTATATTTCTTTTGGTTTAGTAAATTGCTTTATAAGTGGATCTTGCGATTATTGTAGCTCTCGATCCATCGAAATCGCGGTACCAGCAATCATCTTTACCAGAATCTCTAGCGGATCTGGAAATAAATAACGGAGATACGATCATCTCTTTGGGATTCGATTTGGGATTCGGCGGACCTACGAAGAAAGACAAAACTGAGCAAAATCTGCGTCGGAAGCAGAGTCTAGTTAACGACGGAAGTATGGGTAGGTTTTAAGAAAAGAGAGAAAACGTACAAATATATATCAAGTAATTCCTTTGATTCAGGAGATTTTGTAACGGTGGACGACGAAGATGGCTGCCAGGACTGGTGGACGAAATACTTTGCCTCGGTCGAAATCATGATAGAGGAAAACAAGGAACTGAGAAGGGAGAAATCTTTGTTTCAAGCTCAACCGAACGGTACTCTGCCGATTTTCATGGAGGAAAGTTTCGCTCACGGCCAGGCAACTAGCACGTCCGACAAGAGTCCTGGGGTTCATTCGGCGAAGAAGCTTTTTGGCTTGAAATCTCCGGCGAACGCGGCGAGATTCGTCTCGAAGATCAGCCCGAAGCACACGAACCGGAGGTACCAGAAGAGAACGGCCTTGTTGAAAATCTATCCGAACGAGCTGGAAGCTCAGCCGGAATTCGAACAATTCAAGGAATGGCTCCACACTTTCGAGCTTTATCGCGGGAAAAAGACTCACGACGAACCGGAGGACGAATCACGAATCGTCGGCAGTTTTAAGGGCGCTTTGAAGGTCTACAAATGGCCACTGCCGAAAGATCTTATCGATCACACGGTCATGGGGTTCGATCCCCAGTACGGCTTTTTCCAAGGCGTACCGTCCAACGAACCGATTCACGTGCTCGTCAGGGTCTACATCGTTAAGGCCAATGACCTTCACCCCTGCGACCTTAATGGCAAGGCGGACCCTTACGTTGTCCTGCAACTCGGGGGGAAGAGGATTAGCGATAAAGAAAATTACATTTCGAAACAACTGAACCCCGTCTTCGGAAAGTGCGTGCAATCAACGTTGATTAAAATCTAAACATCAAGTATTTATTTCAGAAACATTTCTCAGTTATACTTTTCATGAAATTTGTAAATAGATTAAATGCAAGGACGGAATGAATTGTAGTCTAGAGTAATAATAATAATGAAATATTTATATTTTTATGTATCTGAATACTTAAGCTTCGAATGTATTAATAAGAAGAAAAATACTTTTTTAGGTGCTTCGAAATAGAGGCAACGTTTCCACAGGATTCTTTATTGACCGTGCAAGTTCTGGATTGGGATTTAGTTGGAACGGATGATATGATAGGCGAGACAAAAATTGATTTAGAAAATCGCTTTTACAGTCGGCATCGCGCAACATGTGGACTTGCAAAACGATATGACGAGTAGGTGAAATAAATATTTGTAAAGAAAATACACATACCAGCCGAGAAGGAAAATACTTTGCTCAAGGAATAAAATAATTCTTGTCAAGATCGGGTTACAACAAATGGAGGGACGCGATGAAACCTACTCAAATTTTGTCAAAACTTTGTAAAGATGGGAAAATCGATGGCCCTGTGTATTCCCACGGTCGGGTTACTATCGGCCGGAAAACATTTTCCCTATCGAACGAAGACATGGAATTTTACATCCATTCAAAGGGTAAACACAGAAGAAAAATCTTCAATCAACAAAATCTACAAGTGACATGATGTTTTGTTTAAATTCTAGGTATGGAAGAGCACCTTGCACTGGCCGTTCTGCACCAATGGCAGGCTTTCCCGCGCATCGGTTGCAATTTGGTACCCGAACACGTGGAAACACGTCCCCTGTACAATCCTGAAAAACCTGGCATCGAGCAGGGCAAATTGGAAATGTGGGTCGACATGTTTCCAATGGACATGCCCTCCCCCGGGCCGCCTATCGATATTTCCCCGAGGAAACCCAAGAGTTATGAGCTTAGAATTATCATCTGGAACACCGACGACGTCGTACTCGAGGACGATGCTTTCTTCACCGGCGAAAAGATGAGCGACATTTACGTCAAAGGGTAAACATTGCGCAGTTTACGCAGCGTCTGATTTTTTTTCGCTTCTCTGTGTAACAAAGTTTTCGCAGATGGTTGAAGGGACCGGAAGATTGTCAATCCACGGACATTCATTACCGATCGTTGACCGGTGAAGGGAACTTTAATTGGCGATTTATTTTTCCCTTTGACTACCTCGTGGCCGAAGAGAAAATAGTTATAAACAGGAAGGAAAGCCTTTTCAGCTGGGATGAAACTGAATGTAAAATACCAGCTCGCTTAGAATTACAGGTAATCGAGTGTTAAATCACGCGGAAGACCGTTTAGTGTTTCAACCTTGTTTGTACGAATATTTCGTGGATTCGGATTTTCTTTGTTATTCCAGGTTTGGGACGCGGACCATTTTTCGGCCGATGACTTTTTAGGGGCCATCACGCTCGATCTGAATAGATTTCCACGGGGAGCGAAGAGTAGTAAACTCTGCACGTTAGAAATGTTGAAGACTGACGGCACCGTGCCAATGGTGAACATATTTAAACAGAAACGTATAAAGGGTTGGTGGCCTTTTTACGTGAAGAAGGAAAATGAAGACATGGAGCTGACGGTGAGAAACAGAAGACATTAAATTGAGTCTTTACATAAAAAGATAAAAGTAATCCATTAAATAGCAATAACTTAATATTTAATATACCTCTGTACAGGGAAAAGTAGAAGCGGAAATACACTTGTTAACGAAGGATGAAGCAGAAAAGAATCCTGCTGGTTTTGGAAGAAACGAACCAGACCCGCTGGATAAACCAAAGTGAGTATTTTATTGTGCTCATAATGAAACTGATTAAAAAATACAATGAAATTCAGGTGTCTGAATAAGAGAAATGAGATCTGCAGCAGTAATTTGTTTTTAATCGAATTTTTCTTTCACTTTGTGTACAATAGAATTAGTTCTACACACTTTTCTCTATAATTTATTCATTAAACAAGTTTAAATTGTATTTATATTTACAGCCGACCGGATTCGTCGTTCATGTGGTTCCTCAACCCCCTAAAATCTATCAAGTACATCGTTTGGCATAATTACAAGTGGGCAATTCTCAAGGCAATAGTGGTACTCGCATTAGTCGTCCTTATTTTGTTATTCTTCTACGCAATACCTGGGTATTCCGTGAAGAAGATATTAGGAGCTTAGGTGCAGTTGCACAAATATCGTATGTGTAATATACAGTATCATGATTACTTTATTAACTGTACAACGTGTATACGTGATAGTATGCGCCGTGAATTTTTAGAGAATGTAGATTTCCGTTAAGTTATTATTTCAAGACTAACATGACTCAGTAGCGAGACAGGTGTAACTGAAATATATAATAATACGCAATATTTTTGAGATTTCGCACGTTCAGGTATACTGTAGATACACTTTATAGAAGTAATAACCGATATTAACTGTAAAATAATTATGAAAGTTTTAAAAACGAACATCGAAGTTTAGCGTTGATTGTAATCATTCGTAACTTATCTGAATGTGTACATTAGTACATGTAAAACAAATATCTCTGTCCTTTTTGAAGGTTTATTTGCACTTCGCGGTCACTACATATTTAAGAAGCGAGAAAACATTTGTCATGTTATTTTATAGTGGACCAAAAAGACAGTAGTTTGTTTACAAACTGGACCGATGTAAATACTCGATGTGCTGAAGAAATGTGATTTAGAACAATAATTAGCATAATACATACTATTTTTACTCACAATCATGATTATTACCACGATATTTTAATAAGGAGAATGCGTTGAAATCATTTGCCTATTAATCACCTTGCGCCAACCAGACTAGTGAAATCACATGCTGAGAAATTTCATTTAGTAATGTCTTACTAGAAGTTTTATGCTAAAAGTAGACTGTATATTCACGAAAATAAGGACTGTCAAATTGTATTTGATAGTTAATAAAAAATAATGATTAGACAGCATTTTAACAACTTTTTTGTAACGTTTTATTTTCAGCTGAACTCTCAGAGGTCAGTAGAAAGGGCTTGAAATTTGTTAACTGTAGACGGCATGTCCAAATCTTCGTCGACAGATTTTTCAGAACTCTCATCACTGTCTGTTTTCGAGACGCCTGCGTATGCACTCTGATCCTCTTCATCAAGTAGTTCTTCTTCCGACGACGACATATATACACTTTCCGCCGCAGCGGTTTCTTGTTGACTTCTCGCTTGGATCCACCTGACTATATCAACGTCCGCATGTTCTTTCCATTTTTCTAAAAGCACATAAATATATTAATAGTACACAGTATATTAATGTTATTCCGTAATGTATTAATAATTACCTTGATCGGCAGTCCACTTCGGCGGGTATACATATAAACAAATTTTTCCTTCCAACGCCATTCGCAACAATGAATTGGCGGCTCTATACGAGTCTAATCTTGCAGTTCGTGCAGTAATAAAATTTTTTTTCGTAGCCCAACCGTCACAAATGTCCATCGCGGACCATGTATCATCATTTTCTGGGTGCTGAATCTTCAACATCTTTGGTAAATCCACTCTCTCAGCTATGAATTTTACAGTAGTATAGGGTTCTCTGACCTGAGCGATCGGAAACGAACCCATTAATATCTGCAGTTGTTTAGGTACGGTCGAAGGGAATACCAAACCAGGACAGTCACAGAGGCAAACATTTTTTGTGAGGAAGATTGTTTGAAAGTGTTTGGTATGACCGGGGGTGCGAGACACGCTAACAACCTTTTTACCTGTTGTACAAAATTAAGTAACGTCATAACGCTGAATGTTTATTATTTCTGTCTTTTGTTTTACTAACTTACCCATTAAAGCATTCATTAGAGATGATTTCCCAACATTTGGTGTACCAATACAGCCAATGGTCAGAACACCATTTTTATATTTCTCATGCTCATAGAATGTGGTATCCTTTTTTTCAATTGTAACATTGTCTTTCCTTTCTAGATCGTCAAGATCATATTCTAAATGCATTTCCTCTTGAATCTTGTCATGCCAGGAACTTAAGTCTACCTGATCTCCCACAATTTCCTTGCATGTTTCTAATAATTTCTGGGCACCTTCTGCTGCCATTTTCAACTTTCCTTTCCTCCGTCTCTGTTTTATACCTTCACCATCATTTGTATTGCCACGAAGGTTGTACGTTGGGTATGATGTAAACATCAGGACATGTAATCTGGGATAACAGGAATTAAAATATTCTTTCCAAGCAACTACTAATTCAGCTGGTGCTAAATCAACTTTGTTTAATACTAGAATCATCTCTTTTTGTAATTCATTTGTAATATAATGATATAAATAAGGTGGGAACATTAGTACAGGGAATCTGATGTCAACAATAATTAACAGAATATCAGACATTTCCAAGACCCTCCATAACTGCCTCCATGTTTCTAAATTCAGTTCAAAGTAACTAATACTACCAATCTGTTCAATATTCTTTAAATACTCCTGGAAAGAACAAAGCAATTTTACTGAACATTATCTATTCTAGAATGTTCTAAAGGTGGTGTTAATGGTTCTAAATTATAATACATACTGTAAAATATCTTTGTTCTCTTAACTCTAAGTGTTCTTTAGACATTTTGAAATCCCAAGGAGGTCTTTTGGGCATATCTATTTCAGGTGGGAAGTAATCATCGGAAATCTCTTGCTTCTCCAATGGTAATGGTTCTATTATTTTCCTTGCTTCTTCCTTGCGTTTCTTTAACTCTTCTTGTGTTTCTTGAAAGAAGTGCAAGGCATACCTGTTTCTACTGGAATTATCATTTTTTGGTTGTTTATTTATTTTTTGTACAGCTTTTCCGTATGCAAAGCTGCCAGTGTCACTTGGCTCATCGTCATCATCCTTATTTCGATTACCTGTTAAATAAAGAAAAACTTTTAACATACCGGAATACCTGTCCATCTTGATTTCTCTATGATTTCGAAATGATGCAAAACCGACAATCTGTTGCTCCAACTTACCGAGCAAAACAGACTTATTCTGCCGTTGCTTTTTCGCTTGCATTTGCTGTTTCTTTGCCTTACCGCTGAAAGGGGTTTTTCTCCTTCCCTGTGGCATATTTCTTGCCTGATTCACCTCTTTCTCCTTTGAAATTAAATCATATACGTACACATCATTCGCTTTTTCAAAATTTGTACACTACTGTTTTTACGCAGTGGAAAACTCGCTGCCGGTTCATGGCACGTCGTTAGACGTGACCAGACGTGACTACATACCGTCTTTAAGCACAACAGAATAACCATGATTAGAAATTATAAATAAGAAATACCCAGAATTAACTAGATAAGTATCGAAGCAGTTTTTCTTCGATTACCCTTTCAAACTGTAATGAAGGTTTTCACTCCGGCGATTTTCCTATGAAAACTTAATCGATCATTCCAATTTCATAACAATGGGGCTAATGTTCGTTACGATCAGCTGAAAGACATTACTGTTCGCGTGTTCGTTTACATTTTCCAGTCTGCTAGTGGTTTTTTTTTATAAACGCATTAATATTGGCATAGACCAGACATAAGGATAGACCACTCATGCAATGTATTTTCATGTCACCTCATTGTGGGGCTCTAGAGCCCCATTACCATTTTCGTGTCACGCTCAACGTTATCGTCCGGGCGCAGTATAAGATGCGAACGCAGCGCATGGCAGGAATTAAAACTAAATTTTTAAATTTTTTACAGCCGCGTATAATGTACACACGCGCTTAATAGCATTAGCCTTGCACAGATTATATACGATTACAAACTCGATCGAAATGCTAAACTTTTTCGATAATCCAACCCATAAGTTCAAGGCAGAAGTGTTGCATCAAATTGCTACCCAAATATAGATCAATGTAGCATAGATCATATTAAATAGAATAAAGATAGATTATAGATATATTAGAATAGTAACGATACATCACAAGACGTGTTCTACTAAACAATCAACATGTATCAAACAACGTATTAAACAATATGTCAAACAATGTATCAAACAAAAGGGACATTTGCCCCGTTAAATAAAATTAAATAAAAATTAAATTAAATTAACTTTCAATTGTTTTTCCTTCTCCACGGGAGTCCACTTTCGGTTTAGTAGATGTACAATTGGCCAAACGCGATATTACGCTGCGTTCATACCGAGACGGCGGTTAATGTGACGCAACCTTTATGTGGATTTTTCGGTCATCTTTCGGTCATCTGTCGGTCATCTGTCGGTCATCTGTCGGTCATCTTTCGGTCATCTTTCGGTCATCTTCCGGTCATCTTTCGGTCATCTTCCGGTCATCTTCCGGTCATCTTCCGGTCATCTTTCGGTCATCTTTCGGTCATCTTTCGCGACAAATTAAAAATTTTATCAAGAAATTGCAGAAATATTATATTATATGCGATTATATCTTTGACTGTAAATCATGCCAACGAATCGGTAACCCATCGACACAGATGAGATATGGAATAGAACTATTATCTAAATTACACACATTTTATACAATTACCGCAGTATTCCGAAATTTGAGAATATTTTTCGCACATACTATTCATGAAGCAATAGATCGCCAAATAATCCAATGTTTTCATATTTTCACACTGAAAATCATCAAATAACCTAAAAGTTAAGTAATTTAACGCCAATAATTGCTCAATGTGTTCTAACGCATTTTAACGCATTTTCAACGGATTTTCACTCATTTTAACGCATTTTCAACAGATTTTCAACACATTTTAACGTATTTAATCGCAATTTAATACATTTTAATGTATTTAATCGTATTTTCCACAAATTTTAACGTCTCTAAATGCATCTTTAACGTATTTTAATTCATTCTTGACGGATTTTGACACGTTTTAACGGATTTTAGCGCACCCTTTATTAAAAAATCGTATCAGTTCCACTACAAATTTCCGCCAAAAATGCATCCGCAGCCAGATTTGGCGGCAAAGAAAAGAGGAATAATCCTCAACACATTTTCCTAGAAATTTAACTCCCATGTATTGCCCAAGTTACAGCTTTCGTTTTTACTTACAATGGTAAAACAGTGTTATATATTACCGGCCGTGGAAAAATATATCGATAAAACAGAATTCTACTATAACGACCAAAAATTTTGAAAAATATTATTTCACCCTTGATAACTTCCAGGTATCTTTGAGTGACCTTTAGTTTCATATGACTGTTGTATACGAACATAAGTTATATAACATTCATGATATTTAATATAGTGTTCTATATTACCGGCTGTGGAAAAAGAGATTGATAAATCATGTATATTATACATTGTGTATATAATAATAATAATAATAATAATAATAATAATGCTATATATAACGTATATAAACGCTACATATAACGCTATATATAACTATATGTAATAAATGCTATGTATAACGTATTATAATCCATTTTAATGCATTTGAACGTATTTTATTGCACTTTAACGCATTTTGAACGCACTTTTATGGATTCTCGCGCACTATTGGCATATTTTAAAACATTTACACATCCTACAACGCATTCTTAACCCATTTAATTTATATTTCTACTTGAATGCATTTTAATGCATACCTAACGCACTTTAAAGTATTTTGATGCATTATTGGGATACATTAACATATATTCACGCACCATAATGCATTCTTGACACACTTTAGTGTATTTTCTCGCATTATAACGCACTATTAACTTATTTATACTATCCCAAATAATGTTTTTTAGAATATTATTTTAAAATATTGTATTATATATACCATTACCACCTATTATATATACTGTATACCTATTATACACTATATATACGTACTATGTACCTATTATATATACTATATACGTACTATATATGTAACATACGTACTACATACGTACTGTATATGTTATACACGTACCATATATGTTACATACGTACTATATACCTATTATATATACTATATACGTACTATATATGTAACATACGTACTACAGACGTACTGTATATGTTATATACGTACTATATATGTTACATATTTACTATATACCTATTATATATACTACATACTTACTATATATGTATATGTAACATACGTACTATATACCTATTATATATGCTGTATACGTAATATATATATTATATACGTATTATATACTCGTTGTACATACTATTTTATCGTACTTCAACGCATTTTAATGGATTTTAATGCATTTTTAACGTATTTTATCGTATTTCAACACATGTTAACGGATTTTAATGCATTCTTAACGCAGTTTATCGTATTTCAACGCATTTTAACGGATTTTAATGCATTCTTAACGCATTTTATCGTATTTCAACGCATTTTAACGGATTTTAATGCATTCTTAACGCATTTTATCGTATTTCAACGCATTTTAATGGATTTTAATGCAACCTTAACGCATTTTATCGTATTTCAACGCATTTTAATGGATTTTAATGCATTCTTAACGCATTTTATCGTATTTCAAGGCATTTTAATGGATTTTAATGCATTTTTAACGCATTTTTTCGTATTTCAACGCATTTTAATGCATTTTTAACGCATTTTATCGTATTTCAACGCATTTTAACGGATTTTAATGCATTCTTAACGCATTTTATCGTATTTCAACGCATTTCAACTCATTTTTAACGCGCTTTCAACATACTTTAACAGATTTAAACGCATTCTGGACGTACTTTAACCTATGTGAACGTATTTTAATGCATTTTCACACCTTATAACGCATTCGTAATACATATTTTCGTGCACTAAAGCGCATATACAACATACGACATACAACATACAACATACTATATACCTATTATATACACACTATACGTACTATATATGTATCATACATGCTATATACCTATTATATATACTATATACGTACTATATATGTAAGATACATGCTATATAACTATTATATACATGTTCATATCATACATCTATCATACATGTTATATACCTATTATATATACTATATACGTACTATATCTGTAACATATATGCTATATACCTATTATATATACTATATACGTACTATATCTGTAACATTCATATTATATACCTATTATATATACTATATACGTACTATGTATGTAACATACATGCTATATACCTATTATATATACTATATACGTACTATATATGTAACATACATGCTATATACCTATTAACTATACTATATACGTACTATATATGTAAGATACATGCTATATACCTATTATATATACTATATACGTACTATATATGTAAGATACATGCTATATAACTATTATATACATGTTCATATTATACATCTATCATACATGTTATATACCTATTATATATATTATATACGTACTAAATATGTAACATACATGCTATATATCTATTATATATAATATATACGTATTATATACTCGTTGTATATACTATTTTATCGTATTTCAACGCATTTTAAAGGATTTTAATGCTCTTATAACGTATATTATCGTATTTCAACGCATTTTAATGGATATTAATGCATTTTTAACGTATTTTATCGTATTTCGATGCATTTTAATGGATTTTAATGCTCTTTTAACATATTTTACCGCATTTCAACACATTTTAATGGATACTAATGCATTTTTAACGTATTTTATCGTATTTCGATGCATTTTAATGGATTTTAATGCTCTTTTAACATATTTTACCGCATTTCAACGCATTTTAATGGATACTAATGCATTTTTAACGTATTTTATCGCATTTCAACGCATTTTAATGGATTTTAATGCATCTTTAACGTATATTATCGTATTTCACCGCATTTTAATGGATACTAATGCATTTTTAACGTATTTTATCGCATTTCAACGCATTTTAATGGATATTAATGCATTTTTAACGTATTTTACCGCATTTTAATGCATTTTTAACGTATTTTATCGTATATCAACGCATTTTAATGGATTTTAATGCATTTTTAACGTATATTATCGTATTTCAACACATTTTAATGGATTTTAATGCTCTTTTAACATATTTTATCGTATTTCGATGCATTTTGATGGATTTTAATGCTCTTTTAACATATTTTATCGTATTTCGATGCATTTTAATGGATTTTAATGCATTTTTAACGTATTTTATCGTATTTTATCGTATTTCAACGCATTTTAATGGATTTTAATGCTCTTTTAACATATTTTATCGTATTTCAACGCATTTTAATGGATTTTAATGCATCTTTAACGTATATTATCGTATTTCAACGCATTTTAATGGATTTTAATGCATCTTTAACGTATATTATCGTATTTCAACGCATTTTAATGGATATTAATGCATTTTTAACGTATTTTATCGTATTTCAACGCATTTTAATGGATATTAATGCATTTTTAACGTATTTTACCGCATTTCAATGCATTTTAATGCATTTTAATGCATTTTTAACGTATTTTATCGTATTTCAGCCCATTTTAATGGATTTTAATGCATTTTTGACGTATTTTATCGTATTTAAACGAATTTTAATGGATTTTAATGGTAATTTCAGTTTCTTTAATTTTTTTTCTGCTAGTATAGTTGTTTTTGCGGCTAGTATAGTAGTTTTTTTGGCTAGTATAGTAGTTTTTTCTGCTAGTATAGTAGTTTTTTCTGCTAGTATAGTAGTTTTTTCGGCTAGTATAGTAGTTTTTTTCGGCTTATATAGTAGTTTTTTCGGTTAGTATGGTAGTTTTCTTGGCTAGTATAGTAGTTTTTCGGCTAGTATAGTAGTTTTTTCTGCTAGTATAGTAGTTTTTTCTGCTAGTATAGTAGTATAGTAATTTTTATGCTACTATACTAGCCGAAAAAAACTACTATACTAGCCAAGAAAACTACTATACTAGCCAAGAAAACTACCATACTAACCAAAAAAACTACTATACTAGCCGAAAGAAACTACTATACTAGCCGAAAAAAACTACTATACTAGCCAAGAAAACTACTATACTAGCCAAGAAAACTACCATACTAACCAAAAAAACTACTATACTAGCCGAAAGAAACTACTATACTAGCCGAAAAAAACTACTATACTAGTCGAAAAAAACTACTATACTAGCAGAAAAAACTACTATACTAGCCGAAAAAACTACTATACTAGCCGAAGAAACTACTATACTAGCCAAAAAAACTACTATACTAGCCAAAAAAACTACTATACTAGCAGAAAAAACTACTATACTAGCCGAAAAAACTACTATACTAGCCGAAAAAAATACTATACTAGCCAAAAAAACTACTATACTAGCCAAAAAAACTACTATACTAGCCGCAAAAACAACTATACTAGCAGAAAAAAATTAAAGAAACTGAAATTACCATTAAAATCCATTAAAATTCGTTTAAATACGATAAAATACGTCAAAAATGCATTAAAATCCATTAAAATGGGCTGAAATACGATAAAATACGTTAAAAATGCATTAAAATGCATTGAAATGCGGTAAAATACGTTAAAAATGCATTAAAATCCATTAAAATGCATCGAAATACGATAAAATATGTTAAAAGAGCATTAAAATCCATCAAAATGCATCGAAATACGATAAAATATGTTAAAAGAGCATTAAAATCCATTAAAATGTGTTGAAATACGATAATATACGTTAAAAATGCATTAAAATCCATTAAAATGCGTTGATATACGATAAAATACGTTAAAAATGCATTAAAATGCGTTGAAATGCGGTGAAATACGATAATATACGGTAAAGATGTATTAAAATCCATTAAAATGCGGTGAAATACGATAATATCCGTTAAAGATGCATTAAAATCCATTAAAATGCGTTGAAATACAATAAAATATGTTAAAAGAGCATTAAAATCCATTAAAATGCGTTGAAATACGATAAAATATGTTAAAAGAGCATTAAAATGCGTTGAAATGCTGTAAAATATGTTAAAAGAGCATTAAAATCCATCAAAATGCATCGAAATACGATAAAATACGTTAAAAATGCATTAATATCCATTAAAATGCGTTGAAATACGATAATATACGTTATAAGAGCATTAAAATCCTTTAAAATGCGTTGAAATACGATAATATACGTTAAAGATGCATTAAAATCTATTAAAATGCGTTGAAATACGATAATATACGTTATAAGAGCATTAAAATCCTTTAAAATGCGTTGAAATACGATAAAATGCGTTAAAAATGCATTAAAATGCGTTGAAATACGATAATATACGTTAAAAGAGCATTCAAATCCATTAAAATGTGTTGAAATATGATAAAATAGTATATACAACGAGTATATAATACGTATATATTATATATAATAGGTATATAGCATGTATCTTACATATATAGTACGTATATAGTATAGTTAATAGGTATATAGCATGTATGTTACATATATAGTACGTATATAGTATATATAATAGGTATATAGCATGTATGTTACATACATAGTACGTATATAGTATATATAATAGGTATATAATATGAATGTTACAGATATAGTACGTATATAGTATATATAATAGGTATATAGCATATATGTTACAGATATAGTACGTATATAGTATATATAATAGGTATATAACATGTATGATAGATGTATGATATGAACATGTATATAATAGTTATATAGCATGTATCTTACATATATAGTACGTATATAGTATATATAATAGGTATATAGCATGTATGATACATATATAGTACATATAGTGTGTATATAATAGGTATATAGTATGTTGTATGTTGTATGTCGTATGTTGTATATGCGCTTTAGTGCACGAAAATATGTATTACGAATGCGTTATAAGGTGTGAAAATGCATTAAAATACGTTCACATAGGTTAAAGTACGTCCAGAATGCGTTTAAATCTGTTAAAGTATGTTGAAAGCGCGTTAAAAATGAGTTGAAATGCGTTGAAATACGATAAAATGCGTTAAGAATGCATTAAAATCCGTTAAAATGCGTTGAAATACGATAAAATGCGTTAAAAATGCATTAAAATGCGTTGAAATACGAAAAAATGCGTTAAAAATGCATTAAAATCCATTAAAATGCCTTGAAATACGATAAAATGCGTTAAGAATGCATTAAAATCCATTAAAATGCGTTGAAATACGATAAAATGCGTTAAGGTTGCATTAAAATCCATTAAAATGCGTTGAAATACGATAAAATGCGTTAAGAATGCATTAAAATCCGTTAAAATGCGTTGAAATACGATAAAATGCGTTAAGAATGCATTAAAATCCGTTAAAATGCGTTGAAATACGATAAAATGCGTTAAGAATGCATTAAAATCCGTTAAAATGCGTTGAAATACGATAAACTGCGTTAAGAATGCATTAAAATCCGTTAAAATGCGTTGAAATACGATAAACTGCGTTAAGAATGCATTAAAATCCGTTAACATGTGTTGAAATACGATAAAATACGTTAAAAATGCATTAAAATCCATTAAAATGCGTTGAAGTACGATAAAATAGTATGTACAACGAGTATATAATACGTATATAATATATATATTACGTATACAGCATATATAATAGGTATATAGTACGTATGTTACATATACATATATAGTAAGTATGTAGTATATATAATAGGTATATAGTAAATATGTAACATATATAGTACGTATATAACATATACAGTACGTCTGTAGTACGTATGTTACATATATAGTACGTATATAGTATATATAATAGGTATATAGTACGTATGTAACATATATGGTACGTGTATAACATATACAGTACGTATGTAGTACGTATGTTACATATATAGTACGTATATAGTATATATAATAGGTACATAGTACGTATATATAGTGTATAATAGGTATACAGTATATATAATAGGTGGTAATGGTATATATAATACAATATTTTAAAATAATATTCTAAAAAACATTATTTGGGATAGTATAAATAAGTTAATAGTGCGTTATAATGCGAGAAAATACACTAAAGTGTGTCAAGAATGCATTATGGTGCGTGAATATATGTTAATGTATCCCAATAATGCATCAAAATACTTTAAAGTGCGTTAGGTATGCATTAAAATGCATTCAAGTAGAAATATAAATTAAATGGGTTAAGAATGCGTTGTAGGATGTGTAAATGTTTTAAAATATGCCAATAGTGCGCGAGAATCCATAAAAGTGCGTTCAAAATGCGTTAAAGTGCAATAGAATACGTTCAAATGCATTAAAATGGATTATAATACGTTATACATAGCATTTATTACATATAGTTATATATAGCGTTATATGTAGCGTTTATATACGTTATATATAGCATTATTATTATTATTATTATTATTATTATTATATACACAATGTATAATATACATGATTTATCAATCTCTTTTTCCACAGCCGGTAATATAGAACACTATATTAAATATCATGAATGTTATATAACTTATGTTCGTATACAACAGTCATATGAAACTAAAGGTCACTCAAAGATACCTGGAAGTTATCAAGGGTGAAATAATATTTTTCAAAATTTTTGGTCGTTATAGTAGAATTCTGTTTTATCGATATATTTTTCCACGGCCGGTAATATATAACACTGTTTTACCATTGTAAGTAAAAACGAAAGCTGTAACTTGGGCAATACATGGGAGTTAAATTTCTAGGAAAATGTGTTGAGGATTATTCCTCTTTTCTTTGCCGCCAAATCTGGCTGCGGATGCATTTTTGGCGGAAATTTGTAGTGGAACTGATACGATTTTTTAATAAAGGGTGCGCTAAAATCCGTTAAAACGTGTCAAAATCCGTCAAGAATGAATTAAAATACGTTAAAGATGCATTTAGAGACGTTAAAATTTGTGGAAAATACGATTAAATACATTAAAATGTATTAAATTGCGATTAAATACGTTAAAATGTGTTGAAAATCTGTTGAAAATGCGTTAAAATGAGTGAAAATCCGTTGAAAATGCGTTAAAATGCGTTAGAACACATTGAGCAATTATTGGCGTTAAATTACTTAACTTTTAGGTTATTTGATGATTTTCAGTGTGAAAATATGAAAACATTGGATTATTTGGCGATCTATTGCTTCATGAATAGTATGTGCGAAAAATATTCTCAAATTTCGGAATACTGCGGTAATTGTATAAAATGTGTGTAATTTAGATAATAGTTCTATTCCATATCTCATCTGTGTCGATGGGTTACCGATTCGTTGGCATGATTTACAGTCACAGATATAATCGCATATAATACAATATTTCTGCAATTTCTTGATAAAATTTTTAATTTGTCGCGAAAGATGACCGAAAGATGACCGAAAGATGACCGAAAGATGACCGAAAAATCCACATAAAGGTTGCGTCACATTAACCGCCGTCTCGGTATGAACGCAGCGTAATATCGCGTTTGGCCAATTGTACATCTACTAAACCGAAAGTGGACTCCCGTGGAGAAGGAAAAACAATTGAAAGTTAATTTAATTTAATTTTTATTTAATTTTATTTAACGGGGCAAATGTCCCTTTTGTTTGATAGATTGTTTGATATATTGTTTAATACGTTGTTTGATACATGTTGATTGTTTAGTAGAACACGTCTTGTGATGTATCGTTACTATTCTAATGTATTCTAATATATCTATAATCTATCTTTATTCTATGTAATATGATCTATGCTACATTGATCTATATTTGGGTAGCAATTTGACGCAATACTTCTGCTTTGAACTTATGGGTTGGATTATCGAAAAAGTTTAGCATTTCGATCGAGTTTGTAATCGTACATAATCTGTGCAAGGCTAATGCTATTAAGCGCGTGTTTACATTATACGCGGCTGTAAAAAACTTTAAAATTTAGTTTTAATTCCTGCCATGCGCAGCGTTCACATCTTATACTGCGCCCGGACGATAACGTTGAGCGTGACACAAAAATGGTAATGGGGCTCTAGAGCCCCAGAATGAGGAGACACGAAAATACAGTGCATGAGTGGTCTATCCGTATACCTGGTCTGTGGTGAAAGGTCTATCCCTATACCTCGTCGGTGGTATTACAATTTTGACTGCATCGATAATTCAGTTTTGTGGTCACGAAACCCCGTAAGATGTTAGGTCTATCCTATATTTCGTCTGTGGTGAAAGGTCTATTCCTATACCTTGTCGGTGATACTGGCTGCACAGCTGTTTACAAATGATTGCACACGCACTTGTGTTGTATCCCAAGAACGCTATTAAATGCCCATGACGTAACTGAATATTTGTAATGAATATTTCAATATTTTTTATTTATCACTTGAAAATAGTAAAAAGTGCAAAGTCTTGATAGAACTTGTGGAAGAACAATGTCATGCATGTGTATTACTATTTTTGCCCAATTTACGACATAACCTTAAAGTGTCATTACTTTTATAATATTGTATTAAGACCGTAAGATTCGTACACTTTTCGGCAATTTCGTCAATCAAGATGCAGTGGGAAAGCTTCCTCGAAGCTCTTAACCGTAAATTCAAAGCTTCACATGATATAAATGATCTCAAAACGAAAGTAAAATCTGAATATGATTTAATCAAATATTTACACACTGATACTGTTATAAGGTATGTATTAATAAACTCAATTTCAGGTTTTACATTTCTAGTACGCGTCGTTAACTATTATAAATAATTTCCGTCAGTTACCAGATTTTTGTTGATACTCTAATTAATTCCTTAAATAGTTGTTACATTTTTTACAAATTGTCATGGTATTAATATTTTGTATTCAGAGATGGAAACCTTATCATCATAGAAAAAAGTAGGCATTGATAAATGTAAAAAGGTTAATCTGTCTTGGTATTACTCTGTAGTCATTTTATGATTATCAATAATTATATAATATGTTACACAACAGAAATTTTATTCTGTATGAAAATTGTAAACTAAAAAAACTAAATACACACATTGTAAATAAAAAAATTCAGGTACACATTTTCTTTTTTGTGCCAATACAATACTCCTAATAGGCATATATATTTTCAGGAATTTTTCATCTTTCTGGTTAGGGGAACGTTGCAATGAGAAAGTTTATAAGTCTTTGGAAAAAGCAAGAATGCACAAATCTCTAGGGAATAGAGAGTTTCAAGCAAAAAGTTATGCTACAAGCATTGAGTCATATACAAAGAGTGCTATGTATGCACCACCAGAAAGTGATGATTTACCAGTAGCAATTGCAAATAGATCTGCCTCATTATTTTACTTACAGAGATATGAGGTACATATTGTACCATATAAAACTGATCACTATATATTTAAGAATGAAGTATTCTTTTTAAGGCACTTGCCTAGAGTTTAGTTTTTAATGATTCTTTGGAATACATTTTATTTATTCAATAATTTATTCTGCATTCGCAATAAATCTTTGAATGCATGTTTTGTTAAATGTACATATAGATATTATTTACATGCTTAATATTTTTGGTGTTCTGAAAAAGGACTGTATAAGAGATATTGAGTTGGCCATTAAGTTCAAATATCCAGAGAAGCTACGGTACAAATTATATTTCCGTACAGTTCAATGCTATTTAAAATTAGACAAGAAGAAATTAGCACAAGAAGCCATGAATGAAGTGTATGAAATGACAAGCAAATGTAATGATATATCAGACATGAAAAGAGGTATGTAATAAAGTGGAATACTGTTGTCTGTAATAAGTGTATTCAATGTGTATTTCATTCAAGGTGATATAGAAAAACAGATCAGTCACCTAACTGGGATTATCTCAGCAATGCCTGATGATGATGATGATAATGATGATGATGTAATAAACAACAAAGGTGGGACAATATATCCTGCAGTTGCTTATGGAGAGAACCCAATTTTTCCATCTGCATCTGCAGCAATAGATAGAAAATATTCGCCAGAAAAAGGTAGGCACGTGATAGCTAACAGAGATATAAAAAGAGGTGAAGTTCTTTTTGTGGAGAAACCATTTACTTTTGTACTTTTGGACCAAGAGAAATCTAATGGTCTCTGTGAAAACTGTTGTGCTGCATATGGCAGTGTACCAGTTCCGTAAGTAACCTTCCGTAGCATGTACTTTTTTTATGATTCAGTTGTTATAATAATCAGAATAACAAATTACAGCTGCACAAGGTGTGTGGGTACTCTCTATTGCAATTCAAAGTGTCAGGAAACTGCATGGTCAACGTACCATCAATGGGAATGTCCAGGAAACCAGAGTGGTATTTGGCCACAAGTTGGTATAGCACACTTAGCATTGAGGGTTCTATTGACTACTATTTATACATCAGACCTTGATAAAATTCGTGAACTGCAAAGTTTGGTAACAAATATTGATAAAGTATTGCCAGATGATCTTGTTGTTTATGGCATTGTAAGTGCTTAATACTCAATATACTGTATAGATTTATTTAATCGTGATACTAAATTTTATAAATTCCGTGATATTTTTTCAGACGGCAACTATGCTGACTTTATATCTTTCAAAACAGACCAATTTCTTTAATATTATTAATATTAAAGAATCTCTCGTAGCAAAATTGCCTCCTACAGATCCTGATATCATTGATCAACTGATAACAGAAGAAGGCAGATGTTTCTACGTGAATTCACTTCTTTTAAGATACATCCTACAGCTTGTTCTTAATGGCTTCGCCATTACACGATTGAATACGATACTATCTGGCAAAGAAAGGGTTTTAATCGAGGAACAGGACCGTGTTGCAACGGCAATTTACACATCTGCCAGCATGCTGAATCATTCGTGCGATGCAAATATAATTAGCAGGTAAATAATATACAACCATGTTATTCAGTGGATTTTTTTACAACACCGATTACTTTTTAGTTTCGCAGACCAGTATCTTATCATAAAAGCTACGAAAGACATCGCTGCGGGCGAAGAAGTTTTCAATTGTTATGGTATATATTAATTCTAAAATAATATGTCCATCTCTGTCGAATAAAACCCTTATGTCCATCTATATTCTATTGTTAGGTCCAAACTTCAGGCGAATGTCAAGAGAGCAAAGACAAGAAATCTTAGACAGTCAATATTGCTTCACATGTACTTGTGAAGCCTGCACAAATCCAGAATTTCAATATTTCATGGCAAGTACTAAATAATCAGTAATTATGATTATAGCTGTAATAACAAATACTTAATGGCATAAGTAATGTTTCGATATATTGTAATATTTTATTAGGATTGGCTAATGTAAAAAACAATTAGTTACACTGTATCGGATTTAGTCCACAGGTTGAATAGGACGATGTATTGATGCAAATATATGACCTTACTCATAACGTATCATGTTGTTACCGTCCCGAATGTGCTTATAGTCAATTGTAAAGACTCCTAAAAAATCATTGCACACATTTACGATGAACTAATTGTCGAAATTCCGAAAATAGAAATTGTTACATAGATTTTAAGTTAGAATCCATTTTAACTTACAAGTCTTGAACGAATGAAAATTTGCTTTTAGGAAAGATTTACGGCCACAAAATGTTCTGTATGCAGTGGAGCTGTGTCTCCTCTAAACGGTTATTGTTGCTTAGACTGTGGCGCAGCGACGATGGTTAGTTATCAAATGGAATTGAAGGAAGCTCAAGATCTGTTTGACACTGCACAAGTTTACATAGAATCGGAAAGGGAGGAAGAAGAAGCTTTAGATAAATTGAAACAGTGTTTAGGCATCAGAAGAAGCGTATTATACAAGTATCACGAAGATATTACTGCCACTCTGGATTTAATAGGAAGGGTATATGCTATTTTAGGTGTGTATCGTTAAGCATATCTGTTTCTCTCTACGGGATCTAAATGAAAATTGTATTTATATTTGTCTCATTATAGGTCGCTGGCTGGAATCTATATCGTATTTAGAACATAGCATCACAGCAATTGAAGAACGATATGGTTCTACTAGTATAGAGCTTGCTCATGAATTAAACAAAATTACAGATATTTGCATACAGTATTTACAAGAAGAACCTAATACTGCTACAAAGTGGTACAAGTATGTTTGTTTTTTTAAATGAATATATTGGTACAAGGAAGATGCTTACAAACAATTAAAACCTTGTTGTTACTTTTATATATACATTCCTGCCTTCCAGGAACACATTGAAAAAAACACGGAGATACTTGGAGCGTGCGGAAGAAATACTAAATCTAAACTACGGACCATGGGTTGAAGCCTTCACTGAAATAGTTCAAAAAAAGAAAGTCTTAGCGGATTTACTGAAACATTTTAATATTTAGTTCTATTTGTTACAGTGTGCTGCTTAACGTAGAGATAAATACAAATAACGTGCTTTATGCACGATTTTTCTACATTCTGGGACGTGTACAACACGTGATTTGTTTGTAAATCGCTCGTTTCTGTCACATTGTATGTAGTGATATTCTATAATAACGCTTAACCATAGGATTGTTATGATTATAGTAAGCTATGTATACCAAAAGTTCGTCTGCATTCGCATTTTTTTCCATTGTGCACAGTTTGTGATCAAAAGGTTATTAAAGTGGATAAAAGTTCTTTATTCAAAATTATCCACCAACAATAATATCGGCATGCGAAAAATCTATTAATTCGTTTATTTTTATTTCTGGCAAAGCAGATCTGGAAACTTTTTGAACTATAAAATTCTTTGTGTCACAACGAAATTTTCTGTGTGGTTTTCCATTGCCATTTACTACTGACAAAAATAATGTAGTCTGTAAGTTTTTCAATTTTACTTTTAAATCATAACAATGCTTTTAGGCTATTTGAGTAATGTTCGTTGCCACGTTTTTAATTATTTATTTAATTGGCTAGCTGACCGTGTCAGTGTATCACATGTCTCATTGTTAATTACTTCAATGTGAACTAGTTTTAAAATTATCCGGCAAAGATAGAACTAAAGACTTTTTGCGATCGACGAATAAATTTTTGAATTCATCGATGAAACGACTGAGTAGTAATCATTGGAATATTATTAAAAAATAGACTTTTAGCGTGCATTTGGTGTATATTTTAGAGAATTGAAATAAATTTATTACATCTTATCGTTTATGCAATTGTGCGCCGTAATTAAGATACAAAATGTATATTTCTTGCTTTTATATATCGTTAAGTATTCGACTGATTCTTTTTCACTTCTATAGATAAATTATATTGTACATTTCTTACTTTTTAAAAAATTCGGTGCTATCGAGAGAACCTAAACTCATGAGCATTTAAATCGCACGATCTACTATCGATAAATTTCTAGTAATCGGCGATTCACGCGCTGATCAACTATTTTCGCGTTTACAGAAAGTTTTTAATCGATGCGGCGGCAATTAAAAAAAACATCGATATTATTCATTTATACACGTCTCATTGTTCATTCGACAATAAAGAAAGTATATCTCGCCTCGAATGTAAAGATTGTAATGGTGGGCGTGTACAGTACATATTTACCAGAAAATGCCTTGATATTGTTAAAACGCCTTTTCATCACAAATAAACTGCCGAATGTAAAGCGTTGTTCCATTCCTTCCCCCAAATCAACTATCCTTGATAAAGAAATTGATGGATTTTTAACGTCATAGAAGTATTTCTAAAGAAGTAGAGAATTCATGATTCCTCAAAACATGTATAGATGTACTATCTTTTTTCCGCGCTCCAGTTTTGTAGAGACGAATGATCCAGCGATTTTCGTCTGCATTGAAAATTTCGAGACAGTCGTTCGTTAGCGTCGTAATTTTCCGCAGACTGCATTCCGAAACGCGGAAATATAAGAATTCACCGGCCTGCCGCGCTAATTAGTGAGCCACGTATATGCGAATATAGAGAATCATTGCCGCGATTCGTGAAAGTACAAACGTGTAGACGGACGGGTATAATGTGCAGGAACCGGAAAGCGAAAACCCATCAACGTGCAACAATCGGCCTCGTGTATACTTTACTGCCTGGGCTTATTCTGCCCTTCCAGACGACGACCATCAAATATATAGCCGTACCAGACAGAATCAAGCCATCCCCCCTTTCCACCAACCCTAGGAATTCTCGCTGCAATTTTTTGCTCTTTCACATCCGTCGCGGTACGTTAAATAATAAAACCTTGGAGTTTCAGGCGCAAAGCGTTTAGAGATATGAGAAAATTAGTGCAAATTTTTAAAGGTATATATCACCTTTAATGAATTAATTATTTTTAGTTTAGTAAACGTACTTTTGTACATTTTTTAAGACGTTTCTCCGGACTTGAATTCTTTCTCAAGGTTTGATATAAACTAATTTCATTGTACATGGGAATGAAATGACTAAACTTGTAAAGGTGATATTATAAGGCAAAGAACTAACTGCCGTTGCGGCGTAGAAATTCCATTCTCAACGCATCAAAGCTATGTGCACAAGTAAATTTCACTTGTCCACACAATTCCTCTGAACCCATATAAACGAACAATGCACCGCCAAGAACCGAATACAAAGGACGTAGGAATGTCTCAACATTATTATATTTTACACCGAGTATTGTAGTGATGGAGTATCTATTTACATAATGTGAGTAAAATCGAAATAGGAATACAAACTTTCGTATAGAAAATTTCTTCCATTTACTGTCCTACGCGTAATAGTTCGGTAATGGTTTTCCATTAACTGGAGAATGTTTTGCTTCGCGATTCGGAACGATATTCTATTTCAGATGTTTTCTTCGTTTTTAAAACATTTCCATTTTGACTTTTCGACGGTTTTTAGCGACGTTACCGCTGTGTTGGTTTAGAAACGTTTAGATACATTTAGCCATTCCTCGATGACGTTAAGGGATAATACAAACGATCAGACATCATGCGGGTGCAGTTTTGGTCGATATCACCCACTGTACAATTTATTTCCCGGTCGACCTCACTGGTATCTATGCCTCCGACTGAAACTATACGTCTATATTGTTAAGTATACCAGAAAATTCATACAAGTTATATACCGGATAGGACAGATTTATTCGTTGATTTATTTTTGTCGAATAACCGGTGAATTTCTTCCTTGCCATAGATTTTCCCTGGGGAACTTCGGAAACTATAGAGAAGTAAAATGATAACTTGATGCTTTAGTCTCAATTATAAATACGTATGATTTGAAAATTATACTCATCCTTATATTCTACTTAATATTTACCAGTACCGTTCGTTTCTATTAAATCGTACAATTTTTAGCACACTTTTTCAAGTTTATATTCATTCAAAAAAAGAGAGATTTTTTTAATGTTCTGATCGAGGACCATGTACCCCCGACTATTGGCGATTGTCAATCAGGAAAATGGACTATTTCGAGCGAAACCGAGGGGCGGACGGTCCGTGTCAGATTCGACACGTGGTCTGTCAATTATCGTTATCGCGGTGCCTGTGGCCGATGCTTTTTCATGACAATCTCATAGGATGGAAATGAGGGTGTTAGCGGTGGGGAGTTACCATTATCCTCCGCGAATTACCATATTCATGGCCGATGACCCGTTGCGTTGTGCCACGAAAATTCCCAGTGTATGAATGCGTGCGTCGGCACAATCCACCGAATGATGTACTTCCCGAAAACTCTGAATCATTCTCGTCACGACTGACCCTTTTTCATAGCCGTCCAGCCGTCGTAAAATATAACCCACTCATGTTCGGACGTCGTGTATTCCTCAGCGATCTTATCAATAATTTCATACCACGCGTTATACAGTCAGAAATTGTGTACCAACATTGCTTAACAAATCTTGTAAAACGACATGTAAAACTCCGAGGATAAAATCATTAGTTTCATCAGAGAATTATTGAAGAAAAATCGTAATTTTCTCGCTGCAATGACGAAATTTAAGCTTAGCAAGCAGGCTTACAAGTTAGTCGATTTGAGGGTTTCTGTGTAAGGAGTGGTCGGTGCTGGGTAATTATTGACGGTGCAGTTTGGAGTTCTCATTGCGAGCCAGGAAGATAAAACCATATAATCGCTGGGTGTATTAGGATTTATGCGCTGGATGGCAATAAATCCACGAATCTGGCAGGATTACGTGGCCGTAAATTAGCTGTGCGAGCGACCGTGGCCGGCGTGTCGCTCTCGGGAGAAAGAAAACAGGAAAAATTTATTATTTCGCCTGGATTACGTGGCCGTGCTACCTCGGCCGACCGTTTACGAGTTTGTGTTAGTTCATCATGCACGCATAACGAATCGTGGATGTATAACTCGACAAATTAATTGCAATACAGGTGCAAGTATCGTTCGAAACAATCGAGACCAAACGATTTTAGCATTTATCCTCTTTTCTTCATAATATATTTTTCCTATTCTCTTGGCCACAGTTAAATTAAAAGGAATGTATTTGTATTAAGACGCTTATAAGATTGAAGGATGGAGAAGAATGAGTATTAATAAAATCCTACCATAGCAATCAGGACAATGAGATCTCCCTCCAGATTTTATGCTTATTGTGGAAGGTTGACTACTAAAAAGCCCTGCGGGAAGTCAATGATAGCAGCAGACGTAAGCTGTAATTTATACCGAAGCGAATATTACTGCGAATTAAGCAATTTTTACTTACCTCTCATCAGTTGCAACGTGTTAAATTATATTCATTTTAACTAAATTGCATTGCCATTGAATTACCACATTCGGCATTAATAATATATTCTATTTTTTTGGAAGCATCATTAAAACAGTTTATTAGAAGGATTTTCGGGGGAACGCAAGTCACGTTTTAATCGCCGTGGGAAAAAATAGTTAAGTTCAGAGGAACACACGTTCACGGATGTATATATATATGTATATATTTATAATCGCATTCGTCACAAAAGTACAATAATAGGGTTATATCAAATCACGAGGAGAAATTCACACAGTAGGCGCGGGTGGCAGCTGTTGAGAATATCACGTTCACTGCAGATAGTCGCGTGTTCCATCTTTCGCCATATTTTCCTGTTCCTGCTTCGTTTTTTTTTTACATTTTCCTTGATGGGCCGTTTGGCTAGCTCAACGAAGTGTTCTTACGAAAATTATAGAGCCTAAGTAAGAATAACTTGGAAAGTGGGATATTAAAAACAAAACACAATGTAGACAATCAAATAATAATAACAACAAATAATTACAAAAACGCAATATAGTCGACGGCTCTTGGGAGGTACTGGAATGACTAATAAACCGATCGGGTTACCGGACGATCGAGATTAAAAAAGAAAAAAAAACGGGGACAAGTCAACATACTTTCGCGTCGAGACATTCCAAAGCGTTTTAATCGAAACTGATTCCTTTTTTACGGCAGTTTTCTCTGATTTCTCGGCTTCTATTCTTGTTTCATTTGCAACGCTCACGTCCTCCGTTCACCTTCCCCTTCTCCTCCCCGCAAAATTTATCCCGACAACTTTATCGTCATCGCACCGTATTATTCGTACAAATATATAGGTATAATAACATCGAGTAATCGTTAAAGGTTAAAAATGACGATTACGTGGTCCGTGACTTCAGTGAATTCAGCGTGCTTGGTAAATTCTATTTTTATTCGCTCCCGCGATTTCTTCGACATCTCCTCCTCTCGTCGATAAACCACCGTTACGAGAATCTAATAGACGACCCGTTATGGAGTAAAATTAGAAACGACATTTACGGTAGGGACCGGCGATAATCGAGGAACTGGAGAAAGATATTCCTTCTTAAGGTATTAATATAATTTTCAGTTAAATGTATGCAAAGAATCTGCACGATGTTCGCACGTCGGACAAATGAAAGTCGTCGACGAGGGTCGTTTTTCACGATAATACAGCGGGGTCGAAGGGGGGTGGGGGGGAAGGTGGAAGGGCGTCACTAATCAGGCACTTTACAATGTCCTTTGTCCTTCTGGGCCGTGTCTTCTCGTCGCATATCTCCCGCACCGTCTTACCGTCCGCGCCGACGAAATCCCGTGCTACCGGCTGAACTTCCTGTGCACACGCGACATGACGTAAGGGTTGCGCCTGGTCGTCGTCGATAAACGGTTTCTCCGTTCGAAAGAGTTTGCCCCCGGCTGTTTGATCGCACGATTCGTGTCCTGGGAGTTCATTCACTATCACGAAAAAGGATTCGTCTCTCCCCTTCCGTTGCTTCCTTCGACGCGTTTCCCTTTTCCCCCGATTTGCTTCATCGTCCTTCGAACGAGCCCGAAATTTACGGAGCTCTGTCGCGACTACTGGCTGCTTGAATATCGCTGAGACGATCACGCGAAACGCCCTCATTTCAGAACGTCGCGGTCAAAATCCTCGGCGAATTCGCAGACGAGAGATACCCTCGTCCGACCGCTTTTCATTTCTATGTCATCAACTCCGTCGTGTCCTCGGCGTCGGCTTCGTCCGGATGTTCCACGTTTACCGCCAGCTGCGTGTATCCCATGTTTGATTTTCTTCTTCCAGACATAGCCTGCAACAGGACAATGTCCCTTCCAAATAATAACACTTCTCGGAACGTCATATTTTTATGGAAATTTAAAAAAAAAATACAGAACAAATATTTTTACAGTCGGCCAAGTAAATCGAATAGACTTCAAATTTCGTTCGTTATGTATTTTCGGGTTGGATTTTTGAATGTTTGGGCAATTATTGGGGAGAAGACTGACCTGTAGGGCAATAAATATCGTCGCGAAGAGAGCGACGGACGCTAGGCAAATAGCTACGGCTAAAGTAGTGGCAGCTGTCACCGCAAGCGACGCAGTATCGTCGTTGGCATTTACGTAATTTTCCAGTCGTAATTGTGTGCCATCAGCTGACGAAAGTTCTGTCCCGGGAACCCTTCGTTTGCCAGCCGGAGAACTGTTCCTGCAGCCACCTGAATAACAATTCAAAACCAACCGCATTATCTCTCAGACGCAAGACACGTGATGGAACGTTTTCGTAGATTGAAAAAATATTAATTCAATTCTGGTATTCAATTCAAATAATATTTGTGAAACGTATCATTGCAATTTGCACATTGTGCACTCCTAAATATCTTGAATTTGTTGTACAATACAAATCTTCCGGGCGGAGTAAAAACCAACGTCGCCAGTAGAAAAGCACTGAGTATGGTCAGACATGGCAGACTATAGCCTTAAAATATCTTGTCACCGCGTAATTCAGTAATAAGCGAACTATTTTCTTTTGACGGAATGAACCACGATGGATTGTTGAATTATTTTTCTTATGACAATTGGAAGTAAGTGAAATCTTCCTACCGGTTTCTGGATCACAGAGACAACATTCGTCAGCGTTGGGGCCCTTTTCCTGGCCGGTGCAGCACGGCACGCACTGATTATTTAGTTTATCTAGATGCAAGGGCGGGGTACACGCGGAGCAACTGAATTTTCCTGGCCCGGTGCATTGCCGGCAATCGGCGTGACAGCTCTTGCACAGCTGCGTCAGTGGATCGTAATACTGCGCCCCTAAACACTCCATGCACAGTCCTCCTTCCAGCATAGAGTGCGCCGGGCACGAAGTGCACTCCAGTGGACCCTCACCTGGAAAAATGAACAGCGAAAACCTTGACTACCAAGTCAACAAGACGCAGGTCTAAACGTGTATTATATATTTCAACGCTTTTTTCAATAAATAACGTGGATTTCTACTAAATAAATTTTCTTCACCTAAATCCTTTCAAGCTAATATGTTTGAAACTGATTGAAATATGGAATTTTGATTTTCCAGTGACTGTTTAGTATAAATTGAATTGTTTACGATGTTTACTGTTAAAAGTGTCATTTACATTAATAATCTTTTTAATCTTTATAATCCGTTTTGTAGCACTGAACGATAGTTTTCAACGAAAATGGGACCTGCAATTGTTGAAAGATAGTTTTTTCTGTTTTACCTTTGCATGTGCGACAGTAATGGTGGCATTTTTGGCAGCCGAAGTTAGACTTGAAGAATCCTTCCGGGCACTCAGGATGGCACTCCCCGGAGGCCAACTGCCAGCCCTTCGGGCACGTAACGCATTGGTCCCTTCTGGGTCCTGAGCAAGTTTTGCACGAGAGATAGCATTTGGCACACTGTCCTCGGTCGCTGTAGTATCTACACAGAGAAAACCGTCTTTGTAACTCCTGCCTAACTACACTGCCGTACTTTCAATTAGATACGTGACTGAAAATTGAATAATCAACGAGTTATCTCTCCTCTGTCGTTGTCCGAATCGTTTAAAGTCATTATAAAACAAAGTCCTTGCCCTATTCTCAGTGTTTCTCAAAACAGATCAATAACGACGACCACGTTGAATGAGTTCCTAGTATGGCTACAATGTTCATGGCGTTATCAATGTTTCGGTAAGGCACGTGTGGGTTGCAGAGTTCCGAAAATATACTTACCCTGTCGCGCAGGAGGACCTGCATTCTCCGCTTTGGAGCTGCAGTCCATCCTGGCAGGCGGTGCAGTTCAATCTGGACACGCAGCTCTTGCAAGTATGAAGACAGGGTACGCACATGGGTCTCGAGGGCTGCGCGACCGAGTAATATCCGTCGTCGCACTGGGAGACGCAGCGTTTGCCTTGCAGGAGTAGAGGACTCTGGCAGGAAATGCAGTAATCCTCGGTGGGACCGGCACAGGTTTCGCACGTGGAATGACAGGGCTTGCAATGGCCATCCTCGTAATATTCCGCGCTGTCGCAGCGGTTTCGACTCTCCGGGGCGCAGAGACCTTTCTTGTTCAGGCTCCATCCGTCGATGCAGCTCGTGCAACCGGAAGTAGCGCAAGTCGTGCAACCAGGGGGACAAGCCACGCATTCTCGACGTTTTTTATCGGCGCTGTAACCCGCCGGGCAGGAAGCACGGCACGTTCCTGCAATTTATCGCGCGATCTTTATTCACTGTCAAGTCATCTAAATCCAGGCTATCCCAAATCTAGGACGAAATTCATTGTTCTCAGGGTTCTTAAGTATACGAGCTTCAAAGACGAACTATTCAACTGAGAGTTTATACATTTTTATGTCCTTACTAAAGTGCAAGTGAAAGGTGTTACAAGCTAATCTTCCTAAAAATCGAACAAAGTATGGACATTTTTATTTTCCAGCGACTCTTTAGTATCAAAGCTGACATCGCGTCCTTTCAAGGACAATATAAACTTTACGCCTTTCCCCGTGCATGTAAATGTTTGTCATGGGAAGAATTGCCGTTCGATGCCGTTCGCTCCTAGTTGAGGAGCTGGATTATCGCGAGGTTCTACTCACCGTCCAAGGCGAACAATCCCGAGCGACAGTTTATGCACTGATTCTCGGCGGTGCCGTTGCAGGTCTCGCAGGTGGGATGGCAGGACGCGCAGTTGTAGTCCTGTGTTTCGTAGGTGTAAAGCGGGCAGGCGGCGAAACATTTGTTCTCGTGCATGACCAAGTGATGCTCGCAGCTGGTGCATTTGTCCGGTCGGTCCTGACAGCTGGCGCAGTTTGCCTCGCACGGAACACACGTGCTGTTCTCCGTATCTGCCCACATATATACCCACGTATTGACGTTACGTCGCTTTTCACTCGGATCCCCGAAGAATGGACATACGCGTTTACTCGAGCGTGCGACGCGCGACGAATGCATCGGACAACCGCAATTACGGATCAGGCAAAATGTAATCGAATTACCGGCGGTCCTTCCGCTCCGACGACAGTCAAAAGCTTTGTTTTCGTCGGCATCGCTCAACGGCTTTCAACCTGCGAAAATATCTCAATGCCCGTCGACGTGCCTATCGGGGCCATCGGGTTTCCACGCACCGGAATCACCGGAGGACCGACGCTTTTTATCCAGGAGGATTTACTCGCGCCACGGTGATTTATTTTCCCCGAGGTTTATTATTTCGAGACGGAGCAATTTCGTGCGAGTGAGAACGGCCGTCGGCCGGTGCGCGCAGTTGCTGTATCGAGTTTCGCACTTACTTTCGTAGTATCCTTCGGGGCATTGCTGGAGGCAGACGGCCAGGTCGGTGACCCGCAGATGTGCGGGGGCGCAGGAGAGGCAGGAATCCTGCCCGGCACCGGCGCAAATCTCGCAGGACTCGTGACAGGGCCAGCAAACGCCGCCTTGGTTAGGGAAACTTCTCGGCGGGCAGCGGCTTACACACGTACTGAAAGACGCACACCAATGCTAATAGATGGCCCTCGCTTTGCGGACCTATGACCACCGGACAACTCTGCGACACTCGCAAACTGCCCCTTTTGCGCGTGCGGCCCAACTTTCCGACAAATCCAATTACTTATTTACAATAATTAAGCCGGCCACGGGATATTCCGATTCCGTCCCACTTAACTATCGAAAATTTCCCTCAATTAATGAACGAAACCTGCTCCCCACGAAAAAGGATTCAAAGAGTTCGGTACACGCCGGCTGAATTCATTTTTCAATCGGCACTACAATTTGTCAGCGCTAAATGCAGAAATTATCTGATAAACTTCTTGTAAAGAGATAAATAAATCAGTTTCAGCGGAAGGAAGAGTCAATGCTAAAAAGGACAGTCGAATACGAATACGATATGGGTAGACAGACTTAGTATGCTTTAGTGGCTCTGTACGGGAAGTAAATTTTCTATTGTTCTTTTAGAAAACGAAATCGGTAGACGAACGACTGGGGAAATAGGTCGATCGAAATGGAGTAACGTCGGAGTCGTATTCTACGAGCTCGAGCGTTCTTCGTGCTGTAGTCGACGAATTTCCTTTTATTTCATTGTCGTTCATCCCTCAGTGTGCCGTCCGTCTGTCTCTCCGCAGGAATCTCCGTTCCTCGTGGTATTTTCTTTCATACGAAAATTCCTGCGACCCCGTAGATCAATAAATACCGCTGTAAATGTGGATTACGTTTTTTCGCGGTAGAGAAATTTGTATCCGACTTAACTGTTCATGGAATTCGCGAATGAAATTGTGCAGAAGAACGAGCTTAAACCGTAAATTCATAAGCTTCATACATACTTAGTTGTGTTTCACGTACGAACAGTGCTCATGAACAAATATTTCAACGATTTTAGATTGTGTAAACTTGTCCTTTTACCGTTCATACTGTTCCAGGCAATCACACATCCTTTCCCAACCAGCTACCTCAATTTCCCCGAGCAATCTAAAAAATCCCGTTACATTCATTCCCCCTGCGAGTAGGATCGCGCAACAGCCCCGCCTTTTCCGCCCTTTTATCGAGCACTTATCTTCTTCAAATAAAAAAGTCCACCACTCGACAGATGGAAAAACCGCAACCAAACCCCATTATTTTCCTGGGAATCCGTTGGTCCGGCAATGAAATTTCTCGTTCGCTTGGACTTACTTATCGAGTCTGTAGTTCTTGCAGGCGACGCATTGGGTGGGGCCTTTGCCGTAGCACCCCTGCGAGTCGCACTGGGGGTCGCAGTCGTGGAGGATCCTTTTCGTGGGATCGAGAGAACCGTCGCCGACCTGCGAGGAAACTGGCGCGGTCGGCGAGTCCATTGCTGTTGCTGTGTCCCCCGGGAGCCGATTGGTCAGAAGGGGGGAGGACGAGCCGTCTAAGGCCGCGACTGAGGCCTCGACGTTCGACGCCGCCCCGGCGTAAGGCCCCAGGTAGCCCTGAAAGGTAGACGAAGGAAAGAAGTCGGTGTCGCCGCGATGGTCCACGGATAGCGAGTCGCCTATCGGAAATGGGTAATGCGCGGTGCTGAACGGGTAATGCTGTTGTACCGGGTTAAACTGGCGGGTCCGTATCTTGATTGGGTTCGTCGAGGTCCCGTAAAAGATCAGCTGCCACTTCTTCAGAATGCCTGTAACATGCACGGATAATCGTCCGATGAGACCGGCCCCGCGTTCGCCAGTTATAAACGTCAACACCTACTTCCCAGGGAGTGCAAACCTTTGAAAAACATCGAGACAATGCAAAACATGTCCTCAAGAATCTACGTTTCTCCCGGAGTAAGAGTTACGGTCGATAAACGACCTCTTTTTCGTTGCCCTTTACGTACGTGACGTTTCTTTTTGTTTTGCGCTAAAATCATTTGCACAGCCTGGAGAAGCGAATGGCGAGGATTCATCCGCTGATGAAATTCGTCGGCCTTTTCGTTGATGACATGCAAAAATCTTTGGAGAACGAGGCACACAGAGGCAAGCGCTGCGTATTAAATTCCACGCAGAGCGTGACCGATGCGATCACGAGAGTAACGAGCACACGTAGTCGAGGTTCGTTGCTGGCTGATGCGTCGCAAGGAGAAAACGAAAAAGCGAATCCAATTCCATGATTGGTACATATTCCGCTTTTAGCAGTAATACACTGAAAAATATCTTGGCCACGATACAGCTGTAGTCGTGAAACATACGGGCTGAAACGTAGAGGATCAACAGCATTATTAATTTACTCCTCGTGTAAATTAACGAATTTATGTAATTAGACTGCAAATAAAGAACATAACACTAATATCAGCTATTTGTTTCATCATTTATGAATTTCTTTAGCAGTTATCGTTTTAGATGGATTATTCTACATTATTTGTGTTATATGTTAAATTTTGTCTTAGCCCATATTCCCGAAGTTATTAAAAATTCAGTTGTGTGCAAAATTAGCTTACAGCAAAAATGAGTTTTAATTTTCGCATTGTGTTAGCTGACTTTGGAAATAAAACGAGAACACATTTAGCGGTGCTGTGATACAATTCAATGCGAGTAAATTTCTGACAGTTAGAAAACATTGTTAAACCGTGTAGGCACAAGTTTTTCAGTGTAAGATTAGGTAGTTACTGCACAAAGTGGTTCGTGTTAAATCGAAACCGTTATGTACACAGCCATTAGCAGCTACGTGCGTACTTGTTACGGAACCTTGGTTTTTGCCAAGAGAAGATGGTGCCTTAATAATGAATGCTGCTATAATTTTGTGGTACCCGCATGCATTCTCGACGAGTTCATTCGTACTAATTGAGTGCAAGCCGATTTCGGGGCGAGTTTCCTCGGAAACGTACTACAGTATTGGCTATGTACAATGAATTAAGCCGCCGGAGTTCATGGGCTTACGTAAATGTTTGCGCTGTGCCGTCATTAAGCCTAGTGGCGAACCATTTAGTCGTGCAAATAAATGGGAAAAGCATGTCCGACGTTTGTAAGAAGCGCCGGGTCGGCTGGCATCGGAAGACAAAAGGTCGGGGGTGGCTGGGAAAACTCGCCTGGTGAATTGACGTGCCGGTTGCCGGCGTTAATCACTTGCAGGGTCCACCGGCCGTCAGCTTTTTCGCCCCAGAAGTGGACGCTGAGGAAGGGCCAGTCGTCGAAGTTCGAGCTCAGCACGTCCCGCGGCCTCTCGAAGAGTAATGTTGAGGTTGTTCCCATCGGTGACGTCAGGACCAGCCGCAGGTTCCCCCGTGGGAAGAACCTCAATGAAACCTACGGGGAATGATGAATTATTACCTACGCGTCACTCTCCCGCAAGTGCCAAGGATACCGCTCAACCGAACCTAAACTTATTCACCCACGTTTCAAAATTTTTCAAAACATTCACATTAGAATTTTGGTCCAGCGTTTTCGAACAGCTTTCACCTCTACGTAGAATGACATTCCGTTAAACCACGAATACAAGTAAATTCTAGTAAGCGGAGTCCTTTTTCTATACCCTCGAGTTTACGTAATAGATTCGACGGGGACTGAATAGATTTACGCTCGGATGAAATGGCCATTGGGGAAGTTTGTGTATAGCTTTCATTCGTGATCGTACCTTGCACTGGACATGTTCAAGGAAGCGAACTTCGTTCAAGGAGCCTGCGCAGCCGCTGACGTCCATGTAGACGCTCAAGGAGTATCCGTAAGTGGGGTCGATGGGTCTCTCCTCGTTGATCTCCTGGGACTTGCAGATGTGCTGGGGTGGCACATTGGTCCACTGTTCGGCGAGGTTCACCATCGCCCCTGCGTCCATCAGCCCGTAGCCGAATTTGTGGCTGACTTTTCGCTTGACCCCGTTGAGGATCCAGCCGGGTTCCTTCTCGAGGGGCCCTGATCGTGACGTCAGCACCACCAGGTACTGCATGTCCCTCCAGGTGAGGCTGGGATTGGCTTCCAGAGCCAAAGCCGCGATGCCGGCCGCCAGGGGGGCGGATGCCGACGTTCCCGTGTGTTCCACCGTGCAGATATGGTCGGGTCGTAGTTTTGCGTCCATGTCAACGGTGGCTACGCTTTTGTCGTTGCCCGGGGTGCCGGAAGAGTACGTCGACGCCAGGGTCGAACTGCACTCCTCGAGGTACCATGGCTTGTAACCACCCTGGGTCGCGCTCGATATCGACAGCGTGAAGATGCTGTTCGTGTAACCGTCGCAATTGCACGAGTCAGTGTGTCGACCGCCGTTACCCGAAGCCCACACGAATATAGAGCCCTTACCCTTGCGACCCTGTGTTCGTCAAAAGAAATCCTTCATTTTAAGAAATTTCATTTTAACGAACTAGATAATACGATATTTCTTTGAATTGTTCACACGAGACCACGAAAATTCTCCTTGTCCTTGGACTTTTCCTATTTTCTTTATACACGTTTCACGTTTCATTCGAGAATTGACGTTACATTTTACCACATACATATCTATGAATATTTGGAACTTTTCAAAGGCACAAGTTGAACTTTCATCTCGGTGTCATAAGTTGTGTACCGAGACAACCATAGTCTTTGGCTGTTTCGAGAGGAAACGCGCTCGTCTCGCTATTTATTTTTCCTTTGAGAGTAAAGCCCGGCAAGACGTTTACATAGAACGGGAAATATGAAACGAGAGCTCACGCTTGTCACTCCGTAAATGAAGGCTCTTCGGGCGAGAGGTCCAGGGCCGTCGACGGTCTTCCCATCGTCCTCGGGGCCCCAGGAGGCACTATAGATGTCTATGTGATCAGGATTCAATCCCAGCGCTCTGGCTTCGACGGCATCGTTTACCGGACCATCGAGCATTCGCACGCCTGAGAACACGGCAGTCGTGTGCGTGAGAATTCAATGTTCACGACCTCGTTAACCGCGTGCCGTGTCTCGATTTACGATGCCCTCCCACACCCTCTCCCCCATCTCTCCACAGCCGTCTGCATTCGAGCGGTCGCGCATCACCGACGAGAGTAATAAAAATATGCCGACAGAAAAAAAAGAAAACCAGCAACCCCCCTCCTCGCGGGATCGTCCTTTTGCTTCTACGGGGGTTGAAAAGCGTAAGTAATGACGGGGGCTTTGAAATGACAGGAAAGTAATTTATCGATTTCAGCAAATCCGCCGTTCAACGCGTCGAAATAACTTATACCAGATTATTAAAGCGCTCTTTCATTACACTTCCCGATCCGTCTGCACACCTGTCCCGCAAATAATCTGATCTTTCATTAACGAAAATGAAATTTTAATTCGACCGTAATTAATCGGAGCAAAAACAATGGAGTAGACGTCGAAGACTAGTATTATTAAAATGGAAATAATGACTCTCCATTAATTAAATCACAAAAATCACGAAAACATATTAAAACAGTGGTGATACTCGATATTTTCATGGCAATTGCATCGTTCCGACTTGGAATTCGATGAGAAGATTTGCTTTCTATTGGCTTTTGCGAAAACCTTACCTCCGATGCTTGAATTATAAGCGACCCCGACACCGCAGTACTGATTAAAGGCAACAGCAGCCACTTCGCCGGCGCACCTGGTGCCGTGCTTATTATCGCCATTGTCTCGTGGCATGGGGTCGTCGTCGTTATCATTTATGTCCGTACTGGCCGCGTGGTCGTAGTTCAACGCGAGGTCCGGATGATTCGTTTGAATGCCATCGTCCAAAATTGAGACAACAACACCCTTGCCGGTGTAACCCTTCTGCCAGGCTGGCCCAAGGTTCATGTCGAATCCGTCCTTCGCACCGCCGTTCTGCAAGAAATTTCCATCACTTTCCATTCAGAATCACGACTATCCTTTAGCTATGTAATTCTAGGAAATAATTCATTAATATGTAATATTCATTAATATGCACGATTCAAGGAATAATTCCTTGATATTTATTCAACAATTTTTGCCTGAAATTTTATACTCTCAGTGTCGTGTAGGTCGATAATGTTCCATGGTATTGTTAAAATTTTCATTGACGTATTACGTCATGTTTTAAAGGAATTATTCGTTTTTTCCACTACATAGGTCACATAGATTGCTATATATAACGTGACAAACCGGTTGCAATTTGAGAATTCACTTTTACATTGCCGTAGGCAGAACGGAAAATACTGCGAAGATACAAAATGCCATGTTTTATTTAACGTTACAAACTTTTTTACACAGTTTTACACATCTCGCGTTTCAATTTCACCTGACGAATATATGATTTGTGCTCGTAGGTGGTTCCTATTTGAATTTAAATTCTCGTCATATAGAATTGTGATTCAAATTTGGGCAAATGCCACTCTAGGGCATACCCGTAGCCTGAGTCTGTGTATTCTGTAAAACGTACATAAACATACGTGTATTTACATAACCACTGTTTAATGTTTACGGTATTAATTGCACTGAAAGACCACCTACGCATGGTGTCCTTTGATCTCCCGTGGCAACAAACATCCAACATTCCGCGGTAATATCCCAACAGTGCGCGTAAAACCCACTCTTCATTTTTATGAAACAAGCAAAACCAAGTGGCATAATACAATTTCAAATATCACGCACGAAATATCACGTATTCTTTCTTTTTTCGACATAAACAAAGAAGCTACAGAGAAGCGTGATACGCGTGTTTAATTAATAATACATCTCTTTTTTCCTTTCTAGAAATTTACACTAATATATTCGCAATGTGTAACATTTTATTCAGTCATACAGAAATGTAACTTTATTATTACTGTACGATATAGTTTCTTTCTCCACCTCTGAAATCAAATCTCCACTGGACCAACACATTTTGCTATTTTCCGTCGTATTTCATTTTTGCTTTATTTCGCGTCCTGTGTATCTTTTATTTTCAAACCTTTTTTTGTCCTCACTATTCCCTTCGTTCTCCGTTTCACCAATCTTCCGTATTTTGCTACGGTCCCTTGCTTTTCTCATTTTTTCTCTTCATACTCGAAGTCTTTCAAGCTTCGATCGATTGCCATGCTCCAAACAATCGTACAACCATGCACGTTTTTCCGTACTTCCCCTTCCTTTCTTGTTTCTGCATTCTTGCAATTCTTCCCATCCTCGCACCCCTCGGCTGCCCTTGTTCATCCCTTCCCCGGGCGGGGAAGGGTCGGAAAAAACGGGTCTACGTACAAAGTCAGACGAAACCAACACGGAAGCATACACATGTTCGCCCGGTTCTCCCCTCAGCTCCGTCTTCACGTCGTTGCAATTTCTCTCCTCATCCACACCGTTCGCTCGTCCATTTCCCTCGCTTCGGCGCGTGTTCTGCCGGCCTTTTCATCCCTTTCCCTGTCGAGGGTGGCCCGCAAAAAGTACGGACGGTCGATCGCCGTTGCAGCGACGGACGAGTTGGAATATCACGATCTCGAGGTGACTGCCGTCGAACGTCGGTAGATACTTTATCAGGGGGTCCTCCAGGCGGGCAAATAAAAATTCGAACACCCCACCTCCCTCACCTCCCTCACCTTCCCCCTTTCCATGCCCGTCGATCATCGAGAGATCGCGCGACTTCTCCACCGCGGCCCGGACCCATATGTCCCCCCCCCCCACTTTTTTATCGAAGACTTCCCCCCCCTGTCGTCCCGGATTATCGCCGATTGTACGGCAAGAGGGCGGGAATTAATGGGGCCCACTTTTTGACGCGTCCCTTCAAGACAAACGGCTCACTCGATGACGCTGGCTTAACCGTCCTACCGTGGTTTTTTTCATTTCGTTATAAATCGCCGGACATCTAACATTTTCACGGACGACACATACGATTCGGTGGATTTACGAAAGTTCGACGATGACAAACTCGACGGACCTGAAGGGTAATTGTATTAAATGTTTCGAAAAATGTGTAGACTTAAAAAGTTCTCGGTGCTCTAACTTCGTGATATTTGCTGAATTTTTCGGTGTTGTAGAAGCTTAAGAGGTTGTTTGTTACGGCCAAATGAAAGATGATCCATCATTGTTTAACGAATTTTGTGGGAAAACTGTTTAGAAGATTCCCGGAAAAATGTGTCTTTTGTTTAAAAAGAACTGAACTGCTTTGGCGATTTGTTTCGGGGTGAATTCGTTTTAATGGGCTAGAGTTAAGTGTTCTGAGTATAGTTGCGAATGCATGGACCCACACGGTTTCCGGTTTGCACGTGTTTCTAATTGAACGTATCGTTCCGGATAATTGACCGGCAATTTCGGCAAAAACTATTTGTGGCCCTCCTCATAATTAACGAGGAACGGCCGATTCCCATCATCATTCCGAACGGTTTATTCCGAATGTTCGCGCCCGTTTCGAATTATACCGTAGATAATGGTAAATCAGAATACACGTACGTTTAATAGTGCGGAAACGTAATTCAGCTTATACTCCAATTGCAATAATCAACACTACCCTTTACGTTTGAAGACGCAATAATATCTACACTACTCTTCATATTTTCTAAAACTTTCTTAAATGTCAAACACAAATTTCTGAATAATCGTGATTAATTTTCATAACTAAACACTACAAAATGTACGAACAAAAAATTGTTACACCTTGTAAGATTACGTTATAATCATTGAATGAGTGAAAAAGTGACCTAGTTGCGTGTTTTTCTGATAATGTCCTGCTATTCATTTACATTTGTAACCTAATTTTCACGACTGGGGTAGTTGAAAATTGTTACTGGTCGCGTGAAAAGTGGAAAAGTTAATAAGTCCCGTCATCGCTTCAATTAGTCCGGACAGCATCAATGAATATTTTCGTTAGGAACCATTTTTGCCCGGTGACATTTTACACAATGATGGTCGGGAACGATGGAAAGTGCTAATCGAATAATGTAACTCTGTCGAAATTCTACGTTTCTCACCCGGCGAGTATTTCATGATTTTTCAGCGTCATTTCCGTCCGCTGCATGATCAACAAAATATAAACAAAGTAGGGTATTCCTGTGGTTTACGAATTTAATGATTATCATGGCGAATTTACAAACTTAAAATGGTTCGCGGGTTAACGAATGAATAATGCGAAACTCGAGTTCTGCTTTACTGAGGGCAATTTTTTAGCTGCGATTACAAAAACAGGTCTTATCAAAAATACAATTAATTCGGTAAAATGATTCGTTTCGTCAGCTTTTAACCTGATTTTTCCATAAAAATAGTGAACGACCGTCCTTTTTTTAACTGTGGCAGACTCGAAAATCCAACCTCGTGGAAATGAAAATTACTGCCGTCAAGTACCGTTCATATCTCAACTTTTACGGTCTTGTGAGTTGAATTTTTTCGGTGTAATTAATCATAAAGTCCAACACCGCAGGTACGAAACTAACCACCGTGCCATTTTGATTGTAAAATTTGTTTTTTTGTCGAGCATAATTAATGATTATCCAAGGCCGTTTTAAACGGTTTAATGGCCAGTGAAAATTCCGATGGGGCTTGAAAGCTGTTGGCCGGGGATCGTGGGAGGTAGGGCAAAAGGTTCAGCAAGCGTTTCAACGGCAAAGGGACGAGAGTCAAGCACTATTGGTCCTTCGGCAGTGTAACTGGTCTGCTCGAAACGACGTAACTCGTAAAGCACGTTACGGCTACGATTGAATAGAGGAAGCCCGTCGTCGGTCGACGGTTTATATTCTCATCACGTAATCCGTCTGGGTCGATTCGACGAAGACCGAGGACCCACTTACCAGGTACCACTGTTCCTTGAAGAGCGGGTCCGTGAACAGGTTCTGGAGAGGTACGCCACGGTTTCTTTGCCGATGAAACGTCGCCTGCCTCGGACGTGGGCCAAAGTCATCGAAGAATCCCGGATAATCGCCGAACGTAAAGGACGCCCCGTTGAAGTCCCGCTTCTTCCGTTTTCTCTCGTGTTGCTGCTGAAACCACTGCACCTGGGGAACGAAATACAAAAGTTCCATGTCAATGTAGGTACCTCGAAAATGGCCAGCTACTGCAAATATAAAAGGACAGAAGAAATGTATAGCGACATTTAATGAATTCTAATTCACGCCCTTATTAAATACTTGCATAAAATGTAATAATTTCCCTTTGTACCGTGGCGCGTGCCGTTCTTTCTGAAAATTATAATTTCGCCAAGCACGAGAGTTTTCAAAAACTGCCGACAACGTGGAAACTGACGGCAAGGGGTTTTCCGCAAAAGGCCAGGCAACTCGAAAAAAGTTTTAATTACACGGCAGATTTCGGAATTATTATCTCGTTCGAAAGAAGACGGCAATTTTTCGAGAAGACTTTAATAAATGCTGCGCATTCGCCAAAGGGGCTCGCGTCACGTCTGCTTTTGCCGTAAGCAGATCTTATTTTGGTAGAGAGAACTCGCTATCCGATTCCGGCTGTCACGTGCGCACTTCTTTCAACGGTGACATCGATGCCGATTCGAGGACGTTCCTAGGCGCGAGAATTGCGCTCTCTGCATTATGGATACCGGCCAAGGAACGTCGAGATCTTTCCACTTCCGCGTCAGTAGTATCACGGCGAAGCCATGAACATTGGCATCACTTAGGAATTGGTCAAAGAATTTCCCTTTACGTACGAAGGTTTACAGAAAAGTTCGAAATGCAGAAAGAACTTTAAGAGAAAAACTTTGTGACAATTGTCCAAAGCTCTGACGAATTTGGCCAATGAAAGATTTATATAATATCAAATTCTAAAATGTGGAAAAACCTTTAAACCTTAATGACCGACATAAATATTGCGAAAACTGTTCAAAGCTATGACGAATTTTGCCAAAGAATTTTAAGCGTATTAAATATTTTGACGCTTATTACGAATTATGACGGATTATTTGAATTTCGTAAACCGACCCGTCTAATACGCGATTCCGTGTTTTCGTTCCGAGCCTTTTTTTTATTTATTTATGTGGCTCGTCGTAAGGCGGAGTGTTTTCTGAAATAACATTTCCGGGCGAGTCCTTTTGTCGGTGATGAAAGAAGTCAGTGAATTTCCCGGGATTATTCTCGTCATATCTCGTGTGTACCCTTCGACTTTAAACTGTGGTCCCGAAGACTTTGCGTTCCTTCTGAAGACAATAAAAGTACCCGGCAAGTGGAGCACCGACAATATTATCTTTCGTAACACGGACATGTTGCCCAAGCTCTCGACTGAAACGCTATTTCCTTGGCGGAGTGCACTTAAGGACTCACCGTGCCAAGGAGCACCATAATAAATTTTCCAACGTGCATTTACCTCTCCCTCTATTGCCCACACGTATGGCATTTATGAAACGTGTTTGTCTATTGACTTCGCCCATAAGCCGCTGTACCGCGTGCAATTCAATTTTAATTGTCCCAATCCCCCGGGACGCAGAAGGCTACCCGCGATAATTTAAAATTTAACGACAGAATCAGCGCGGAAACAAAATTGCACCATTTTTTTTTCGCCTTTTGAACAGAAATATTTCAGCATATTTGACGAGCGCGTCGATGGATGTATTTTATAAAGCGTAAATTCTTGTCGGTTTTATTTCGAAAATGTTCGCCTAAGAAGTGTACTTTTATCATGGGTCAGCTCTGTAATGTATGCACTCGGTCCAACGTAAACGATGAACGTGCAAACGCAATACGACATTGTCATATCTATCAGAGAAATTTACTTACTCGTGGTTCTTCACGCAATGCCTTATGGTGCACTTCGCTCACGGACAGGGATCTCTTGTGCAACCGCTTATGGGAAAGCAGGTAGTAGTTTTTCAAAGATCCAATCTGCAAGGAAAACAGAAACATGTAATGTAATAAAACAACATTTTTACTGGCTTCGTAAAACGACAAAAATATTCGAAAAAGTATTAACATTAATATCTATGAATTTCTTTGAAATGATTCCCAACAATATTCATCATTGGAAATCCCATTCTGATTAATTAGCAATTTTTCTCAAAGACCTCTTAATATTAAAAATAATAAACGAACTGTACCTTCCTGCGAGACAACATTTTTATTGCCTTCGGAAAGTAATTTAAACACACTAAGAACATTAATACTGATTCATATTTTCTCGCCAGTATGTTGACTTTGCGTCGAGTGATTTCCGTTCATACTTAGACTTGGCAAGTAAATTCTGATTGATTAGAAAGTTTTCGGGAGACGTCTTGGGAAGTACGTAATTCATTGGGGTCGTTACCCACATGTATGTGTGTGTGTGTGTGTGTGTGTGTGTGTGTGTGCAGCCATTTGTCGCAAGTTCTCGCGCGATTGCGGTTGTTGCCGAAACGCACAGTCGACAATTTCGGTCGTTTTGCTTAGACCGTGCTGAACCTCGGGGCGGAATATAAGGGCGGCCGCGCGAGGGGCTACGACTATCTTGAGATATTTCTCGAGCGTGATGGGGCATGCTTCGCTAGTTTCCCTGCTATGCCGCCACGTAACTTCGGCCCCGGAAGGCTCGTTCGCATATTTCCCTGTTTCAGCGCCAATTTTACGTCTGATCTACCTACCCGTCTGCTGTCCGTTTCCGCGAAAACCTGGCTCCCCCTGTTCCCCCGCGAGAACACTGTTCAAAGCCCCTTTTGCCCTTCGAAGAATCATTTCTTACAATCACCCGTACGTGGAAAATTCGTAAAGAAAATCACGATAAATTCTTCTTCTTTGTACGTATATTAAATCTAAAAAAAAATCTGGCTCCTACAAGATGCCCACTTTTTCATTATTTTCCCGAGCTTATATCGCTTTTCTTTCGATCTTCTTATTTCTTGGACATCTCTGAGTTCCCTTAAAAAGGCCGTAATTTCTGCTAGATTCTCGCTATCTGCAGCCCTCCGTGTACGTAAGCCCTTAATGCAATAAGATTCCTCCCAAGATCTCGATGTTAAGGACAATCCGTTAGGACGCAATAGTGATGATTTATTTTCGCTAGACTGGATTCGTCTTCGGGCATTATTGGGGTTCCGTTGAAAAGAGTGACAAGATAAAACCCGGATCATACCGGAGAACCTTGGACCTGGTCAGAATGTATTGCTACGCAGAAACGCACTCCATAAATCACAGCTCTAGAATCAGATTTCGTGCCGGACGCCTACGTATGTTCTAAGATATCAAATAAGCCACTGGGAAGATATATTTTGTTGACCAATACACGCTGCATGAGATAGTAAAATTAATGTTTAAACAAGTCACATATTTTTAGGAACGAAGTATTAATTAAAATGAATTGAAATTTAGTTAGGAATTTAATCTTGGCTTAGTATTAATACGATTAGTTACTCTTATTCTTCTTAATGATTATATTCATCCGTATTAACGCATTGAAATCAGTAGATTTAAGTATGTTCCTCGTGCACTTATTTCAAAGAGTATAATTTAAACATAAACGAAATTCTTTGAAGACCTGACGGGTTTTCATGTTTTTCAGGAACAGACGTATGGTTGTCAATTCGGGATCTGTTTACTCTATTCCTATTGCATTCCACAGCGGAGAACCCAGTCTCGTCTTATGCCTTTGCTCCTTCTTTCTGTCTGTTCGCTGGGATGTTCCACTCGTATAAACTTCTCCAATAATGATGGAAAATCGTATCCTTCGGCGTCCGGCGTACAATTTCCATTCTCCGACGTGGCCGTCATTTTCATGTTGCCCTTTGTCCTTGAAAAAGTGATTCTTCCCCGGGCTTATATCCGCAAAATCGTTTCAAGTTCGCTCTTTCGAACTTTCAATGAAAATCCTTCTCATCTTGCCGGTCTGTCGCGAAGGTCATATTTGTCTTATAAGGGTATGTTCTTTAAGAGCGAGAAATTCGTTTTTGCCCAACACGTGAGGTCTGCGCGACGGAAAGAAATTCCAGCTGCATAAAATGGCGAAGGTCTTCCGAGATGTGGGGAACGGCAAACGAACAGGGCAAACATTTGCCTTCCGGTGCACCGCTCCGGTGACTTTCAATTTGGAAATTGACTCGTGCTGTACGCGACGCGTATCACCCGCAGAGAAAGAGAAAGAGAAAGAGAGAGAAGGGGGAGGGGAGAGAGAGAGAGAGAGAGAGTTTCCAGTCGTGCGGTCGATCTTTTGTGGGACTGCTGTCTCCCATCGTGTCCGGAGTTGGGCAAATTTAAGCGGGCACAGACTGATACTTAGATAGTTAGAGCGCCGAGTTGTTGCCTATTTCTGATCGCCGAATCAAACTCCCCCAATAATCGCCCACGTGTCCACGTGAGAGGACCGTGTAACAGTACTTGCTCTTCCGAAGGCACAGAACAAACCGCTAAAATTCTAATTTTGACAATCGAGAAGTCAAGTTATAAAAAAACTCATTTGTACGTGTTTCACGAGCTAAAAAGCGATTTTCGGAGACGCAAAATTTATTCGAAACACACGGAAAATTATACTTTATTGTCAGTAGTATTTTGTGCTATTTTTCGAATTTCAAGCCAGTGGTTTTTAGAAGAATCAAGTGTTATTTCAAGGCAAGAAACGTTCACGGTTAAATGAGTATGTGCACATTACGGGAACGAAGAATACTGGGAAAATTTGGCACGACGAGTGGCGAAGGGGAATGTCGATTCCGGAACGGGAAAATATAGAATGTTCGTCCGAAGCGCAACAAATTACCGATTATTCTCCGAGTCGTTCCTCGCGGAAGACGGGATCCTTGGGAAAATATTTTTACAAGAAAACGTCGGAATCCGTTTGGTCTGTTCGTATCTTAAGTGCCGGGGGACATCGATCTAAACCTTTCCACTTCAAGCACTCGCGCGTCTAAACAATGATATCTTCTACCCCCGATGGAATACCAAAGAAAAATGCCGACTGTAAACAACCTCTGCCCGACGAAAACCAAAGTATTGTTACAAAATACAATCACACGTGTGCATACAAAAAATACTACGATTATTTTCAGTGCAGTAGAAACGACCGGAATAGATGAACAATCGTTGTTTATCGACTAAACGATAGTTCAACAAAAATATAAATCTTCTGTTTAGATATAAATCTTTAAATACAAATCTTTTACTTAGCTAACACCTACCCACCTGTTGCACTACTTACGTGGAAGATTTAACAACGATATAATCAGCTTTAGATTTCAATTTACGTCATGAATTTAATAGTTCTATTTTTATTAAAGAGACTTGACATTCCGCTGGTTTTTCGTGATTTTGGTGGGTTGAGTGTCCTTGCGCGAGGCGTAGAAGCGCAATAAATTGTTGCAAATATTCATGACCGTTGCGGAGTAACACGACGGTTCTGCCTTTGAGGTAATATTTCAAGGAGCTCGTCGGAGCTCAAGATGTCACGCCTCATATTCGACATTGGCCCTTCGTCAGAATCCACGTTCGAGTATATTCTCGGCGAGGGTCCGCGACAGCGACGACAACGCACCTCACTTACGCTTCGACAACTGAGAATGATATATATCCCCGTATGGATATCCTTCTCATAGGATTTAAAGCAGAATGCCAGAGATCGGCAGAGGGGGACGCGTGTAGGTGGCAGTGTGGGTAAATAGGCAAAGGGGGAGGGGGGGCGAACGAAGAGGACGAGTAAGAGAATGGATGTTTGGACAGCTAAAAGCGATTTATCACCGCTCGCTGGAACAAGGGAACGTATATAGCGCGGATAACTGCGTGCACGGGGGAGACGAAGAACGAAAGGGAGCAAGCGAGACGGGGAAATAAAGTCGGGAGAGGGTGAAGAAAGTGGGGAATTGCCGAGATAGCGAGGAAAAGGAAAGATACGAGGCAAGTGGGGGAGGAAGGACGGTCGCTGAGATAGAAGAGGGGGGTTCTAGCGCAGTCCGACACATCCTGCGAACGAATTCCGGGGAGAAGCAACGGTAAAGGGAAAACGTAAAGGAAGGTACAGGTAAAGCAGTAAACAAGGACAATAATACGCGATGCAAAGAGGCTCGAAAAGGAGTGCACAAGTAAAAGAACGACGAGTTGGCCAAACATGAGCGAGAAAAATAGATTTCTGGTATATTCGGACACGTCGATAGGTCGAGTAGAATGCACGTGTGTGCATGTGTGTCTATGTGTGTGTGTGGACAGGGAGATCTGCAGAATGTACATGGAGAACGAGGTGAAGTACAAGCCCGTTCTGCCCGACTACCAGCGGCAGATAACAGGGCCGCCGGTGTAACCAGGAGCCACTAAATCAAACCGCCGAAGAATGTCTAACGATAACCCCTGCGATGCCGTAGGTCATCGTTTTCGAGCTGAGAAACCCACGGAACGCCAGTACCGATACGTCCGTTTCTCCTTGAACCTTCTTTCAACCAAATTCGAACACACTTTTATAATACATCCTTCCTCCCTTTCGTGCCAAGATAACTACCGAATGATTCGTACGGATATTTGCTGATTTATAAAATAACAGCGGGGTACGAACGAAAATTCACGGAGAATCTGGCATTATTTCTACTTAAAGTCAAACATCAACGGTTGAACAAAGAGTGTGAAAAGATTTAGATAATATTGATTAACTTATACGATCGTGTCTCGTAGGCATTCTTTGACATTTACCTTGACATTTTTCAGTGTGTTAGCTAGACCTATTGGCAAGCGTAACGAGGCAAGCACCGGTAGCTTGGAGAGCTGTGAAATTCTCTTATCAAAGGACCGTCAATCCTGGGACATTTGTGGCAATAACGTTCGGACAATGCCTCTATCAGAGGTGCTACAAAGAGCGGGACAGCAAAATTCGTGTCGCTTCCGAAGCCGTAGGTGGGTTTGGCGGCTCTCCGCCGATGCACCAGGCTCACCGCCAAGTATCACATCGGGCCATGTCCAGGGGATTTTCCAAGCCACAAAACCTTCGATCGCCAATCGGTTTTCATTGCGTAATGCTCGGCACGTACACACCGCCGACATCGGTCTCGTTTTATATGACTAAATCGTTCTGTTGCACCGCAAACTCGCCTTTTACAACTACCCCCCCCTCCCCGTTTCCTTGCCTTTTCCTTCATAAATCACCGTTTCAATCGATACTCCAGTTTTCGCTCCTTCTCTGATATTTCAAGTTCCAACATTTTCCCTTTCTATCCGACCGAATTGGTTCATTATGATATGTTACCCTTTCGTCTTTCTAGGGATATTCCGTTTAAACATAGTTTTCCGTTTTTCCTGATTAGTGTACCGATTTGAACTTCTGTTTTAACATGTATTTTCTCCTTTAAACTTTACTTTATACCCGTTTCCTCGTGTCTTATCTTTTCTTCTTTCCTCTCCGTTTACGTCTACGTCTTCCTCTTCCTTTTCTGCCAGGCCAGTGCTATATCACCGGCGGTTATTTCTGCCGTTCCTTTTTCTCTCGCATTTTCGTTTTCCTCGAAATGCCGCCGCCGCCTCGATGTGTCATGCCACTCTTAACGTTCGTCGCGTGTGTACGTAGGGCTTGTGCAACGGTGCACGTACGCGTTTCCACAAATACACAGAGGTACACGGCTGGCGTGTCCCATGACCTTTGTCCAGCGTTGGGGAATAAAACCGCGGGGTAGCCAAGCGGGAAGAACGACACTGCACGACGGCAATGGCGACAAAGTGTGCATGCGGAACGTAATGAATATCCTCGATTCGATGATATCACACACAGCACCCTTGGCCATTGCGTCCAGACAATCCCTTTTTCTCTATTTTCCTCTCCGTCCCCCCCCCACCCCTCCTCTAGTGTCAAGTCCGTTTTCTATTTGGCCCTATCCCTCCCTGTTTCGTCATCCCCTATCGCCACCCCCGTAGATCCTTTATTTCTCCCCTTTTCCTCCCTTCTCCTGCATTTGCCCGCCTTCCTTCTGGCTCTTTCTCGTTGTTCGCCAGCGGTTCCTCCATTTCCCGGCGCAATTTCGCCCGGATGTATGGTAAAACGATGGCAGCCGGTGTAACGAGTGACGGACGTGAAGCGGTTACAGTATCTGTGTCGGCGGAAAGGAGGCAGAACACGTCTGGTTACACTTGTCAGCGCGGGGGGATCCTCACCGCGACAAAGAGCCCCTGTCACCGTTATCCCTGAAAAGGGGACAATCATATTGTTAACCCCCTCCCCCCACGTCCACCGAAAATACTCGGCGAATTACCCCGCCATATCTTTCGGCCGCGAAACGCGGTTTTACGTTCAACGCAGCGAAAAAAAGGATTCAATAACCACTGCCTCGTGGCGAGCGATCCAGTTACCCCATTGTACACGAAGGTCTATTCCTATTAATCGTCAGACAAAACGGGTAAACCGTCCCCTTTTAGAAAATCTATTCGCTCTCCCGCGCGAAGTTTCTGTCGAGAATTGAAATTAGCGCGACAGAATCGTCGCGCAGTTTTTCGGAGCAAAACATGGCTTCTGTACTCTAATTCGCGGGGAAAACGGTACAACGAAGGGATCATTTTTCTCCCCCCGCCCGCGGGACGTTAAGTTAGTGGGCGGGAGGTAAAAGTTAATACGAAAGTGCGCGCTGGTTTTTCGTATCTCGCGGCCGGAATTCATCGGAAACGGGCATACGTGCTGTCGATTTATATCGTCCGTTGGAACCGATGCATTTTGTGCAATAACGACGGGCGTGACACACATAGAAAACAAGCGCAGATCCGTTGGGCAATAACAAAGGAATGTCGGCCCGCAAATTGCGCACATCCAGAGGGAATACTATAGATTAGCTTTAGCCGCGATTCATCGCATTTCGCTCCAGCGAAATCCAATGATCCTTTCACAGCAACGCTGTTTTATGACATTCGTCTCCTCGAAATTCCATATCCCCGGTTTGCTCTACATAACCCGATTTTTTTGTTTACTCATCGAGACAACAAATTGCATAACCGGTAAATGGCGAGCGTCGATCGCGAGATGTAAATTAATATTGTATTCCGGTGTATAGATTTTTTAGTAGGAAAAAAAAGGTCTGTTACAGATTTCGTGATGTCAGTTTCCCCGACATTTAATATCCTTGTTAAAGTGCTTTACAATTCTGATTTATCGAGTTTCACGGTACGTTTATGCGTTTTTAAAAATGCAATTCACGAGGAGAAGTCATTGCGCACTGTCGGAATTATTTTCTTACTTTGCTTTTAAGCTTCTACAATCTCCCCCGCGATGATTTTCGTAAGTGTGTCGTTAAATCACAATGAATCTTCTGTCTTGGGTGGAAATTTTATCCCCGCGTCGAAATGGCTCGTAAATGAAATGTCCTTCGAGTTGGAGTTGATGAAGAAAAGCAACGAGAAAAGTCAAACAACTTTCCTAGCGACAATAACCATTCGTTGCTCGCTGCATCGGTTTTATTGTTATTCATTACTCTCAAAGAATATCTGACGTCGACAATTACGGACAATCTTCGCGATAAAAAAGCCGGAAGTTCAGTCCTGACATTTTGCGATATTTATCGTCGAATCGTCGATGCTTCACCGTGGGGAACAATATGAATTATTCGCCGATCGTACGGGCCGGGTGTACATTGTACGAAAATGTCCGTGCAAGGAAGGACGAAAATTAAAACATCTCGGGTCCGGGCGTTCGGTGTGGTTTAATGCATTTTTCCGGGAACTCAGTAATGGGCAAGAAAACGTTATAAGCACGAGTCTGCATGTATGCTTTTAAAGCAGACGCAGGAAGAAAAAGCGGGGCGTTCAAGCGTCGCGCGTAAAAAAGGTCACTTAACTTTAGATGCGTCGCGAAAAAGAAATGAGTTCCTTCCCGTCCCCGTCGCCCCTTCGCCCATTTCTTTTCACTCGGCCCTTTCTTAGCGCTTTTCTTTTTTTTTTAGGGGGCACTGAGAAAAGACGGCGGTTACCCGGTGCTGACTAAACTAGAACCCACGGAGAAATAAAATGACGTAGTTAACAGCGGTCAACCGTAAGATCACCCTACCACTGTTAAACTCTCACACCCATTCGAACGCCCTTTCACTTTATGGAACAATTTACGAGCACCCAAGCGGAGAAACTGCAAACGTTTCCCCGTCTAAAGCAAGGAAAATGAAATTAAAAAAGAGGCAGAAAAAGTGCATCTCCAAGCCTTTGAAAACTGATGAATGTCGAGCACGATTTTCTCCTGGCTGAGTGTTTGGAATTGTGGAAAAACCGTCGAAGGTGTCGGCTTCGGCCAATCTATTCCGCGAAAATCTATGGGATACGGTGAGGCGAAGGGAGGGGTAAGGGCGGAAGGAAATTGCGATTGGGGAATTCTTTGGCCCTATATAAGATCCCGCTGGCTCTCGATAATGCTCGTTTGTTTTACGTGCCATCCTCATAGCCGGGAAAATCGGCAAAATCGACGACGGTACACACAGGGCCGGAAGTATGACGGTTCTACCGCGGATCCGGGCTACGTGGGATACCGTTCTACCCGGCAAAACGAGCAGTTTGCCCCTTCCGGTAACGCCCAGCGTTCTCCTGGCCGCGCATTAGGTCGCAGGACACGGGCGTAATCGTAAAGAAAACCCCCGTACGGCTTCCGCTCTGGCAAAACGAATCCTTTATCCTTCGGCCGGGCGACGCAACGTCATCCTAATGGCCCGCCGAAATTACCCGCATAAGTCAACGGCGAGGACCCGCCGATCGAACGACAAAAACTCATATTTGTCCCACGTACGGGCGGGCAGATTTAGCGCCGGCTGAGACAGTAACATTTTTCTCAACGGCACGGAATTATCTCCGTTATCGGGGACGACGATTCTTTAACCGACGAGCGAGGAAGGAATGGAAATAACGGGAATAGAGTCAGACAGAGATGAGAATGAGATTTCATTCCTTGCTGGACATGCCGAATTTCAAGTCTTTCTCCCTGGTGGTGTAACACGTTAGGAAACTGTTAGACTATCAGGAAAATGTCAAGGAAAATAGGAGAAACACGATAACATTTTCTTGCCAGTTGCACTAAACTTAAATTCTCCTTTCTCGAACGTGGTACATGTTTTTTCTAGAAAATTCACACACCTTCCCCGAGTTTGCATGAAATTTCCTTCCTCGTTAGTTGCACGCAAAATTAGGTTCCTCTTGATTGGCAGTTTACTGGGACAACGTCACGATTTCCGGATTTGTCTTCGATCGTGCGATTGAAACTACCCGTCAGTGCGATATTCATCTGGGGATTCGTCGAAAGGGTCGATCGCCCGGGTCGCAGATGCAGCGTCATTTCGATTCCCCGTGCCGACGGTGTACCGAATCTTCGGATCTGCGGGGAGGAAGGGATCCGAGGATCATCCGCGAATCTTTTATCGTGCGATTCGGGGATCCGTAACGACCGTTCCGGCTGGCTGCTCGTCGTTCGGCTCTTATTGCAACGGGGAACGAAAGGTAGAACCGGAATCTAATGACTGGAAAAACATTCACACGGGGCGAGAGAGATCTCCATCGGCTTCTTCCCGTCGTCGTTGACCCATCTTCTCCTCTCCCCCCCTCCCACTCTCTTTACTCCTCTTCCCGGGCTGTCGGTTCCCTCACTCGCGCGCCATTCCCATTGTCTTTCTTCGCCTGGCGTCATTTCGCCGTGAACCCCGGGAAATCCGCGCTGTACAATGCGCCGTTCGCGGCATAATGGAGGAAAAAATCACGGTGACGGGGACAGATCGCGATTCTCCTCGTTAGGGAAAAACGACGGCCGGCTCAAGTGCACGTCCGCTTTTTACCCGGTACCCCCTATTCCCGCTCTAAATGTATTACGCCCACGGGAAATATATTGCCCAACGACGGGCCGAAGTCCGTTACGTGGACCCGCTGTTTGTTAAACAATTTTTCTTCATCGTAATCAAAAATATCGCGCGTCACTTAATTCGTTGAGAACGGCCGACGACGGGATTTGCAAATCATGTTTCCTCAAATTAGCTGAGTTACTAATAATTAGATTTTCCTCGCAGGTTTCGGTGGAATATTTAATTATGTACAGTGGAGTAATACGATTCTGATCAATGAAAATCATATTCCAGATGCTTCCCCGAATAATCAGTAATTAAAACGTATCTGTGGTTCCTAAACGTGTACGTCAGTTATTTATTAATTAATACTAATTACTCGTTAACGCAAACATGCTGCACGTACAGTAATATTGTATCGAATATGCCTTTATGAAATGGACTTAATTTCGTATCACTTATTTCGTTATATTTGCCGTGAAATTACTCTATGCAGTATACAATTATCGTTATATTCTACGTAGATAATTGATATGTTAATAATTACATCCTCATCACGCGGAATTTCTATGAAATCAATGTAAACGTACGGAAAATTGGCTGCGCATGGTTCAGACGTGTCGAAAAGCGGATAAGTTCGTGATGGCGATTTAACAGGCAATTTCCTTTGGAAAGGAAAAAACAGTAGGGGGTCTGCAGAGCGATGCTTGTCGGATGCACTGCACAGAACTCAAAACCAATTTCCGTTGCGTAAAGCAGATAGCAGAAAGTATTCCTGCTACGTCTTCGCAAAGACTCATGCAAAAACTTGATGCAAACCATCATTTCTTGCAGCTTTGTATTTTTCAGGAAATTACAGTCCCTTTTCTGCGGATTCTTATTCTTATATTCTTATATTCTTATATTTTACCGTAGTTTCACGCCTGTTCTTATTCGTTTGATTTAGCTTACGTTGAGCTTCTGATTTCCGGAGAAGTTAAAAATTTCTCCTCGCGTAGAAAGCAAAGTATGAACGCGACGGGCAGAATAAATCGATAATTTGACAGATTTTACGGCGCGAGGAATACATAAGACACGAAATATCGCAACGCAATATCAGCGCGAAAGTCCACAGTGAATCATATGATTTACGGTTCTGAGGGAACGATACATCGATATTGCTCCGTGATAAAAGTAATTTTACGTCTCTGCTGAAAAAATTATACATGTGCATTTCTAGGAACATGAGTTTCAAATGTCAAATGTCTATTCAAATGTCTACAGTTTCTATCAGTCGGATTTAATGAATCTTAATAGAACATCTGTCAGTGTGACTTTAAAATAATATAATCCGCAATGATCACAATTTATGGCTTCGCTCAGCAGCTTTACGGTTTTCTCATAGTTCGGGAATTGCGCGAAAAATGTGAGTGAATTTTGCGCGCAATTATCCCGCGGGCAGTTGGATCGTCGAAATTACAGGTAGACCGTTGAACTTCGTATCGGTTCTTTAAATCGTTGACTGGCGCGCTAATAGAAGGCCCGGAAGCCCTGTAAATCGTGCGTTTCGCGTGCGGTTCCGCCGGCAGCGGGGAATTTAACGGGCCGCGCGTTCAGCCAGCCAAAGCGTCTCTCGGCATTATTGGATTTCCGTGGCGGAACGATCAATCGGGATGTCGCAATACCAATTTCGCAGCCGTACGTATCCGGGATCCGCAAGTTCCGAGCCGTTTGCCGAGGCGGACCCGGACCCCCATCGCCGTCGTTTCCCGCCGGGATAACAATCGGGAAGTGATGAGGAAGGTGAGAGGGGGAGAACGGCGAGGGGTGGCAGAGGAAAAGTGGGGAAACCTAAGTCCAGATACCGAGGTTCGTTTTTCTCGCGTTGCGCGAATTCTCGGCCGTCGAAAATAACGGTTCGACGAGCTGACATTCTCGCGCCAACAATTCTTATCCCCCCTCCCCCTCCCCTGTCCATGTTGTTGACCACTAATTACTTCGACGCTTAATCCTTCTTCCTCGCAACTCGCCTTGTTATCGACACTTCATTGTTTGTTCGCAAAGTTTCAACTTTTCACGGGGTTCTGTAAAGATTAATGAATACTTTGAGCATCTTCAAAAGTCTGCGGTTCCTGCGTTCCGTGTTTGCGCGCAATAAAAATTGTTACGTCTTGTAATTCGAAAGAAAGACGAGACTGCATGTTTTATAATAAAAACTACGCGCGACACGAGAGGAATGTCTGCGGTTTACCCGCGTTGCCCGAAATTCTCGCGAAATCAGGCCACAGTTTAACGTTTATTCAATAAAAACTACGTTTCATCGTACTGCTGTGTTCGTAACGGTAAAATTCGCAAGTTCTGATTGCAGTACTTGGCATGAAAATCTTCTGCGAACGGCGAAAGCCGTCATGCTTGGCGTCATGTGCGAGCCATTCGCAAGGTTGAACGTTAAATCAAGTGAAAAATGCCCAGGTCCGTGCAATTAATTAATATAAATGCAAATACCATTAAATGAAACTAGCTATTTTGCCAAGATTTTTACGTCTTTATTGCTGAAAAATTGGTGAAAGCGTCTTTCACATCAACTGTATTAAGCACTCATACTTCCGGTCTGTCGAAAAGGAATTATTTCTACTTACTGCCGCACTTAGTAGGAAACATCATGGAATCGCGGGCAAGCGATGGTGGAAATTATCGAGCTGCTGGGCGAGGCTTAATTAGAAGCGATTCGCCCGGAATATTTAAGCGGTCTTAAACAAGAAACAGCGCCGTCGGCGGGAACGAAAAAACAGTGGGAGGGAGAGAGAGAGAGAGGAAGGGGGGGGGGGTAAAACCGTGGAGCTAGGTGGCTAAGGAAAGACGCACGGTCGATTTCTTCCGTCAAGTGGCTGAGGGTAAAAGCAACGGGGCATTACCCATCCCGGCTACCGTAGTTTACCGTTCAGAAGAAACACCGTGGTACGAAGGGAACTCGTCGCCGATGCCAGGAACCTACGAGAACGGCGAGGAAGGGAGTGAGGGGAGGGGGGAGGGAGGGAGAAATCGGGATACGGCGAGGACAACGAAGGCGCAGAGAACAGCGACGATGTTGACGCTGGGAAACTGCTACGACCGGCCCGAACAGCGGAATGGAGACGTCGAAAATGGTAACGACCGTCAAGGGGGACGACGACGACAATATGGAACCCCCGAATTCAATGTCCCGGCATTAAGAACGCCGAGCTAACGGTTATCTATAATGTTTAGAAAAAGAATCCGGCGAAATGGGGAAGACCCTGTTCATAGAAAATAAATTTGGAAATTTTTGTAAGAACGCGATGCAATTGTATAGAATTGGGAATAACTACAGATCGTTAAGAAGAAAGATTGAAATAATAATAATAAGGATTAATAGTTCAGAGAAATTTGTTTCATTTATCGCTAGAGAAAAATTAAGGGAAAAGAAGAAGGTTCACGGTCCTTTTAAAACGAACAGTTTCCTAAATTGATAACTATGATAATTCATGTACTTTCTACTCAGAGAATACCTTCTGATTACGAAATTCCGGACACATTGAAACATGATTTTCCGTGTATTCGTGACTCTTTAAATAACCTGGAACCATACTGGCTGCAATAAACGTAATATTATTTGCATCCACAGGTCTTGGGTCGTGCGTTACATATCGTGGGGGGCCGAGGAGGGGAAAAATAAGAGAAGAAGAAAGACGAGGAAGAAGGACAATCAGAAGTGACGACAGTGAAATCGACGGAAACAATAAAATCGGCGGAAGGTGGGTGCTCGCGGGGAGAAGGGAAATTCAGCGCAAGTTTTCCGCGTTACTTTTCCATTCACCGTGGCGTTTTACGTCGTCTACGCGGAGTGGGCAAGCCCGTCGGTGAGGGCCAGGGGAGAGGGAGGGGGTAGACTGTGACGAGATGCCGGCAATTTCATCGTATATGGAGTTCCAGCGCGGTTCGCCCCTGATTTATGGGAGTTTCCGTCGGCGCGAAGGGGGCGGACGGAAGAGTAAAGTGGAAGCGCGGAAAAGCCTAGTTTTTGCATCCTACCCCCACACCCTACCTCAAGTACTCCCTTTAAATGAGAGAGTTGCGGCGAAACAAAAACGAGGGACGCCGGGCAGATCGATCGCCATTATAATAACGCAAATGATGCCCGGCATGAGTCGGGACAACGGGCAAAGAAATCGGCGAACGGAAAGAAACCGGCACTGGCCGTCGGGAAATGGACACTGACTGGAGCCCCGTTCAAACGAATCCGCGAGGAAAGGGCCGTGTAAAACATACCAATAAAACGAAGGACCAGGAGAATATGGTGTGTAATTAAGGCACCGCTAGCGTTCCATTAGGCCACGCGAACCCAGCGGGGTTGTTCGTTTTTCCTTCGAGCCTTAAACCTCATTATGCATATTGTGCTTATCGTTCTTTGTAGGAACTACGAAAGAACGATCGTGTAAAACAATGAAAATCCCTTGTCGCAGGGCTTTCCGTTCGGTCCGGGCGATAAGGGGGAGGGGGGAATATTGTTTGGAAATGACCGGTTGGAAAATTCTCGACAATCGCGGTACTGATCTTAATTGGCCGACTTGTCGTGGTCGTTCGTTTCTGATTAGCGCCTCGATCGCGGCAATCTGTATCCCGTGAAGGCTCGCGTGCGGATCGAGATTAGCATGAGCTTCTTACTTCTTGCCGCGGCACGTTATTCAGGATTTAATAAACGAAGGAGTCAGGAGTTCCAGCAGGCCGGAATTATCCGTTTAGAGGAAAACGCCCCGCCGACGCAGCTGATAGCACATTATTACGCAATAAAAAGCCCCGAAGCTCCGGGCATTTGTAATTTTGCCCTGATGTTATATTAAACGCCCGGAGTTACGAGATACAATATAATGGATTAAGGAAAACTGCGCGATGCCAAGAATTCTCGTCGAATGCATTAACCGCCGCGACGATTGTAAATGCCCAGGCTTTTGTAAAATAACTTTCCAAGCCGCGAAGGTCGTAGAATTATCAAACGATAATCCCCCCCCCCCCCCCCGCGCGATACCCCGGACGACCAATGGAAATGGAATTTTCACCGAAGCACGAATCGATATTTAAGCGGGTTTGAAGCGGCATTTTTTAATGGGACCATTGTGCGAAACATCGATATTTCAACGGCGGGATGATCATTGGGCAATCCTCGTGGACAAAGCAACGATGGCCAAGCGGCCAAACGATAAAGTATTGTCCCAGAGCGTGCATTATTGTTAGCCGGGGGCATTGTTGTGAGTAACAATGAATAACACTTGCAATTAGCTACGTCGAGGCCGCGTTAATTAATAAATCCGCGCTGACACGGGCTTTAGATTTTTTCGGCAGATTTATTCCACGCGGTCGACATGTTATACCCAAATCGGAAGGTTCCCAGGCTGGAAGAGATTTTTAAGTGTTTCGCCAACTCTCGGAAATTTCTCGAGCGAACGCACACAGTTAGTTAGGGAAATATTTCGTCCGTCTCTCGTGAACTCCTTCACCGGCTTTAAATCAAACTGTCCGAAAACGACAGGACGGCAAAGAAAAACTGGCGAATTTTCATGGCGGAGTCATCGTGCCGATGTAAAAAGTCGTTGCGATTTCGCGTGTATATTATGCTTATCCTTGAACCGTGCCGGTCGTTCAAATAAATTTAATTGGACCGTCGGAGGACAGGGAAGTTCCTTTGAACTTCGCAGACAATTCTGTTTTTCAATCGTCAACGAACATGCGCTCATTAAAAATATGCGTTACGTACACTAATACACGTTTAATAATGATCCAAAGTAATCATCAATAAAATTTCGGCCTCAAATTTTGCATAGCTTGCAATTTTCTTTATAAAATGATACGCAATGCGCGTTGTTGAAAAGAGATATTCTGAAAAATGAGCATTTTAAAAAAAGCATTATATCCAGGGTAGCTCGAGCAGTTTTTAATCCGCTTCATAAAATCGCGAAAGTCCAAGGAAAAACACGGGGGCCGGAGCTACTGCCTTTTCCGCGCTGTGCTACCGTAATGCTAAAACGTTTTCCTCGACCTTGCCGATGAAAATTATACGGCGCGAGTGGACGGCAAACGTGTCCCCGTGTGTGCAGTTTGTTTTCCGTCGGGTCGACGAAAATGCATTCGACTGAAACCCAGACAAACGCGAATGCCCAGTTAGTATCTCAACTACGTAAACAGTTCGGTCGGTGATAAGAGAGTGAGGGTAAATATGGACACTGCAATTGCGCGTTTCTGCTAATGAAGCAATCTCCGCTCCGTCCTTATTATCTTGACGCATTCGTCCAGAGAGTTGGCAGGTTCGGCCCGAGAGGGGAGGGGGAAAGGGGAGATGGGATGGAAAGGAGGGTGGGAACGGGGAAGGAGGGGGTGGGGGGCAGGCGGCAGAATCAGCCATCGAGTCCATGGAAGATTTCCCGGGGGCGTGCTCGTATTCACGACGGTCCATAGGGTACTCGAATCACCGACAAGTATTCCATACACACAATTTAATAGCTCTCTTCCCAATGACATATCTCCCGGCGAGCCTTCGCTAACAGTTCAAATTTCGCCAGACTCAAGGCAACTGCAGGTCGACTTAATTAAATCCAAATGCCCCACCCGTCCCGCGCGACGAAAACCCACGACACTATGACACTTTCCACAGCGAAATTCGTGGAATAAGTTTTCCCTGCTTTTCTGCTTCTCACGCGTGTTTCAGAAATAATCAAATTCATGCTCCGTTGGACCCCGAAGATGAATAATTTAGACCACGTAATTTCCAGAAGAAAACCGTCTGCTATTTGTTTCATCGGTTTCGAGATTATTTCTCCCGGGCAATGAATTACAAAAATATGCAATTAAATCATTCGGAATTCATTGGATTCGTGAAATTAATATGACAATATCATGTGCAATAACAAACGTCCCGAGTTGGCAAGAAAATTAATATTGAACGAAGTTTCCCCTTCCTTCATTGGCATACTTTTATTCAACGCAGCGAGTTTAACTTATTCATAAATTTATATGTACGTAGTTCTCCTCGCGCTGTTTCCGCGCTATGCTCAAGTAGGACAACGCGATTACAGACGTAACGATAATAACAAAGTACCGTAACCGTGACAAATGCACGTCCTTCGCCGATTCACATCCTGTCTCTTCAAAGTCTCGCGTTTGTTTCTAACAATTTCGCTCGGACAGAACTTCAGAGTGGCATTAATTTGATAATCACCGAGTTTACAGTTTTTACAAAAGGAACATTTCTCAGGGGAAACGAACCCTTCGAATGACGCGAAGTTGTTCTTTATACAAATATTCTGTTCAATGAATTATTTGCTAGATATACTTTTTATCTATTGTATAATATCAAAACACATTTGACGGATAACTATATTAGTTTTTCACGGTGGCTAGCAGTCGATGTTATAAAATCCCGCCCCGTTTCCATTTCCTTTTCGTCTTCTTATATTCGCCGGGCCGAACGTAACATGTCGGAGAAAGGCAATGCCATGTGAATGCTGGAAATATATCTATATACATATATATCGTTTATACCTGTACGAGTTTTACGTCTTCGTATGTTCGTGGTCCCTTTATAGTCGTATTTTCTCCGAAATATATTGTTACGATTATCATAATGTCCACGATATTTTACCGTCACGCTCGAGTATAAACATATTTTCAAACACATATCGTTAGGAAAAGTATAAATATCGGTGAAATAAAAACGTCGATATTATGTTTTGAGTATGACTTGCCCTAAAGGCAAAGCAATTTCCCATTTTTTGTTACAGCGATACAAAATCGGTGTTTTGCAAAGTATACTCCTCGTCGAACGTTGCTGTAATTAAATACACTGAAATTTTTCTTGAGTGTCTTCAATATATTGTTGGTTAAATGTTCAATTTGTTAATAATTGGTATGGAATAATTGTAAAGCATTTATGAAACACGTAATTACAGTACTATCGGAAGTAGCGGGTACATTACGCAAGCCGTGTTGTTTTTACGTCGGTTGCAATACACAGGCACGAAAAACCATGTGCTTTTTGCCTTTATACGCGGAAGGAAGTAAAGAGCAACGGTAACATAACGCCCACCGTAGCTGTTTGGAACTGAAACGCATCCCACCGTTCAATTAAAGCGAAATGAATTTCCGGTCCATGGGAGCCATGTGCGCCCGATGGTTTTACTCATTTAGTTGCGGTTTACACGGCCAAAAAAACATCTGTGTCATATGTTTTTTAACTCCGACGAAAATAGTGAATGAAAATAACACTTTTACGGAATTTTTATTCAGAATCGAAAATGAAGTCTTCCAAAGATAAGGGCGAATGCATGAATGTAGAGGAAAACCATTTAATAAGGACGAACGGTATTCATAAAAATTAATTAATTTCCCCATTCCCCCGACATAATAATAACCGAAAATAATCAAAATCAAGATAAAACTCGGTACAGTATTAAATCGCGTAAACATTAATTACAGTTTCTTCATTATCCTGGTAACCTTTGCTTTTGATTATCCTGCGCAATTTTCTTTCTTGCCGGAACGTTAGTCCATGGTATCTTCCGTTGGAGTTAGAACTGTTTCTTCTCGGCGGTCTTGTTAATTTCCAGTAGTAGCGACGTCCGCAGCGCCGACGAGACTGACCATAGCGGTTTGTTACTACTGGCAGTTTCCATTGCCGTGCGAACGCTTGTTATCGTTGTACCGTTAATGCCAAAGGGTCCGAATGGAATTAGCCGGTGTTGTTTGAGCGTCAGACTGCGTTTATCGGTGTAACTAGAGAGTCGTGGGAGAGGTGGGGGGAGGAGGGTGAAAAGCACAGTAAATACTTCGGGAAATGATTTATCGCCGCGGAGACGTGCGTATATCTCCAGAGGTAACTGCCGACTCTGCCATAAGTAGTTACTTCTCTAATTACGAATGCTTTTGCTAATTTCAGAGAGGCACCCTCCCCCCCTGTCCCGCTAAACTACCAAGACGGATGTAGGTACATACGATGCTCGCGAACTCCGTCATATTTCCCAGAGAAATTCGTACAACAACGACGACGACGGGGCAAGGCATAACTTCTCCCTGCGATGCCTGCTCTACATTGCCAACGTCTTAATTGCCCTGACAATTTTACGTCTCGTTGACCACGCGTATGTGTGTGCGTATTTTTGAATAATTACAACTGCGGAAGTGTACTTTAACGTTGCAACTACTTTGCGCGGTAAAAAGGGAATGCGTTGGAGGGAGTTTCTTGGCAGTCAATGCGTTCCAATCACGTAGGGAATTAGTTTAGGAAGTTTCGTGCTTGTCAAATCTGATTATAGGTCTTGCGTAGTTCCGCCATTGTTATTGCACAAGCACGGTAAATAAGCGAAACTTCACCGAAGCTTAGTTACAAAAGTTCTACCACCTGGAAAACATCACATTCTCTAGCCAATTACAAAAATTATTTACGAGTTTCATGACTACGCGTCACAGGTATTAATCTTCTGTAATTTCCCAACTAATATTACACAAGTACGATAAACACTTTAACACCTCTAAATTAATTATAAAGTTATATATTGTGCGAAGACAGAAAAGTTCGAGGTAATATTTTTCTCACAATCTTAAAATCGTTTCATAATTGGAATATACAACAGAACTTGTAAAATTATAATATTATTACGTTCCCTATTCGTAGCTTTAATTGCCATTGTCGTTTACGAACATAATATGTCGATAGTTGTATACTTATGCTAAAACGGTCTTCGATGGAAATAGAGAAAGTCCTACTTCGGAAAGAACTTCCTCCGTCGGAATTCAAATGTAACGAACAAACAGATCGCGGAGATATTTTATCCAACGCATCGAATTGAAGAGACTGACTACCAGGGGAGTTGAACCGTCATAACGAGAGTATACCCACAGGTGTGTTGATTCAGCTTCGTCTCGTAGATCGAGCGTGGTTTTTTCCTCCCAATAAAGTTAAGGGAAAATGTAAAGAAAACTGGAAAAGGGTGCTACGAGTCGTTATTGGAAGGTATCAGTAGCCATTGTTTCATCAATTTCTGCCTCTCAAAATACCTCTTATGCGGTAAAAAAAAGATGAAATAAAAGATCCACCGACTTATTATGACTGCTAGAGATACTGCTAGTGGGGTTTATGGAATCAGAAGTGGAAAATTGTGAGAAAGTTGTGACAAGTAGAAGTTATAATATTCTTCTTGGATGTAAAAAAAGGCTGACATGTGCACGGAAATATGGATATAGTAGAAGGTATCTGAGATGTGAAGGAAGAATGGCGCATGGGAAAGGATACAACGAGAAAGGACGAGAAAGACCGGGAGAATGGCGGTTATCCGTAAAGTCGGCGATACGGTTTCTTTTGCCGAGAGGCATCGCGCTCGCTGCTAGACGACGAGAATGGCACGGTAAGTCCTCGTTTTTAACGGCCGTAACGGGCACTTTACGGTAATTCACGGCTCGCGGTTCGGAATACCCGGGAAACACAGAACAGCGGGCCATAGAAAGACACGGGAGATGAAACTAAAGATGTGCCCTGAGCGTAAACAGATGGAACTGGAGTGAAAGAAGAGAGGGCAAAGAAGAGAGGAAAAGAAATTCAAGAGATGTGGCAGGATAAAGGAGAGAAAAAGACAGTACAAATTTATCATTTTTACAAGTCCAATTTCTTAATGCTTCAGTATCAAAGAGAAGCCATTTATCGGTCTCTCAGTGAAACTGGCATCGAGTCATATTTGTCTGAGTACTTCCTTGATACTACCTTTAAGAAAATCGACTCACGTAGGCGTGGGGAAGACAGAACGGCTGAAACGGGGACAAGGATCAGTGGTTTCCGTTGATATTGCCGGCGGAAGGTTGCTCGATAAACGGCCGAGGTGAGCCTCGATAAACCGGAAACGTCGATGCCACGGTGTATTCGGGGCGCAGGAGCGCAAGTAGGCGAATGTCTGACGTCGACGGAACAGTCCAACGGGTCTCGCGGAACCATGAGAATATTGTAGGAAGGGTACGGTTGTGGTTTGTTCTCCAATGGCCGCGATCCATTTCGCCACTTTCTACGTGGCCGATCCGCACTCGCGAATCCCGTAGACCCTTTCCCCCCGGGCTGTTCATACTGCGACACTAATGCTCACGAGGGCACGAAACTGGCGAGACCTAATTGGCAAACTCTCGGTGTAATCCCCGAGCCACGACAAATCGTCGAGAAACCCACGATTCATAACCGACAAGCCTTCCACCCCTTTGCCGTTGTCGTAAGAATCTCTGATCGCCGAATTACGCGTGCAGGATATAGGGAAGAAATGATAATTATGATAAAAGTCTCTATTGGTAAGTAAGTTATACAAAACAGGACGGAGAACGAATTGAAAGAGAGCAGAGTGTGAATAGTACAAAGCTGAATAGTAGAAGGCTTTATTCTTTACACGTAGAATATAGGGAAAAGTGATAACAATAATAAACGTTCTTATTGAACTCTGAGTGATACAAAACGTGATGTACAATGAATTGAAATAGAGCAGAATGTGAATAGTACAAAGGTGAAGAATGAACATTTTTATTTAGCATGGCAACTTATAATACCTTTGTTCGAAGGAAAGATTTATTTTAAAAACTCGACAATGGAATTACACGTTATAGAAAACTGTTCTATTGTCTTAATTCAAATAACTTGCTGGAGAAACGAAACGAAATATTTGTTAGTATTTTTCTGTGCAACGGAAATCATGAGATTTTTACGAAACGCCAAGGTATTTTTCGAATATTCGCTTCTATCCCGTGTTTTATATTTTCCGACCTCGAAACGAAATCGATACCCATTGTGATTTTCCTCGGAGCTGTAACCATCAAAGTTATGCCGATCGTGGAAAACTGTTTTACAGAATATCCCTGAAACTTGTTCCTATTTTCACCGAGCAAAAACAAATTCTCCGCAAATTTCCCCCCTCTGAGAAGACCATCAAAATTATTCGAAAAAATGTTTGCCCTTTCTGCGCAATAAAAGGAGTTGACTCGAAATATACGAGGATTCTCTTGTTGATTGCAAGCACCGAAGTCGTAGACTCGTAGGGAAGGTCGAAAACTGTTTCACAGAACGTTGATCGCGGCGGTTGAAGGAAGGCCATAACGCGTAACTCTTGAAAAATGGAACACGGGAGCGAAATGGCAAGGGGGCGGGGGTCGAGCGAGGTGGATGCATTTCCTCGGTGGAAGAGCAAAACGCGGGCTTGTTGGTCGATCCGCGACGCGACTTCCGCTTCCGTTGCGCGACATTAATGTTCACGGGGACAGGGCCGCAGGGGGATGGTTTGGTCGGAGAAAGAGAGAGAGAGAGAGAGAGACAGAGAGGGGGGGAACGCTACGACCTAATTGGGAAACTCAGGGTAAAATCTCGCAGGCCGCCGGAAAGCCGGGGCTAACGAAAGCGCGATTTACAAAAGTATCCACGGCGAGCGCTCGTATAATTATCATACCGCCGTCACCCCCTGCATAATCCGTTCGTTCGTTCGTTTCGTCGACGAGTAACTCTCTTCGACTGGGAAAATCGTTCTCATTACACCTGCCGCTCTTACCCGTCTTTCCCCCCTTTAGGGGACTTTCCGGCGTAGCGGCGCTTGTCGGCAACTTTTAACGACGTCGCCGTACATTCCGTCAAATTACTAATGGCTCCGGAGCGCGGGTCTTCGAGAAAATGGTATACAACCCCGGCGATTCCTTCCGTCGGGGAGTTTAATTCGACTTACGCCTTCCGCCGGGGATCCTAAGGGCGAGGGGATAAATAATATCCCGACAGACTTCTCGTCGTTCTTCTTCAATCGCGAATCGACATTAATGTGCCCTTGAAGAACGAATGATTTTGCCAAACGCATAGACACGTAAAATGCACTTCTCCAAAAAGAGATGTATCATAAACACAATTGAGTTTGAAATATTTTTGCAAAGTGGATACTGCTTATCGTTTACAATGGTAAATAAATGAATATGATATTAAGTTCGCTAGGTCGCCATATCGTGATATAATTATATTACTGTTTGAATGTTATTTTATTATTTTGTAATTACTGTGTACATTTGCATATTTTGTATACCTAATGGGAGATTTTTCCCGTATGACAATAAATTAAATTAAATTAAATTAAATTAAATTAAGTTAAATTACAGGTATTTCACATTATTAATATGATGTGCATTAATATTATATTAACCGAGTACTTTTAAAATTTTGCCTTTGTCTCCGAGCGACAAATATAAGGACCGTGCAGTCCTTTATTTCCCGATGCTAAACGCTCAGCCGAATTACGCGCAGGACTAATTACGCCATAATTTCGAGGTATACAACTGCCCGCAGCGCCGGACGAATTGAGCGATGCGAAACGGAAGTCCGGACCACAATTCTGTCTGAACGGAGCGAGAAAGCGTGGAAGGAAACCGTAAAGAAGAGAAGAACGATGCATGCGGAAACAGAGAAAAAGACGATTCTAAATGTCGGAAGATCGTTACCTTCTCATTTACTGACTTGCACAAAAGTCCGTCAATTAATACTCGTGAATGCGGTACTTCGCAGTGCAGTCCAAACTTATTTTACATCGAAATTATTGAATTTTCTACCTTTGTCAAAAAATGTTAAAAATAAACCGAAAGCAGAACGAGTATGAGTGAAATTCGTGCATGATTCTCAAACGTTTCATTCGTGCGACGAAAACCTGTCGTAAGAAAAATGGTTACACGTTTTACGGGAAGAAAGTAGGGGAGAGGGGTGAAAGGGTAGGACTTGAATTCTTGTATTCAGTAAGCGTGAAGGTTTGACTCTGCGGAGCTTTCACGATCTCGCCACTCGAAACGGGGCTTTCAAGAAGCTTTCGAAATTGTCTACCCTTAACTTTCTTTCCCTCTTTACCCGCGCATTCGTCCAGCGTTTCACCCTCCCCCTACAATTCAGGGGATTTTTCCGCCGGTATTGCACATGACTTCATTCTTACGCGCTATTTAATATTCGAGATCGTGCGAAACCCGGGAGTGTTGAAAGCGCAACTCCGAGAGAAATAATAGTTGCCAGATTTGTTTGTTCAACGGCCGGGACAGACGATATCTAAGCCCAAAGGTTAACCAAATCGTAATTATAGATAATAGTAACAATGATCATTTTCACAGCAATAAGTACCTGAATAATACTTACGGACACGTCGCGTGAAACACTTGAGAGCAATAAAAAGAATACATAAGTATTGGTGTAAAGAAGAATTAGTAAAATAAAGTGAGCTAAGCAGAGAATAATAATACGGAAATAAGTAAAACTTTGGGAAGCACCGGCGCTATTTATTGGTCTTGCCATAATTATGAGAAGGAAACTGGCATATTTTAAGAGACAATGTCTCGTAATTTACTGTCGAAATCGTGCAATCATGCAAATCAGCTTACATAATTCGCGAAGCAAGAAATCCCGTAAAACCGTGAGTTCTCGAAAGTTTCTCAGCTTTATCGCCAGTGAAATAATCGAAAGAAGTGCGATTGTTCAATCTGATAAAAGTGTGGAAATCGTAAACGTTAAATCTCTATTTTATTTTGAAGTAGGTATCGATTCATCAAGTATTTTAACTTAAAAAATGAGCAAACTTGTAATGAACTCGAAACACAGAAATGAACGACCGGTAAAATCTTTAAATTTTTAATAAACCATTAACGACGGGATATTTGCAATGAGAAAGTTAAGAGCGATTTTCCGGAGTTGCAAGAACTCGCAAAGGTGATTTCAGTTTCTCTGAAGTCATGCCTTTCGAGACAACTCCTGAGTAAACAGATAATAGGGTAAAGTCCTTCCGCTTACACTCGAAGAGAACAGGCAGGATAAATAAATAGGGAGAAGGTGCTCGTTTACGATCCAAGGACGAACGGTACTAAAATTCTCGCTTTGTTGAAGAAGGATTCTTCCCGGCCCATTGTTAACGCCTTTCGAGTGTCCATTAGCCTTTGTTATTCTTTCGGAACGGATTTTATTTCCGCGATACAATCTAAACAGATTTCAACTATGGCAAAACAAGCGCGAATGCATTCTAACAATCCAAATTACCCCAATATCATACAGAATGATTTAGTAGTACTGTATTTCACATTTCTACGAAACATTATAATTAATCTGTGCTAAATGCGTTATATGTAAGTCTCCCACCGAACCACGTTCATTTATTCTCCATGACCTAATGACAATACTTCGCGGAAATAGATGTAAAGAAATGCGAGTATCCGCAAAATAAATCCGAATAACAGCGCAGTCAATGGATTTCTATTACCTAGTAATTCTACGTAAAAAGTGCGAACGTAATCCAAGGTCCTGGCCCGTCGTGAAAAACTTAGAACCCCGTAACTCCGGTGACCGTCGTTGAATAAATTCGAACGACCCGTGGACCGTTAGCGGCAGGGGTAAAAAAAAGGAGGAATTATACGGCGTTTCACGGTTTGCTGGGTGTTTTTCAGGGCGGGGGTTAAAACGCGTTTGGAAGTGGACACACGGAGCGGGGAATCAGTTTACCGGCTTTAACTGGTCACCGAACCGAAAAGGATCCCTCAGCACGTTGCAACGTGAATACACCGCGTAAAAGCGTAATGCGCCGACCGCGAAAGGAAAAGTTGTTGGTTCGTCGAAAAAGGAAGAAATCGGCCTTTTCCGCGGGAAAACCCTGTTGCCCTCCCCCCCTCCCTTGTTCCGTCAGTTCCGGGCCAGCTCACGTCTGACGGGTGCTAACGTCCTTTCTACGCGAATTAGTCACACTCGGCCACGTGCATTCGGTGTCAATTCAGCATCCATTACACACGCTCGCCCCGCGAAACTCAACTACTTTTTACGCGCTTCTATCCGTCCATCTTTGTCTCGAATACACTTAACGTTCCACGCGATATCTCGAACGTTGCAGTACTGTTCGAGGTTTCATGTTGGATAAAATCTGGATCATTGGAACACTCCGTTAATTGAATAGAATATTTCAGAAGTCGGGTATATGTATAGAAAGATCAGACCTTAATTTCTGCGTAACAGTTCAATAAGGAAATTATGTTTCACGAGTTTCTAGTGTTCTAATAATGTCCTTGAAACACATTAATTTGTGCAATGTAACTGCCAATGCGATCGATAAACTTTTGTACGAAGTATTCAGGTGATTGAAGTTGTCGTTCTATTATGCGAAAATTCTATTATCTAATCACTGTGGTATGACGCAATAGAACTGGCATTTTGATTCACGAAGCGGACAGTAAACTGTTTAACATTTTATCGTCGTCGGCTTTGTCCCGAGTAAAAAAGAAATGAGAATGGGAAAATTATGACATTGTCACCGCTGAAGAATAATCGCGGGGGGAAAATGCGGAAGATTGGAAAAGTAGCGTCTAACTATTCTTGGCCATCGGAGAACTTTGCGTGGCTGTAACGTGCGGTACAAAGTAATAAGCCGACGACTTGAAAATGAAACAATGAGCATGGCCTGTCGGCTGCAAAACGCCACGAATAAAGAGTAACTTTCCTGCTATCCTCCTCCTTCGGGCCTACAAAAATGGCTGAGAATTCTACAAATCCGTCGTGATACGTTTTACGCGAGTATATTAGCAATGACGTCAAAAATTGGTATCTTCATCAGTGTTAATTCGTATTACTTAGCTCGTATTTGAGTACCATGGGTTTGACATCGTACCTGAAACACAAAAAATAATGTTAAAAATTAAGATCGAGTAATTTTTAAATTGAAGGAAAATATAATAAATACAACTAGGTTAAATCAAATGTATGTTACAAAGAAATGTAATTTAACTGCATTTAATATCCCTTTCTTCGTTTTAAAAACTTCTTTTTGTAAAATATATTTAAATCATTTCCACCTATCGATGAGGACTATAAAATTGATGAAACAAACAATGCCTATTTTCGAGCATATCTCACTATCGTATCTGTGCAGAACTAGTTCATTGTTATCTTAACTGTACATTTCTTGGAGTGTAGTGTTTTCGGTGTAAAGGAGAAGCCTGCGGGCAGTGACATTCATGGCGACGAAGGACGACAGTCTCGGAGGAGCTTCTCTATTAACATTGTTATTCTTAGAGCTCTCAATTTAAACGTCCACTTCCCCGAAACGTTCCGTTACTGATTTGAAAGACATAAGGATATAACGTTTAATTGGACATAAACCTCTCGTTGGGACGAACCTCTTATAATTTTTTCTTAAATTTCTCTTAAACCGCGGAGGTTGTCGAGGTTGACGGTTGACGAGCGAAGAAACGCCTGGGGCGTGCGTTTTCCGCAAAGTAAGGGGCCCCTCTACCCTCCCCCGGGGATAATAGCTTGGCGATTATCGGCGGACTCGATGCGTATAACGGCCGATCGAATATTAACGAGGGCCATTATTAACGTTCGACTTCCTCCAGTCGAACGGGACATCCTCCCCGAGCGCCACGACCTAGACGGCTCTATTATGTCCACGGCGGATATATACGCCGATATATACGGGCAACGACGATCCACCAACCCCTTCCCCCTCCCCCCCCAGCCCTTCCACGTTCCTCCGCTGCGAAATATGCCGAGCTTGTAAAACCGTTGGCCCCCGGCCAGCAGATAAAGTCGCGCCTCATTTTCCACTTTCCTTTTACGCCGATACACCTATCGTCCCGTGATTTACCATCGAGTGTGCATTCTCTGTACCTGTGAAAAAAGATTTCGTACGTTGGTCTACGGGGAAGCGGGGGCAGGGGCAGACGAAGGGAGAAGATTTGAGTAAGTCCTTGCAAAGGAAACGAATAACGTCCGTCCCAATGACGCACGAACAAGCCGTCAGCAGAGACCTGAATTTTATCGATCATCCGAGGAGACGTAGGAAATATTAGCAACGAGAAAAATTGCACAGACAAAAGGGACAAGCTAAGAGAAATATGATTTATCGATGGGATCGACGTGAATCGTGTTCTCGGTGCGTTTCGATAACGATGCGAACGTTCATGTTTTAGGGCACGTTAAAGTCTTGGTATTGTCGTTATGTTTTAGGCGGCGGTGGAAGGAAAGCACGAGGAAAATGGCGAACGAAAGCCGTGAGGCGTCAATGTGGAGAACAGTGGGAAAAAGGGATAAAGCCATCGCGCATAAAACATACGCAAACGAGGGGCTTTCGCGCTGGCGATTCGTTTTATCTACTTTGAGCCCATTTGATTGCAAGGGTCGTATAATACCGTGCCTAGGGGCTTTTTATTGGTCCCCCGAACGACCAGTACGCCAAAGCGCAGTGCTCAGCTGCGATACCCTCGGAAGACCATTGATGATTGCACCGACGGCAAACATTACGTTTCCCTTTAGAAACAAATTTTTACACGTTCGACGATAGAAAGAGATCTCTGAACGATCTTGCTTAAAATTGTTTTCTACCAGTTTGCAAAAATTGTGCAATGAAACTGAGCAATGAATAACATAATAGTGAAAGTCATTGTATGTCCTCGCGATCGTTGAATTCGCGTATATTAGACTGTCAGCCATGGCTCGGGTAATAACTTGGACATTGCGGGGGAATCGATGGTGACGGTGTAAAGGCCCGTATAAATACATTTGGCGTGTAAAGATCCGGAAGGGAAGGAAGTCGGACGGTCGTTCCGCCTTCGGTTCCATTATGGATTTGCTAAGAAGAGCCACGGCTTCGCCGGGCCACGTTGTAGCCAATGCGCGGGAAAAAGACGTTGCATTGCCGCGGCAATGGCAAGAGAAAGAAATACACAGACACAGACACACAGAGAGAAACACGTACACATATCGACGCGTGGGTATGCGTATGCGTTGGTACCGACGCGAAAAAGAAGGATATACGAGACGCGGAAGTTGGAAACTCACTGGCACCCCCCTGACCAACCCCCTCTCTTCCCCCTCCCCCGCCACCTACCTCGGCCCATTCGAGCGACGCGGGCTAAGAGAAAAACTTCCATGCAACAGCAATATCCTTTCGTCGAAGCGCTTCTGCAGAGTCATCCAAGAAGTATTTCGATTGCTCAACAGCGCCGGAGGAAAAGACGGTAAGGGAGGGAGGGGGGGGAGGGGTGTATTCGCCGGTGCGATCGGTCGGTTCGCGTAAAGAGTTATTTTACGGCCACCCGTTATACCGTTCGTTCACCGACGATTCTTATCCCTGGACCAGTCGTTACGCATCCCCCGATCGCTCGAGCGCAAACACGCCTATAGCAGGGACAGTTTTGCACTCCAACAGATAATTCTGCCAAGTGAAATGCAGCCGAAGCTTAGTGCGTGCGAAAGGCGTGTGCGAAGAAGTGAACTTGTTGATTGCGAATACAAATTTATGGAAAAAATGTGCTCAGACGGTTCAATGTAACTCAGTTCTTGTAAACGAAGAGAAAAGAGGAAAATGAAGTTGATAATTTAGAGACCGCTATGTTTTGTTACCCCATTGTAGCCAATTAAAGTATTTTTATGAATAAGATAGTACAGGGGAATGATCTGTTGGAAATGGTCTACCGTTTGTTTGGTGTAAATAACAAAGTATTATTCATCGCCGACGACTAGTATAAACGAAACAAACCTCAGGGTGATACAGTCCGGCTCGTTTGTATGCATATTACACGGGTCGATGACAATTCTTTTATATTTCATTTGTCGATTTTCGATCCCTCGTCGATATTTCATCGGCTAATACGTGGCAAACGACTTCCGTTGAGTCGTATAAACGCGGAGGATCGAGCGAGCAAAGTGCGGGTAGATCCGTGGGAACGAGATAAAACATTAAAATAGATTTCGCGCTATCGAGGGGCGTATTTTTCTGAGGATTCGCGGCTGATTGGAACGCGAGTGAGCTTGCCTGCGTCTCGGATAATAGCGGACCCCCGATATCGGGCTTTTCACCATTCCCAATTTCCAATGAGAGGAGAGCGGTTAAATCGCCGGCTCGTCGCGCTCGGCGTGCACGGATAAACCGGCAGAAGAGAAGGAAAAAAAAGAGGGCTGTTTGTAGACCCTGACCCCGTAATGAATAACGCGGAAGAGCCTTCGGTAAAACTAGTTTTCCTTCTTTCCGAACGTCCACCGATTGTCGCCCGCAGGACGGACAATGGGCAGCGAATCACAATATAACCGACTGCGCAAAGCCAAAAGATCGCCAAGCGTGAACGATTCTTTCAGCAATTCTCACCCACGAAATATCTCTTACTAATGGCGACATTCAAACGTGACGCCGGTAAATTCTATCCTCTTCATTTTTACCCCGACGTTGCCTTCTTCCTGTGTTTGTGGCGGTGATAAAGTATATTCGATAGAATTGTCAAGAATTTCAACGTTAAACGTTACAGAGTACCGAAGGAAAATAATTTTACAATGGAATTCTTTTACTACTGAATGCAATTTAACGATAATTTAATGACGAATGTGACGTGAAGATTTCCTCCAGATTTTTTTCTTAAACTGCGGACGTGCGGCTCTTTTCTTACGGTAAAAATCCTATCTGGCGCGAGAATTCGCGGAATTTCATGGACGAGGGATAATGGCATAACTCATTATCGGTGGGGCGATCGAAGACGACGGCAATTGGACGTTAATCGGCACGATTTCCGCCTCTGCCATCGGCAAAAGTTATAAGTAATTTCCGTCGATCGTGCGAAATCCCGGCGGTTGCTTGTTGATCTTGAAACCCGTCGACTGGAGCTTGACGGGCAAGACGTTGAACGATTTTCCCGCGCCAGCGAGGTCCTTCGTAGACGCGAGGAAAACTACGAATAAACGTCGCCGCGGTAATTACCTCCAGGATCGGGTATTCTCCGTTTTACCGAGAAATCCACCACCCCCCCTCCGCCTCCTTCTCCTCCTGGCTTCTCAACGCCGTCGAGTCATGCAGCTAAAGGGGATTTACGCTGAACCGTTGAGTATCGTATTTGACGTAAGTCAGCCCAAGGCAACCCTTTCGATACGAACCAATTACTCCGATAAATGTTACCGACTTAATCGCCACCTCTTTGCACAACTAACTCGCCCTTAGATAAGGAAACTCAAGTATTTCTTTCCCCCTCTTTGCGATTTTACGACTAATTTAATAATACTAATTAACGTACACTTATAAATCGCAACTCAGATCTTTTACTTCACGATTCATTGTAGATTGTTTATGAAAATTTACACTCTTAATAGTATTATTAAGTCATTAGTGACACAGCCCTGGATAGATGTAATTTGTTAATTGCACTCTGTTTCATTATATTACATAGCGAGTGAACGCTGCCGTGGAAATTAGCGCTCAATTTTGGATATTTCTGTTTTAATGAGGAACTTCCCTCGGCTGATTGTCCAGAACCGCGGGCCAATTTACGGCTAATTTTTTCATCAAACACAAATAAGGTAATTACACTGAGTATCGTGTACTGATAACCCAATGTCACCCGAAGAGAATATTAAAAGATTCTAAATTATAACATAAATCAATTTGAATCTGTTTGTGAACCGATATTCCATTTAAGAAATCCTACTAAGCAGCTAGGTTTTTCGTCTGCTCGATAACACAGAAAACACAACTAAGTTTAAACAATAAAAACATCGTCACTGATAAACTGGAAAACTGATATATTTCTAGTGAATATATTATGAATATTTTGCTAGCTTTGATATATACATCAAGGCAAACCGTTGACTGCAGTAATTACGTTCAGTTCGATTGAATAAATACGGTTCCTGTGGTTCACAAAATAGAATGTCTGCTCGCGTCATTATTTACATACACGTTGGATTTAAACGAAGCGTACTTGCCGATCTCGTAATTTATTGACACCCAGTGAAAGTATTGCACGGTCGATCCGTCGGCAAAACGATTACAATGGAAACATTTTGTAAAAGCAAAGAAGGCCAGCGTCGGGCGAGTTTTTAAGCAGCTTAACCCAATTATTTATTACTCTCGATCGGACACACGGAACCCCGAATTTCCAGTGGCAACTAATAATATCCTCATGAATCAACATAAAACGCATACGGAGAAAATAATCCTCCGTAGAAAGCAGCGAAACAATTTTCCCTAAACTCCTGTTTTCTCAGTGTGTGTTTTTATCACTTTTACCGGTGCTCCGGGCGAAAGATTGAGGGATTGACGCAGAAAATGGTGGTTCCTCGGGTCGTTAAAACCGAATGGACGGTCGTATGAGGTGCGAACCTGAGGCAGCCAATGTCCTGAACAGTCGAGGCACGTGCGGATTTACAAAGGCACCGCGTTTGCCCGTTCGAATGTCCCCCGGGTGTCGCTGAAGCGGGAAAAAGGCCGGCGCCGTATTTGCTTAATTAAAACAGCTTCGCACTGTCCAGCGGGAATTACTTCGCACGAATACCGTCTGGTTAAAAGCACCGACCTGGACGTTTATTGCGTGGAATTCTTGCAGACTCGCGCCGTTTGATGCATATACGCACAAATATTTCGGATATGATATCCATAGGAGAACAGAGAAGTCAGGCTTTTTTTGCGAACCGCGCAAATTAATAACTCTATGCAAAAGGCAAAATGTTGTCTGCAAACAACGAGACAAAGGGTACAATTTTTATTCAATTTTTCTGGCTAATTTCACGGTATTTCCCGTGCAGTCAAAGTCAAAGTTCAATTTGTTCGTAAATTACAAGGAAAATGTAGGAAAATTACGGTATTCATTTCACCCTGCAAACTTTAACTAATGACCGTTTCATAACAACAAATATTTTGTTGCAAATGTATGTATAAATGCACATTCGTGTTAGCAAAATCAAACTGAATTTTGTTAGAGTAATTTCTTCCACCGAGTGTCGCTTCAAACGATTTTAACCGATAAATGCAATTCAATAGTGAACTACACTTTCTCCAAAGGAAGTTCTGGCATTCTCGATTGCCCAGGGGAATTCTAAAATGTGAAGTCATCCAGTAAGACGTGGGTAGGAACCTTTCAAGCCTATCGAGAATTGATAGAACTGTTGCACTCAATGAATGTACCAAAAACGAAAACAACGATTGACACCGTCCTGTGATGTCTCAAATGCATTATGTTAAATGCCACAAGGGAAAGTTTTTAATCAAATCAGAAGATTTTTTACTTATTTTCTATTTACGTACCCTTTTCAAAAATACTATAATACAAACAAATGAAGAACGTGTCACGCAGGTGATACTGATACCGCATGATGTAAAATACAATAGAAAGTAAAACAAAATATTAGAGGTGAAGGCACGTATATGCATGAGTTTTTCTTCTATTTAACCGTGGCATTTGCAGAGTTTCGTACGGGTGAGCAAAAACATGTTTGCCAAGTAAACAAAGGCTGGTAGAACAATGCGATTACGGAAGGCTTGATTAAAGGCTGGTCTGTATGATGCGCACAATAGGTGAAAACATGTGACGTGTTATAGCTGTCGAGCATGTTGCAAAATTAATTAATCAAAGTGATTACTTGGCGAGGAAGAAAAGCCAGTCCAAGCGAATGCGCTGCTCATAAAGGAATTAACGAATGCCTCCTCTTCGTTGCACATTTTACGAGAGAGGAAGAGAGAGGGGTGTGGGGGCTGGTGGTGGTGGGGGGGGGGGGTGGTACAAAGCCGATGAGAATCTGACATAACGGAATTTATAGGTCAACGGAGATTTCGAAGAAACGAAAACGACTGACTATCGGCGAATATCGTCGTGAATGTTTTCAAAGGGGCATTGAAATTAACGTTTCCACGCCGATAACATCGGAATTCATCAGTCTTCTTGTCGAGCTTTGCAGCGCAAAAATGCCAATAACTTCGTGCCCCCGGAGAATGCATCTATCCTACACTGCGTTGCCAGCGTCGTAATTCGACGGCTTTCGAAAACACCGGCCACGTAACGACATTTATTAGATTGATTATCATTGAATTGAAAAACCAAGGGACCGACGTGCCGCGCGCCGCACAGGTACGTTCCATTTTATTTCGCTTTGACCCGACGCAGCGTACGAAATTTCGGATATTAAATTTACATGGTCAGTCGATCATACGACAAAAGCTAATAATCCTGTATTTACAGCCTGTCCTCCGATCGATCATTGATTACGAAGGTTCCCAATGGCTGTGTTTCACGAACAAATATCTAGAATTATCCGAGGAAATTTCAGTAAACCGTTCTTGTCTCAGATTCTTCGAGTAGTTGGGAACCTTGAGGTAGGTCGAAAAATTCGACCGATCGATGCAGCATGATTGATGAGCCTTTTCAGCGGGTTTCCCCGGCGAATAAGCTCTCAATTTAACAAAATTATCAGCCGTGTGAGCAAACGAAGGGATGAAGGTGTTTGGGAAGCTCGAGGAAAGCCCAATAAATTGCTCCCGGAAACATTTGCGTTAGGAATACGTACGCACACGTGGTCCAGTCGTGTTTGTTTACCTTTCGTTTTGCGTTCGTGCCGGCTAAAAATTCCCTCGCAATTTTCCGCGCGATCAATGATTCCCATGAAAAATAACGTGTTTTCCTGTTTTTTTTTCGAAAGACGAGGGAAGATAGAACAGTGGAGTTGAGGAGAGGAGATGGGTACGAGATCGAATGTAATTTCCCTTGCCGCGTGACGCGGCAGGGTCGTTCGTAAAACCGGAAACGTCGGGGACAAAGAAATTCCATCGTTGATCATTATCGACCGATGACAGGGAACCCCGACCTGCGCATCCGGAAGAGAAGGATTCATCAAGAGAAAGGAATCGCCCCGGGAGGTTATTGGAATCGACCTTTCAATTATCGATTCCATCGGTCCATTTAAACGACGGCTTTCCCGAAAAAATTCCCTTTTGTTTTTCCTCACCTCCCAAGGAAAATATCGCTCACGATCAAACTGCGCATCATGAATTTTTAATATTTCATTCATGTGTACAGTAACAATATGTTTTTTACCCGACCAAATTTTTCGTTGATATGGGCTTTCGAAATGACCGGTAAATTCATTTCAAAGTGCAGATGGCTTGTTTATTTTACACTTTCGAGTACATACGCTAAGTAATAGGTTTACCACGCATTCCGACAACTGTGTGTGTAGGAATGTATACTCTTTCGCAGTGGACGAGTGGGCCTGAACAGAGTTTTCCACTCAGAACGTAGTAGCACATCGCTCTCGTTAACCCCCGATCGTTCTTATACGAAACGTAATTTCCTCAAAAGCGTCGCAGTACGAATTTACATCTCAACAGTACGTATTTTGTTTAATTTTATTTCACCTATCATTATCTTACGACAGGAAAAATTAATTACTTTTCTTCCTATCTCCTGGATATTTCATTAACTTTTATGCGATGCATTTTGTACAGTAATTTTCACTGCTTACAGAGTTCATATAGAGTACTTGTATGGATGTACAATGCCATAATATGGACATTATAACGAGTACAATAGAAATGAGAACACAGTGGAACATGGCATTTATTTGTAATAGGAAAATTGAACGATTATTAATCCACGTTAATACAGCATGTCGGTCTTTCTTCCTTCATGTACCAGAATTAGAATTAGAATTAGGTAAGATTGATTAAACAGTACGCCCTTCAATGGCAAACCCTAATTATACCTATTTTCAAACTCTTATCGACCATTTGCTACATACATTGCAATTGTAACACTTTCCTTGCTGGTATTTATAGAAGACTGTAAAAAAAAATATAAATCGACCAATTAAACGAACCGCACACATTGTTTGCAAGTTTCGAAAATAAAAATAGACCGTAATAAAATAACGCAGTGAATTAATTAAGTAAAATCGATCAAACAATACCCTGTTCAGTGATAAATCTTGATTATGTCAATTTTGACGTTTTCAATTATTCCAAAGGTTAAAATCATTGGAATCGTTGTAATTCTACCCTCGGGTACATATTTACAGAATTATTCAGTAAAAATATCAATCAAACGATCACACGAAGCGAACGCACTATGTACAAATGTCCAATTTTGTTTGGCGAATTTGATGAAAAATACAGGAAAAAAAATGGCGCAGTAAAACATTGCCCCGCTTGTATCGAGAATATGATTGTCGCGATGTGCGAAAAATACGAAGTAACGTACAGTGTAACCGAGTTCGAGGCGAATGGGAAATCGCGATCATCAATTGACGAGGGAACGAGATGTCGAGCTTTGTTTCTTGATGCCGAGGAATCTCACAGGTCGAGTTTATTTGCCGGCTGGCCATAAATCCGAGGTAATGGCGGTAGTCGACGTGGACGTACTGCAAATGCCTTAAATGCCCGGCCCGTTCCTGATTCTCCGATGGCTCGCGAGAAATTTCCGAATAACATCGCCGACTAGCACGAGCCGTGAAGAAGAAGTGCCAGGAATTCGCGTCGACGTTCGATAAATTATAGATTTCTCTCCTTCCTCGACTAACCCCCCTCCCCGCCAATCGCTCCATCGACCTGTCCAAAGGTTTCCTCGACTTATCGAGGACTTTCCTAGTCTTTTGCCAATCGGCCCGAAAGGCACGCTTTACGCGCCACATTTGTCCCAAACTAAGAATGAACTCGACTTTCCAAAGTGTCCGCCATTTTGGTACTTCCGAAACTCGGGACTTTTGAGTCGCAAGCATAAAGCAAGTCTCTGCCTCGGAGGTTTTTATATCCACGAATGATCGTGCAGTAATTATTAATCTTTTCACATTTTTCATTCGCCTGGAATTAATTTACGGCGGAGAGAATCGCATATTTGTTCGAATGGAGTATTCAAGTGAAACGTTAAAAGCGGTAATTGCTCAGCTCGTTCTGCCGAGGAAGAATTTTAATCTATAAATTTTTTGTTAACAGACATTTTTTTATTAAGGTACAATAATTCCTACTATGTGGGATAAAAGTTCTGTGCAACACTGTTAGCGGGGAATGAATATAATGTAATTTTTTACAGTATATAAAAGGAACATGCAGAAAGCAGTAATTAGATTTCAATTGATTCAATGAACAGGGCTGAATAAATATTGGAAAACCTCGGAGATTAAAGTTTATTCTCCCATTAACCATCAGACGGCATAATTTCAACGCGTATTTGAAAATCGAGTTATCGAAATATCTACATACCTTACAAATGAACACACATCCCGCCGGTTGAAAATCTTCGCCGGAACGATGTCCATTTCCGGGCCTCACGAAACACGGGAGAACCATTCACGTGTGAACTTTGCGCGATAATTACTTAACGGAGTACCTTAGGGGCAAAAATCTACGTCTTCGAGGACTGCCCCGTCCTCTTTTAAGGATCTATTACGGTTCGTCGGGCGCAAACTGCGCGTTACCGGGCAAAAACCGGGCAAAATCTGCGTGTCGCGGAAATGATTGAAAACCATGAGGGCGTTGGTCGACGATAAAATTTCACGGGCGTTAAGTACGGCCGAAAGTTCGGGAGTTTGCTAGAGCGGGGAGAGGGGGAGGAACGGTCCCTGTCTGCCAGGTGACCCGATTCACGAGGCGGATGGAAAGTGTCCGTCGTGGACACCCGGTTAAACCAGCGAAGAAATTAGTTTCCAACCTCGCGACAGTCAGACGGCTCTGAAATCCTCCTCCCCTCCCGTCTCCCCTCCCGTCGTTCCCCACTGACACCCAGGGTCTTACAGACCGCGCCGGAAACGAGCATTTCCGTCTCGGATTACGATTCTTTCCCGACCGACTCGCACTAAAGGGACACGGGGAATACCCCATCTCCCCCCTGCGCTTCTTCCACCTCTTCGTCTCTTTCTGCAGTTGCGACACATTCGGAGCGGACCGATGGAGACGCACGGGTAAATCGATCAACTTTTTCTACGGACGCTCGAAAAGGCTTTACCTGGCGCACGATAGAATTCCGATATAATCGGAACACCGTTATAAGCCCGGGAAATTAAATTCAAATCGGGAGAAGTTATATTTGATTACGTAAATAATATGGCAGAATGGGTACGCAAAATAAAATGGCTTTCATATCTACAAAGGAATTGTATCATTTCCATTGCCCTACGTTATTCCCTTTTGCGAAATATTGCGAAAATTACTGAGAAATTTGAGCAGTAAATTGGAATTCGCCGAGTGACACACAGTCTGGTTACTCTTTCCTCGTCACGGCAATTTAGTTGTGTATTACCATTTGAATGCTGCTATATTTTTTTACGAACACTCGCGTAGTCGAAATTCGAGGGATTACTTTTGGAAGTGAATTAAAGCACCTTCGGTGGAAATTTCTACTGAGTTTAGGGTGTTTCTAAACAGTGGTTTACTATCGGACGGTGGTTTCCGTCTACCTAAATTGGATGGTACAGCTCGTTAAGGCGAGAGGGCAATCTGTAATACTTCGCAGGCCCCTGGAGCGTCTCTATTGCCGGCTATGCTACACTGCACGTGAGAAATCATGCGCCAAGTTTCTCCACTAAACAAATTAATAAATTACAACGCACCAGTCGTTAGGACGTGCCGTGATTTTCCCCATTGTTGTTTGAACAATCTCGCAATAAACGTAACACTCTCGGCTATACGTATCCGCAGAGAAGAAAAAATAAACGGACGAAAAGAAATCGTATGAAATTCTTACTAGAGTTGAATTCGACGTGAAAAGTACTGAAAATACGCAGTTTCATGTAACACAATGATGGCCGACTTCCTTAGTCATTCGTGTAAATGCTTCACGTTTGATAACTTGCATATTTGCATATTTATTTTCCCAGTGATCTACGAATAAGGATAATCGTCCGTGAAGGTATTCACGGCCGGTATTCGCGTTTTCTCTCGATCGCCACGTGAAATACCGAAAACACAACGTCCAATGCAATAAACTGCCCAAGTTACACGCGTTAAAAGTTTGACGCGCCTCATAAATAGACCGAACGTTGCAACTTCGAGGTGAATCGAGCGAAAGAATGTCGAGTTAAACGTACATCTTCCCCGGAGAAAAAAAAAAAGTAAAGTCGAAAACTCGCGCAATGAAAATTATTCCACTCACCGTCCTCCTTTCTCATTAATTTTTCTTCGCTTGCCTTCCTCTAAAGCCTGTCATTTCGTGGAATAATTTTACACACGAGAAATACCGTTTGACACGGCGTAAGGATTTTTGCAAAAATACGTATGCTACGAAAACGATGGGCCTCGTGTAAATCAACGGTCCACAGTTTTCGCTGATTCCGATTGATAATGAGCAATAAAACGCGATTGGTTATTTGCCAACGCAGTAGCGGCCAATCATACCGTTCATGGTAATCCGAGCCGCCCTCGTCCCTCGTTTTCCCCGGCAGAAGGGCAATAATATGCGCCACATTCAATCCATTTCAGTCATCGCTAGCGTCAAGTACTGGACTTTTTTTATCGGTCGGTTGGCGCGCACAGTCAATTGATTCCCGGGTCAACCACACCGCCAACTGTATTTTACTGGGTGCATTCAAATGGCTAGTGGCACGTCGCTCTTTACAGGTTATTCGCGTGCCGGCACATGAAAAATCGTTCCCCCCCCCCCCCGGCCCACTCCAAATGCGGAGGATTTCGCTGATCGCGTCCATTTCACGTGGATCAGCCAGAAGTCATGCTTGTTCACGTCGTTTCACAGCGATGAGCAAACATTATTTTCACGCCACGGGGCCATTCTACCGGGGACAAAGAAACCTTCAATTACCTCGCGTAGATAACGGCAAACGTGTTTGTATCAACGCAACGCTCGGAAATGCCTTGCACATTTACGCAAGTCAATGTCGGTAATGAATGTGCGTTTGTTTAAATTGCCTTTATTTATAGAAAATCCTTGCTCTGAAAGTCAATGCATTTCTCCGTATGATTTACTTCGTGCGCGTTTTTTAATGTTTCGCTAATTTTTCGCCAATCAGATTATAACGCGAGGAGTTAGGTGGTTGGGTATTAAAAACGAGTTAATCTGATTTTTGACGTTTCAAGTCACCCTTCGACGCTTCACCGGGAATTCTCGTATTATTTTCGCGAGCGCGTTGAATCGCACGCAGGGATAATAGCTTCCATAAGAATTAATGGTAGGCATTCATGGCAAGGGATGCGGATTAAATAGCAGTAGCCGGGAGAGCTATTCGGCGTGCGTTTCAACGCAAATATTCTGAAACCGGGGAATCTCTATTTGAAAATTCGACAACGGATACCCCAGGAGAAATATTTTCATAGAATTTTAGAGGATCACTCGCACCGTACGTTGCCGGCATATCAGTTGCTTTGTTTCATATAATGGACAGAAGAAATTCGATAAAATATCACGAAATTCCAGTCTCAACGAATGCTCATCATTTTTTACACCGTTCTGCCATGAAATAAATATCAATACATCAGGATGTAAAATCTTCGTTGTACTTTTGCTAAATAAATGTTCCTCACGAGTGTTAGCCAAGGGTTCCTGTAGGAATCTACTGGGAAGTGAATTATGAATCCAAGTATTTTCTTGTATATTGCCTTTACCCGCGTACTCAGTAATACGCCGTTAATCAACACTGACAGTCGATAGTAGGGCTATGTTTTAGCGAGATATCTCCTCTGCCGATTGAACAACAATCCTGTCGTTGGTGGCGAAAATGCAAACGAGTCTCCGGGGTATCGTTCGTAACCCTATCAACGCGTATCGATTGGCTGGCGAGCCGGGAAATAAGCAGAACCGCCGTTATCGGCCACTAATTTCTCCGCGCGGTTTCCGCTAGAAACCGACTTATTACCCTCCCCCTTGTCTCCACTCTAACCCGCTCTCTCCCGAAAATCACAGTGCACAATCTCTTCCCTTACCAAGCGATAAAATGTCAACGAAGAAATTTCATTTAAGGAAAATATAGTTTAACGATTGTGAATGTCCTGCGTTTCTTTCGCTCTCTTAAAATTTGAAAAATCATGAGTCAAGTGGATAAGAAATTGAGTTTTGTGATTATAGCTGAGGGAAAAAACTAAGAGAAGATTTATCGTATTTCTATTCTTCCCTTGAAAGTGGAGTATCGTTGCGAAGATGGTTTCCTTCATTTTCCAATGATCCAAAGTCGTCATGAACCATATTTACGTGGAATGGTAATAAGATATCAGTCTACCTCAGCTTTGTAAGACGTTGAGCGGTGGATTTTTCATGGTATTCGCCATCGCAAAAGCAGTAACGGGATTCATTAAAAACATGGCACAAGCAATTCATCTTGCAGATACCTCTTCGTAATTCCTGACTATCCCCGGGGTAGGGCAGCGCGGTTGTTTCTCTTGGAAAAATAACGGGTTCTTAAAAATCGATTGACGAGGTATTTACCGAGATTCTCCGTGTGCCCGAGGAATGGGGGGAGGGTGGGTAGAAAAGCGAAATAAACGGCGGTCGTTCGATTGAACAAACCCGCCGGCCGCGAAATCACGTGTTTGTCCGTTTAATAATGATCCTCCGTTCGCCGGGCAGAAATTTCCTACGATTACGGGGAGCCGCTGCGAACGAATAACTTGGCCGAGGGCGATTCATTTGGGAATATTTCGCTGATTCCCACGAGCGCTTGGCCGGATTATGCGCATAAATATTTGCCTTCGACCGTTCCTCGCGGGAGAAGCTTGCTGTTCCGCCCAGGGATCCTGTTGCATTTTCCAGTTTTCAACATTGCGGGGTGGGAAGGAGGAATTAAGCGAGAAGGAAAGCTCTCCTCGAAGATTGTCCGCCGCGTGACCCCCTACTTTTCCACCTTCTTACCCACGCTCGACCAGTTTCCCTTCCCCTCAACCTCTTACTCCTCCTGCCTTTGTCACCCTCTCCCCAACGGTTCCCTCTGAGCGCGCAATACAGAATTGCTGCGATTTATCTTGCAGCGGACCGGGCGGTCTCGTTTGTGGGTATAGCGTCGTAAGTACTTCCAAGGGAAAATGACGAGGGCTTCTCCAACGGTATCACGGAGACGGCAAGACGATTCCCGTCGACGTTCCCTCGGGTATCGCGTTAAGAGACTCCACCTTACCGCGGCCCTTAGACGAATGGAAATGTTTGCTAATAACCCGTCCTCGCTCAAACGCGAAATCGAAAAGTACACCGACGACTCGGATATTTCAGCGAACGTTTATGACGATAGTTGTGCACGCGCCGGCGAAGAATGAGAGGACAGATAAAACCCCATGGCCGCTGTGCTTTATTACTACGGGAAGAAACGTTACGGCTAAATAAAATGAGACCTTATAGCCGGAGAAAGGAATTCGACACAAGCGGCATTTTTAAGTGCGAAACGTACTTCAATATTCGCAGACACTCCGTTTCAGAAGTCAGTAGACGCCCGACATTTCTCGTCGGCAAAAACTAATCTGGATTAAGGAACACATTAGGGGAAAGGCGATTAATTCTCGGCTCAAACGGCACTTTTAAACACGAGGTATACTTGAGTACGGCTTTGAAAAATGAATCTACGTTAAATTACGCACTGGACGAAACAACGATTAATTCCTTTTTCGCGATTGACGTTTCGCCACTTTAAGAAACATCTCAAACGATTACATGAATACCGTCATTCACCGAAGAGTTTCGCGTCTTTTGTCCCGACAACGTTTGCAAATGACCGCCATACGTCATTGTAGCGCTCGTGGGAATTTCCCATATATCACCGGATTATTGCGTTTCCGCGTGAACGTTGCGCGGTACACCGTCGTTCCCGTTCCCCCCTGTCAACCGCGGATACACCGGAATCCACGCTCGGAAAGTCGATTTGCGCCCTTCCCCCCTCGCCCCGGCAGAGCCGCTCGCGCTATTATTTTTTGCCCTCCAATTCGGCAATACGCCTTTTTTTTGGCCGCGGATTACGGGGAGGGGGATACACCCCCGGCGAAATCCGAGGGAAAAAGGCCCGCAGGAAAGAAACACTCGAGGGTGTCGTCCACTCCCCTTCGGCCGAGATAATCCTCCTCCAACGATAACACAATACGTCGCGCATGATTTATGTTTATCGGCCCCGCCAGTAGTGTTTTCTTACGCGACGTACGGATTTACCGGCCAAAGTTTCACCGACATATCGATTTTCCTTATCCTCGTCGATTTTTCGAAACGGGCAACTTGTTTTTCCGTCTGGCAGAAGTGAGTTTTTGTAATCTCCTCGACCGTTAGACCGTAGGTAATTCGGTAATATTTAATGCATTAATACATTTCTCTTGTCGTTGAGATGATTTGCCCGTGGCAGGGACGTTTCGGTATCGACATATCAATAAATATCATCGTGAGAAATCGAGGACATTTAGAAGCTTCCCTTTGCCGCTGTATTGGCATTATTCGCTGACAGGCCATCGTTTCCTTGCCGCCTACATTTCCCGGCATTTCAATTTCGGTGGTTCGCCCGGACACTGATGGCCCTCGTTGCACTTCCGGCTGTAATACACGCGCAGTTGCCGGAAGGAAGGCTAGTGGAGACAGCCCCGCAGAAACGGCTGAATTATGCTCGGCCGGGTTTCTTCCACGGCAGAGAGCCACTGAATGCCAGGGGGGAGGGGGCGATTAAAGCCAGCCAGTTGAGAGATAGAAAGCGCGACGCGTTAGCCGAGTGCGTAAATCAACTGCAACGCGTGGCGAATGCACAGGCAGACGGGAACAGCTTCTACGCTATTCCTCATATAACAGAGTCCCTGCGAACCTACATTCACGCTCACTTACGTCAGTTTATACGCTTATTCGCCGAGGGGGTGGGATCCTTACCCGCCGATATGTATATCCCGCAGTGTACAGCGGATACACATACACAGCGTTCTATACAGACACATTTCCGATATACACCGAGTTACCTGCATCGCACTCACTGTATACGCGTATTTACACGTCTACCACACGTCACACAGATGCACTCGCTAATATACTTTCACCATTGCAGTCTTGTCGTACATTTACGTGTCCCGTGTATTCACGTAACACAGATCCAAGCACCACACACACATACACATACGAGGCGAATTCTACATACTCGCGCATGTTTATGCTGAGGAGGGGACATATAAAACAATTTATACGTGTGTGGATCCCTGTGTTTGTGCGCGTGCAAAGCGCAGCTAGGACGGCTTTATTCGTAGCCGGGAATTCTCGGGGCTGTACCTCCTTCTTCCGGCGCAATTCCACACTGTCAGCCTCCGTCTACCGGGAGAAACTTCCGTCTTCATGGCGACAGCTGGCTCCATTCTGCGTCGCGCGAGAAACCTGCGATTCAGCCGCCTTGTTTTGCCCCGCACCGCCCGCCAAGACGTCTCCATCGTCCCACGGGACGAAAGCACACTGATTTTAATGTATAATGCGGACGATCTTACCGACTTTCATTGCGTTTGTCAACGCCCCTAGACATCGCGTCCCCGAACTATTTAAAGCCATCCCCGGAATTCTCCTGTCGGCCATTTGAGTACCCTCGTCAGAAATGTAATATCAGATTTTTTGGTAAACCGCAATACCCCGACGAGGTTTATGGCATGAAAACTGTAACACATTTGCGGACTTGTAATTGGTGAGCTGGTTTTAATAAAATGACGAACAGGCAAGGTATCCGCGTGATGAAACGTCTTAAGCGCATTAAAACAAAGTTTCACCCCGGATATTTCTTCCTTCAAACTATACATTTTTTATGCTCGCAGAAAGTTAGTTCGCAGTTCAGGAGAGGTTCCGAGCACTTTGCGAGATTTTCCTGGGTTTTAAGGCTATCTTGAAGGCTGAAAAGTTCCACTTCCAAGGAACTACTTTTACGTAAATGCCCTGTTTACGAATATAAACCGGTGTAATATTATAACGGAGCTTTACAGAGTAACCAAACTGCCATCGACGTCCATAACGAAGTCTCAAAGAAAAACTCAAACCAAGCCAGGAGTATTTACGCGAAGGAGATTCAAACGAAAATACACATCGCGATGCTTTTTCCGAGACATATGAATCTTCAAGATTCGTTATTCGAAACTTGCTTAAAGAAAGGTGCACTGCTTTGCCTCGAACACAGGAATTCCTAAGATTCTTGATCCCCCGGTGGACCCTTGGAAGCTGGAAAACTATTAGCGATAACAGGTGTATTTGGTCGGCAAACTCCGAGCTCTTGCGGGACGGATTGGTTTGCCGTGGTCGTCATAGAACCCTGTGAAGTGCGTCGTTCGGGGCTTGGCTCGGCGTCCTCCGAAATTAGGAGAATCTCGTCGGACACGTCGAGGAGAGGGTTGTTCGTGCCACCCTCGGGAAGAGTGGAGGAGGGGGGGGGTTCGGCCTTGAAGTCTGGCCGACAAACGAGGGAGGTCGAGGACAAGACGAGTCGAGCGGTCAGTTTGCCGGGCATTCGCGTTCCTGCCATTCCGTCGCGTGCTGCTTGGCTCAGTGGCCGTGCGGCACTGACGACAAGGGGGCACGTGACACCAAACATTGGCCCCGGGCCAAAACTAATTACAACACGTAGGTAGCCCTTCGGTTCCGGCGGGCTGGTTTCCCATTGGCCTTTCCCACCTCTCGCCTCGACTACGATTCCTCGAGGGCGTTCGTTTTGCTCCTTATTGCACTCCCCAGTTCTTTCAGCGCTCAGATCGATCCCTCCTCCGTGCCGCTTTCTTCGCCTTGTCTCGAGGACCGCCGTCTCTCCTTGGCCGTATCGGACGAGTCAGCCCGAAAGCCACTCATACACACGCCGGGATACCTGGCGAATGGCCTAGTCGAGGACCTCTACAGCACCGGAGTGAATGCCATTCGAGCCGCGGGAAATTACCATTTTAATTGAATCGCACCGGTACACTCCGCGCCCTCCCCTTTTTTACATGCCCCCCTCCCTCATCCTCGAGCGATCCTCGTCGTCAAGCATTCTACTTCTGGCCGTTGCTGCTCTTACCTGCGTTTCCGCCTACCCATTTGCCTCATTCCCCGAGGATCCTACTGAATCATAGCGCCTGCTTACGATTTCTTTTACGAAGTAGTAGCTCTAATAAGAATCGAGTCATCAACGTACACAGGCGCTCCGGAGAGAGTCGTGTAATACCTCTTTACGTAAAAGTCCGCTCAAGCGGAACTGCATTGCTCGATCAAACGGCCTTTAAGATCATTTCAGCGGATGAGAGAATACTCCTCTGTTCCATCTCAACAATTTTAACGGTGCAACGAATAATTCATGATGATTCCTTACCTCAGTTTTGCGTTTGATCTCCTTAGAAAAATACAAAGGACAGTGAACAATGAGGATTCTTATTCTGGCTGATTCTTTTTTCTAAAGTTTCGATATTGTCGGAAATGGAAAAGCTTGGAGACAATGAAACGGAGGTACGTGAAATTTTACGGAATGGAGTTGCAATTCGCTGATTGATTCGGAAGTGAGGTTCCACTCTTCACCTAAGTAGCTCCGACACGTAGCAAAGTGATTTAATAGGGAACAGCGCCAAAGGCAGCCAACCAGAATAGATCGTATTCGGATCAAGTCAGGTATGCCAATCGAGGGGTTAGCTTCGAACATGGACATATATATCTATGTGTGTGTTCCCGGAAATACATAGGAATGTCAAAGCGACAGTTGTCAGCACGTTATATATTAGTTTCTCAAGGCAAACCAATTGTTTTGAACTAATGAGTTGCTGTACCGTGTGTATCCGCAATTGCGCTCCAATAGTTTAAGAAAATTCTGGAAAACGACAGCCGTGAATTATCGGTAAACGTTGCTCCATAAGCTCTGCTACGGACGTGAATTTCGCAAGCTCGATAACGTCGTCGCATTGTTAATTAACTTTGCGAGCCCGCCAATAGCACAGGTGAATGTGCCGCTGAAGAATAATCCCCCTTTCTCGATCTGTCTTTCCGCAACGTCGATAACGGCGTTGCAATGTGTGCAGAGGGAAGGCTAAACCCTAAATGAAATTCCTCTGTGTTGCCGATTAATTCTGAATTTCGAATAGGCAAATGAACGGCTTAATGACGTATCCTGCGATACGGGCTCTCATTAGGGCCGAGCGCCGCAAGTTACGTGCATTAAATGTGCATTCGATTCGTCGGAAGAGCCTGCAGCACTGAAAATTAGGCGGCGATTGTCGATTCCTCGCTTAACCGCCAGCCGAGTCACTTCCTCGTCGCCCTTCGTTGCGAAATTAGACCTTATTAAGGCACGTGTTCTCCTGTCTTCTACGCAATTTGCTCGGGCAATTGTGAATATTGCGATTTTGTCGCCGTATAAAGCGATAAAATTGGATGCATCGATGTCGAAGAAATCAGTAATAAAGGTACACTAGTCCTAGTGTACCAGTTGAACCAGCCTTTGAATTGAAAATTGCCCTCCTTTCTAAATGTAATAATACAAATTTGATCAATGGATGTTGTTGTGGGGCAATTGTTAAGGAATTTCATCCAGTTTATTTTATAAAAATCTTTTTTATTTAAGGGAGACGATAGCTAATAAACTGTTGAATGAAGCCACTTTACCCATTTCTCAGCGCTACTCATTTCACGCAACGTGTAAATACGACCTATGGCGTACGGATGTATTGGGAATTGAAATTTTCTGTCGTATCGTGAGATGATTTAAGTAAGACGTTTGGTGGCCGATAGAAATCGCAGAGCAGAATGACATCGGTGGGCAGACCGGTGGATACGAGTACAGATGGGTCCTCTCGGACAATGTAAATTTACGGGGTGACGGTAGACATAGTGACCAACCGCATAACTCAGCCTGGCCTACGAGTAGTCGGGGTTTGTCTGCGTATTCACATCGTCACCCCCTGGGAGCCACCTCGCAAGCGCATATGCCACGTTACCTTGACACCCGTGTTACCTGTGGGTTTCCTCAATTTCCAACGGTTTTCACTAGCAATTTTACCGTATCCAGCGGCTTTGAAAGAAAATTATTACGTAGAACCAAACCGAATTAATAGAAACTTTTTAGAAAATTTACTAGGTCTGTTCGAGCAAATTTTTCATAAAATTCGGTTCAATTTTCATGAATCAAAAGAATGAATTAAATCACAAATGTTATATGTCCAGCTACTTTCGGAAAAAATATTATCCCGTAGACCCAGAGAGAATGAACAGAAATTATGTAAAAAGCCTGCTGGACCTTTCAAGGGACTTTTTCGTCTAAATTTAAATTCTGTTCAATTTTAATAAATCAAAAGTAGTAATTAGATAAAAAGGTATCGTGGATAAGGAATATTTGTATTTTTAAAAAGCGTATCGCGACGCAAAAGGTTTCTTTACCAGCTTATCTGTTGTTGAAACTCGAGCTGACACATTATTTTAATAATTAGCACGTCGTACAGAAAGATACGGTCCCCTTTTGCAAAATTATTCATTTAGGAATATGTTTCTGCTCCAATTAAATTTCATTCTGCCCCTGTAATATCCAACATTGTACGCTTGCCGAGTAGACTTTTTACTCTCTTTTCTTTCACCTTGCACTCCACTTTTTCATCCCATTATTTTTTCCTTCCCGATTCTCTATCCTACCTCTAATACGTATTACGCTCCCTTATTCTCCGTAATAATGTGTATTAATATACATTACAAACGGTATTCCTTTAGCGTAACAAACGAGGGTCTACTTTAATGCCCTCGCATTTTTATTTCCTTCTCCGCAGTGCTTTTAATCATTCGTAACGTCATTTTTTTTGTTTTACAGTTCTCCCAATAATCTCCGTTTCTAATTCCCTTGGGGCTTCCGCCTCTCTATCCGTAATGGTTATATACGGCGGTTGGTTAGTCACTTCCCTGGAGTCATGCACGGCAGTTCACGTTAAGTCGCTGATTTATTATCGCCAGCAGGGTGTATCTGGTCAGTTCCATTTGCTTTGTGACAAATTTCAGCATATGAATGTGTCCACAGAAGGCCATAAACTGCTAAGCTTTTACCATGGAGAGATAGCTAGTGCGATTCAAAGGGTGCTTTTGCTCGGTCGGTGGTAAAACTCTCGGAAAAAATATAAAAATCCGTGAAAAAATGAAACGAACCTTAAGTAACATTACCATATTTCTCTGTAATATGTAAGCGAAAATAAAAAAGGGAAAATGGGTATGTCTGATGGAAAAGGTTGGATTCACCGATATTTTTGCAGACCTTGTTACGCAAATGAATCCATTAGCAAGTTTTTTAGACACTGTAAATAAACCCTACGCAAATTCTACGCAATACACGCAGTGTTCCGTTTTGTTTTATTTGCACGGAGCTTCGCCGTGAATTTTCGTCGTTTCGGAAACAACCTTACGAGGCGTGTAAACTCTCGAACCGGAGTGTTGGAGAATCAACGGACGGGCATCAGCGATTCCCTACCAACGTCTCGAACGTATGTGGATCGTGGTAGCTTCCGGCCCGGTGACCTGATCGAATACCGCCCGATGAATACTTAAAGCCGCGACGTAAATTTACAGCGCGACAGGCCAGCGGAAAATCCACTGTCTCGCCTCGACGAACCGCAAATTTCAGCCTTGCGCACGTAACTTCGCGTGTCCATAAGTCCACATTCGCCCGGGTACGCTCAACTATTTTGCTATTACGTCTCTGTCCGACCGTCCGTCCGTCTGTCCGTCGGTCGGTCCGGCTTGTCGACTACGCTCGCAGATTTACTATTTTCAAGCCCGCGAATTATGGCCGCTCGGCCGGATAATGAGAACGCGCGAACGCAGCTCTGATCCCCCTGAAGTTTCGGGATTTACGGGATAATCGTGACTTCCGGGCCTCCACAAAGTGGGAATCGAGGGATTTCTCGGTTCGTACTTCCCCAAGTCAATACGCATTTTGCCTCTTGTCCTCGTAAAACTTTCACACCGAACATTGGAAAGTCAGGCCAATCATAACGATAACCCATATCGTTTACTCGTTTTAGATATGCTCCACAAATACTTTACTTATCTATCGGCCGATTGCATTACTTTCAGTGTCCGCTAAACTGACCGTTCATAAAGAATCACCACACGTACCTGGAACAGAAAAAAGAAATATGAAGCCTTAAAGGACCGTCAGTCGAATTTCACACATTTTCTTTTTACAAATTACGTGAACATAGTTCCCTGGGAATAAATTTTTTGCCATGGCCATCAGACGTCTCGTTTCAGTTTTCTCGAAATTTCATTTCCTGAGAGTCCTTGCGATAGTCCAGACATAGTCTGTACAGAAATAATTTACCCAGAAGCACTTAAGAATGCGTATATATCTCTCGGTCGATTATTCATCCACCGAACGTACCGTCGTCCCGAGAATTTTACGACATCGTCTTAATAATTGACGAACTGGCACTTAACTTTCCTGCTACGTTACAAGCTGCATACTAGCCAACAGGTAAATACTTTCGACTACATGTCTTTGGCTTTCTACGCGTTTACCTTTCCCACGAGGCGCTAAAACAGTACTTTGCAGCTCGTATTCGGCTTTACCGTCAACCAAACGAGGAATAGCAACGTCTAGAGAAGTTAAGGTGATGGGGGGAGGGGGGTCGTAAGGAGAGTGATGAGTGCACGATGTCGCAAGACAGAGGGTTGTTTCCCTTTAGTCTATCATTTGCAAGGGAGATTGAATGATTTTCCGTTGCCGTGTACAGCAAAACACACAGAGGGTGTGTTTGCAATATTTACACGCTTTACGCTCATACGTTTGTTTCGTTCGTACAGCGATACGTGTATGACTGTATTCCCTTTTTCTCGGATTCTCTAAGCTTCTCGCTGTGTTCCATTATTCTGCTATATAAATTCGAATAATGATGGTTAATACCGCTTCCACGTACCTGCGGGAACGTGGAGGACAGAAATTTTCATCAGTACACAAAAGAATATAGTGTCGAGCAATTACAAAAATTGATACCAACTGTGAAGCTAAAAGGAATTTTTTAAAACGACTTATCTTTCGATCGTTACAAAGAGAACGAAACTTCCGTTTGCGTATAATGTATTTTACTTGCAAATGAACGATCGCATTTACAAAGGCACACGCAGATTTGTATATTCACATTCCTACAAACGACCAATCGAAATTGCGTCATTTTGCATATTTTCGCGGGATATTTGCATGTCGGAGGATACGATTCTTAGGATAGTCGGAATACGTAAAAATGCATTCGATGGCGAGTCCTTGTTTTAAAATGCTCCCATGAAGTCAAAGCCCCCGAGTATTTCCACCTTTATTTCCTCTGATTTTTCGTTTTAAAAGCGAGCTTCCGCCTGGGACAACAGGCTCAACGCGTTACTATCATTCAGCATAGGAAATCGGATAAACAGACGCCCCCTGGTTTTCTACGTCCTTTGAGCCACTTTGCTTTTAACGAGTATGCGCCAAGGCACCCGCTAATTCCGTCTACCTTCAAACGGCAAAACATTGTGCGCGTCATCGGTTAAATCCAGCAACTCGCAAACATTTCATCTAGGAGCTTCAAATTCCACTTCATCTCTCATTCGCCTCGTTGTGGCGATAATTTCATGGCTCATCGTTGTCCTTATCAAGAATCGCGAGCTATTATCCAAGAATATTCGGCATTATTCCGGTCCAAAGAAAACCACGAATTACGTTCTTACTCTTAATCCTTAAGGTAATGATATTCCTCGAAAGAGTAGATAAAAATTTCCCACAAACCTTGAGGATTTTTCTATCGAGTATTTGAGAGCCGGTGGATCTGCGCATGCGTCGAATTAGCCGGCATCGAATATTATTTGAGGACCCGAAGCGGCTGCTCGGCGTGAGACGTGAATTACTTAAAGCCGGGCTCTAATGAACTTGAAACAAAGGGCATATCCCCCGGGGGGGTGGAAGTGGATGTCGAGTGAACTCGACTCGTCGGTATTCCGGGCGTCTGTAAGCGACAAACGGCCGCAGTTTCCACGCACAATGGATTGTCTCGTAGGAGGAATCGTTCGTCGAGTATTGCGCAGAGAGCGACTGGCACGACGGGCGATGCATTTGGCCGAGTCACCGGCGACGTAAGGTTCATTATTTGACTGGAGGCCGACGGCGGGGGGGGGGGGAGATCCCCCGATCGCGCCAGCCCGGTTAATACCGTTAATTGCTCTTAGTGCATCCGTGCCGCCTAACGAACGCTAATTGGACGTCGCCGTGTCGGCATTACGTCAAGAGCGACGTTCAATCCGTCCGGAGACTCGCGAAAAAAACTCCCTCGGCATTCCTAGAATCCATCCCCTCCTCCCTCTGTACCGATGGCCATGGAGTAACCGACACGGCTCGCGCGAATTGCAATTAAAACTGCAAATAATAGCCGACTCATCCGTCTTCCCCGCGTATTTCACACCCGTGGGAATGTCGGAATTTTAGATCTCATTGGCGGCATTGATTTCGCTCGTTCGTGGAATTTCATTGTCATTTTTATTCTACGAAGGAACGGTTTAGTTAGGTGGGTTTAAAAGCTGATTGACAGATTGCAGCGTGTTAAACTAATTTGGGGAAGAGTTCACGGGACTTCATTAATTTGCTAATTAATATTATTCATTTTCGAAGGGAATTACTCGCTCCATAATTGTGAATATGTACATTAATTTGCGAACTTTTTCCAAGCGCCAAACGAATTGCATTTATTAGGAAATCGTAGGAAACTTTTTCATGAGAAAAGTCTGACAGTCGCAAACACCTACCACCGTGAAAACTTTTCTACTCGTTTAGACGGAATAACATTTTTCAAGAAATTTATCATCGGTCCCTTATCATTGTATGACTTCTGTTCCCCACTTGTTTCTCAAGATAGAACTTTTTCGTACTCCATCGATGAATAATCATATTAATTAACTATTAGTTTAAGACTCACACAAATTTGTAACTCACTTGTACCTGTACATTTCACGAATTCCCAGAAAAAGGGCACACATACTGGGATACTTGCGATCCATATCTCTCATTAGCTACAGTATTTTGATTGCAACGATCACAAGGACTGCGAGCGAGCCTAATAAGCAGAGGCAATTTTCTGGACAATCGTGGCTGGAAATACGATTTCCTTAACGCCGGTGGCGGTGTTATAGTGTGTAGAGAAAAGGCGTTGTGTTCTACGGAAGGCATTGGCCGGCGATTGCTTACCTAATCCCATAAGTTGGAGGATCCAGGGCTCCGGCGATCTACCGATGGAACGGCGGATTAAGGGAAGCATTGTGCAGCGGGACTCACGTAGACACCAATAGATTGTGCAAACACGGCCTCCGGCTCGAATGGAAGTAGCTTTATACGATCGCTCGACCGAAGGAAAGCTCGCTATCTCTTTCACTCCCACCACCACCGACGGAATCTATCAAAGAGAAGCCCTCGGCCCTTCGATTGAGATACCCAGCCGAACGTGCTCTACCTTGACCGACGGCTTACAAAAGGGGTAGACACTCAGCCCGGGGAAGCAAAGGGGTCGACCGGCAGAGTGGGGAGCACATCATCCCCACTTTTACGTGTGTGTGTGCGTGTGTGTGTGTAGGGCCGTTTCAACGAGATAAAACGGACGACCGCCGCAACGAATTCCGTTTTCGAGTGGAACCCTCTGCATCGCACTTTGCCTAACACTCCTCGCCTTTACATGAATATCGAGTTCTTTTAAATACCGTGCACGTATCCGGCCGTGACAAATTCAGACGGTTTTTTGCGAACTGCTATATTATGCTCAATTCTGTAATATTCGAACAGAGAATGGAAGATGGCGGTAACTGAAACTGGGTTTAATTAATTTTTTTTTAAATTAGTTAATATCAGTATGCATTGCGTGGGTATGTTATTTATTTATTAACACTAAAAACGACTACATATGTAGTATGTGGTACTGATCAAGCATGTTTAATGTATTACTGTGAATATGATAACTGTTACACCGTGTATTGAAATATGTATAAAGTGAAATCATAAATTAAATAATATTAAATAATTATACGAAATTTACGTATCTAGCATTAATTAACATTTAAGCTTTATGCCGATCAGTAATCCCTGACTTTATTGTCTTATTGTTATTTGTTTTGCCTGGCGATTTGACAGAGTCGGAGAATTTTAAAAACGAGAAAACGTCGAGCTTTAGAAGAGGATCTCTATGTAATACTTGTGTTCTTTGTAGGGGCAAAGCAAAATTGATGGACGTAGAATGTCGTATTTCTTTGACTTTTGTTCGTCTCCCACTGTCCGCAATATCCCTTTGGGGTTCTTTTTTCCTGGCGAAGAAAGAAACTAGCCTTTTACGTGCCAGTCGGGATACTTTTCAAAGCCCGCAAAAAGGTACACGTCATAGCAAGGAACTTTAGAAGCCGTTCGACAAATAGTGCTGCGTACGGCGACGTTTTTGACAACGCTGTGCGTTCTGTAACGACGTACGCGGAAAAATAAGAAAGAAGATCCTTATAATTGAGGCGCTTTGAACCACGCGAAGTTAAAAAACGAAGAGCTTTTCTAAACATGGAAATGCGACAGTCAGGAAAAGAATTCAGAAACAAGAACGTCAAACGTGCTGGGACATTTGAATTTCCATATTCTCAACAACTGAGGAAACTAACGCGGATCTTCATGGATTGGAAGCTTCCGAAGGGTGGAGGGGGGGATCAATACGCACAGACAGAACTTCATGAAAACAATAGCTGCAAGAAAGCCACCGATCGAAAGGTACGGCAGGAGAAAGAGAGAGAGAGAGAGAGAGAGAGAGAGGTGGGGGAGGTTTGCAGGAGAGAATCCGTGGAACGGTTCTCTCGCGAAAATCAATGGGGACCAGGCAGACTGTTGTACCATTAATAAGCCCTCGTCGATCCGTCCGTTGAATGCGGAGTAATCATGACTGCCAGGGTGCTGTCATAAATTTATTTCACGCCGAAGGCGCGGGACAGGACGCAGACGAAGCCATTATCGAACGCGATTGTTCGTCCTCGCTCGACGGTTTCTGTGCAGACGATACATACACACACACACAGACACGCACGTGCGTGATTAGGTAGCTCACGCATACAGGGAAAACATTCAAAACAAAATTCGCGGGGCCAAAGAGCTTTTCCGGCGGTTCGACGGTAAATTGAGTGGAAAATATTTCGCGTCTTACGTCTCTCGGGATAGGAAATTAAATGAACCCTCGCGCACAATCGATCGTAACTGGCAGCACCTCATCTTAACTTCGACACATACACACACACAGACAGAGATATATTCCTTCTCCCTATCCCCCTTTCTCCTCTTGAAAACATTACCATCAGCTGTGCGCAACGTCCGAGCAAAGCCTTCCACTCGGATGCTCATAACTCCCATGAAATTCCCATGAAATTCCCATGTGGTTCATTCAACTCTCCCCCCTTCTAATCGCCAACAATTTACGCTGACACCCAATTCGCGAGAGTACGCATTACACTTTGACGGTTTCCAAAAATTTCATGACCGTCCGTCATTCTTTTTTTCATCGACGTAATCGGACGATATATCTACGTTCAAAAATACATAACAACGAAGTGCATAATTGATGAAGAATGAAAATTACTGCGTTCTAGATTAATCGGTCAACATCATGTACTAAATTCTACACATTCCACCTGCTGTACCTGTTCTTTATGACGATTAAAAGATCGCAGAGACGATGATTTAATTATACATTCCTTTTTACTTGGCTCATGAATTATTTGCCTGACCTACCGTACTTTTGCGCATGCAAACCCGAGGTTTCTGTTGATTTCCGGGATAATAAACCTTCCCACAAGCCCCGTGGCCCGTTGAATTTTTCACGGCTTTAATTATAGATCCCAATTCATGTTTTCAGCGCGCACAAATGAGTCGTGGCTCGTTATGTCGAAAAGCAGCGATCAAACAGGGCGTCGCGTGAGCTAATTTCTTAAACATGAAAATATTCGGAGCGCAGCCTATCGTTTGCCCAAGATATACTGGGATGTAATGAACACGACGCTCGTACAGCAGGTGCTATCGACAAATATTCCTACGACGCCGATCGCAAATATCACCTTTGACGGCACAGCGATATCCGTTTTCACGTTTTACCGGAAATCGTACGACGTAAAGGGTATTAAAATACCACCACCGCTGCGTAGGCAAATCGTAGGCAACTCAAACTTTGGCTTAGTAAATCGACAAGGCTCTTCCCTTATTTCTAGCATCTCTTTTCGACTAATTAATAAACCTACGATGTAATCTATAGCGCTGTTAACATCGGGTAATACGTCAAAAAATATTTATTTTAAGCCCCAAGGATTAGAAGTGTAAAAAAGGTGCAAAAACAAGTAATTAAAAGGTAATTAATGTCGACTTATTAGGCCTTAATTTTCCCTCATTTTATCTTATTAAGATCACGTATGAATCATGGGAAATATGTAAGTCTTTGAATACTGAATCCTTTCAATAGCGAAGAAATCTCGAAGGTGTTAAAAAATTGATTATACGGGGCTTGGCAGTACAATGTGGACGATATCGTCATTGTTTACATAGAAAAACAGTTTTTCAAAGGGGCAGTTAGTTTAGCATAAGACCGCAGACACTGGGGCATAATTTGCGCGAACGATCTTGGCAAATGTCGTTTATATTTCTCATGATATCAGATATCGTGGAGTTCCGGAGAAATGTGCAGTCTGGAACGACCATCGCGGCCAGTGTATTGCAACACGTCGCCTGCACTCTTCGGAAATATATTGGTCCTATACTCAACTGCTAACCACGAAGACAACTAATACTGTAAGACGTACTTTTCACGCAGGAACAGTAGTAGGAAAATATTAACAACGGTATACGGAGAATTAAGATAGCGATTAGTGTGCGAAAGATTATTATTTTTCAGAGGCAAGAAGAGTTCAATCTCCTAAATTACCAAGATCCCTGATATCTCATAATTAGGACAGTTAATTCCGCTTAACAGTGACGAAAAATACAGGCTTAGAGATAACGTTTTCAAAGGATTAAGGGGATAATGTTGGATTGCGAAGTCAAATACGAACTCTTACTTTTTCGCGGTGGACTCTTAAGCGCGGAAAGGAGGGAGGAGAAACAAATGTTTGGAGTGAAAGTTTAGCGGTAAAGCGTTCCTCCGTGCAGGAAATTCGCTCTGTTTGTCTTGCGTTTAGACCGTGGCGCGTGGAAAACGGCGCGAAAGAAGCAGGACATATCAGTGGCCGTGATACACGTGTCAGTCGCCATCAGTCGAGATGATTCTGATTTCCACGAGACTCGTCCAAGTTTTCCCGTTCGCCGGGAGACTCGGAAGATTCGTGGACAGCTGGCGCAAAGTTAAACGAAAGTCCAAGCGGAAGACGAAGTTATCGAATGTCCTGCGCCCTGACCAGTTTGCTTTTTTTCGCTTTACAATAGAGTCCCGAGGTTTCTCGCGGGAAACGAATAAACGGGAATTCAATCTGTATTTACGCGTGACGTCAGCAGGAGGAGAAGCAGGGAATAAATGAGCTCGAAAAAGGTGGCGCTCGTAAAGACCAAAGTCCGATTTCCCCTTCTTCCGTCTTCTTACTTTGTTGGCAAAGTTCTTCTCCGTCTTATCGAATAAAATCTGCATTTCTGAAAGGAATGTAAGTGCGATACCGAGCCCACGCGACTGCTTCCGCCAAGTTTTCGCGGGGCAAAGCGTGCAAGGGAGGGCAGAAAAAATTGCACGATACAATCTTAAACTCCTCCCGAGAGATTAGGGCAAAAAGGGAACTGTATATAAATATATATATATATAAAATGCCATTCAAACTCCACTAAAGTGTAGCAAATCGGATTTTAAAATTTCATTTAAAGAACTTTATTGAAAGGCTTCCGTTACAGGATTTCATTAATACACAAATTGTTTTCTAATTAAGAGGATTATTGGCCGTTCAATCCCGCCATTGTACAGTACAATTCCAGATCACCTGATTACAACTTAATGAAATTAATTCACTCGCCATTATGCCACATTTTTTCCCCGTCGGGGAAAATAGTGACTGCTTGTAACGACAAACACCGTTCGACCATTGTTTCGTGGCTAAATTAAAATATTTCTTTCTTCGCGACGATTCGTTGAAGCGGAAAGAGCTGAATGGTAAGAAATATAAGGAATTCTCACGAACAATAAAATCGTTCATTGTCCTGATTTCCAGGCAGGTTCATTTTGCCGTGAAAACCTTTTTCTCGGCATGGAGGGGGGGGGCATTACGAAATGTTGCCACAACGCGCTTTGTTTCGCTTGTAAATCCACTGTGGCTCCCTTCCACCGCTGCCTAATTCTTTTGTTCCTCGCCCATTGCTAATTCTTGCCATCTCCGCGGAGCGTTTACGCTTTTCCATGCACGGCGACCTTAATTCACGAAAACCTTTCTGGCATTGTGCCTCGATTTCTTCCGGTCTACACGGTGGAACGTCACCCTGGCAAACCGTTCCGCTTTAGCGCACTACCGGCGTTTGTTGAGGTTCAACGTGTTGCCAGTGTCAAGATTATAGCAAATAAATCCACCTTTGTATCGATCGATTTTTGTCACAATCATCCAATTCATCCCCCATTCAATCCTTCGCATTTCCTTTTCAATGAAAAATAAGGACTTCTCACTCGCCAGAAAGTTATACACTAATTATTATTATTATTATTATCGTAATAACATTGGGTTGGTAAAAAATTAATTTCTTTTTCCGCATTTTTAACAATTTCTAACGAAAGTAAAATTAATAAGTTATATAGATAGTTGGACGGGTGTCTTAAATAATGGGGGAAATTATACTATTCAGTGAATTGTTCACATGTTCAAACTATTGTATTCCTTTTATAAAGTCAAAAATCGGCATATTTTCCCAGAACCCAGTATATGTGTTATTAGCGATTTCGAATAATTTGCAGAAACTCCAGAGCCTGGAATTAGAATGAGTCGATATCGCGTATACGGGTTTTATTCTCCCGGGATCAATCTTAACTGGCACGGTTCGATTACACGCCCGGACTTTTTCCCGCGCTTTCCTTTTTTTCTTGATCCCAGGAGTCCCTTCTCCGGGAAAACAGTCTGAGAATCAATAGTTCATCGGGGGGTGACGTCGGCGTCGTTAAAGAGGAGATGAATCCCGTCTACCGCGGAAATATAAAACGATTAAGACACTGCGAACGGTTAAAGAAAAGTAGGGCTTCAGTTATTTCCTCGGATAATGGCGCTTGCCCGGGGAACTCACGGACCGAGAGATCTTCGGGCAATTGACCTTTTACCCTGATTGCTTTGCGCCGCCTAAGACTCCGGTGATAACTGCTGAGAAATGAATAACAACCCGCCAGGACGGCGACATCTTTCTTTCGGAATTTTTCGATTTATTAACCCGACGAACAAAAGAGCCACGCTAAAACCGTACGAACCATTGCATATCATCCCGATATTGCACTGCTGCGGGATTTCTGCACAATCTGCCCAACGTTCGCCAAGATAAACATGACGGACTTACGGCAAAGCTCACGTAAATGATAATTAATTAATTAGCAAATGCGGATATCATCGGCAGTTCATTCGTGTACCTCATTGTCAGTTTGCTGATCCAATGATAATTACCTCTGTGTGTATATAATACTACAGTCGCAATGGAAAATTAACTACGTTTCGTTTACACAATACGTTAATGCCGGCCGAGTGAACGGATCTTGATATTTCACGTTTTAATCTATTTCGCGTTATTTCACGTACTCTGCAATATTTTCAGACGGTGTCGATGGGTTCGATCGATGCACATCAATTATTTTCCCTGGGAACAAGAACCGGAGGTTCGCTAATGCTCTTTATAGTTGGAGAATTACGACGGGACAAGGGTCTTAAAACTTCTCGCCGACTACTTGTCCTGCCAAGATCTAGTCATAAGTTAACTACTTGCCACAGAGACCCACACACACACACACACACACACACGCATACACACAGAGAGAAACATAATCGATCGTCCTCCGCAGAGTTTAGTTCGTCAAAACTGTATATCGAGCAAAATATAATCATTCGTATGAAATAATGTCAATATATTCATCTTTCGAATCTTCCATTACATAAGAAGATTTTAACAACATTTTCCCAAAAATTTACGAACATTTTATCATTTTTGTTCCATCATTTTAACAGATTCTTGACTGGAAGTATTCCCTCTGTTTAATCATTTCTCACTGTCATTCGTTTTATTCTATGTCAGCAGTTAATGCATAGCAATAAGCAATTTGACAGCGATGAAAAATCTTTGCATTGTCGACTTAGCATCGTTTTGTAGAGCAAAGGGAGCTAATTAGTCGCGTTTAACGTCGTTGTCGTTCCAGGAAACTCTCTTTCCACTGTGCCTTTGGTAAAACCGTATAATTTCGTAGTATTTTACTTACACAGGCGACTACTAATGTAGACTAATGTTTTCCGCTACTCGCTGTCGACCTGACTACCCGCTCACGTATCTCAAATTAAAACCTCCCGCTTTATCAAGTATAGCTCGTTCTCACTACAACGAAAATGTTTCACTTCGGACAATATGATTCACGTAATTTACAAAATTACATATTAATTAAAAACAATTAAAACACGTAACTTTTGACTCTAATGAACTTCTCCAATGAAAGAAATTAGTAAATGCTCATTTCCCTAATTTGGATCTATTCGGCTTGAGCACTGTTTCAGAAATTTGAAGTCATATTTGAGTAAGAGAAAACGAATATATAGGAGTAACATAACAGGTATTATATAACTGCCAAACGCAAGAATCAATAGAACGTGCATACATCGAAAAATTGCTGATTCGACAGAAGTAATATTTATTTGAGTTAAGCAAATTCCATTCCAACCGTACGCGTATAGCTGTAGTTTTCACAGAAGATCTGTACAATGGGGAAATTCTAATAATCTTCATGAACGTGATACATCGCTTACAAAAATACAGTTTCCTGCGAAACAGATATTTTTTTTTTAGAATAAAAGAACGCGGAGGGGAACGGCACTGGCTGACATGATTGTTATTTCTTTAAACGTTAGGCGAGCATTAACAAAAGCATACGCAGGCGTCTTGTGACTTTCAGAGCGTAACCAGAAGCAGTCGGCCGTAAAGGAGTACGAAGAACCGCAGAAAAGGAGAGAAAAGACGTCCTTGGAGAACCGTTCGCTAAGGTCACCTTAAAATCCAGCTGAAAAGTGTATTTCACCTTCTCACGAATTCACGGGTATCATGTTCAAAAGGAATTATCGAGCACAATCGATTCGTGAATTACGAGTCGACAAAATTCTGTATTAAGTTACTTTTTGAAATGAAAGAAGAAGAAAGTGATGATATTAATAAACGAATTATTGTTGCATACTGCGACAGTTGGAAAATGTTGTTCCACGCAACATTGAGATAGAATTTATCTGATCAGGGGGAATGCAAATTACATTAATGAAGGCTTCTGGCTTGATGGAAGTTAAGTTCTGGTTCTGCATGCAAATTGCTGAAAAAACGAGGAAGCAAGAAGGTCAGTGGGAAAATTTCATACGCAAATGGCACATGGCTGGAGTATTCGAAGGCTGTGGAAATAAATATGTAGATCTAATATTATCATTTTCCACTGTAGCTGTGAAGGTAACACAGGTTTGACATGCAATACAACTTCCAATTAGGTCAAACTGATACCCTATTGATATTTCCCAGTGCCATCAAATAAATAACACTCAGCAAATTAATCCAAGTTTGCAAACACAATTACTTACGTTAGAACCAGAATCAGAACCTTATCAAATTTACAGGACAACAATCGACCCATCCTTCCAAACAAATCAAATCCTGACGAAAAAAGCACCTGAAACACTTATCCAATTTTATTTCTAACTTATTTTTTATCACAAACAACGTGCCAATTAATTTTCCCCCTTCTATCATTCACACATAAATTTCTATGAATATGCTTGTTTCACAGGAGACATAGGCGGACCCGCAAACAGGTTCGTAGATTCGTACACGCGGAATTACGTTTTCCAGGGTTTTTCGCCGTTGTACATTTCTGCAGGGAACTAACAGCATTGAACGTCCGTGCTGCAATTCAATTAATTGTTTTAATTAATTGCACTCCCTCCCTCGGCCGTGCACTCGCGTTTAATGATGCCATGGACGGATAACGCTTTTTACCTCGCGGGGGACACCTATTAATGTAACGGCCACTCTGACCGCTCTTTGAAGGATCCGTCTTTGTGATGGCCGAAACGGGAAAAAAAGGGGGGACCTTTTGCCGTGCATGCGCCACTTTCCCGCCACGTTATAATCAAGCGTCAACTTTTTCATCTCTCCCGCGAGGATCTCAGCGATTAGCCGGGGCAGTCGCGAAGGATGGCCAGCCGATGGAAGGCCAAAAAGATTTCGGTCAGTGAACAACGCTTTCGATAATCGCTGAATAACCCGAACGCGAAAGTATTTCCCAAGAAGTAGGACGATCCCCTCGCAAATTATAAGAAATGTGCAAGAGCTATCTTTGGAAATACGAAACGAAAAACGTGTACCAAACCTGCCGACTAGTAACATTGTTTTTTCTGGTGTTCACAATTCTCGTCATTTTTATCTATTATCGAACAACAATGGAAAGCTTGAATTGCGCTTGCTTTTCTTGTCGGTTTATTGTACTGATGGCGGATTTTAACGGTTAATTCATTGATATCGCTTATTAGAAGCCCTTGTCTTGAAAAATCGTTACTTTGGAAAGCAGTAAACGATGATACAAGTCACAGTTGCATATTCGGTGCACAACTGTAACATGAAGTTTAGGAACTACCTCCATGACGAATTAGGTACACGGTCCCTGCACGATATTTAGGTAAGTATACACCTACGGTATGTACTGTATTCATCCTCCGACGAAGGAGCTCGTAGTTCGATCGAGACGGAATTATTCAGCAGTCGGTTAGTCGTCAATTGACGTCAGAAAGCGAACTTAATGCCAACGAAGGGGGGGAAAGCTTTATCGGTTACGTCCCACGCGATGACTTCATCTTAAACGTCGCAGTAATTTGAAAAACGTAGCCGTCGTTTTCGTGCAATTTTAAATAATCAGACAACAACCTATAAAATTTTCAGGTACTTCGAAACCCACAAGATTTCCAATAGAAATCTTACGTTTCTTGCAAGAGGATGATACTTTGTACAGGAAGCCATTATCTTTTCTCAAAAAAATGAATAGTTATTGGCAATATTTTCAATACATAGCATATGCCATGTTTTAAAAGAAAAATAGTGACTTTTTACGTATTGTAAAGTTACTCAATAAAAACCTCTCCGATACTCCAGAGGAAAAAGGTTAACCCCCTTCTTCGACTTGATTATCTATTGTTCCTTCTTACGTTCGTTGAAAGGCAACGGGGCAGTGGATTTTCACGTGGCCAAGTGTAAAGTACGCCAGCGAAAGGGCGTATTCCGCGAAGGAAAAAAAGCCCGTGGATAAATCTTAGGCGTACGCGAAAAAAATTCCTAGGGGTTGGCTTTGGCGCAACGTAAACATCGCGGTTGACCCGGATGCGGGATTGTCAGTTTTTCGCCTTCTTTTGGACCCCGCGAGATCACTCAAGCCTGCGTTCCCGGGAAAAAAGCCCGATAAAATGTTTTTCCCTGCAGAACGGCCTCGGCGGGGGCAATTCGTAAAGCGTCGGACAAAAATCCACACGCTACGTCCTCGGCGTACACACATTCGTCCTTCTGGTAAACACGTGCGTTTTTTCCCCTCCCCCCTCCTCCCGGCCGGCCTGTCGCGGATTTTCACGACGATTTCCATCGGGCCTCGAGACTCGTAAAAACGTCGCCGCGCCTGTTTTGCCCATAATGGGGTAAACTGAAAAGCGTGTCTCGCAGGGGAACGCTCGTACAGAATTCAGGATACCTGAGCGCCAGAGGAATCGAGAAAAAAAGAAAGCCGGCTGGCATTGGTAAGAGACCAGACGGAATAACGATATGCAGGGATCAGAGGACCGAAATACTGAGAAACAGTGAAAACCAGGTAACCCGAGGCACCGTAAATGCGAAATTAGAAGAATCAATTGTTCGACGGAGTATAAGAAGTCCAATGAAATGGTTTATTGAATGCTTACGAAATACGTCAACTTAGAGAACCAGAGACACTAAAAATGAAAACGGTCGTTGATCGACAGATCAGAAGTTTGAGGAAACGAGAAACTGAAAATCGTTCGGAAACTAACGTTTCGGCGAAGCTTAGAAAAACGAAAGCTTAGGAACGCCGAAAACCGGTGAGGAACGGAAAGACCGGGGCGAGAATGAGCGAAACATTGACGCTGTCTGACAGGGAAGCAAGAAAGGTCCTGCCGGAAGTGGCGCGTCGCGAAGTCGTCCTCCGACGCGTGTCTCACGTTTGACTTCGGCCGGATCGACAGATAAAACGCGACAGCCCGAGGAGCCCGGCATTTGCCCAACGTCTGCCGTCTGCGATGCGCAACGACGGGATTCCATTACCGAGGATTTCGACGGGTTCGCTCGCGGAGTTCTTTCCTGGGAACGCTACAACGCGCACTTTCCAGATTGGTCCGCGTACGTTGAGCCTAGTTGCACGTACGATCCGTCATTCCCACGTGTCAAACGGCACCGCAAAGGGGGTGGGAGAGTGGAGGTGGAGCAGGGGGGGGGGGGACCGTCCCCCTTTGTCTCGGGCTTCCGACGATTCCGCTGGCGTTTTTCCGCGACGCAACGAACGCTCATTCACTCGGGCGCGCTTTTATTCGGCCGGCATGAACGAAGCCGAAGCATAATGCACGTGGAAATAAAAGAATTTTAACCGTACGCGGTACACGGTAGCGAGGGTGAAACTGCATGCATATCCACTTGCGTGCACTGTCCTTTACTCCTCTTCCTTCGTGCCTTGCAGCGCGCGGGAAATTTCATTCTACCTGCCTGAGATTTGATTTGTATTCCCCGTATGATTGCTCCGCCGTTATTGCGAATACAATTATTTGACCTCTTTCCCTTTCTTCCCCGCGAATAAGACGCATGTTCGCGGGGTTACTATTGATTAAAGGGCTGCACGGGAAAAATTATAGCCCAGCCGGGACCTCATGGAAGATGCACAAATGCGAACTGACGTGGAAGACGAACTATTTACTAGCATTTTCCAAGGCGCTGAACAAACGCTTATATCAAGCATGACTCCCTTTGGACGTTCGGGCAATCTTCACGCTTGCATTATTGAAAATAACTTAACCCAGAAGGTTTCGCTGGCCGACGTGCCCTGTCACCGGCAATTAACTGCACCGTCAATACATTTTAACGAATTAACAAAAACACGTCGTGGGGGAAACGTTTGATTTTCGAGAGAACTTTTTTAAAGGCTGCATTTACTGCGCTTCATCGCGAGAGCTTTATTCAAAAAATACGACGAACCGACGAATGTTACGAAATCGCTCGGTTCTTCGGGATCGATGTAAAAATTCCGTCTAAAGCCCACGTGAACCCGCGGCTATTGCGCGCAAAGGAGCGAATAAACAGTCGCGCAAAACGATATTCCCTCGGTCCAAGCGCAGTTTTCCAGAAGGCTCATGGGTTACGAGGGGCTCGGCGAAGAGGGGGGGACGGAGAGGGAGTAGAAACGTAATAGGGCGGAGCACTGGGCCCGGCTGGAGAAGCCCGTTGCGTCTGAGTTTTCAAATACTTCTGGCATTATAACGGGCCGGCCAGCCTTTTCAGATTTTCCCGGCGACGCAGTTGAAGTAGCGCGCAAGTGCTCGCACATCCGCGCAATTCTCCCTGTGCAGCCGCATAAAGTAAACCTTTGTAACGTGCACATACCCCGGGCCTCCACTTATGCGAGCCGACTTTTTTAAATCCTCAGCACGGCCGAGCTACGGCGCTTTCCTCCGGGGAAAACATTTGCGCATTTCCCAAAGCCTCCTTGGGGAAGTCAATTGCCATGCGCGGCGAACTTTCGTCGCGAAAAACGACGGTGCATGATCGTACGGTTCTTCGTTCGGCGAAAATTCGCGACGTAATCGCCCGACGAGGAAAAATTAATCAAGGATATTCGTACGAATTTAAGAATTCATGGAACTTCATTCAAGCAAAGAATTATAAATCTTATGATTATGTCTCACGGTTTTATCTTCGACGGAAGTTCACTTTGATGTGATGCATTACGTAAAAAAATTCATTGTCATTATTTATGTGAATTTAACATTGATGGGGTTTAATTAGTATGAACTATTGTAAGTGCTGGCAATTCCGTCTTACAGTGGAATTTTGCTTACGCGGATCCACATATCTGTTCGTTAAAATTCCGGCAGGGTATGACTTCGTTGTGGAATGATTCTCCGGTAAATAAATATTCGCAGAGGCTGACAGGTGGTGTGCTTTTGATTTATCATGGCGACTACTTGGCGAGTGACGCTGGCGCGAGGGTGATGCTACTTGGAGGGCTAATTAACGCTCGTTCCTTCTCACTTTCAGAGCTTCTGCATCGCGTTAATTGATGCATGCTGGGACTGCTGCACCTTCAACGTGCAAGATAAACGTCAACTAACTTTTCCGACGTATTACCAACTCAATTATACTGGCCTAAAGCAAATCGCGCCGTTCCGCGAACCGTTTCACCGCACGGACTAGTTATACCGCACAGGGTATCTGCGTATATTTTTCCACGTGTGCACTTTGACCCGCGCGCCCCATTTCCCGGAACTCTAATGCCATGCACTTTTTATTAAAGACAAATTCGGCAAAGTGAAAAGCCCGGAAAGCTCGGCCAAAAGTTTATACGCTCTAATAAAAACGCTCCGAAAAAATTCAGATCCGAATGCTTTCTTCCACGTTTTGCCCCACTGATTTTCTCGTACGCAAATTACTAAAGTTTGTTCCGCGTGGATTCAGTTTAAAATTCATATCGCGTACATTATTTCGCAACCGCGGTTATCATTATTCTACTGACTTACATTTACGTTTCGTTCGCAAAAATCGTAGGTTCGGCTTACTCTGTTAAAAGGTAGAATTTATCAAATATCGTGAAACATATTAAACGTGTGCGAGTGTTGACGAAAGCTTAAAAATTCCATCCGTGTAAACGACACACGTCGTTACCTTGTTTAGCGTTCGTTCACTTAATTTTCGTGCGTCCTATCTCCCTCGCTTTTACTCCTTTACAGTGCTTTCCGTTTGTTCTTACAGCACTCTTACTTGAAAACATCTCGCAGTCGGTACTCCGGCGCCGGGTTATACCTATGTCTTTGCCATCTCTCATGTATTTCTCCGGAAAAGTACTTAGCAAGTGATTCGATCCGCCGTTATCTCTTTGATGTTCCCCCGCAGCCGTTCGCGTCAGATCGCAGTAGTGAGCTCGCTCTGAAGAGTGCATTAGTGCAAGCGCGAGAATGCACTCAGTGGCTATTCAATTCGCATGACGCTTCGCAAAACTCTTAGGAATATCCTTCCCTAAACTCCATTACGAATTATCCCCGACAACATCGGAAACTACGGCCTGGTCTGCCTTTTTCTTTTTACTTCGATTCCTGTATTTTTCCCAGGGAAAATGACGTTTACATTCAATTCTCCTCGTAATTAAATAAACAAGTATTATTTATTACTCTTCAAGCATCCACTTGTGATTCTTTGTACGTACCCTTGCAATTATTCGTAAACACGATTGCTCGATTATTCGTATGTATCCTTGTAACCAGTAGCCGTGTTATACTGGAGTTTTCGTTGAAACCTAAATTGACGGTTCGGTTTAGAGTCACCGGTCGTGCTAAGTCGAGTGTCGTGTACTGCGAACGAGCGGTAATTTTCCGTCAATCAATGATAATCTCGGGACACGCGGCCGACTAATAAACAGCTGAGCTGCAATTTTCTAAACGATACGAGCCATTGGCGTTGGTCTTGAACGGCAACACGCGAATAGCGTAAGGCGTGTACGCGGGGAGAAGGGGACAAGATTCCGTGTGAAAGTTGGCGTGAAACTAGCGGGGGGGGGGGGGCGAGGGGCGTGCGCGTGGTTCTTAATGAACACGAACTTACGAAGGAGAACAAGGGCCGCAGGTACAGGACGAAGTAATAAGAGCCGCGCATCAGTAGCAGCCAGGGAGTTATATACCTGCTACATCATATTTCATAACTAACGCGCATCGCTCTTGGCAGAAATGAACGAACGTTAGCTCCCGGCCAGATGGCGAACCTCAAAGAAATCAAAGTCCAACGTAACATAATACCCTAATCGCATAACACAATAGCTCAGGGCTAGATCAACCTAAATAATAATTAGTCTTCATCGATGTAACTCAATCGAAGTAACTGTTCTATCGATCAATCTAACCATTTAACGCTCTTTGTGCGGTCTAATGATCTTAATGTGCTTTATGTTTTTCAGAATCCACCGATACTAATACCTCAATTTACGGTAAATAATAATTATTCTCGAGGATTAAATGATAAACTTTTAACAATGTTTTGAGGGAATTAGATAGAACTTTTGATGAAATTGTAACTTTTTAACCTTGTCCACGTAAATCATTGGGTTGAATTCTTTTTAGAAATGTAATAGACAATCACTCGGGTTTGTAATTATACGAATGTAAACCATGTTGGGCGATGTTATTAAATGATAACGCATGATGTGAGATTTATGCACGGTTGAAAAACCACGCGAGGGATGTACGTTGTATGAATAAAAAAATTCAATAAACCGAAGAACGTGGAATTCTGCCAGTCACATAGTTCAGTAATTTCTGTAATTCCTGTTTCGATGCACAACGACGTGGACGACTCTTTTCGAAACAAATTGACGGCGAGATATTCATTAAAAAGATTTTTTGCAGCAAAATAACTAGAAGGAATGCGGCCATCGAATACCGAAATATCGCGGAGATTTATCTCATTTTTAATCGGATTTTTCGTCGGCTTATTGGTGATTTAAATGAGATTTTAGAAATTGTTGTCCGCGCAGGTTGGCTAATAAATAACGACGGTATGTTATCAATTCTCTTTCTTCTTTCACCGAGGACGGAAATTTATTACTCGTATTTATTTAGCATCGGTGATTCCGTTGAGATTCCACCGAAGAACGTGAATCTGGCTGATACTTACTTTAATCTCGTTGGACCGTTTGTAAAACAGACGGCGAAAAACGCGAGGACCGGCAAACCCGACGTGCCTTCCACTACGATTGACTTCGAATAAACTAACGTTTCCTCCGTTCGACGGGGGACATCCGTTTCACTCGGCGTAATCCACGGAAACGTTCCTTCCTCCTCAGGGATCGCGACTTTCTTTTGTCGCGCAAACACATCCGGCTAAAACCATCGACCGGTGAAACGTCTATCCCCCGCACACGTTCGAACTCACCGAACGATCGAAAATGCCGGCAAACAGTTCTGGCACTTGCTCTAAAATTCCGAGCTCAGGAAAAAAGATGCGCTACATTAATATACACAGCCCTGGCGAATCGATAAGCTCCATTTAGGACGTGCCGTTAACCATTTCCTACCTCCTATGAATTACTTAGGAGATTAAACATTCACATTACTGCACTTCCGCTGCAATTTAGTACATTTCCTTTGTACAAGAATCATCGCCCTGAATATTTGATACGATTAAAATTTTATGCGCCCCGCGGACCGAGTAGATTTATTTTAATGCCAAAAATGCATCACCCGTGCGTAATTTCGTTTCAATTTTCACGTAATTTCCTCGTCCGTCCGTGATCTTTCTAAAAAAATTTCCATTACAGCGTATCACATTGAAAATTTTTTAACACCATGCCCTCCCTTCTGCTTTGAGCATTCATTTCCACCATTGAAATTCACACATTTGCCGGTCGTTTAATCGTTAACTACGCTCTTAATAGTGCATACAACATTTCCGACTGTAATCACGACATTAATGACTATTACCCGTTGCGTTAATTTTTCCCTCTCCCAGGATTCAAGCTCAGAACTGCGCGTGAGGAGTTGTAGGGAACGACGTTTGGGAGTTTCCCGTGTGAGTTACTTCAATTGTCATCGGGGCCGCTTGTCGCTCATAATTTCGAGCTCGATATACATACATATACATATACATATGTATATGTGGGAAGCTTGGCTCAGCGTACGGCGCGTTTAATTCGCGAAACGGGCCTCTAAGGCGACCTAATCCGCCAATGTTTGGCCGCGTTGCTGCACAAATCGGGGAAATCTCTCACATCCTCGCTCGCTCTCTTCATCACACTCAGCCCTCGAGCCCTCTCTCGCGGGTGCTCGCTCTCCCGCGGAGTTGCTGTCATCAAATCTATTTCCTCGTGCACCCCCCCCCCCTCCCCCCCCCCCCCCTCACCCGACGGTACGGCCGAAGTTCGGCAAACTGAATTTAACAGTCGCCGTGATAAAACGACGCGGGGCATGGTTACCGCTGCCGGGGAGCAATTCCCGCGAGAAAATAATTACACGACTTTAGAAAGTGTACGATCTCGCACCACCATCCCCCTTCTCCCTCGCTCTTGCTCATACTAGAGGTGTACATAAGCGCAAGCGCGGGCTTTCTATATTCGCCGCTACGTAATCGACTGACGGGGTGCTTTAATATCATCGTCCGCGATAACGCGTAGATTTATGCGCGTAACTGGCAATAAGTTCCTTAAGCGATGTCTCGGCTTGTGGTGACTCCTGAAATATACTTCCATTAGCCGCGTATATTAGCCATTAGCGCGGCAAAAATCCCCCTTAAAATATTCCTTTAAATTCCCCTACGTGCCGAGGGTTTATTTATTTATACGGGCGTTTGTCACGGGGGTTTGTCACATACATGTATTAAAAGGGAACGATACATGGAAATAATAACGGACTCGAAAAACGAGGATATGAGGAATTTCTTCGGTGTTCCGGGAAACAATGTTCTCGATATTTAATGAACTGAAAATTAATGTTTATAATGCACGTTTACCTGTTATCGATAAAACTGCGGAGATCGGTCTGTTATTCTGATAAATTTTTAGTACCTTCGCAATGCCGTGCATTGGATGTTTGGAATATTACTGAATTCGACGGCCGTCAGCGTGGATTTTAGTGGAGGCACACACGCACACACACATGCGCGCGAATGTATATATTACTTAATGCTTTTCCGTTGTCGTGTCGTAATAAATCATAATGAACGTAATTCTGCGCCCACGTGCGTCCGACAGTAGTTTCATCGTGGTTCCAAACCCTTTCATTATATTTTCCGGAGTTCCTTGTTGACCCTTCGCGGGAAATTATTTATTACGAAAAACGCCAAAACGTCGGAGGAAAGTGTCAAAGTAAAAAGGAAGTGTTACGCAAAAGCAAAGAATCTATATCTCACCTTTTCTCGTTGACATAATTCGATTGTTTTACTCCAGTCAATTATTAAAACGCCATCGAAATTCTCCCCAAATTGTACACCACTGAAATTTATCGTGACGACCCCGAAAGCCGCAGGTGACATAAATTATTCAAGTTTCTCGTGAAATCGACCGCTAGTAATTTCGGAAAATCTCCACGGGTAAAGGACTTTTGATTCGAAATGATAAACCGTGGGCAATTCAGGGGCTGTACGTTGGAACATTAATTTTTCAGGATAGTCGTTTATGGGTCTATTGAGTGCCAGTCGAATGTATTGATATCATTGCTTGATATCAGTGGCTAATTTTCGCACTGCGCAGGGAGAATATCTCAACAGATTCGACGTGTTTCGCTCATTAGCGGCTCGTCATTGCGGCTTCGTTTATTAACGCACTCTTTATTTCGGCGGACGACACAGTCCCTGAGTTTTCCCGACAGTTCGCCGATCGACGACACCCACGTCCTCGATAAGTCGTGTTTCCCCCTTTGACGTGCATTACTGTCATCGAAGGATAATGAAAATGCCAACACGTCGAGTTTCCCATGATTTCCCGGAGCTACATGTAACTGGCAATATAATTATCGAGTAAATCGGACGAATGCGTCGGCAGTAAACTCGTTCAAATAAATTATATGGCCGATCGGGAACGCGTGTCTCATATTTAGAGAACCGTCAGGATTCGTTAATCGAGATTAACGTAAATAATTACGAAACTGTGCAACATAATGCATAGGTGTGTGTGTGAAGTGTGGTCTGTGCAGTTGCAAAGAGAATTAAAGCAAAACTATCAGGCATTATGTTTCTGGGAATATAATAGAAATTTAATAAGCGAAATTAATATAAATCGTAATTCGATCGTTGGCCATTATTACTACTCGGTGACAGTAATTATAAATAGCATTAATTATAGTGAAATAAAAAACACATGGTCGTAAGAAATAATACAAACTGTACGTACTGCGAACCTACAATTTACGTTATATCAATTGAAATCTTGTATTTTAAAATTAACAACCAATGTTATGTGATAAAAATCAGGAAGTACTGTATCTATTGAATTTCTGATTTTCTCGCAATAAGGCAACGACGAAAACAGAGACAACTAGCATTCATAATTACGCAACGCAATTAATATTATGCAATGGGGTAAATATTAATGGACAAAAGTTTGTGAGAATTGATGAAACTGACGCGGGAGAATTTCGCAGAATTATTTCACGTATAAGCGTATCTTTGAACCATTACCTAATATCTATATATAATGGCCATATGTTTGCATTTCCGTTTTCATCGCAATACCCGACAATGAGGACGGAAATAATGAGGGGCCATAACGATGTTATGTAATTAGAGGGATAAATTCTTCCCGAGGGTTTTCAACGTTTCGAACGTTTTAACGACTCTCGTTACGAATGTCAGAAATCCGCCATATTAGATTTACTTCCTTCCACGTCGACTTTCACTACTTTTCTTTCTCATTTTATTTTCTCATTTTTCCGAGACTTCACGAATCAAACATGACACATTTTTTGACTATATTAAGCGAAAGAAATGTAGGTTACCAATATTACGTAGAAGATAGATGACGCGTGAAGGTTCATCCTTTTCGATTGAGAACGATTATCGCGAAAAAGGAAAAACGTGCTATCAATATTTTACACGTTAAACGGGTAACGTGCAAATGTTTAATAGATTCCGTATCATAGACGGGCATTTAAATTGTGCCTTAAATTATTCATGGTGGCGTTCGGTCGATTTACATGGAACGGACATATTTTCCGAAATTTCAATAGCCTCGAACGAGCGCGTCTGATCATTATCTCGATAACGCCAGTTTCTTTCGTGCGTGTATTCGCCAGGGGTAAATTGCAGGACAGGCCGAGTTACATGCCGCTCGTTAGAGCCTATGGAATAGAGAAGCAGGGAAGGACGGTGAAGTGGGTGGTCGACGGCACGTGAGATACAGCATGTCTTATTATCGACTATGCCTTCCGCGCTTAGGGAATTTCTAATGGGAAATTGATGATACCGACGATAGAGCAGTCTTTTTCGTCGTTAACGCTCCCTATTATCGCCGGAATAAAAGGACAATCTTGCCGGGAATAGTTCCCAAATCGGCTGGTCATGTCGATAATTGCTAAACACTTGGGCAATTTAAGGACTCTATAAAAAGGGGAGAAACGATTTTAGTGGCCCTGCGCGGCGATAACGAGATTAAAGCGGAATTTTGATGAAATCTTCGCAGCCGAAAAGGCTCTCCAATTACTTTTTGCCCGTTTCCCTTAATCCCCGCATTTCGCAGGTTACGGAAAATTGAACAAAACGACAGCGTCGAAAATCAGTACGACACTCAATGAAGATAATTCCAATTACCCCCTTCACATGGCAGAGATAAGAATCAAACTTTAACGAGAATACACGAGCCATTGCATGTTTCTTTTTTTAAGTATTAGAAAATGATAGGAAAACAAGCTATTCAAACGGTTCAATTACAGCACAGTCGTTGCATCTAATTAAGTGCGAAATGTGTCGAGTCATTAGCGACTACCAATGAGCTCGCGAATTATTCTTCCTAACATTAACATCTTTAAATTTCAACATCGATACCTAAGACACATCGAGAGGCACGGCATTTTTGTAAAAGTATTCTAAAATGGTAGGGGAACAATGTTTCCGAACGGTTTAATTATAACGAAGTTGCCGCGTCTAATTGAATACGAAACGTGTGAAACTGTGAATAACCGGAAACGTGTGAAGCTATTAGCGACTGCCAGTGACCTTGCGAATTATCCTTCCCGTTGTGCGGACTTAACGCGTCATCTCGGCACAGCCGTGGCGATTTTGCCAGCTCCGCACGTCGCAAATCACCGGGCTCGGCACATTTATGACGATCCTCTTGGCCACCCACGAAAGACTCATCGCGGTTTCCCTCGTGAAATATGCCGCTCGGTGAAATAACAGAAAAAAAGCAGCGCATTTACGGTTTCCACGGTAGCCGACATCGCGGATTATACCACGTATTACGCGATGATCGAGGAAAATTCTTGTAAGTTCTCATAAACACGAGGCGAGCATAGTTTTGGAAAAGATCGTTTCACTGCAGCGTGTATTGTGAGGGATTAATGTAATAACAATTGTATTTCTGTGACTTTTTTTAGTTTCAATATTGTGTCGCAAGGGAAATGTTTTGTATGCATGGAAAAGGGAAGTAGTGTTGCAAAATATGATTTTGTCGCGAGTATGTGGTACTCATTAGAAGGTAGACCTCATTAAAATAATCCGGGAAACGTCCAATAGTCCTCCTTGCCACGGCTGCTTACAACTAATTACGTCGCGTATTTTCATAACTTGTCTTCATTAATTTCATAATATAACATGTAGTACAAATCCATAGATGAAGTCAGTAAATGGGCATTTAGATGTAACTCACAACGAATTCAATTGCCACATTAATCATCTTCGTTTCTAAGAAATCACAAAACTGTCATTATCCGTCCGCAATTCTCACCATAATTTCCTAATGTAATACACAATAAAATCCCCTAAAAACGGAAAATAAATAGACATTTCCCTGTACGTGTCAATAGCTTTAGTTCCTGTGTCAATCATCTTAGCCTTTAGAAATCCAATGAATAGCATTGTCCGTTTGCGATTTTCATTGTACGGAAAAACGTTGTTGTGCATCGGGTTTTTCCAATTATGACAGGCCAGGAGGTAAAGCAGTCAGTCAGTCAGTGGACAGTGAGGCGTTAATAACGAAAACGTACGTGCAGACGGGCAAAGTGTGATCGTACTTAGCTATTGCACGTATGTGCATGGTCCATTCTGCCCAGGCATTCATACATATCCGCTTTAATCGAGTTACGAAGCGCAGCGGTACACGACCCGTAATCTCGTTACCCGACCGAGTGATTTCACTTGTAAAAACACGGGCAAAGGGAAAATCCGCCGAGAGGGCGGAAAGGTGAGGCAGGGGAAGAGGGGGGCACAGGGGAGGAGAGAAAAAGGGTTTTTCGCATGATGCATTTCTATTATTAATCTACCGGCGCGCCGGCGGGCATTGATAAAAGAATTTCGCTCCATTCACCCCCCCCCCCTCTCCCAGGCCAACCTACCACCACTTTTTTACCCCTTCTTCCCGCGGAATTTCGTTTCCGCCCGGAAGTTACGGCGATACGATCGCCGGCGGGTAAAAAGACGAATCAGCCCCGCGGGTTGCGCACGCCTGCGCGAAATTCTAGCATGGCTCCCGGTGTGCCCGAGGGTCGCCTGTTTTACCGGGTAAATTCGCAAATCGACTTCTTCGTCGTGTAATTAATTCTTAACGCGTCGTGCCTCCGTCCGCGGCAGGAAGGGGGTAAAAAAGCCAACGAGCAAATTAAAGCACGCTAACCCGGTTTGCATTATTAATATCGAGCCCGGGCCACCGAGGGCCCAGGCTGCGTTTACAACCGCGAATTAGATTGTTCCGATGCGCTAATGCGAAATCCGGTAATGCACCGTAGGATCCAGTTAGAACGAAATCAGTGGATTTCGCTCGACCTTCGGAAGTTCGACGGGGATGGAATGCACACAGCACCGTTTGCTATGAATTAAAATACGATTCATGTTTTAGATTAGACGTCATTTTTTTATGTACACAGAATTTTCGTGAAATCAGTAAAGTCGTTCGTACGGAGCGTCACGTTTGAAGTTGTATTTTGGAGTATTAAGACAAAGGTCATTTGTTAGTGGAGATAACTGAGTAGAAGGCTACATCTCTATGCGGAGTTATGCAGGAAGGCAGAGTAACAATGGAAATTACATTCCGGCCGCAAAAGTGCAAATAATGTAGCCCCGGCCGGGAACGTTAATCCGCCATGCACCGCAGCGCGTTAACTTTACATTCATATTCTACATGGCGAAACAATAATTTTCCCCCCTCCCCCGCCGGCTCCTCTGTCCTTGGCGAACTTCGGCCTTTGTTCTTTTTCTCCTCGACTGCCGGTTTTCCTTTCCTCCCTCGTTGCGATCTCTGCGAGGAACTTCTATTTGCCGAACTATAGACTTTTATAATTCTCCTGTTATAAGCCTCGCGCCTTATTCAAGACGCCTTATTTCGTCCTACTGTATCCTTATACCCTGAAATATTTCTACGTTCAATATAAGAGTATTTTTTCTATAGATTACTTGCCAAAATATTTTACACGTTACAAGCGTGTTTTATCATGATTTTTGCCTGACGAGAGATTCGCAAGTTCGACTAAGTTTTTTATTCATGCGGAACAATACGGTTCTCGGGTCTCTCTCTTTCCTCTGGGTCAGCATGAATAGTAAGAATCTTGTGTTTTGAAAAAGGGTGTCCCTGAGGTGGGTGGGATCAAGCTGAAGAAGAGAAGAAGGAGAAAAGGGTCATGAGAATGGAAGAAGGCGAAGCAACAGGCGGCAGATATTGACTTCCCTTGGGAAATAGCCGCGTGATAAGCGCGGATAAAGGCACTGGACAATAGACGTACAGGAATTCAGGAGCAACGTCGAAGGGAAAAAACTGTAAAGAAGTAGGAAAATAAACGTGGCAGACAAGGAGGAAAATGTTTCAAAACTTACTTATGGCATGTGAAGGTGAAGTATTACGATTTACCTTTGAGAATGAAATGTCGGACAGTGTCAAAGGTTTGCGGTAATAAGATGAATCAAATCTTATGTCAATAAAGAGCTGCGTTTCGGTAAAAAGGGGAAGTGAACGATTCGGCGGGAAGATAAATTCGATTGTTTCTTTCTGCGAGGAACGAAAGCTAAACCTGTTGCTCATTGATCGACAGTTGCAGATTCCGCCTACTGATTTGCATGTGCTTTATCTCTACCCAGAGACACAAACATAATGCAAATTAACTTGTAAACGCCCGCCGCAGTATATTATTGCACAGAGTGTCGTACATATGCCCACTCATCTCCAAAATGATTAATTGACGTATTGATCATACAGAAATATCGATGTCAAGTACGACAAGCTGGTTTCAATGTTTCCAGACAGTTGTATTTGAGCATTAATCACATATCCAAAACCCCTGTTTCCACTTGTAAAATACGTCAACAAATAAATTTAAGAGTACCCTCTTAAAATGTCTAGGAAAAATCTCTCCCACGAGGGTACCTATCCATGGAAAATTTTCAAACACCAATAATAGAAATCCGTCTTATTTTTTACATCGAGATGGACGCATAAGAGGACAGACGAAGGGTTTTTCCACGAACGACCAAGAAATCTGACGACCCGAAGTGCTTTGTCACCGTTCGACCAAATCCTACGTTCGTCGGTCGAAAAAATCGGACCTGTTGCTTGCTCTAACGAAGAGTGGGAGCTATTTACCGCATTTATGCGAAAATAGGTGGCTCGGTCACTTACGGAGTCAACGATTCTGACACGCGTCAGTCCTTAGAGTGGGCGGTGGTTGTTGATGGTCGCGTGATAAAGGGCAACCAGGAGTTCATTGGGAACCGTAGGGCTTGTATGGTCGTCCAGCACGTCAACAGCTGCGTTTCTCCAGGCACCCTCGTTTAATGGCCTTTCGCCCTTCGAACCCTTCCCTCTGCCCCTGCGCTGGCACTGCGGTTATTGAATTTCTCATCGTGCCTTCTACTTAACGCCAGGGTGAATCGTGCTGGCTTATTACGGTCGTTTATAGCAATTATGCCGATCTTCATGATCTTCCGGCGTTTTATTAACGTTCTACGTTACCGGCGTCATCCATACCGCCGTATTAACTTGTACACATACTTCTTGCTCTATGCACCACCGGCGAACCTGGCTTATTTGTATGCAAATTGCCAGTTTGTAGTCCATAATCCCCGGCTCTGCTTTTCGTTCGCATAACTACGAATATATTTATTCGTTTCTATACTTCGGGGAACCATCTGCAATTCAATTAGCAAGGCCACGCTTTCAGTAAACTGTTCTTCTCTATCTCTATCTTTCTCTTTTAAAAATCAAGGAAATCAACATTTTCGTTGGTAGAATCTGTGTAATCCTTTAAACGCGTGTACAATTAATATAATAATCATTTTTTAATGTACGTAATTTTCGAAGGCGATGATATTGAACTTGGAAATGGGATAATGTATTCCCGAATATTTGACGCACCTAGAATACTTTATTCCGGTAGAATGGAGAAGGACAATGATGAAATTCGATCGTTGCTACGAACTTGTCGGCGCGATAGGAAATCTCCGATGCTCAGCAATCACGGAGCAACAATCCATTTTACGGCTGTACCCGGCGATTGAAGGATCAGAACGCGTTCCGAACGTTCCCATAACGAGGAACCGCCGTCGATCCAGATTTTGTATCTCCCAGCCAGCCGTGAGGTAGGTCACGATCTTTCGCCAAGTCGATTGGATTTCTTGCCACTGGTATCTTCTCGCCGGAAACGAACTGACGGACACGCGAAATCTCGTGTCACGTGACGCCTCGAGTCCTTGCGAAATTTATCACGAATTTTCTTCAACGATTCATTGCCGAACCAACAACCATAACCGTCAAATTGTAACGAGGAACAGGGACCTTTGAGAATCAATTATTGTTCAAATTATCTCGAAATTTATCGTGAATTCATCGGAACAATTAACCGTGTAACGAAAAAGCTGAACCGTCAAATTCTAATGAGGAAAGGGGAATCATGGCAAAACGAGTTTCGAGAATTATTTATGCATTATTGACGTGTTCGCCGTGTTTTGTACGCCGCAATTTCTATCGCTTGTTTCGATCAGTCGGAGAAGTGGAATATTTGTATTCTTTTCTACATTCCCGACAATCATCTGCATTTGAATCACGATCTTCCCCGAACTCCGTTGAATCCCCGCGAGTGGAATCTTCTCGTCGGCAAACCAATCGCGTACACGTAGTAATTTTACCACGTGACGATACATGTAACAACGTAATCCAGTAATAAGGTTCCCTGAACAATTAACCGTGGAAATAACAGCTTTAATCGATGAATCCTGTTCAAGAGATAACGCGTAATCGATCTTACGAATCACGTATTACTGGTCGTGGAAAATTCTGCAATGAAAAATCGCGATGTGGATTCTCGGTGTTGTGATTTCTTGTGAATTCTGTCGTGAGAAAAAAAAATAAACACGCTGCACTTGACGGTCTTTACTTACACACTTTTGCCGAACTCGCGTAAAGTCTCTCTCTCTCTCTCTTGGTTTAATCAATCGCGACAAATGCGTACCTGGAACAAAAATAGCAGGCAATTAGCATTACCCCGTGACGTGTAAAAATGGCGCCGTTGGTAGGATTTATCACGTCAGTCGGGCGATACGCCGCGAAACTTACGCTCCGGGCGAATAAGAGACGCGATAAAAGAAAAAAAGGGGGAGGGGAAAGAAAGAGCGATGAGTAAGAGCCAAGTGAGCACTGTACTGGCGATTTATGCGAGTGGTGTATACGTGAGGCACATTGTTACAGCGGAGCCGGGAATTCCCGCGAAGAAACGAGATAAAATTATTTCGCTTCTTGCGGGCCAGGCATTACGACGGAGTCTTACTTGTTTGTCAACTCGCGGACAAGGAGGAAAGTGCATCCCCCTCCGCGGGGAGCAATCCAGCCGCAAAGTTGTACGCGTACGAGGGAAAATTTCCGAGTGTGTGGCTGGCACACACACACACACACACACACACACACACACTGTGTTTCGTCGGAAATTCAGAAACCGAGGCCCTGCCGGCAAGGCTGAAGGAATTCTTCGTTCGTTTGACGCCGCCAAGTCCAATCAGTGTTTCGGGAGATAAATTGTAGGCACATGACACAAATATACATGTATATATAGGTGTAAAGAAACTATATTTCTTTAATTGAACCTGGCGCACTTCGCGTGATCTGAGATTAGCTCTTATTACGGGGGAGGGATTAATGAATATATGACGTAAGAGAGCACGGGTATAACAGAGAGAGTACGTAAAACATAAATACAGAAGAAGATAAATTATAAACTTAAATTGTCGTTTCTCTATTTACAGGTAGGATTGTATATAGTGTAAATAATGTAATTAGATTGTAATATTAAATAATAAAACTTGAAATCTCTATTTACAGAGAAAGAAATTGCTGTTTATAATTTTTTAATACACTCAACATTGCCATCTAATTGTCTTATATAGGTGGTATATGTATAGAGGGTAATTTTAAGAATTTTCACTAAATTACACCAGTCTTCTCTGTCGATTTTAGGTTTTGATTATAATTATTCACTTTGCCGGTATAAAAGATTTCGATGATCATATATCGTATGCTACGACACTATCGTTCGTACGTAAATGCATCTCAATCATCACGTTTTTGTACATGCACTTTTTTCTCCATCCGACACGGCCGATCTCACGGTGACTGCGTCGCCGAGAACTCGGAAGAACCTTGCGGATGATCCGAGTTGTTCGTCAATAGGGGAGAAAAAGGCTGGATAATAAGAGTGCTCGAGAGAAAGTCAAATGAACAGTCCCACTCCGCTCGTTAAGGGCTGTCAAGGAACGCTTTCCTCCTCCGTCTTTCGCGGAGAAAAGCGGCCCGGGGTTTCTCTCGTCAAACATCCCCCCCCCCACCCCTCCTCCTCTTGCGGGCGCTCGGAGAACAGCGGCGGAAGTGGAGGGAAACTGCCGGGGGTACCTTTGATAAGGAGGATAATAAGCGAGTCGTTCGTTACCGCTGTTCGGGGGATTAAGGTTGCCAGAAACGTCGGATCCCGAAAAGTGCGTTCGCTCGTTCCAACGGTAAACGTACCGTACCCACTCTAACCCACTCTAATTCACCCTAACCCACATATCCAGGCACCGTGAGCGCCCCGTACAACGGCCACGGGAAAAGATGAACTCGAGCGTGACAGCCGCCCCGCGCTCTCCAAGAGAAGGATTTCGAGGACAGGGAAATGGTTCCGTGGCCCGACACGAAATCCCCGCGTGCGTAAGGGTGAAACGGGCCGCGCGAGGGAACGGGCAAACGTGCCGCGAGCGGAGAGGGAAAATGAAGGATGATTAGGAGAAATGGAAAGCCCGGGAAGTGCAGGGACCGTGGGAAAAAGGACGACGAGTGAGCGCCGAAGAATCCTGAGGAAGATTGAGGGGAAGGGAAAAGGAAGGGGGGCAACGTCAATGGGAAATGTTCAATCGAAAATAAAATGAAGTAAACAATGACATTTATCCGCTCACGCTAAATGAACTTTCCGGGAATTCTGCTGGAACGTCAATTAAATCCGTCCAACGGTTCATTTTCCCTGTTTTCAACGACAGTTGTAATTGCTTTAACCAGCAGTTGACCTTCCTAACTTGTAACAGCTGGCAATTCCATTGAAATTCGAGATAACGCACACTATAATTCAACATATTTCGGCGACGAACTAACGAGAAATCGAACTATTAACGCGACGAGTTTCTTTCCAATAAAAAAAAATACAGTACCATACGCTTCCACCTGAAACGATAGATAATTCTTAACCGTAACTGCCAAACACTTTTGTTTAACGACACTGATATTTCATTACTATATTCATTAGCCATAAATTCACACGTTGAACCCGCTGTTTAATTAAACCAGCATCGTAATTCAACGAATTCGATTGTTCCGCATAAAAATTGACGGGCCAATGCCTAAACCCAAGTAAAAAAAAAAAGAAAAAAGAAAACCAGAAACGCGAGAAAGGTCGAAATGATCACTTTCCCCGAGTGCAGGGAGGAAACGACGCTCCGGGAGGGGGAAAGAAAGGGGTTTACTTTGCAGGGAGAATAAAAAATGCGAAATGCAAAGAGAAATAGAGGAGGACAAGGGAGAGAAAAAAAAGGAAGGTGCAGGAACACCGGGAAGGACGTGGGGTTTTGCCGGGAGTAGCGAGCACGGTGTATAGACAATAGGTTGCGTGGGTGGAAAGGATAGTTATTCCCCCGGGAGCGAGCCCCTTATGCTCAGCCGGTTCCGTAAACACGGGCCGGCATTTTTATTCGTATTATCCCGGAGTATCTTCCAGCATGGCCCCGGCCCCTGAGTAGACGGCTCCACGCGGCCAAGTGCCGTGGAAAATGCGCGGCCCAGGACCCTGAGAAACCCACACCCCGTGCCCTCGTATAGTTACGATTTTAATCTTCTTTCGCGGCTCGGCTTATGGAGCCGGCTCTGTGTGTGCATTCCCCGACGTGCAAGGGGCTTCAGCAAAGCCTGCGTGTATCATCCCCCCCCCCCCGGCACTGACAATGCATACAGGCCAAACATTCAATTATCTCCAGCGAGTAATTGTAAGTAGCCAATTCTATGGAAAACCAAAGCACCTGAGACGGTCGAAGATCAATTAATCGTCACAAGTGTGTTGGTTTAAACGTGTTTCCCGGAACAAACGTAAATTGCGAATTTCTTCGAGAAGGAAGTCTGTTGAGATAGTTGAAGGACACTAAACGAGTCAAATGTGTTGGTTTCAAACGATTAATAATCTTCGGCTGATGAATTGGAGATCTCGAATTTTTCTTTGAATCAAATTTAAGACAGTCCATCCAAGATGAATCACGTAAAACATATTGGTTCGCGGCGTGCAGGATAAAGGGAGTATCAACTTGCAGGCGATTAATGGATATTTCAGTTTACCTATCCACTTGGAAGTACGGGGGACCCGTGAATCACAGTTAAGTAAATGAAGTCAAATAGATAGTTGCCGGGGGAATGCTTGTTCATCGACACTTTCGAGCGAAAGATAGGAGCGCGCGGCGCTGTTCCTTTTGTCTCGCGAATTATGGTAAATCACGTAGAAGGCAGCGAGATTCTCCTCACGGTCGGCGATTTTGAATCGGCGAAAAGGAAGCCGACGGAGCAGCCTCGCTGCGAGAATTGAGTTTACAATGAAGTTACTTCTGGACTACGAGAGATTCGGAGCGTGTATTCGACGGAAAGAGAAAAGGAAGCCGTCGAGCGAGCGTCGGTCGGGGCTGCTCGAGGGGTGAGGCGAGGGGGGGGGGGACGAATCTTACTCGCGGCAGCTCGAACTTCCGATCGAGCCGTGCCGCAATTTACCTAGTTTACTTTTACCCCGCGGTCCTTTAGTCGGGTATTTATCGCTGCCGATTCCGTTTATGCCGGCTTAACGAGCACCTCGGCAAACTCCTGCGGTTTAGTAATATTCGAATATAAAGGCGATCGATAGGCGCGCTGACGAGGAATCGTTACTTTCCATCGTTCCATTTTTATTTTAATCTTAGAGCCACGATAATCCGACGGGCTTTTATCTCGATTTAACCACTTAGCAACTTTAATTATTAGTCACGAGTTTTCGTTTCACCGTCGTTTCGTTCCACGCAATTCCCTTTCCAAGTGTGTGTGTGTGTGTGTGTGTAGCTGAATTTTACGAAGAAAGCCGGTTTTCCTGCTCTTGTTTTAAGGAAGAACTTTTAGAGAGGACTTACCGGGATTAAGATTTCTTGAATTTCTAGCCTTTTTCGTTTATGCAAGAAACCTCTGAAGAATTTATAAAATACCCTCAAGTGGCACGTAATATTCTTTAAGATTTTCTGACTCTTTTGGAATAAAACAAAGGGATAAAAATAAACTAATCATCAATACATATATAATATCTTAATCTGAAAATAGTGTCCTAGAGCATTGACGCTAATAAATTTTTACACATTCATAAAAAAATGTGATAGACCTCGAAATGAACTCGTCACTCGAAATAAACTCCTCACATTACAAAGTTTTTAGATTCATTGAAAAGGCTTAATAATTCCGACGATTAATTTTCGCCTCACCTACCGCTAATTCCTTCTGAATATCATTAACGTCTACAGATACCGTTCAGTTTTTGCCCGTATTGGAAAACAATTAATATCGGCGTTAGCATGGTACATATCTTATCTTGGAACTACAATGGCGAGCAGAAAGGGCGAACAAATAAAATCACATGGCAATCGGACGAGCGGGATCGCAAATTCAAGCACGTACTCGCCGTTGACGGCAGTAATCGGCAGGAATTTGCAATTACAGTACCTATAATGTAGGTACGTACGATGCTCCGCGTAAAGCATAACGATACGGTTATGTCTGTACGCTCGGTGGATCCCGCGGGGCGTTTTTAGAATGTTACTGCCGTCGCCGTGCTCGACGATGCTTAAACGACGCTGAATCTATACGATCCGTGTCATCCGTTTTATCGCACGTCCCCCAACGGTAAGGGAAAAAGCAATTTTTTCACGGCCAGCCAGAAATACGAATAATAAGAGAACCCGTCAACGCGGCCAAGAATACTTCGTACATTGTTTCGCGAGTTTTTCAACACGTTTCTGGTATGGGGAAATAAATTTAGGTTCCTGGCAAGAAATTTCGAATACCCTCGAAGAGAAGGTTCGGAAAGTGAATGCTGAAAGGGGCCATTTATTAGATAAAAACAGTGTTTCCTCGAGGATAAGTCAAATTTTATTTCGAAAGGACTTGCACGTGACGATATTGTCCTCGAGGCAGATGAGGTTTTACGTTTAAACGAGTGGCTTAAAAATCCCGGATGTCATAGAGAAATGGTATATTTTATTCCCATCATGCACTTGCCGGCCATTCCTATGGCGAATATTCCGCTTAAGAATATTCCGGCACCGCCCCCGCGAGATCGTCGATATTTGCGCTTCTATTAACGATCCTCTCAACCCCGTGGTATTTAGCGGCTGAACCCCCCCCCCCCGCGAGAGAACATCCCCCCGTGACGTTCTTTGTCACCTAAGCCACCACCCCTTGATTCCCTTTGACACCAACTCTTTGATTCCCCCGCACTCGTGGGGTCTGTGGCATATATGCAAAACGAGGGGTCGCGGAAAACGTTTAATTACGGCTACTTACCTAATTGTAACTGAACGAATTTACAACGACCGTTAAGAACTTTGTAGATTCAGTGAAAAGAGCAGAATTTATTCACCTTGTAAGAAAATCCTTATGATTTTAAAAAATAACGTAATACAATGAAGAAAAATTCTCTTAAAACGCGAACCATTTCAATCTTTTTGCGTGAAATAAGTTACAGGAATAATAATGCGCAAAGAACGTAGGCACCAAATTAACGCGAGGAACTGAGAAAAATACTTACGAGGCACTAAGTTTTTTTTCTAAACCCTTTTGCGTGACCTGCGTTACAAGAATGTAAGCGTCTATTGAAACAAGGAGAATCGTCAGACGTTTATCCGTTTCACTTGACATTGGAGCTATGTAAACGTCAATTAAAGATAAACTGGATCGCGTGAGCATATCGCTCCCCTCGAACCCTTGCAATTCCTTTTTCGTTCCCCTGCCTGATCCGCACAGTGGCGTAAGGAGGGGCGGGGAGAAGCCGGGGGGAAGGGGTTGTTCTCCCCGAACGCGTTGTAGCTCAGCGGGTGGTTCTGCTCCACCCTCGCAAAATGCCGTATGCATTATGCATGGGGGCAGCTCGGTGCTCGTGCCAAGTGTGCCGTCGTGACTGCGTGGCGACTGCATGTAATTTAATTTAACAGCCTCGTAAGATACACTCAACCGCCACTCTTCGTCTTCCACGGCACATGGCCGAACTCTCATCTCCTTGTCCCGCCGTGAACGAATACACCCCCCCCCCATCCCCACCTCCCAATTTTACCGGGACGGTAACGTTCCCCCGGAATTATGGGAATTCAAACGAAGGGCCAATGCCTCCCACTTGTCCCTCCTTCACCGAGAAAGGGAGGGAATTTACGTTGGCTCGAGACTCCCTGCCAGCGATTTTACGAAACTCGCTTGGAAATATTTTTATCGATGAAAACGACACGGTTACATATGGCTATATTCAACGAGGGTGTATACCGCTGTATCTTTACATACCATCTTCCAATACGTTCTGTACCTTTCAGAAAGTTCCTTACGATTTAATGGAACATGGATGGGGATGGTCTTGTTAAAGATATTCACAGAAATATTGCTCTGGTAATACGTGTTATCGTGTAACAGTCATTTTTTCCCCCTTGACAGTGGTATTAAGCTGATGAGGGGTAAAACGTAGTATTAATTCGATATTGCGGAACTTCCTGTGGGTTTCTCGTAATGCGACGTACGCCTACGAGGGGGGGGGGGGGGGGGTCTATGAGCACTTCCGGGCCTGTGTTTCCCTGGCGGAGCGTCTGTGACTTCCATTCCCGAAGGATACTCGCGGAGAGGGCAAAAACATACTGGAAAGTTCCGCTGGATTCTCAGGAACAAGCCCAAGAGTTCCCCGGAGGAACATTCCCGACGCTCGGGAGCCAAGCACTCGCGAGTTCGCGTTCTTAAATGCGCGTGAATACTCGGCGGAAAAATGCCAAACGCGTACGCGGGCCAACGGAGACGAAGAGATACAGAGTGCGATATGCGGGGGTGGGGGGGAGGAGCACAGTGATAGGACAAAGAAAGGCGATAGGGAAGAGAGTAAATTCCTTTTGTAAAACGGTTCTAGGGACCCAGTTGAATTCGCTTCTTGAATACTTTCGTCCTTACTCAATGATGGAAAAAGCAGGAATAACGCGGACTAAAGAATAAATTTCCTTAAATTTAACGACAAACTTTAAAACATAAGAATGCTAACAACTGGATACTCGAATCAACGAGTTTTTAAGCTTCTATTCTCGGGCAGATATCAAGTTGACGCAGGTATATAAGTTTCATTATAAATAAGAAGAGAAAGTACTTGAAATATCAGAAAAAAATGCCCCGAAGCTCGGGCAAGTTTATTAAACTTTCTATCGTCGCCTTCTACATACTACAGAATCGGCTAAAAGTTTACTCGCATAATTTTAACTGTCTACAGGCCTTGAATTAACAGTAGCGGCAGCTTTTGGAAGAAACTTTGACCATTCAATTAACAGTAAAACAGAGACAAGGATCAGGGCGGGGAAGAACACGATGAAGTTTCGGGTGAACCTATGAAATGCAATTGAAGACTAATCTAACAGGAATGCTTAGAAGTCGGCAACAAGATTGAGACAAAGGAATCAACGACAATGAGAAATAGCATTGTCATCCAAATGGATTGGTAGCGAAATAGTAACGTAAAGTAGGAAGGATGTAAAAGGACTACGAACAGTAACCACGCTAAACCATTTTTTCTAAAGACACAGAACACCCTTAGCGGTGGAAAATGATAAACGTAAACTCAAAATTGAAAGTAAAGCCTAGGAGTAAAATTGAAATGCGAGGTCAGGGCAGAGCGAGGGAAGAAGAAGAAGAAGAAGCAAAAAAAGGTTAACTACAAGCCCTGAAGGGCAGACTTTATGGAACACCTGGTATACAATTAATAACCAGGGTATCTAGGTAGTCAGATACAACGGCTCGCAAGTAATGCAAAAACGAAATCTCGCCCTTAAAAGGAATTGAAGGATAATTACAAAGAGAAATACGAAGATAATTTTAAAACTGCGCTGTTTCGTCGTTACGAATTGATCGTCAGACAGATATATGATCGCTTGGAATGATATTTACAGATATTTAAAGGTCTAATTGCGATTTTGGAATACCTAAATGCTGAGCTATACCATAATTACTTGAGAGAGACTTTGTGTGTGGGGATTCTCCTCGAGACAAACGAAACGCGTTTCATTATCGACGGCAGTTCCGCCGGAGCGAAAATTAATTCGACACTGTTATTAGGCGCCGCGTGGAAGGCTCGATTGTTACTCCCCGTTGTGTCAGGCCCGGTTATTATACCGGCTGTCGGGATTAAATTCTCCCGCTGAATAAACAGTCCGAGAGATTCCTAACGCAGTCCGAGTTCCACGGGGTCAGCAAACGCCAACCTTTAATAGAGTCGATGCACTTCCGCACTTTCCTAAAACGCTCGGCAGTTTCAGTTGAGCTTCAGCGGCGGTAATGGCGAATTATCCGACAGCTAAGCTCCTTCATTAATGCGCCGTACAATAAAACCTTTCGACCGAATAAAGTGGCTCTACGAAATACCGTTCGTCCCTTTATCGAACAAAAACACTACGTCTACCGCGGGGAGATATTTCGTAAAGAAAAATTCAAACTTACAGCATATTCCTCGAATTACTCTTGGTTTCTTTTTAATAATTCATTTCATTGGCTCAAGCGTGCAATGGTAGTCGTGTCTTTAATTACTTCTCATTTTATCTACATACATTTCATTGACTATATTGTGTTAACTATACAATAAATGAGTACTTAATTTACTACTGTTGATTTAAGTATTGTTCACCGGGATAGCTTTATGAATTTCTGTACAACAGACAAATTGTACATAAATTTGATACAATTAACAATCTACTTATCTAACCTCCAATCCTGTTTCCCTTTGTTGCTGTTTTAAAGGTACTATTAAGTCGAAAAAGAATCGATATTGTCCATATAGGATCGATGAAGAGTTGATCGTGTTGGAGTGTACGATGGGAGGGGGGGAGGGACGAGTTTATTGGTTTCCCATAAAGTTAGAGCGCGGCTGGCTGTCGGTGAATGGCGCGAAGGCGACAAGGAAAATAGTTCCTTATGAGCGGGTAGTTGCTCCGTTGAAAACAATTTCTTTTCGTCACGTACGAAGTTTCGTCGGGGAGTAAAGTAACACTCCTGGCTCCTTACATTTGCCCCCCCTCCCCCTACCACCCCTCTCCTCGTGCCCCTTGGGCGAGGAAAAGTCGTTGCCGCGGAGCGACGTCTTAACCTCGCTCGACGTTTCTTGAATGTACCGACTTTTAATTGCCGCGAGCTCTACATTAAGTTCTCGCAATCAGCGACGACGCCCGGCATTTCTTTGTCCGCCCCGCGCCACGGGGAATAACCGGACAGCACCTTTGGAAAGTCATTTTTTCCCCTCCCCACCTCTCCGTCGAAAAAGCCCGCGTCACCGGGTTCCTTGTAATTAACCGGTCTCTTAATTTCCCAGGACGGAAACGCACCTTTTGTGCCTATAACCCGACTTCTTTCACGTGCAACTGAGGTAAATTAATGATCGCGTGCGAGGAATCGAGAAACGGTCAAGGGTGAGGCAGGATTGAAAATGTCGTATTAAGAGTCAACGAGGATAATCCGGGCGCAGGGGCGATGAGGAAAATAAAAATAAATGGAGGATCCGTATCTCATAATTTGCCGCTGACAATGAGACGTTCCCGAAGACCGCGCTTTTCAAGGCGAAACTGTGTACACAGAGATTTTCCGCTGGGTAAAAGGGAAACGAGTAAGATGCGGCTACCCGGCTGGAATGTATACCGAGTACGCGATGCTCTTTTTACGAACTCAGAGCGGAGAAAGAAGTGCTGTTGCGACACTCCTGGAAACTTCATTTTCGCTCGCGGGACCTCCATTTTCATTCCCTCTATCTCCACTAATTTGCCACAACGTCCTAATAATCTTCCATGAGAACCGAATGACCTTACACGGGGTACAACGTTGTTTTGAAAGTATAATCAAGTTCTAAGGGTCCGCGCCAAGCCGCAAAAAGATCAAGAAGATCAAGAAGATCAAGAAGATCGTCTTACGGAAGACGGAGAAGAATTTTATTTCAACCGCATTTACCGAAGTATTGTACGATCAATGAAGTTAAAGAAGAATTTGTATACATAATTTTAATGGATAGAATTAACTAAAACTCAAAGAAGAAGAAAGTATCTGCAGAATAAAAGAGGGCATTGAACTGAGTCCTAAATTTCTTAAATCCTATCCTACCTTTTTGAGGTAGCGAAAAGAATGATTTTGCGAACTGTCTATTCGCGGATTCTTAAGACGCGGTCGAGGGGAAGCGAGTAATAAAGGAACCGAGAGAGGGGGGGGGGAGGGGGTCAGGGACGGTGAAAAGTTCCGTTGGCGTTGCTGGAAACCAAACGAGGCAGCGGGATAAACGGGACAGGAGGAATGGAAAAAAGTCGTGGAAGAAAACCGAGCGAGGGACAGTCGCTCGGGTTCCCCTTTTGCCGTGAGTTTTTAGGAGGAAACACCGGGACGGTCGCCTTTGCAAACTCATTTTTCGCGAAACCCTTGGCCGCCGACGCGCACAGTCCGTCGAACGAAAGCAGGACTTTCTACGAGTTCCTTTTATTAAAAGCCCGCCGACGCGATTTACGGTCCCGTTACGTCGTAGCGGCACAATTCGAGAATACTCATCCCCGACCGGCCTGTCTATCGTCAACTTTCGCCCAACTTTCGCCAGTTAAATTCCCATGAAATCCGACAATGTTACGGCACTACGTGCCCCTATAAAATGACATACCTACCATTCACCGGCCCGGACAAACTTCCAACTCTGTTAATGCATAAATGGTGAAAGTCAACGAACAAAATACGCAGCGGTTTTGGTATTCGCCACAAGTACGACGCTTTTATTTGACATTTCAATGAACTTCCGGTCAGTTTTATGTCCGATAATGAATCACGGTAAAACAATGATTCATTAAAATAAGAAAGATTTTATCTATCAGAACAGACTACAATTTCGTATGTTTCATTTCTTTTTGTAAGGCATCACTCGTATGCGTGGAATTTGGGAAAAAATTTGCGCGCGAGGGTCTCGAGGAAGGACTTTAAAGTTTCGTCGACGAGGGGGATATGGGAGTGGATTTAAGGGAAAATGATGTGAGAAATACGTGTTCCGGGGCTATGTGTATACCGAGATCCGAAGGTACCTATAAATGACCCGCGAACATTTCTCCCGGCGGTGATTTCCATTGAAGTAAAAGTCTATAGGTCCTTGGGCTTTGCCATAGTTGTAATACCTATAGACATGAAGTCCCGATCGTTACCCGCATAGACGACCTCATGTTTCTATTGTATTTCCCTCTTCCGGGTATACCCTATCGATCCGCATCGTACTTCCGCCTTTGTCGGTCTCCTCGTCATGAGTATCTGACTTATTTGTAGTACACGTAAACCCCTGTCGTGGCAAGAACCGGGCGACTCGAAAACTCAACCGTGCACGACGACGGTTCGGCAATTCTTTCTTTTTTCTCCCTCCCCAACGAGCCAACGAAATTCCGCGCAACGCGGCGGAATTTCGCGAGAAATCTGAATTTTCGTGAGGATTTCAAAGCCACCGCTGCCATAAAGGATGTGAAATTTTTATGTAACGTCGGAATTTCCATGGACCCTGCGGTCCCTCTTACACGATATTTCCTATTCAAGACTCTTCGCCCGTATGCTTTGAAAAATTATGACCGGTGGGACGTTTGCGCAAAAACTTTTTCCCCCGGTTTATCGACCAATTATCTGTAAATATAATGGGCGCCGATGTCGGCGGATAAATAAACTGACAAGCGAGGGTATATCGAAACGTAGGAGTTGCTTGGCAATCGAAAAGTTTCGACCAACCGCCGGATGCAATTCCATCGAAGGCAAAACCGCACAAGACCAATGCCAACCTCGTCGCAATATGTGGTTTATGGCTGATCGAACCCTCTTCCGCGAAACGTCGAAAAAAAAAGGTCGAAACTTTCAGTCGTTAAATGCAGTTCCGGCAAATAGTTGAGTGCGCTTCCAGCGAGTTTCTTCGTAAAGAGATTTGTTTCCTCCTCCCGGGCAATTTCAAAACGGCACGACCTGCCCAAGGTTCCACGTCATAATTCAAGGGAAAAGTAATTAAAATGAACGTTGGACGCGCGCTACTCCACTGATTTTCGCCATTCTTTGAAATTCAGCTGCGCTATTTGCGAGCCACGATGAAAAGTCAATTCCCCTTGAATTCTGTGTCACATTTGAAAATCCTATTCGTACGTTCCTTTTGAAAAAGCTCGTAACATCCTCACGTAAAAATATCGTTCGTCTCGCTGCTGTGGAAGGTTCAGGCAAGATAAACAATGAGCCGAGAGTAAACTGCCGGTGGCTGTGTGGATTATGTTTCAAGCAGGAGGAATGGTCAACTTGCATGTCGATCGAAACTACAAATCATCGAGCCTGTCCGGCGCAGGTATGGTCGATGGTTTCTGTTGCAGCAGGTGTTTCCTCGCACAAAGTACCAACTTAATTAATAACATAATACTCAATCCACTAGCAACGTTCAATTAAAATCCTACGCAACTATAGTTCCCTAGAGGTTCCTCTGAACTTTCGACTTTAATATCTACTTGCGGTAAGCTCGGCAATTGAAGAAAAATTGGATCTTTACGGACCGTTCAATCTCGACTGTCGTACTATTCTTATGTTACTGATTCCATTAGAATCTATAAGTCGCTTAACAATTGGCCCACGCGGAATTCAATTAAAATTTGTCAGGAAATGATACAGCCATAGAGACGGTCAAATCGAATTCAAATTCATGTACAATGAATTTACGAAAATTTCATGAAATTCTCAAACAAATACAAAAGATCGGTAATACAGAATTTTCTTTCTTGAAGGTAGTTTAATTTTATGTATTTATTTTATTTTCGTTTACACGCGTATAATTCGTGGACCGTTATCGTCGCACGTAAGACGTCGGCGAAATGACAAGGTAGAAGCCCTTTTACTTTTTACACGAGCTTCTGTCAAAACGACAAGCCTCTCTTGTCGTAAAAACAGACGATAAACAGACTGCCGTAAGAAGCTTTACGTCGCCAGACATATTCCTCGTTTCCCAAGGTATCGTCGTGACATGTCAAAAATGAGAGTGACGTTCGCAGAAAGACATTTTCCGCTTCGCCGAGGCCCGCCACAGACAAAAATCCGAATTCATTTGGCACGTGCGAATTATCCGCTCATCGGATTTGCCTAGCGAGTTCCACGACGAGCTTGCGAAAGGCTAAACTTTATCGCCTTATGCCGAGCGACCCCACGTATTTGGGGGAGAAAGTCGAAGCGCCGGAAAGGAACGAGGGTCGGCAAGAAAAAGGAGATAAGCGGCCAACTTGAAAGCCGTCAGATGGGTATAAACAGGAACGGGCGATGTTACGCACAGGAATAGAAAAAAATATTAGAAACAGGTTAGAAGCGGAAGTAACGAGGGAATCTGGCTAAATCAGGAACAAACACCTACGGGAAGATTGACGAGAAAAAAATGTAAACTACGAGGTGCGCAAATCTGTGGCATTTTTTTACCCCGAAAATTGTGGCGCAGAGAGAAAAGTAAAAGGCAGTTTTCGCTGGGACGGATTTGAGCGTAAAGTGGACACTCGCTCGAAAGTGGAAAAGAAATTCGGCGGTGGATTTGAGCTTTATCAAATGAATCGGGGGGCAACAAAGATGGACCCTTACGAGCGCTATCTGCGGTAAAAGGATTACGGTAGGACGACCGGTATCTCGGAAAATGTCCACGCATTTGCCGGTATCAATTTTCCCCCCGTCCATCCCGAACGTCCCCCCCCCCCTCCGCCCTTGGTCGCGGTATTACACGGAATATCTGCGGAAATTCGCCGGGATAGCGTCGTTTTACGGGCCTGCATAAAATATTTATACTTAACCCCAAAGTACCCGTGGTCTTACACGACCACGCGTGCATTTCCGATGCAAAGTAACCGCCCCTCCCTCCTCCCTCCCTCATCGCACCTTCCTAATTCGGAACGGTAACACGCGGAAGTTCGTCTTAAGTAAGTACGACGACCAACCGCGCGAAACGTGCGGTGCAAATGCCGGAGAAAGGAGAGTCAACGCGACGAGGGTAAGTGAGAAACGAAGAAAGAACGGAGCTAGTACTCCGGGTATTTCGGGAATACAGGAGTTTCCGAATTATCCGCATGGCTCGACGCACAAACAGGTCGCTGGGAAGGACAGAAAAAGAAATGCAAGGAAAGCCGTGGAAAAAAGGAAAAAAATATGTAGTTTTATGTGTACGCCTTTATACGTTGACGAGGGATGTGAGAATGATGAAAAATAAAGAGTATAACAAGTGCAGTAATTTCGAAGGAAGAAAAGGTGGAAGAACAGGATAGCTTTGATTGTGATTACAAAAATCATACTAAAAATATTTCGTATCGCCAGTTCAGTGAATCCGAGCGAAGAACGAAAAAAATAAGACATAGAGTAATTTCGAAATCTAAAGGAAAATAGCGAGGGAACGGGATAGCACGAACCACGGGAGATTCGCCTTTACTTTAACCACAGTTACAAAAATAATTCTGTAAATATCCAGCACCGTCGGTTCGGTAAATCCGAACGAAAAAGGGAGATTAACAGGGGAGAAGGGGGAAACGTAACGCAAGAGGGTAGGACTGAAGCAAAGGGGAAAGAGTAACGCGTCAAAGGAAAAGCTGGAAAAACGTGGAAACGTAGATGTATAATTTCCGACTTTTAACGGGAGATGTTTACACGGGGCTGTTATAAAGCGAACAAGTCGGCCAGCGATTTTCCACCGCGAGAAAAACAATCTTCGGCGCGTCAGTATCCGGACGTTGGTTTCCCGAAGAAGAGGAAGTTTGGCGCGCGGGAAGATAGGAAAATCGAAAGCCGGTCCTCGGGCTACTTGGCCATCAAACCCAACTGCTAGAAAACAGTGATTGTCCGCGAGAGTGGGCAACTTACAATTAGCGGACTTCAAAACTGCTGCGGCGAGTTCTTAGGAATTCGCGATCCCCGACACGGCCAACAACTTTTCTCTTTGTAAAAACTCCCAACGACGCCATGACGTCTCCGTGACGTTTTTTTAAACCTGCTGGTCCTCAAAAAGACGAATTACGAAGATACACAGCGCTGGGAAAGGGAGAAAGAACATCGGAGAGACGGAGCGCCAACGAAATAGGAATTATTCTAACATCAACGGGATTCTAAGTTAAAGTTCGGGGAGGGGGAGGGAGGAACTTTGAGGGAAAACCGTCGGGGACTCGGGTTTAACGCGCTTTTTTCGGTTTATGTCAAAGACGAGAAACTTTGGATAAGCTTTACTACGGCCGTGATAGGCGTTTCTTGGGAATTCGATTAATTATCCGCCTCGGCAGGTCTAATTACTCTTCTTGCCGTCGATAACGGCACTGACAAGTTCGGAGACACACTGGTCAATGACTTCGGAAACTCGCTAAACAAAATTAACGTTATGCCCTTGTCCCGGAATTTCGGGCGCGCGAAATTACTTAATAAACTCGATAGGAGGAAAACTCCCCGGCCGAACTTTGCCGTTCCGTTTCTTCGTGGAATAAGATGCCGAGTCGGTAATAAACGATTCCCTAGTCGGTGTAATTGTATCCGCCATTGGACACCGGCCGCTCGTGCATTATTCATTCATAAGTACGGCACGAAATTGCCGACAATAAGAATTCTTTATACACGGCATTTACCTGAGCAAGAAGTTGCACGGAGGGGGGTTGGATTTTTCTTTTCAGACGAACGACAGGGGAACATTATGCAGACGACGGTGTGAGCGTTTTTCAGCGTGAGCACAGGCGACGAAGGCGAAAAAGGAAACGAGCAGGGCCGGATGTGAGCACGCCAATTAACGGGAAACACAAGTTCCTACCCCCCTCCCCCCTCTTTTTCCCGTTGAGTCCGCAGGGGCCACGCAATATTTTTGCATGCATCGAGAGCTGGATGGCACGGGAGCGAAGTAAAACTCGTTCCTCCTTCTGTGTTCCATCCGGACCGGCGAGCTTTCTCGCTTCCGTAAATAGCGCGGGCTACGCCGGCAAACACGAGGACAGGGCGAGCCCCCGGGCTCTTTTACGTCCGAGGATTCTCCCATTTCGTCCCCCCCTCCCTGCCCCTTGCCGTCCCTCTTCACCCTCGTCGTCGTCCCATCGTCAGATCGCATCGCTTATTCCCGCTTTCACCGAACCCGCCGACCGATATTCGCTCTTTCGATTCGGAGCGTTTTAAATGACAGCCATTTGAGATCCCGCTCGTAAAATTTATTCGTACGGCAGTTATCGGGAAGACGGATACACGGATTTCTAGGGCGAAGGGGAATACTTGTCGGCGAGTAACAGGCAATTTCGGGGGCTCAGGGAGGCCATCGAAACCAAGGTTCCATCAACCGATTCCCAAGGATTCACTCGCCCGAGTCCTTCAAAAGTTTCTCTTATTCGTAAAATTTCGTCGAGGGATGTAAGATGAAGTTCCGCCGAAGATAAGTGACTTAGGGAATCCTTCGTTCCGTCGATCGCTTTCAAAGAATTCCCTTGGACAAGTCTAGGATTCTCGAGGTTTGACGAAACGGAAAAATTCTACCGCAGACTATTGTCTCAAAGAATTTTTCGTTTGCGGATCCTTCAACGGATTCCAAAGGATTTCACAGTTAAGGAGTCGAGAAAAATGAAAAAACTCTACCGAAGACACGAATGACACGAAATTTTGACTGTCGCATTGAAACGAGCTTTAAACAAGGTAAGACCTTAAATTCCTTTCGCTCAATTCCTTGCAAGGTACTTTTAGCAGAAAGTTATTCCCTTTGTTCGTAAGAAAGTGTATCCAACGTTGAGATCACAAATAACCTCATAACCGGATGTTCAATCACCCTGAAATATCGCGCTTTTTACGAGACCTCGGATATATCTATTATTCGGCGCGTAGAAATGGAGATAGTTTCGTAAAAATATCTCGGTGTATGGCAGCGGCAGACAACGTTATGCGAGACGCGTCATAACCGGCCTAGTCCATCTTCCTTTTCTTCTTTGACCCCTTTTCACCCCTATACCGGCAGCCTGTCCATTTTACCATCTCTCTCGTTGAGATTCTTTTCTCCCCGCGGTCCTCTCAGAGCAGATACTCCTGCTAGCTACTCTTCCGTACGTCTATAGCGTTCCTTTTTCCGCTCGTACGCACGCGTCCGCCTTCTCGCACGGTCCAGAGGTTCACCCCTTTCCGCGTAGCCCGACGCAATTTCCCGCATAGCCAGCGGAATTCCAGGCGGCCGAGCTTCGGCACGTAATGGCCGCGAAAACCGTCCAACCGACGGGAAAAAAAGAGAAGCGGCCCGTGGTCGTCCGAGGAAAAGGCTCGTTGGAAAGCCTGACGAGCGGCCTGGAAAAGTGGGCAGACCAGAGCGGCGATAATTATAGCCGCGAAACGTGCCGCGACAGATGGCCACCTCGAACCACCCAGTTGCTAATCATCGGTTCCCTTAGAATCCACGAAATTTCACGTTCTTCCCATCCTCACAGATTTTCCACGACTTTAAGCAAGATACTGTACAATTGCGCGCGCAGTTCGTTCATTTTACCTAACATTTCTCGAAGTTAAGAATCGGTTATCATTAAATTTATGTAGACTATCAGTACGTATAATATAAATTTAGACAGTATCATATAAATTTAGACTATCAGTGCGACGAATGATAAATTTCGTGAAATCTATCGTAAGAATTTCCTAAAATAGATAATTATCAGATTTCGTTGAACGAATGATCAGTTACCGTGGAGATTATCGTACCGATATTTCCATATTTTTTCGTAATTTATAGATTCGTCGACGATTCTTATATCTATCGGGCGACAAATGGAATTCCGAATGGTTTGCCTAAACGCCGGGAAGGATTGCTCGTAGGTAGCACTTAGAATCTGAATTTCCTCTGCCGCGGGAAGCATGGTGAAGCGTTAAATCCTCGGGCTCGGCGCGTTCGCCGGGGTCGTTGGAAATTGATAGTGACAATTCCGAAGCGAGCGGTAATGAGAAACGGCGTGACGCGCACGCGGGGATGCGGGAAAATTCTTGCGGAAGTATGCAGAAGCCGTCCGATCTCCGGCGGATCTTGAAAGGGAAAATCCCGAGGTTCGCAATAGCCCGGCTACCGGATTCGACGCTGGTATGCCGCGCCTCCAGACCGTCCGGGACAATCGGCAGTCGAGGTTATTACCGGCTGGCTGGCGCGAGGTAATTAAGCGAATCGCGCCAAAGATAGTGCAGATTTCACGGGAAAACTTGGCAAAACCATCCCAAGAAGAATTTCCCATAGGCGGCCTTATCCCCTCCCACTTAGCGGATATCAGCGTATTCTCGAAAACTTCGCAAATCCAGGCTAATGGCCGACTACCATTTGCATCGCGAACCTGCCTCTTATCAAATTAACCTACACCCAACATTAATATCAACCGAACGATAATGATCCATTCAGTTTGCCCATTTTCATTACAATTTTGCAAATTCCATCAATTCCCTAAACTTCTTTCACCACTATCACTTCTTCACCGAAGCTACTACTCGTCCTCCATTTCTCAGGAAGTGAAGCTCTCGCTTGGCATGTGCGATCCAGCGGCAATTTCTAAGTCACTTCCGTCAATTCCCTAAACTTCTTTCACCACTATCATTTCTTCACCGAAGCTACTACTCTGCCTCCATTTCTCAGGAAGTCAAACTCTCGCTTGGCATGTGCGATCCAGGGGCAATTTCAAAGTCAATTCCGTCTTCAATGTTTCGGGAGACTCGAGAGCGCCGCTGCGTTAGTCGCCGAGGCATCTCAGGGAAATGTATTACCGGAACGTCATGACTGTGGCAAGATTTTCGCGGGGTCGGGGCCGTCATGACGATTAGCTGCCGGCACGAATATATATAGGCCGCGGTGTAGGTAAGACGGGGGTCGGTGGTGAGCATCTGCAGTTACCCGTGGCCTGGAAAACTGAATTAGCCGGGCACGGTTCTCTCGCGCCGTTTACCCGACCTTCCGCCACCGGTTTCGGCCGTTCCCGGGCCCTCCGCGTGGCATGATTAATCTTCCCTCTTTATCCAGCGACGCCCTACCCCACGTACGGTTAGCGCTGGCAAAAATGCCGCGCCCCCGCGTCCCTAGAAAGCCCACTACTAGTGTTGGCTTTATTTACCCCGCAGTGCCGTAAGGCCGGATTCGCGGAGCCAGCGCTACGATTTCGCTAAGCCACGGCCATTTCGTAACGAGAAAATTGCCCCCGGCGGTTAACAACGCTGCCGGCTTTTCGAAGCAATCCTCTCCGTGCCATTGCCCTTCGTGTCGGTACTGCAATATCTAATTTCCGGACAGTAGCCAGGAATTTGCTGTCCCGCCGGACGTTCGTTGGAACAAGTACAATGCAAGAAAAATGTACATTTTAGTCAATAATAGTTTTTGCTTTAACTCAGATTCTTAAATACTAACCATCACGTTCCTGTATATCTCACTCTTTAGCAAAGGAAACTCTTTGGCTTTCATCATTTGTCGTAGGTCAAAAAATTGCATAAAGCCAATGTTAGGTAAAACAAGTCCTCCTCCTTTGAAACTTACACTCTTTGACACTGAATTTTCTGTCTTTGGGAAAAGAATTCGCCGTTCCATGAATGAGGATTTCTTTCCCGTCGAAAAACGACAGTATAAATGCTGTAACGAGGACAATAGTAAGACTGCAGACGATAATGGAGAAACTGCCCTGGGACGTTTGTAGGTAATTCTATTCGAGCCATTTCCTTCTGCGTAACAAACGAACCGGTATCAAAAGGAAGACCGTAGGAACGGCAAACAAAGGCTGACGGGAGACAGGTACCCCCCTTTTTTTTTAAATCGTTCAGCGCAGCGCAGGAATTTCCGCAAATTTTCCGCCCGACGTTGCCGTGATTTTTGTTTTCCCGGGGAAAATACACAAGGAGCGTCGCATCGAAGCGACGGAGAAAATAATTTCCGCCTTTCCCTTTCGATCTTCGCACCAACGAAAAATAAGTCGCAAAGCAAAAAAAATACGCTTAAGCTTTACACTCGTTTTCTGTTCGGTCCTTTTGCTGCGCTAACAATGAGTAAAGCGCGAAAAAGAATTCCTATTGTCGTTTCTTTGGCTGGTAGTAAAACACCATTCTGCGCTTGGTGCTATTATTATAGTCCACGACGTACAAACAGAGTAATGTAATTTGATTCAACCAGTGCTTTGCGTCCCTTTAATTCAAAGGAAAACATAAAGCAGCAAGCATATGGCATTTTATAATTTCTTCAGCCATTGTATGTCCTCACTGCTCTCTCATGTACGAACTACTTTTATACAGTATTTCGTTGTTTCAATCCAAGCACTCATGTCAGTGCAAACAGTTGTTAAAAAATACTACAAAGAAATTTAATACCTAACATAAATTAAGGAGAAATTAATATTCGACGAGAGAATGAATATTAGAAAATGAATCTTGGTCAATCGATCAATTTAATGAACGACATTACTGGTGTAAAAGCTTTAAAAGCTTACTGGTTTAAAAGGTACAAACAAAAATAACTTAAACTGTGTCAAATATTCTACAAGAACTATATATCTCGCAATAATTCCTATGCTACGCTTAAACGCCATTCATTAAAATCGATCAAAGAATTTGAGTAAAATCTTAATCTTGACGAATCCTCTCGTATTGTCAGTTGACATAAATGCTTCAAAATTCGTCTCAGGCTACCAAAGAACGTTACACGCGTTACAACAACAAGCGGCATTCGTGTAGGACGTTTGTAACTGTGTTACACGGAGCGTACATACGCGGCCTGCCGGCAGTTCTGGACTCGTAATTATTAATGTTCCTCTGCCACCCCCCCCCTTCCCCCGCCGCGCCTCTCTTCACCCCGACGCAGCCGGCTACAAACTGCTTACGGCGAGATAAAGGGAATTCACCCCGGCGAATTAGTTTCGGCAGGATTAATCGCATTGTGGGGATCGCGCCGGAAGGTTTCCCGCCCTGCCCGCCGGAAACGGGGAATTACCTATATCTCTTCTTCTCGCGCCTGCCTACCGATCTCCGGGGCAATCTCACGCCTACCAGAAAAGATGGCATTACGCCGGACATCACCCCCCTTCCCCCCTGGCCGTCCCAACTGCCCGACACTCGGCTGAAAACTATTAGATGAGGGAAGGAACGAAGACGAGGAAGTTAACGAACCTGTAACTTTCCGCGGAAACTGCCAAAAACCAAGGGCCAGAACTTCTCCGGGACGTCTTCCGTATTCACGTGGAAATTCGTTCCATAAAGCACGTTGTTTAACAATCAACGGGATTTTGTGATATCGCAAGTAAATGGTTACGGTTCAGTGGTGTGTAACAATGAAGGATGCATCGAAATACAGTTCTTTGACGATTCTTTTGTTCTTTTTTTTGCACAGAGATTATAATCACCGTCAATCTTTTCTGTATTTTTTTGCGAATTCATGGTTCATAGAAGGAGGAGTATCGAGTGGAGATACCGCCGATGGAAGATCCAGCGAGGATGAATTCTCAGTGAAAACGTTGGGTTTGTCGTGAGATTCAATTGATCCCGCAGGTTCGCGTGGTACTACGGCCGCGCGAGTAATTGGAAAGATTAAACGGCAGTCCCTGGGTGGTTTTTTCAATTAGAGAAAAATTTTCGTGAACAGAAAGAATGGGACGAACGACCGAGCAGCGCGGAGGGGGAGGGGCGGACTAATATGACATTCACCGGCTTAATTGCACCGCACGAGTGAAAAAAATGTCCGGCCGGGCCCAGTGACACCGGAATTCAGCACATTTTCCGGGCGGATATGCTCGAATCTGAGCGACAGCCTGATAATTACATGGCGCGACCAGGTAAAATCCCATTTCCGCACGACCGCTCGCGGGATAACGCGAGCGCCGGCTTCTTCGGCGGAACTGCCGAGTTCACCGTCATCTGCCCGGGAAATTGACACTCCCCGTCGTTAGACCGTAGTCGAAAACAGTCATAATCCTGTGGAAATTAATGCCTAAACGAAAGCAATAAGAAGTCAACACTGTCGCGAGAAGAGCGAGTAAATCCTGCATTAGTGAGTTGTTTTCTAAAAAAAATCTCGTTCATTTTATACACTTTCTTCATTGTACATAAACGTAAGAGTCCAACGTTCGCAACGTTTTATGCTTCCTTGTATTTATTATATTCATCTTTATTGAAGACATTGAAATGAATTTTCCCGAATTCCGTGCTGAATGATGCAAAAAGGATAAGAGGGGAAATTGCCGTCCAATTGACCGCCGTGGCGAATATGTAGGGGGGATACGTGTAAGGTTATAAAATGGTGGAAAAAAATTCGTAATGCTGAAAAGAGGGAAGCGCCAAGTGGGCGGATTAAGTGGGACTTCGTTAGGCGACGATGTTGTGATAATCGCCTCCCTCCGTTGGCAGTTTTGCCGCGGAGAGTTGCGGCACGGGGGGAGGGGGGGGGGCCTGCGCGAAATTGCCCGGCGGAAATTTCTCATGTGGACTATGGCCCCGGGAGAAAAACGAAGGAACACCGGCAACGCCGAATTGCACCGCCAGAAAAACCGTCGCCGGCCAACGACAACGGCCAAATGCAAGGCTACCCGTCCGGCCTGATGTTTAGTACCTTTGCGTTTTACCGCGCCTCGATGTCCCATCGACGCGAACTCCAACGAAGTTTGTTCCCCGTGCGGAAACGTAATGCAAGCACTATTTTCCCTCGCTTCGATATTTTTCCCCGGTACGTTGGACCGGTAGTTCGCCGATACGAGCCGTCAACGACCTGCCAAATAAATGGCCCCTCTGAAAATATTTACGTCCCTACGTACGACGTGACAAAGTTCGACGATGAATACGGATTTCGTATGCATGGTATAAAAAAAAAACGGATGAAACAAAATAATGCCTCTGAAGGTCTTGCTTTTATCGGGTAGAGGACATTTTAGTTTCGTTAAGAATGTTAATAGAATGCTTAACGGATTGTGCAGAAAATTGTTGGGATATAATATTCTAATGGAGATGGTACGTTTCGTTGATTTTCATTCCTCTGCGCCATTATTTTCAGTGCCTAAGCGACTTGTTCCTCGACTCGGACAGTTTAAAATCATATTTTAACGTTTTATTTCGTAGGCAGTTTTCTAAGGTGCGCGGCACTTATCGAACTCAGGCTTAACGTCTGTCCTGTCCCACTTTCTTCCACTTCTTTCCGCGGCCAACTGGAAATTTTCAGCGGGAAAAAGCTTTACCCTATTCACACGGCCGCATTGTGTTGGTAGAAAGCATCGACGTGTTCGCAATACCATTTCCAAAAGTATGCCAAATCGCACGGCATTTCTGACGTTATGAAATAAAGCAGGAAGAGCAGCGCGCAGGTATTCCGCCGGCATTTCACGCAGCACTTAAGTACCGCGAAATATACGTTTTCCGCTGCACTTACATTTTACGCGCCGTCGATGCGACTCGCTGGATTATTCAGATTCTCAGGATTGAATTTTTCTTGCGACAGCGAATATTTGCAAAACGTATATATTCAACCAGCACTGACCGGCACTGAACATTGATCGATTAATAAATAAATCCTATTCCTGGAGAACGTTTATTGATTTTCCCCGAGGAATACTTCTGGAGATTTAATAAATCAAAATTGCACAAAACTCCTGCTGAGTAACGACAAATTTGTTCGGTTCATAGCGCGTAACGATTTCACTAAATCCTTTAATAAGTCACCGAACGGAGGAATGAACGAACATCTTACGAATATACCAATATTGATTCAGCAAAAGAGTCATTCATTCTGTAAACGCAGCCGAATGTTCCGGAGTCGAATTTTGTTAATTCATCGGCTTGGTTTTTGATGAATGAACGATCCTCCAAAACCGCTGACCGTCATGGCGTCCAGTTGTTCCTTGGAAAAATTCACCTGGCTAGGCGGAACGTGCGAGGTCCGACAAGGTCATCGGACATCCGCTAACAGCCGCGTATCCGGCGATGCAATCGGGTTTCGATTAATCAGCACCCGCCGTACGAAAGTGCCGGCGAACATCGACATCGGGGGGGAGGGAGGGGGATGGTGGGGCGGTTAAAATATTCAAGCACGGGTGTAGAGAGCGCGAGTAAACACAGCGAGCTCACGTGTTTCAACGCGGATATACCGTCCTCCCGGAAAAGCTAATTTATCGCCTGGCCGAAAAGCCGGCGAGGACGAACCCCGCGAAAATGTACCTAGCCCTGTGCAATCGCCCTGTCTCCCCCTCCCTCCACCCGTGCCTCTGCCCGCCCTTGGAGCAATTCTCCACGCGGCCGGCCACCGCAGGGAAGTTAATAATTACGCGCCTGGCCGATCGTACAATCCGCTTGTACCGAGGGTGCGAGGACAAATTCGCGCACGGCTCTTCCAGCCCGTAATTACCGTGATCAACGGCGACCTTCCTTCTGTCTCGCTTTAACGCATGCCTTAACCCTGTCTCACGGTTCGCGTAACAGTACGCATTGCACGGCCTTGTCCCCCCCACCCTCCCGGAGAACCGCTGCAATCACGGTCTATCGATTGTCTTTCACTTATTTCACCGAAACTTTACGCGTCTCTCGGTTTTACGAAGATGAACTGATGCAAGGTAGTAAGTAAACAAGATTGAAACCAATAGGAGTGAAGTATGTGTCCATTTTGTGAGGTGGAAAACCGTGGAAATAAGAAAATGTTTATAGTAATGTTTGTAGTAATGAATGGAATCGTATGATGCGGTGTTCTCGTTATTACAAGAGTAAATGGTGTATTAAACATCACACGTGCGGTGACTGCGGGGGAATGACGTGCATAAACATTGAAACCATTTATACAATGTCCAGCGAACTTAATCGACCACATTTAGCGAATAACGTAATAACCCAAACATTATGTGACAAACCTATGACGTTTAAATGTGCATTCACTTAATCGTCATCCCTCGAATAAATACGTAATTAACTGCTCAAAACGGACATTAAAACGATACCGCAAAGCGGAACGCAGAGAAAAACCGTCAATAAATCAACTCATTGGCGGAACTTAACTGGATTTGCCGGGAACTTTGATACCGCGAGATTACGGTGAAACGTATTCATCGAAATCGCTTGGCCAGGTTCCAGCGGTAAATTCCCGTGCGATCGTCGAAACCGTAGTCCCCTGGACTTTCGTTTCCCTTTCGACGAGGAGGAACGACGTCGCCGCGGGGATTCCGCGTAAGACGGGCAATGCACGTCAAAGCGAGCGTGAATTCGTGCGGGAACAACGAGACAGGCGATTACCGCGAGAAGAGGGGCGGAGGGGAGGAGGGCAGACATTAAGACGAAGTACACCGTGCGACTTATCATGCCATTTGCACATATAACTCGGCCGGTTCGGTATCATTCTTATCCGGCGGTGCGGAGATATGCAAATTCCGTTCCCGGCCTGAAATCCGCACTGGAGAGTTCCGCCGACGAAGACGAGCGCGTGCGGTTCCGCCGTTAATGCCGGCTTCACCGCCGAAACTTCCGCGGCGCGCTTGCCACCAGGAATTTTCTCAGCTCGAGAAGGCCGACACTACGGAAAAATGCTGACGAGCGGGAAAGCAGATCCCCCGTCTTCTTCGCATCGAGGAGGGGTAAGGGGGGAATGAAATAACGCCGGCGATGACAAATTTTTTTTGTAAAACGAGTCCAAGAGACCCTCGTCGAACGGTTCGATGAAAATATTTGTCCGCCTGGCACAAACGCTCGGGCATTACAGATAGAAATGATTTTGACAAAATAAAAGATTTCTAGCGTTCGTACGGTTTATTCCCGCTGTGCAATTAGGTCCGTGCGTACAGGAATTCTGCAAATAATTCTGTGCCTGCGGTGTACACTGATGAAAGCCGTCTTGCCTTAAACCATCAGGGATAAAAAGGGAAATGAATCGAGATAATTTTTTCTATAATTTCCTGCCATTTTTCTCTTGGCTTTTTATCGAAGGAAAACGATAAAACCTGATCATGCCTCAAACAACAAGAATAAATCCAACGAAGAAATCCTTTTCCACAACTCTCGGTCATTTTCATTCGCGAAATGCATGACACTTTGTCCGACAGTTTTGCTCCCACGCCACTGAGACTCCTTTCCTACGCGAATCCATTTTTCCCTTTGCCTTTCCTTTTCGTACATTTTGTATCGTTTCTTTTCGCGTGAATATCATCGCGATCGTCTCTGCGAACTATTCTTCCCGGGTCCCTGCGGTACGAGTAATTCTAGAGCGTGGACGACGGGCTGAGGAGGAGGATGAGGAGGAGAAGGAGGGGAGGGGGGATGCGTTCATCGCACTCGGCAGCGGCCGGTAATAAAATCTGAAACAATAACGTCGTTTCGCCGCCTCGGGCGAAGCTCAAGAATCGCTCGGCCACGTAGTCCGGCGCTGCAGGGACTGAGGGTGTCGTTGGCAACGTCTTCATCCCTTTCCGCCTGTTCCCAAGGGAACCGAGCCGGAAGTCCGAGCACGAAGTGCACTTCCTTGTAGAACAGCGACGCCGTGACGGAGTTAAAAAAGGAGATATAAGAGGGTCACTGCGGCGACAGGTTGGACCGTAACCCCCATGGGTAAGTACTCCTACGTAGGCGATCTTTCGAGACGTTCCACGGAGCCCGGAGAAGAGCTATTACACAATCCAAAAGCCCGTGAAAAGAGCTAAGAGTGTCAAATGGCCCGCGGTCCTCGGAACCTACCTCAAGGAATGCATATAAGCTTGGAATGTATTAACTCCTTTGCTCACACAGCGGGAACCAACTATTACAATAACCCAAATTTCCGGCTAAAATAATGCTAAGAAAGATTTCGAATTCACCTTAAACCTTGACAAATCTTCAGCTATAATATTGAATCAAGAGAAATTTCAAGTTAGCCTTGAAGCTTGAATTTGTAGAAGTGTCGAGTGGATGAAAAGTACTCAATTGATGTCGAAAAGTTGTTGAATTCGAGAGAAAAGAGAAGACAATAGAAAGCGTGCGTTGCGTGGGTTAAAAGAATTCTTTCGATCGATGAGAGTTTTATGGAATTTATCGTGCTGGATATCTGGAATAGCGTGGAATAACCGTGGATATACATCTGTCAAGGGACCGGCCATTAAGGCAGCATAATATTGAGCTCCTTGTAGTTGTAGAAAATTATTAGAAGTTATCGCGTCGATGAATGTTGCCCTTGAGACGCGGAATAGCATGCTGTCACAACTTGCTTCGTCTTGGAATTAATTTCCTGTATCCCAGCCTCATGTTTTACGAGTACTACCATTGAAAGGAATCGCACGACACGAGAAATTATTTACGTAAGATAATTGCAGATCAAGAGGAAAATTGTCAAAGTGAGCAACGAATCAGTGAACAGTGAATATCAATTGCTCCAATTTCCTGTTTCGTTTCACGATAATGAAAAATATGACAATGTCGTGTGAAAGAATTACACGAGTAATATTGTAATTTAATGTAATAAGTAGATAATACGTTCTGATTTTATTTATTGATCTGCAATGGAAATATGAAGGATTATAACTGCAATGGTATACGTAATCTAACGATTGCTGTCGATAATCTCGGCCAACTACGCCCACCATTCTTCGAAATTGAAGGTAATAATCCTTTTAGCGTGCCGTAATTACCGTGAGAAACCTGACTAAGGACTACTGCCGAGCGGTATTCGAGTTTTCACGATTGCTTCGCCTTCGTCAAAGCCAATCTTCAACAGTGTCACGCGATTTCATTATCGGAACGGAGGATTACCGCCAAGCTATAAGAAAATCCGTAACTTTCAAAAGAAGAATATTATCGGCGCGTCAATGAAAGAAACATAATTCCGCTGCTAGATAAGATATTCTTAATCCTTCTCTCATAATGTCAATATCGTTGTAACAACACAATCTTGAGAAAATTTGTAGTTCAATGGAAAATGATTATGTACTAAACGATTATGTATCACATGATTATGACATAGTAAGCTCTGAAGAATAAGAAGAAATAATTAGAAACAAGTTTATGTAAGAAGAATAAGACGGTACTGAGAGATTGCGCGTTTACGTAAGGAAAATAGTCAAGAACAAATGTAATATGAATGGGAAATTACTGGTTCCACGATAAAAGTGTTGATAAGGTGAAACTGATAAATTATGTGAATACCATTGAATTGAGATTTACTGTACTGTAATTAACTGCAATTAGTAAGCTCATAGTATTAAAGTGATAATGGAATTATAGCAAAATTTACATCCCTGCATGGTGATATTTTTCGTAATAAATTGAAGTAAATAGATATACTTCCTTGGAAAATTTTAATTATTCCGACGCAACAAGCAATTGGAAACCTGTTCTCTGCCGACTGCGATGGGTTTGGTATTTGGATTTCTCCGAATCGTTTTTTACGTGGTTTCAAATTAGAAAACCATCGAGCCAGGAAGTTCGAAGCCATCGAGACGTGCGGAGTCATCCGATGAAAACACAAACTCTTAACCGACATTGACAAATTTCCTCCGAGATGCCAGTGAAACGGGGAAAACGGCCAAGGAACGGGACGAGCGGTATTGTCATTTATTATTACGCACAAACGTGGGCAGCGTTCGTAGGTGGCTTTGTAACGACAAAGGGGAAATGGCGTGCCGTTATTTTCCCGTGCTCTTATATCTCCTCGACGGGCCAAAGAAAGTGATAAAACTGCCCGATTAAAAGCAACATCGGGCGGCTCCAGCGTATATCTGCAGCGACACTCGACGCAACATTTTTCCCATTTGCCGATGCAAATTTAGATACACCCGCCTGTCGTACGAGCGCCTTTTAATTCTCGCTCGGGAATTACCCCCCTCGTTTATCTAACCAACGTCGAGATAAGACGACGAATTCATAAGATGAATAGGAGAACATACCACGACCCCAAATCCCTTATTCCTATCTAAATATCACTTAAGATTTCTCATTCCCAACATTCCAGATATACACGTTACACGTAACGCATGCGCGCAATATTTATCATAATTAAGAATTTCCTAGCACTAATTCCCTTAGAAATGGAAATGTCATTGGACAAGGCAGCGTGCTGTAAAAATCCTCGAGGTTTTCTTCATTGCTTTTTCCCTCTTAAACAGCGCTTTCTTATTAACCCGCTGTAGCAATCTCGCACAAGTACGTAATTCCAAAAAAATCCGGTATCCAGAAGCAATTACCCCGGTAATTTTTAGCGGAGTAGACGAAGCGAAGGTATTAAGGTAGACGAGGGATCAAGAGTCATGGGTGCGAAAGAAAGAGGACCAAAAAGCTCGGTTACGAGCGGTTTTACGGCATTTTAAAGGCCGCCGCCAGGGCGGAAGCACTCCTTCACTCGCCACGCGAGTCTATAGCGAATGCCCGGCACGATGATAAGAGAGCAGAAATGGCCAGCCTAGATTTCCCCCATAAATTAGTCAGTACCGCTTCTTTCCCCGCAGGCTTAATACTTCGAAATTTGATTTTCGATACGGGCTAATGCGAAAGACTTTAAACGCCAATACTTGGTCTACAAGAGTAGAAATGCGATTTTTGATTAATAATAATATGACAGGAAATAATGAATTAACATTTACTTGGAAAACTAGTCCTCCCTATATTTCCCTCATAAATTAGTCAATATCGCTTCTTTCCCCGCAGGCTTAATACTTTGAAATTTGATTTTCGATACGGGCTAAGGTGGAAGATTTTAAACGCCAATACGTGGTTTACAAGAGTAGAAATGCAATTTTTGATTAATAATAAAATGACAGGAAATAATGAATTAACATTTACTTGGAAAGTTAGTCCTTCCCAGATTTTCTCCATAAATCCTCAATACAATCCTCGTAAAACCAATCCATTTAATATGCACATTAATTATAAATTAAACTCTAATTTTATACCATTCCTATCGTGTCGTGATATTGTACATTTGAAACTACATTATACATACAGTACAATTCCTTTTCTATTATGAAATGACATTTCATCATTAGGTATTGATAGTTACATTCTGACTCGAAGTCCTCCATTAATTTCCCATGTGTAAGATGAGGATTTCGTGAAACTCAATAAGGATATTACGAGATTCTAGGTATACATCTTCCCCTGAGAGGTTTGAGCTGAGCGATCTAACGAACGACTGCAACGTGATTCTTTACTCTGAATTCCATGTGAATTTCGTCATAGTACTTCCCAGATGCTCTGCCTTATCTGACAGAGATTCATCGCCGCGCGTTTCTAGGTCAACAATATTTTCTAACCACAATTCATAAGTGCATCGACTGACATGATTAATCAAGCACATGTTCGTAAAATAGAAACAAAAGAAATAACCTGTTCCTCGTGTCTTCTTCACTCAGAGACGAAGTTTATCACGGAAAATACGAATCTAGGGAGGAATTTTCTAAAAACTTGGTTCTCAGTGGGGAATGAATGTTGCATGGATGTAGAAAAGTTTCATCGATTCCGCTGGTTCTTCGACGCATTCGCGGGGCTCGTGCGGACCATGATTTACGATATTCTAAGTGCAGCGGAAAACGCACAGGGCGTACGCTCTTCCGAGGCCTTTCAGCATCGTTGACATTCGATGAACAGGGAAACGTCACCTTGAGGCATCGTCCCGCGGTCCGACGTTTTCTCATTTCTTCGCATAAGTTTGTATTCCCGTTCGGCGATACCCCGGTACCCTTTTCACGCTGTACAAAGAAAGATTTCCATTCGATACAAGAGCTGCATCAGCCGGAAAATCGGAGAATGCACGCCGAACGGAAATAGGAAGTTGTAAGAACGCGTCAATATTCTGCGGAAAAGATCAATGATACAAAAAGAAAAAGGAAGATCGACAGAATATTTAACGGGAATAACGTAAACTCGGGGGAATTTATTTCCCACTGAGAGAAACTTTTCGTTAAAGCAGCGGTCCCTGTGCGAGTTAGATTTTCGCAGTTGAGCCTCGTGTTGGCGTTTAATTAAAAATTAAACATCGCGCCCGATCACGTCGGCATTGCTGCGTGTTTGATCGGCAGATAAGTATTTGCACGACCCGTGAATTCACTCAATCGCAGAGGATTCGGCAAATCGGTTTTTCACTGCGCCACGCGGTTCTATCTCTCGCGCGCGTGTCCTCGAGAAATACGATCAGCCCAGGGGATGGAGTTGCAAAGGAACCGGCAAAAGGGGACGAAGAAAGAGACGAAATCGGGATAGGTAAACTTCCCTCTCGCAAGACGTACGTCATGTTAAAAACCGAAACTGATAATATCAACACGACATCAACAAATTCCATTCCTGAAACGTGTAATTCATACTGCAGTCTTGTTTTTACCAATCGCTTTTCGTTAATTTATTTTCTCTTGCTTATCGACGAAACGGTGCGTTTCAAAGTTTAACGAATTTCCTGCGCCGTGACCTAAAGGATTATTGATTTACTGAATAATAAAGGTGGTAGATGTAATTTTAACAAAAATTATGGCACAGTGTCGGCATGTCTACGCAAGAGAAATAATGCAAATTAAGAGGAATAAGTAAGCGGATGGAGAAGTAAAAGCAGCACAAGAACTTCCATCCGATCATGAATTATGGGGCTTACCTTATTTTATCCCTCGTTTCCGCAGTTCCATAATGACTCTCGGCGAAAATGAATAATCAGCGCAATGAATGGTTGGTGCGGGTTAGGAAGGAATGTTCGAAACTTTGCTAAAAATTTACCTTCCACGAATCTAACTGCAATCATCTTCTAGCGCAGTGATTAACCATTGCACTATAAACTTCCTTCTAAATTCCCGACAACTGTGCGTTGCATATTTCGACGCAACAACTAATTATAACAATAAATTACCGGGGAGTAAGGAGATTTTGCGATATTTAGGATCATACCATTAGCGGAAAACCCTCATTGTTTCTAACAATCCAAGTAATTACCGGCAGGAACTATGTTTCGACGTATTACGGGGATACCGTTGGATATTAAACGAGATTTCAAAGAGAATGAAGGGAATGTAGAATGTCTACATTAGCCTCCCTCGTGCAGTTATGTCTCAGGGTTATTGCTATTACCGTTCTCCCTTCTGCTGGGTTTAACGTCCCACCATAACGAGCCCGGGCATTTATTTACGATTTCACGGCGACAGTCTAGGAAAGTAATCCTGCTTCCCGGCCGTGTTTGCCGTGCACTCTACGGGCACGGTGTATCTTTTAGCCGAGAAGCAGACCTTGAATCCTTGAACGTCAGTTAGCACTTGCGTAACAGGCGTCTTCCGCCGACGAGGCTGGCCTTGCTCCGCGGAAATTCTGCCCTCTCGTCGACATACGCGCTGCATAAACGGTACACACGAGTCACGGGGGAATCGATCGACCAGACGAACAGACGTAACGCGTTACGCCAAAGAAGCCGGTAAACGGTGCGTGGGTTTCCGAACTTACGTCATCGGGGACCCAACGACGATCGTCAGAGCATCGGGAAGAAAGGTCAAGGAATCTTGGAGAAGATGTTCTTTCATGCTCAAACCAGAACGAACCAGAAAATATCTGACGGTAAAAATGCAAAGGAATCTCTTCTTACATTTACGGCTAATATTTTTTCTGCAAAACCGAGACGGCCCTTGCACCGGAATACCGATAAATCTTAATGTTTATGGATTCAATGGCCACGAACAAAAAGTGTAATAGAATAAACTTTCGCGGCTGTAGCTTTGCCGGAGCTATTTTTTCTTGTCGCCCTGACTTACCGGGGTAACGGACGAACAAAGTTTAACCGAAGAATCGTAAGAACGACGAAGATAAGTTCGTCTCCGGGGGCTGACGTTCGAGATCGTCTTGGGTAATAGAGTTGCAAATCGAAGCAGGGTCGGCCAAGAAAAACGAGCAGGCCCTAAAGACCCATGCAAGAAGATGAGGTAAAAGTTTCTACTTTGCATACGGTTACCTACTCTTACCGCCACTTTTTCAAACCGATGGTGTCTATTACACTTATCTACTGACTGAACCCACATTTCCAACTTACAGCGATTCGTCGCCTGTCTCGACACCGTACGGCTACGATAATTAATCGCAAAAGCCATGCGAAAAGTTCAAATACGATTTGTCACCTCGCAGATGGTTAACTATTTTTATCGCAGATCTCTCTTATTTTTCTATCCTTATTTTGTGTGCATTTAGAGCATTTCTAGTTAAACAGAATTTCATTCATAACGAAACTACAAAGTACTACACATCGATGACATTTTTATGGCAGATGCACGAAAAGGAATTAAACGGTATTTTGTTAATTTGGACGGAACAAATGGCAGGTCATCATTTACGTGTAGTCAGTAAAATTAAAGATAACCTTCAGATAGCGCGCAATCATGCTTGTATTACCGAATGAAAGAGATAATCCGCTTTTATTATGGTACCCAGAAACTGGGTGTTATTTCGTTTAATTAGCACGGGCTGATACATTACATAAGAGGACAGAAACGTAGCGAACGAGGTAAATTTCACGTATTACCAATTACACTAACGTATTAATTAAACCGTTAATCAGATGAAATTACATAAAACGAAATCCGTCAAAGGATTTCCGTTTTACCGACGGAAATGGCGGAGTTAATAAATTGATAGAAAAAAAGAATTGCCATTCTGGTTTGCGCGAAGCAATTACATTTACGGAGATCAGGCTCCCGTGACTAACGATAGGTCTCCGACAATTTTCAGTTGAGTAAACTTGTCGATTTCACAGCCTTCGGACATCCCGGAGGAATAATTAAAGTTGTTGTTACCGGCTGATATTTCCTACGTAATAGAGAACCGGCTATAATGAATACATTGCGCGCTGGACGATCTCGCAGATCGAATGTCATCGGTTAGATATTAGCCCGATTCTAGTAATTCCGTATACTGCGAGTGGTGAAGCAATTAATTAACCTCAGAGCGAGATAGCATCTTCGGGCTGCAGCTAATAGCCTAACCCTGACTTCGAGTCTATCGAACAAAGAAAAACAGATTACCCTCCATAGTCCCAAACTAATTGCAATGAAGTACTAATTGGTATTGACTAATTGCCACAATTACTTTACCAGCTTTAGCCCGAACATTATCGAAACTTGTACGTTTGCCCCCGAGAAGCCAAATCAGACCATTCAAGTTAAACTCCAGTTTAACAGGGCTAATAACATTTCTGATAAAGCCTGCGCGTCACTCATATCGCGCACAGCGGCCAAAAAAAAAAGTTACTCGTGCGTCAGTGCTGTTCAACACAGGCAGATGGCGAAATGAAAAAAAAAAAAAAGGTTTTGTGAGAAATGAAAGAGAAATTTATTTAGAGTTTATTAACCAATCATTTAATTTAGCGCCAAGAAAATTCATCACGATTGCGCGGAACAATTCTAACAGAAATATATCTTGGAGTTGTATTTCTTTGCGGTAAAACGTAATTTCGTGTGGGAAGAGAACGTGAAATCCGTTCAGTGTTTAGTAATCTGTTGGAAAGATTCACTGCAATTTCGTGGAAGGATTCTAAGAGAAATACATGTGGAAGGTACGTTTCCCGGTGGTGGACAGTCTTCGTTATTTCGAGGACCATCTAAAGCGCTATCGCAAGGCTTAAATCTCGTGGACGACGGTATCGAGAGCGGATTCATTAACAATCCCCGGCGTGCGCTGGTTCGCCGGGGATTTTGTTTTTTCCTTACGAGCAAACTGTACTATCAATCAAGTCGAAACGAAGACCGCCCGTCGGATATATCCGGGTAACCGTGCCAGATGGTGGTCTGTGAATCATCCGCTGGTGTACCGAACGTCCTACTGATAAATGTGCATTTTCAGCACCATCCTGCGCACTCGCGGAAAACCCGGGGAGATTAATTCATGACGGTGATGAACCGTGCCACGAGTACTTTTAACACTCGCAAACGACAGTGAACTGAGAATCTCAGCGAACGATTCTCTCCCGTGGAATTATCTGCGGATAAATGAAAACCTATAACCTCTAACCACATACCGAAGGTAAAAGCGACTTGAACAAAGGAAAAGATTAGTCAAAGTGCTGTTAACATGTAATTCATGACGATGATAAATTGTCCTACTGTTAATCTGAAAAATAATTCTCTCGCCGAATCCTCTGATCGAAATATCTTGGGAAAAAAATCAGACTCACGAACCCTGTCTAGGATTTCATAGATAAGAATGAGATAAATCTAAACCTTTACTAAAGTAAAATCGTGTAACTGATCGGTCTGTCCTGATGCGATATTCCTGTAATTTACGATTAGATTTTAATGTCCTGCCTACGGGGAAGAGTACTGTGAAAGTGGACAATACATTTGTACGAACTCGATTGTTCGTCTGCCTGTCGACCTCGGTGAGAGCAGCCCGACGTGCAACGCTTCCGCGTTAATGAAATGCAACTTCCGGCAGGGGGCCCGAAAATGCTGCGACCGCTGAGCGAAACGCGCGTACACCGATATGTACAGACGATAGGGAGAATCCCGGCGGTGCGACAACCCGTGTAAAGTGGGTCGTGCTCTCTCGACGGACACTCGTTATCTCCGCCGTGAATCCGTATCGCGGTCCAACGCGCCCGCGTCTCTCTGTGGGTACACGTCCGACGACGAGAACGAACGAGCCCGTATTAATCTCATCGTACGTCCGTCACAGTAATCGAGACCACGTAGCGAGACTCGACGAAAGAAAAAAGGAGCACGGTGAAACTTGGCTCCACCCCCCCGAGCTCATTTACAGCCCATTTTGGCCCTATTTATTTTCAGCGGGAGTAACGTCTAAGATCCTATCCAATTGGTAATTTGACAAACAAGTACGTAACGATCACAACTTGTGTCAATCACGAAGGGTTAAGGTATTTTTATCAGCGATTTTTTGTATTCTCGTGTCACGCGGATAGGAGTATCAAGTGAAAGGAAATCTGTAAGAGGGGATATAATTTTTCGATTAAGTTTCATTATATCAGGGCGATGTACATGCCTCAATTATTTCCTGATGAAACGAACGAGCCCGTATTAATCCCATCGTCTGTCCGTCCACGGTAACCGAGATCACGTTGCGATCCCGCTCGTCCGAGAAAATGGAGGAGAAAAGGGACAAAAAAAAGGGGAAACGTAGAAACGCTCTTTCCGCGTTCACTTGTAGCAGATTTCGTTCTATTTACTTTCAGATGAAATGGTACCCGATTTAATGTCAATACCAGGGGGAATGTTAAAGCATTTACTGAAATATTCTGATACGAACAATGATTGATAGTACTTAAATTCTGTGCGTGTCCCAAGTCAGCATTGCGTCAGCATTCTTGATGTTGCCAGCCAATTACGGCCTAGCATGGATACAATTATTACCCATCGCGCTGTGCTACGTCATGATATTAAGATAAATTCAAAGCAGGGCGTAAAATTGAGACAAACTGCCGGGGAAATATTATATGAAGCCGGTGAAGCTCGTGAACCGAGATTTAAGGCCACAAATTAGGATAAAGTTCAATAAATTAACCGGCAAATTAACGTAAAAGCCACCGAGCACTTGGGAAGAGCTCCTTATGATTTTCTTAAGATTCCTTCGACACGAGGCTTAAGCAAATATTCTGCGATAAATTTTCAGAGACCGCCCGACTTTTCCCAACCGGCACAACGGTTAATCGAACGTGCCTTTTGTTAAAATAACCGGCCCTTGATAGCCGTGACGCGAGGTACATAGAGGCGCGCAAATTGGTCCGACCACATCGGACGTGTTTCGGCAAGTGGAACGACCAACGGACAGAAAGTCCGACGACCGAGGGGGGAGGCCAAGGGGGAAGGGGAAGGGGGTGTGGGTTGGCCAAATTGCCGGCTCAGGTTTATCAGTAAATTAGCATTTTGCCAGGTGTTATCGGTAAATTCGGCGGGCCGATCGCGAACGACTGTCCAATTAGCGGTGCTACCAAAAATGGTCAGCGCTTGATTAGTCGGCCACAACGGGTACGAAACGAGGGAGGAAGAAAGACGGGGGTGGAGGAGGAGGGGGGTATCATTACGGACGAGCCGAGCATTCGACCGGTCGTGCGGAATAACGTGCGATTTGTTATTTAAATTTAATCGTTTGATAATAGAGCCCGGACCGGCGGTTGCCCGCCGCGGGCAAAAATAAGAGAATGAGAGAAGGAGAGAGAAGACGGTCGGAGGTTAGATGTTCGATAGGAAAGGCTACGCGAAATCCACGCTGATTGCTATCGTCAACACGGAATGATTTGCGAGCAATAATTGACGAGCACGGGTTCCTCCCGAGAGCGACTTGTTATTACAATCGTGAACCTCTGAATTATTACGGCTAATTAGGTACACGCATGAGGAATATCTTTTTACAAGCCATAAAAGTGCTGACAAAACAAAGGAGGAAGACAAAGAGTAGGAAGTGCATAGCAAGCGAAATAAAATGAAAACACAAAATATTCTTGACGATGTAGAAAACAGGAATTGAACAGCTATTCTGTAGATTCATATGGGACTTTTTAATGATATAAAATATAGGAATTTTCTTTTAAATTCTCACGATCTGTTGCTGAGAATATTCTCTTCTCGGTGTACAGCATTAAAAGAGATAAATTTCGACAACGGATGAAAACACACATGACTGGTAAATGGTTCTCTTAGAAATTGATTCTTGGTTTGTAGACCTAAGTGTATCAACTCCTCTGGATTTCTCCAGTGAGAATAAGAATCTTCCGTGTGCGGGGAACCGGGCAAACTATCCGTTTCGCATCTATCTCCGGGCCCGTATTGCCGCGAGATTTACTCGTGCTACATAAATAAAAGGTAAACGCCCGGAGGAAGGGTCGGATTGTGCGACTTAATTGAAAGACCCCGGCGTCAACGTCAGGAACGTGTCTGGCCGCTCACCTACGGCCGATCTATGCCGAGCAATTGGAAAGAGGGAAAAACCCTGCCCCTCGTAAATTCCGTCTGTTCGCTCGCGTCGCTAAGCACGATTATCCCCGCACCGCACACGACTCACGCACGCACAGACACACACTTCTCCGGGGAACGTATTTTCAGGGAAGAAGAGAGGAGAAAACGGTAGGAGGGTTGCGAGGGGGGGGGGAGGATTGTCTCTTCCTGTTGGTCGCGAGGAGATCGTGACGTAGGTGGACCGCTGCCAGGAACGTCTCATCGCCCCAACAACGAGTCCCTCGAAAACTCAATGATCCAAGGACCCTGCCAAAGCGCCGCTTCCAACTTATCAATTTCCAAAAGGACGTATAAAGATCGAAACGGGCCGACCGAAGTTCAACGAATCACCCTGCGATCCCGCTTCCGGACGATCGGATTCTCAAATATCTCGCCTAAACCCTCTTCCGTAAACAGTGCTTTCATCTGCTCCGCTCGGAAACGTGAGGTAAGTTTCGGGCGAAAAATCACGCTGGACTTCCGGGGGCAATCGATTCCAAAGGGTTCGGTTTTCTTCACATTTTCGATGATTAAGCGTCTGCTTTTTCTTTCGTGAGTCTGCGATAAATAGTGCACGGATAATGGTGTATAATCTTACGTAACAGATGCGAAGGACTGACGACAGTGTTTACTCGGAAATACGTCTCACCTGAAACAGAAAGATAACACCGAAATTAATAACCAGTGGCGCTTGCGGCCGGCTATTATCGCCGGATTTACGAATAATTCTCTATCGATTAACGCGAGTTATCGACCTCATAATCGCCCCGTTAATCTCCCGCAGGCTGTAAGGGATTCAACACTAACACCACCTATATTTTTAACTTTCCACGGAATACAGCACACAATACACAGACACATAAATAGCTTCATTCCGTAACCACCAATACAAATAAAACAAATTTTATGAATTTATTTCACGAATTCTTGTCATAAAATTAGAATCAATTAGCCCTAAATTCTTAATATTCTAAGATTATTATCCAGCGGTGAAATTCTTATATTCCACCGTCACATTTTAATAAATAATAAATTATTCCTGAGTTCTTAGCATTATAAGTTTATTTTCCAGCGGTAAACTTTTTATATTGTATCGTGATAATGCGGTAGCAGTGTGTGCCATTATCCTCGCGAAGAGATCAAACATTTATCGTAGTGACTGGTAGACGAGCGGAATGTCACAAGTCAGTTAGGCATTTTAGTATGATCAGGAAGTTTGCGTATCTCATCAACGTCAACCTTGTTATCCCGGGCAAGCAGACCATTCAGGCAGCCACAGCATTTCTGCATGTTCTAAACGTTCACAACATCGACGAGCAATGCCGTGCCGCAAAGACCGGCAATTACAGTCGTCAGTCAACTAGGTACCTATTAATATCGGAATTTGGCGACAGTGAACTGCACAGAGCGAAGGAACCACTGCCTCCCAGAGGTCCAATAACGACCATTCCAACAGTATCGCCAACTATTCCTGTTTCAATGGATTAGCGACCTACTGCAAATAAACGCTTCACTATGCGCAGTAGTTCACTGACTTTTCCAGTGGGTCCAGATAAAAAAATATTGAACAATAAAGAATTATATCAAAAAGGGAGAAGATATTTTTTTAACGGTTTTTCGTAAAGGAACTAAGTTGTGGAATATTAGTGTATATTAAAAGGTGGCAGAGTAAATAAAAAATTATCGAATTTGATTATTTAGGTATTTCGTTAAGGTGATCTTAATGGTATGTTAAAAGTACTGTATTAAAGATTTCATAATTTTCTCACAGAAGCAACTTCGATCTGTCGAGTAGTGTAAACTTCTTAGAAAAAGTAGAGTAGATTGTGGCGGAAGTAAATGGAAAATTGAAAACGGAAAGCCGAGTAGCAAGCGTGTGAATAAGGCCGTAAAGATTTCTCGTGTCGGGTTAACGAACCGAAATTATGTATAGGAAAATCGCGAGGACTATTCCGATAACGACCGTCAAACGAGATTCTGGAATTTCCGCTCGAAAGGAAACTGTCTTCTTTCACCAGGTACGAATCGTACTTTCACACGGTAAGCGTAATATTGACTGACCAACTAAGAACCTATCAGAATTAGACATTTCGTCTTCACCGTGTGCATATTTAATGAGCACAACGTATAAATTGATCCACTAATATTATCTCCGACGAATTTCCATTCTCGCATACCTTTCACATACCGCGATTGGGTACGAAAGTTAAGGAGTAAGTTCTCAGTTTCATTCGAAACACGCGGATAATTTAACTGTGCAAGTAAAATCCGTCGTATCACGGCATTCACGGTGCACAGTGGTATTTCCTCCTTGGTGTAATTTTATCGTGCAATTTTTCAGCCGATGGGTCTTCTCATTGCCCGTATTAAATGGGACAAAGCCGATGATGTAAATCTTTCAACTGTCCGGCGAGTGACATAAGGGTCAAAGAAAGACGAAGAGAGTGGCTGTACGGCTGCGAGCAATTGTCCGCTATCAAAGGCCCTCGACAAAAATACTCCTGACGGATGAGCGAACGCGGAAAGCTCGAGATAATAAAAGATCCGAGTAATAAGCGCCGGCAACCGTCAAGGGTATTTCCGATTCCGGGCGAAAAATTTTCAACAAAAGGGCGCTTTAAATGCGCGCGCGCGCGCGCGCTCCTTTGTTAAGGCAAGCTTGCATTAAAATACTGCATCGCCGGGGAGAATGGATTTCTTTGTTTAGTCAGTATTAATAAGCACCTAACGCTTGTTACTGTACCGCGCGGCTTCGGTGGTTGAATTAATACAACGAGAACAAAGCTCTAATCTAAACCGCATTAAACGATTACGATTTTACGGTTTACCACGGAATTTCCTCGAGACATAGTTTCAACTGTAATCATTGAAGTTCACGTTACGATAATTACTCGTACTGCTCCGGTGAAAAATTTTCCTACAAATGATGCTACTGATTTAACTTGCTGTTTTAACTACAATTTTCTGAAAATTGCTATGCATTAAATTCCAATTACCGTCATTATTAGCCACTTATTGCTCCAATGTAAACGACGTTAAATGATCACCAGTTTTACGTTTCACCATTAAATTTCGTCTGGGCATAATTTTGATCGTAATCACAAGAATTTTCCGACGGACCGTATACTATTAATTACTTGCTACTTTAATTAAGATGTTTGTAAAATCGCTATGCATCAAATTCAAATTACCGTCGTACATCAGGGGTGTCAACAGCAGATTGCTCCGCAAGCCGTAAGTCTTGATTCATCGCTTCGATTACGTTAAATTACGTAGTCCGCTAAGGTTCGCTGGTTTTTCGGGCTCGCGTAGCATCGGCAAAGCGACAGTCAGTAACGCGTAGCTACTCATAGGGAACACATTAATGATAAACGAGTACACGCGCTTGATGCATATCCTCGACCAACGCTATACATTCTTCGACTGTCTGCGTGCACGATGCGCTATCGCGTATGTACATTATTACCGGCAGATTCGATATGTGCGATCGTAAGCATGCCGTATGGCGATCGCATAAATCGCCAAACCGAACGGTCTCTATGTGTCCCGTTTGCCAACGTCACAGGAAACGCGATCAGCGTTCAAATACGGCAATGCACTTTTGCAAATACACGCCTACCGCGGTAACGGCTTCTCGTGCTCGACTGTGTGCCCGAAAATTAATACACCGCACCATGGCCAAGTGTCATATTTGACCTGCTCTGCCTCAGAACGTAACCACCAAAGCATCTGGTAGTCCAAAGTTCGCTTAAACCGCTGCAATTTCCTCGAATATTCAAACATAGCACTGATCATAGGATTCACGAATTCGTCGCGCTTTTACGGAGATGAAATGGTCAGTCTGGTTTGTAAAGATATTCCACTCAATCATACTCTTTTTGTACAGTAAATGCAAAGCTTACTCGAACAGGAATTTCTAATTAAATAACTTGCTTGAAGATTCGACTAACATAGCACTTGACAATTGATTACTCTGCATATGTAATAGATATACACTTAATCAAACCCCGAATCGTATAATTGTGAAGAGACAAGATAATAAGGAGCAAGACAAAAGTGTGCACATACTATTCATTAAAGCGATGTATCGAGCAGCGAATGCATCCACCTTCAGTGGTCATTGCAGGACACGTTAATTACGATGACTTTACTAGGTTGTCAGCGGCTCGTTTTAACGAGCGTCCCTTTTTCTCGCAACTCGGCTTTTTCCGCGGTGTGCCTGTTTCTATCTTGCACAGTGCTTCGTGGAGGCTCGAGGAAAAAAGAAATCTCGGACAGGGTCATGTCATGAATTCATTTATGGTGAGGTATACGCGCAACGACTCTAACCGACCGACCGAACAGCGCTACATTAGTCTGCCTCATTACCTATGCAACATACCAATTAGGTAGAAACCATTCCTCTCTTTCTTTCCCCACGCACGTCTGTCTGTCGTTCTCCGTTTTCCTCTCTAACGCGTACTCCATCGTGGCCGGATATCTCTCTCTCTCTCTCACTTTCTCTCTTTCTGTCGTATTTTGCCTCCCTCGTTGGGCTCTCTTTAAATTCTGCCCCTCACTCCTCGACGATTCGTACGTTCGCGCTCGGCCGGCTAACCGGCTGGCTATTCGGAATTCGTTTCTCCCGGACGGGGACAAAAAGCGGGGATTCGAGGGGCCTTCGTTGTAAATTTAGCCGGCGTTCGGTGGGAAGACGGAGGGCTAAGGGGAGGGGGAGTGCGATATTCTGGCGAAACAGTGGAATTCAGTGCAAGCTCCTCCTGGAGGAACGTGGGACAGGATAATACAGGGCGATAATAATCGTCATCCCTTGGGGGAAATGTTACTCGTCGGTCGCTGTGCTTGCCTACCAACGAGATACCGATGTTAAAATTCTAAGGGCATCGATCTGCCAACGAGTTGTGTTCAAACGCAGAGCGACCGTCTGCATTCCTAATGCCGCGAATATCAACGGCTCCTAGCCTAGCAGAAAGACAAATTTTCTTTGACTAATTTGTCACCTAGCTCATCGACACTCGTGGAATATGCAAGAAGAACTCGATGGAATATTAAAATAACCCAATCATGCAGGACAAGGAATTTATATTGCACATGGTGCATCTGAAAAATTAGGAAAAGGGCAACGAACAACTGTTTGTTCAAATTTGTTACTCAGTAAAAATGTATATGATTATATATGAAACCTAGGGAAACGTACTTGTAATAGGAATTTAATAAAGTTTAAGAATTCACTTTGTCACTATTAAATGCAAATTTGCTGTTTCATCATGTTTATCAGCGACCTGTAAATAGATTGTGGAATGACGCTGTTAATTTGCAATTTTCCACGGCATTTAATAACCCTTATATTTATTAATGGTCTTCGAGAACGTATTCCTTGGCGAACTCATTGACGACGACGACGACGTACTTTCTGTCAGCAACCTTGGATATCGGCGATCGAGAAGCCATTGGCGACCGATAAAATCCACCTGGAGAACCAGTCGTGACTCTGAAAATGAAGAAACGGAATTTCCCCCCGGTTTCTGCTCGGCCGAACGTTAAAACCTTTCTAACTCGTTTGTCTTACGGTCGTGCGCAGTCGCGCGATCTCCCGGGGAACGAGGAGAGACGCGGATCTACGGTTCCCGCGATCGATGCGTGCCGAGGGAAAAGCTCGATCGACCAAACGGAATCATCTGATTGGCGTGTCGTTAACCCAACGCAACCACGTTTCGCTGGGTTCCGCTGAAATTCACCTGCCAATGACATTTTCCCGCGGATAATCCTCCCCCCAGCCCTAAAGACTGATAATATCGATACGAATGCGTTATGCACAAAAGGTGTTTCACCCGATTTGACCACTTGAATATTGGAAAAGATGTTCCGAATTCATTCCGAACCCCTTCTAGAATTAATGGTCAACAGAGACATATCATAGATTTCGTCTATTCCAAGAAACAAAAGGGAGCTTCAACTTCGTTTTCCTTCAAATTTCCTTTTTCCGTGTATACATATGGTTCGAGTCTTTCACTTGTAATCAGCCATTGGCTAAAACACTATGACGAGGTGAATGGCAAACGAGAATTCGTCGACAAGAATGAAATAACTGGTATTATTCCACGTGGAAACCGTCTTCAAAGAACCGTAAATACCTCGATATCTTCGCAGAGAACGTCAGGTTTTCATTAATGCCTTACCCATTTTCGTCGATTTATTCTCATTCGTTGTGCCTGTTTTTTTAAGCCACGTCGATAGAAAGATCGGCAGAATGCTTTGTCATAAGGAAATGGCTTTACGATGCATGAGAGCAGTACTTTTTTAAGCGCCATTTCAATTTTCATTATACCGTGCAGTGAAAAATGGGGAAATCAATACTTGGTATATCTTTTCAGCCATGCAAGTGGGTTCCAATGTAAATTCTTTTCAAGTAAATGCATCGCCGGGGAAAAACTGACTCGCGCCATGTCCATTATAGTTTGTCATAAAATGCTGCACCACTTGAGCAATCAGCACTCGCGCAACTTCTCAGGTATAGAACCGATGATGAATGCACTGAGTGTATTTCCAATAAACTGCATTAACGTCCGGAGCGATGGTACTTTAACTAAAAGCCGAATCAATATCCATTACAGTTGCTAATAAAATCGTCTATCGTCGAAGAACCTGAAAAGTCCATCTAATTTTTTGTTAACAGAACCGACGGTACACTTACGCTAATGACAGAATTCATTATTTAAGCGAAACATAACGGCTGGACTCTTTAATTTTTTACACTTGCAGCATCGACCCAACTGTACCTAATGATACAGGGATCGTAGAAGCCACCTAAACTGAGATACAAAAACCGTTGAATCGTTCGTAATTTTCAGCTGAAATCCTCGGAACTTTCGAGCGTGCCGGATATGTAATTACCGCGTCCCTCCGGTCGTCAATCGATGGAGAAAGATCGAAACGAGAAATCGTCGGGGGATATTCGTTAAATGAAATTTAACGGCTCAGAACGACGATGAATCGCGGGGAAGTTCGTTGACTCTGAAGGCTAAACGACCGCATAAGCAGTGCATGCGGTGAATATTAAATACTCGCGTGCGTGAATCCGAGGCATCGGTAGGGGGAGGGAGGCGGGGGCAAAGGGGGGTAATAGATTTATAAGAGAGAAGCTCCGGAGATTTATTCGTCCCGGTCTCATCGCCCGGTCGAGGGCGTACGCGATAAATTTGTAAACGCCTTATATGCACGCGAATATTCCATCGGGATATCGACGTTTACGCGATCAACCCCTCCGTCCCCTTCCCCTCCCCGTAACCCTTCGCGAAGCTCCACTAATCGGAAGGATGCATGAAGACGACCCGAGAATGCTGTACATTGTTCTTCGGCAACGGTAAGTCATTTGCCCGTGCGACTCGGGGCAAAGAAACGCACGAAATTAAATGAATCGGTCCACTATGTACCACATTTGACGGACAAAGTGACGGGCAAAGAGGAAACAGGGAAAATCCCATTTGTAAACTTTGCGGTGAGCAATCTCTTCGTACATTATTTCCGTAAATTCGTTTAATTGGGTAATTGATTTTACAGGTACACCGGGACTGTGGTCCTTCGCTTTGTACAATTTTCACGTGTGTTACTTTCGAATCATTTTATAACGTACGTCAAAAATGTGTCGACTGATTTATCATCGAGCAGGTATATATATTTCCGATCAAACCGTTTCGACTGATTTGCCCGGCACTTGTGACTTCGGAGAATGTAAACTAATACGAAAGAATTTCCTGGCAAGGGTAATAGCTCGATCCCGTGAAAACAGAGATCCGAAATATCGTCTGATTATTTCCACCGTCATCTTCGCCGTTTTATCCACCTCATCCCCCCCCCCCCCTCGTCCTCTCGTTTCCGGAATGTCGTCCTTCCCGTGAAATATCGCAGGGTTCCCCGGGGAGAATTTCCCGTATTACTGCAATTTTTAACGGCGCGGGGAATAAAGACAGGCGGCAAGATAACGCTGGAGCATCGTTGAAATTTACCTGAATGTAGAAGGGAGGGGAGAGAAGGATGGCGATAGTAAAGACACTTCCTGTGCGACGTTTCCTCGATCGTTCGATCATCAATCGATCGATATAACAGGCGTTCTCAGAACGAAGAAAACTCGTTAAACGCGGCGTCGGTCCGAAGAAATGGCCCTTATAAATGTAATCCGCATTTCGCGGCAAAATGAACTTCAAAATAGAGCGAAATGTTATGGAAATGCGGACATTTCCGCCGACCAGTGGTCCTTTATGAACTCATTAAGGAAAAATGAGGACGCTTGGGACGACTTTTTAAATGTTGTTATTATCCCAGAACTGCTTCGCCCATAACAATATCTTAAGCGAGCAAAGTACCGCAAAAGTTGAATAATAATTGATGACACGTCTCATTGAATTACAATATTTATTACCCCGTCCTACGGGTCGTAGAATTTGTAAAACGAAACAAACTGCACGACTTCACGACGCTGAGCACGCCTTTCGTAACATTTTACATAATTTACCAAACATAATCTGGCGATAATAAACTTACGAAGAGCTTTAATATTGTAAAAACGTTATATTATTCAGTAGTCATTCTGATTGGATACCGAAAGTCTTTTCGCTATTAATGCTTTAATTGCGCCAGGTAAGTTCTTGTTTAATCGTACTGTGCGCGGGTAACGACGCTGAAAATGAAACCTAAATGTGTGTGTGTCTGTGTGTGTTACATTCATTTACAAAAGTTGGCGTGGATGTAACGCGATAAGTACCAGCAGCTTCTTTTAATTGCAATACGGTATTACGGACGCATTTATTTTGCCTTAGTGCAGCTGAATAAAATTAATGACCGCACCTGTCTAGAAAGGGTGGGTCATTAATCGCGTCGAAACGTCGCACTGGCTGAAAGAAAAATGTGGTCAACGCGGTGATAGCTGTACGTCCGGTAAAGAACGATACGCGCCCGTATTCCGCGGAAAGAGTGAAATCGCCCTGGCAACGTTCTCCAGCGTAATGTTCGAACGTATACTTAAATATCATTAACCGGCGCCGTAAATAAACGGCAAACATTAAACACTTCTATCACCTGTGTGATAATAGGCCGAATAAAAATACTGAGCGCACGAGGAACGCGAGTAAATAACGCATTACACCGCTGATAAGGAAGAATTATTCGATGCAAAAGACCGATCCTCCAAATGATCAGAAAATATTCAACAGCATTATTAACATGCGCGAAACCGTAATAAAATAATAATGCGGTTATCGGGCCCGAAACATCGCCGTGTGGATTTTAATTTGAAAATTGAGAAATCACGAAATTACGGCAGTATGAATATTCCGTAATGGAGAGTGGAGGTTGCGTAAGATTGACTTTCCTAATGAATGGACATTTTGTGTTTCCAATGTGCTCCGTCTCGTATAAAATTCGGAACTTTTACCCGGCGGGAAAGAGTTGCATTTTAATTGTTTTTCACGGTGCATGAGATTAGCACGGTCCAACGGGCAATGCGGTGCGTGCATTCGACGCCATTGCACGCGAGTACTTTCTCCGTGAACGTACGGCCTGCATACGCGGGTAAAAATGTTGCTGTAGAAAGTGAAAACACGCGTACGTCAGTCGTCCGTAGACGATAAAACCGGAGTTACGGTTGCGCGAGGGAAAATCTATCTCTCGAAGAAAACGATTACGTCTCAGAGTCGATCAAAACCCATTCACCCCCGCCCCTTAATCGGAGAAACTTAAAAAAAAATGGACGAACCCACAGGAAATGGAGAAGATTGTATTAGGAACGAAGCGGAAAAGATCAAAGTTCGGTTCGTCGGATCGTTCTCCATTTTATCGCTTAATGACGGCGAAAATGCCCGAGTCTTCGGCATTGTCAAACGCGGAGGGACAAATCGGCACTGGCCGAGGGCCATTTGTAATCAGCGAATCCTTCGGAACGCGCGGACGATATCCGCAATTAAGGTTGGTCATTAGCGACGTAACGCAATCCAGTAACTGCCGACAAATCTACGCTACACTCGGTTCGTCTGTTCGCGTTGAATTTACTGTAGCTGCAAATAAAAAACCGACGATCCATCTCCCCAACGACACGTTCTCCGGATGGCACGTAATCCGAGTTTTTACGAAATCAAATCCTCCGGGAGTGAGATCGTTATATCGGCCGAACGTGTTTCGAAAGACCATTCTACCTCCGTGTTCTCCCTTATTATCATTACAACGGGGTTATAACGTTACAGTGAAAAAGCACAGGGGAAAGTGAAATAAAGCTATGATGGGGTACAATTTTATCAGAAAATTGTAGAGCGGAAATGAAATAAATAAATGGCACGATTTGACGGGTCAATTGATTGCACATGAAGAAACAAATGTTCGAGGACTCGCAAGATATGAATGGGAGAATTGGTTTTTGTCGAAAATAGAAGGTTAAATTATTCTTCGTGGCGCATTATATATTCGCTTGGATTGGGCCAGCGGTTAATGAACCGAGCAGCTATTTAATTTAGCACGCTGGGAAGACCGGGACTTGTTCAATTAACTGTCGTCCATTTGCCAGAGAGGTTGATTTTTCTCGATGTGCTTAGCGAGCGGAGAGAGTCATTGTGGGCTCGGCTGAGCGCGAAAACGGGGAGATTCATCGGCGGAAAGGACGAGAGGAAGTGGATCGAAGAACCCTCGAGGTGAATATGGGCCACCATATCCTCGAGCTTCTCAGCCCAATCCCCGTAGAGCCCCCGTTACTCGATTCGTGGCTTTACGGAGAAAGACCTCTCGCGCGTTAAACGATTCGTAAGGATCGCGGATCTCCTTAGAGGATCTCCCCTTTGTCCTTGCCGATACCGGACGCTACCACTAACGCGAAATTACGCTAAGCCCGGCAGGTTTCAGATCGTCGATGCGTTAAGGGATTCGTCAGGATTCTTCATCCCCTCCCCTTCTCTCGCCTCGGCGAAACTCGAGTCTTTTGTAGCCAGCGATATGAATAGTCCCTCGCCGGGGAAATTAAACTAAGCCGAAGACTCTTTGACGTTCCGACTCGTCGTCGTCGTCGTCGTCGTCGTCGTTCCACTTTAACCCACTTCCACGGAAATGAATTCTCTACCGGCCACGTTCAAAAAAAAAGTCTTCCCCCTGCGTTCTGTAAAATCGCCAATTTTTTTCGGGTAATTAACAGGACGGGACAAGACTGGAGACGCGCGAATCAAGATACAGAAAAAAGAAAAGAAACAAAAACAGCAGCGACGAGAAACGCGTGGTACGTTGCTTTCTCGTACACAGTGGCGACTTTCACGAAAGTTGTTTTCATCCTCAAGAATGAATCCTCGCGCTGTTACTTGGCAGAAATCGTCATTTTCGGTTCAGTTCTCTGTTCCGTTTCGGTTGAATCAGCGGTTAAACTGATCCGCAAACAAGAAAACTGAGGATCCGAACTGAAACATATCCGAGCGGGCTTTAGTTCAATTACACTCTCCAAGGACTTTAACTATAAAACAATGTCAAAAGGTCACGTCATTATTACCGAAAAAATCTTTAACCTTTTACCTTTTGAAAGCCAGCTCAATTACAATCAGTATTTCGCCCCCTATGTCTTTTATTACGACAATATCCTGATTTACTACGAAGCTTTAAAATCCATCAACAGCCAACGCGTTTAATAAAACCCCACAAACGAAAATAAGACGAACAAAGAACAATAAGGATTGTTCTAGAGGTGTTACGGTAGTGTGAGTCTATTTAAGGAACGACCTACTTAACTGTACAAACTGTGAAACCGAAGCGAAACATTGACTTACAAACCGGCCAGACGTTTTCGCAGAGCCAATATTTCCACGGTTGATACTGCAATTGGGGATTTTGTAGCGACGTGATGGGGGGAGGGGGTTTCTTTTATTTCAATGGAGCCACGGTCACGGTCGAGTTAATTGCCTTGATCGTTACCAGCTACCTCACGTACTCGGACGCTAGCCAATCAGGTCAATTATCCGCGTGTATAGTTACGTATCAGCCGGTTCCGCCGAAATTCCCAGGCGGCCGTTTTGATAGCGCGATGAAATTTCGGCGAGTATTAAATTTTAATTAGAACCTAAATAGCAATTCCCGCTGCAATCAGATATTTCCGTACTTCAATTTCCCTCCAACACGTCGATATTTCTGGGTCACTTCGGGATTCCTATTTTCCGCTCCTTTTTATTCGTTCCCCCTTTATTCTCTAATTTTCCCTAGCTTCCTCTCGTTCCTCCGTATGCACTGGCTTTTCATTTCCCTTGTAAGCTTTCCTACCCTTCCCATCTTGTGTACAGTTATTACCTGAATTTATTTATCCCTCCTGCCTCTTGCCCGTTGCACTTTTACGTTTCCATTTTTATTTCACGCTAGACGTCATCGTTTTTCTCGCCCAGCCCTCACTGTAATACCGTACACGTCTACTTTCATTTCTCGCGTGCCCTTAATCCCTCCCGCTAAAACTACCAATGTAACTGATACAAGCAGCAATTTGTAACAACTGCGAGACACTCTCCTATCAATTTCAAACATATGTCTATCATTAATGACTCGTACAATCGAAGATGAAACACAGTTCTACATCTTCTTAGAGAAAGTCTTCGAGAGCCTCAAATTAAATACCATCTTCAAACTATTTATTGACAGTGCAATCTTCTCTCGTATCTGAAAAAAATTGATACAACAGAACTTCCTTCGTGCGAATCTTTACACTAATGTAATGGCCTTGTTAAATCGAATTAAAATTAAAATCGAATTAAATCATATTAAAAGATTCGAGCATTGACGGTGACCGATGAACTCGTATGGTAATGGTGAATCGTCGTAGTGTGTCGATTCGCGGCTTTGTATCTCTCTGAGCTTTTGCCAAAACGGTCGTCCGTTTCTACTCGATTCTCCGACGAGGTGAGAGAGAAGGGGGGAAGCGTTTTCCCCGTTGGATATCGACTTTACCGGCGTTTCTTCGTGAGACGAACGATCCCTCGTCGAAGCGGAACGTCTCGATTATATGTTCTCGCTTCGCGCGACCGTACATTCACGTTTCGCATTGTACGTCCGTCTGGAGAGCCGATATATCCGCCACGGGCGGCCGTATACGACGGGCCATCGGATTTATTCGCGACACAAGGCCCCGCTATACCTGCAAAGACGTCAACCGACTGCAAGCATAATATTCCGTGCCTTTGTGTACATCCCACGGGAGAATTTCTACGCTGGAAATTGATTCGACCGAACGTTACCGGCCTTCCGCGGAAGAAGCAACGGGAATGGATATAATCGGCGCGAAGTTCGCGACAAAAATATATTACCAACGGCCAGCCAACGCGTCGCGGAAAAGCCTTTTCGTTTATACGTTTTACGCGGGCGGCGTGCAACGCGGATATTACGACAGCGGGGATAATTGAATGAACTGCTCTCTGAAAATACACGCTTTGCCTGGCGTTCCGGCCCGTAAATACCGCTGATTAATTAGACCAGGTATTATACGCGAATGTAAGCATCGCGCTAATTCAATACGTTTTTCCACGTACCTGGAAACGAGCGCAGGTTCGATTTTGTTGTACAACAACTCGTTACGACAACTGTACGGTCTTAATTGTGTCGAGCCGTAAGCACATTTTTCTAAGTACAGGTTAAAAAGGCAACGCTATAGGTTCGTGTTCGTTTAGGAATAATCAAAATTCCGATGTAAAAATGGCGAATGCACTGTCGAGAGTTCCAAGGGTGCGTATAATTTCATTGAAACAGTTGTAGAACGAGGCCATCGGTGGGATAAAATCGTTAGCGATTATTACAATGCGCAGTGTTGCTTGCTCGTGTGCAATTCGTGGGATAGGCTAGGAAGGGCAAAAACGGGAAACAGTGAAGCAGAATGATGTTCACGAGCGACGATAACCGTACTCGCAGGTGTAGTTTCGCATTCTTCTCCTTTTTTCCTCGGCAGGAAAAGCGAGAACGCCGCGGAAGAGAACAACCCAGTGCCTTGGGGATGTTTGTTGCCGGTCGAGGAACAATGTCCGCCGCGGTTTTCCGTTCAACCAAGCGGGACAAGAAGATGAGACACGGCAAAGTATTCAACGTGTGCCGTTCGCACAGTCCCGCGCACAAAGCCTCTGCCAGGGGCTTGTCGCCATTTTCCATCAAGATGCAACGTTAAAACCTCTACACGCCATCAACATATCCCTTTTATCCGCAAAAAATCCCGCTCAGACGGTTCAAGCATTTCCTTTGGCCGCCTTCAGGTCCACGGGATTTATCGTCGCCGAAAATTCCTCCGACCTAAGTCCTTTCATTACGTACGTTCCTTCGTATTTCTTTTATATTTCTTTCTTTCCTTTTCCTTAAACCTCTGACCCCTGTATTTATCGTCGCTGTAAAACGGCGATTCGGCGATTCGCGGGGTCGACGAATAACATCGGAAAATAAACGGACGTGGGAATATCCTTGTACGTGAATTTCGTGAGTTAAAGGTAATACGTCCCGGCGAAAATATGTGGCGATCCAATCTCCGACTTTCCTCGCCTCGCGGGTAGCAATTTCTGGCTTTAATAGGAAAACCGCCGGTATGCAGTTTTTTTCTCCGGGCCCGGGAAAGGTGGAAAAAAACACACAGGCACACAGAGACAGACAGACAGACAGACACACACAGGGAGAGGCAAAGGACGGGCTCGGTCGGTGTCCCATGATCGAGGTCGAGATATGCACGAAACTTTCGGGTCACCAAAAGTTCGGAAACTCACTGCCACTTCTACTCGCGTACCCAGTACGAATTCCCGTCGCCCCCCCCCCCCTCATCACCTGGGCAACGTCACTTTTAAACGGTATCCCAATAAGGAGCGAATTTCCCTCGAACCCTGTCAAATGTACTTCCAATTTTAACCTCGTTATCCTATTGTCCCGTACACCGCGCTCGCGAATTACCGCAGGCAATTCTTTAGCCGAATGACAGTTTAACCACCTACGGCGCGACGGACGGACAGTGTAATAAAAAGTTGGAAAACGATGACGAGCAAGGAAGGATAGAAAAAGTTTCAACGAGACTTCAAGTTCCATTGTGCGCTGCGTGTTTACAATGGAGCAGACTTTTCGGTCGAACATTTAACTGCCTTCACAAACGTGCAGATGGGTATTCCTCCGCTTAATTATTCTGTTATCCAGTTTTACGGCGTAGTCGTGAGATTTGCTTTCAAAGAAACTTGAGCAAAGAGGGAGGGGGGGAGGGCTGAAGGTAAAGAAGAATACGAAAGAAGTGACTTCAGATCTTCGGGACCGATCTTCAATTATCGCGGTATCCAATTGTTTTGGGAGGAGGGGGTTATCGCGGGAGAACAGAAGGCCGCCATAGACAAATGTGCGAATCAAACAATGGGGCTGCAAAAGTAAGGAATTGGGGGAGGGGGTAAACCTCTTAGACTTCTGTACTCGATTGTTGCGGTATTCAATTGTCGACTGTTGTATTCATGGAACTCACCCTCCTTCTCCAAGCCCCTCGGAGGAAGGTACCGTCGGCTCCTTACCGGGTAGTTCGGAGAAAAAGGTAAACAAGCGAAAACGCCGGGAATCAAACAATGGGGAGTGCGAAACCGAGGAGTAGATAAGGAGACTGCATGGAGGAACAGCGGTAATATACGTCTCGTGTACATGTCGGCCCTGAGATGAGAAAACAATTCAAGTGTCGGGGGTACTTGGCGCTCGCGTCAGCGCGAAAGCAATCCGACGTACCGAAAACTTTGTTCGCCGCTTTACCGGCGCCGTCGCGACAGACGAAATTACAAAAGACCAGGCGAAAACGTCGTCTCAGCATAGTCCACTTCTCCCCTTCCCCCGTCGCCAGCCCTTTCGGGCGAAATTGTCGTCTTCGTCCCACGATGGCCCACTCCCAGCCCCGGTAATTAAGTTAATCGGAATGCAATTACGCGAGTTACGGAACCGACGGTCGATTTTTCCGAGCCGTAGGCACCTTCCCTCGGTCGAGTAATTCTCGCGAACGCGATCCTCAGCCTCTCTAACTCTTCCTCGCGAGGGGGGGAAATCCACTCCCGCGGACTTCGGCGCAAAAGTAAAAGCTTTGAAATGCGGGAAGACCCGCGGGATGATAGTTGGCTGGCATAAAACTCGGGAAAAAACTCGCGGTACGAGGGTATTAAAAGCGACGATCAAAGATAACGTCGATGGAGATCTTCGAGTGGACGGTCGAGAACGACGCGATGGAAATTCGCGGGCCGATAAGGACGTGGCTTAATTGACAGCGCGCTCGTCGTAAACGCGGTCCGTTGCTTACGAAATTTCGGCGAATTGTCACGAGTTTTTGATACGCAGCGATTTCGCGTGCCGGTCTGTTAATAAACTTTCGGCGATATCCAATTAAAAGTGGGTGATAGTTCGCTTGACCTTAAAACTCCCAAAATGGCGGCTTTCAGATCTGTCGTTTTACCGCTGTAATTTCGATGATCCGTGTGTACCACATATGAACATAAAAAAAAAATCACTTTGGTACCTTCAGTGCCAGAAAGCGAGCGATTGTCCGAAATGTTACAACGGTTTACCACGCGAGAACGAACCGACAGGATTCGTCGGTCAAAGTTTTCTGTGCTGCGGTTGGATTGATGGCGAACCTTTCGTTATGAAAATCGTCGGTCCATCGAGCCGTGAAATGCAAGCACGGATTCACGTTGCCGTTTCGCGTCAAAGGTACATCTCTCGTCCGGTGTTCAATCCTGCCAGACGCAACGAGCGGGACATGGAGGGGCTGGAGGGAGGGGGGGGGCAAGCATTGGGCAAACAAGGGACCACAAAGAAGTGACGTCATTCGGCCGGGGTGTTCGTCGATCTTGCAGTTTGCGTTTCGCGGGAGACCATGCTCAAAGCACGAGGGGCCGGGGAGGAGGGGGGTGGTTGACGGTCAACACACTGTCGAATTAGCTGGACGTTTAAATCGTCCGGGACTGCAACGAAATAGTCATTATTTCGGCGCGCTAGTTGGGATCCCGCTAAATAACCCGAAAGCACCGATGCCGCTGATCCACCGGTGGATCGGATCGATTTCGCCCCACCCCTCTCCTCCCTGGAAGATCTCGCTCGTTAGTGGCCGTTCGTCATTCAAGGCCCGATCGCTTGATCACAGGATCGTTACACGCAGATATATCATATTCACGGTGCACCGCGTTCCATTTGGCTGCTTCCAAACAAGGAACGATCGTGGCCCGGGTTTGCGTTCGCGGAGATTTGCCGCGAGCAAATTATGCTGTTTCCGGTTAACCCCCCCCCCCCCTCCCTCACCCTACCTACTTCTCTGTCCATTGCCCGCCCTCTCTCGGTCTGTTTGATTGTCAACGGCATTCGCCTTCCTTGCTTGCCTATTTACTCAGCTCGCGTACTAACGCATGCCATCTTGTCACTCAACTATCGCAGCGCTAAATTCACTAACAGAATTTCAATCTGTTAGCGAAACACGCCGACAAGGCCGAACGGTCGAGTCTACTTTGCTTCGAGTTAAATCCCCCTCCCCTCCTCCCTTCCGTTTCTGTCACGGTTCGAATTAAGATTCGAGAGATTACCACTCGTTCCCCTTGCTTCACGGCGATCAGTCAATTGTATTTGCTTTTCTTAATTATCCCCCTTTAACCACTAATGAGAATTTACCAATTCCTAGAATTTTCATCTGTCACGCGAATGCTCAGTCTCAACATTGCGAAATTTATGTTATTACTGCGAATAGCGATACGTCCCGTGACGATGCTAAGATTATTACACACGTATTATCTGAACGACGTGTCACTCATACCGGTCCTATTGATATTCACTCACACTCACGTAACTTTATCATGCACGCCTAATTGACATCTTGATTGACTTAACCGGTTAGCCGTGGGCTTTTCGACAAGTCGTCAACGTTAGTTCCAGTAATTAGGGCGTGCATTATAAATACCAATGAACCGTGATCTTCGGGGAAGGAAAACAAGGCCGTATATGGTATTTTCATCTCTTGATTACACAGAGAATTCGAGACATTATCTGCTTGGTGAATTTCTCTGCACGTACGATACAGATTTCACAATAGACATTGCCATTAACTCTCGAAAATAGGAAAATTTAGTTACAGAGTATGAACCAACTGCTCACATAATTACACGCAATGTAAAATACTCTTTCATTAGCATTCGGGGAATACATCATTTCGAAAGGTGGGAAATGGGGAATAGAAATCGACGAAATTTCACGTAACTCCGAGGAACAACTGACACGATGATCCTGCGATATCTCCGGCCCGATGCAGCTCAATCTGCAGGCTCATTTTTTCAAACAATGCTAGCGGAGAAAGCAACAGATTCGCACTGAGAATGTGATACTGTCGAATCCGAATTCCGGCTGCCATGGTGAAGCAACTTTCGATACGAGGTATTTGTTTTGTGTTTCGTAACTGGCTAAACGGAAAGCACTTTCCACGTTGGCCATAGGCGAAGCGGAATTGCACGCCATTACTGCATTGTTTCTGGAAAACAACGTTCGCTCCCTACGGTCGTTAATATTCGCGTGAGTAATGACGAAAATCAATGTACATACAAGAAGTTTCTTTGCGAATGAAGAACCAACAAAGGAAATTTCAAGGGAGTACAGGAGCAATCGTAGATTCGCAATAATCAATAATTATAAAGGGAAACGTCATTAATGCGGGCAGGGAATTTGGGAAATTCTCGATGGCCTGTTGACCAACGGTAAGCATATTACTCCGCATTAAATCCGATTAAAATCAAATCTTCTGGCGGGCCAAAATCTCGACTATTTAAAGCAGATTCTATTCTACCGCCGGCGGATTAGTGGTTACACAAAGGGACGATCACCGTACGGTAGTAATTCCATTTTCCGCAGCATATATCGTATAATAATTTCCAAAAACAATTCCACTATCGCAAACGTATATCGCTTCTAAGTACTTTTACTAGTCCATATTTAAGAATCCTTACAGTTAAATAAGATCGTCAATGAAACATTAAACAAGAGACACAACATTTCATCCCCTAACTAAATTAATAATATTTCAATGAAATTGCTGAATCTTAAGCGAACGATGCGCAAGTGAAAACCTGTTTTTTAGTTGTGAAACGTTGAGAGGAAGAAAATCAGACCGGGCTGTCATGGCAGACGGATGTGTTAAGTTACGAGGGACTGCCTACTGTTTTCCTGAGATCAAAATGTAAATTCCGTGCGTTCATGTAAATCCTGAAATATGATATCGCTCGCTTACTGCGGCATCATTTCTCTCACATCGTTCCTCCGGCTCATTTTCTCCTCGAATCTCGACCTTGTTTCCGTTTTATCGACTTGTAAACTTCTCACGGTCTTCTACTGGGGCCACTTTTTCGACTTCCCCACGGCCCTGGCAATTCCTTCTTTTGCGATTCTTTGCTACACTTCTATCGGCTACCTTACCATCGCTTTTTTGGGGAATCGCCTCAATTTCCTCCTCGGCTTTCCCGCGCCTTCTTCCAAGTGCTTCTCTCCCTCTCTCTCTGTCATAGTTTCCTAATCTTCTCATTTTGCTTCACTCCCGTATCCGGCCTTCGTGTGTTTCCCTCATTTTTCCCTTCCGGCCTTTCTCAGTTCGCCTAATACCGGACCGGTATTCGCCAACGTATATTGACCTGCATATCGACGAACTTGGAACAAGTTTCACGTGCACGAATACACAACTAAATCCCGGTCTATGCACTATATTTTGTCCCTTTCTTTTTTTTATAGAAACCTTACGAACCTCCCAGTGCGTCCATATTATTATCAGCTTGGGTTCCGTTTAATGTGGTTGTCAGCACAGTGGATAAAATGTAGAGAGCCAGGAGTGAGCACAAAATCAGAGGTTTCTGCGGTGGATAGTTGAATTTCGTATCGGAAAACGCGGAGATTGTTCGCGCACAGTAGACGAAGTGATACGATAACAAAGCTTCCATGCAACTGCGTTTTCATGCATTATACCTCCGACAGATCGAAAGAGGGAGAGAAGTGTGAATGGATGAAAATGTAACGGGTGCAATTCTTTTCGATGTAGCCAAATCGTCGGGCTGTGTATACTTGCGCGGGGAGTCAAGGGGAAGCACTTTTTGGCTATTTCCTTCTGTTCATAGATAGATGCAGATTTTTGGTTAAAGTCCGAATGGCTGGCGAAGAAGTTAGTCGGAAAATTGCCCCGAAACTTAGCATACCGGGACGTGCCATAAAAGTCGTCAGTCGGTTTGCTGAAGAAAGATTTATCGCGCCAATGGTTAGCAGGGAAACGACTGGGGTGGAAAGGGCAAGGGGGGAGGGGGGGTTTGGTTCTACCTTCCAAACCCCTCGGCCCGTATGAGTACGATTTATTGCGCCTTTCTTCTCCCTTCTTTTTTTCAACCCCGGCGCAACGCGACTGTACACCTCAGCCCCCCCCCGCCCCCGCGTGCGCGTTTCTTTGCTCATTTCTCGGCTCGCACCTTACTGTCCTTCCCCGTTGCCGCAGACAAGGCCGAACAAAGAAACGGCAATTCCAGGCATCCCAGTGCCTTCTTTGTCTTCCCTTCCTTCGGCTCATACGAAAGACAGAGACGGGGGGCGAGCGAGGAAATACTCGAAAGAGTGGTAAGTTTCTGTTCCTTTGCACGTTGGTCCACCCCCTTCACCCCGTGTGCCAACACTAGCGCCACTTTTCTACGTCTTTCGCGTGCTGTTTATTTCCCCGCCGCGCCTTCCCATTGTCCCCCATCTCTCTCCGGCGGAAGTTCGCGCAAGAACGGTAATATAGTCAGTTAGAAAAAGAAGCAGCGCGATAATACAGTTTGATATATACCGGGCCGAATAACACGGCGGCAGCTACTTTCGCACGCGGACGTAGTCGCGAAGTTTTTCGAATAGCATTTTACTTAATCCCATTCATTCCGGCCGATATTCCGCAGGTTCTTACGCGGCCGGCAGTTTCTTCCTCGGCGCGATACCGGCCCAAATTTCTTCCTACACGTCACGGATCAACCGATAAATCGTCAATTCGATAAATCATCAAAATTGAACACACGTTCGAGCGTATGTAGAGAAGCCATTTTTCATCTTAAATTTCGCCCTTATCCGTCCAACGACAGCGCCAAACACTCGAATCATTGTTTCATACGAAAGGCCTTAAAAATTCCCTCTTCAGTATTTCCCTATTGCGACGAATAAATCCGTCGTCGTTGCCGGCGTAACAACGGTGAAGCCATTTTCACTGGACCGTTGTCAAGGATGGTGGGAAAACACTGACCAGGGGGGAGGAGGGAAGGAAAGGAGGGACGGAAGCAAAGCTCCGGAGTCGCGGGCGATCATCCAAATCTGACGCGCCGGAGAGCATTGTTCTTGGTGTCCATACGTGCCACGGCATGAATAGGGCGAGGGGAATGGCGAGGGGGTGGGAAGGGGGGGGGATGGGGGAACCTGCGTGTGGCTGCACGGGACGTTTAAATGATGGCACATGATGGCGTCAGACGTATCGCAGCTGGTGATACAAATGCGTATGCGCCATTTCCCGAATCTCTGGCGGCCCGTGCGCCATTCCTCAAGACCCTAGCGAACCGCAAAATTGACCCGCGCCCGGCCAAACATTCGATACGGGCGTTCCCCATTGGGAATACCCGACATCTCCGACTGCATAACTGCATTAGAAATGCAGTGGCACGGGGCCTCCTGATTGGCCGAACGGACGGACTAACTAGCGTCCGATCGATAGGTGACCAATGGGAAATAAAATAAACCTAAGAGACGCGACGACAAAACGATCAATCGGATCCAGCGGATTCGTTGAGCAAATTCTCCCCGGAAATTGAATCCAAAGTTGCTGAGCCTAACCGCGGCGAAACGTATCAGGAAGTTCCGACGTAAAGGAAAATCCAAGCGAATGCACTGGCATAATAAAATGCGCTGCACTGCGCGCCGTGTTATTTAATTACTCGTCCGGCACGGCGAATAACAAGGACACCACGCACACATACGGTCACGTATTTTCGCGGAACATAATGTAATCAGCAGCCATGCGTATGATTAATATTAAACGAGATTATTCAATTTGGAAAACAAAGCGTGACCGCAGGTGATGTCATTAGATTTGCGAAAATCGTCGCAGCCAACGTTTGACCTGTTTTTCTCGGACTCTAATAATAATAATGTTAAATTAGTCGACGTATCCCGTTCGTCGGGGATGCTAGACAAATTCAGTCTTGCGAGCGTAATGCAGGGTAGGTTTGTTAGAGAAATCATGTAATGTTCTTCCTCGTCTCACAGTTATGCATTTACTGACGTATTGGTCGAATCGTTTGAGAGAAACTATCGTTTGTCGATCGGAATATGCAAAGGTATTTTCTAACCGGCCTGTACGGTGAACGTACAGTGAAACGCACTCTGAATACACTGATCATAGCAAATTTCCCTGAAACATTTACGCCGGTAAGTCGGACAAATCGGTTGCGTTCGATGCGATCGAAGCTGCGTACATTTTGCACCTCTGCATTTTAATTTAAACGTTTTTCCCTGAATATTAATGGCGATTAAATCAAACGAAACGAATGAAAAACCGTAATGCTTGTAAACACATTCGAAATAATGCCGCGGTTTTATTCAGTCTTGAATAAGTCATTATAATTACGTATAATTTATCAAAAATGACATATCCAACGACCGGATATTAAAGATACAAGTGATTATTAGCATTTCGAAGGACAACGATATCGTACAAACCGCGGAATGAAATGTTAACGGGAACTATGAAAGCGTACGAGGGTTCGAAATTGAATAATGTATTCTTATTCTATAGCAGCACATGTTTCGACAAATACAGCTGAACGAATAGTCGTTAATTATGCCGCGTATAAAGCGTGCGAAATGCTTTGTGAATCCAGAGATATTGTCAGAGAAGCTTTTTAATTAATGTGCAAGCCGAGGACCTCAGCTTTGTAATGGAAATCTCAGCAAATGAAAATAAATGAATTGCGATTACACAGAATTGGAAATTCGAATGCACGCTAAGCCGGTTTACCGAGAGTCTTGCATCATTTCAAAGCGCAGCGTAATTTACATCTTGACAAGAAATCGCACACGATACATTCATTCTTCCATGTATTAAACCGTACCCGAGGTATAACGTTCGAACGCAAATAACTGTATAACAGATTATATTCGATTTACGTATCCATAGGGAGATTATCATAATCTTCTTATCGAAAACGGAAGCCCTTCTTTTTCGCCAATTTCGCGAGTATATTGACGTTTCCGATATGAACAGTTAAATCGATTTTTCGCAAACAGCAAATTTTCATCCGCATTAATTCGTTATTGTTCGTTACAATCGTTGGATTTTACGAGCAGTTTAAACGCTCCATTTCGCGGAAATATTCGCTGCAACAATGTTGATAAATTTCTTAATAAGACGGTTTGCCGACGATCGGGTAGGACATTACGTAGGATGATTCTCGCGTGCGGAATTTATTATTGGCCCGGGCCGAGGCAGGAATTGGCTTATTATCTGGCTTCGGGCGATTCGTTTTCAAAGGCGAACACATACGGGAGGGATGGAGCACGATGGAGCCGTAAATTCGCGCATTACAGCGGACATTCGATCGGCGCGTAGCTGTAATATTAAACGGACGTTGCGGATATGTAAACGCGGCAGCGGCGTTTACCCACGGGCGGTCCTACTCGATTTTCGGCTATCTTTAACGCTCAAAATTCCTGCGCCCTCGCCAACGATGCGTCAACGCGACCGCCGCTAATAGAGAGGCCTTTTGAACCGTCGAGTTCGATGCATATCGATTTTGCCCGTACGAATCGCCCGAAATAACGTCGATCCGTCGCCCCTGTAAATACGGTCAAGTGCGAGCGGGCAATTGGCCCGCGCGATGCCCGTAAAATAAAAAAAAAAGAGAAGCAGGCAATGGTCGGGACGGAAAGAGGGGATTGAGAGGGTGGAAAAAATGGTGGACGCGGATGACGTTACGCCGGGTAAAGCCGGGGGAATCGAATTAAATCGCAATGATTCGCGACCGCGGACGGAAACGAACGGCGATTCTATGCGAATCGCCTCATTATCTCGTTATACAGGTAATTCGTTTTCAAACGAACGACCCGCACGTATCGTCCCCGCCGAATCTGGCTGCCTGCCCAATGAAACGTAATTGCCCCTCCACTCCCCTCCGCCCACCCGTCCTCTACTGCCATGGTATACGCGACTTCACAAAAGTCACGTTTTCATTGTCGTTAAAGCATATCGAGGATGCAGCAAATTCTCCCCTTCCCCCTCTCGTTACCGTAAAATTTTCACCATCGCTGAACGCCTCATGGTTGAAACATTAATTCGCAATTACATCGCCGCGCTTTTCAGCCGGGATTTTCGAAACGCAAAAGGAAGGAAGGTGGGAAGTTGACGGCGCCAAACAGAAGGATTGCCTCTGAAAGAAAAAAAGGGGAAACGCAGCGTATAAAAATTCCGACGAGTTTAATCGAATCTCTCTGCCACCTCCCCCCCCCCTCCCCCCCTCAAAAAAAAGAACAATTGATCTATTTCTGCCGAGCAATAAACACCGGGCAACGTCGGTTTTCACGGGAATGATTTTTCGGCCGCTCGGTAATTCCGGAAGAACACTTGCGGCGATGTGCGATATTTTTTTCGTAACAGTTATTACGATTCCAGGGGAAATCAGGGAAAAAAGCCCGCCTTGGGGGTAACAGACGGTAGGATTGTGGTTTACGTTACCGCGGGGTTATGTTTTTACCGGTTTTTCCAGCACGCGGGGGGCGGGGAGGTGGGAGGGGTGGATAGTAAAAATTCGCTACATCCCCCCGGCTGTACGGTGCATTTCTTTTTTTTTTTTGCTTGCTTGTACTACAATGCACTAGATGCCTGCACATGAATGCGCCGCTATGAACTAATCTATAAGCGCAATTTCGTAATGGACGTGTCTTTGGAAAGATCGTAATCAGGGCTGTGCACTGAACTTTCGGGTGAAATCAAAAATCTCTGCCGACTGAATCGAATAAACATCTTTCTCTCTATGCCTGCCGGTCGTCAGCACGTGCAATTAGTTGATAAACGTGTAAATGAAAAAATGTAAACAGACTGCTTCGTTCCTTTTTTTTAGGAAAAACGTAACCAATGAACAACCCGGGTTACGGTCGGCCAGTTATTTACTCTCTTCAACGAAACGTTGGTGAGCTTTATGAATGAACAGGCTATTGCAAAATACGCTAATGCAAACACTGCGAACGACTTCAAAATAAAAGCACTGCCGGTCGCAATGTACATACCTTAGTCGAAATCGATGGTGATTCAATTTCGGACGAAAATATTATTCTACCATATTCTTCCTTTTGGTCTATTGATCCTTTTATCAATCCCACTGTGCATCGTTTAATATAATATTTATACGACAAGATTCTTTCGCGGCGCATTATGTACACGCGTTCATGTTGATCCAGCGGTCGAATTAGCGAATATGTGTCCCGTGGATTCTGGACAAGTGCTTTTACGAGTAAACACGTTGGTCGGCAGAATTTCGACTGATCGCCGGATGCACGGGCAAGCGGGAACCGTCGAACGTAGATCAATTACATTGATATCGTGGCAGCCAGGCGCGGGGAAAATTCCACGGGAAATCGGCGAAGTTCCGGCTGACGATGACGTCACTCGGTGGTTCGGCCTGTCGTTGGACAGAGGTAAATCGCGATAAGTCTAACGATGATCGTGCGTGCTGGTCGTGCGACTGACCGCGATATCGCTTTTCAAATAACGACCACCCCCCCCCCCCCTCCCCCTTCCCTCAGTCGGTACGAATTTATACCGGCCATCCGTCCGTTTTACGCAGCTCCGTTTACAGGCGGATTCCCGTCATTATATCAACTGACGGCCCATACCCTCACCCCTTATCTACCCCCCCGTCTATCGATAATACACATATCGTGTCGCAGGTATATCACGCACAGACACTGACGACCTCGTAAAGCCAAGTTTCCGCACGTTGGAATACTCAGCGAGCGGCACGGTTCACGATTTTCCAGGGACTTTTCCTGCCTCGTCGTACCTTGTTTGCGAACTTTAACGCGCTGCAATATGCAACTCCTGAGGATTATCAGCGGAGTCTTGATATAAACCGTTGAACACCAAGGGTTTCAGGAATTTCCTACGTGTCAGGTGAATCGCGCGGAATCAAGGTTTTCGTGTCGAAATTTTTAGTAGCATCAATTCGCCGCATATAATAGCTGCCTCATTAATTCTCAGTCGAAGGAGAATCCGAAATCAGTGAATGTGAGTTTCGAAATCTTGTTAGGTATCGCTGGACAGGAAAATTTTCTCGAATTTCGTCTGCGTCGAATGAACTGCACGAAATCAATGTTTCACCGAATGATCTGTTCATTAATTCCGAGTTCAAAGGGCACCTGGAGTTAGCGGAACTATGTTCTATTCCGTTCCTTCGTCCAACCTGCTGACACTTCCGGCGACGAATAAGAATATATCAAACCGCACGTAGTATATTTGGCTCGAAAACACGTCTCGGCTGGCGGGGTGAAATCAATTCTTTTCGCGGCGATTCTCGCCGTATTTCAGGCGCGCGCAGGAGGGGGTTGGGGATAACCGTAAAAAAGGGCCACGTTGATAGGCACTTTGTTTGTAAGCCGTCGCGCTGATCCCACGCGGTCGCGCGTTTATCGTCCTTCGTTCGTCTTCCTGAAGTCCGGAATCCCCCTCGGTTCGAGTAGAAACGAATGACCGGCGTGGACGCGGTTAAAGGATCGTTTCGTTCATTGGCAGCGGGTCGACGACGACGACGACGACGAGATAAAGTAGATTAAACGCTAGCTAAATCCTTGGCTTGCGGCACACTCGATATCTCACTGAGCCGCGGCAGATGCGAACGTGACGTTCCGCCTGGATGGCCGTTTTTTAAAACGGCACACTCTCGTTCGACGACGTTGGCCCCCCGGGGCTTTTCCAACCGAATCCCCATCCGCCCCCGCGCACCCTCCTCAGCCGCGGGTTAACCAGACCCGTTATTCCAAACTGCCGGCCAGATATTTTCCCTCCCCCGTTCGCCGTGTTGCGAAAGAACAGAAAAAAAGAGAGGCGAGCAACGATTCGCTGGAAATATTTTTAAGCCAAAAATTAGGCGCCCAACACGTTCATACGAGAAATTCCATTTCATAGCCGGTTAACCAGTTCCATTGGTAACTTTTTTTTTACATTATCGTTTTGCCAAAAATAGAAAGCGAGAGAGCAATGATTTATGAAGGCATTTAATTACGTTAGATTCTGTTGCGTTACGAGTTAATGTTAATTCTGAATGTAATCCATGTAATGATGATGAGATAATAAAGAGGGCTAGTGTAATTACCGTTTCTTCTGTCGAACCTTTTTTTCTAATCCTTCCTAATCTACTTCCTCACCGACAGGCCACAAAAAAAAGAAGATCTGAGAAGCGAAACCAGTCACCGGAGACCGTTTTCCACGAAATAGCCTTTGATTAATACACTGTAATTAGCCACAATAGATGAGCACCGAAACTATCAAGCTGCAGTTGCTCATCGTTTCTACACACCCCTTCCCTCCCCCCGGGCCACATGCGCCCAATTTGTTGGAAATTAATTTCATTTCCATACTATTGTCTGGTCGGAAAACGAAACGAGCTTAAATCATCGGAACCGCGGGAACAAGTTTCCCAAATCAAATCACGTTTGCGGAACATTGCGAACAATAAATTATTGAGCCACGGGCCATAATTATGCTATCAGGATATCAACAACAGGAAACGAGAGCACGGATATTTATGTACAAACAATCATCGGCACGTCGTTAATGATATGCAACCCGTCACGGATGGATTATCAATTCCACTGACCCATATCAGGAAGTTTTGGTCGAAACGGGAAACTAGATCAAGATACACGAATTCAGATTGGAACACAAACATTTATCATTATCCTCCTGGCGTTAATGTTATGCACCCTAATTCGGATTATCAACCCACCGGTTTCAATCGCGCGATCATGTTTCAAGTAGTGGGTCCGAGGTAAGAGCAGGAAATGGAAATACCAAGTGAAGCCATTCATCACCGGGTTCCGGTGGTTTATCTTTTTACGCTCATTTTTTCGAAGATCCCAATTCGGGCGAAACAAAAGAAGCGAGAGATTAGGGAAATTTACGTGGGAATGAAGGAATTTGTCACTGTCCCCTCGTTCCTTAATAACGTCATTGTCTTCCAGTCGGTCCGGGATTGAGGGAAGGCTGGAAAATCGTTTTTCCTGTTTCGTCGGGCAAACCGAATGGGATTAACGCGCAGACCAGGCGGGTTAAGTGGCATCTCTATACCCCACCCCCTACTCCTCCATCGTGCACATTTATCGCGGTCGATCGTTAATGATCGCTTCTGGCCATTCGCCGGGCATTCTTTCTTCGAACTTTTATAGTTGAGTCCCGGAAGCGCAGCGGTGACCTCCTACCTTCTTCCCGGCCGAAGGGATCCTTCTTCGAGCGTCGACGCTTTCGATTAAGCAAGTAATTAGCCGCCGGAGATGGATGGATATACCTGACCTTACGACGTGGCCGATTTTCTTTCGCGCCGCCAAAAAGCACCGTGAAATGCACGTCGCCGAATACCAGCATTTTCTTATACCGCGCGAGAAAAGTACAAAGTGCACAGTATAAAGGTGCAAAGGTACAAAGTACAAAGGTACAAGTGCAAAAAGTCCATGTATAAATACACATATCTCTTTGTAAAATCGTCTGAATTACGATAAAGTCAATTGATATAATTTAAAAGGAAATCGCGTATTCAGCTCTACCTGTATGTATAATTGTAATTTTTTTCAATCAATTTCTTCCGTAAGTTCATTCCATAAGTGTGTAGGTAGATAACTTTTCTCGCAATAACCAATCAGTAACTTATAATCCAAAGGAGGAGAAGAAGACGATTCATAACGAAATCAATGGAAAATCCAGTGCTAACATCTTCGTCAACTTTCATCATTCTTTTTTCGCCGTGAAAGATCTCGCGGAAGTCCAGTTGCGCCGGTCGTAAACTTTTTCATAACTTTAATCGAGTCTTCCAGTTACCTCTGCTCCTGATCCTCCCCCCACCCCACCCCCTGCCACGGTCCCCTGTATCTCGCGATCGACCGATTAAACAACGGAGAACGCCGCGTTAAGTCCAGAATTTCGCCCCTTCGGATCAATGGATAATGCTTCACTTCACTGCCAAACGACAACGCGAAATTCAGCCGAGGATCTCGAGGGGGGACGCGGGTGGGGCACTTTAAAACGAGTTCCCGCAATTTTACGGTTTTTCGCTTTTCGTCCACGGGACAAAAATCTACTTAGCGCAGCACGTAGCCCAATTCCCGAGCTGTCGCGAGACAAACACACCTTGGGACTCACGGAAAAGAAGCGAACTACCCACCTGAAAACGCCGGAAAATTGAATCCCTACGCGAATAAAAAAAAAACCCAAACCAAACCAAACCTTCGCTACAAGAACGACGCATGAAATTTTGCCCTCTGCTTTTTAAAGCCGGGCCCCCCGTGGAAGCCGGCTTTAAAACCTTCCCCCTGTCATTGGCCAACATTCGTAAAAGTATTCGCGTGTAACGCGCAACGTTATTTTCGCCGAGTATTATCTTGTTCGCCGAACGAGCGTAACAGAAAAAAAAATTTCGGGGGTGTAGGGGGTTAGTACCCGGAAAAGGTGGGGGGGGGGGCATTTAGGGGCCGATTAAATCACGCGTCAGCGATCGGGTTAATCCCCCCCTCCCCTCCACCCACTCCAGACCCTCAACCCTTGATTTTTTTTCGCCGTCCCGAGAGATGTTTTACGAGGTACGCGATACGTTTTATCGCCTGGGGATGCCTCGAAGAGGCGACTGATAATCGCGGCTGACGCGCGCGTGTTCCACGAGTCCGGGGGGGGGGGGGATATTGGCAACGACCGATTGAACAGCGAGGCAATGTTTAAAAGTATCCCGCCGACATTACGCGACGTTTCGTCGGTCGTCGGCCATTTCGCGCGACGATTAAGCGCGACGAACTCAAAAAAATGGGGCTTATTCGGTGGTAAAAAGGATAAAAGGATCAAGGACGAGAAATGTTAAAAAAAGACGCACAGAAGGGACAGGGTCTGGACCAATATTAGAATTATCTTTTTCCCACAAAGGGATATCTCGGGGACAAAATTTGCGTACACTTCTGTGCGTTCGGTCAACGTTATCATTTTGCTCAGCTCATCGGCCTGAAAGAAATTCATTTTCAATGGTCTGCTATAGCCCTTAACGTTCGCCGCACGTACGGTATATTTACGGAAATGTCTGTGTAAACTACACTCAGCGATACAATGTCAATTGTGCTCGCGGCACTTTCGGAAATTAATTCCCTTTGAGGAAGGCACAGGTCCGGAAACGAATGCTCGTTCGTTTCGACGTTGAGAATAAGAAATAGAGCACACATACAGAAAGATGCTCTACACTGTACGTCTATTTCGTCAGCGTTGTTCGCTGCATTGTAATAAATCTCCGTAATTACCATGAAATTTATTAATGCACTAATTAATTACCTTTGCCTAAAATTTCACGGACTATTATACTGAAACCACATCAATTTTGAAATAACAGACAACCCTCAATAATGCGTATTCCATTATCGCACAGTTTACGATCTATTTTACCCAATTTGTCAGGAGAAAAATAATCTCCCACCGTAAGCATTGTCACCTATAAGGAAATCGGATCGATTAGAATCATAGGACATTAATTTTCCCTCAGGCGATTCGCGCAGCGAGTTTCATTAAAGTCGGAAGTCTTTAAAACAGGCCGAAGGAGGGGCGGGATGGGGGGCGAGGTTTATACTTGTTTCGTTCTTTTTCCAGCGCGGCTGAAAAACTAAAAGCGGAGCGAAACTTTCCGCCGCTGTAATCCCGAGGTAAAAATATCCTCGTACACAAAGGGAAAAAAAATCGACGTCGAATTAGCCTCCCTAAAAGCCCATTACTTAAATTCCCCCGTAGCTCGGTGATATTACGGGGAGGCAAGTATAAACCGTTCGATGCAGTTGCGCGCACGTTTCCAGTGTATAAGTGCAACCGTGCGAGTGTTTATCGGCGAGTTACAAAGCAATGGCAAAGGTTGTTTACTTTGTCTATGCACCGCAAACGTAAACGCAGCACTTTCGGGTATTAATTCCCTTTGGGGAATCATCGCTCGCTTTGCCGACGGGAAACGATCTGTGCACCTCGACGTACGGAAATCTCGTTGCGCGGACAACGAACCATGAGGCAAACTCAAGGCGATAATTAACTAACCTGTAATTCGACTGTCGCGACGTGCATTAACGATTCGTCGGAAATTACACGGCGGGATCTCACGTGGAAGGAAATTTAATAAGACGAAAAAAAACGGCTAAGTGCACGGGACGAAACTATACAGGCTGGGAAAGTAATGGTGTGTTACGAACTGATATTTACGAGACGTAAAATCGAGGTGTCCTTGGTACGATCTCAACGATTCGAAACAGAAGAAAACTAGTTTTGTTGAATTTTGTTGAATAAAAATATTGTATCTCGTTTAGAAGTACTGACTCGTATCGGATTTAATTTTTCAGCCTGCATGCATATGCAGTTCGGCTGACGTTTTAAGGGACCGAAACGAGCGGTTACTCTGGTAAATCGAAATTCGCTTAGAGGGAGAATTACGGACAGATGGAAGGCCTCGATAAGGACTGACTGGGCGTAAATGTCCCACTGAAAAATGCTCAGTGCTACGGGAGTGCGGTATTAACATGTATCGTAAGTCTCCGGGCAAAGCTTTCCACGCACCACTGTTTGCATGAATTTATCTGCGCGGAAGATTAACAGGGGGGGCCGCGAGCCGCATTAAAAAGCGCCGTATTAACGTGCATCGTCCAGGTAAACGCGAGTTTTTCCACGGAGGAAGGAGCGATATATCGCTAACCGGCAACCAACTGCCGCGCATAAATTTAGCCGGGCGAAAGACGGCAACGGGAGAGATCTCGCATTAAAATGCGACCCCGGACAAACACAATTTTCACAGGGGAGAGAGGCACGTGCCTGTCGTCCCGTTCCGCGCCACTGTCCGCCCGTTTTTAACCGTCCGCGAATAATCGCCACGGAAAGAGGGCGAGCGAATTAAATTTCTACGCACTCGCGTGTGAATTCGTGCGACAAACCTTCGTCGATGATCCTAACGAGCGCATTTTCAAAGGAAACCATTCGCAAACGTAATCGGGTAACTACCGATCGACAAAAAAAGTGAACATCAGGTAGGGGATTCGATTTAACAGGATTTTAGTTTCTTCCAGAATATATCGATCAACGATTCCTATCTGATAATGGTCTTACTTTTTGGGAATAAATCTACGAACTTATTGTCAGATAACTAATTGGGAAGAGAGTGACGCATGAAGAAAGAGAATTAGATATGGAACGAAGTTTAACTGGGAAATTACTTCCCTTTCCGATACATCGTGTAATTCCACTATTCCTTTGTGATCTTCATCTAAGAACAACCCATTTTGCACCCTGCTTTAAGGAAAATATGAAACTTTAACGAGCATACCTTTAGCGAATAAACCCGTGAAACATAATACGGTAATACACATTCATGGAACATAATACATTTACCCACGGTTGCTTCGTTATGCGCAAAATTTCTTATGAAAGCAGCCTGCGCTTCTAATTGGTCGGGACGTAATCCATAAAGCTGAGGGGTGCAGTCGATCGTGAGATTCGCGCGATAGTCTCGATCTGCGGTAGTTGGAGCGCTCGATCTAACTTTATTAAGTCTGGCTGGGCCGTTGTGCCGGAAGTATTTCGCCCCGTGAGTATCCGGCATGGCGCTGAGGACTCGCTGAATCTCCGCGAAACTCTGAAAACACTTGGCCCCGTCTCCGAAAGACTCTTCTTCCCTCGTTTTACAAGAGTCCCAAGTCCTGAGACACTCGTTTCCTCGTCTCGTCTCATACAGCCACCAATCGCCATCGAGTTCCCCCGCCGAGAACGTTTCAACGAGTCGTTACGCTGTCCGGAATATCGTCCTTCGCGCTTCACGCAAATATCGAACTGTCAGGACACAGTAACTCGCCCTCCCCCTCTCTTCCCGCTCGCCCTCTTGTAAGTAATCGACCGAAAAGCGAAGGTTGATGGTTCCCTTTTGCAGGGAACAGTTTGCGGATCTTGCGAAGCTTGAGGACGGGTAATCATTCACTTTCGCGTGGAATCACTTTGAGATCTGCCGGAGATGACGTTTACCGGCTATAAGATATTAATAGCGGTGAGTAGCTGCGCTCGAGTTCGGTCCCCAGGACAGGCATTAGCAATTCTCTCTGTGCGCATAAGAGCTCCCACGAATCTGTCTTGTTCGTTATTAAAGCGTAACCCCGCCTAGACGAGGAGTCCTCACGTCATTCTCTTTTCCCTACTTTCTTTTGCTGACCCTGAAATCCGCACAATTTTACGGCTAATCGCCGGCCATGGGAGTTGGGGCCCCGCTTCCCCGGCTTCAGCGTGAGAAATAGGAGGACGTGGGATATGAGCTCTCTGTATACGCGAAGCGCGGTACGTGCAAGGGAGGTGGGATTAAGGGAAGACTCCTGGCCGGATAATGGACTGTTCCCGCTCAACAATACATCAGGTTCAATGTACATCCTGTAACACGGATCAGAGCCGACGCATAATCCACGGAGAACATTGAACATCAATAAGATACATGCATATGTACAAACGTCTTCGTCAGGAGCCGTGACGCAATCAGACGTAGTTTCGCTTTACCAATGCACGGCAAAGCATACTACATAACATCCAATCCTGTACACGTTTAAGCACATAGCAGGGATCATCGCAGAAAATGTGGAATGAAATACAACGATTCAGTTCTAGCTGGATAAAAGTTTCCTGTGAAAAAGCGTTTATTCCGTTAACGAAGTCAACCTAATTTCACCAATGTTTCTCAGTGAATACATAACTATTTCCTGTCGAAAAAAGATGTTAAACGTGCCGGAGAATAGAAGAGAATATTATCAGGAAACAGGCACGTATGGAACGTAAATTGAATAATGAATTTTTAGCAACATTTCTTCGTGAATTCATCATTATTTCCAGGCAATACTTTCTACGAGTAACACTATCGATTCCGCGGCACGATCAAAGCTCTTACTCGCGTTCTGCGGCGGGAAAGCGCTAGCAGTTTGTATTTCCGAGGATACTTAAAGAAAAAGGAGAGCGCCGTTGTAACGAGATGTGAGAACTGACTTCCGGATTGTGACGGGTTCCATTGCCGGGGAAACGCGTTAGTCGGCAATAATGGACGAGTTAGTTCCTCGTGCCTGTGCAACGCTCGCCCTGAACCGCTGTCATTTACGTAACAGTCGGATCTGCGGCTTAACACACCGAGCCGCGCCGTATCGCGGATGTAATGACCAGCGAGTGCAAGGAAGAAGGACCTTACGTTACGGGAATCCGAGTGACGGAAGGGCAACGGCGACGGGAAGTGAAGCTCGCAAGAACCCACTTAAGAGAGAGAGAAACTCCGAGGAAGTAGAAGGAACAAGTTAAACAATCGCGCCGTTGCCAACGAGTTCGCCGCCGTAGTATTTGCCCCGAAAGTCAGGAATAATTCCGCCTGACGAGGGCAAAACTCGGTCATTTCTCGTGTCTCGCACTTTTTACCACCCCCCTCCCACTCCTACCACTGTCCTGAGAAAATAATTCGAGGCGCGTAAAACAATTTTCCGGCGAAATATTTCGCTGGGGGGTTGTTCGCAATTGAAAATCGTCGCCACTCGCGTACCACGGGGCAGGTTTATTTGGGAAAACACGAAAGACGGAAATACGATGCCTTGTGGAGTCGCGTCGCGTCGAGCCAGGGAAAAGTCTGATCCTCGGGAAAAAAAGAAGGGGAAAAAATAGCAACCCCTTTATCCTACTTCTTTTAAGTGTCGTCCTCGTCCGGCGTTTCTTATTTTCCTTTTCCGCCGGCCAGTTCGTTGAACCTTTATTTAGCCTGGATTCTCGTATTTCCATCTTCCCTCTTGACTTCCGTGTAAATTTCAAGAAATTCCAAAGACAAGCGACGTTTAGGTTCGGCGCAATTTGTCTCGTCCGTTTCTTAACGATTCGTGCAATAATATTTCGTCATTAACGAGCTCAGCGTCGTCGTCTTCTCGGCCGTGCGATCGATGCCTTAAGTAGATTATTCTTTAAAATGATCACATTCCAACGTTCCATCCTCGTTTGATCTGATTACCTCAAGTACCGTGCGTATAATTCATTCCCGGACCCTCGAGGATAATACTAAATTTCCGCTCTTCCCGCGGAATATTACGATTCGAGGGTCGGCCGGAGTCTGAAAAATGCCCGGGAAAAAGGAACAAAAGGCACTCCTTGGCCGTCGTAACTATTATTACAAGGAGACGGTCCGCGTCCTAAGTTCATAAGAGGGGCAATTACATTTCGAGGGCTATCGTTCTTGCGGGCTTTTTCGAGAAGGCGCCGAAGAAATTTAATAATGGCCGGGGAATTTCATTGCGCTCGTCCGACCTAACGATCCCCCCGTGCCACTAGAGTAGCGGAATTTATTTTCCATTGTCCTCTTTAATCAGTCCTTATCGTGACTCGTCAATTTTTTTAACATTCACACAAGCCCCCCCTCTCGTCCCTCACGGCTTTTACTCCCATTATCGTCCTCTTATCAGATTATCCACGCACTCACCCTTATCGCGATCGCTGCGAAACTTCGTAACGATTAGCAGCGAATTACGTCGAGACTGACGAATCGAGAAATCAGTAAAACTATAAATATTATTTTAATCGTGTAAAATGTAATACCTGAATTTTGCAGTTCTTATTTTTCTGTAAAGCTGAAAGGTCACATCGTTGACAAACGGCAAGCGAGAAGAACACGAAATATGTAGCTTCACGATATTGTAAGACGTGGACGTACCTGATCAACGAGTTCTCATCGTCGTTTTACGAGACGACGCGATATCGAGGTTCCTTTCAAAGTGCACGATACGCTCGACGTTATTTTTCACAAGCCGCTCGAAAACCATCGTCGAAGGACCGATCGATCATTGTCGCCGAGGAAACATCGAATGGTCAAGAACCAGCAGTTTCCTTATTGGCAACAACATCACAGTGATTACTTTGACTTTCTTACCTGAAACATAATAAAAATACGAGACATGGATCAACGTGTAAAAGAAATCCTTGGGGGTCAAGTGAATATTCGAAGATTGAATAATAAATCAGGGCATTCATTTTCATGTAGTCGTATCAGCTTGATTAACTAAACGTTACGATTAAATTTCACGTAATAATGTACATTAAGCTGTCAAGCATTATCTGGGAAATTACGAAGGGAAGAAATTAAGAACGGTAGTGCACGTTACGTAAATTATACCGAATCTAGATTTCCCGAACGAATGGCCTTAATTGCTGAAAAATTCGGAAACTCCCGTGAGAAATAAATCTTTTAATCTGCAGTACTAAAATCCCGTATATTCCCTGCTTGCCGGCTAACTCTTGATTCGTTATCGTCATCAAACTTGTAAACTTGCCGGGGCAATTACGAGTATGTTCTTAATCGTTGGCGATGCATATTCATGGGTAAACCTGGCACGTGAGCAGGGTATGCAGGCGTCGGAAGAGGACCGCAAGCCGACGACACGAAATTTCTGCCCGGCTGGTCATTTCTGTGAAGGAAGTTAAGACCAAGAGGGGCGGGAAAGGTAGAGGGGGCTGGGGAGGAGAGTGGATTGGAGTGTGCGTGTCGAAATGAAAGCCTGTAGGAATCTGAGCGACGAACGTGTACGAAGCGTCGGGTGGTAGTTTCCGGGGAAAGTAGGGGGGTGTAGTCGCGCCTATCCGGCGCTTATGAAACGGCCAGTTAGGATCCCGGGGAGGATCGTCTCGGTGGAGCGTGCGCTTGGCAAACAAATAGCCGCGGCGAGGGCAAGGCCTGCGGTCGCTACTCAACATACCTAAACTAACCCAGAGCCGAGAACTAACAGAACCGGTGTAAGTTCGCCACTTGGTTAGGATAATCGATGTTATGCCGTCCTATGAGAGCTACCGCGCGAGGATTAAACGACCGACAAGACGGAGGATATACGGGATACTCCGGCGGAAATACATAAAAGAAATACCGGGGGATTAAGTAATCGCTGGGGCAAAGGGGAACGGCAGACATGATTGAGGAAAGTGTGCCCGTAAATGAAGGAGAAACTCGGCCAATTCTCTCCGTTGCTATTTGCTCGTAGTGGATTCCGCCGTAAGTGGATACACCGCGAAGATTGTATTCGGTGCTCAACTTGCTGATTACCCAATACAGTCGCTGACGTAGAGGGTGGAAATATCAATATCGATAAACGGGCCAGGTATAAGTTCGCCGCTAGGTTCGGGTAATGGATGTTATGTTGCATGACGGGAGGGTTTGCGCGAGGATTAAACGTCGGGGAAGGCATAACAGAGGTTATACGAGCTCGTAATTCAAAAGTACACAAAAGAGAGAGCCCGGCCAGGGGAGGGAAGTGGATAAGAGATGTGGGCTAAGGATAGGGAAAGGGAAATATCGCGAAACGTAAAAGCAACGTATAAACTCGGAAAGTTGCTTAGCTCACGGGTATCGGGGGAAGATTCCATTTGTGTTGATGTTAGCAATTATTTGACTACGGTACCAGCAACATCAGTCAATTTAGACAAACAGAACTGGGTTTAGATAATCGATGCTGTATCCCACGGCGGCTCGTGTACAAGGATTAGGCGGGTTAGCAGGCAGAACAGAGTATACACAAGCTTGTAATTCAGAGCTACACCAAAGAAGGAGGGGCAATGCAAAGAGAGTGGAAAGAGGGGATCAAGGGGTGTTAGAGAAAACCGACGGTACACAAATAAATGCAAAGAATCCACAAATGAACAACCTCGAGCAACCCGGAACAATTCCCTTGCACTTTTGCCTGTCAAACTTGCGAATCAAAGGAACAGAAATTAATGACGCAAATACAAATTTCCAAAAAATTTATCGACTTCTTGACATTTCCCGCTCAATCTTATTTTTCCTGTTCCCCCGCAAAGCATATTTACCGTACAATGTAGCCAATAAAAAGGAAATCATTGTTTAATATCCACCCTCCAGGTTAGTTGGTAAACACGGCTTAAACGAATTTACTTTCGTACGCTAGACTTGCTCTCGCACTTTAACGACTTTACCGGCTACTTGGGCCAAGGCAGTACCCCGTGTTTATTATCTTTGTGCCTCCGTAGCAGCGGTTCTTCCGTTTGCGGAACATCTGCGAGCAGGGGCCGAAAATTTTCTGCCCTCTCGCTGGCGTTGTCTCAGTGGGCGGGTAGCGTGTTAAGCCGCTCTGTTGTCGAATCCGCAAACAAGCTTACGATCTCCCGGGGCAATAGCACGTGCCGGCTGGCCCGAAACGAGCCCCTCGAGTTCCTCGTCTTACGGACAGGGAGCACCTGAGCTCTTAACCGAGAATGGCTATCGAGCCGGCGTTCATTCGCCTTACACCGAAACCGCGAACGCCAACTACACCGCGGCGATAGCAAACGCCGTTCCGGTTAACCCTTTTAGAGAGCCATAGTCAAACGTATACGGCCTTACGTAACGTACGAAAGGCCCCCGGAACGGCACTCGGACGTTTTAGACCGAGTATCCCAGGCCTCCTATATTACCCACAACTAACTCACCTATTCCGCGATATCCTCCCCTTTATGGCGCCATCTTCTCGCTAGCAATGCACCCCCGGAAGAGCTTTGACCAACTTCAACGAGTCCGTAGGTGCATCGCCAGCGACGAGTACAGGTGTTTTACTGTTTCGACGATTTTTCTTCAGACAAATCAAGTACGAAGCAACTAGATGTAACAGGACGATGAATGTTATTTAGTGATCCATTTCAACGTTACTTCTTCGTAAAACGTGAAAGTTTGGCTAGGTTTCGTTCTGATACTTGTTTTACCTTCTATTCAGTTTTACTGCGACTCAGAGTTTCGAGGTAAAGTCTATTGAATCCCAAGCTGAGCAATGTTGCCCAAAATCTCTGCGGCATACAACTTCCCTGCCGGTTTGCACGCTGGCTCTTGGGATGGAGGGACTGATTTGGCAGATTTGAGCTTTTCATTATCCGAGATTCGTAAAAGCGACTGGGTTACGCACCGATCGAGTGGATACGGCGAAGTTTACACCCTCGGGCGAGTATTCAGCGAAGGGGGATGAGGGCGGGGGGGGGGTAGATAAACTTGTTGCTCGAACGAACCGAATACATTTTACGTTACACCGTATGCCGGAACCCCGGTGAATTTTCGGGAATTGAAAGCAGCGAGCGTCGGGAAATGTGGGACTTCTAAATGAACTATTGACGGCCACCGTTTTCCCGCGCGGAAACTTTCCCGTCATCGGGTACTCCAAACTCGTCCTTACGTGCAGTAATGGCGCCATTGTACCTTTCGATGGCTTAAAGCCCTCGGAACTACGTATAGGCGTCCAAGTATTACGTTTCTCCGTAGTAACGTTATCCCCCCTCCTTTTGGAGCGGAGCAGGAACTTTTACTTTCCGTCGTTAATTATCGCACGGGTTATTTGAAATTCCTCGGGGCTTGTCTTGAAATTACTAGCTATCTCCCGATCTGTGTCACGGAAAAGCGAGGAGAACGTCGCCGGAGATGAGCCGGGGAACTGACGGCTACGTGAACGCGTTACACGGCTCCCGAAGACGTCAAACTTGGATTATGTGGAACTTTCACACGGGACTAAAGGCGCCGAGAAAAGTTACTTCCTTACGCTACGAGCCGTACCCGTCAGCTTGAAAATTGAAAGCGTCCTCTTTTCCGCTCGCCCGTGACCTAGAAAATCCCGCGTCATTTGCATTAAGAGGACCAAACGTAAGGACAATATCATCGGGGAACCCAAGTACGCCGTCTTTGAATTCGACCAAACACCATTTTCTTCGCCGCCGTTCGTGCACGCGCCTCGGAAACAAGCAACGAAGTTTCCCACACGCCTTTACTGCTCGCTCTTGTGGCTCAAGATTAAGAAACTCCTCCTGTTGCCACAATAAACGTTAACGAACGAAACGTGACAATTATACTTATGTAAACTCGGAGGTTAACGATTTACATATCAGCAAAAATGCGGAATGAAATTATCCTCCGAGGTGTTTGAAACGAACGTTTCAATATCTGCAGAAATATTTACGGAAATGTCGTGTGACTTAATTTTAATTGCACAACTTATTGCCCAACGTAACGGTAAATAACGTTGATTGTAATCTATGTTCTAGAAACTAAGAAGTTAAACAGTAAACTCTCTTTAGCGATTCTACGGAGTTTTCTGTAACGAAGGGAAATGAGTTTCAACAAGCTACAAACCAGACTGAATAGCTTATTTTCTTCAAAAGAGATTTAAAATATAAGCTTCCAACAATTATAAAAATCTCCGCCACTTCTTTAGTAATGCATAAATCCAGTACAATGACGACTTTCTTTTTTCATTAAAATTGTAGAATTACGAGTAAAACAATGATGAGTCGAAAAGCTTGTACCATGTTTACCTACGGTCTGCGAGACATCTGTGCTTTTGTTGCTGTGTACGCGTTGACAAACGATTGGCGATCTGAGGAATTTGAGTTTATTGAAGTTTACGAGGCAACGCCGACGGTAACGATCATTGACATAGCCCGAAAATCGCGTGTTACTGAGGGCACGGCTCGATCTCCCGGTAGTTTCTCCCGGCGGCAATATCATTACTTAATTAGGATGCAAACTGCTTTGGAAGTTGAGCGCGACCAAACTGCAGGTAATCTCAGCGACGTCCCTCGTTCATTTGCCAGTGGCTCTCCTCCGTCCGTCTTAACCGTTCGCCGGCGAAACGTTCTAATTATGCCTCGGTGACGTCAAAAACTCGGCTCCTCTGTAATAACTCGGCAAGTCGGCAACTCCGGCGGCGATTTTAAAACTTATATTCCGCACGTTGAAGTCTGGGGGAGGGGGAGGGGGGAGTAAATCCGTTCGATGAGAAAGCCTCACCGCGGACAGAGTCGAACGGTGAAATCACGTTAGAAGCCCTGGTCCAGGGAACGTCAATTAGGCACAAACTCATCCGCGGACGGCCGAAAGGTCTCGTTCTACAAATCCCCCCCTTCCCATTGTAAAGTTATGGGCAAAATATCCATGCTGTCTGGAGAAATGCGCTTAGATAACGCGGCCGACTAAGAGGGTTAAACGAGGGGTAGGAAGAGGGGGGGCACGCCGGTTTAACCGGTGTCTCTCGGCAAAAGGCCAAAGCGCGTCGGTGATTACGCGAGAAACAGGAAGGAAACGAGGTCGTCGTCCATCCGCCAACGTAGGCGTATCGCCCGGCACGCTTAGGACTTTAAGGCAACGCGCGCCAAAACGTAAGGAACCTTCCAACACGTCGACCCCTGGGCCCGCGGGTTTTGTCATTCGATTATACCCAACCGCGGCGCAAGGGACAACGTGCCAAACGCATAATTGACAATTTAAAATCATGATTTGTAGCAAGCCAGTGAATAAGTATAACCAAGCTCGGGGGATAACGCGATAATGTTAATCATGAATTCACTGACAATTGGAAAACGTGATGACGTGGTTACATGATTACATAATATGAAAGGTGACGTAGTCCTTGAGATTTTAAGGATTAATCCGCTCGATGAGTTCTTTATTCTTTAATTAATGCAGCACTTAGAGACAGGGAAATTAATGTGCCGAGCAGATACTTGGCAACTCGACAGCGACTATCAAATCAAATGACCTAATAACCATGACGACTATTCTGTGGCAAGCGGTATTTATGCTTTCGCTGTATTAAGTGCAAATCCTACAAATATTAATCTATGAACGAAATAATCATAGTACGAATTCTTCAGTAAGATCAAAAATTATCTAAATGTAATTTCGCTTTTTCATCCACGATTGGGACATAAATTCGTGGCCAGACAATTAATCTAATTGAATATTTACTTTTACGAAGACTGCATACTCGCTGTACCACGAATTATATCAATTATTTACGATCCAACTTAAGCGACAATTTTTCGCATGAAAAATTGTGGTTTCTTGAAAAGTCGAGAATGACAGGAACTAACATTGCTCCGAAATAAAATGTATTTATCAATATTACTTCCACTCGAATTCCTCTGCACCAAATAATCGTCGGATTACTATAAAATTTCCTCGGACTTCCTTCCCCGTTGCTGCACCGTTTTAATGATGTACACACTTACGTAACCGATAACACCACTTGTTTGTACGACACGAAACATACACGGTAACTTCGTGTTCTGTCGCCGAGCACGTATGCGCCGGTGCGCGGAGTGTTGTTTAACATAATTCACCAAACGTGCTTATTTAATAAACGTAACACTGGACTTTTAAAATAACCCTCGACAAACATCGACATGACGCGCGGTTATTCGCCGGAATTTTCGTGCGAAAAATTCACGCGGTATTGAATACTAGAGCTCACTCGGGCCGGCCTTGGAAAACCGGGGAAACGCGGCTACGAGGGAAATTTCAAGCCAGTTACCCCCTAAACTACAGTGCACAAGTCACCCTACATATTACAACTACACCGCGGCTCGTCCGACATTTCCTGGATGAGTACACGCCCAGCTGTTACTAACGTGCCAAAGTATTTCGCGTTGGCGGAAAGTTAGCCACGACCCATTTAAAGATGCGATTACAAATTCCCTGACAAACCGTTCTTGCCCCGTCGACCGAGAATGCAACCCACAACGACAAATACACGGCAATATATTCTGCGTGGATGAACAATTTGGACAGATTTTAAAAGCAATAATCGTACTCGTAAATTCGTGGGTGTACGTTGAAAGTTATTGCTAGATATATCAGAAATAGTAGAAAATTCTTAATACACTTCGTTATTTTCTAGAATTACGAACAAGTTGCGCTATAAATTGGCGAATTTACACTAACAGCGTTTATTTGACATATGAAAATTGTACAATATTTATAACATAATTCGCCATTAAAAATCTGAATATTTCCTTGCAAATATCGCATTGTCTGTTTCACGAAAACACTTTTGCCCTTTTAATCAAGTGACAGGGGTATTTTAACAAGAACATTTTTTCAAATTCCCTGTCAAGCGCCATGCACCGCTTGGCTGTGACTACTAGAACGTCCTAGCGTGCTTATTATTCAGTGTCTCGACATAATGTCGGTTTTGCCGAGGCGCGTGGTCCTAAACGTGTCAATTGCGTGGTGCTCTGCTATTGAGCGGGTTGTCATCCTTTCTTCCCGTGCGAGCCGTGAGGCTCTGCTAATGAAGAACGCATGGAAACGCGGACGAGCGTAAACTGGCGCGTGATATTCCCGTAAAATCGGGAACAGGTGTTGGCCGCTTGGCCGCAAGAACGACGGAACGGACAAACGTACGAGTCTCTAACGCGGTTACGTTAAATTAGAACGTTCCGGCCCTCGGATGGCCCCTCAAAAGCGGATGAACGTAAGAGACAGAAACCGAAATAGCCAAGTGCTCGACGCTCTGATAGGCTTGCCCTCGTCCCTGTCTGCCAAGTGAAAGCTATTCGCTTGTGTAATTTGCAGCGGCGCGGATGCAGCTGTAAAGCCACGGCTCTGTCATTGTGTTACGGATTCGCTGATATTGTCGGGGTATCGAAACGGAAAGAAGGGCGCGCACGGCAACACGTGTAACTCGGCCGCACGGTTAACGTTCCAATTCCACGGCCGTTTTCCGCCTGACGCAACGGATACGAATAAGCGGGGCAAATGAGGGGGCCATGGAGAGAGGCGAAATCGAAGGCAGCGAGAATTTTGAGTACAAAGTCGACGGTAACTTTGTATGTACTTGAATTCACGAGAGAGCATGACTGACATGGTCTCAGTTTTCGGACGACGTCGTATTGTTCGACCACGTGCATTGTGTTGCCATGAGTCGATGGTGTAGGAGTATGCGTGGCAGAGTGGGTGTTGAGGTTCTCTGCCGTTCATGAGGCAGCTTAATTATGCGCAGAATAATCATGCTCCCTCGTTAATTCGAGTATATAAAAGCACGTGTGAAATTTTAAAGGGCGCCGGGTAAGAAGCTCAAAGGGAAAGTGGATTATAAGGTTTAAGGGAGAAGCAAAATAAGGCAAAGCCGCAAAGAGTAATTCGCCGGCGAAGGGGTGGGAAATGCGAAAATAAGAAGCAGAAAAAGCGTATAAAGCAGTAGTTAAGGAGAAATATGGGTAACGCGGGGCAAGAGGAAGGAGTGCAATGCGTAAAAGATGGACTGAAAAATTTAGCGCGAGCTGAAAATGAAAGACCGTTCTTAAAACGAAGATAAAGAAGAGATGAAAAAAACATGAAGCTGACTCAGGCGGCCGGGTTTTCTGGGTTACTTGGGAAAAGGTTTTCCCATCTGACGCACCTACGTTGAAACCTTAAAAATGAAATTACCAAATGGACCTTTGAAAGGCAAAGTTACCAAGACGGAAACTGCTGAAGAGTTTCTAATATATGAACATTTCTGCCGCACGATTCTTCTAACTTTCTACCTGGTACACGAATAAACGTTTAAATAGTATCGCCAGAGAAGAAAGAATCGCCAGTGCAGAAAGAATCGGCTGAAATTACAAAGAGAATCGAGTGCAGAGCTTCGGACAAGTTCTTAATGAAGTGGAGTCGGGTTTCAATGGAAGTGTAGAGCGCTTGACGAAACGGTCGACTCGTCAGACCGTATCGAACGGTAGATCCTTTCGCTTTCAGGAATATACATGGAGCAGCGTTGGCCGTGCGAGCTATATCGACTAGATCATGGGCGATCGAAAGCGATCGATCTTACGAAACATACCGCTTGTATGGTCACGCGCAGAACCCCTTCGGTATTTCCTAAAACGATCAATAAAACTCCATATCTTATCGCGCCGGACAACCTCCGCCGACGGCAAAACTATGCAATTGTACTTTATCCGTCGGTCGTGCCGATTAACTTGAAGAATTCAAGGGGAACCAGCCGCAAACGCTTCCGCGATACTCTTACGCAGTTACGTTCAAGGCTCGGCGAAACAATGCTAAAATTCGTATCTACCAATCGACCTGACGTGGAAATCATTTTTTAATGTCCTTTCTTTAGCATTGTCAAACGGATAGAATGAAAACCGACGCTGTGTTTATTTATTCAAATACCCCGGTTGCCAACAATTCCTGCGACTCTCGCTGATAAACCGACGCTTGTTGCATTTTTAACGGGGAATACGTTACCGGCGTGTTCGCGGACATGAATTACGTCGCCGCGGTGATTTATTTCATGGAGGAATACAGCTGATGAGGTCAAGCACGCTCGGGACGTCACGATAATTTTTCGACGATACCGGATTCGCGGTTTTCTCTTCTCCCCTCCGCGCACTCTCTTCCACCGGCTGTATCGTCACAATTACCCCCCCCCCCCCCGTGGCCCCTAAATGACTGTCAGCAAGAGTTAGTGCGATTTTGCCAGCTGCGTTCCCCGCGAGACTTAAAAATTACTCACACTCTTCCTTCAGGCGGAAATGTCGGCGCAACATGTTGGGGCCAGAAATATCCTTGAAACGGCGCGACACGATCCTTCGGCAATACACGCCCGTTCCGCGGTTTGGCAGGAATTCAAGCGAATACAAAGTGTCGGGCATCGCTTATTTGGGAAGGGAACGTATGTTTTCCCCGACGACCTCGAAAAATGAACCTTTATCAAACCGTACAAATATCGCGAATGTCAATGTATCACAACTTGTTTTATGCACAATCAGAAGCTTTTTTCTCCGCAATTAATCGTTCTACACGAAAGTTACTGAATTCCAGAAAATTGCTCGAATAACAAAACGTACAACTCTTCCATTAAAATAGATAATAAACTGAAACTCCAATTCACTTTTCCTTAAATCGAATTTAACAGCAACATTTTTGAATACCGGGATAAGGTATGATGAGAAAGAAAGTTCTCTGGTTCTTCTGCTTACCACGAGTAAAACATTATTATGATTGCCGTATTAAATAAACATGGTGAATACGAGAGTTCTATTGATAAAGAAACCTCTTGAATTTGCCTCCGAGCATTTTTATCCCCTGTGTCGAAGGGAAAATCGTGAATTGCCACGGGACTCTGGTCTTTCCGTCGTAACATTACGAACTGGATAATAGAAGTTCGCTCGTATGCCAAGAAAAATATGTTCGCCCGTTACAGCGATAATGCGTCCTCTGCTCATAAACGCGTTTTCTTCGTCTTCTCTGCCGTTCCTTTTGTCGTTCCTTGTCCGACGTCATTTCTATCTTTTTGCGTAACACGTTCCCCCGTCTACGTCCATTCAGCAAATGAAGCCAAAAACCGTCATTGACGTATGCCGGGTTATTCTTTCCCATTCACCGCTAACGCTCGCCTTTCGCACAATTCCCGCAAAATTCAAACGTAGTCGACACTTCTTTTTACGGTCTCCCAAGAAAGGATTTTCGCGCATCAACACATTCCACCGAACAACACATCAAGTTACATTTTTCGTTCTATTACTGGTGCTCGTATTCTCTTGAACGTTTTGTCGAACGGTGATTAAATATTCTCATCCGGCTGGGCGGGTCCTCTCATTTCCCTGATTCTCTGTCAAAGGGTCGCGGAATATAAAGCATTTCGATGTTACACGGGAAATTCCGGCCAGATCATGGCTCTGCGTCAAATTGGGAGCAGAGGATAGTGCGCACGATTGCGAATGAGGAAAGTAATTAAGCAGCGGGTAACGTTCGTTAGCGAAAATGCACCCCTTCTGCGCTGAAAGGAAGACCGGTTCCCTTAGCTTCCAAACTCGTTTAACGTGGCTGCCTTTGTGCGGAAAACTACTAATTCCATGATTGCATTAGAATCCTTCCCGGACTTAATTCCTTTTTTTTAAGCGCGAACCCGCCTCCGTCGACGACACGTATGTGTTAAACAAAAAGCGCGCAAGAGGGCAAATAAAGCAACGTGGACCAAGGAATTGAGAAGAAAACAATCATAGAAAAGCAGTATCGGGGAAAAGTCGGGAAAAAGGCGTGGTCGATGACGGGGCGGAAATTCTCGAGAGTTCCTAGGGCGTCGGGCGAGACGAAAATTAAGAGACACGGGTAAACCAACGGCGAATACCTTCGTGCACACCGTCGACGTTGGCCTGTAATCTAAACCGTGAAAGGTGACGACGATGTCGGCAAAGATATTGGCTCTTCGCTGTCCTGGGGCACGCAATTTACGCTTTAAGCTTCTACCTATTTACCTCGGCTTACTGTTTTATTAGAGAACCCCGAGAGGAGTGTTTCGCGTAAAAAGAAGTAATCGACGACGGTGAGCCGTTGCTAAGGACGCCCGAAGAATGGGAGTTAATCTAGCCGCGTGGAAAATGCTGTTAAAGCGATTCCCTATGGCGTATAACTAATACAGAGATGCACTCTCTTACTCGTGCGTCTTACTGGCGCCTCGTAATCTCCCTCAGCCGGGATGATAACGCCGATACTCGCTACCAACGTCCTCCACTTCGTGGATTTCTCATCCCTCGTATCGAACGATACGCCAGCATCCTTGCAATCAATTGTAACAATAAAACGGAGTACCGGGCAGATGAAACAAATGAAATAATGCAGCACAGTGCAGACAGGTCCTGAGTATTGCGCCAACTTTCATCCTCAACACTGACAAGAATTATTACCTGTATCCGTTTTCACCGCTATTAGCAGAACGGAAATTGTTTAGGCGAATTTAAAATGACTCGCAATCAATTATAAGAATGAAAGGAAGGTCATGAGTATCGCTTCAACTTTCGTTTTCAACGATGGAAAGAATTATTACGTGTATCTACCTTGAGTACTGTTGAGGGAACGGAAATGGTGAAAACGAAATTAGTTCCTGAAACTGGCAGGTGGAAAAACCGAATTTGGAACATTGTAAAATAGCCATGACCAACTGAATATCCCGGCGTTATCTCGTATCCGTTGAGATGATACATCATGTATCCTGGCACTTTGGGAAAGCACGAGTTACGAGGCAGCTCTCTGGGTTTCTCGACGCTCCGCGGTCAGGAACTTTTCTCTTTGAGAAAGCGAGACCGACACTTAAGCCCAAGGTAATCACCGATCAAGTGGCAATCACGTGCCCCGTGCCATCATCAAAGCCGCTATTCCCGTGAGGTTGAAATTAAGACGAACCCCCGGAGGAAAGCTTACAACGTGACTCGCCGGCACATGACGACACACCGTCGTATTGGCTGGCCGACTTTAACGGCATAACGAATGCCCGGCCGTGCAATTTTCGCGCGGTCTTCGCGTATGGGCGGTCAGGGGGGGATGAAGGAAGGGGAGGGTGAAGTCATTCCGGCGGGATAGACGGAACACGCTCCTAGGCATCTCGGTCTATCCACTCAGTCGCTTCTCCCGGAGACGCGTCATTCTCGCTGAGCGACGCTTAAAAGAATGGCCTAGTTTATTAACGGCGCCAGGTACCTGCCGCGAGCTTCCGCGAGGAATAGTAATTTCCTAGCGGCTCTTCCCTCGCCCTGTTTTTCCCACCCACCTCCCCCCCTCCCTCAGTTCCTCGTAGACGCTCGGATGAAATTTACGCCGCACGCTTTAACGTTTCACTGTTCCACGCCGGGGAGACATTCGACCTCCGCGGATCTTTCTCCTCGGTTTACCCAGCCCGCTGACTTAACTCAAACACCCGCAGCCGACGACCGTAGACTCACTGTCGAACGCGCAGATATCCGGGAAAAATTTATAAGCAGCAGGATGGAAAACGGAAGGCTTAAGATTGTGTAAAAATACTTTGTTTAGCAATTCATCTCGTTAACACGTTAACTGATTGAGAGAAGATAAATGAAACGCGTAAAAGCTGCCAGGAAAATCATAGGAAATAGGTACAACTGAATACAACAGAAGAGTCGCAGATTAGTCGATTGTTAATATTCAGAGTCAGTGTCAATGATATTCTATCGCTAATTCTCTGCTACACACTCCACTGCCTCAGCAATTGACAAATACACAGTTTTCTAGTATTATAATTATATACCAAACACGAATATACGTACCATTGAAACTTCCAAATCAATATTATCACTTAAATTTATTATGAGCAATCAAGCATCGTTCAATAACAATTTTCGAGAGAATAATTTTAACTGTAAATGCTGAAATATATAAAAAGATACAGAATTACATTTAAATTTTCGTTTTAGCCCCAGCCAACGACTGAAACGTTAGACTTTCGTCTAACTACGAGCAGCCTTATCATAGGATTTCACATTTTGCCCCGACATGGGGGGAGGAGGGTCCTGCGAATCCTGCACGAGTGACTTTACTGCTGCTAACTCGGAACCCACTTGCCAGAAACGGCGCACTGCACGAAAAGTTTCAACATGCTCCAATTGCAATCATTTCCTCAAACGAACTAGTCTGTCTAACGACGCTCTTAAGTCACCAAGTCCGTTATTAACATGGCCGACAAGCCCAAAGTTGTTTTACTCTTCGCCCATAGCAATTAAGTGTAGAGATAAAAACTTTGCGAATTTCTCATATACCGGCGGAGGTTCGTCCTTGTTATCAACTCCTGCGTAGGAAATTCCGTCTTATTAAAGCGCTCAGTATACTCTTCCGTTGGAACTGTCAATGTCAGCCGGCAGACTTAGTTTTCATCAATGAGCAATAAGCACGACGAAAGAAGAATGACGGTCAATTAATTGCAGGTCTATTTAATCTCGCAACGTCAATGTTCCATTAGTCAGCGAGTTCGAATAAATAAGCATTTGATATAATTTAAAAAACACATCTGCGCGGAACAATCGATACGTCAGAGAAATTCTCAACATTAGCTAATGTCCTATCCATATTTGAAAGTCTTTACGTCTAGCATACTTATAGTTACCTCTAGTCTATCTGTAATTGTACTATGTATAATTAACTGTACTGTAGTTTTACATATGCCCTGTTTCGCCGTAGAAGTATGTTTGTTCAAGCCCGCGATTGGTCACAGATGTTTACTGCGGCGTAAAAAGGAATTTACTTGAATGCAAATGTTGAACGAATGTAACGAGCGTCAAGTACATAAAGACAAATGAATGCGGCAAGCATGTTCCTCGGCGCAAAGAGGAAAGAGTATGTTCCATTTGCATAATAACCAAACACAGCCGGGGCTTTTGTCGTATCTGCGTATTCAAGAGTTTTACTACCTTTTTTTTACTAGCGCCCGTCATCGCACGGAGAGGAAATGCTGATCTCGCTCCTGAATCAACTGATTCGGTCTACCTATGACCCTCGTGTTATAAAGAAGACCGTAGCAAGTTGCCACATTTCACCTCAATAACTTTTCCCGCGGCTGTCCCGAGAACCTGACAATAACGGGAAATGTTTATCGCGAAAAATACGAAGAACGTGGGTCCCCGGTGAATTTGATTAGCAGCGACAAACTACGGCCACTTCTATCGCAATAAACAAGGGGCATTTGAGAAATTAATTGCCCAAGGACTTTGGATCATCCAGCTTCGGGCGAGGAGAATTTACCAGCAAGGCTGTCATGTTTTTAAAAGCTTCGTTTCCCGGGCTTTTCAAATATGAAACCCCCCCTCGGCTCGAGAGTATCCAAGTTTCTGACAACACACCACGGGAGACCACTTTGCAAATTAATTTCGAACCGTTAGGTTAAACCGTGAGCCCGGAGATTCGTGCAAAATGCATGATCGTTTAGACCGAGGAGACAGTGCACGAGGCAGTAAACACCATTCTTCAACAACGATTAAATTCAGCGACGTCTCGCCGAATAATTCCCCCATAAAATTAATATCCCCGAAAGTGCTGTCGCGTGAAATAACTCGCGTTTCACGGGATAAGAAGACTGGCCGTCCCCGATGGAGTTTGACAGCGGCAGCGAGGACGTTTTTACCGAACCGTCCGGTCTCTTGTGCAAAAGAGGAACAAGTAAAATATCGCGGTGCCGGCAATTTTCGCTTTTTAGCCGTTAAGCCGGTTAAGGGAAGACGGATGAAAGGGGGAACGGCTTTCGCGGGGGAAATGCTTAAATAAAGAGATTACTCGGCCCAGAAGGCTAAACCGACGAATCGATGTGGTAAATGAATAAAACTCCAATCTCCTGCAGGCTGCAACCACCTATCTCGAGGAAGGTGAGCGAAATGAGGAGGAGAAACAATGGAAGAGAAGCGGAAACGTGGCAAACTGCGCCGAGGACGGGACAGAAGAAGAAGAAGAAGAAAGAGAATTTTAAGGAAGTCCCGGCCGAAGGGGGTTTCGTCACGTGACGATCGATAGTTTTGCCGTTATTGCGCGCCTGCTCAACACGTGTGCAACCCGATGCACTGGAGGTTGTCAAGAGTCCCCGTGAATTTACCAAAGTTTTAAGACAGTAACGTCGTAACTGTAGCACAACGCCAAGAACAGACGCTACTCAAAAGGTTTATTCCAATTTCGAAGAATTCCTCGCTCCAATTTCACCTCCAGTATTGTACTATCAGTCTCAACTACTCATGTGAAACTGATAGCACAAAGGAATACAAGGACGATGAAAACAGTAATGAGAACACCCGAATACCAAGACACAAAGGGGCAAAGATTCTTACATAAGTGTATATATCCTTGCAAATAGCAAACAGAATGCTAGATCGCAAGAAAACTTTAACAATAGAAGCTACAAATATAATAGATGGTATGCGGTAATGATGTAACTTTAGTAGAACGTTAAGAATCTGCGCTACTTGGAAGGCTTATTCCAATTTCAGGAGTGCCATTGTAGTACCAATATGAGTTATCCATTTCGAAGCGATAAGAGAAATAAGAAAGGACGATGAAAACAGTAATGAGAATACCGGAAGAGGACGAAAGAAAAGCCGGAAAATGATGAGATAATTGTACATATATTAGCAAGGAGCAAACAGAATATTAGACCACAAGAAAACTTTCGTAATAGGCGGCATTACACAGACGTTTCTGGTCCGTGAAGAAAAAGTCGAAGAAAAGCAAGGAAGCTGTCGCGCGATGGAAGGGAAACTTTCGTAACAAACAATATCCTACAGGTGTTTTTGCCTCGGTTAAAAGGACGAACGGTAGATGAAGCGGAAGAAAGCACAAAAATGGAGAGGTATGTAGGAGGTTGGAAGGAAAGTTTCAAGAGACAGCATTATACCGATGCTTCCGTCCCACTTAAAAGGACGGACAGTGAGTTAAGTGAGGAAACCGATAAAACCACGGAGTGCAGCTCTAAAGAGGGACAGGAAAAGTTTGACGTCGACCAAAGCTGGACGAGCGAATTTGCTTCTGCTAATGTTCCGCACTGGGGAATAAGGGTGTCGCGAGGGTGCTTTCTCGAAGGAAGCTCGCGAGATGCGACAGCTGCAGATCCACCCTTCGGAAAGTCCATCACACGGGCGGTGAATTCGAAAGCCGGCGGAACTTTGGTACGGCACGTTGCAGGCGCAGTCGTCGACTTTCCGCAGCTCACGTTTCCGCAGCCACCGGCGGTATACGTGTGCAGCCAGTGGTACAAGTATCGGGGGCCGCGGTAACGCAGGAAGCCTTTTCCTTCCGCGCGGCCGTTACACTCCTTCGCTCGGGAAACTCGTGCACCCCCTGCACACCCTCCTCGTCCCTTCCTCAAAGTCTGACTCGCGAGCACTTGCAGATGTCCCCGGGAAAACTCGTGCCAAATCTTCCCGCGATCCCGGACACACCGCCGAGAAACTGCGAAATTCACTCGCAAAGTGCCCGCGCGGGACATTGTTTTCGAGATCCGCAGGATTAATGTCGCAAACACGTGCGGGGAATCGGCGAGAGAGGCTTTTCCACTCGTTGGCCCGTACCGATGAAACTACCGGAATTATCATAACAAAAATATGCCGAATTCATAATCCACTGCTCCAACAAGTTTGACTTTCTGTACACCGTAAAAATGTACAATTTCTCCACAGGTACTGAGTTTTTGCGGCGACTCATAAGGAAGTCGTGGAACGTAGTTAAATGCCGGTCCGTCGGTCCTTGGCAGGATTTTCATGGACGGAGGAGAGGGGGGGGGGGGGAGCGTAAATTTCGTGGAAGGTTTGCAGAAGATATTACACTGACAAGGAAACGTTGCGAAGTGACCGCCTCCGATTTTCTTATGCTTGTGATATGTTATAGTCCATCCAAATCTAAGAGACACGTATTTTTTTATATGTGCTCTTAAACGGATTTAAGGGGTGAAATTCACCCTCAAAGTTGAGCGTGTAAAGCGGTGTTTGTGTAGTTTTACATAGAAGGAGTGTCTCTATCGCCACCAAACCAACTTTAAAACATTCCTCACGTGAAATGATGAAATTCACATATCCATCTTTCTATGCACCCTTATTGCAAGGGGGTGAACCACCCTCTGAAAATTTTCATTTCAATATAAAAAAAAAACTAATTATCCGATTTTAATGAAACAAAAACCAAATTGTAGAGCGAGGAAAAACAAAGGTGACCAGTTTTTGTATTTTTCGAAAAAAACAATTTTTAAGAGGAAAAACACGTCTTCAACTATAAGTCTGTTCTCCTAATGTTAAAGTCATTCTGATTAGTTTTAATTGCCGGAGGCCTCTTATACACTCACCTATATACCTGAAAACAAGACATCATTACATTCAGGCTTGTCTTTATTGTTTTTCTTGTGATTCATTGTCCCTGCATACGCCGCATATACACGTAAGTATTAAAGTATACTATTTTTTTTTTAAGTATTATAATTTATTTTATTTCAGGCATTATCAAGGTTTAATATACACTTCTGTAGTTAATACATTTTTGGTTTGCTGTTTCTAAAAAAAATTTTATACGTAATGCGCAGATGAGTAAAGAAGGTCCTCACTGACATATTTATCTCGGTGTCTCTTTATGATGCCCTTTAATACCTTTTGTATAGCCTTTAACTGAACGATTATTTACAATGTTTTCGAGTCTGTATCAATACTGCCTGATTGTAAGTGAGGAAAAGCGGACTATTACTTTTCTCATGAATATAATAACCACAATTAATGTCTTTAATCGTTAATTTTGTTATTAATTATTTGTAAATACACGTCTATATTTCAATTATTCAATAAAAAACATATGTATAAATATACATTCTTACATTAAAAGTTTTTTTTATATTGTCATTATATTCGTTGAAATTCCATTTTCTCTCTTATGAAACTAATGTCTGTATTCTGACAATGAGGAATGGTGATATTCTGTGAAAACATGTTTAAAACACAGCGATTTTTTACACCAAGAACATCTTACTACAGCGATATTCGTGCACATTGCGATAGCGAAAACGTTTGAAAAGCAAATTTGACCGGATTTTCGAAATTTTCTGGTCGTTTTTCTATGTATTCACTTTTGAATCAAGAATATCGGAACAAATTTTGATACCTTGGAGATGATAACTGGTTATGAACAAGGGATTGTAATTTTATTGTGTTGTTTCTCAAGTGTAAGTTTATGTCGTAATCACGGAACATGACACTGTCTGAAAAGTGTCTAACATAATTCATCCATATTTTCAATCCGAAAACGAAAAGTGGCTGAATTTTTCCAGCTGTGCCCTTTGGTATAATCATTGGGATGATTTGCTTATCAATTAGGGAAAGTTGGCTAATAACTTGTGGGCAATGTCCACTCCATGAATCTGTCAAAAGAACGTTCATCTGACCAATGATTGGAATAAAAACGTTTCCAAACCTATCTTTAAGTGCTTTGTAAGTAAATACATATTAGAAACATTAAAGCAACTTTTATAACATCAAATTAAATTATTTCAACATACCAGAAATGAGCTTCAGAAGTGGGAACCACTTTAACTCACTCTAACCCACTTACAAAATTGCCCACAGGCAATACTGATACACACTCGATAGCGTTGTAAATAATCGTTCACTTAAGGGCTATACAGAAGGTTAATATTAATAGAATATTGAAATAATGAAGGAGGCTATTACCATCCTTCGAAAACGGAGAGATTATACATTTTCTATAAATTGTATTATAAATGTATAAATTTGTTGCATCGACAATTGCCGATTATTAATATCTATATATATTCTAACGGCGATTCTAGCACACCAACCAAGTATGTATGCAGTCAGGTATTACATTACCGCACAGTGCGCTTTAACTTCTTTTAAATACAGCAAACCAAAATATATTAACTACAGAAGTGTATATTAAACCTTGATAATGCCTGAAATAAAATAAATTATAATACTTAAAAAAAAAATAGTATACTTTAATACTTACGTGTATATGCGGCGTATGCAGGGACAATGAATCACAAGAAAAACAATAAAGACAAGCCTGAATGTAATGATGTCTTGTTTTCAGGTATATAGGTGAGTGTATAAGAGGCCTCCGGCAATTAAAACTAATCAGAATGACTTTAACATTAGGAGAACAGACTTATAGTTGAAGACGTGTTTTTCCTCTTAAAAATTGTTTTTTTCGAAAAATACAAAAACTGGTCACCTTTGTTTTTCCTCGCTCTACAATTTGGTTTTTGTTTCATTAAAATCGGATAATTAGTTTTTTTTTTATATTGAAATGAAAATTTTCAGAGGGTGGTTCACCCCCTTGCAATAAGGGTGCATAGAAAGATGGATATGTGAATTTCATCATTTCACGTGAGGAATGTTTTAAAGTTGGTTTGGTGGCGATAGAGACACTCCTTCTATGTAAAACTACACAAACACCGCTTTACACGCTCAACTTTGAGGGTGAATTTCACCCCTTAAATCCGTTTAAGAGCACATATAAAAAAATACGTGTCTCTTAGATTTGGATGGACTATAACATATCACAAGCATAAGAAAATCGGAGGCGGTCACTTCGCAACGTTTCCTTGTGAGTGTGGACAAATGTTTCGTGAGGGTGCGCAGGCCCCGAGGAGTACACGACTCCGAGCGGTCGTGACCATCAATACGTAACGGAGTGCAAACGGTTGCTTTGTTAAGGGTCCACCACGTAGGTGTGGGCCTAAGAACTTTTGGCAACATTGCGCCACGGCTAAAGCAGAGAACCGAGCAAATGGACCCTCGTGACCTGTCTTGTTGCCCTTCTACCCGGCGCCGTTTACTTGGGATCCTTCAGTTCCCTCTTGTATTCTCGCCGACAAAGCCACCTATTTCCATTACACCTGACGAGCTTATTTTCCTCTAGTCTCTAGCCTGTTCTAAAAGAACTTCTAAAAACATCCATGAATATCCCCGCAGGTTCAAGCCTGACAGAAACAGCTTTTTCCTCAGCGTCGACCAAACGGGCATTTTGCTAAAAAATTCGGCAAATGTTTCCAGTGCACCTGACGAATGTATAAAAAGTTTCTCAAGTCTTAGAATCAAGCATAAGAAATACAATTTAGTCTATCTTTATTCATGAACATTAAGAGGGGATACATCTTTATCGTCGGACTGCTATCTTTAATATTCCAAGTAAATATTCCGTTTTATACGTGTAAATATTCTGTACCATTTAACTGATTGACACCCTGTTCGCGAGCATTCCCGAATGCTTAAACCTTGTCAGAAAAATGACTGAGGCGTCGTTATTGGGCCGTTAAAATTCGGAGGAACGAGATTGCAGTGGGAGGTCGGTCGATTGGAATTCAGGGGAAGGAACGGTCGACGGGCAGACGCAGTTGTCGCGGTTGAGATCGTCGATTCCGCCGTTAAATCCTTCGACGACGCGCATTGTAGGGTCCTGCCATGGCTGTATACCGGAGGCATACGCGAGCGATCACGAAAGCCTTGATTGCCGGGGACTACGGCAAAGCAGTTACGCCAGTTACCTACGTTCTCGCACCTAAGTACGAAAGCACACATTACCGAAGTTTCCGACGACTACCAGGGCGACTACATTACATTACTATCCTCCTTGGCAACCACCCCACCCCACCCCACCCCGCACACATATCCCCCGTTCGACCTCGGACGGTTCAATTTAAGTTAGAGACCGCAGAGCATTTTGACGATTGCCACGGCGCTCGTTGGGAACGACGTGAAAAACGCCATACACGATATCGTTATCACGGGTCATTCGAAAATAAGTTGAGTCGTCGGCGAGATAGCCTTTCGAAACAATAATAATGTATCTACGTTTCGTTTTAGTGTTTTCGCCTCGATCTCAATGACACGAGTCACAAGTTAAAACACAGTACAGTTAATCATGAGTAAAACGCGAATTAAAGGTTCCTAATGAAAAGGATATTCGTGTCAACAGTGTGCTTTTTACTTAACGCATTACGACCCGTTATTCTGACTTCGTAAACTTCCTCTGAAATCTACTTAAAACCGTCTGAAAATATAATCTAGGTCATTCCACAAGAAGCGTTCTGTAGTCGGGAATCCGACTAAATCCACGTCTTGCCTTTTAAGTTTGTCATCTAAATATTTTTCGGAACTTCTTTAACTAAATCTCCTTCGTTAAACGACAAACATATACGCATGGACGGTAATATCAACACACGACTATTAATTATCGATTTTTTTTTCATGGAAACCAGCATTGCTTGTTATAAAGGAAGAAAGACCTGTGATTCGCGGCAACAATATCGTCGATTTTTCTTACGGCGAAAGGGCATAAAAGGCCGGTCAGATCCGGAGGAAAATCGTAGACGTAAAATCCGAACGAAGAGGTCGGATAGGCGGGAGCCTTAAAGTCAGGATGTTCTTTGAGCGGGGTGATAAAGAAACACAAAGGCACGGTGGTATCATGAGGGACAAATGAGAAGGACTCAGAGGAACGAGGCCGTAATGCACTTTCTTTCCCTCCGCCGCTGTATTTTCCAGCAGAGGAAACAACGGTACGAGACATAACGAGGCATCGTTGGCCTCTTGCTTTCGAGAAACGTGTCGCACGATCCGATCAAAGCTAATTGCCCGGACTTGCCAGTCCCGCAATAACGGATTAAGCAGCGAAATTACCGTGGAAAGAGCTTCCCCCCGAGTCGGAAAACAGAATCTCCGATCGCCCGGAGGACTGACAGCGGCTTCTCGGGAAATTAACGCGACAGTTGAGGTGGGCAAAGTCTCGCTCTTCGAACGAACCGTTTAGTCAGCCAACCAAGAAGAACCAAGACAATTGTTTCTTTGTAGCAGTATCAAATCGTGTTCCTTCGTCGGCACAGACTTCGTATTTTCCGGACAAATATTAACCGCTATTCATGACAACACAAGCATTGTATCCCTGAGTACTTTAAGTGCCCGAAAGGTAACTTGGTTCCGTGAGCAGAATTAATTGTAAATCAACTTTTTACGCGACCGTTTGAACAAAACAAAAAACGGCAGATACGTATTGCGAAAACTTTCGTCCACGGTGCATTGTGCACTGAAATTAGAGAAACTAGTTGCCGCGAAGAATTGCCAAACACATCCGTGTGGCACATGAGTGAACTTCGTGGGGACAATCGACATGCTCGATCACGTGGAATTCCCGTAGACATTTCGTTAGTGCTGAAAGAGCGGGCCCGAAGATACCGCGGAAAGCGGAGAGACAAATAAACACGGAGGGAACCGCCGAAGGATAAGTATATATGCGGGACTATTCCATCTCGTAAGTTTATGTAAGCCTTGGCACCGATTCGAAGCCGCCAGTGGAGCAAAGATTGCGTTATAAACCGGCAATGGATCAGACTTTACATTCGTCTGCGTTCGTTTAAACTCGTAATTCACTGGCGAATTTTCCTAATTTCCCATCCCCATTTTTCATGCAAATTGCCAAATTTCGAAAGATTTGACCAAAAAATGAATACTTCGGAAATAGTGTCTGCGCGATTTCTCCTCACTCGGTATTCTTTTAGAATTTTATGTAAACTTTCGGATTTTTTTTTATCCTTACTAACCCAATAATACCTGATTTCCTTAACAAATCAGTAAAAACACATTTCTCTCAGCAATTATTCTCCTTTGTTTTCCAAGGACTATTATTCTGGTAACAAATTGGATTCAATTGAAGCATCGTTTTCAGTATCTTCTAAAATTACTAAAATTAATATCGAATAAATGTAGTTTAGAACATTTCTCTTAAAGATACATAGCATTTTGCTTGCAATTCTTTTTCCACGTGTATTTAGTATATTCCGTATTTATTTCCATATTCTATTGGACTCAAATAATTCTTTGCTCGAGTATTCCTGGAAGCTCAGGAACATTACTTTGGACTTTATTATTCTTTCTTTAGGAATCCATTGGCTCGTACGTGCCGAGATTCTTAGTCCTCCTTTTCCGCGTGCTTTTTCTCATTCGCGTATGGAAGGTCCGACGCGTAGCCGCAGAGTAGAAACCCCGCTATCTCATTCCATGAATACAGCCGGCCCGAGAAAGTGTTGAATAGCGACGATACACGGCGATTTTCGAATGCCGCGAATAAATCATCCTGCAGCCGCGAGAGTGCCCGTCTCCCTTTATCGTTATCGTACATCTCCCGTACGACTCGTTTATCGTCCACCGGCAAGATTCTCCGCTGGATCCGCGGACGTGATTCGAAGACGATAAACGACCGACCGCACCGCATGTCAACGAGCTCTCCGACGCCCAAGGAAACCAGGAATCAAACGAAAATCGAACCCCGTAATCGAAGATAAGAACAATCATTGCCCGATGGCCAGAGAATAATGTCCTCCTACAACGTTCTCAAAGTTTCCCTCTCTCAATGAAAATAGTATACACTGTTTTACGAGCCTTTTAATTCGGATTCGTATTAATCTGCTGCCTTTAACATCTATCGAGTCGACGAAAATTTTGCTTTTCTGAGGCATTCACCGTGACGGAAATTCCCGTGTTATCGAAGATAATTATTCATGACACGGTGGCAATTTTAAGTTCGATCGTCCGTTGCCGAACTTACGAAGAAAACTGATGACCAGCGAGAAGCAATCTTCTTACCGAATGTTTCGGAAGCTCGTATATTTGAGGGAACATATGACACTGATGTTAGACATTGTCGGTCGCTAATCATTTCTTAACTGTTCCATGTTATTCGGTCCATTAACCGGCAAGGGATATCCTTTGACGTGGTTCGTGCGTTTGCCGCATCGATCAATGCCCGGCCCAATTCGCATTTACCTGTCCCTCAAGCATATAGCTATTCACAAGGAGCTTAGGTTCCACGTGCATACTGCGCTAGCCATTATCATTTTCACGTAGAAGCAAAAACCGGGCGTCATTGAAGCAGGCTGGACATGGATTCCCATGTGCTTCATCGAGATAAACTCGTAAACAGGCCTTTCAGACGGACGGATCCTCAAATGCGGAAAATGTGTGAGTAGAAATGGGGAAGATCCCGTAGTTAACACCTTCGCCACGAGCACGTTTCGCCGGAACCGAGGCGAAGAAAATGCATCATCTCAATTCCCCCTCCAACGACCCGTTATGCATTTGCAGCGCGCATAAGGAGTACGTGAAACCGGCTAAGAAAATAGTTAGAGAGCGATACATACCCGGGAAAAGGAGTTACCGGCCTCCCTTCATCGGTAAGAACCGTAACACACGCGAATTTTCGTAAAACTTGAACGGAAGGACCAGTTCCCTTAGTTTCATCAAAATTCCTTCCTTACGTATTGAAGTAGGGAAAATTATAGACAGTGAGCTATGCTTTGTCCTTATAACACGTCTATATCAGCAAGGAAATACGAATTTCAATAATGTCAGAGAATGTAAGTTTGAAAAAAGTCTTGAAAAAAGTCTAACCAACTTATCCTTTACGCAAAACGAACAGAAAAGTGTACTTCTTATGACAAAAGTTGTATTAACATAAATGTAAGAATTTAACATAAGATATAAATAACATACTTGGATGTAAAAATGTACTTCTCGTCCAAAACTTTGTAACACTGGCACCCATAAAGTGTAAAAATTCCTGGTCATTCTTGAACTTATAACGAATTCAATCGCGCGAATGAAACGGTGATTTAAGGCCGGCAATTTGCTTGTATGAATGAATGACGTCTCATCGAGGAAGTGGCGGAGGTAGGGCGGTAGGGGTGGAAGGGGAGGGGATGGAAGGGGCAAGCGCCAATAACTAATTCGTTTGGACACGACGTAGAGTCAGGGTGTAACCGCAAATACGTCGTTCGATTCGGCTCAATTGTGTGATAAAAGTTATGGGATCGGCCGAGTCGTAACATCATCGTAAAAGAGTGGCACTGCGACAATTTATGGCTATGATATAACGGGGATCCGCGTGTGCATGTCAATTGGCAGCCTGGTAAGAGCGAACCAACGGAAACTGGGCATAAATCTGTGAACGATCGTTAAAAAAAAAATGAAACGGAGGCGGTGAAACTGGCGGGTACATTATCGTAAATGCACGAGCAAACAGTTTTCGTTGTACACGTCTCCCCAGGCTCCTGTATAATTGGAAACCACTGAACATTACGTTCCACGTCGCCTTGCGCCAATTACGGGCCAAGGCTGTCGGCAAAATAAAAATCGTTATTCCCTCGAGAAAAATGCATGAATAATATTACGCCCACGTGTGCGTTTCGATGTACCCGTTTTAACGTTACATAATTTCAATGAGAAACATGACCCAAGGGAAAATATATGTTTCATATGTGTATATGAAATTAGTGGATTTCAGCCAAGATGAGAATGAAGGTTAATTAAGGTTTTCGGAGCAACTTAATAAACAACGATGATATTTTTCATTGAGGATAGAATAAACGAGTTAATAGGGACCTGAGTATTCTCCTCGAGAAAAATGTATGAATACTATTCTACCAAGGTGTGCATTTCGATGTACACAGTTTAACGTTGCATGATTTTAATGAGGAATAGGAGCCGCAGCGAAATATACGAAATTAATGAATTTCAACGAAGGGAAACATTAATTAACGTGTTTATGGAAACTTAGTGAATAACGACGTTATTTTTCGTTGAAGATAGGATAAACGCGTTAAATCTTTGAAAACTTTCCATCGAAAGTGGATTACAAAAAGGTTCACTCTTTCGTACGGTTCATTTGAAAAGCAGATTCGCGGTAAACGAGGAAAGACAGTTAAGGCGAGTGACCAATACGCGTTCCCTTGAACTTTCTCTAATAAAATTATTCAAACGTGCACGATTATGAATACCGGTTACGATAGACGCAAGTAAAAGTGACACAATGAAAACAGAGCAACGACTACCGGTATTAGTATACTACGCAGTAGTAAGACAACATTGTAAACTGCACTTTAGTCGACGAAGTTTTCATTAAATCATTCATCGTCAAGTCACTTAAAACGCAACTCAAAGAATTCACGCAAAACTGTAACAGCAATCCGGATTTCAAAGCAAAGAAAACGCTGATGCTTTAAAAAAAAATTACAATTAAGAGTAAAAAAATGATAGTACAGGTAATACACTTCAAAGTAGAAAATCAAGAGATGTAACAAAAAAAGTAAATCGTTTACACCGTTTACCTGTACTTGCGTATCGCATACTTTAAATCATAGGAATAGGTCGTTCATCTTGGACGATAAATTTCTTTTTCAAGAATTCCCGGCTGTACGCGAATGTAGGTAAATCTAACCACTGCCTTGGCACAGTCGTATGGATTATCGAGGAGCACGAAAGGGCGGACGTTGGAGGAGGAGAGGTGGGGGGAGGGGTGGGGTGGTTAAAAAGCACCGCGAAATCCGGAAACGACGGGCGACGGGACGGTTAATGCGACATGCGGGAGATCGATTAAAGAGATTTCCGTTGGCGTGCCGCCCGTTACTTCTTTCGACGGTCCGATCGGCACCGGGAAGCAATCTGTTGGCCCAATCGCAGCTCCGCGCCACGCCCGTCGAACCGAGTATCGCGGGGAAACGGCGAAACTTGGTGAAATTCGGTGACAAGCACCGCCGGGGAATACGTCCTTTGCCGGGGATATTCCCTTTCACGGGAGGATTTACAAGATCCTCGTGGCTCGATGCCCGTTACTTACCGGCCCGTACGATCGCTTCTTCGACCTATCGTTACGACGCGAAAAAAAGCCAAACTGCCAGGCACGAATAGGCAGGAGAAACCGGTACAGGTCCAACCACTGACCGTTTGCCAGAGGTTTCCTAATAAATCCAGCCGTCTTACTTCTTCTGCTTTACGATACCGCACACTTCTCGGAGATGGCGACTTTTTTAAAATCCATCCTCGTTACCCGCCCCGTTCTCGACCGCACGAATCAGCACATGCACAAGGCTCAATTGCACGTGCACGTTTTCGCATGCACGCGTGGACAGTTATCTCAATAGCTCGGGACGGTTAGAAAAGTGTATTTTTTGAAACAATGTATCAAGTGGTGAAAATAAGCTAGGACGAGGGTAATTTTAAGGGCTTCACTCTATTTCGGACAGTTTCGTCGAATAATGCGGGGAAAAACAACGAGTAAGAAGAACGTTAATTGCCTGAAATTTCGCGAAATTACAGTGCGCTGAAAAGATTGTCCTCCGCATTGTACTTTAACGAGACGTCTAGAAAAAGATGTAACGTTTAAGTTACGTTGTAATTACACGGGGAACGGTCAGCGAAACGTACGGGCCAGAGTACGAGAGGAACAGGAAGTCACGATCAACCGGCGAAATTGTTCACATCGGTGAGCATGCGGCTTATGTACGCGTGAAAGTTAAGCACAGTAAACCAGTTTTGCCTTCAGATTACATACACGTCTCGTGGACTAAAAGCAAAAAAAGTAAACCACTCAAGGATGTGAAAGAATATCACCATCTTCCGAGGATTAATCGAAAGTTCGAAAATGTAGAAAAAATGACATTCATTTACGTCTATTCATTTTATTATTGACTTCCTACGAAGAGTTATTCAACATCGACGAGAGTTGCGGAGAAAAATGTACAAAACGTAGTTACGGTGTTTTGTACGTTTATACAATACTTCCTTGAGGCACTCTTCCCCATACCTTAGCGGCATAGGTAATTTAAAGCAAGATTCGTTTCGGTTAACTCGGAGTTTCCTTAATATTCGTGAAACCCGGGAGGAAATGAATAGCCGAGAAAATTGAGAAATTAGGAGAAAGTCAGTAGCGACCTACTAAACGATAGGTTCCAACTAACGAGAAATGTCGATCGACAGGCGCCTGACAAAATATTACAAATGCCCTGCCAGGTAACGATGAAAATTTAGGACTGAAGGGACGTATAGCGCGCGGCATATCTCGTATTTTAATGGCCCATAACCCGAGAACACATAAAGCTGACGAACAACCTAATCCATTATTATTATGTGCTTTCTAGCAACGCATAAATCAGTCATTCGTCCATAAGCACTTTTTTATGTCCGGACCCGAGCTTAAAGTGCACCGTCAACACATGCGTGCACGTACATATTGCTTCCTAGAAATAATCAGTACGAAATGAATCTGAAAGTAAATCAAAATCGTAATTTACGCGATTAACATAGAAATGGAAAATAAACAAGGAATCGGAAATTACAAAAGTGATAAGATATTTTGTGAAAAATATTTCGAAATTCAAACTGAGTATACAAGAAATATAAACTTATTACATGTTAGTGCCTAGAATAAGTTTAAAACGAACATCAGGCAATGCTCATTTGTGCTTATAATATTCGCCGACTTATGTGAAATTAAACGAAAAACTACGACTTCCTGGCGTTCGTAGAAAATGCACATTTAATAAACTGAAATCCCGCGAAACAGATTCCAAAAAAACAGCTGATGAAAATGAATTAATCATTCGTGGGTATCGGTTTACGAAGCCTTTGAGCTTGCGAAATAAGAGCGACGCACGCAATGTCGTTGACATTTCGGCGATGATGACGGGTACGACTGGCGTAGAGATTCATTTTGCCCGGATGAATTCCCTGAGACATTGAAAGTATCGGCGGTAAGGACATCGCGTTGTAAGTCACGCTCGGCTCGTTGTTTCGCAATGCCTAGAAAACCATTCTACCGGAGAAGCCCCTGTGTGTCGGATTCTAACGAGACACTCGGCTTCGCGGTGCTACTCTTACTTTATTCATGGAACCCACGGCTTGAATTATTTAGCCGGCATCCTTGGTGGTACACGTGCAAACAGCCGGGAAAATGTACCTATCTCTCTCTCCGCGGGAAGATCGATTCTCGATCCCATTGACGACGGGCCAAAGGATTTCAGTCTCGGGCTACACGTCGAGTGCTTCCTTCTTCTTCTTCTTCTCCTACTCCTCCTACCCCCCCCCCCCTCCATCGAGGGTGGGTGTAAGACCCGTTGCATCCGTCAATAGTAACGGACACGTTCCTCCCGCGGAAAGCTCTTAGATTTTTCACGTGCCAACGGGAATCTTTGTCTACGGATTTCCTCGATACGAATACCGCGATGCGCTTTGTTTCAATGGTCAGCCACGTGAAAGCTATTCTCCGGGATCAGAGTTCCATGTTCGCCGAGGAAGTCTACTTGTCGTAACTTTTTCAACAAATATGGCGCGGAAAATAAGTATCTTACAGGCTGGCATTTTTGAAGCTAAAGGAAATATAAAATCTTCAGTTTCCAGTGATTGCTTGGAATCATATTACGAGGCTAATTTTTCTCCAAATGGGCTTGTTAGATTTTAAGTATGAGAAATATTAGCACGTAAAATCTTTAATTTCCCACCATAGGTATTTCCTTACCGTATACATTGTCTGATTTAAAATATAAATGTAAACTTATTGTAATAAAAGAATTACACTTACAGCTGTAACTGATGTAAGTAAATCGTGTAACCAAGAAAATACGTGCATTTTCCAAAATTTTACCTAACGTAGTGCGGACGAAATTCGTAGGGTTATCTTTCTTACTTTCATTCATAAGCTACGAGGAAAATGGACAACGGTTCTGAGGAACTCTGACGTTACGTGGCAAACGACACGGTTGGTTACAAACAGCGAAATGGTGGATAGAAAGACAGTGCGACAGAGGACGGTGAAACTTCATAATCGGAGTTCACCTTGTCTCTCCAGATTATTTTCAGGCTGAAAGGTAACTTCCGTTGGTGGAACCTTGGAGGCCACTGTTTCCGGAAAACCGTGCACCTAGTCCGTCTGTCTAGCCTCGCTACTTATCAGGAATGTAAATCCAGGAAGCCGTAGAGATTCGAGCAACTCGTACATACTTTCCACATCCACACATACTTAGTAAAAGACGCGAAACACAGAGGGATATTCGACGACAATGCGTGCACCGATAAATCCCATGACGCCGTTATTGAAGGAAACTTGTCTCCCGGTGCTGATATTAATGTAAGCAGGGAACCATCGCTCTGAGTCGGGGAACTTTATAATCGCGCTCTCGCTGATAGCCCTCGTGTGTTTTCCACACTTCGACCCCGAACGTCTCGCCAGCCAAACTCTCACATTACGGCTCTCACGGGAGAAAACTGCGTTCATGAAAAAAATTCTCTATGCCACGCAGCAGTGTGTCCTTGGAAAATTTCTGTACAATTTGCCACGAAACGTAGCACCGATAACGCCAATCTCCCGCATTACTAATTTGCATTAACAATAAAGATGAAATCAGTACAGGAATAATTTGTTATGTACTGAACCCTGTTCCTCAATGACACGAAATCCACACGATATAACAATAAAAACCGTATTTCTGTTGACTCTCAAGTATTACGAAACAGAATGAGGAAGAAGTAACGTAAACAAGATGAAGCACGTACACGTCGAGAAAAAGGAGGAAAAGAAGTAGAGATAATCGAATCAAGAAGAGGGGGAGGGGAGGGGTAAGATGCAAAAGGAAGCAGAGATGCCGAAAGAACGAAGGAAGCCACCGAGCGGAAAAGAGAAAAAGGCAACGAAAGTCTGCCGGTGACCTGATGAGGTACGCTTGGGGGGTGGGGGGGGGGGGGGGGTTCAGAAAGGGAACGAACAGAACTAAAGAGAGAGGGGGGAAGGTGAACGTTGAAAGGAACGAGAGAGGAGTTAAGATGGCAAAGTGGAGGCAGCAGACGGCGAGACCTACTAGCTTTCGTTTTTGTTTGTCAGTCGAATAGCGTAACACGACGTTACGCTTAATCCCACGGCACTGGCAGCTCTGTCTCTCCGGCAACGGTACATTCCTCCGGTAAACGGGGTTGCCGGCGGTTCCAGGAGATACCGGTTTCCACCGTCCGACCGACTGCAGAACCGCAACGGCCCTGAGATATCTCGCACGGCGGGGACCGGCCGAAGGGGGAGGAAACGCCGAAGGGGAACGACCGACGATGAAGACATCCGACGAGTCGCTGATGAAACCAGCCGCTCCGACCACCGGCTTCGCCCAAACTCGATGGACCGTCAAGGACGAGCAGAATTTTTGCCCAAAACTACCCAATCTCCTCCCAAGGATTTCGGTTCTGAGTAACTGATAAGCCTACGCGCCTGTACCTCTACAGCCTGGTGTTAAATAAGTTCGTTTAATAGTGATTAAGAAATTGCCAATGTTTCATCCGATACACGTCACTTTGTATACAGAAGTGGTAATTACGACGTTAATTAAACACCATTATAAATGAATGGATACGTAGATAGAGAGATTGATTTAATAGGTAAGAAAAAATTCTGATCTCCTGAAATTTGCCTCTGAAGAAACGCAGTATGAATTTACTCATTCTCCTGGATTACTCGAATTCCTAAGAGGTAACGTCCATTTCGCTAATTGAGTAGGATGTTTTGGGTCTTGGTATTTAAAGAAGGTAAGTATCATTGCACGAAATGTCTGATAGACAGCGAGTTGGCTGTACTTACAATTCAATTAGTTGGTCCTTAATGAAGGGTTAGATGGACATTAAAGGCTGGTACATAACGTCCATTTCGCTAATTGAGTAGGATGTTTTGGTATCTAAAGAAGGCAAGTATCCTTGCACGAAATGTCTGATACATAACGAGCTGGCTGTACTTACAATTCAATTAGTTGGTCGTTAATGAAGGTTTAGATCAACGTTAAAGGCCGGTACATATAGCGCGCAATGGGAATGTATAATAGTAGTTTACATTAAATCATTAGCAGGATTATCAATCGGCGCGCCAATCGAACGCTAATTAATCAAGTAACGAGGCAAAGCACACGTATTATACATGGCGCATTCATCGATCGTACGCATAAACCGTGTAACTTAGTTGCCAACGCAGAGTAACGTCAATTTCCTATGATTAAGGGGACCCGTGGCAACGGGTATCGTCCTGGCGAAGGCAAAAAAAAGTATCTGCAATTCCAGAGTTTTATAGGGACGGGGAAGTAACAACGAAAGTTTCAGGAAACACAATAGGGGTGGAGGGGAGGGGAAGGGCGGATGGTGTTGCTGTATTTTCATAAGCTTCGACGCGACACTCCGGCGGATTTATGTCTTACCATTTGCATTTGAAGCGCGATTTCCCTTGCGTATTAGACGGCGGGGGAAGTCATCCACACCGCGCCGAAAAATTCGCACAACGCCGGGGAAATACGGCGAGCGACACCTGGCCCGCGGGAAAATATAAATGCCGCATGGAAATACCGATAATCCGAAAATGCGACCTTCGTCTTTAAGCCCCGCGGAAAATTCGCGTCTGTCGAATTCGCCGAGCGGAACGTCCCCGGGGACCGACCTTTGCATAGGAAATCAGAGATATGTGCCGCGGAATTACACGACTTTTTTCGTCTCTACACGGCGTCGAGGCTAATCATCCGGCAAACACGGGGAGAGGGTGGGAGGGCAGATGCAACGGTTTAGTAAGCCACCGCGAAAATAAGCACAATGAAAATGGCCGCGCGAGGCTCGCCACGAAATTCCGCGGACGTTTTATTTTCCGAGAAACCCGCGCGCGAACAAGAAAAGAGAAAACACGAAAGCGTGGGCGCGGAATGGCTGGACGAGGTTGTTTTCCTTCGATTTCGTATTAGCGAAGAGCAAAACTTGATTCTACACATGGCCGTGAGAGCATGAGAATTTCTCCGTGTATTCCCAGGGTAGCTGACGGTAAGGGGAGTTACAAAACGCAGCCAGGGAGAAAGTGGCTGGCCGAAGGCCCCGCTGAAACCCGCAACGTTTTCACGCGAGAACGTCCGGCGCCGAGTAAGAACCGAGCGGTGCGGAAGGTAACAGATTTTCCACCTTCTGTCAGGGGCAAAATGATTCGCGGAAATTACGGCCAAGCCGAGTGGTGCATCCGACTGCTTTCCTCACGTGTATGAAAGCCACGGGGACTTGTCCTGAAAATTAGTCAAATTTCCTCGCCGACGCGTACAGCACTAACGAAATTTTACCCACAGAATTCGACACGAATCTTTCTTCTTGGAAAACCGGAATGCCTGTCCCGGTGATAAGGCACGTTGGCACGAGCTGACGATTAAAAATTTGTTAAACAACGATATAGCTTTCGGTCAATGATCTACATTTCACGTTCTCCGGCGACTCTAACCTGACCTCACGATTAAAGCAGATTACCGGGCGCTCAGAACGCAACGTGCTTTCGATAAACATCGAATTAGGTCCGTCGAAGGCAACGGTAACATTAGAATACTCGTTTTCATCTCCGGCACTCCGTAAATCGGCTTCCGAGAGATTTCAACGCCCGAGAAGCAGACAAAAAAAGACAACGGACGTCTCATAAACGCGTGAAATAAAATCTGACGGCCGACAGATAACTGTATAGGAGAAATATAGTCACGTGAATATGTAGTTCACTTGTACGAGGCGTACGTGTGCGCGACAGGCCATTGCCATGCACCAAATCCTTTCTCCACGAATGACCTCGCCTTTACTGCATCGAGCAAACAGTACACTGGGCCCCCGATATTCGACTTCCCGGTTTCAAGCTTCACATATCCGTATATTCAAAGCATTGTACTCAGCAACAGATTCTTCTACCCAGAGTCAAATGATACTTAACAGTATACTTAATGGTCGATTTTTATATATGTGTATATTATTCGATACTTAATAATGATGTTTTAATAGCAAATAACACCATTTATTGTAACTAAAAAATAATTCTTCTATTATTTTAATAGACAACAATTAATGCTCCTTTTTTCTATTCGTCGTACAATATTCAGTGCAACTGTTTTTGTCATTGGTGAGCGATTTTTATCCACTGTTATCTCAGCGATTGGAACACACGTTCCACTGTTAAGTCAATAAAAGTGAAGTTTGCGGAAGTAGTAATTATTGATGTTTATCTGCCTAATGCATGTCTGCCTTGATGATATTTACAGTTGGGTGTTTACAGCTTCAGGGGATTTGCATTTCCCAATGGAGGCAAAGTGGTAATGTATGTAATTGGTAACGGGGTCTTCCTTGCAGGACGGGTCAAACGAGAAGGGTCGGACAAAGGGACACGTCGGTCTCCTCCAGCTTTGCGGTTTGTAGCGGCAGATTCTATCCCCGAGACCCTAAAGAAATTAACTAACCCCCAAAACCTTCAGCAAACAGGACGAGACAGCAAGAGGAAGATAAAGAAATTCCAAAACTTCGAAGTTCCCACCGATTTTTCCCTTCTTGTTGCAACTCTTTTTGTAGCCAACGATTTATTAATGAACTCTTAAAGTCTTTAGTAAACAACACGAAATAACTGGATAAGAAACCCTTAGCTTATGAAAAAGTTCAACAAATTCAGAACAACAGAAAAATTGTATTCCAATTTCTGTTTCCTTTCTCAGCGCCGTGAAGCATACAAGTTTTCTCTGGGCGAGTTATCAACTGAAAAAAGGCTTCGGTAAACAGCACGAAAGAGCAGGACAGGAAGTTCTTAACTTATCGTAAGGATAGGAAAATCCTAACTACTTTTTACTTTCTTCCTTAGCGCCGGGAGTTTTTCAAGATCGAGTTATAACTGCGACCGTAGGAATTTGTTGGCCTTTAACGACTTCCCCGGTGCGACTGAGTTTTGAAGGAATACTTAACGACGGCTATCGAAGGAGCCCGTTCCACCGGGGAACGTAGTTTACACCGCGCGGTCGATCCTCTTACGTCCGCGTCTCTACTTAGTGGCACTTCTGAGATCACGGCAACGACGTGCGAGTAAAAGTAACAGTATTATTTCAGCGGCTGTAAATTACGGTTTCGCGTTACCCGACGAGTGGAAGGCATGAAGGGCCGAGTCAGATGTCACGAACGTTCTCGGGGAACAAGGAAATCGATCGCGAACCGACCCTCCGACTGCGCACGCTGCAGAAAACCGCACGATTCGTGCCGATAACTGCTCAACGAATTACCGACGTTTCGGGACTGTTGCAAGAAGTCGAAAAGTAAGCTTGACAAATGGAAAGTTCCGTGGCCCAAAGAAACCCGTAACCCTCTTCAAGTACTTCGTCAACTCAAAATATATACTAAAGTCATTTATACGTATCCCTTTGCATGGCAAATTCAATAGCGTTAATCGTATTATTATTAACGTCAGTAAGTTTGCCAAATTTCTAAATTTTTTCTGTCCATATCGTCAATTCAGGAACGAGCTACTCTCTTTTCTTTTCTCGTACGATGGACAACCATAGTTAAGAATTAATTCCAACCGAATGATCCATTTTTCCTATTGTATAAGTTATACAAACTCATGTAACATGGCCTTATGTAGCAATTTCAAGCGAGACTTCATTTTGTATATTGTAACATTCATTTTTGTACATTTTCTGTATACTAAAGGGTTTTCTACCCGTTTATTGGAATAAATTAAATTAAATTAAATTAAATCACACTGGACTCAATTTTCTGGCAAATTATTTGAACAAAAATGAGCCAGTACCCTGTGCACCATTTTCTCCGCACATAAACTTACTTCTGTCCGACGAACCCAAGTTGCAAATTCGCTGAATTAAAAGGACAAATTTTCGGCGCGCGAAATTTAACATTTTTCTGTCAGCTTTATGTTTGCTGCCATAAATTCCGCGTATTCCTGTACTATTGTCGGTCGACGATCGGATTACTGTACGTACAGTTCAATATGCCAACTGTACACTCATAAATTTCATTAGCGAGCACCGCGTAATATTTGTCATTTACGTGGAGGATTTCATAGTTTATTGCTGACGGCGGATCGATATTCCGGGGGATTTAGCGCAACGACGTAAATTAAATACGCAGTAAACATTATTGCGATTTCATAGAACGAATGCGCGCTTGATCTATCAGCCGGTTGAATTTATTCGTACAATTCGATAAATCAAGAGTATTACTGAAATGTCGTCGATATACAAATTAAACGTATCTGTAGGTACCCAAATTGCATATTTATCGCTTTCATGGAATCTACCGTCCTAAACGAAATTAGATGACCCCAGTTATAACGTGCCGGAAAAGGCAAATAAAACCGGTTTGAAAACGATGTTGCAGATAATTATGACTTTTTTTTAGAGCTCCTTTTTTAATTTAACGGTATCGCGAAAATTAATGGCCACGTAAAAAAGCAGCAAGCAGAAAATAAAATGCGGCAAAATGAAAAAAGAAAGGAAGACAAAATAATGGGAATATCCCAGGAACGTGAAATGAAGGCCAAAGAAGGACGCAGGACAGTGTGAGAAAATTGCCATGGAAATGGATAATAAAGAGAAAGAAAGGAAGTATATGGGCAAACAAACAACGAGCCTGATGTAGAGGAATAAAAGAAGAAAAGAATCGTACAATGGCGAAAAAGGAAGGTGAGGAAGCGGAAACAGGCAATAAACGATAATAAACACTTTATCGTGAGCAAATGCACGTGTCGCTGGGACAAATAATTTTTTAATGAACCGCACTGGCGGACGGTTCAATTAGCCTAATAGGATCTCCCGTGATCCCTCCCCAATGATATTACTTTCAAATGCCGTGCTGTGCAACGACATTCGAAGCGCACGCAGAAAGTCGCAATCTTATCTACCGGGGGTTACGTAGAGAAAGGTAAAAGAAAAAACTGTAAAACGCGGAGGAAAACAGTGAACGGCCCAGGTGTCAAAGAGCCGCGAAGAGGAGGAGGAGGGGGGTGTAGTGCATCGAAGGAACGAAATACGCGGGTAAAAGTGAACGACGCCGATGATCAGGACAGAACTGTAGCCGTGCATCAGCGAGGCCCAGCATCTCCCGGCCAACCGGTAATAAACTTTTATCTCGGCAACGTGTATACGCCAGGGGGGGGGGTGAGGGGGTAGGCGAGCTTTTTTTCGCGTGCTACGCCAGTTGCCCTGTCTCTTCTCCTCTATCGCCGATGCACTACTCCCCCCCCCCCCCGCGGGCGGGGGGGTGAAACACAACTGCAGAGAAAAAGGGGGAAAACGGCGACTGCGCCCGTACGTCATACGCGTACAGAGATAAAAAGTTTAGCACTCGTTGCTCGGAAAATGCGACTTAGCTGCCTCTCTCTCTCTTTCTTTCCCTGCGTGTGAGCTGTGCCGTTTCTGTACGTAGAAGTTCGTAGAAGTTCTGTACGTTTAAGTATGTAGAACGACGTAAAATTAATAACCATTGACCTAGTCCGCCCACGTAAAAATATTTTTTTAGCGTAATAAATCTAATGAAAGTCTAACTAGACGAAGACCTATGAAGAACAGGATACACAGAGTCCTTGAAATAAAACTCGCTGCATCATAGAAATATTTACTAGCCAAACTGTCAACTGTTCGTCATTCTTTGAATATAAAAAATACTTTTACGATCGAATGTATCTAATACAAGTCCGATTAGACTCCGATGAGGTACGTCACAGAGATGCATTCTCCATTCGCCCGTGTATCAGCGTAAAGAGATACGCAGATCAATGCATCATCGTGCGATCGCACTTCCGCGGTATTATTCGCACGCGTATTAACGGCAACGACGTATCATCGGCCGAGGCACGTGCGTGCAAAACTATTCCTCTCATACGAGTGGCCATGATTAAAGTACGCGATGGGATAATCGTTACAGCTATTGCGCCGAGTGGCTTTTCCCCGGGGAAAATTTCCCTCAAACTCGCCAGAGATATTTCTTTAGTCGGTTACGAAAAAAAAAAGAAGAGCAGGGGTGGAGGGGATGGTCTACGTTGACAGGGCTTCCCACGGGCAACGTCATAGAATCCCTGGAAACCACCGGGCGAAACGTCAGGACGACAGCAATACGCGAGCGAACCGGCCGAGTTATTATACGTTCTCCTCCCCGGGTTTCGTCTTCTGACGTCCCTCTAATACGCTCGACTCTCTCGCATGTCAGCGAGATTAAACATTTTTTGCCGGCCGCGTGAGCTTTCGCTTTCGGGAAAACCTGCCGACGACTAAAGTCCGCACATTCTCGCCCGTATTTTACGAGCCGAGAACGGCGCGTCCTGTCCTCGCTTTCAATTAGCATTACATCGCGTAATCGTCTTTCATGGCCTATAAAATGTCTTTTTATAGTTCGGCAAATGCTCTACGTCACGCCTCAGGTAATCGTGCGGAAATGAAGCGCAGGAAAATAAAGGCAGCTGTAAATGATTTTACAGTGGGTCAGAGTACCATGTAAAGTTTGAATCTATAAGAAACAATTTTATAAGGTTTCCCAACCTTCGTATCGTTCGGGATGGAATTGAAGACCGAATGAACATTAGGAAGACTCATTTTCCAGGTAAAATCAACGGACATGAACATTGGAGCAAAGATTTACGCGTGTGTACCTCGCGGAGGACTTAAATTTTGTTTTATCGCAGGAAGTTTAAGAGACCGTAAAGTTTTGTAGCTCGACAATGAAATCTCGCAAACTGGCAATTCGAAATGTACGTAGGTAGTTATTGTAAAGAAAGACATAAAACAGTCGAACCGGGACGAGCTACTACGCTCGGGACATTTGGATGTTAATTAGTGCGACGGGAGTAAAAAAATCTAAAAACATGTATAATCAGCATAAATGGCACTGGTTGCAGTCAAAGTTCATAATGTGACCACAAATGCGAATAAAATCGCAGGATATCAAGACGAAATTACGAAACAGAATATCTAGCTCGTCTCGAGAGAATAATCAGCGAAATTCGATGTAAAATCTCACGGAATAAAAAGTAGAAAAGGGAAGAGAGAATTTGACAAACTCCTGACAGCTTTGTCTACAACTGTTGCGAGAAGTCGATGAAGAAAATGATCGATATCTCGGCATTTACGAGCCGTACTTTTGTGGTTAAAGTTTCTGCGGAATCAGGTCGATAGGTGGAAATTCCCAACGACATCTTGACATTTATGCCAGGCGATCATTCGGATCCCCTGTTACGTGGCGCAGTTGTAAACAGAACCATCCCGACTACTGAATATCTACTTTTTCTCCTAGCACTTGCATTTAACCCTTCGACTCTTCCAACTCATTTCCCCGTGGGGGCTGAAAGCCATCGTAAAAAGTTTCCCTGGATCAAGGTCAAAGTTGTCGACAGTTGCGGACGAAGGCCGTAACAATATCTTCCCCGACGTCCCGTCGAATTGCGCGAATAAGCATTTTCTCTAGCAGAAGAGCGGACTAATGCCGAAGGCACGGACTATAAGGTTTACGGAGGACCTCTGTCCTCATTTCCGCGATAAATGTAAAACTTTACTGCCCATTGTCAATGTGAAAACATCGACCTGCCAAGCACGATGTTTCCCGGGAGTCGGCGAAACTACTCAGGGAAAGTACTCGGTTTATTTCGATCCCTTGCAAATCTTACAATTGCCCGAACATACGAGGCTAACGTAGATTTCCAGCGTTAGCGGGCAGTAAACGTAGTTCTCTTCCTTAAGCGGAAAAATCTCGCAACCCGTTCCCGAGGGACCCTAAAATTTCGAGCGTAAAATTAAAAGCTATTCTGTACTTGCAAAACACTCGCGGAAGCTGAAGAAAGTTGAAACACCGGCGTGCTAATATCATGGAATACGTAAAAGTTTACGGAACTTCGTCACCCTTGTCAGTGCACATGAATAAAAAGGAAAAACGAGCGGCATAAAGTAGAAACGGTTCTTCAAGTAGCGGACGAATCGTGAAAACTGAGTAAATTTCAAAGTAACCGAGTTCATCCTGCTGATACAACGAAGGATTTGAAATACTTCAAGAAGTCTCACCTTCACTTATAATGAGGGAAAAAATACACTGAGCCGTAGTATTAGTTAATTCGACTAATTGTAAGAAATATCGAGGAATCTTTCGACGGACTCAGAAAACTCAACTCCTCGGTACACCTAAGCGATTAAAATTTGCCAACGATGCATTCCTCTTATCGTTCGGCGGTGAAGACAAAGTAAACCCCGACACGTGTCGAATGAAGGCCATGTAGCGGCGAAGGATCGTTAAGAAACAGAAAACATCTGACAACAAATTGCCACGTCCAGCGTGGCGATATCTCCGACGATAACGAGTCATACGTTCGTCGTGTTTCTCGTTCGCTGAGATATACAAGTACCGAATGCAACGTAGGCCGCGTCCCTTCTTTAATGGAACATCCGAGCGGAAACGATAGCGAAACGTTGTACTTTTACGGCGAATCATGTGAATGAGGATATGGCGTGCGTCTGCAAAGCAGGCGGTTCTGCCGCACGCGTGTTTAACGAACACGTCTGCGAATACTAAAGGAAGTCTCGCGAAACCAGAGAACGATCGTTACTGCCGAAGAAAACGATCCCGGCAAGTATTGCGAAACAATCGTCAGGAAATTCAGGCAGAAATGATTACACTGATCGGTCAGACAATAAAATGATTCAAATCTCGCGATGTTAGTTCGTGGATCGCATTAATATTCAGTTATTCGCTGTACAATCTACGGATAATGGTTCAGTAAATAGTTAACATTTAGCTTTGTTTTCCTAGTAATATATGATTACGATTTTTCTTTAGAAAGTAATTACTCTGTAAGTGACCACTTATTCTATTGATACTGGGCTGGAGTTATCTGATTTTCGTAAAAGGTAATATGCGGTGGTTGTACCTGCGATTGGAGGAGCCAATTAAAATGAAAATCCGGTATTAGACATACGACAAGCTCGGTTTAGTTGTCCCCCAATGTCCGTAATACAGTGACGCAACACAACGATCAGAAATCTGAGTGCACACGTTCGAGCATAATTGCTAGCTATTATGCAATTGCGCGTAAAGCACACATTATATCAGCTGAAGCTTCGGGATTAGGACTTTTGTCGATTATCAGTTCAAGCAAGGGATTAATACCCCTTAATAAGTACGTGAATCCCGTGGAAATAAGCTGTATTCTGCGATCCATGGCTTCATTTCCATTCGAGTTGTCTCGTTTGTCGCGATCATATCCCCCGCAACGAGAAGCGTAATCTCATTGCCTATTGTCAATGGAAAACCGTTTAATCCAACGACTATCGAACTGCCGCGTTGTACGTAGAATTAAATGTTACAGTTATATCATTTCGCCGTTCTTCCTTTCGATCGTCAAACTCCCGAACAATGTTAACAGGAAATCGTCATCAGTTAATTATCAACTCGTTATAGCGTAATTTTGTCCCTTTAAATCTCTGGCCAAAGGCTCGACAATTTTTCCTCTCGCTCGTTCGGCACGATTAAGTTGTTCTGTTTATCCCTGAATTACATGACGGCGCCGCTGCTATTAAAACGATTATTCTGAATGGCGGTAAAGTGAATATGGAACAGCGCAGACCCCCGACACATTTCCTGGACGTGACAGTACATCGGGTCGGTTGAAATTAGATGACGGCCGACTAGTTTGGAGTGCGGGCAAACTGCTTACCTGTCCGTGGTTGTCGAATCCGTGTTTCTCGGCGATCTCGGCGGCAGCTTCAGGACCGTCGGGCACATGGACCGCGAACTGGTTCGAGTAAATCGGCACCGGCCGTGGCCGCGGTTCCGATTTCGCCGGGACACCGGCCAGCATCAGGCACAACAACGTCACTCTCAACATCATCTCACGGGCGATAACCGCGGCGGTAACGAAACGGGGGGAGCGAGGAAAAGCACGGCCCGGAATTTCGGGACAATCGAATTGTAATGGCCAATGTCGCACCGTACCAACAGTTTCAACGGGCCAATTTTACGGGCCTCTTGGAATCCAATAATCGGCCGGGATAACACGACGATATTCTTACGAGGGTCGCGGGTTCTCACGGAGATTCACGGTGTTCACGTTCACATCGATCCTTCGCGAGGACTTTCTCGATCGCCGCGAGTAAGGGACACGTTTACCTCCGTGTATGCCCGGCTTCAACGAACGATAATGCGGGATTTCTGAAACAGAGAAGGAACAAGAAGTTAGCGATTAGCTTTATTTCTGAGGACAATTACGTAATAACTTCATTTCTATTGCTAAAAAATTTATTTCAAGACACAAGTGTTGACTTGTTGAAAATTCATTCTGAAACGTTAACATTCTTAAGAACTTTAGCGCACTGCTTTTTTCCCCTTAAGAATTACGTTAGTGAATTATTAGTTTTAAGCTGTACACAGCTTTAATTAACCATTTATGTTCCATTCAGCAATTCATGAGTGAATAATAGCTATGCTAGTAGGGTAATAAACTCAGCAGGGACTATATATTTTCGTTGGTAATTAATACAAGTCATTAAACATCCGATTTCGCCTAATAGCATTATTCTCGATTGGTCCCCGGCGTAAATGTTGTAACCCGAATTTACTTTTATTCATTATTACAGTTTACCACACGCGGATAATGGGTCTTTCAATGACCCGAGCCAATGTCCTGCCTACATAATTGAATTCGATTTCACGAAAATAATACTTATGCCTGAGATTTTGTCAATTTATTCGTATTGTTTGCAAATCCCGCTCTAAACGGAAGTCCGTTGTTTTTCTCGCGAATAATAAGTCGTAAAGACATGTTCCAAGATATCCGAAATGATTAAAACAGAATTTAGAAACACAATCACCATCTTAGAAAATTCTGTACTCTGTATTCTACGTCCTATAAACTATTTATTAACTGACGCACGTTTTTTTTACGATCGCGCACTAAACGAGCACAATGTCAACTATTACGAAAGACTCCTGGTGTGTAAAATGCGGGCGATTAAATTCGACCGAGTTTAGTAAGCGCCTGAAAGTTCGTGGAGATGAACGAGACGTACTAGTTGTACTGCCAATAGTATCGCGTAGCGAACAAACGGGCGTGCGAGACTGGGCTACAAATCAATTAAATTCATGGTTTCGTCAACTTCTAATTGAACCCCGGCGACCATTCTGAAAGGATCATAGATCACAATGTACAGAAATATTCCATTAACGATTCAAGAGACGAAGAGAAATGAGTGGCATAAAAAGAAACATTAACTCATTCGCATATCTAATATGTTTATCGATTCTTATTCGTTCACCGAGCAAAACCGTGCGCTGTTGAAATCCTTTTCGAGAAACTGTGACGAAAGAACTAGTCTATCGATAAGGGATGTCTCTTTTGTGCAGTTAACCGTTTTATGGCAGTCTTTTACTCTCGATAGACTTTTCCACGAACGAGTAAGGAAAACGACGTGTCTCCTACTCTACACGCTAATGAATTACTCATTTGCCACGATTCACGGGTTTAACGTTCCTTTTATGGACAGTCAGGAGAGTCGTGAATTTTATCGGGACTGACTAAGCAAAATAAATAATAAGATCAAAACGAAGCCAACATTTGCATCTATCCATTGCAAAGTGGTCTCCAAACATTTACATACAATTAATACAACTTTCCAAAACGAGTAGGAAACACATTTTTTTTCAAAGTTGAATAATGATGTGTTAGGATATTTTAAGTTGACTATTCTTACGGCAACTGTGAGATAGCTAAAAACCGACAGGGAAGTTCATTCTTTCCTGATGTTGACACTTTTGCCCGTGTAGTTCTGAGGAAACTTGCGACTTTTGGGCAATTTCGTAATAATCATTGTAATGCTCGACTTCGTCCCAGCAACTTAGGAGAAACCCGCAGATTTTAGGACAGAATGAGGTCAATGACTGGCGTAACGTGACCGATCGGAGTGCACCTCAAACTAGTCGTAACTTTCTCGCGAAATCGACGTTACCTTCGCAAATCAATTTAATGCAGAGACTCGGAGTTCTTTCGCTAACCGAGACACACGCCATTTTCGAATGGTCCGAATTAATCTGAGAAATTCATGAAAAGCCAATCACTGCATTTTAAAACGAAACGAGGATAAAAATGAAAGGACCAATATCGGATTATCGGATTATTAAGTTACATTAATGCGATTTTAACAAAACGATATTTAACGGAAGATTATCATTTTCCCCGGGGGACAATTGTACGAGCGTTCCTGCATGGGATTCCTACGAATGACAAGGAGGCAAAGGAAAAACGCGGAAAAATGCCGGGCCGTCTTGTTTCCGGGCTTTCGGGAGACGGCAGCTAGGAGATCGTAATTCCACACGTGCGCCCGTATACGATAAAAGCTACACAGACTGAAATTGCGATCCGAATAGTAAGTACGCGACATAAACGAGAAACATCGCGTGCGTCTACTGTGTGTGCATACAATGATCGTGATTCTGTATGTGTGTATATGTGTGTGTGTGTGTGTGTGCGTGCACGCGTGTCTCGTGATTCGAATTACCGATGACACCGCACGGTCAGTCGAGAGAGGCCGACGACGATGGCAACGTCGAACAAAATACATATCCCATCTGCTTCTTTAACAGCCGTTACATATCGCCAACGAAACGACATACGTTCGTTGGAAATCAACGCGTAATCCGCCTAACGACCAAAAAGTAATTAGGAGCTGTGGCAAGATACTTTAGGCGATATGCAAATCATGCATACACTTACGTGAAGAATATTGTAACCTGACAAAGTCATTTTAAAAAAAACATCAAGAATATTACATTCATCCGATTTAAGGATCAAAGTATTCCGTACTTTTCTAAAATATGTCACAACTCGCGTAAGGAGAAATGTAGGAATTCTTGCAAAACATTCAGGAGAGTGTAAAAACGTACATAAATTTCCATACTGTATGCCATAACCGGCTGTCTGTTGAGAAGGTATTTAGGAAACCGTCGATGCATAGAGTCTAACGGTGAGATGTTTTAAATCTCTTACGAAACATGCAAATGTTAGAAACCCGTTAAAGCCTAATTTTGCATTGCGAAAATTGTCATGGACAATGAACGGAAAGCCCGGGATGACAACAATGTTATTGCGTTACGTAACTGTATCACAGGATGTTTCACAAAATAACTATTGCAAACAGCTGTAATAGCCGTGTTAACCAATCTGTCACCGTTGTGCCAACGATTCACGTATCCTGCGGCGACTGAGGACAGTGGAACGGTGAAAATGTCCTTGAAACACTTCTAGCTGCGGCACGTTAAGCCGAATAACAATGCGGGTGATCGTAGCCCGTGAAAAAATAAATATTTCTCCGGTGGAAATTTCGTGAATCGTGCATCATCCTTCGGTTGAATAGCGCAGAGGGAAGGGTGGGGGGAGGGACGGGTATCTAATCCCGAATCGCAGAAACACGAGAGTACGTGCATCATCTTGAATGCTAAATAGCGAAATTCCATCTCTAACGCGGTAGATGTAATTATGCATATCACGAGTCACGTTTCCGCGTCGGATGTTGTCTGCCACGATGGAAATAGGAAAAACCGTGGCGCAAATTAAGAAAGGAAAATTAAAGCCATGTATTTTAGCCACGTCGGCGAGAAACGCCTGACAGCCCCGGGCGATTCTCAACTCGAATTAAGGGAGGAGGAAGTACGGAGAGGAAGGCAGGATTTGTTTACCGAAAGATCCGGCAGTGGATTAAACGGCCGGCATTTAAAATGGTTCATTGGAAACAGCTGTGCGGGTGAGGTATGCCATAGCTCGGCCGCAAAGAAACTCTTTTAGATATTTATTGTCGGAAGTCCGGCGGAGACGTGTTTCGCAAGCAGAACGAATTGCGAGATCCTCGAAGGCGATTAAAAACACGCTTTACAAGGGCCATAAAGTATCGAAAGTAGCGGCGGATAATGTTATGGATGAAAGTGAAAGAACGAAGGTCAATGACCCTTTGACAGAGAGAAATCCACGTACAAATTTACCGAGTTTTGGAAAACTCGTCAGTAGGTCCTGCATCGCACCGATCGATAAATCTCCCGTAGAAACGAGAATTCGTGATCGACGGCGCTGACAATTTACGTGGAAGAGAAAGTCAGATGTCAGCTGACAAAAATGGAGGTCACGCGAAGACACGCAAAGATATCTATCGTGCAATTTTGCCAAGGAAAAAGACGTACGAGCAAAAAGAGGAGAATCGAAGAAGCAGGAAAAGGTAGCTGGGCAAAGAGTAAATAAGGTAAAAAGCAGTGACAGTTGCGAGATAAGAACCGGTTGACAGGTCAGACAGGGTAGCCTTAACCGGCTCCAAAATCTCTTCGGTGTGTTGTTCATGCAACAAGAACCGGAGGGCACTTACCTCCACGTTATTCGTGGGGACGGGCCAATCCCGCGTTGTCTGTGAATTTCCAATGAATTATCGGAGGACACGATTTACCGGTTGGCACACAACGCGGACCGACATTCTTCTGACAGCGATCCTTTCGACATCGTCTTTCTCTATCTGCACAAGGTCTCTTCCTCTTCGAAAGAGTCAGACGGGAATCAGCATGCGTGCGTAGATATACACGGCACTCGCGCACCCAGGCGAATCCCGAACGATAATGAAAAAACCGCGGTAGACCGAATGTTCGAGCCCAGCTTCCGATCGCCCCAACCACTACAGGCCAAGCGTAGCACCGCACTGACTGCTCACGCCGTTCACCAAGGCGATAAACAAACTCACCGCCTCACCCTTGCGACTCCGTTGCCCTCCTTCTCGGGCCCTATTCCCCTCTCGCTCCCACTCCCGGCCGACAGACTGTCGCGATACGTCTACCCTTTCTCTCCTGCTGAGACCGCGAATGACGCGCGCTCTGTCCCACGTGGGGATCTTTCTCCCCTCTCCTAGCCTATCGCGCGCTTTCTCATGCTCACGCGTGTAGTCCTTCTCCGTCGGGGTACCCCCTCTTAGCGTCAGAACCCTCCCCACGGATCGTTTTCTTCCCTCTCGGTCGCACTTGTGCATAAACCTCGCGCACAGGACATCGCGATCTTCATCACTTCGCATAACCAGAGACGTACGACCGTACGCTGCCTGTCTCTTTTGCCTTGTTCTTCTTTTTCTATAATTCGAGTCTCACGAAGGCTCGCTGTCCCCGTCGAACCAACGGTCTTCTTACTGGCGACTCGCGAGAGGTCGGTGCTTGTCGCACCGCCGGCCAATCAACAGCGCTATCTCTGTTTTTCGCGCGAATTTTCGTTCTCAGCCGCTAAAACCCCCACTCCGATCACCGCCACTGCTGCCACTACACCGCTCGACCACGCTGATTTTCATCCCTACCGACGTGTTTCCCAACACCCGCGTTTCATCAGCTAACGCTGTCCGTTTTCCACGATAGTCCGACGGAATTATCGCTATTATACGAGTCGTGAGACGTCAAGACGCGCACGAATTCGAAACGGGCTAATGTCACCCAAGACGGATGGAATTTTAGCTTATTCACGAGTATGTCATCTCGATACGTCCGCACGACGCGTGTCATGGTTTTTACCAGTGGAGGAAAGGAGAGAACTCACGCCTGCGTTTTAGATGCACCGAGCGATGTCCGGGAAGCGGGAAATTCGATAGAAATGAACGACATTACGTAACGATATACTGCAGTAAAGTAGGACACATTAAGCGTACTTTGCACACGCTAAATGTAATTGGCCAAGTATCTAGATTCCTAAATTATGTATGCTGTGTTACGCGAGCAGCATTTTCGATATGTAATGATCTACTAACTTTTATAAAATAAGAAATGATTTATTAGGTGACAGAATATTCCTTTTAATGAAGGCCAAAAGGATGCCATCTTCCATTCATTTTTCGAGGGGATATTGTTACTCGGAACGATACATCTGGCAAAGCTTTACATTTCGTTTTTAAGTTTTTATTCGGTTTCATAAGTACTATTTACGATTGCCATTTTAACTGGAAATAGCGTAATACGAACTCGAATTAGGGCAGACTTCGTAACAATCGGAAAACGATCAGAAGTTGCGTCTATTACAGATTCAATAATTGTCTGAGCCTGAGGGCGATATATGCGTGCGAATATGTGAATGTAACCCAGGAAAGTTAGCGATTTCGAATCACGTTGAGGTAATAATATTATATCGTATTTATTTACTTTTTGATAAATGAGATGTGCAAATATAACTGGTGCGTATATCAACTTTCATTTCGGAGAAATGAAAAACACTTACCACTTTTAAAACAGTTCATATCTGCTTCCTTTTCACTTCACTTCGATGTCAGTAACTTCTTTGCAGCCTTATTTTGTGATATACGAAAATACATTCTTGTTAAACTATTTACAATGTACCACAAAAATGTGACCGACATCTGTCGTTATCTATATTCGTTAGATTACAAGCATTGCCCATCCTAACGTCGGTAAATTGGTATGAGTGATAAGAAAATTCTCACTTATCAACGCCGCATATACCATTCTTCTTTATGAATGTAAAAATAAATATAATATTATACATTTGCAGTTTAATTAACAATTTTTTATTATTAACAAACCCATCTTCAGAAAATGAGTATTGTTGGAAACATGTAGCCACCGACGAGGTATAGGAAGAGACCTTTCACCATATAGGACTTCGTGTCACCAGGTCTGAATTACCGACATCGTCAAAAGAGAGTAGCGATCGAGCGCACTCTACGTTTCATGACGGTAATATGTGGAACTGTAAACGTTTTCCTCTTGCTTTACTGATCAAATTTAGCGATGTTGCCAAATGTAACCATTGTGATGCATGATTGCCAGATTGATTATTTTCGCACTCTAGAGAATCAAAGTCAAAAGAATTTTTGAACTTTCAAATTCCGAAAAATACCCGAAAAATGCCCGAAAAACAATTGAAAGCTAATTTAATTTTATTTTAATTTAATTTTATTTAACGGGGCATTTAATTTAATTTTTATTATTTTATTTAATTCATTTATTTATATATATATTTAATGTCCCTTTTGTTTGATACATTGTTTGATATATTGTTTAATACGTTGTTTGATACATGTTGATTGTTTAGTAGAACACGTCTTATGATGCATCGTTACTATTCTAATGTATTCTAATACATCTATAATCTATCTTTATTCTATGTAATATGATCTATGCTACATTGATCTATATTTGGGTAGCATTTGACGCAATACTTCTGCCTTAAACTTATGAGTTGGATTATCGAAAAAGTTTAGCATTTCGATCGAGTTTGCAGTGGTACATAATCTGTGCAACGCTAATGCTATTAAGCGCGTGTGTACATTTTACGCGGCTGTAAAAAACTTTAAAATTTAGTTTTAATTCCTGCCATGCGTAGCGTTCGCATCTTATACTGCGCCCGGACGATAACGTTGAGCGTGACACGAAAATGGTAATGGGGCTCTAGAGCCCCACAATGAGGTGACACGAAAATACATTGTATGAGTGGTCTATCCCTATACCTGGTCTGTGATGTAGCACAATTTCGGGTTTTTGTACATCGACCGTCGGAGTTGTAGCTTGTAAGGTGGATTTAGCGTTTTAGTACACGACTTCGCCGCAGTGATACTAGCGCCTGGTGACGGTGGCGTCTTCTCTTTTTGCAGCGCTGTGCCTTTTCCGGTAAACTAGCAAACATGGTAGGTATAAGTTTTTGACATGTTGCAATAATAATCTGCAGAAATCGCAGCAATCCTTCAATTATTATTAAATACTGTGCTACGCGAATATTTTCACGAATTCGTTCATTGTGAAAAGTGAAACATGGTTTGTCCCATTGTGTGGTAAACTATACAAATTAGTGATACTGGATTTAGAGGTTATGGTGGAGCACTGGTGCAGTTTCCGCATAACAATTCGGAATACGTTTTTTATATACGTAAGTATTAAACGTTTTAAAATCATAACATTATCTCTGTATTTTCAGAGTCGTGTCAGGACAAAGACCGTCAAAAAAGCTGCGAAGCTTATAATCGAGAAGTATTACACCAAATTAACTCTCGATTTCCACACAAATAAGAGAATATGCGAGGAAATCGCTATTATTCCCAGCAAATCCCTGCGTAACAAAATCGCTGGGTAAGTTTAAAAAAAGCTTTAAATTCTCTACATTTTTGCCCTGTATTTAGAAATAATATAATACTTTTTACCTAGATAATTGATTGTATCATCACGTAAAGCATTGCAATTTCAAAAATATTAAAAGTTACTCATATAATTCAGGTTATTTAGAATATGAAGTAACTAAAAATGTATTAGATTATGATTTATTTTGATTCTATTACCTAAGTATTGATAAACATTGATTATTATTGATCCGCTTAGTCATTTAAAAGAGAAATTATATTCACTTTCTATTGTGCCTGATTTAAATAGAATTTTTATTGTATAGATTTGTCACTCACTTGATGAAGAGATTGAGGCACAGTCAAGTGCGCGGTATCTCCATCAAGCTGCAGGAAGAAGAGAGGGAACGCCGTGACAACTATGTTCCTGAGGTCTCTGCTCTTGACCAGGATGTCATTGAAGTTGACCCTGAGACCAAGGAGATGTTGAAGATGTTGGAATTCCACAACATCCCTGGGCTACAGCTGACACAACCTGTTACCCACCAATTTAGCAGGCGTTCTTAAATTACATTTTTTTTTCAAAACAAAATTGTTGGTTCTGCACCTTCAAATAAATCTGCAAACTAACATTCTTTACATATTGTGTATTTCTTTCGAGTGATTTTCATTTCCTGGTGGATGATGTTCTCATGTCTTTACATGTATATCATAAAATTCCATTTACAAAATGATCCAAGAAGTTTAACAAATTTTTAGTTTGTAGATGTTATTGACATTATTTGTTTCTTCACACTGGTATATTGTATGTATTTGACAACAAAAATACAAAATAAAATCAGTGATTGAAAAATAAATTTTATTGGCAAATAGCTGTCAAAAATTTTGCAAGTAGGTTATTACATAAAAAATCATTCAAAATAATATGAATGTCATTATTTGGTAAATTTTGCCTACAACGTTCTCCTATGCTACAGTCAGTAGGAAAATGCTAGACACGTCCCTGGCCAATACTCGTCAGGTATGTAACAGTAATGTCCAACAAAACGGTTCTCAATTTGCAGGCAAGGAATTCTGACTTCCAATATAAAGTTTTTTTACATAAAGTCATACAAAACTGTCAAGCCAGCTAGGAGACGATTAAAAAATCTAATGATTTTAAAAACTCTACGCAACAAACGTGGTTCAAGTTACGAATTTAATTTATTTCATGTCGGGGACCCTAGTGTTTGTTAAACAGAAACAACCCTACACTCATAATTTCGGTATTTAAGTTAAGCACTTCCCAAGAACAATAGTGAGGACTGGCGTAAAAAGGAATAGTTATATCCGCGATATGACTTATTAAATGATAAATCATCGACATCATTATCGCGTTGACGAGGTGAGAAACTCAAAGCTGGAATATCACGAGCGAGTAATGTTTGATGAGTAAACGGGGTTCGGTGAGTAGCTGACAATTGAGGGCGAAAGATTTTCCAAGCCCCTGGTAGGGTAGGTATATCGAGCCGGACCTGTTAGGTGAGTTCGGAGGCTGCGCGACCTAGCTCGACCCAGAAGCAGGAATCCCAGCTTAACCTGGCTTGTACGAATAGCGGAGGGTGAGGAAGAAGGAGGAAAAACGACGCCGCGACCGATAAGGCGAGAAGAAAGACAAGGAAGCCGAGCGAGAGGGAGCGAAAGGAAGTGCTCGCGACGGGGCTGCGAATATCGGAGGTCTGTCTGTCTGTCGCGCGCTGTGTGCTCGGTGAGAGGACGGGCCTCGGAGAAGAGTAGAGTCAGTCGACTATTAGTGGTCTGTGACTCTAGAGGTGGCCCGACTACCGCAGAACCGAGCGACTCAGCTCGGTCGCGCTCGGTCGGCAGTCGGGGCCAGTCGTAGCTCCGGTCTCTTTTCGGTCACTCATCCAGAGCAGACTCTCGCGAGTTTTAGCAGCCGATCAGTCCGCCGTTGCTGCGCATCGAGAACAGTCGTTCCTGTTTTCATTCGGTTGGCCGACGAGGTGTAGCCCTCCCCGCGCGCTATGTGACGGATAACCAGGGGCACCCAGCGTGTACCCCTCCTCCCGTACATCATTCCCTTCCTTGCCTTCTCTCCGTGCAGAGAGGAATAGACGGTACGCACGACGGAGGCACATACGTACGAAGCTACGCGAATACAGAGGGGGCCACGAGGGCCCCGTGGCGGCTGATATTTCCGCGAGCCTCTCCTGAGAAAAAGAACATGGAGTGCCCGCACCTCGCTCAGAGCGTTCGACTCGGCGACGACGACGTCGAAGCGACCTGCACCAAGGATCTGCCGTTCGTCTGCGCAGGTAGGATTTCCTCACGTAAGGAACACTTAGCGGTCAACACAAAAGAGTCTGCCTCTCGGTTTCTACGCCTTCCCATTTGCCCACTCTCGACCTGAGCTCTCTCTCTCTCTCTCTTTCTCTCTATCGCCTCGATTCTCCCTGCTTGCCCGTCCTCTCGTCAGCTAACGACCCGACGATCCTTTCTTCCCAACAACGTCCCGAGAGTTCCGTTTTGCACATCGGCTCCTCTCCGACTTGGGAACTTCTTTCTCTGGCTTTCGCTGCTCCCTCGGCTTCTCTCTTTTCGTCTCGATCGCTCGTGACCCAGGCCCAGGCCGTTCCTCTCGCGGCCTTGAGCCGTCGTGGTCGATGAGACGCAGAGTCCGACTATTTCCTTCGGGAAAAACCGGCCGCCTTCGAGCAAGGAAACGAAAGGAAAGAATCCTCCGACGCGATTTTCGCCCATCCGCGCGGATCCTCCTGGCACGTCGGCCCTTTTTTTTGCCCTCCGCCGAACTCGCCGTCTCCGCACCGATGTGTACGTCCGTTTCGTCCAAATGCTCTTCCGCCGGAAAGTGCATGCAGAAGTTCCTGCTAGGTGGTGGCGCGCAAGCGTGCGTGTATGCACGCGTGCATACACCGCACTCCCGTGACTGGCGTGCACTGTTTTACATGATGTGTACGTGAGTGTGCGTGTATACGTGCGAACGCACGCTCGTGACTGCACGCGTGTGCGTCATCCTGCTGGGAGTTTGCAGTGTGCAGTAGCGAGTCCGCCGTGTCTTTCTAGCCTTTTCGCCGTATTTCTCCCTCTCACTTGCTCCTTCGTCATTGGAAAATCAATACCAGACGGCACTAATCAGCTGGTGCGAGATTCGTCATTAGAACCTACCAGATAACGGTTTGCCCATCGTCACGTTTCAAAGTTCTTCTTCTTCTGCATCGTCTACGTGCGAGAAGGACCCGTCAACGATACTCCCCATATTTTTTTTCGGACATTCCCGAGTACACGAAACATACGTTATTTAAATCGTACGAGCAGACGTAACTGAAAACATGCGGATTGGCTACGACGCTGTAAGTCCTAACGGCAGACAACCCCGTATTCCAAGGGCCATCGCCGACTTTTTCCTTTCTCCTCGCGCGACCTCGGGGCTATATTTATTAAAAGCGAATCCAGATCTTTTCATTCTCCTGCTTTCAACGTATTCCTGACCCTCGCCTTTCTCATTACCCAGCGTCCACAATAAAATCTTCAAACTCTTCGAGTCATACCTAAAGATATAACAAAAATTTTCAGCAAATCATTTTCTACTTCCCCATTTCCTTTAGCAAACGTCGAGCTAACGGATGCATCGTCATTCTCGTCCCTTCCTAAAGTCGAGCAGGTAAAGACGAAACGAGTGTGAATAGTGGAAAATTCTGTCCATGCCGATTGCGACGCTTGGAAGTGCCGAACGAATGCTCATTTCCTGCACGTCCTTCTGCCGATTGATCGGCCAACCGCGTGAGTCCTCGCGTTTTTCGATATCGCTCTCATAAATGGAACCGAGCTGCTGCTGTTACGTCGTGTTATCAACATCGGAAGATCGACGAGACGCTCGGCTTCCGCGAATTTTGACGCGCCGCGACAGTCCGGATCGATTTAAAGCGCCACGAAGGAGAACTCGAGAACGAACGAGACGCACGCTCTTCGGGAGAAATCCCTGTATGGCGATAGGGGGAAAAGACATTTCCCCTATACGGCTCCTGGTTTCTTACCTGCAGCACTCATCGATAAATTATTCGCTACGTTTAACTCTCCGCTCTCTCGCGCGCATGGGAGAGAAAATCGCCCCTTATTCAGGAATAAAAGGGTCTCTCGCTCATCTCGTCCTAGCTTTTGCCCCCCCCCCCCCTCCTCCCGCTTCGTACCTCCCCCACCTCTTTCTTCCCCTTCCCCGGATCCCTCTCCATCCCCATCTCTTTTCCTGCGCTACAGCCTGGTTCGAAGTACGACGTTGCCAAATCGATAACGGCACTTCGCTAATCGGATAGCATACTGCGAATGCTCCCGTGCGGACATTCAAGAATTCGCCCTGGTTTTCACACGCCCTCCAGAACCCGTTGATCCACGCCCGGAAGGTTCGCCGCGAATTCTCTCATATCGTCGACCTATCCCCTAGGCGTGTCAGCAATCGAACTTGCCGTTCCTCAATAGTCTAAGGGCAAAGGGAATGTCACATAAGTCATAGAAATGACAGGCTAGCAGGGAGAGGATTAGAAACGAGGGTGGGGGGTATGGAATGACGGAAGGTGCGAGAGGGAGATGAAAGATCCAGATAGATAAAGCAGATAGGAGGATGATCGGCCAATAGAGTGGGAGAAGGAGCGACGGTGCAAAGGAGAAATATAACGTATAGTCACGCGAAGCGAGAATGACATAGGCGGTGGTCATTCCGCTGGTCTCCAACTTCCTTCTTCTTGTTTATTTATGTCATTCACGTGACGTAGGACATTTAATTGCTTTTCGGAATTTTACCGGCACACTTAAATCGTCTGCGTTCTCCGCAAAAGCGCAGAAACAATTTCGCCAGCTTAAAAATACTGGCTCGGTTTTTTGCCGCTTCCGTTTGACAGTAGTTTCGGAATTCTTGTACGGTGGTTGTTGCGAAAAAGGACTAAGCAGCACTGTAATGAAGGCACTTATATATTTAAAATTTCTTTGGCACGACTTATGCCGTAGCGCTGAAAGGAAAATCCAAATGCGATTCTTTCGGAAATTCTCCTCTTCGTTTTCACTCATATCTCAGATTTCTTTTCTGCAGTGTCCCTTTCAGCAGCAATTAGACTCCACACGGTGAAGCTGACACCGTCTCTTATCACACGACTTATTTCGCCAAGTTAGAGCTAGCCTGGCGTTTCGAATTATTTGACTTGGGCTTGTTTATCAGGTTTGTAATATCCGCCACGACCGTGTGACACGTACCATCCACATTCGACGATTTACTAGATTGCTTCATTGAGTAGCTGCGACACTGAATGAACGATTCCCGACGTGTCATCGGACGGTCAAGCGTAAAATCATTTCGCCGCTGATGGAACGATTTTAAGGATCGTATGCATCATGCGTAGAATGATCGCCGTTTTACATGACATTACGTAAAATGATGCATACGTGTACGTTTTAGTGTGGCCTCGTGCGAATTGATTCATTGCCGCGATAAACAAATAATGAGTTCAATTGTACCTAAGTCTCGAAAGAGTCGGGCTATCTCTGCAGTCGATAGGAATTAAAACCTGACAACGTGGTCCGGAATTGTAAGGTTTCGATCGTGTAATCGCGTTCTGTGTAAGCAAAAGTTATACCGTACTGGCTAAGGACATTCCGTATGACAAGGCTACTATCCCACGGTAGTCTTTAATGTTTTTAGTAATATACGATCCGATTCTTACGATAAACAATGATTGACCTCAATCGGTTCGTAACCAGCAACAAATATGAGTCATATCTCCCTAAACGTCGAAAACCTGTTTTCATTGACCATCTTGTCGAATGGTTTGCTAACTTCCGGTTCTCAGACCTTTCGCGATCTGTCCTCAGTGAAGGGGAGTTTTTTCAATATCCCAGCCTTTCGATGTGATACTCTATTCAGAATCAGACCATATCACAGCAGTACTCGTGTTTCCTGTATATACGAATACAAGTTACAACCTTCAGATATACTGTATCCTGAGACTGGATGGTTGTCGACAGAAGTAAATCCTGTTTCGATACAACCGAACGTCTTGTTAAAGAGACTTTTTGCTAAAGTTTCTGCTCGTCCACGCGAATGTATTAACATTCTCTGTAACGTTAATTGCCTTACTTCCCTCTATCTCGTACGATTTCACTAACGGAAAGTTTGACTATTGTTCTGTTCGATAATGGGCGTACGTCGATGCAGTTTGCGGCACGGAAAAGAGTACCTGGCTCTGCTTGCACTGCGGGGTCGTCCACTGTGGGCGATACGTGGCGGGACATGCATTGCAGCATCATGAAACAAATACTCAGCACTGCGTGTGCATCGACTGTGAAAGCCTGGCAGTATTCTGGTAAGACTCTTATAGAATTGAAGGTTTACGCAACTTGTGCATCCCATTATAACTGGCGCTGTTTGATCGAATGAGCGTTGTATTGTTAAATCGTCATTTAATTGTGGGTCCTTTGCAGCTATCTGTGCGACGAATACGTAGTTAACGACACGTCGAGCGGTCAGATCGAGAAGATACGACGCATTACCTTCCGGAAGGACGAACACAAGGAGAACGAAGAGAGTTGGAGTACGTCGCCGTCCAGCACGCCGTCCTCGAGGAGAGAGAACGGCGAGGAGAACGATCCTGATGCCCTGTGGAAGGCTGAAGTCGTCGTGAGGAACCTGCGGCCGAGGACCACGCGGAAGAGGCTACACTCCCTGGACGGTACGGCCGGGGACAACCGTCCGGCGAGCAAGCGACGAAGCTCCAAGTTAACCAAAGAGAAGAAGGTCGTCGGCTTGCGGAACCTCGGTAACACCTGCTTCATGAACGTCGTTCTCCAGTCGTTCAACAACATTAGCCACTTCTGCGAGTACCTCACGCAGATGCCCTGCCTCGAGGGCATCGCTTTCGACGAGCCTGTCACTCACAGAGGACGAATCGTCACCCCTGGCCGGGCGAAGGAACTATCCATGAGCGATGCCCTTCTCGCCGAAGAACTCCGGAAGGTCCTACTTGGCCTGAGTCTCGGTGGATCCAACGGGCAGGCCATCTCGCCGGAATGTCTCTTCCTCGTCATCTGGAAGGTCGTGCCCCGTTTCCGAGGTTACCAACAGCAGGACGCTCACGAATTCCTCACATACATGCTCGACAGACTGCACACGGAACTTCTGCAACTACTGCCTAGGCTCGGACATGAACCACTGGGGTTACGAGGCAAGCAGAGCATCGTTACCGCCGTTTTCGGCGGCACTCTGCTCAGCGTGGTGAGTACACGACTCTTCAGTAAATCGTCGCACAGGGTATAACGTTAACGTTACTTCCAACAAATCAACGCCACGCATTTTCATCAAAGCCAATCGCAACGAGCATATTTTGCATTCTCTGTAACGTTAACGTTCTTACGGATGTCATTGCCTATCGGAGAGCGCGTAAATTAGCGCGTTTATTCATTGTAAAAATGTTAACGTTATACCGTGCACTGCTAGTTTCGGCAAAAACTGTTCAAAGCTGTATCAGTCTTTACCGCTCGCACTGCCTGGAACCACGTGTGTAGACGGGAGTGACCCTTACGTAATATTCCGTCGGTAAAAGTCGATTTCTTCGTTTTCTTCCCGGGGAGAAGCGCGAACAAATTATGGATCGCGTTTCCTCGCACAGGTCCACTGCATGAATTGCCGAACGGATTCGAAGACTCACGAACCCTTCCAAGATCTCTCGCTGGACATACCAGACAGGTTGCAGAGGCGAACGAAGGAACAAGAGGAGGTCTGCAGCCTAACGTACAGCCTGACGAGATTCTTCAAGGTCGAGGAACTCGCTGACAGCGAGCTCTATTTCTGCGACAATTGCATGGGAAAACAACGGTCCACCAAGAGGTTTTGGATACACAGGCTGCCTAACGTTAGTAATGACATCAGTTTCCTGTTTTTATTCTCTGGAACAACATCCTTATTTATAAGATAATTTAATGCCGATAAATGACTTATTACATAAATAAGCTAGGACCTATAGTTGCTTAGAAAACCAATGAAATTTATATGAATGGTACGCCACACCATACTAATCCAGTTGCCAGTTAAGTGTATTAATTAAGGCTTATTCTCCGTGTATGTGGATATTGATTTAACAACGGATATTTGCTTACAGGTGTTGTGCCTTCACATTAAAAGATTTAGGTGGTGCAATTCCTATCGCTCGAAGGTGGACACGCAGGTAGATTTTCCGATGGAATCTCTCGACATGTCGGCATTCACAGTACGCGGCGTGTCGGGGGCAAAACTGGGCGCTCAGAATAGTCACCTTTACGACTTGGCTGCTGTAATCGTGCATCACGGTTCAGGGTAAGTTGATCTCATTCAACAACGCCGCGATTCCCCGGAATTTGTGGACAAGTTGCGACAGTATACGATAGTCGCGAAAGTCTTGCCGATAAGATATCATAAAATAATCTACCACACGACAGTTTTATTCCTGTAACCATGCAACTGTCTCGATTATAATTGCGACTGGATGTTTCACCAAATCGTGCACGAAATGCTTGCAATAGATCGATACAATCATGGTTATACATTTTAGCAAATAACAATTAGAGGTACTGAAAATGTATCACGTAACGGTAACAATTCATTGCTGCGTTTAAGAGGACTATTGTTAGATTTATTGTACCTGTAATAATTGATTTGGTATTTTAGTGCTGGGACTGGCCATTATACTGCCTTCGCCGTGCATGACGGCCAGTGGTTCCACTTCAACGACAGTTCCGTACGACCAGCGAGCACCGATGCTGTCGCGAAATGCAAGCCTTACATACTGTTTTACGTGCGGAAGGAATTTTCCATTCCGCCCCCTTTGTGACGCCGTTTCTCGAACAGACATCGCCACGAGGACACCGTGGAATTCGATAACGATGACGATGACGAGAGGACGGACGAGAAATGAGGGCGACACCGAAGACCAGACTGATCGATAACCACTGACAAACGACGGACATTCACAAAATTAACGCTGCAGGAATGAGGGTATAACGAAGAATTTCAAGAAAAAGGTCATTCGATAAAGCGACACGCAAGATGACGGCTCGAGAACTCAAAACGTTACTTGGGCTTAAGATTTGAGTTGCAACGCCTTTTTCCCAGCAGCAAGGAAAATGGACTATCTCCGTTATTGGCACTGTTAAAATACACCGGACAGAATTGGGATGAATTAATCTTCTTGCGCGTGACAATAATTTTGTTTCTGCAGAGTTTACAATACTAGCTCGAGAATTCGCATCTCGTTGGAATATTTGTCTTAAGAAATTTTTCAAGCGCGAGCATTTCTTTTATCAAGATTGCAGATATACCCACGAAATTAGGTAGATCGGTGATTCGAAGGTATTCGATATTCTGTGCGCACTCAGAAATAGAAACGTATATCCGGTCTTTGGCATACACTGTCAAGGAGAATTAATCGGCACAGCCATATATAATAAGTAATTGGCATGGCGTGCGAGCCCATTGCGGAATTCAGTTCTATGATCTCCTTCTTTATGTGTACGACGAGAATTTACCTTAAAAGCAGTTTTGATCTCAGAAATATGTGAGAAAGCGAGTGAACCAGTGTAAATAGAGGTTTCAGGCTGTGACTCAACGCTCACACGAAAAAAGGGGTAATAAAAATGAAGCGAAGAACAGCTAGAAGAGAAATTATTCCGCGATGAGGTATTTGTATTATCCAAGTTGTACAACAACAGGCCTTGCGGTTGTTTCGTGTTTTGTCTTTATCCAAGATACAGTGGCCTCTCCGTCCGTTCGTTCACAGCGCACAGAACGATTGTTATCCCCCTCATCGTTACACAAACCTACAACGAGCATCTCTTTGCAAAACTTGTACCCACATAGCGGCCGCCATTCACTCCATTTCCTCGGTTCAAACTCGCAAGGTCACCATTTTCCACATGTTTACGTACCATCACGTGGGTTCATTCTGTTATCCTTTTTTTTTAGCCGGCTGCTAGTAGTTCCGGATGAATTATGCTTGACTGTATTACCGCTCGTTATTAGCGCGGTTCTTATATTTATTTAACAAAAACCTCCCGTGTATTGAACGCCTCTCCGGCAAGTCCGCGTGTCTGGTCGGCAAAAAAATAGGTCTTCGGGGCTCACTGAGAGCGTTGCGTACGTATATCCATGACTGTCGAGCGCATATATAAAATAGCATGCTGTCGGACGCATTAGAGCAATGTTAGGACTAACTTAGGGAGATGCGAGAAAATTGCCTTTCATTCCTGTTGGAAAGCTGGGAAGATTAGAATTCGTTGGTGCATGACGTCTGGCCTATGCAAAGACTGCCTTCCTTTGATTTTCGGAAGGCTGGGGAAACTGGATTCGGTCGGTGGATAAATGTCTGGCCTTCGACGTCGATTTCGTTGTCGACGCGTAGCTCGCATTTTAATCGTAATGATCTGACTACATCCCTCGGCCAGGTAGCGGAATCACACGCCTAATCGCGTTCCTCGAATAGTTATAAACGCGATCGACTGGTCTTCACGGTAGATAAATCCTTTTCTAGGCTTAGCGCGAGACAAACGTTATATCGAGAGTTGACGAGGAAATACCGTATAGAGCCAACAGCATTACATCTCAGCAAAAGCCGAAGCTGGTAGACTTCAGGAAACGGATAATTCTTTATAACTTTTTCTTTTTTTTTGAGACATTATTAAACGAACGTAGATGATCGTTACAAAGTGAAAAGTTACGTTGCAGTGTTATGGACCGATTGAAATGAATTATCTGCTTCCTTAATTCTGCGGACTTGGGTTTTATTATTTCTCATATGAACCTTCTGTCACACACACACACACACAGATACACATGGACACGTATACACAAGTTCATTATTATACACTTTATGTACATACTTTCGTATGCATGTATGAATACAGAAAAAACGCGCATTTGACTCCCTTTCCCCATCCACTGTCCCAAAAGGCTCGATGACTCTTATGTGATTATTTAAAGACTTATTTTTTCTATGATTATAATGATAATAAGTTAAAGCGTAGCGAAGAAACGTTTTATTAAGGTAAAGGAAACTCGATAATACGCATCTTCGACAAAGACACTCACTCGTATGAACAAAATGGAAGTAAGCGTGTAACAATATTATATTGAAAAGTGAGATATGTATGAACGACGAATAAATAAAGAACGTGAACGATGGGAGAACATGACGTTTACGCTATCATAATGGTAATAATTTATTAAATTTCTGATAAGATAAGAACAACTACGATAAATAATTTATTTTACAATTATTTTCTGTATGCCATTCATTTATTATCGAAGACGAAATTTTACTTAGCTTGCAGCATCGGACTCGTTTAAATTTAATTATTGGTAATCAATATTTCTGGATCGCAAAAAATTCTGTTCTATAATGTTATAATGACGATGAAGCTACAACAGTCTAATCGTACGTTGGTAAAATTAATAAATATACATAACAGATCTACTGTATGGCTTAAAGAAAAAGTAAGTAAATTTATACATGGACTGAAAACTGTACTCCCGCACAGTATACTTTCTTTAAACAAAAACAAAATGTACTGAGCTGACTGTACTGTTCCAGTCATCTTGTTCTCTTCCACAATGGTAAATGGGATCGTTTTGCCCTTGAGCATTGAGCTGCCTGCCTTACCGACTTGTGATTTTTCGGCATGGTACCCGTTGAAAAACGTGCGAGCAAACTGCAGATCCTCAGGCAAAAGCAACCAGCTTCGATGTTCAAGTCATTTTCTGCTCGTACCACTGGCCTTCGTGCGTACTTGCCCTTCCCGTCTTTTCCTTCGAACGTCCATGATAAGTTGTTTCTCCCCCGACAATCCTGCTGCGTCGGCAAGCTCTTGGGATCCACAGCTTCGTTCCGCTCGGTCGAAAAGGATATCATTTCCGGGGGTTCAGGGGTTTGGGTATGTCTACTGCTTCTTGCAAGGAACAAGGAGTATCGATTATCGGCCTTAGGAAGATGGGCAAAAGTCTCCGGGTCCTGCTGCGACCTTGACCACAATTCTGTCCTGTTCCCAGGGCCAGTACTGTCATTTTCCAAATCCTTCACCCAGGCGGAAGACGCCTTGATGACCTTGCACGGTTCCGCACTGTCGAAAGCGATGTGTTGGCGACTTTTTGCCTTCTTCAAGGCCATGCCGTTGAAGATTACCGGCGACCGAACTTCCGCTGAAGGGTTTGCCAGGCAACTCACTTGGCTCGGTTCACCGTTAACGACGAAATCAGTACCTTCTTCCGGTATGGAGTTCTCCGAACAACTGTCCACAGGAGTATCTTCACGACACTGGCTGTTCTTGTAAATTACTTTCATCGTCCCGTCAATCGAGTCTCTTCCTGACGGACGTTTTCTAGGTCGAAAGGTCAACCTCTTGGAGATCCTACGAACAAATCCCTTCATACTCGGCAATAAATGTCTGCTGTTAGGTCTTTTCTCTTCTTGATCATACGTGCAACTGGTTATAATGTCATAGGGTGTTTCCTCGAAACCTTTGCTCGCAATACGCATTATGCTGGGGTGGATGTACAAGTTGTATTCGCCTTCCTCCAATTCAGACTGCGGTTTTAGCTTCGTTCCTCGTCTGCGTTCAAAGTTTAGCTTGAATTTAGATGACATTGCACTGGTAGACTCGGAAATCGTGAAAGGAAAACGTTCCTGACTTTTTTTCTTGATTTCCGACGATTCTTTGCTCGTGTCAACGATATCCGCTAGTTTTGACGTAGACGATGAAAAATTGGCCGGTAAAACCGTGAATTCTTGAGTTCTACGCATGAAATACGCTGTACTTTCCGAGGCAATAGGTTTCGCTGGTTCCGCCTTTAAATCTTTCTTTAAATCTTCCATCGTCGACCTCTCGTTTCGCCGAATGTTTTTCGCGTTGTTGCTTGACTGCTTTTTTCGAACAGCCCTTTTCTTCCTCGACGACTGACGGAATCCTGTGAAGAATTTGTGCGACCGTGAAGACCTCTGAAGTTTTTTCGAAGGTTCAAGAACCATCAACGAGTTTTTCACAGACTTCGGAATTCGTATTTTTTCGAATGATTTTCGAATTTTGCAATCACCCCTAGCACCTTCCATTTGAAGACCTTTCCTATTTTTTGGATACGCGTTACGATCTTTAATGGATTCTCTGAAACTCGAATCTCGATTGGAACATTGCGAATTATTTTGTCCATTTTCGACCGAATCTTCCGACTGTACATGAATCTTTGCGGTACTTAACGACATCACTTTCGGAGAATGTTTTTTGCCATCGTCATTTTTCGTTTTTTTCAGTAACTTTATGGAAGTCTGTCGTCTTTCAGATTTTTCCCCCGTAGTACCTTCAGCGCATATTTGTTTAATGTCGTTAGCAGAATTTTTCGCAATTCTAAGGCTACTGCGGTCGATGTCGTCATCTGTCACTTCCGTTGCATTGGTGGATTTATTAAATCGTTTCCGTAATTCAGGGTCTCGTAATACCTCGTTATTGTAGTCATTGTGTGCTCGCTCGGCATTATTAGGGGTAATTACGTCTAGGTCCTCAATAATCAATGATTTAGCACTTTCACGTCCCGAAGCTCGAAATATTTTTTGTTCACGCAAAAAATTCCCCCGTTTCTCCTGAAATTTTGCCACAGTAAATGCTCCTCTGTCGCGCGAATTTGTAGACAGATCTGCTGAACATTTTCCCACTTGCATGGGACTCTGATTATCGTAATCAACTTTTCCGAAGGATTCATTCCATTCACAATGGCAAAACATTGTCTCCGTTTCTGCATTCGTCAACGTTCTACACGGTAGATTATTTTTAGCGTGGAAGTTGCCACTGTCTATCCAGTTGTCTCTCCAGTATGAAATCACATCTTCTTCACAAACGCACGGTGCTCCCGCGTAACTGTTTAAGAATTTTTGCGTTGAGTTTTGCACGTTTAAAATCTCCGCGTTACTTCCTGTGCTGTCACACTCCCATTCGTGATTCAGAGACTGAAAATTCTCCGAATCCAATGACCGGGCCGAATTCGTTTTTGTTTCATCTCCCTTTTTCGATGCTTCCGGATTTTTCATTCTTTGCCCAAACTGAGAACCACCCTTTTCCTGACAATTTAAACAGAACGTATGGGTCAAAACATGCGGATCCTCAATGAGAACCGTTTCGTTCCGTAAATTTGGCAAAAACTCGACCTCGTTCATAGCGTTGGCACACTTTCTAAAGGTCATTATTGTTTTCGTACTTGGAGAACTTCTATTCTCACAGTCCGCAATTTTTACTGGTATCCTTGAACGAGATTTGGATAAAGAATTTATAGACGAGCTCGAACGATTTTGTATATCATAGAATTTAGATTTTGGGATGCATGTGGTTTTATTTGCTCCATATACTTCGTCGTGAGGGTTTTCTTTGAAAGACAATTCTGATGACGTCATAGAATATCCTGTACTTCTGGCAGAAACTAAAGACAAAACCGGTACTTTTACTATGCCTGTATTGTCATAAGTTTCATTTTCTCCTTGATCAAAGCCCATTGCCACGTTTTCTACATTTTCGGTTATTCTATTAAAATCAGAATATATTTTCTCCTGAACATAAATATTGTCTTCGAAAAATTGTGTTTCACTTGTAGAAATATCTCTTCCTTCCTTATTATCTCCTGTTTCATTAAATAATCTCAGCGGCGTAGATGAAATTTCACAATCTTCATTTTCCGTAGAATTAGATGAAAACGAATCACTTTCATACTCTCGATTCTCTTTATTTTTCGGCGATAACGGGATGATTTTGTATTGTTGTTCAGTTTCAATGTCGGTATTATTCGTAGCTTTGATCCGTATGGCTTTATTAATACCAACGGTTTCTGTAATTCCTTTTGCTGCGAACCGATTATATCGCGACGTGTTGGAAGATTCAGAACGCAATTCCCGAACGTAAAGGTCACTACTACCAGCAATGTTTTTCGCCAGCGATGCGGTCAACGGGGATAATTTTTCCTTGCGGTACACCGGTTCGCTTCTAGTAGATACGACAGGTAAATTGGCATTCTCACTTGAAGGTTTCGACGCAGGGGAAGACAATGGGAAATCAGCGATCGATCTGTTAATTTTCTCCTGCGGTCTTTCGTCGGCAGCATTGGCCATTTCCGAATCGCCTTCGGAGCTTAAATTCTTCAACACAATTCCGGATAAAGGTCTATATCCGCCAAATTTCTTTACCTTAACATGGCTGAAAGGCAAGACGGGCCGCAAATCATTACGCGACGACTGTCCATGGTAGAAATTATTTCGATAACTGTTCAACCCTGCATCTGATAATGTATCCTCCCCCGGTTCTTTCCATTTCTCAGGATCCTTACTCCCCGAACTATGCGTTGAAAAATTCGCAGCCAAGCACGCAGATTCTGATACTTTTGAACGATCGAAGTGAGTGAAATTCTCAGAAACTTTGTCAGCCTCGAGATCCCCATCTTTAGTAAGGTATTCGAGCGTCGTTGTTTGACAAAGATTCGTTTTCAGCGGCGACCGGTCGTTCGTGGGACCGTCGCTCGATTTTCTGCTCGTCATTGTTTCATCGCTATTTTCCTCGCAAGTGTTGACGTTCGCGGTATTCAACGTAGAGTCTTTCTGCGTCACCACCATTGTCCTCTTGAGCATTGACTGGCGTTCTTGTTGAATCCTTTCTCGTCGCCTGGCACGAGCGTCTTTCGATTTTTCCCTCCCCGGAAGATTATTCACAGGGAACAAAGATTCTTCGACGGATTCCTTGTCGTCCTTTTCCACCCCCTCGTCCTTCTCTTCGATCCTGTTAACAGGATCCTGAAGGTGACGGTAAATGCAACGATTGCGGCGTATTCGACGACTCAGCAGAGCTACCCGCTCGGTCAAATGTGCCACTTCCTTCGGCGAAGGCAAATCTTGAAGAAGTTGCTTCAGTTCGCACAGCGAGCTGCCCGCAGAACTGTCTTCCTCGTTAGATACTTTGTCTTCGACACAAAAACTAATTTATACGCATGAAAATTTGCAAACTATGTCACTGACATAAGAGATCAATTCTTCGCATTGATTCAATGATAATTTCATGCAGAACAAATGTCGGTAATTGCTGAATTAAAATAGAATCAATATTGATTTTCAAATTTAACATTACCTTCGCCATTTCGTGCCATTGAATGTTCACAAACATTTCCTGTCTCTGTCTCTGTGATGCTGATATCACTGCCTGCGAAATATGCTGTTTATCGCCCATACCAGATTTTTAAAATTCATAAACATACGTGTAGGAGAAATTAAGGGACTGCTAGATTCTTCCCAGATAATAGGATTATCGTTAATCTCAGTGTCGTCTTCGCAAGACGTCATGGGTTGTCAATAAATCGTCATTAACGTACATCACTGTGATATTGAAAATATTTTGGCTTATATTTACATTCTAATTCTGCACTGTTGCGAACTTTATGTTCCAAATTCGCGAACAATAAGCGATATTTCGTTAATACGTTGACAGAATGATCGAAAAATACGAATTAATTATTTCGATAATGTCATACGTCAAACTTATCTTCTGTTAAAAAAAGAAATAAGACTAAAAGCTTCGAGTGCTTCCTTGAAAACATGTAAAACATTTGATTCTCATCGTTCTTCTTTGCTTGTTGATCGCCATACCTGGAAAATGTATTTTCGTAATTCGTGCCGCTCTTTCCTACAGGTGAGGAATTATAATTATCTAAATACTGATTTCTACAGCATATTATACCTGTGTTAATAAATTTTTTGTGTGATTTCATTGTGCCGCAATATTTCAAGTGAACGTTGTTCTGTCGGAAGGTTATGTGCATGGTTATTAATTTACATACTATTTCTCTTGAATAGATTTCTAAAAAGAGAAATGGGAACTTGCTTGGTCGATCAAGCTTAAGAAAGCTTAACAACCACGTAGGAAAACAATTTTGGCAATCCTATCGACAGGTACAATTATCACGGTACATGCGACATTTGCGTCGTTTCACGGCAAACAGGTATCTCCTTAAAAGATTTTCAAAAAAGGTACGACATTTGACACACCTACTAAATCCTCAAGAAATCTGTGTCAAGTCAAATTAGATCCTTATACAATTCCTGAATGTGAATTGCCCTAATACAATAAACATCTTAAGTAACATTCTTTCGTAGACGATATACGGTGAGACGTGGTTGAACAAATTTTATTGAATTTCACGACAATTTTCAGTGACCTCATGACGTACGATGACATTTCGGCGCTACGACGTTTTGACAAGATCATTTTTCGTCAGTTAAAGTGTGTCGAGAAAGTTTCGCAGAGGGTGAGTCGCTGAGACAAGCAGACCGCCGTGGACCGCTGTGGTTTCTGGAAATTCCACTGCCGGAGAGGAAAGTCGAACTTAACGAGGGAGCCAAGAACGGCTTACTCGGCGAAGGCGGAACATTTTCGAAAGTTCGCCGAGTTGTGTAACAAACTTTACTCGGGATTGGTTGCCCGAAGGGACGGGTGGATACCGTCGCAAGCGCGGCCACCTCGGAGCAAGAGAAACGGACGTTAGAACTACCACGAGGAGACAAGGAGAGAAAGAAGAGTATCGAGTAGCTGAAGCTCGGGAGGAAGGGACCAGAAGAGATCCTCCGAGAGAAGAGATTCTATTTGCCCGAGCCACCGTTTCACGTCTACCGAAATACGTGCGACTCCGTTAGCGTAAACGATCCTCGCCGACACCTCCTGCGGCCAGGATCAAAATATCTTTACCACCCGCACAATAAGGGCAATATCCCAGAGAACAAAATTCCTATGCTCTCGAGCAGTATCTCCCGAAGAGATTGAAAATTTATAAATCACAGGACATAAGGTTTCCCTTTGGTATTCACTTACCGACGAACATGGGAACAATACAAGTCCATTTTGGTCCATTGGTTCAGAGTAACGCATATCTATCACAGTCATCTGTATAATTCTCGCTAATTAATATCTTATCTTCAGGACGAAGCTCTAGGGTGTTTCGGTTTTCTATGTTTCAGGTAATTTTGAGTGTTCATTTATCTTGGGTTCGACATAAGAGAGCGTTCGGAGGGTTGAGGAGGGGAGGGGATTGGAGAACATAAAGCCGTCGTTCTACCCACGCTCCTGATTCTGGCGGTCACGCGGATGTCAAACAAACAACCGGCAATTAAATGCAAATACGGCTAATGCGTTCTGGGTCGGATGTGCAAGTCACCGTACTCGTTCGTTATGGAGATCCGACCAGCGGCCATGTTGTTTCGGGCCGTGTCTATTAAACCCACGGCGTGCACGGTCGATATCGATGTGCCACGGCAAAGGGAGCGGGAGATGCCGCCCGCGGATAACGCACGTCGCACAAATACGCGCAAACATCGCCACGGTCGATCGACAATCCAAGGAATTTCACTCGCCGAACGATCCCTTTCTTCTTCGCCGCACAATGGACCCCTGGACATTTCCCTTTCGCGACTTCTGGTCCTCGATTCCAAGAGTCATCGTCCCAGATCCAATCTTTCGCACTAATAGAAATTAACACCTTCTCCTGCTAAAGTGACCGGCTAAACCTTCGCTTAATGGGTTCTTCGTAAGCATTTTCGCCAGAGGAATAGATTTCTTAACTCTGCGAAATTCCAAGTTTGGAACCTCTACAGATTTACTGACGAGTTTTCTTATATTAATTATTATTATATGTTGTCCTAAATTAATAGCTCGGCAAGTTTAGACGTTTTTTTCAACTGAAATCTTGCGATTTAATGTAAATTAATATTTCGTCCTTGTATAGTCGTAAGATTAGCTTTCGCTTAACGCGTATTAAGAATTTTCAACATTTCTTAAATGAGTAAAAGGAATATTTTTACGTGTATATGAAAGCAAATGACTTTTATGGCTCTTCCGGGTTAAAGTAAATCATGATTAACTTTAAATACTGTAATGTGAAAAACGAAAGCCCTGTAGACGAAGATCATCATGGTGGTCAATTTGACACACCTCGGGTCCTGAATGCCGAGGCAATCGGATCGAGGTTATAAACCAGCATCGATGACGTGATCGGGTCTTCCCTTTCACGGGTACACAAGGAGTAAGTACCCATGCCAGCGAATTGAATGCCCAAGACAGGGGTGCTCTCGACCCCAATGTCGCCTGGCATTGGACAATATGTCTATATGGACAGACATGTATTCACATGAATACATGCATGTCATTATACATATAATTCCAAGAGCTAAATATTCTCTGCAGATATTTATCAGATATGAATAACATTAATACCATTAATCGTATGTAACAGTAATACTATTAATCGAATACCATTAATGGAAGCATTCTTAAGCAAGGTAAAGAAAACATCACGGACCAACTTGAAAACGATTTTATTTACACAGATTTTTGCAGACAATTACATTTGTACGTTAATACAGATGTGTAATAAGTTCTAAAATATATGCAATTGTAGATATATTATTCATACGTCATTAGGTACGTGTATGTCACGGATTGACGATACTTTTATGCTACAGAATGGGAGTGTGTATATTGTATATCATGAAATACACGTATATCATCGACCGGCGAGGATAGACCAGGAGATTACGGGTTATACAGAGTCTGTGGGCACGGGGGGACATGTATGAGGGAAATGCACGTTATACGCAGCTACGCGTGTCACGGGGGAAACGTGCACGCGCGCATAGAACACGCGTGCAAAGGACTTACTGGACGAATAGGGCGCAAGCGCGTGTTCCTTGGGCTTTATACGTTCTCCTCCCTGCTCGTCTTGGCCGCCTCGATTACCGTTACTAAGACGAAACCATCCCCTGGGAGCTCGGTTTCTCTCTCGTCGCACGGCCATGGCCGACCGCTGAAGCTCGGGAATCAGATCGAAATCTTACCGTGATACTCCAGTGGCCAAGGATCCATGGAAATCCTGCTAGGATTTATTAAGTCCTTTATTGTTCGTTATTTGTTGAAGGGTCGTTCGTTAGGTCCTACCGAAGGTTTTCGTGGCATAGGTATTACAAGAAATCTAAAATTTCTGTACAAGTATGCCCGATGCAAGATTCTTTGGAATATTTTTAGAGTACCCTAGCAAGTCTGTGTATTCTCATGAAAGTGTAAAAGCATTATTGTTACTGGAGATCTTTAAACCTGCAAGGAAGGTAATAGTTGATTCATCGAGTACTGCTCGTAAGTGCTCGGTGAACAGTTACGATGGAAGAAAACACTGAGCGTGGAAGAGAAGTGATATCGATGAGACGATTGAACGGACGCATCGCGATTAATGTATTACGAACTGTCGGGCACGAGTAGACGTGAAACAAGCGTGAAATTTCGGAGGTAAGGTCGTTTAATCGACCCAGGGTATTCTCTCACGCGAATCCACGGGGGTTGGAAATTCGTCTCGCGTGTGCACGGCGGAAGAGGGGGGTGTGGGGGGTAGTCGCGTGGCCCTTGAGAAAATCGAAAGCAGATTCGACAGGCCGTTGGTCCAATAAACCTGCACAAACGTCCCGAGTCAACTGATGATGCCGCGATGTATATATACGTATGTATCTCCCTGGGGAATCGGCTGATAAAAGCTCCCGTCCCAGGACGGAACAATGCGACCACTCGAGTACAAGCATTTAATTGTTTCCGCCTCTGTCCGCCGTCGTTCTCGTTCCTACGGAGCGTCTCTAAGCGTCTGCTCGTTAGGCAGTTCCTCCTCGAACCGGAAGATGTCGATGCTATACCCCCACCCCCCTAGGCCCCCCGAGTAGCAAGCAGAAACTCCGGAGACAATGCGCGAGGATCATCATGCGACTCGACGTGCGCTTGTTTCATCGATTCAGCCTTCCGTAAAGCTTGTTATTGCCACGGGAAGATATACTCCGGGTTCGTTAATTGCACCGGACTAGACAGTAATAGTAAGAATGTACGTAACAGGGAGGATTTTCAGTTCACAGTAATCTCAGTTAACAAGTATAATTTCCTGTAATGACAATTGCTCAGCAACTCCAGATTAACGAAGAACGTACACTCGATTTTTCTAACAAACCCAAATTGTACACGAAGTTGTGCGATTTTAAAGTAATTTCAGTTTATAAATCTGGAAGTTCTGGTAAAAAAAAGTCGTGAGTACTTTGAAGAGTTAATGCAATGCCGACTGTTTGATGTTTCGACGAGATTGCTCGAGTGGATCGAGCAGGCTTCCTTTTTGGCAAATGTTCATGCACTATGTTTCAGAGCGGCAGTCTACAAAAGCTGTCTTCGTTAACTTCGGTCAAAGTAACCACTTTAACGCGCACTAAAATTAAGCTACGTTAATTCACGGCAAGTCCAAAGTGCCAAGCGCCGAGGTGCTTGCTTATTACGTTTCACAATTACCCTGAGTCAAAAAAGTTGAATGCATCGGGAGGAGGGAGGAATTACGTTCCGACTACGTGTACTAAAAATGTACGTGCTTAGTCACGCAGGAGGATCGATAATTCCGAGTCATGAAAATAATTAAAGGAGAATTACGACTTGTTCTCCTCCCCGGCGTTTTAATATCAATCGTTGCAACGTGGAATTCCTCCGAGGCATATTTATATTTTTGCACGTAACAGCGTCGTGCTGGGGAAGACGACGAAGTAGGTAGGGGTCGTAAAGGGAAAAGAGAGGGGGCAGTTTGGGTGGTAGGTGGCAAAGAGAGATTCGAGGTTGCCGGGAACAGGGAGAAACGATGAAAACTGTGGATACCCCGGCGAGCGGGGGCCCGACAGCAAGGAAAGGGGAGGTTGAATTTCACACGTCGACACGCACACACGTCTAACGCGGTATGCAAATGTGTACCAAGCACCGAGAGAACATTTTGCAAGCCGTTCTTCCTTTCCCCTCTCCCTTCTTCTTCATCCCTCTCTTTCCATCAGTCGCGTTGAACCCGCGGTAAATACGTACATATCCGCATCCCCCTCCCTACGTGTATATATATACGTGTAAAGCAGAGACCACGACCTAACCACCCCCCCCCCCTTTCCCTCGTTTCCCTTTACCCTGGTACAACGAGAGGAAGAGAGAGACAGGTCCCCAGGCATTATTTCGCCCGAGGCGCCGGGTCCACGAAAGTCACGTCTACGACCGTATGAATAAAATATTATTTTCTGCCCGGCGAAACACTGGCGCAGACGACTACCGCGTTTTCGCTGAAAACACCGCGCCATGCCGACGCGTTTCCCGGTTTCCCCGAATCAACCCTCCCTCCTGCCCCCTCGTCCCCGCCAAGCCGTGTTAGCACCTCGCAGAAAGTCCGGTCCTTGCCATATTTTCCGCTCTGCTTCTTCGGTACTCTTAAATTGAATCATTAAAACAGCCGCGAAATGCGATACTTCGATTATAGATCGAATTTAAGGCCACTAAGGATCGTGAAAATAATAACGAGTATATAATCTTGTATAAATTCTTGCCGATAATTCTTCTTTAACAGTGGTATATCGTAGCGGTTTGGGCCGTGAAAATATGACTGGTTGGAGCAACTGTATTCGAAAATGCCGTGGCGCTTTTACGGGGTTCCACGCTTTTTCCCGCTCAGCTAGGATAGAGTAATTACACTTTTACCGCGTAGGTCGATCGAACGGCACGGAGAGGCGGAGAGGCGGAGGTGCAGTAACATCGAGAAACGCCGCGGACCATCGAGAGGGAAGCGTAAAGACTCGTGAAAGCTTCCGGGGAGACAAATTGGCGTGAAAACGCGGGGACTACGACGACAACGCATCGGATGGTAGGAAAACGCGTTCGTCCTCCCCCCCCCCCCCCCCCACCTCTCGCGCCCATCTCACCCGTGGAACACGTTAATGTCAAACATTTAGGTCGCACTCGGGGACGTTCCGCTAAATACACTCACTCGCCGGCTCTATCATTCCGCGCGATCGCCCGCGAAGAATAACGCGATAATGAGGGGAACGTCATACATTTTATTCGTCCGACGACGCTCGGCAACGTCTTCTATCCAGCAGTTTTTTAAGTCACCGAACAAGGTATTATCCCGCTTGTTTGAGGAAAAAAGACCGAGTCTAGGATGGTCAATGGAGATGAGTATTAAGAAGACTTAGAAGAAATCGGTCAGGGGGTTAATCATAAATTGTTATCTACAGTTAATTTCGCTGCGTTACGTAGCACGGTGTTGCACCGTTTGTTCGAGGAAATGTGGTAGATCTATGACAATTAATGAATGTAAGTGTGATTATGAGAAAGGCTAAATATTATCTTTCTCTCTTTCCAAGAAGAAAATTTACAAGAACTCGTTTAGTTATTGAATTACAATGTGTTGACCACGTTTCATTGTTCTAAAACGATTATCATGAAAAAACGAACAAAAGAGCAATAATATTAGTAGGACCGAAAGTAAATATTTAATATGATACATCGGAAAAAAGTCATAATATAACCATGGAAAATAGCGTGAAATGGTACTGAAATATTGAAAACGGTATTCTTAAATGGTACAAAAATATTGTAGTTAATTTTGAAGATAAACGACGGGAAATTTCGACAATAGAGTTACGAGCAGCGCTATAAATGGTCTTGGAAGAAGGGCGTGCGTGTTCGTAAGGGTCCTGTAATACGGATGTTAGCAGGGACAGTAAAAGTGCTGGCGATTTGGGTAGAGGAAAAATGTGCAGGAGCCGACTGGCCAAACGGAAGCCAAATGACCGACCATTCGCCGGTCCCGCCGGTCGGTGCCTACCTCTCGGCAGCCATTAGTCGCACCCTGCAAATTGAGTGGCGCCTGATAGATACGCGCCTGATTTCATTAAAGACATCAAACGGGGCAAAAATTACATCAGCAGCCGCCCTCCACTCTGCGCGGAGCTGTATTAACCTGCCATGCAGGCATCCCTCACGCACACACCTTCCCTCCGCCGACAAATACACGCGCAACATTCCCTACACATTCCCACGATTGGCCGTTCGCGCACACGCGGAAGCCACGTTTCATTCTTATCTGGCTTTCTCGCGCTCTCGCACTCTTTCCAGCCGATGCACACCCACACGCCGCTAGAAAGGGACAGAATATAGAGAAGCGAGGTAAGGGACTAAACGATAACGTTTTATCGCACCAACGCGCAAGCCCCACCACCCTTTTTGCCTGCGTTGTAACAAATGTTAACTGCCATTGCCGTGGATAGAGCGAAAAAGAGTGGAAGATCCTCGGCAATTAACGTATGTTGCTTCGCAACTGCGTGTTTTCGCGAAATCTACGGGAAAATCCAAGGGATGATATTCACTTGACAAAAGTGTAAGTACGGGTTGTTCGTTTTGGGAAGTTTTCACGGACAATCAGGTTGCTGCAACTAAAGGATAGAATGGGGAATAATAGTAGAATAAGTTGGATAGAGATTCGAGGTCTACGTTAGCGCGGGGTTTAGTGCGATCGTTTGATCGCGACTTTCTCGACATATCGAGAGAAAGAGAGAGAACCATTGCGACGTCGCGAAAGAGCCTGGCAAATTGAATTCTCCGTCGCTCTATTTGATCATATTTTATATCGGCTTTTGACGCCGCCCACGGAAGGCATGCTTTTAAAATACATTACGCGCTGCTGCTGTCGCTCTGCACCGGTATCGGCCTGCATCGTGAGAGCGATAAATACTTCACGTCCTTGCAATTATTCTCGGGAACGGTCCATCAGTGCATACACCTTCCAACGCAACTGCCACTCCCCCGAGGAGAGTCTTCTCGTAATTCCAACCCCCAGATAATTCATCAAAAAACAAACCAATAAGTCATTGGGAAAAAGCTAGAACCGCTTCTAGAACAGCTGAAATCTAAAAATTATTTAACATTATTCGACAATTTTTAAGGTCCTGGAGTTTCTTTTGAACGTATAATAAGTCCTTTGAAAGTCGTCAATACTTTTGATTTTATACTGTCATCGATTTTTGGAAAATCTTTGACACGCTGGAGATGTGTAATTTTTGTAATACTATTGAACGTGCAATAGAGCAGTCCTTTGACTCGAAGAGATTCTTTTGAAAGAAATCTTCATCTACCGGTAGGTAGCATGTGTGCAATGGGTGCACGTAACATGTCGTTTTGAATGTCACGAAGCCGCGAAAATTCGTTGATCCGAAATCCTGGCATAGACCGCAGACGGCGGATGAATGAGCCGAAGAAAATACGGCAATCCGTGCGATTCTGTGTGCGACGCGTGTGTATAATAACGAGAGGAAACCCGCCGAGTTTTATTTCCCCGGGGGGCATCGCGGGGGCTTAAGCCGGCCCGAAGAAGAGCCGAGGAAAGACGCGGAAGATCATATCGGAGCAGATAATTGGTCGGCGATCCACTCTCTAAAGCCCCGAACGCGCCGCTCCTTTCACCCCGGAACGAACAACCCTGTGCAGCCGGAAGGGGCTCGTCGGCATCGGGGGACTGTTTTAATTAAAAGCAATCCGCTGTACCTTTATTCCCGGCGATTCGCCAATTTCATCCGCCGTAATCCGCCGAACAGAAATGGAAATTGCGATCATCGAGGATCATTCCGACACCGTTTTCCTCACGACCAGTAAGTCAAGTTTCAAGGGTGCAATGACTTGTGGAAATGACGAAAAGATTCTTTGTATCGTCACCTTTTTTTAGATACAATTAGCAAAATTCTGTACTCAACGGTGTAATGTTTACGTTTATTCAAACGAATTAGTTCTTATAATTTCTAAGAATTGCTATGAAGATTATAAAGCTATACGAAACAAACGAAGTATACGTAAACTACAAATCGTACCGGAGTCAAATTCAATTTATTCTGCGTCATTTTTCGTCATACTTTTGTATGTTACACTTAAAATTTCTTGCTCCAATTTCAGGGGATATTGCGAAAACGTTAGGATTTACAAAAATGTTGGGTACATTATCTTCTAATTATGTGTATTAACTTTACCTTTTGACGCGGATCGTTGCCTCTTGTATTCTCGTTTCTGAGCGACTGTAAGGATACTAAAAACGTGAGACGGGGAAGACGGTTGAAGTGGCCGGATGGTCGGTCGAAGCCGATGACCGTCGATGGTTTCATCGGTGTGACGGCGGCGTCGGTCGGTGATTATAGGCCTTAGGGCCCCGCTCGAAAGCTCCCTCCACCGGCCAGGGGGAGGGGGGGGGGAAGAGAAAAGAAGCTCCCGAGAATCGTTCGCGGGGCAACACACGGCCGATAGCGATCAAAGCCGGCGCTTCGGACTGTCCGGAGAAGAGTGAACGATCGGGGTAGAGGGGCGGGGGGTATGATGGGTGAGGGGTAGGTGGAAGAACGGGGGGCAGGAGACCTCAGAAGCAAGCGCAACGGGCGGAGTCGGTGAAGCCTGATCTTCACACTCCCGATACATACTCGATAAAACCTGTATTATCATTCTCACCGTCCTTCGCTCTCTCGACACACTAAAATAATACCTCACAATGATACACCCAAGCGCACAATAAGATCCGTACATTCCACGACATCAATTTGTTTCAAGAAACTTCGCTGACGACTTGTACGTATTCCTTCGTCATATTCCGCTGTATTCAGAGCGAGAGAACTGAAGTTTCCTTCTGCGCGATTAAAATGGCACGCTTATCCCTCGGAATTGCTGATACCGTGAGAAACATACAAGGGGAAGGGAGGCGGGGGGCGAGGCAAACACTGTCGCGAGGGACAAAGAGGAGCGGAGAAATGGGAAGACATGCAAAGCAAGATGGAGAAGGAGAGTTGAAAGGGAGCCGTTCAGACGGGACAGGGAAGACCGTTGCTGGGTGGGGCTTAGAGGGGGCAGGGGAAGGGGAGGGGGGAGACGTGAAGCTCTCCATCGAACGGGCAGGATAAATAAACGCGGCATGCCGCCCTCTCATCTCGGACACCTCTATTTCACCGGCATCCTCGAGTCGCAAGTCATCCTACGTTTCCGTGCGCGTATATGGAGAAAGAAGCGGGGAAAAAGAAAGAAACTCGGCCCCCGGGGGGATTTCAGAGAGCGCCGAAGGGGGGGGCAGGTTTCTTCTTCCCTGCCCCTCTCGTTACTCGCGGCTGAGCCTCGATCATCACTAAACCCATTTTCGGGCCACAAATGAGCAGTTTATAATCGTCATACAACGCACCAGTCACCCGACAAATAAAGGACCAGATTTAGTCATTCCATTGTTAATGTCCATGTTTCTTAACAGGTTTAGCAATTATATTTTAGTCCCTTTTATTCTAATTATAGAACGACAGTTATGACACGTTCAGAGGTGTACGAGAATAGGGAGAAACAGAAGAGAATTTATGTGTGACGATGAGACGGCGAACTTTTTCAATAATTTTCTACGACCATGAAGTGTTCAGTTAGGACATTTTTGTTATTCTCGTAGGAATTTTTCGATTTTATAGCAATCACGGACAGTGGGTTAAGTATTCTCGAAAGAAAGGATATCTTTCTCCACTTTTGCAGATCACGTTCCATCCGTTATGGGTTTCGCGTCAATGAGGAAATGACAGGAAAGGCGGAATAATGCATGGGGGGAGGGGTTATTTTCTTGAACTGTCGTCGTTGTAGTTTCAGGTACGAAGGCAAGGCCGGCCGATCGCAAGGCCTTTGTAAGCGAGTGCCACCGGGCCGAATCGTAAATCTGGGGTACTTAGGGAGGCAGACACCTGCCGAATCGCCGTTCGTAGCGGCCGAGATGTTTGTAATGCGCGAAAATACCGGAAGGTCACGGGGCCGGTACCTGTCGTCCCCATTCACGGAACTGGCACCACGTGAATCGTCCGGCTGACGTTGTTGTCGACTCCGTCGTCCTCCTTACAAGAGATTCGCAGTCCTACCAGGACTAACCCTCCGAGAGTTCCGGATTAAGGGCCGCAGCGTAATCGGCTTCCGGCGAACAATGAATCGCCGAGATTCCAAAGAGGCGACCTGTTAAACAAACATCATTTGCGGCAGAGACAGAGATGACGACGGACCCGGAGGCCTAACGTCGGATTTCGCTAATTATTCCAGCCGTACCCTCCCCTACCCGACGTTCCACGTTCAAACGCCACGGGGGTGGGTGCTACGACATCGAAAACCAACTGTTCGCCAGATTACAGGTAAATTCTCCTAAAAATTCGGCAGGTCCTAAACGCCAAAGTATCCGAGGCTTAATAAATCAGGTGTCAATTTGTATAATATCATGTGTTTCTTGATCAATCGCTGAGCATCAAACGTAACGAAAGAATTATAATTCGAAAATTGTACTGATTTTGGGTATTGTATCGTATGATTTAAGGTAAATTCTGCTCAAAACCTCGTCAGTCTGAAATCAAAAGTCAATATCAAAGTATTCAATGTTTAATGGATCAGATATTAATTTATACAGTAGTATCGTTACGGTAGTATTAATAATAGGTAAGAATCATTGGAAGATGGTAATTGTCTTGATTGTATCTTCTTTTTTCGCGATCTACGGAAAGTCCTGTGCGGAGGTTAAAGAGGTGCTCGACGTGGGATCGGTGCATGATTTTCTCGATCGTAACAGCGGGTCGCGCGTGATTTGCGCGATTGCCTGTAATGAGCAGACCCCTGGCTCCCTCCCTTCCCTCCCTCGGCCGGGATCTCCGTCTGGTTTACCCAGTGTCCATTGCCCTCGGTGGTCGCACGAGCCGCATGTGTGCAGACGTGACAATGGTCGCTCATTATCGGCTCGCTATTGGCCCATTGTTGCCGGTGAGAGAGCCGGAACGGCCTTACGGTTGCGACGAGCAGTGATACCGGGTAGACCGCACGGTGACTCGTCTTTTTTTCCACTTGTCGGCAACCGAAACGAACCGAATACCGATTCGAACGGCCACCGCGAAAGGATACTATCAATGCCCAAAGCACACAGCCGTACTCGTTTACGCCACCTACCCCGCCTGTAATGCCGAATTTTCAGCATGAATAGCCTGTAATGTGACGTAGCCAGTGACAGCCAATAATTTCACTGACATCACGCTCAAGCTTTTTCCACGCGCCAAGTCGATACCGTCGAGAGACTCGAAATCGATGTTAAACCTCCAAATTCATACCTTGAACGTAATGGAAATGTTTGTAGAAAGGTCAAATATTCGGCCTAATTGGATATACGCTTAATCCAAGGAAAGAGCTGAACCGTTAAACTTTTTCAATTAGAAAGTGATGCTCGTGCGTTTGTAAACGGCGAACCGCGTCTTATATTATTTGGTAATTCTAGAAAAAGGGAAGTTTGATACCCAGGTTAAATAGTTTGAAGCTTATGACGTAGCTTAATTACTTTGCCAAGTGGAAAGCAGCAATCGACTTCCACTGAGAGAAGCCAAGGAAGGCTGAATTTTTCCTCTTACAAATGATCGGTTTCTTGCGTTTTAACGGGTTTCCACTGGAAAATCGAAGCCACGGGAAAGCGCGAGAAAGTCGAGGGAGGAGAGCCTTGCGACAACTTCCGCGTTGGTTGGTTGGCTTATTGATATTCCGATGGGTCGACGAGCACCTTCGCCGAGAAAAACCAAGGAAAATAATTTCCTTTCTAACCGTGCCCCGGCTTTCCATCAACCGTTCCCTGCCGTCCTCCCTCAACTCCTTCTTCTCCTCGTCCTCGCCCCCCTGCCCCTCCTGTTCCACGGCAGAAAAGCAAGCGGAAAACGTAGACAGACAGCTGAAACCCGATGGGCGCAGCTGGGGCGCGCTAAAACATGCAAAATCATGCAAATTGCGTTCATTCGAACGCCATCCTCCGGCACCACGTCCATCTCCTCCTCCTCCTCCTCCTCCTCCTCTCTCTATCTATCACTCTGCTCTTCTTGTTTTTCGCCATTCTCACCCTACGGCCGGCCGTCACCGTCTCTGCCGCTCTCGTTCGTTCCCGATCGAGTTCGGTTTTTTCCCCATCTCTTCCTACTCGGCCGATTCCATTTCCTCGGGTTTTATGCGCGCCCTCGCGTCCCTCTTCTTCCTTCGCGCTTCTCTCGATTCTCCCTTCAACCCCCGGCGCATTTACCCCCCTTCTGCCCTCTACAGCTTCTCTCTCTCTTTTTCTCTCTATGTCTCTGCCCGTCTCTCTTTGGCAGTGGGTTTCTCGGTCGTTCTGTTTCGTCCTATCAGCGCCAAAATGTTTCGTCGATTGTATGCCGTGGCGTTTGTTCCTTTATTTTTGCCGAGGGGTGGAATACCGTCCTGGGCGGGGCTGCCCCGGGACAGGCGGGGGGGGGGGGGGAGGGATGAAACTTGGTCCGCCATATTTACGTCTATAACCGAGCGAGAACGCCGGGAAAAAAGTCGTGAAAACGGCGAGAGGGCCAGACAGAGAGACACGGGTGTTCCTTGACGAAGGGATATGTTACCGATGACGTCACAGGGAAAATACAACCCTCCTATGAGCATTCACTCATTTCACGGTCATCCCTGTGTTTCAATGGACGAAAGAACGGTCCCAATTGGAACAACAAACCAGCAACTCATGAGCCATGAACGTTTCTCTTGGTAACCAATTTTGCCTTCCCCCTTGCCTTTCTCTTAGGCTCGCAAAATTCCGGCGGTTAACGGGGAATCTATTGTCACGATTCCTCGGCCGCACGATACCGGCATTTCTACAGTTTTTCGGGCTTTTTTTAATCCGAAAGAGGAATCCCGCCCGCGTAATCCGACTGCTGTTCGCTAATGAAATAAAAAAAGAATGAAAGCGAAGGCGAGGCCCCGATGGACAAAAATGAAAGAGCCCCAACGCCGGGGGGATTTGCCGTGGCGTTGATTAAAACCGCGACGACGTATGGCTGCATTCAACGGACAGTGGATTTTCCCTGGCTCTATAGCCGGCGTTCACGTCCATACACCTACCTACCTACCCGTGCATCCCTACACGTAGGACTACTGTCCGACGTGCAATTTTTCCCCGGACAGAAGGCAAAAAAATTGCATTCTTTGAATAGGATTGAACCTACGGAATAAGTAGAGAAAAAAGCGAGGAGAAAATGAAGCAGATACGTTCGACAGGAAAATATGTATCTCGTGAAATTACACTGGATTTATTGTTGGATCACTTTCTTTTTTATTGTAAGTCACTTAAGGAAGTAAGGAAGATTCTGTAAAAAATGAATGAAATGAATGAATGAAATTACACTGGACTTTTTGTTAGACCCCTTTTTTGATCATGACTCACTTAGGGAAGTAAGAATAATTTTGAAAAAAATTACATTCTTTGTATAGGATTAAACATAAGTATGTAGATTAAAAAGCAAAAGGAAAATGAATCGTCTAATCTTAATGATATGTCTAATCTGAAATTCTGAAAATTGTTCTAGGTATTATGCCAACACACTGTTCTTACGCTACAGTTCAAACAATTCTTGTATGCTTTCGAACGATAGCCCGGTCAGCTGACGATGATCGAGCGGAAAAAAAGATGATGGTAACGGTACAAATCAGTGTCAGTTTGACGATAGTTAAAGCCGTATGAACATCATATTGAAAAGATAACAAAGCATGAATATTAAAGTGTTGTGGCAGTTGGCGAGCGTGTATGCATAATGCCGCTATTGTAGAAACTGTTGTCATCCTTGGCATTATATTTTTACATACGCCATGTAATATTTAAAGCTTTACGTAACGCACAGGCGAAAGGTATCGGTTGCCAGATAATTGTCGGTCGATTAGCACTATTTGAAATTTCCATCGACGGTTTATCTCTTTGTGTTCGACCGATACGTCACTTATCCCTCGGGACGAGTGGAATCGCTTTCAAAAGCGGTTGAAAAATTTGAAAAATCTTTTCGAGTGGTGTTTGTGGCTTTCGGAGAGTCTCTCGTGGACCCGACTCAGACGACTCTCGAAAGAATGAGAAGAAGAAAGGCGAAGTACCGTTCCGAAACGAAAACCTTCCGACTCATCGCGCAAAATTACCCTGCCGAGTGGGTTCGATCTCGTCGAATCGCTTGAAATTTTTCTCGGCTTGTCGTACGGACGTTCTCGAGCTGACATCGATACAAGGCGAGGCAAAAAGGCAAGATTGTGTATTTCAAAACCTCCAAGAACTCTCCAAGCATTTAATTCGTAACAATTTTCTCACGTCCATTCTTCTGGAGCTTAGAAAATACAAAGAAGAAGTATCAAAATATTTTTCATACAAATAAGAATTTTTATACCCCCTAAGAACGAAATTCCGAACAATTTTCTCACATAAATTTCATTGAGTGTCAGGAAATATAAAAATACGTTGCATGTAAATTTTAGACTCCTGTATATACGTATTTTAACCATTGACTTCGTAACGATTTGTTCGCACAAATTCCTTTGGGCGTTAGGAAATATAAATCAAAGACGTCGAGATATGTTCATTAAAAATTTACATAATACCGTGGACTCTTGTGTAAGTCCACGGCGAAGAAAACTGGTTAACATTTCGTAACTGGCAGGGATCTACGCCGAAGGTGGAAGACAATTGACGGCTGGCAAAATGTTTCGTGCCGCTTCATTCTTTATAGGGCGCAGCGAGGATCAACAGTAGAGTCATTGTTCCCTCCGCGTGTGTTGCGATCGTGATGTTTATTTAACTAACAAACCACGACGCGCCGGGACCTCATTCGCCATGGCACTTGCATAACCGCCAGATAGTTATCTCCGGGTGGGATATCAACAAGCAACGCACACTCGGCTGACAAAGCAAATAAAATCAGAATCCATTCAGAATCTTCGTCATCGCGGGGAAAGGGCAATCGTATATACCCTGCTCACTCGATTCATCATTTCCTCGTTTCACAACGACCGAGCATGTATAAATATGTTTCATATTTTTACGAGACTGTCCAACAATGAGAAGGTCAACGAAGAAGACCAAAGACGGGGAGCTTTAAATAGTCCGCAATTAAACGCTATTTGTGCAAGCGGCGCAGAATGTTATGATTCGTTTCAATAGCTGCAGAAAAGTGTGTAAATCGATACGTTTCTTACAATTTTCGTGGAAAATACGTTCGTAATATGTGACTCATCCACTCTGAATGCCTTCTTTCTCATTGATATTAACGCGAGCTTTTGACAATGATATTTTTTCAATTCTACCCACGATCTATTGTTTCAGTCTCTTCAGTTCTTTTCTTGTCGCTTTTTGTTACAATTTTCACAATATGTGACTCATCCACTCTAAATGACTTCTTTCTCATTAACATTAACGCGAGCTTTTTGCAATCACATTTTAGCATTTCTACCAACGATCTATTGTTTCACCCCCTTCAGTTCTTTTCATTTCGTCTTTTGTTACAATTTTCATAGAAATAATATTCGCAATATGTGACTCATCCGTTCTGAATGTCTTCTTCGTCCTTATTAGCAATGCAATTTAAAAAAAATTGTTTCTTCACTTTTACGTGCAATCTATCGTTTCTCTTTCCCGGTGAGCTCCCTTCGTCTCTCCTTTTGCCTCCGCTCTGCTTTTGATAATTCTTTCGTCGTTGGCCCCGGGATTAGTCCTGAGAGAGCCGCGAGATCCTTTGGGAGATTCTCACGGCTGGTTAGCTCTGTCAGCGATAATCCATCTTAACCTCGCGATATAAGCCGACGGTCTAATCTCGCTCTTGCTTTTCGCAAGTGACGCGGACGAGGAAAACAGACCACGGGGCCTGGCGAATCGAGCGCGAACGTCCTTCGTCGGGCGATTTCCTGCCAAGTAGAAAGCCGTGGCCCTTCGACGAGTTCGGTCCGTGGGCATTATTTGTCGGGCTCTTCGACCGCGTATATATCGGCCTCGGCAAAGCGATGCCCTAAAGTTTTGAGTAAACATGGCAGCCGTCTCGGCGACAAGCGCAAGGTGCTCGTCTCCCAGGGCCGCCGTACAATTTATTACTTTCTTACACCGCTCCCCACGAATATACCTAACTTTTGCCTCTTATCAAATCTGTACCCGTTGCAGCACGAAATGTTATTGAGAATAAACGGGAAAAGGTAGATCTTCGTGTGTCGATTCATGGATAAAATTTTCGTTCATTATCATTAACGTTTATACAATTGTTATTATCATTAACGAAGCAATCTTGCCGCAAATTAAAAGCAACAACGTGTGCAAATTGGAATTAATCGTGACACAACGATCAAAATTTTGTAACAATATACGCCCTCATTTCTGCTCTCTATTATTTCGAGAAATTGATAAATGTTACCTACAATGATCTGACTTACTCACGTTCATTGAGTTTTAAATCATATTGGCTTTGTTAAAGGATAAAAGGACTCGGCTGGTTTGACAAATCGTTAAGCATTTGTGTTGATCTTCTTGACGGGTGTTTAATATGACAAAACCCGAGTCCCGATGAAAAGCTTTTCTTGCAAACAGCCTGCATCCCTGGCCTCGGAAGCACTCAGCCGTTGACACGAGTTTACGTGAGCGTTGATGCGCATGCACAGCCGTTCCGCGAGCCATCTTCCTCTGCTCGTCACCTTCCGACCTGCCGTTCGAGTGTGGACACTCCATTACGCGGCAGTAGCAAAGATGGACACGAGAAACGAACGAGCGAACCGTTTATTCCAGCACGGCAAAACCATTCGCCGCGCACGTTGCATTTCTCACTAAACACGCGTCCGTACAATCTTACGGCGCTCGGTAAAACCGTTTCGCAGGATTCGCAATCGAACGAACGAAATTTGAGCATTTTTCTCGATGCTGTGAAAAATCCTGGATTTCTAGATGTTACGTTGTTTTTAACAATCTTTGAGTGGGGTCTCGATTTAAGTAAACGAGCCAATGGTAGTTGTTCCTTATACATTTACTATAATACTTTAGTAGTAAGTACAGTAGTATCGAGGAAATTTATTGATGCTACTTGATGTGTGTTTGTAGAATACGTGGTAAAAATGTTTAACGCAGTTATACACGCGGACGTATAGTTTGAATTCATTGTAATCTGTAATTTGAAATGGCCATGATGGACTGATTAACGAGAATGGTTTGACAAAGTTCACGGCTGGGAAGTACGTGAGTTTAGTATTCAGGGGCGTATCCGCAGGCGTTTATTTTACAAAGACGGGCAAATAGGTCGACTCGTTGGGACGACGAGGGGGCGAGAAAGGCGTTGGTAACGGGGAGACAACGTTTCCCCTATCTCACGTGCCCGACGTACTTGCCGAGGGGTGCTCCTCGTCCCCGAAAGCGCAAGCAACGTAGCCCGGTATAACGAGCATGTCGCAAACTGTTGTAACCAGCACGACTTAACCGATCAAACACGACAAGATCAACGACAAACGATAAGAAACTAATGAAACTAAAGAAATATCATCGAAAGGAAAGAATTATTCGGTACTCGCTGTGGAGAAGAAATACAGTAACAAAAATAGGTACAAGAAAAATATATTTCTCATGCAATTATACTGACTTAAATGCCACAGACGACAAGGTCAATGGCAAACGGTAAAAAACTATAAAATTAAAGAAAATTAGGATCATTCGGTACTTAAAATGATGAGGAAAGAGGGTACTAAAGTTAGGCATTGAAGAATTATACTTCTCGTACAATTGTACCGTGTTTATTGTTGCACAATGATTCTTAATAGGAGATACTTAACGAAATAATGACTCGAATGACTCGGACGAATGATATACTTGAAAACCTTTTCGTTGTGACGAGGAAACTTTCTTTACGCGGTTCGTAAGGAAGTGTAAAACGGGTGAGGACGATGGCAGAGGGTGAAAAGGGCCGGAGGGGTGGGACCGGCGGGGTGGGAAAACGGCAAAGGAGGGAGAGGGCGACAAAACAGGCCGAAGGAGAGAGGGCAAAAGTGGGAGACAGAGTGAGGGGCGGTGCATGCCGGGAGCAAACTACAGCCGCCATCTTGCACGTGAACGGAATTTCTGAAAGGATACGACGACACGACCGATGCCGTTCTATTCCTTCTTACCCTCGTCTGTCAAAGCTCGTCTTACAGAACGAAGCTACAGAAACAGCTAGGTCGACCTCCAACTACTTAAAATCCAACGTATCAGCCTATATCTTTCGACATTACAGTCTTTCACAAACATCGTCGCCTACCACTTACACTACAAGAACATCCCTCCATTCCGTAATGACTAAATTTTCAACTTCCTCGGCATTGCAAGAACGTTCCTTTTGAGTTTCCTAGCAAACAACAGTCAGCGTGATTTTTCCGAGAAAGTTATAAAGTTTCTTATAATTTATGTGTATAAGTACGTTATATTGCGGTGTTTCTGTTTCGAAAGAATCGCTTTATTTTCCTAAACCGTACGAAGAAGACAGCGTTATTTGCCGATTGGTCGATGCATGTAGGTGTGGAAGAGGGGACGATTAGCATTGTGTCCACGTAGACTCTCCCTAAACACTATACCCTATTTAGGCTAACTTGGTAATGATCGAGGGGCAGCTAATCGCCAGGGGGTTGTCGCGTTGTTCTCCCCCCTCTCTGAGCCTCGGGGTAATTACAGGCCCGGTGACGTTGAATAAAGTCGTTAGATTTTTCGTTTCCGCGATGCTACATGAGGCCTGTATGTATCGGTAAACCTTCACTCGACGGGCCCTCGTCCGCGACGTTCCTCTTAATTATCGTCAAACCTGTACAAAGGCACTCGCGATGGCCTTCTGCGCGCCTACCGCGATTGTCAGCCTGTAATCAGAAAGACGCAAGGATCCACCCCGCATCTGGGAGCCAACGGCAGGTGCCCCTCGTCTCCCGGTTGACAACTTTCCAAGACAATGACTCGACGTTCTAGCTGCACGCAAGATTGCACGTAATATCGATCGTGCCGTAATGCGCGGCAAACGGAACCATTAATAGGAAGTGTCATAAGACTCTTTGTTGCGACGCATACAGAGGAATGTAACGCAGATTCACGGGGTATTCTCGGCTAATTAATCCAATAATAAGTATTGATACTTTCCGTAACACTGTCAACCTGAATGGCGGAGTTTACGCGGAAATTGTCACGATATACGATCGATATGTGCGAACAGAGTCCACCCCGCGGGTTAAATGTAATTCGGGATGTGGAAAAATTCGTTTTCTAATTAGTCGGCAAAAATTTATGTACGAAGGAATTGCCCCACAAAGTGAAAATATCTTCTTATTCTACTGCTGTGAAGTCTTGAATACATCCTGAATTACGCAATGAAAGTTATTTCTTAGATTGTTACCTACATAATGAAATTACATAATGAACATAACATAATGAAGGTTTTCTAAGTGTTGTAAATATTTAAAAACAAGAGGGCCAAACAAACATTATCGTATTGTATCGTTGTATTGTAATTCAAAACACTGAGAAAATATTTTTTTTACAAGAGACCAACAAAGCATGGTTTATTTCCTTCACAAAAGGGATTGTTCTTAGTACAAAGATGGCAATGATAAAATTAGAGTCCCCAAAGCGATAAAAAAGTTTGCGGCGTTAAGATTTTATCATTCAAAATCACGAAGAGAAATTACTTTGTCAGAACCCTGTGGAACACATTTTATGCATTTAATGTTCATTTATTTATTATCGCGTGACTCATAGCAGCGAGTAACGAAACAATGACGCCCTGTCAAAGAGTTTAAGTGTCATTAAGCGGACTGCAATTTTGTGTAGCCTGAAAATTGATGGATATTGCACGATCACCGTTTTTGTCATGATCGCACCTGTAGAGTGTCTGATAATCCGTCATCCATCGATGACGGAACGTTGTTAATTGAAAATTTGCTCATAAAAGCGCTTGAAAAATGATCAAAGTCAATAATTACGGATTTACCTATGAAATTTTCAGTTTGCACACTCATTAGCGACAGGGTTTACCCAGTAATGAATAATGTACAATTTATTATACAATCCTCAATGTTAGCTACGCGTTAATAACTATACGTAATAGACTGGCAATGTTAATTCGTTACGCGAAAAAGTGGTTCCCGAAAAAACTGCAGATGTTAAAATGTAATTTCAATACGGATAAATTGAATTCCAGATATTCATGACTGTTTTACAGTCTTACTATATTTCCACGTTGCATTCTATCAGGTAGCTTTTACTTCATCCACGCGAAGACCTCGTTAGGTATTTGTTCGAACGGACAGGCTTAAAAATAGACGTATATGTACGTGCTGATGGCGCATGAAGGACTATGATGCACGATAACTCGCGTATTAGCGGTCTAAATAGTCGGTCGGCCGAGTCCCAGGGGAACGGGGGAGTAAAATTTCGCCCGGAGGCCGGCAACCATCTTCCCGAGGGATGGGGCCTGCGTCTAGCTCGATCGGGAATCAGACGATCGAGTTTCGCCGCTTCTACGCCGGCAGCTCTCGTTACTAACATCGTAAACCCGCTGGCCAATTGAAAGACTCGACGAGAGGGAGAATCTCCGGCACGAACGTGCGTGCGTGTCTCTACACAGTACACGTTAGACCATTTACCTCGGTTAAGGGCAACGGATCGCGAAACTCTCTTACCCGGGATCCCTGGTTTACGAGTAATTCGTTGAGGAGAAGGTCGGTCGTCACGTCAATGAATATCCCTATGCAAAGATATTAGTCATTAATTCACAGGACTTAGGTCCTCAAAGAAATTTAATGAAATATAAGTATTATGTCGTATGACAAATTTTATCCATCAACGCATTCGTTATTTTGGGGTCTGTGGGGAAAACTGTTTTTCGTCCTAATCCCTGACTTACCAGTACTTATAAGTAAATTGTAATTGTAAGTAAATTATAACGAGCTATTTAAAAATGTTCAGTCAATTATGCATCCGTTACTTTGATCGTTGAAAAAGAAATTTCCTACCAAGATCTTGAGAAAATTCTTTTGCACGTTTCACCTTGTTATCTTGTTCGCAGTTTACTTCATGAACGCCCGTTTGCGTACGATGCTAGGAACATAGTATTCTTCTGCCTTTTAATCCCCGGCACTTCTACGCCGCAATTTTCTTTCCTCGGGGGGGTTGCTGTTGAAATTCTCGGGCTGTTTGTCCAATCGGCACGGTAATCTCTCGCGGGTCGTGCGTCCCCGCGATGCAAGACTATTTCGGTGCATCGAAGAAGAATAAGAAGAGCTCGGCGAATGGGTTTTCAGAAACGTCGTCGATGTTTGCCGCGGCCAAAGTGCTCTCGAGTGGTATCCATTAGCCGGCCACGCGGTGTCCGCTACTCCAGGCATGTGTGCGTACGGCAAAGTACACGCTCGAGAGGCAAAAAAGCCGTGCGTGTGTAAAGAAATACCGTGGAAGACACCTCGATTGCACGGCTACCGGGAGCCGCAGGGCAAACACAGCCAGAGAAACTGCCGTATACAAAGAACCGACCCCCGTCCCCCCTCACTGTACCTTCATATTGTATAAAGTGGCGCTCCTTGCTTTTTTCCGACCTTTTCCAAACGTTTCGAGTGCGCCCCCGTGACATTCCGATCGACGTAATGTCGATCGAACCCGCAGAAATGTCCTCCCGAAAGAACTGAAGAACTGAAACGAATGTTTCGTCTCGTAATAAAGAACTACATCTGTTGCCTAAATAAGGCTTAGGCAATCAACGTATACGGTCAAGTATCACCACGTAATTGACAGGTCGTTATGGCTCACCTCCGGGAGGAAATTCAAATACTCCAAAACGAAGGGTTTGCCGTCAAATGTTATTGTATAATCGCTACATAAATCATTATTACGCGTAATTTCCTTAAACTCGGGTCATTGGATTTCGGTTTCTTGAATATTTACGTGACATTTCGTGCCATGTTTCGTCTAATTGAACGTTCAATACTTCTGCTTTGGTGCGTCCTCGGAAAATATGAGAGTCCGGAATTAGGTGTATAGGATCTTATGGACGTCCGGCGATTTGGAGGACGGTTGATACGCGCAAGGTTGGAGCTTTCGGTGGATTTACGGCGAAGGACTTCGGGGCCGTCGGGCCGCGACGGAGCACGTAGCCTCATCTTAATACACAGGGGTGTTTGCGGGAATTGGAAATTCAGAACGCGCCTCGTCCCGTCCGAAGTCGGACCCTCCGGGACACTTTGAATCCGACGACGTCACTTCACGCACGGCCGAATGTCATTACGGCCCAATCCGCGGCCACTACCACCCTCCCCCTCCCCCCCCCGCTAGTGAATTTCTTTCCGATTTACCCTGTGGCCCGCGCGACACAACTCGAGGGCCCTCAATCTAGCCGCAGTATGTCGCGGGAGGGCACGAGCCATGTACATTCGATCACGCGCTCGGTTACACCCTTAAGTACCGCATCCACCCGAAAGTGTCCTTCAGGACCCCACCCCCCTCCTCGGTAGCCACTTGAACGAGACTGCTCAGCCAGAAAGTTCCTGCGGGACGAAGCTGCTCTTGGACCAAACGTTCAAAGCCAGACAGGAAGAGGAAAAGCGAAATACAATGGCATTGAAATGGCGTTTAGCCTTGGAAAGCTGTATATATGTAAGGAAATAAAATTTGAAAGAATAACGAAACAATGAGGAATAAAATTAGAGCTAATTAACAATTACGCAGTAATCATATAATTTGTACGGTTATATAATTCGTACGATTACATAATTTGCATACCTGTAAAAAATCAAATCAAATTTGAAGGAGTAATGAAAGCAATTATGAAACGAAATGTTCCCAATATACAAGTTCATGGTAATTATCGGAATCTTAAGAGTGTGAGAATAATAGCTGCGAAATGAACGCAATACCGTTGTAATTTCACAATTACACGTGCATATGCAAATATCATCCGACTATCAGTAGGTCGTCACACCATTATTTCGAATTTCAAACCATACAAAATCGCAATTAGAATTTCATTAGAATTCTTTCGTCGAAAAGAGTAAATGAATTTCCTAAGGGATAGAAAGAATTCTTAACGACCATGCTTCCTATCCGTTTCAACCGTTAACTATAATATATAAAATTAGCGATTTTCCTTGGCGCGTGACGTTATTGGAAAAGCTTGGGATTCCGAGCGAGCTGTTAGCAAATATTTCCCAGCGACATGCTCGCATTATGAAGCAGCGTTGGATGTTGCTTCGATCGCCATTTTCCTCTGGCGCCCGGTTATTTTCCGGCAGCTCGGTAAACGCGGCAAACGGCCTGGTCAACGGTGCCTGGGCCTGGTTTATTTATTTACAGGCAGTGTGCCGGCCGAATCCCTGGCATCAATCGATGGCTTGCGTGTAATTTGCAACCTCCGCGCCGGCTGTAATGCGCGGCCGCGCGTTCATGTATATATAAATTTTGTCATCGCCGATAGGACGCACGGGCGTCAGAAGATTTGGCAAATTTGCGGAAGCCATTACGCAGGCCGCGTTAATGCACGCTGAAAATAGAATAATCCGCCAATTTCCACGGTGCACGCACGCGCTTCCGCGTTTTCCGCACACGCATCGATCCAGTTTTCGATCTCGTGTTTGCCCATGAATTTCGGTTAATCGCTCGACCCTCGGCGAATTAAACCGCCGGGAATCGTCGCCCATGAAAATACACCATTCCTCGTTCACTGTCTGTTCTTCAATGCGTAATATTCCGGTAGACAATTACCGTTTTAAAAATTCTTGACAATTATTCGCGGTGGAGGGTAGGAAATTTCAAGGTAACCAGCGATTGAAACCTACGACGACAATTTTTTCTTCAATAAAAGAATATCCTTGCATCGTAACGAAGTGTGTTTTCGATGACATTCAAAAGAGTTTTGACGATAGTCAATAAATATTTTTTCCGAGTAGACGACTCCTCAGGACGACGGGTAAGTGCGACCGGTCGAGGGATGGCGGGGGAATAAACGTTGCCGCTCGACCGGAGGATAATAAAGTGGCTCGCGACGGTCGTCATTAAGTCACACCTCGGGCAAATGTTTTCCGCGCGCATTGTGCCCGCCGGTTCCTTTTATTTGCGCTTTCGCGAGATCCCCGGGGCCTTGTTGGCACGCAGCTGCGTCCGAGGGGAACGCGTGATTCCTGCGATTCTTCGGGCCGCGCGAGGAATCGTCGCCCGTCAACGACCTCGATTGTCCCGGGCCACTGGAGCAGGCGAAATCACTCTCCGGGAAAAATAATTGCGCGAGCGGCGATATTACTGCGATAGTTACAGCACGGCCCAACGAATCCAATTAACAATATTGTGACTTACAACCGTTCCCAACGCCTCATGCGAAAGACACGGATTCCTCATCGTCGTCCTTTGCGTCACAGGCTTGTTTTTACACGGTGCTTTACTCTCTTCCGAAAGTGGTTGGTTATATTTGGTTATATTTCAATAATGGTTATATTTTAACGGGGTTTGTTGTGACTACGAAAGTTGCCCGCTCGTGCCTAACAAGTCTGGGAACTGAAATATTTGCTTCGTTAAGGCATAAACAATACAGGAAGACCAGGACGAGAGACAAAAAAGAAAACTTAAAGAGAAATCTTGTTTTAGCGACAATGCATCGAAGCCGTTGGAAGGACAGTTTTAATCGCTTCATTCCCTCCGGGTATTTCATGGTCCGGGCTGCGAGGTATCTCGGGTGTCATATGTTTTCGAAGGAAACGTATGGCCCCGTGGCGGAAGCGCACGAGTGGCCGGACGGCATAACTTACCGGCCCAATTTCCCAAGAGTACACATATAAGTAACGCGAGAGTGGGCCCTGGTCGATCTATTTATCGATCCTCCGTGGGGGCGCTGAACGATCCTAAAAATACATGGGTCCCAGTCGAACCGGGGCCCGACAATGGGCCCGGCAAATGGATTATCGGGCATTAGAATCGCCCGGACGTCACACCTGACCCTACGAGTGCCAGGGCGCGAATCTCCAAGGATCCTCGCAGGATCGTCCAAGGATCCCATCGACCGTCGGCACTCGTCGGCCCCTCCAGGCTAATATTCTACCTGCGCCAGTCTACAACAAAGATATCCGACCGACCGTTCCACCGGGCCAAATAATACAGGAAATCTTACGTCGGCTATTTACGCAATCATCGCAACGTCATCCACGAATCTCAACATTTTTATAGACACGGCGAAAGGAAATTCGACGATGAGACGTTTCCTATTCGCCAGCTGTTTCCTCGAGAATCGTTTTATTTGCTCTACAACGTATGGATATCTTCAACGAAAAGTAGCCGTTAAGCAAAAGTCTTTCATCTGAGATACATAATACGCCTAAGCAGAACAGATGAATCGATTTCGTAAAATCTATGTATTGGTTAAAAATCAATTTACAATAACATTCAGATATGTGTTTCTCTTAACAGATTTGTATTCCAACTGCAGAAGAAGAAGACACTTAACAGAAAAGTGAAATTATTTTGATTGATTTCTCTTAACAGATTCGTATTCCAACACATAAAAAGATAAAACACTTAACAGTAAACCGGTAGCACTTTACCGCTTGAAAATCTGCTAAGCAATGATAAATTAATTGTTAAACATGATACACTATGTCTGTCGACAGATTCGTATTCGAAGACACTTTTGATTAGAACAAAGACTGCAATGGACCTAATCATGTCCTGTCAATGGTGGAATTGGAGAGAATTTCGCGCTACGAAGGACGTGGGGAATTGTATCTCTGAAATAGCCGCGTCTGAGGATCGGGGGGAGTGCGGGCCGTCGGTGGATAGTGGCCATTCTAATCTGCGCAGCCGTAAATCTATTTGCCAAGCTGCAACTACGGTGTAACGAGATCAGCAGCCGATTCTCCTGTCCTGTCTGCAACGTCACGCGCACAAACGTACACCCCTATATCCGGTGTTGCATTGGCCGCACGTACCTCCCGTTGCAAGCCCCTCGCACACACGCTCCTGCCGAGGATATATGCACGACACGTTGCGAGCATTGTCGCAAACAACGGCAAAACCGACGATCCACACAATCTGCCAATCCGATCCAGCCGAAAATCCAGCGTTATCTAAGTCCCATCGGGCCGGGCACAAATATCACGCGATCCTCGCGTTCCGCTCGTTTAATCGTTACTTCATTCCCCTTCCTTCGTTACCTCAGACTAAAGGAAAATCTATGATACTCCGATACCCGTTTGAAAAAAAAGTTTTACAGGTAATACGAAAGTAGGGGTTTCAGTTTGCCGTGTTTTCCCTTTTATTTTCCTGTTGTGTCAACTACGAGGCATTACACGCAGTTGGGGTATTTCACGAAGAATGCATTGTAAGTCTTGTTGCCGTGGAATACGAGAAATGTCATCAGGTAATTGGTGAAACTGTCTTTTCAGAGATCACAAGTTATTCTTATCAGAAATCAATGCTGGTTGAAGCAAGAAATGTTCCTATTAACTTACTTGCTCGAAGGACTTTCTATGGTGTCTTTCCAACTTCTCTTCCTTTCTACGAAGTCCTTCTCTCGGAATACTATCAATAAAGGAGTTATTCTGCGAGAGAGATTTTTCCCGAGTTTAATTCACTGAAACCATTATGGAGAGTTCAATAAGTAACTTACAAATCATGAATCCCCCTTTGAAAAATTACTTCGTGTAACTTGATGTACGTGTATCACTGTAACGTGAGAGAAATTTGAACTATTGTGCGGTATGTTCCATTAACCGAATTCATTGTAACGTGTTTAACAATGAAGCGAAGAATTGCAAGGAAGCAAAGGGTTTACGTGTGCCTCTTTTATTCCCTTAATGGATTTAAGCCGGATAGTCAAGTATCTGAACACAGGTAGTGGGAAAAATAACTTGAACTGCCCGCGTTAATGTTATCGCGAGCGGAAATCTCCGTGAATGTCGCATATACCGAGCGTCGAAAGAAAAAGGAGTAGCATAAAAATGGGTCGGTTGGATGCTCCGCTTCCTGTTTTGTGGGGCTGACCAAGCGAAAGGGATTCGAAAGAAATGCGTTGACATTTAACACCTGCCAAGGGAAATTCTCTATTCTACGATTGAAACTGGATTTCGCTCGGATAGGGGTAAACGACGATAAGTATCTCCGAAAGCACACTTCACACGCTCCTGTTTCGCTGGAATTTCCCTTTCACTGTTTGCATTCTTTCGGAAAAAAAGCAGCAAAGCAATAGACATCCCTGACGAGGCAACGAATATTTTTAACTTGTCGCGGTTTACGGAAATTTCGACGATCCGTCTTGGCGTCTGATCTCGTTCGACAGGTGGCCAGTGGACGTTGCCTGCCCCGTCATTATTTGTTAAATATCCAAAAACATCGGGACGATAGTGCGAGCGGCCGCGGTTAGGAACAACAAACCAACGGCGGGTTTGCATAGTCCCGCGAGAGCGAGCAAACGTCCATGGCTGTTTTTCTAACACCCTCCTTCCGAAGGAAAACTTTGTGGGAAGACTGATCGAGATGACTAGGAAACCAGTTCGTATCCGTGGATATAGGAATTCTCGCGTAGTGTTCTCTCACAATAACGGAGCCAGGTAGGTCGTTACATTCCCCACTATATCGTCGTATCTTTCGAAATTTCCTTCCTCTCAAAATTCTCATGTCTTCTTTAACTTCAACGTACACTTGCGTCGCGTGCATCATGCGTCTCCGTCCTGCTTGTTTTCCTTGTTTTCGGCACAGTTACAATGTCTTCCTGAATATTTATCCCTTGTGTTATACATCGTCTTTCAGTCGTCCGCATTATTTGGATTATTACTGTTATTTGCCTGATTAATGTGCGGAAGGAATGCTGCGCGTTACTTTAGGGTGCGGTGCTATTAACGTGAATGCAATATCTTGGAATACGGCATTACTATGGGGACGGTGTTTGTGCCGTTTAGATCCCTGAAAGCTATATTTAATAAATTGCTATTGTTTCCCTCGGTGAGGATTCCCTGTGTCGACACCGACGTCGAAGCTGACTGTGCCTGCCGCTCGGCAATTATCTAAGGTTTCTTTTGATGAATCGAGACAATGGAACTGTATGTAATATTCCGACTGAGCCACTAATACACTGAGAACCAGTGCGCAGTGCATTGTCGGGCCAGCGATCGATCATCCGCAGGACGGAATCTGAGAATTAACATTCTTTTACTAATCACCCCCTTTTCACCGTGGAGTACGCAATAATTGACCCACTCGGGGGGTCAGCTTTTCTTCTGCCCTTGGATAACTCGCGCAGACACGGAGATATTCTGCATGATCGAAATTCATTTAGAACGATTTCACCTAGTCGGCCAATGTTTATCTCGGCCGAGGATTTGCCGAGCTGCGGCCGAGGAGGATTTGCCTTTCTCACCGGCTGCCTCGGACAAGTGTGTTTCTCATTAGCCCAGCTTTTCCCACGGAATTATTTGTGACAAACAGATCGAGCTGCTATTACCTAGTCTCCGCCGTCTTCGGGATCCAGCCAGGTGTTCCCTGCCAAAGTACCGGATCAGCGAGCGAGGCACGATTTCTGGGCAAAGGAAGTCGGAAAACGGCCGGCACTGTGACAATGCCGAAATAGCAAATAAATCCGATCGTACCTTGTTCCACCATAAATACGGTAAAACATGTTGACTACCATCGCTAACCATCGATTTCTTCCCTTCCTGTTTCTTTTTTTTACAAATCCTCCATGTATTTCGAGAACTCGGAAATCTTGCAAAGAGTTACGAAAGTTTGCGAAAATCAATTTTTCGAGGTTCTTGAACACGAGGTCCACGTGTTTCGTGACGTTAAACAATGCAATCTCGATTATCGCTATATTTACCCGCATTATTTCACAATGTTTCGATCATCGACAATTACAGTGGCAGGGGTAACAATTATCCCCGGTTGACGTAATCTCTCAAGCGACACAAAAGTTTCGTTTCATTGCAATTTAGCATTTTATTACATAATGTTGAAGAAACATAATATGCCTCGTAAAACTTTCCACAAGGCCACGAGTTTCTACAAAAATCACCGATGTCCTTCGGGCAAATCGATTTTTCCATTATCACCTGGTAATCAAACATTTGAAGATTCTGTTCTCACCGTTCTAACGACGAATTGGGTCAATAAATACTTTGGAAACGCGAGTGCATTTTAGGGATGTACAATAAAAAAGTTGTTCACGAGCAAAGTATTATTTTTCGATAATTACCTGTTGTGTCTCAACTGACAATGGGCGTGGCCAGTGGCGTGCCTTTAGGATAAATAAATTCCTTTTCCACTTGTTTTAGCGGCAGAAACGGCGCAGAAAGTGGCAGTAACCCAGCGAAGTTTGCGCTCGCATCGGTGTCGAGGATCTTCGTGCTTAGACTTTTAAGTAACTACTCGTGTACGACAATTAAAATGCTTCGAGTACTCGTCCCATACTTGGTAGAAAGTTTCGTTCTTCCGGCAAAGAACGAGAAAGTGCAAGAGTTTTTCAAATGCACATTTATTTATTTTTTTATTTGAAAAACCGCACGGACGTTTCCACATTTGGTCGTCGTAACTCTTATTATTATTTCAGTGGATTCTTCCGTAGTTACATAAAAATACCGAAAGCTGCAACTCTGATAGACCTTGAATGAAGTTGTTAGATAACCCAGCACTTAATTATATCGGGATAAGTTGGCAAACAAAGGACAAAGAAACGTGCTACGTAATTATGGGAACAGAACTTTATTAAATTCAATTTGCGACGTACGTTATTGTTATTTTGGGGGCGTAGTCCGAGAAACAACGGCGACACGATTGCTGATTTAACTTGAAAAAATGGTCTGTTAACACCGTTATACCCGCAGGCACGTATACATACAAGGAAAGAAGGGTCCGTACGGAAAAGACATCTTTATACGTTAATCACCGCCCGGGGTGATGTAGATTACAATAATGATTTGTTACCTTAAAGTTACAGCGATTTATATTACACTTTAGACAGTCGAGATCGCTTCAGTCTGGCGTAAAACAGGCCCGTGAAAATTTCACTCGCCATCCGATGTCGGCTCTACCTATAGTTGCGCATATTCTCTCATATTTACAAGAACTTACAGTCGTTCGACTTTTCCTCTATTTACATCGCCGTCTCAGACGCGACGTTCGCTCGCCAACGAAATTTTGTAAAAATACCCGCGACAAAAAGCTGCCTCCCCCCGTCAGCTACCACCGTTCACCGCCAATCAATTGGTAACCGTAGTACTTAAAAAAAAAACAATCTTAGACAGCGCGCGGGGGTTCGATTATCGAGGACCCTGCGTCTTCGGTGAAAATCTATCTATATCGCAGTACAAAGAAAACCTTATAGTTCTAATAGACTTTCGGGGTTCTACCTACAATATTTGCAGCTATACACATCTTTCTTATACATAGTACATGTATTTCCTTGTTTCTCGGTAAACATCAATGCGGGAAGTCGGATAGCGGACTCGATCGCAAATTCAACGGGTTTTCGGTAACGCAAGCGTTGTGTTCCGCGAGGAGAATCAAATGTACACAGCGCGAGGAGAAAGCTTCGCTACTCTCCCAATCCGTTGAGAAAGCATTTTCACTGACAAATGCACGTCGACGGGCCGGCCTTCAAGTGCAAGGCATTTTTTCAAACAAATTATTGCTTCCGTTTTTCGACATTTTATGGCACTAAGAGTATCGTTCTTCTCTTATACTTGCAGTCTTACTTTTTTTTTACTGATTTAATCTAATTTTCCATGAATGCGTCTCAATCTGCAATCGCGATTTTTTCCTTTAAAAAGTGAAGCTAATATTTCGGTAGTAACTTTGTTGGGTATTGATCGATGCGATGACATTTAGAAGGTAAGTGGACAGACAGATTTCCGTTGATGAATGAAAGACTAGTATTTCCCGTGAAAAAGATGGCAAAGGATGATTGCACCGTATTCATTGATAATTCTCATCGGAACGTATGGACGTTGACGTTGAAGACCTCCTAGCAAAACGATACTGACACATACGTTATACGACATTACATAGCCAGTTACGACCGAGAAGATTATTCGCACGAGATATGCTCGGCAAATGAACGTACGGACTTGTCTCTACTAATTAGAGAGCCTCGGGATTAAACGAAATCGTCAGAGAGCCAGTTACGGGACGATTCCGTCAACATCCTCGTCTTCCGGTGCGTCGGGATCCTCGCACATAGCATTGTCCACCGCGACGTTTTGCTGAGCAAAACGCTAAGAAGATCACTCAATCGTTCCAACGTGTCCCCGAGGGACAGGTCCTCGGCCATCGAATGCCCTTGAACATCATTAAACGCTAGACCCTGTCCCCGAGTTGGCCGGGACGTAGTAATTCCTGACATGCAGATGATTGTGGATGTGCAGGGAGGAAAGTTGCTGCGCTGTACATTGCACGTTCTGGCTGGCCCAGAGTCCTGTCGGCGAGACAATCTTCGAGTCAGGACTCGCTGATGGCGTGATCGGCGACGGCAGGGTATTCGTCTCGGCGACGACGTCCACGTCGACGTCCTCCTCGTCCTGGTCAGGTTCCTGAAGTTCCTGGAGCTCGTCCTCGCTGCAGCTGAACCGACGCGTCTTGGCGGGCCGCAGGTCCGATTCGATCTGAAGCTGCTGGTCGTCCGGGGCCAAGAGAGAGGCAACGTCGAACTGTCGTTTCCTCGACGGCTGGAAGGACGATTGTCGCAAGGACTGGCTCCCTTGAAGCGAAAGCTGTTGCTGTTGTTGTTGGTGATGGTTCGTCGGTGGTTGCTGTTGCTGCTGATGATGCTGATGATGCGGGGACCAGATCCCGGGGATCGGTTGGGACGCAACCGCTGGTCCAAGAGCAGTTGAAGCCGGGGGAGGGGTGGCTGGTAATGGCGGAGGACTTGGACTGTCCGGTTCTTCATCGACTGCCAGACCCATGTGCCTGCGGACTTTTCTCTGGGCCTTACGTCGCCTGAAATCCCCGCGACGGAAGTCCTCGAGGTTCGCCGGGTGAATCGCCCAGTAATGACCCTTCCCGTTAGCACTTCGGCCGGACTTGACGAAACAATCGTTCAGTGAAAGATTGTGCCTGATGGAATTCCTCCAGCCGGGTCCCCTCGTCCGGAAGTACGGGTAATGCTCCAGTATGTGTTGATAAATGTCCGATAGGACTAGTTTCTTCTCCGGCGAGGACAGTATCGCCATTGCGATTAGACCGATGTAGCTGTGCTGAGGTTTCGGTTCTTCGGGTATCCGTTGATGGTGAGGATGCAACAGAGCCATCGAAAGGGCCAGTCTACTCGGGTAACCGGCGGCAGCTGCAGCTGCGGGGTAAAGGGGCAACGGTGCAGGGAAACCAGTACTCATTCCCAAATGCGTTGCGGTTCCCGAAGACGGGTGAGCCACTCCAGGATGCTGTGGATGCAATTGTTGCGCGAGGCGCAGACGTTCGGCCATTGCATAATGGTACAACTGAAGACGGTAATGCTCCAAACCCGGTAGAAAACCCGCCATTGGGTTGTTCAGCGCGACGGCCAAGGGTTCCTTCGCCGGCGGAGGACTCTCGTTGCTGCACATTATGGTCGCCACAATTTATTAGCTCGCTCCCTGGTCTTTCTTGGCGGTCAACTATCAGCGACAACGATTATCGATTCGCTGGGCAACTATCACGAACGACACGGAATTCACAAAAAGTCTCGGTGCGAGGTGCAATTCTCCTGCTACCATGTATCATACTTCGTAGTTCCGGTAATCGGCGGAGTATGTTACACCCGGGATGGTCGTTTAAACTTCACTCAATCACTTCTCGGCACGTAGTAAATGGCCTGCTTCGACCTATCGAATAGCCAGCGAATTCCCCGGTGAAATGTCTCTTTTCAAACGGTTTTCACCCTGTTGTGTGACGATGCGCTCCGAGCGACTGACTGCCCATGATTTACGATCCTGTTGGAACAGGAGCGACGACGCGTTGGCTCCCGTCTTCCCCCTCCCCTCTGCCGTTGCTACGCTCCGCCCGGTCGGCCAACTCGGCAAGTGGAACCTCGGCTCGTATTTGAGAGACCGGGGTACCGGTTCTCCGCCAATGCGCTCCGGTAGGACGTCCAAGCAGGACCCTTCGTGGCCGTCGCCACACCTACCCATGCCGGGATATTGATCCCGAGGTCCGCGACTTACCACCGAGGGCGTTGACAGCGATGGTGACGATGCCGATGGTGGTACCCTGGGTCCGTGGAGATGGTAGTGATGCTGCTCAATCCGGACACCCTACGAGAGGGTGGTGGTGAGCCAACAACGACGTACCGTACCCTCGACACACAGGTCCTTCTGCTGGTGGAAGTAAAAGCTGCCGCGGAGGCGGTGATGGAAGCAACAAAGGAGGTGCCGGCGAAACCTTTCCAGATCCGCGGAGTGGGGGGTCACTTTCGTAGTAGTGGTGCCTGAGATCCCGGTGTATACGTTCGGCGTGTCCGTACTGTTATTAGATAGCGTTATATCGCTGCTATTGCGCGTAACAGTGTAAGGCAGATCGAGAGAAACGAAGGGGTGGTTGCATCCACTCCATCGACTCCACTGTCTCTGACGGGGGTGGAAAGCTGCTCGAGAACTGCCACTGTTGCTGGTAGTAGTAGTGGTGGTGGTGGTGGTGGTGGTAGTGGTGGTGATGGTGGTGGTGGCAGTTGTGGCGGTGGTGATAGCGAAGGAGATAGTAGCTGATATACCAGTGACCCTATTGTTATACTCCCTTGTCACGAAGCCACCTACACTCCAAGAAACAACGGTCTATCTATGAAAACATCGGCCAGAAAATTACATACGCCCAAACGAAGAAACACAATAAAACATTGCACAAGGGTATGATAGTACCTCAAGTTGAGATATTCGTAATTTAAGGTACTCGCATTTAATACTGTGGTTTCATGTATGTCGTTGAAATTCTAACTTTATATGTTTTCTGTGTTACAGGTCTTCGTAGCAGTCTTTCTTTTCTAACAGAACGTCGGTATTAACTTCTTAGGAACTCATTTTAAATACAAGAAAGTTGTAAGCATCGGTTTTACCGACTTCGATTTAGACTTTATTTCGACAAAATATGCATTCTTTCATCATGTTTCTATACAAATTCAAGACTTGCCCATTAAAGTAATGGAAATTATTTAAAACCTTTAGCATTCGAGAAATCACAATCAGATATATTTCATTAAAACTACATAACTTGTTAGTTTCTAAAACGTCAGAATTTGTAACAATCAATTAACATTAATTTACGAACTAACGATTCTTTAAAACGGTGTAAATTCTTGAGTCAACGACACGTCCGTTTACTGAGGCTAGAAAATTGGGTTTTCGGGTCGACGGAGAAAAGTAAAGAAGGAAGTAAGACGAAGGGAAATAAAAAAACTCGGATGGTTCCTGCGCCCCTCTTTTCTCACAGCGCGAGCAACCCTTTTCTTGTTCCTCTCGCAGGCTCGATTGACGAACAAAAAAGTACACCAGGGGTGCGCATTTATATGGAAGCACCGCCCTGCAACTATTTGTAAGCATCCGCCATGCTGCTTTCATATCTGCCGTTTCGGCTTGCACGAAGCTGCGTTTCGCCATGGCGTTTACGGGCTCGAACCGCGTAGGCTCGGGTCCCGATTGTTACGTTTTCCTTCTAATAACACCCTGCAACCCCCTCCCCCTGCCCCTCGCCCTCGGATCCCCCCATTCCCGACGCGTAAGAACGGCAATGTCCCCCGACGCAACAGAGAAAATATGTTGCCGCGTATCTGTAAGTGCATCTGGCAAAGATCGACGCGTGAAATCGAATTTCAGGGCCATCCCGAGGACCCAAAACGTGTTACATTTCCCTTACCCACCAAACGAAATGCCCGTAATTGCTTGAACGAACCATTTTAACCGGCAGTTTTTTTTCCTGTACCGAGAGTAGACTCCTGTAATTGCAGTCGATGGAAATGATTGACCGGAAAAATGGGTAAATATCGACGTGCCGTTACGATGGAAAATTTTCTTCCTACGGAAGCTTTATAGATTGCTATTACTTTCTTACCGAATAATCGTATTGATCTGATTTTCTATTCCTGTGAATTGCGAAACGCACGAGAAGGGACGGCACCGGAGGATCCTGTTAAGCGTTGCCACGGGTGTAAAAACGTGCGGATCTTGAAATAAGCAGAAATCGACACGTATTTACCAAAGGACATCACGATGGACCGGTAACTCTATATCCCGGGCGATCAGATAGGGCCGCGGTGGCGGCGGGAAAGGCAGCGAGGGAAAAAAAGGTAGGATTCGCACGGCAGGGAGAATCCCGGGGATAAGATCTACGTGGTCTCGAATCGCATAACGAAGGCAAAATGGTGGCTCGGTTGCCAGGGTGGTCATGGAGGAAACCAGACTCGCCGCTGTCAAAACACAATAAAACTCGATAGGAGGAGGAAGAATCGACGCACTCGAGGACAACGAGTCCTCGGGTTATGTCCATATCCTGCGTACACAGGGACGATCGGCCAGGACCCGCCGTGCGTGTGTGTATATATATGTATATATATATATAGATGTCGGGCCCATTGTCGACGCTCCACTAAAACGCTTCCTAGCGCCGAATAATAGCGATAATTGTGACGAAATGGAGCGTCATTGTGCGGAAAAAAGGTACTGTAACGATCGAAGATGGCGGGCCAGGGTAAGTGGCAGATGCATGGCGCTCCGTTGACAGCTTCTCCGATTTCTTTCATCGTCGCCCCGCAACTGTGCCTGCGAACTAGGATTCTCCTAAGAACACTCTCATTATACTACGTAAATGTCGGCCAATCATTCGCGCATTGCAGACAACTCACGTCGGTCTACCTACCTCACCACGTATCCATATCGAAGTCAGTAAACGTAGATACTAACATTTTCGAAGAATTTCTACAGCCAATGAAGCGAATACTAGCTAACAGTTTGAGAATGCCATTTGTACGCACTTTATAATTCAACAATTTTTCTACAGCCAATGAAGCAATCGCAACTATATTGTACAGAAATGAACAGTTTGTGAGTCTAATTAATATTAAGGTTTTTATTACTTATGGTGTGCTCTGTTTACAGTTTTATATTTAGAGAGTGTGTCTTTGTTTCATAAGTAAGGGTTTCAACGTGTTATTACGATCATCTTACGGAGGTTTTGACTTGTACAAATTCTTTTAGGGCCATCTGATCAATGTGTTAGAGGTAAATCCATTCATCGGCGATACGGTTATTCAACATGCTGCGGAAGTTAGTAAACAAGGTACAGTTAATGAACGTAGACGACAAGCAACTTCCTAATTCTGGTCGGCGGAGTTTGGATAGAACGGCGACGATGTGGAAGGCGGTCGGTGGTTTTGATGTTTCCAGATAAACTCTTAATCGGTTTTCAAACTCCAAGCACGCGAGCGCGTACGATCGGACAAGCCGAACTTCTTAAAACTCTCAAACGGCCAGAAAACTTGAACATAATTTCGGCATAATCGTTTCTCCCTGCGCTACGAACCAATCATTTTTTTAATATTCTCCAAACTTTTTGTCAAACAAGTAATTCTTCATTGTTTAAATTACACTGTATTCCGTGAGCTGGGTAAAGCAAGTTTTCAGCCTCGTTGTAAGTGAGTTGTCAAAATGTTTTGTAATTCGTGTTATTTTCCTTTTGTCAGTAGATTGCTCACCTCGAGCTGAGGGGTCTAAAAAACCGCGAATTATGGACGATGAAGGAAGGAACGAGAGATCACCGAATTCACGCGTGTGAGAGGTCAAAGTGGAACATGTTGCGGGAACGTGTCATTAGGTGGCCGTCTTTATCGTTTCGCGATGGGAGGGCAACTTAATGGCAGTGCTTTATGCATATTCTAACGTGCTTGCAATCGAGTTGTGCCTAACGCTATCGAGTCCTTTGCCAGGCACTGTCACACTTGGCCACTCTGCCTTTGCCCTAACGCAACATTCTAAATAACCGGTAAACGAAGCGGCAGGAAATAAATGAAAACAATATGGGACATTGGTAGGAATGAAACGTACATTCCTACGAGTGAGTTGAGGAAAAACGGCAAGAAAATGGATGGCCGAGGGGGGGAGGCCAAAGCCGGGGAACTGCAATGAAATTTCGAAGAATTAAAGGGAGGGGGTAGTCGCCGACGAAGAGGAGGCTACGCGAACCTGAAGAGAGAGAGTCCATTAGCTTTGACGCCCGGTTTCAAAGGGATCCTCACGTTTTAGCCTCGTATACCGCCCTGTTTCCTAAGCATCCCCTTCTCACCGATGTGACGTTACTGCAGCAAGACGGGCCAGGACGTAGCGGAGACCTGCTTAAATATTCATCATTTATTGAGTCTAAAACGACAGACCCGCGCCCGGTTTTCCCTGTTTCTCAACGCGAGATTCCCCCCCCCTCCCTCCATCCCGGTCCGTACGACGACTTTGCGCCATTTACATGCGAATAATAAATCACACTTCTCCCCGTGCCATTTATGCAATAGAAGGAATTCACCGTACAGCCATTATAATTTCCATGACGTATTTCTAGCTATTTGCGTGCCTTTTGCAAGACTCAAGAGTCTGCCAATAATGTAGAAAGATTGTAAGGTATTAATATGGAATTTATAGTAAGTAGAGATGTGAATCGTTGATAATTAGGTGAGACTTAATCGGATATAATGGTTTGCTATTGTTATTTGAATTCATGTGAATACGCAAGGAGGAAAAAAGAGCTTGACACAGTTGCTACTTCTCGTCTTTGCGTTCTTGTTTATTGTTGTATGCTTGCAGGAGGGAAACGTGTGCGGAACGGTGTTAATCAAGTGCACACGTATAGAGCCATACCTGGGGGTAAGTTTGAATAAGGAATATTTACACTTGAACTGCTATGAGAACGTCTCGTGTCGAAAGCATCGTTGCCATTCCACATCGGTTCCTCTAAGACGAGTAAACACGATCAACGAACCGTCCTTAAACTGTAATTCGAAGAGAAAGAGAAGAACCATACGACTCCATTCTTGGCAAATATTTCCCGACGCAGAGTGTTCTTCTAGAGGCGATCAAGCGCGAGGGACAAAAGACATTGTTCACCAAGTTAAATTCGTTGCCACGATTTTCTCGCTAACGATCTTAGTACTTTCATACAACGCAGGCAATTCCAAAGATAATATTTACAAGCAAATACAAACATATCGTTCTTAGATACTTTTAAGGTACTTATGTTTTTTTATAAATTTTATTCCACCGAAACAGTAAGGAATTTTATTAGGAAATTTACCAGAACAACCATCGCAGTGGGAAAAATGAAGCTTTCTACGTGCATGTAGTACGTAGCTATTAAAAACTCAGGTAAAGATAAAACCGTGTAATTGTAATTGTGCTGAAATTTTTCTGTAACAATTCTACTGATAGAGAAAGAGTGCATTGACGATGCATAAGGCGTGCACGAGGACACCCGCGGCGGTTTCCTATTGGTGTTTACGGCGCGAATGGTCCTCGCAGTTTAACGAGCCATGGCAAACTCCTTAGGCTAAATCCCGGTGAAATGGTTTTACGAGGCGTCAGCGAATTATCGAGTTTCTTTGTGGCTGCTCATAATGGCCAAGTGGAGCCGCTGAAAGGGAAGCAATGACCGGGAGCCAAAGGGGGACTGGGAGAAAGCGGAAAAAGCGCCCGAGAGAATGCCCGGAACAAGATTTAGCATTGTCACGTACTTATGGCGCGTAGGCGAGGCACAAATGGAGCGGAAGTTCTCGAAATCTGGAGGACCGGTTCACACCTTTTTGATTCCACTCGCGGCCTTCAGTTGCGGCCGAAACGTGACCGCTTGCCCGTGTAACTGGATTAGGGGCATAGATTAGATTCGACATATTTAAAGCTACCATCTCCCCCCTCCACAACCCGTACCTCTTCAACTAACCCTCTCTTTCCCCGTCGCTCTTAAATCTTTTTCTTCACGTTTTATTATCCTTTACGACAAATTGCTTTTCATGTCACAACTAATTCTTACAATACATATTTGAAGTAAGTGAAGAAAATTATCGTATTTGTGCAGTTAGTCACTTTAGAAATCATTAAATCATGTTACAATTGATATATAATAGGTCTAAATTGTTAAAGGTAGGACAAAATTGCTTTTTATGTCACAACTAATTCTTATAAATACATGGTTGAAATGTGTGAAGAAAATTGTTATAATGGTACAATCACTCACTTTGACAATGATTAATTTACATTAAAATTATATTTAATAAATGTAAAGTATTACGGGTATATTTCAACGGCCCAGGGCTTACTATTATTACTATTACGAGGCTTAGTTCATAAAATTAATAAAAGAAAATATTTCTTCCTTGCGGAAGCTTTCCTCCTCCGTGTCTCTCCATCTCTTTCTCTCGTCCCTTTCGATTTTCTTTCCTGTCTTTCAGTGAACGCGCGGTCGAGGGCAGAATAGCAGGATTTACGGCAATATTTTCGGTGTTTAGCTTTTGTCGGGGGACAGTGGCCATTGTTGTGCGGTCGAGGGGCGTGGATCCAGCCGGAGAAAGGGAACCGGTCGCCTTCTTCTTCTTCCTCCTCTTCCTCCTCCGCTCTTTCTTCCAACATCGGACAATAGAACTCTCGTCGTGGTACTTGATTTGCTATATGCTATATGCCCGCTCGATCGACTTCGATGCCCGCCTCGTTTCCGACTTTGCCACTCTCTTTTCCAACGTTGCCCTTCCCCGCGATAACAACTTGCCGATCAACTTATTCCGTGCAAACAATTACATACAGTAAACAATAAGAGCAAGTAATTTAAAGGGCGATTAACGTGACTCGCGGGACATTAATTTGAGTTTTTTCAAAAGGCAAACATACTAGAAGGCTGACAGTCGAATAGTACTGTTCTTTTTTCATTTTCAACAGCCAATGTAAAATATTCAATTGATTTTCAGTAGAAAAAATTTGAGCTGTACAGGAAGTTCTAAATATTACAACATGCGGTATATCGTTTTTTTTTTATTCAATGATTCGAATGCATTTTTCTACGGTTAGAATGTACGAAATAAAATTTATTAAACCAGACATATTTCGAAAGTGTATTATAGTTCAAAATTTGATGTGTACAAAAATTGCTTTACAATTTAACCCTCATTTCACAATATTTAACCCTTATCGGTCGCTAGCTTTTTGTAGACAAAGTACGGTTGTCAGGTGAGAGGTGACCTACGACCGGTAAGGGTTAACATAAACATTATTTACTAGCTGGCATAAATTCGAGCTTGACACTTTCTTGCTCCTTATTACAGTTCCTGATTAGTAGATACAAGAAGAAAAACCTTTTAGCTCTTCTCGCCGGTGAATTTTTTTTATTAGACGAACCGAAAGCACAATAACGACGCTAAATATTTGCCTTAAAAACTTAAAGGATCATTACTACGACAGGGGGAAAGGATTTGAGAACGAGTGGAAGCTTCTGTCGCGGATATACGGATACACACGTGACGCATATATGGCATATCGGTAATCGGGAATGGGAGATCAAAGCAAACGGGCCGCGGTTAACGTCCAAATGTCGTTCTCCACGTCGCCGGGGCTTCGATGAATATTTCAAGACCGTCGCCGGCTATCCCATTCGTCATCCCCCCTTGTCGTTCCCGCAAAGAGCATTTGTGTAATCTATTAGTGCGCACGGGACTTTCGGGGATGAAACCCTTTTGTCGTTCGTGCGAGGTGCTTAAGCGGTTGGTTAAGCCCGAAATGGGATGCCGCAGTGACGAACCATACGCACATACACACATACAAACACACACACGCATACACAGAGAAACTTGAGCTACTCCAGTGCGTACCTTCCGTCGAATCGCAACCCGCAAAATTTCAACGTGCTCGACAGATTCGTCATTTATTTGACTTTGACGATTATCGGAGCGATTCGACGAACGTATCGAGACTCAAAGTGAATTTCAAAGGGACACCCTCGGGCCGCACGAGCTGCTTTTCTCAGCTGCGAAATTAGTCGTTTTAAATAACGGGAAACATGCTAATAAAGGCTATTTGTTAATATTTAAGAAACAATTTTTTCCTCCCGCTATGAAATATTATAGGTGTTACAGAATTCATGAAAAGGAATTAGTTTTCTGCAAATGTCTGATTTGACAGAATCGATTGTTCTTGATAATCCTTATAAAAACTTATCATAGATCGCTTCGATTCACGGGAGGTGTTATTTTAAAACGTAGATCATATAATCATCCTAGGGTGAGTGGAATCGTTATTCCGTACGAGTTACGAGAATGCTCAGGCTGATACTGCTTATATAGTAACCCAAGCTCCATTGTACCTCGGTATTCGAACGGCCAAGGAAAACACTTGAGTTGTTACGACAGCCGCCCGTAAGCGCCTCCGTGTTTCAAAGTTGGAGCAACTCCACTACACGTTACCCAGGCTATACGCAGTGTGAATTTCACCGTGACAGACCGCAAAATCTGCCACTCAATCAAAACTAAAGGGTGGACATAAATCAGTTGAAATGACAGCTTTCTAAAACGGTAAGATCAATGAAAGACCAATTTAAGATCCATTTTTTTACAGTTACATTTTTACGTCTGAGCGACGAGAAGGTCTTTCGTAAAATATTAGGGAGGAATCTCATTTTCTAAGACTAATTCCAGAAATCAAACTACAAATATCAATCGTATGTAATGGGATGTAATACTTGTATTATTTGCCATTTTTCCCTCGTTCAAGCGGTAAAATCCATAAGTAATACCTTGGTGGCAATTTCTTCGTGCAATGCACATAGCATTATGCAGATTCTTGCAGATATACATATCGTGCAGGGAAAAAAGTACTTCGTCACGCCGCTGGCGCCCGTATGGATCGTTCTGCCACCGAGCGGAAGAAAAATGCAAGATGCACCGAAGACGACGAGATGGTGCCCCGTCGATTACCGGCGATTATCTCGATCGCGATCCATGGATCACGTGTTGGTGGACACGGACGGTATCGAGCAGCTGTCGCGTGGCGCTCTGAGATCCGCGACAATAGTTGCCGGCGAAGTCGACGACAAAGGGGACACGATGGTCCCCCCCCCTCCCTGACCCCTGGCCAGGACGATAATGCCCGGTGAAAGGGGTCCCAGCACGAGCCGTAACCTTTAAATAGACACATGTAAACGGACATGCTGCGGGGGTGTGTTTCGATTTCGAGCTGACACGAGAATTCGAAGAGTAACGCGCGGTGAAAGCTCTCGGCACGTTCCACTGGCGAGATACACGACGGCCCTGCGGTTCTGCGCACAATGCGTGCTAAAAGGAAACCCGCTTTCAATAATGACGCCTAAATAACCCACCGGAGGACCACGCGAACGATTAAATATCAATACCAAACGACCGTACCATGGCCTGTTTATTCGAACGCGTTCATTATCTCTTTCGGGAGACAAGCATTCATGTCAACGGGATATTGATGTCCCTATTAAGGGATACTTATACTTATACACAAAGATTCATTGTTGCCTTTGGCCTTTCATTCACATCAGCAAATAACATTGATCGAATTAACCCTTTAGCGCATTGCGACATTGATACGTTAACCGCTTCGATGTCAAAAAAATAAAAAATGTGCTAAATTGTGCAAAATCGACTTGCGCCTTTTCTAGCTAAAAGATTTTAACACAATTTCAATATTTACGTAAATTTAATATCTGCGCAATGTTTACGTTACATTGTACAATGTTGTAATATTTACAGTGCTATTTTTGCTCTTTATTAATTCCTGAAAGATACGTTTACACATTTTGAGAATTTTTATATATTTCGAAGATTTCCCCTAAGACGGATAAGACGTATAAATCGCGAGATATGAAATTTCACGACGTAAACTGCTTTATAAGGGCTGGGGACCCATTGCTTCTTTTTCGTACAAAGCCGAGGCAGCGCCGGGGCAGGTAGGTCATATGCGAAAGCGGATTGGATTAGGATTGGGAAGAAAGGGTGGCTGAGGTGGCCCAAACCAATTTGCATGTCATAAGCCGTGCTACTGGTGCTCGAGATTCGCTTTTACCGAAAAATGCGCATCGGCCACCCTTCATCGCCTTTGCTCTCGGTTTATAAACCAAATTAAAAAGCTTGCCACACCAAAAAATAAAAAAAATGTGTCGAAATTAGTCCAAATAAGCCGCAGTAAAAAAAATCCTGACTCGGCAATAATATCAAGACTTTGTATACCTTTCTTTCTTCTTTCCTTTCCTTTTATGTCCGATGTATGCCGAAATCAAGCGCCATATTTAATCACTTTAATTACTCTTGATCGATACCGCACGTCTTTTCTTTTCTTTTCACATCAAGACAATGACTCACGAAATATACATACGTTACGTAACGACTGTCGACAGGCCGTCAGAAATACAGTTCACTAACGAAATAGTTGTAAAAAAATGTAATTTTACTTCAAGTACATAATTTCGCAGTGTCTCTTGTCTCTTCTCTTTACCTATGACAGAATATCTGACATTTCATTCGGTTGCAAATGAAATTGCCATATACGTAGCCCGAGCAGATGTACGGACATGTGTTTCGCCGAGGCGTTAAATACGCGGTAAAACTCGATAGATTTATTCGGTTTGTCACCGGATCCGCCATGAAACTGCACACTTATTTCTCGTATTACAGGCATGTCCTGTTGGGCAATCATCGTATAATAGCCGAGTAATAATTCCTAGGCAGACGGTTAAGTAAGGAACTGCCCGGAGGCACAGGGACCAATATGGGCACCTTCAACGCGATCGAGAGCACCCCGATAAAAGCCACACATGTATCCAACCCCCTCGGCGATGTTTATTATTCACTTAGGATGCTCGCGTTCTATTTATTCCACCCCAGCGGTGTCCGATCCTGGAGATCGGGTTGCCCCTTGGAGAGAGCAAAGAGCGAATACACACTGATGGACCGGCAGCGGTACATGAATTGCCGCCGTTCGACCACCACTTTTCCACTTTATATAATATACCCCGTAGATAGTCCTTCAAGAAGTCTATTTGCTTTAGGACAATAGACCTTTAGCATGAGTTTCAAAAAGAACGAGTAATTGGTATGTATTAAAGATAAATGACGTCCCTTTATTTTGCCATGTGTACTTTCTCTGCGTGAGAATTGCTAATTTTAGAATGGCAGTAATTGCGGTTTACTGAAGGCAATTGTAAAGTTATTACTAATATTGTTTAGTGCATTGTTTAATTGCAAAGGGTTTTTATACCGGAGAACTGAGGATATATTAAACTTGCAATCAGTCTTAAAACTGAGCTGGTCTTTGCATTATTTTCTAAACTAAACCTTTGGTGTCTTTGCCTTTCACCTGCAAATTGATTCGACGAAAGGGAGAATCCGATGAGCGGCTGTGGAATAAAGTTGAGACTCGTACGTATAATGGCGGATGAAGGAAGATGGGGAAACGATGAACAGATAGATCACGTACATCTCCGTCCCTTTCCCTCCGGTCAGTTTCTCGGTCGGCCTGAGGGCAGTCGTCCTCGAACGCCGGATAATGGACGCAGATTTGGCCGATACGAACAAGGGAGAACGGCAGACGACGGCATGGCCAGAGATCGTTTATTGCAAGGTGGTAATGACTGTTTTGACAGCGGCCCGCGCTCAACGATGTTGACAGTCCCGAGAGGTACCGCCGGTCCGGGTGCCATTGTTGCCACTGACCGATTGGAATCAATATTTACACTCCAAGTCCGTGTAAGCTGCGGATTAGCAAAGGCTTAGCCTCAGCCGGCCACAACCCTTTCCGATTCAGCCTAGATTCCAATGACCATCAGGTTGAAGGCTCAATGAAAAAACTCGGCCGAAAATTAAACGATCACCGGCTGACCAACCCGATTTTCGAAACTCTCTTCGTGGATGGTTCGCTCGACGAATGGAAGACGCTACCGGTTGACGGTTTATGTACAAAACCTACCGCAAGTTTCCCGTGGAATTTCCGAGGCAACAGGAACAGGAAATTTGCAGATTTTCCTAGGTCATTCAGATGGGGTTGAAAACAATTTACTTTGCCCGCAATAATAATGCAAATTTTAATCTCGTACAAAATATTTGCAAAATGTCATCGCTTCTCATCTATCCATCACCTATCAATCCCGATTTTCCTTTTACTCTTATTTCTTAATATTAAGCTACAAACAGTAGAAACTGTCAAGACAAAGGTACAAAAATTCTTCTACCTACAAGTTAAACTGCTAAGATTATGAATGACGAAATTATGAATCACCAAGACTCCGCCATGTATAAAATAAAATCTTAAAACTGCACGTTCTGAATTCTCTTGGGTGTTGAGATATAAAATTATAAGTTTCGAAGTTTCCCGGCCGTTTAGGTTCAGGGCTGTTGAACGTCTCGTTTCGCGGGGCATTTTACCGTTCGGCAGGCTGCTAGCCACCCCAGGGGCGTGACTGTTGAGCAGAGTATTTAGTTAGGGTGAGCATTGAGCATCGACAATACACGAGCGCTCGTCATTGTGCACCATTGGCACGGTTCCGTCGATGATTGAGGCGCGTGGTACCTGCGAAGTCATCCATGTAATCGGACGTCGCCGTGAATAATTCGAAATTGGATTAAAGAGCGATCTCTGAGAATCTGCCGCGAGCCACTCCGATGGTGCTCACTGCCCTTATAAAATAATTCTAAGACATACGGTCGATAGTGTAAATATAATTCGTTTCACGACGTACCAAATAATACGGAAATTATTGCAGAAAAAACGAGGGGCGGATGCGATGGTGTTTCTTATTTTCCATGGAAAAATAATATTTCGATATTCATGTATCAAGTTGATTTATTTAAAAGAATGGAATATTTGTAACATATTGTAACATATACTTGTGAAAGCAGGAAGCTTACTTTATAGTTTTTTTTGCGGATATCTGCTTCTTTTACCATGTATCATTGTTATACGTTAGAATGGCTAATTCAGCTACTATGCTATTTAGACAAATTTTTCAATAAGTAAATAATAAATACAGAGTAAAAATTTATTGTTAAAAGATTTAAAGACAAGTGTGGGGGAGGATGATAGCAGAAGAATATATCAGTGTACTCAAATATTTGACAAAATATAAAATGTAACATTACCGGATGATACGATATGAATATTATGGACGAAGGATAACAATTTAGGATAGAAAATTGTTTCTCTGTTGAACCATAAATCGGTATATACACATCATACCAACCCTCGGTTAAATTTGCCCTTTCAGATCACTAGGAAAACTACCCCTAAAACAACGCCCTCTGCATTTACTGCTCCATCTACCAGCCAAGGGAATGAATTAAGATCGAAATTCCTATTGGGTAAACCACTAACAGTAGGGGTTGTTTCAAACCGAGTTTGGTTTCTTTAGACACAAACCATTTGATAACAGAGTAAGGTTGATAATACCACAGACCAGGTATATGGGATAGACCACTCATGCAATGTATTTTCGTGTCACCTCATTGTGGGGCTCTAGAGCCCCATTACCATTTTCGTGTCACGCCCAACGTTACCGTCCAGGCGCAGTATAAGATGTGAACGCTGCGCATGGCAGGAATTAAAACTAAATTTTAAAGTTTTTTTACAGCCGCGTATAATGTAAAGACGCGCTTAATAGCATTAGCTTTCAATTGTTTTTCCTTCTCCATGGGAGTCCACTTTCGGTTTAGTAGATGTACAATTGGCCAAACGCAGTATTACGCTGCATTCATACCGAGACGGAGGCTAATGTGACGGAACCTTTATTTGGATTCGCTTGGAAAAGGAGGTGGTGAAGTTCCGGTCGCCGATATTTTCAAATTTTTTCTACATGTAGTACTCACCCTGCAAAGTAAATTTACAAAGCCGTTCGACCCAACTTTAATGGCATCTTTCCGCTGCTGTACACCTCCTGCGCTCCAATCAGTACGAACAATTTTGTAATTTCTTCATAAATTTTTTAATTTGTTGATAAAAATATATATCGCATGGTTGGCACACAGGAGTGCATTTTGGGAGTAGTATTTTTATTGTACACCTGTTTTCCCACATTTCATTTGAAAAAACGTCAATGTAAACAGTGAAGTTCGATTGTCCCCCTCCATGAATCAATTAGTAATACAAAATTTTCGATTCATCTACTTCTTGTTGTACACAAGGTCTGAACGTATCTGACCTCTCCATCTGGAAAATAATTTATAAAATTTTTTATTTAATCATCGCGAAAGTATTATATCCGAATTGGTCATAAAATTGGTGATAAAAAATGTCATAAAAATGATGTCCCAGGGTGGTCCCAGGATGGTCCCAGGATAGCATTTTTCACTTTTCGGTCACTTTTCGGTCACTTTTCGGTCACTTTTCGGTCACTTTTCGGTCACTTTTCGGTCACTTTTCGGTCACTTTTCGGTCACTTTTCGGTCACTTTTCGGTCACTTTTCGGTCACTTTTCGGTCACTTTTCGGTCACTTTTCGGTCACTTTTCGGTCACTTTTCGGTCACTTTTCGGTCACTTTTCGGTCACTTTTCGGTCACTTTTCGGTCACTTTTCGGTCACTTTTCGGTCACTTTTCGGTCACTTTTCGGTCACTTTTCGGTCACTTTTCGGTCACTTTTCGGTCACTTTTCGGTCACTTTTCGGTCACTTTTCGGTCACTTTTCGGTCACTTTTCGGTCACTTTTCGGTCACTTTTCGGTCACTTTTCGGTCACTTTTCGGTCACTTTTCGGTCACTTTTCGGTCACTTTTCGGTCACTTTTCGGTCACTTTTCGGTCACTTTTCGGTCACTTTTCGGTCACTTTTCGGTCACTTTTCGGTCACTTTTCGGTCACTTTTCGGTCACTTTTCGGTCACTTTTCGGTCACTTTTCGGTCACTTTTCGGTCACTTTTCGGTCACTTTTCGGTCACTTTTCGGTCACTTTTCGGTCACTTTTCGGTCACTTTTCGGTCACTTTTCGGTCACTTTTCGGTCACTTTTCGGTCACTTTTCGGTCACTTTTCGGTCACTTTTCGGTCACTTTTCGGTCACTTTTCGGTCACTTTTCGGTCACTTTTCGGTCACTTTTCGGTCACTTTTCGGTCACTTTTCGGTCACTTTTCGGTCACTTTTCGGTCACTTTTCGGTCACTTTTCGGTCACTTTTCGGTCACTTTTCGGTCACTTTTCGGTCACTTTTCGGTCACTTTTCGGTCACTTTTCGGTCACTTTTCGGTCACTTTTCGGTCACTTTTCGGTCACTTTTCGGTCACTTTTCGGTCACTTTTCGGTCACTTTTCGGTCACTTTTCGGTCACTTTTCGGTCACTTTTCGGTCACTTTTCGGTCACTTTTCGGTCACTTTTCGGTCACTTTTCGGTCACTTTTCGGTCACTTTTCGGTCACTTTTCGGTCACTTTTCGGTCACTTTTCGGTCACTTTTCGGTCACTTTTCGGTCACTTTTCGGTCACTTTTCGGTCACTTTTCGGTCACTTTTCGGTCACTTTTCGGTCACTTTTCGGTCACTTTTCGGTCACTTTTCGGTCACTTTTCGGTCACTTTTCGGTCACTTTTCGGTCACTTTTCGGTCACTTTTCGGTCACTTTTCGGTCACTTTTCGGTCACTTTTCGGTCACTTTTCGGTCACTTTTCGGTCACTTTTCGGTCACTTTTCGGTCACTTTTCGGTCACTTTTCGGTCACTTTTCGGTCACTTTTCGGTCACTTTTCGGTCACTTTTCGGTCACTTTTCGGTCACTTTTCGGTCACTTTTCGGTCACTTTTCGGTCACTTTTCGGTCACTTTTCGGTCACTTTTCGGTCACTTTTCGGTCACTTTTCGGTCACTTTTCGGTCACTTTTCGGTCACTTTTCGGTCACTTTTCGGTCACTTTTCGGTCACTTTTCGGTCACTTTTCGGTCACTTTTCGGTCACTTTTCGGTCACTTTTCGGTCACTTTTCGGTCACTTTTCGGTCACTTTTCGGTCACTTTTCGGTCACTTTTCGGTCACTTTTCGGTCACTTTTCGGTCACTTTTCGGTCACTTTTCGGTCACTTTTCGGTCACTTTTCGGTCACTTTTCGGTCACTTTTCGGTCACTTTTCGGTCACTTTTCGGTCACTTTTCGGTCACTTTTCGGTCACTTTTCGGTCACTTTTCGGTCACTTTTCGGTCACTTTTCGGTCACTTTTCGGTCACTTTTCGGTCACTTTTCGGTCACTTTTCGGTCACTTTTCGGTCACTTTTCGGTCACTTTTCGGTCACTTTTCGGTCACTTTTCGGTCACTTTTCGGTCACTTTTCGGTCACTTTTCGGTCACTTTTCGGTCACTTTTCGGTCACTTTTCGGTCACTTTTCGGTCACTTTTCGGTCACTTTTCGGTCACTTTTCGGTCACTTTTCGGTCACTTTTCGGTCACTTTTCGGTCACTTTTCGGTCACTTTTCGGTCACTTTTCGGTCACTTTTCGGTCACTTTTCGGTCACTTTTCGGTCACTTTTCGGTCACTTTTCGGTCACTTTTCGGTCACTTTTCGGTCACTTTTCGGTCACTTTTCGGTCACTTTTCGGTCACTTTTCGGTCACTTTTCGGTCACTTTTCGGTCACTTTTCGGTCACTTTTCGGTCACTTTTCGGTCACTTTTCGGTCACTTTTCGGTCACTTTTCGGTCACTTTTCGGTCACTTTTCGGTCACTTTTCGGTCACTTTTCGGTCACTTTTCGGTCACTTTTCGGTCACTTTTCGGTCACTTTTCGGTCACTTTTCGGTCACTTTTCGGTCACTTTTCGGTCACTTTTCGGTCACTTTTCGGTCACTTTTCGGTCACTTTTCGGTCACTTTTCGGTCGTATTAAAAATTGTATGTTCAATTAAACATTTTGGTATTCTGTCGGTAATCCGTAGACTGATTGTCATCGTTCTCAATTTACGTCAAGGCAGCGGATCAGTAACATATGGACACAGATGAAATATGGGATAAAACTATTATCCAAGTTACACACTTCTTTGACAATCACCTCAGGTAATTAACGTTTTCATATGTTCACACCGAAAATCATCAAATAACCTGAAAATTTAATAATTTAACGTGAACAATCCCTAAATGTATTCGATCGAATTTCAGCGCATTTTCTGCGCATTTTAACTCACTTACAACGCATTTTAACGCATTCTTAACGCGCTATTAACTTATTTATACTATCCTAAATATTGTTTTAAATATTTATACAATATAATTTTAAATATTTTAAAATATGCACTACCTACGTATTATATATACTATATACGAACTATATATGTCATATACGTACTATATACCTATTATATATACTATATACGTACTATATATATAACATACGTACTATATACCTATTATATATACTATATACGTAATATATATGTTACATACGTACTATATGCCTATTATACATGCTATATACAAACTATATATGTCATATACTTACTACATACCTGTTACACATACTATATATGTACTATATATATAACATACGTACTATATATGTCACGTACGTACTATATACCAATTATATATCCTCTATACGTAATATATATGTCATATACGTACTATATACCTATTATATGTCCTATATACGTACTATATATGTCACTTACGTACTATATACCTATTATATATCCTATATACGTAATATATATGTTACATACGTACTATATGCCTATTATATAAGTTATATACGAACTATATATGTCATATACGTACTATATACCAATTATATATACTATATACGTACTATATATGTCACAGACGTACTATATACCTATTATATATACTATATACGTACTATATATATGTAACATACGTACTATATTCCTATTATATATACTATATACGTACTATATATGTAACATACGTTCTATATTCCTACTATATATACTATATACGTACTATATATGTAACATACGTACTATATTCCTATTATATGTCCTATATACGTACTATATATATGTAACATACGTACTATATTCCTATTATATATCCTATATACGTAATATATATGTTACATACGTACTATATGCCTATTATATATGCTATATACGAACTATATATGTCATATACGTACTACATACCTGTTACACATACTATATATGTACTATATATATAACATACGTACTATATATGTCACGTACGTACTATGTACCAATTATATATCCTCTATACGTAATATATATGTCATATACGTACTATATACCTATTATATGTCCTATATACGTACTATATATGTCACTTACGTACTATATACCTATTATATATCCTATATACGTAATATATATGTTACATACGTACTATATGCCTATTATATATGTTATATACGAACTATATATGTCATATACGTACTATATACCTATTATATATACTATATACGTACTATATATGTCACAGACGTACTATATACCTATTATATATACTATATACGTACTATATATGTCACAGACGTACTATATACCTATTATATATACTATATACGTACTATATATGTAACATACGTTCTATATTCCTACTATATATACTATATACGTACTATATATGTAACATACGTACTATATTCCTATTATATGTCCTATATACGTACTATATATATGTAACATACGTACTATATTCCTATTATATATCCTATATACGTAATATATATGTTACATACGTACTATATGACTATTATATATGCTATATACGAACTATATATGTCATATACGTACTATACACCTATTATATATACTATGTACGTACTATGTGTTATATGCGTACTATATACCTACTATATATACTATATACGTACTATATATGTTACATGCGTACTATATACCTATTATATATACTATATACGTACTATATATATTATATACGTGTTATGTACTCGTTGTACATACTATTATATCGTATTTCAACGCATTTTAATGGATTTTAATGCATTTTTCACGTATTTTATCGTATTTTAATGCATTTTAATGGATTTTGTTGCATTTTTAACGTATTTGATCGTATTTCAACGCATTTGAATGGATTTTAATGCATTTTTCACGTATTTTATCGTATTTTAATGCATTTTAATGTATTTTAATGCATTTTTAACGTATTTGATCGTATTTCAACGCATTTTAATGGATTTTAATGCATTTTTCACGTATTTTATCGTATTTTAATGCATTTTAATGGATTTTGTTGCATTTTTAACGTATTTGATCGTATTTCAACGCATTTTAATGGATTTTAATGCATTTTTCACGTATTTTATCGTATTTTAATGCATTTTAATGTATTTTAATGCATTTTTAACGTATTTGATCGTATTTCAACGCATTTTAATGGATTTTAATGCATTTTTCACGTATTTTATCGTATTTTAATGCATTTTAATGGATTTTGTTGCATTTTTAACGTATTTGATCGTATTTCAACGCATTTTAATGGATTTTAATGCATTTTTCACGTATTTTATCGTATTTTAATGCATTTTAATGTATTTTAATGCATTTTTAACGTATTTGATCGTATTTCAACGCATTTTAATGGATTTTAATGCATTTTTCACGTATTTTATCGTATTTTAATGCATTTTAATGGATTTTGTTGCATTTTTAACGTATTTGATCGTATTTCAACGCATTTTAATGGATTTTAATGCATTTTTCACGTATTTTATCGTATTTTAATGCATTTTAATGTATTTTAATGCATTTTTAACGTATTTGATCGTATTTCAACGCATTTTAATGGATTTTAATGCATTTTTCACGTATTTTATCGTATTTTAATGCATTTTAATGTATTTTAATGCATTTTTCACGTAATTTAGCGTATTTCAACGCATTTTAATGGATTTTGTTGCATTTTTCACGTATTTTGTCGTATTTCAACGCATTTGAATGGATTTTAATGCATTTTTCACGTATTTTAGCGTATTTCACCGCATTTTAATGGATTTTTATGCCAATTTCAGTTTGTTTAATTTTGTCTGCTAGTATAGTAGTTTTTTCTGCTAGTATAGTAGTTTTTTCTGCTAGTATAGTAGTTTTTTCTGCTAGTATAGTAGTTTTCTCTGCTAGTATAGTAGTTTTTTTCTGCTAGTATAGTAGTTTTTCTGCTAGTATAGTAGTTTTTTTCTGCTAGTATAGTAGTTTTTTCTGCTAGTATAGTAGTCTTTTTCTGCTAGTATAGTAGTTTTTTCCGCTAGTATAGTAGTATAGTAGTATAGTAGTATAGTAGTTTTTTTATACTACTATACTAGCAGAAAAAACTACTATACTAGCAGAAAAAACTACTATACTAGCAGAAAAAAACTACTATACTAGCAGAAAAAACTACTATACTAGCAGAAAAAAACTACTATACTAGCAGAAAAAACTACTATACTAGCAGAAAAAACTACTATACTAGCAGAAAAAACTACTATACTAGCAGAAAAAACGTACTATACTAGCAGAAAAAACGTACTATACTAGCAGAAAAAACTACTATACTAGCAGAAAAAACTACTATACTAGCAGACAAAATTAAACAAACTGAAATTGGCATAAAAATCCATTAAAATGCGGTGAAATACGCTAAAATACGTGAAAAATGCATTAAAATCCATTCAAATGCGTTGAAATACGATAAAATACGTGAAAAATGCAACAAAATCCATTAAAATGCGTTGAAATACGCTAAAATACGTGAAAAATGCATTAAAATCCATTAAAATGCGTTGAAATACGATCAAATACGTTAAAAATGCATTAAAATACATTAAAATGCATTAAAATACGATAAAATACGTGAAAAATGCATTAAAATCCATTCAAATGCGTTGAAATACGATCAAATACGTTAAAAATGCAACAAAATCCATTAAAATGCATTAAAATACGATAAAATACGTGAAAAATGCATTAAAATCCATTCAAATGCGTTGAAATACGATCAAATACGTTAAAAATGCAACAAAATCCATTAAAATGCATTAAAATACGATAAAATACGTGAAAAATGCATTAAAATCCATTAAAATGCGTTGAAATACGATCAAATACGTTAAAAATGCATTAAAATACATTAAAATGCATTAAAATACGATAAAATACGTGAAAAATGCATTAAAATCCATTCAAATGCGTTGAAATACGATCAAATACGTTAAAAATGCAACAAAATCCATTAAAATGCATTAAAATACGATAAAATACGTGAAAAATGCATTAAAATCCATTAAAATGCGTTGAAATACGATATAATAGTATGTACAACGAGTACATAACACGTATATAATATATATAGTACGTATATAGTATATATAATAGGTATATAGTACGTATATGACATATATAGTTCGTATATAACATATATAATAGGCATATAGTACGTATGTAACATATATATTACGTATATAGGATATATAATAGGTATATAGTACGTAAGTGACATATATAGTACGTATATAGGACATATAATAGGTATATAGTACGTATATGACATATATAGTTCGTATATAACATATATAATAGGCATATAGTACGTATGTAACATATATATTACGTATATAGGATATATAATAGGTATATAGTACGTAAGTGACATATATAGTACGTATATAGGACATATAATAGGTATATAGTACGTATATGACATATATATTACGTATAGAGGATATATAATTGGTACATAGTACGTACGTGACATATATAGTACGTATGTTATATATATAGTACATATATAGTATGTGTAACAGGTATGTAGTACGTATATGACATATATAGTTCGTATATAGCATATATAATAGGCATATAGTACGTATGTAACATATATATTACGTATATAGGATATATAATAGGAATATAGTACGTATGTTACATATATATAGTACGTATATAGGACATATAATAGGAATATAGTACGTATGTTACATATATAGTACGTATATAGTATATATAGTAGGAATATAGAACGTATGTTACATATATAGTACGTATATAGTATATATAATAGGAATATAGTACGTATGTTACATATATATAGTACGTATATAGTATATATAATAGGTATATAGTACGTCTGTGACATATATAGTACGTATATAGTATATATAATTGGTATATAGTACGTATATGACATATATAGTTCGTATATAACTTATATAATAGGCATATAGTACGTATGTAACATATATATTACGTATATAGGATATATAATAGGTATATAGTACGTAAGTGACATATATAGTACGTATATAGGACATATAATAGGTATATAGTACGTATATGACATATATATTACGTATAGAGGATATATAATTGGTATATAGTACGTACGTGACATATATAGTACGTATGTTATATATATAGTACATATATAGTATGTGTAACAGGTATGTAGTAAGTATATGACATATATAGTTTGTATATAGCATGTATAATAGGCATATAGTACGTATGTAACATATATATTACGTATATAGTATATATAATAGGTATATAGTACGTATGTTATATATATAGTACGTATATAGTATATATAATAGGTATATAGTACGTATATGACATATATAGTTCGTATATAGTATATATAATACGTAGGTAGTGCATATTTTAAAATATTTAAAATTATATTGTATAAATATTTAAAACAATATTTAGGATAGTATAAATAAGTTAATAGCGCGTTAAGAATGCGTTAAAATGCGTTGTAAGTGAGTTAAAATGCGCAGAAAATGCGCTGAAATTCGATCGAATACATTTAGGGATTGTTCACGTTAAATTATTAAATTTTCAGGTTATTTGATGATTTTCGGTGTGAACATATGAAAACGTTAATTACCTGAGGTGATTGTCAAAGAAGTGTGTAACTTGGATAATAGTTTTATCCCATATTTCATCTGTGTCCATATGTTACTGATCCGCTGCCTTGACGTAAATTGAGAACGATGACAATCAGTCTACGGATTACCGACAGAATACCAAAATGTTTAATTGAACATACAATTTTTAATACGACCGAAAAGTGACCGAAAAGTGACCGAAAAGTGACCGAAAAGTGACCGAAAAGTGACCGAAAAGTGACCGAAAAGTGACCGAAAAGTGACCGAAAAGTGACCGAAAAGTGACCGAAAAGTGACCGAAAAGTGACCGAAAAGTGACCGAAAAGTGACCGAAAAGTGACCGAAAAGTGACCGAAAAGTGACCGAAAAGTGACCGAAAAGTGACCGAAAAGTGACCGAAAAGTGACCGAAAAGTGACCGAAAAGTGACCGAAAAGTGACCGAAAAGTGACCGAAAAGTGACCGAAAAGTGACCGAAAAGTGACCGAAAAGTGACCGAAAAGTGACCGAAAAGTGACCGAAAAGTGACCGAAAAGTGACCGAAAAGTGACCGAAAAGTGACCGAAAAGTGACCGAAAAGTGACCGAAAAGTGACCGAAAAGTGACCGAAAAGTGACCGAAAAGTGACCGAAAAGTGACCGAAAAGTGACCGAAAAGTGACCGAAAAGTGACCGAAAAGTGACCGAAAAGTGACCGAAAAGTGACCGAAAAGTGACCGAAAAGTGACCGAAAAGTGACCGAAAAGTGACCGAAAAGTGACCGAAAAGTGACCGAAAAGTGACCGAAAAGTGACCGAAAAGTGACCGAAAAGTGACCGAAAAGTGACCGAAAAGTGACCGAAAAGTGACCGAAAAGTGACCGAAAAGTGACCGAAAAGTGACCGAAAAGTGACCGAAAAGTGACCGAAAAGTGACCGAAAAGTGACCGAAAAGTGACCGAAAAGTGACCGAAAAGTGACCGAAAAGTGACCGAAAAGTGACCGAAAAGTGACCGAAAAGTGACCGAAAAGTGACCGAAAAGTGACCGAAAAGTGACCGAAAAGTGACCGAAAAGTGACCGAAAAGTGACCGAAAAGTGACCGAAAAGTGACCGAAAAGTGACCGAAAAGTGACCGAAAAGTGACCGAAAAGTGACCGAAAAGTGACCGAAAAGTGACCGAAAAGTGACCGAAAAGTGACCGAAAAGTGACCGAAAAGTGACCGAAAAGTGACCGAAAAGTGACCGAAAAGTGACCGAAAAGTGACCGAAAAGTGACCGAAAAGTGACCGAAAAGTGACCGAAAAGTGACCGAAAAGTGACCGAAAAGTGACCGAAAAGTGACCGAAAAGTGACCGAAAAGTGACCGAAAAGTGACCGAAAAGTGACCGAAAAGTGACCGAAAAGTGACCGAAAAGTGACCGAAAAGTGACCGAAAAGTGACCGAAAAGTGACCGAAAAGTGACCGAAAAGTGACCGAAAAGTGACCGAAAAGTGACCGAAAAGTGACCGAAAAGTGACCGAAAAGTGACCGAAAAGTGACCGAAAAGTGACCGAAAAGTGACCGAAAAGTGACCGAAAAGTGACCGAAAAGTGACCGAAAAGTGACCGAAAAGTGACCGAAAAGTGACCGAAAAGTGACCGAAAAGTGACCGAAAAGTGACCGAAAAGTGACCGAAAAGTGACCGAAAAGTGACCGAAAAGTGACCGAAAAGTGACCGAAAAGTGACCGAAAAGTGACCGAAAAGTGACCGAAAAGTGACCGAAAAGTGACCGAAAAGTGACCGAAAAGTGACCGAAAAGTGACCGAAAAGTGACCGAAAAGTGACCGAAAAGTGACCGAAAAGTGACCGAAAAGTGACCGAAAAGTGACCGAAAAGTGACCGAAAAGTGACCGAAAAGTGACCGAAAAGTGACCGAAAAGTGACCGAAAAGTGACCGAAAAGTGACCGAAAAGTGACCGAAAAGTGACCGAAAAGTGACCGAAAAGTGACCGAAAAGTGACCGAAAAGTGACCGAAAAGTGACCGAAAAGTGACCGAAAAGTGACCGAAAAGTGACCGAAAAGTGACCGAAAAGTGACCGAAAAGTGACCGAAAAGTGACCGAAAAGTGACCGAAAAGTGACCGAAAAGTGACCGAAAAGTGACCGAAAAGTGACCGAAAAGTGACCGAAAAGTGACCGAAAAGTGACCGAAAAGTGACCGAAAAGTGACCGAAAAGTGACCGAAAAGTGACCGAAAAGTGACCGAAAAGTGACCGAAAAGTGACCGAAAAGTGACCGAAAAGTGACCGAAAAGTGACCGAAAAGTGACCGAAAAGTGACCGAAAAGTGACCGAAAAGTGACCGAAAAGTGACCGAAAAGTGACCGAAAAGTGACCGAAAAGTGACCGAAAAGTGACCGAAAAGTGACCGAAAAGTGACCGAAAAGTGACCGAAAAGTGACCGAAAAGTGACCGAAAAGTGACCGAAAAGTGACCGAAAAGTGACCGAAAAGTGACCGAAAAGTGACCGAAAAGTGACCGAAAAGTGACCGAAAAGTGACCGAAAAGTGACCGAAAAGTGACCGAAAAGTGACCGAAAAGTGACCGAAAAGTGACCGAAAAGTGACCGAAAAGTGACCGAAAAGTGACCGAAAAGTGACCGAAAAGTGACCGAAAAGTGACCGAAAAGTGACCGAAAAGTGACCGAAAAGTGACCGAAAAGTGACCGAAAAGTGACCGAAAAGTGACCGAAAAGTGACCGAAAAGTGACCGAAAAGTGACCGAAAAGTGACCGAAAAGTGACCGAAAAGTGACCGAAAAGTGACCGAAAAGTGACCGAAAAGTGACCGAAAAGTGACCGAAAAGTGACCGAAAAGTGACCGAAAAGTGACCGAAAAGTGACCGAAAAGTGACCGAAAAGTGACCGAAAAGTGACCGAAAAGTGACCGAAAAGTGACCGAAAAGTGACCGAAAAGTGACCGAAAAGTGACCGAAAAGTGACCGAAAAGTGACCGAAAAGTGACCGAAAAGTGACCGAAAAGTGACCGAAAAGTGACCGAAAAGTGACCGAAAAGTGACCGAAAAGTGACCGAAAAGTGACCGAAAAGTGACCGAAAAGTGACCGAAAAGTGACCGAAAAGTGACCGAAAAGTGACCGAAAAGTGACCGAAAAGTGACCGAAAAGTGACCGAAAAGTGACCGAAAAGTGACCGAAAAGTGACCGAAAAGTGACCGAAAAGTGACCGAAAAGTGACCGAAAAGTGACCGAAAAGTGACCGAAAAGTGACCGAAAAGTGACCGAAAAGTGACCGAAAAGTGACCGAAAAGTGACCGAAAAGTGACCGAAAAGTGACCGAAAAGTGACCGAAAAGTGACCGAAAAGTGACCGAAAAGTGACCGAAAAGTGACCGAAAAGTGACCGAAAAGTGACCGAAAAGTGACCGAAAAGTGACCGAAAAGTGACCGAAAAGTGACCGAAAAGTGACCGAAAAGTGACCGAAAAGTGACCGAAAAGTGACCGAAAAGTGACCGAAAAGTGACCGAAAAGTGACCGAAAAGTGACCGAAAAGTGACCGAAAAGTGACCGAAAAGTGACCGAAAAGTGACCGAAAAGTGACCGAAAAGTGACCGAAAAGTGACCGAAAAGTGACCGAAAAGTGACCGAAAAGTGACCGAAAAGTGACCGAAAAGTGACCGAAAAGTGACCGAAAAGTGACCGAAAAGTGACCGAAAAGTGACCGAAAAGTGACCGAAAAGTGACCGAAAAGTGACCGAAAAGTGACCGAAAAGTGACCGAAAAGTGACCGAAAAGTGACCGAAAAGTGACCGAAAAGTGACCGAAAAGTGACCGAAAAGTGACCGAAAAGTGACCGAAAAGTGACCGAAAAGTGACCGAAAAGTGACCGAAAAGTGACCGAAAAGTGACCGAAAAGTGACCGAAAAGTGACCGAAAAGTGACCGAAAAGTGACCGAAAAGTGACCGAAAAGTGACCGAAAAGTGACCGAAAAGTGACCGAAAAGTGACCGAAAAGTGACCGAAAAGTGACCGAAAAGTGACCGAAAAGTGACCGAAAAGTGACCGAAAAGTGACCGAAAAGTGACCGAAAAGTGACCGAAAAGTGACCGAAAAGTGACCGAAAAGTGACCGAAAAGTGACCGAAAAGTGACCGAAAAGTGACCGAAAAGTGACCGAAAAGTGACCGAAAAGTGACCGAAAAGTGACCGAAAAGTGACCGAAAAGTGACCGAAAAGTGACCGAAAAGTGACCGAAAAGTGACCGAAAAGTGACCGAAAAGTGACCGAAAAGTGACCGAAAAGTGACCGAAAAGTGACCGAAAAGTGACCGAAAAGTGACCGAAAAGTGACCGAAAAGTGACCGAAAAGTGACCGAAAAGTGACCGAAAAGTGACCGAAAAGTGACCGAAAAGTGACCGAAAAGTGACCGAAAAGTGACCGAAAAGTGACCGAAAAGTGACCGAAAAGTGACCGAAAAGTGACCGAAAAGTGACCGAAAAGTGACCGAAAAGTGACCGAAAAGTGACCGAAAAGTGACCGAAAAGTGACCGAAAAGTGACCGAAAAGTGACCGAAAAGTGACCGAAAAGTGACCGAAAAGTGACCGAAAAGTGACCGAAAAGTGACCGAAAAGTGACCGAAAAGTGACCGAAAAGTGACCGAAAAGTGACCGAAAAGTGACCGAAAAGTGACCGAAAAGTGACCGAAAAGTGACCGAAAAGTGACCGAAAAGTGACCGAAAAGTGACCGAAAAGTGACCGAAAAGTGACCGAAAAGTGACCGAAAAGTGACCGAAAAGTGACCGAAAAGTGACCGAAAAGTGACCGAAAAGTGACCGAAAAGTGACCGAAAAGTGACCGAAAAGTGACCGAAAAGTGACCGAAAAGTGACCGAAAAGTGACCGAAAAGTGACCGAAAAGTGACCGAAAAGTGACCGAAAAGTGACCGAAAAGTGACCGAAAAGTGACCGAAAAGTGACCGAAAAGTGACCGAAAAGTGACCGAAAAGTGACCGAAAAGTGACCGAAAAGTGACCGAAAAGTGACCGAAAAGTGACCGAAAAGTGACCGAAAAGTGACCGAAAAGTGACCGAAAAGTGACCGAAAAGTGACCGAAAAGTGACCGAAAAGTGACCGAAAAGTGACCGAAAAGGTCGTTTACCGACATCCTACACGGATATAAATGGAAGACGGGGAGAATCAGTCTAGCGATTACAGATTGGTTATCGATATTCTACACGAATGTAAATTGAGAATGGTGATAATCAGTCTAGCGATTGCAGATTCGTTACCGATATTCTACACGGATGTAAATTGAGAACAGTGATAATCAGTCTACTGATTACCGAGAGAATACCAAAATGTTTAATTGAACCACAGACCAGGTATAGGGATAGACCACTCATGCAATGTATTTTCGTGTCACCTCATTGTGGGGCCCTAGAGCCCCATTACCATCTTCGTGTCACGCCCAACGTTATCGTCCGGGCGCAGTATAAGATGTGAACGCTGTGCATGGCAGGAATTAAAACTGAATTTTAAAGTTTTTTACAGCCGCGTATTGTGTAAACACGCGCTTAATAACATTAGCTTTTAATTGTTTTTCCTTCTCCATGGGAATCCACTTTCGGTTTAGTAGATGTACAATTGGCCAAACGCAGTATTACGCTGCATTCATACCGAGACGGAGGGTAATGTGACGGAACCTTTATTTGGATCCGCTCGGAAGACGAGGTGGCCAAGTTGGAATCGCCGATATTTTCAAATTTTTTCTACATGTAAATTTCCTTTGTAGGAAATTTACTGTTTTCCCCCATTTCAGTTGAAAACTCGTCAACGTAAACAGCGAAATTCGTTTGTCCCCTTCCATGAATCAATTAGTAATACAAAATTTTCGATTCATCTACTTTTTGTTGTACAAAAGATCCGAACGTATCTAATCTCCCCTCCCTAACCTAAACCTATCCTTCCAAGATGGTCCCAGGATGGTCCCAGGATGGTCCCAGGATGGTCCCAGGATGGTCCCAGGATGGTCCCAGGATGGTCCCAGGATGGTCCCAGGATGGTCCCAGGATGGTCCCAGGATGGTCCCAGGATGCGTTGGAATACGATAAAATACGTTAAAAACGCATTAAAATACATTAAAATGCATTAAAATGCGTTGAAATACGATATAATAGTATGTACAACGAGTACATAATACGTATATAATATATATAGTACGTATATAGTATATATAATAGGTATATAGTACGCATGTAACATATATAGTAACATATATAGTAACATAATATATATAACATATATCTTATTCTTATTCTTACCCTTAGAATAATTATGTATGTTTGTACGTACGGTCAGGTCTTAAAGCAGCTTTTAGCTGAACCTCGCCGTTTGCCATAGTACACTTTGCACGTTGTACAATTTTGGTAATAAAGCAATTTGAATTTGAATTGAAAATAGGCCGAAAAATAGGCCGAAAAATAAATAGGTCGAAAAATAGGCCGAAAAATAGGCGGAAAAATAGGCCGAAAAATGCTCGAAAAATGCCCGAAAAATGCCTTCTAACAAATTGTCTACCTAAAAATTCATAAACTAATATCGTGAATCTGATCTGCCCCACTAATTCATTTTCAGAAATTCGCTTGAAAATTTGTAGCCAGTAAATCAAAAGACTTAATTTTTATTTATTTTCATATTACACAATATTGGTAAATTAATTATTTAGGAACATAATATTATAAGTTTAATGGAATTTATTTTCAATATTTGCTAATGAAAGGTCAATTATTCGTACAACCATTACCCCACTCTTCCTCGCCAGTCATACATCTTTCTTCAGTGGGCAGCCGTTTGGAGAGAATTAATGGTAGCATACGTCGAGAATGCATAGCAATATACATCTGCTGGTGGAAGGTAGGGAATTTTTGGTGAATTTCCCCGAGCTTCCCAGTGCATAATAAAGCCGTTATTAAGATGTTAACGCGATACAACGGATCGTCGGGCAGGAGCTACGAATTCGCAGTGGTGGACAAAAGCCTTGGCCGATCTCTTTATAGTTATGCCGGGGCACGTGTCCGACATAATTCACCATTGATGGTTATATTCCATTGTGGGCAGGGCCTATTATAGCCTTTACGACCACCGCCCGTACAAAACGCCGGAATGGTAAATACGTAACCGCACTCTCGATCAACTATTTTCCCAAGCCTACTATCCCCACCGCCACACTCCATTTAATCACATAATAATTAGTGTAGCGGAGAATAATTTACACCCCTGCAATGCTAATATCACGGTTCGGATTATAGAAGAAAATTTAGCATTTTACCAGCTATGTTCTTCAGCGATTAATTAAGACGGTTATGGACATGAGTATTACAGTATTATAGAAATACAGAATACAGAATTACAGAATTATAGAAATAAAAAGTATAGAAAGAAGTTTAACCGTCGTATGCAAAATATGTGATTAAATGAAACTGAATCGTCTCATTTAGCGTTCTAATTGTTCTTTCAAGTTACGTAAGAGGGGAGAAAAAGGTTGAAGGGGTTGGAAATGGACCGATCCTTCCGGGTAAGTGTTAACTATAACAACCAACCCCCGTCCCTCCTGCGACCCCTTCTGTCGTGACGATACAGTGGCAACCCTTTTCACCCTACAAACACTCGAGCTCGAGAGGACCGGCTCGCGAAACGTTGTAAACACACTTGTGATCGCATTTTAAACGTTCCGTATCAATCGACACGTGCGATTCAAGTGCTGCATGAAAACACTTTGTTTTCGCAATTAATCGATACAATGACGCAATTAATAACGTCACGCGCCGACCCCACGTTAAAATATATTTTATCAAAAGAATTAAGAAAAAGGACCGAACTGGTAAGCGATCAATTGCTAAAGATGCGTACAAAATTTAAGCTACATAACATAGAAAATAACGTGTATCGTAGAATGCATTTCAGTGAATTAATAATAAATCTAATCCAAGGAAATCTAGTCTTTGTATATAAGTAATTAATTCTTTAATTATGTAATTAACACCAGATGAGAGGAAATGAAAGAAGGTCAGTGTTTGAATCTGTCCTCATAGTAATCGGGTTTGTCGAAATTACATTTCTTGGAGAAGGGGAGGGTAGGGAATCTCTTGATGAACGTGTAAAGACGCGGTTGGCACACTTCCTGCGGCCAAGTTTCCGGCTTCCGGTTCCAGTTTCGCGAGTTCCCGTCTGGCCGGGCCGCGGGTGATCGTCCAAGGAGAAAAATAATCGGGAATCGATTCCTCGAAGAGTGCTGACCACGATCGCCGAGGATTCCGTTTCGCGATTGCTTCGGGATTGTTTCAAATTGCTATTCGAGTGGCAAACACGTTCCGTTCGAACGGAGCGGGGCAAGAGCCAGCCGGAGGGCTGAATAGTCGCGAGGAAAGGGGAGTTGTAATCTGTATTATCCCTCGACTATTAGTGTCGAGAGGATCCGAGGGCACGCGGATTACAGTTATTACAGTAGATACGACGAATAACATTCTGCGTGACGTTAGCGCACCCGCCGCCGGCAACGCTACCTGCCCTTTAAACGCATTTAACTGCCGAATTAGATTCACGGAAAGCAAAGTCGCTCGTTCCACAGTACTCCTATTTCGATGAAAAGACGAGTTAAAATATGTAGGATTAAAGAAAATTTGCTACATTCATCAACGAGTAGAATTATATTGAAAAAAAAGGAACTATGTTTTAAATCAATATTTTATTATCATCAGTTAAAGTACACTGTTTATATGTCAGTTTAATGTATACAATTCAAACGCGAGTTAAGATATGTAAGCTTAAAGGAAAATGACTGTATTTGTGTGCAACTAAAGATATATTTAAAAAACGAGATATTCCTTTACTTAAATTCGTCACCTTGAGATCGTTCGGTAAGTCTAATGGATTTTCATCTGGAATCAATAGATCGCTAATAACGACACCCTGCATAGACATGACGTTCAGTGCAAAGGCACCCTTTCACGCTGGCAGACAACAACTGTCGGCCTATTAAACTAATTGACTGCGCAGTATGCCAGCGCCCACAGTTACGGACGGTAGATGCGACGAAGAGGGGAAGAGACCTAACGAGAAAGATAAAGCGAGACGGGACAGGGTGGGGAGGGACGTAAAGGACGGCGAAGCAGGGGAAAGGGAGAGAAGGGCAGGGAAAAGCGACATACGCATATCAACTTACGTACACGTAACATTGGCAATATGTATAATCGCGTGTGTTGCAGCGAAACCTCGGCCCATCGATTACCGTAGCACCCCACTCACGAATTTCGTACGCATCGTCGCCCACGAACAAGGCAATGTCGCGCCTGCAGATCGACTCTCGTTATGCAAACTACTTTCCCGTCGTCCATCGTCCTCCGAATTCATCCACGTACGTGACTCTCGAGGATTAATCTCGCCAACAGCTTTCCAATCGTTCAAAGTGATCGTCCAGGGGTCATCTTATTACCGATGTTACAAGTAATAGGTTATTTGGAGTAAAATCAATCTGAGCAGCGTGTTTTAGAAAAGTTAATAAAATTAACGAGACGTAAAGTACAATACATGTCGGGAAAAGATTACTGTAAATATTCGAAGTTTTAAAAAAGGTGTTTACACATTTATTTAACTAAGTTTCAATCTGACGTTGGACATCTTTGAAACGACTCGTGATCAATGGCAATTGGTTGTTTGAAACTTAATATTTATGACGGGAGGACACAGCTGTTACTTAATCAAAAAATACTTTATCAAGGCACATCTCGTATCACGATTACACCCCTTTGCCGATGTTTATCAGGGAATAATCGTGCGCGCGATCGTGGAGAGGGTGAGATTTACCGTGGAGGATATCCCGGAAGAGGGGGTTAAATCTTGCTTTTTCAACGGTAGGATCCTCGGTTGGCCCTACCGGTGAATTTGATCGTTATCGGCAAGGAACTGCCGTGTGCCTGGTGGGCAGGCGTCGTTGGAAATCGCTGGTGTTTGGCCGCACGAAGGCAGAGGCTTGAATAGCCGACACGCGGCCTCATCAAAGAGAAACTCTGCCGTCGTAGCGTCCTATTGAAAGATCGACACTTAAACACTTCATCCTCTTTCCGAGCGGATCGGGTCTACCGACCTCGTTACTCGACCATCAACCGCGTTGTTACACCCGTCCGCGACTCTAAATCCTGCTTAATTTTATCGCCGGCGATCGAAAGCTGCCCGACAAGGATAATTGCCACTAAACGAGAATGCTGCGTGAAAACATGTTAACACACACAAACGACCGGGGCCTTGGATGTAGCAGTTTTTACGCCAAGGATGTTGCCACGACGACCAGATGGAGATATTCCGCAGAGTTTGTAAACCGAGGTTGGTCATTGTAGCTGAGATTAAAAAGGAATGATTCAATAGGAATTTCAAAAAATATATCAGGGGTTCTCTTATGAGCTTATTTTGTTTGGTCGAATTTTGTATCATTGCCACAATATTCGAATTGTAATTTGAATTAAATAAACACAGAGGTGTCAATTGATCAGTAATTATTAAGCACATCAAAAATCTTTCCCTGTTTGTAAGTAATATTCGGAAAATTTTCATTAGCCGATGTTACAGATAAAGCGTAACGGTAGAGGTAGAGGTAGAGACAATCTTAGGCAAATACCGGAAACGAAAGAATTGATTCACCGTTTCTGGACAGAGAGAGAGATCGCCAATGTCAGTGGACAAATTCGAGTAAACGTTTGTCGTAACGTCAGCATTGTCGCGGGGATCATCAATAAAATAGTCACGGTTTTGCGAGCACTCGACAAAAGACTGGGGTGAGTTTCATCCGTGTTGGACCTTATGTTCGCGCGATGCCAGGACTCGTGTCGCCTGTTTCACGCCCAGGATTCGAGAAAAGGATAGGAGGAGAAGAAGGCCGTCCGGCATAATTGGCAGGGGTCCGCAACGATATTTATTACATCGAGGGGCGGCAAAAATCGTAATGGCCAACTGGGGTATAAACTGCACCAGCCTCTTTGCGGTTCGTTAAACGACGTTTCGCTCGGTGGGGTGGCCATACGTAGGAAAAAAAAGGGTACACTGACGAGCCGTCCGGCAAATCTATTCGTCCTGAAGGAAAAAATACACACGTCACTTCCCTCCAGGAAAGACGCAAAATATCTCTGTCCTTATTTCATCACGATATAAAAAGTAATAAGCAAAAATACTGGTTACGAGGGTTCAGAAGTACACTTCCTAAGTTAGTTATTCTCGGGAGAAATTTGATTCTTCTACGTTTAAATGTATTGTTTGTAACATTATTTTTTCATGAAACTAACGTGTCACGGTTTTCAGGGAATCGCTGAAACCTTCCACTGGGTTGCTTGCTGCCTCTGTGAAAAAAGCTCGCAGGAAGGCCAGTGGAAAATCACTGGAAAGAAGCCAGAATCGAGCGAGGGTGCAGCGGAAACATTTTTCCGCGACGGGCAAATCGGTGCAGGGAAATCGCGTCTCCGTCTGCGTGAGAGAACTTACACAGCTGGCCAGGTAAAATTCGCTGCTGTGTGATTGGCAGGAATGCTACGCACGCATACCCGCGGCCCGCGGATTTACCTACAGATGAATTACTTTCTGCCTGGCCCATTACAGATGCAAATTCGTGTACAGCCACAGCCACGGAACTTCCGTGCACGGATAACAATTCAGGGCTGACTGGTGTTGGTGTCGGTGAGATGGTGTGAGTTCCCAGAACCTTACGGTACTTGTACATGTGCATTGGTAAACGCTGGAATTGGCGTCTGCGCGAATTCCATGTACACGTCAGGGCCCGGCACTTGCTTAGCTAGGGATTGTATTGGTGCGTCCGTGTGAGCGCGTGGGCCGAATACAGGGATGGTAATAATGTTCGGTAAGTACGTGTTTGTAGTTACCCCTGAGGTGAGCCACCCCCGAGAGGAGAAGCAAGTGCCTAAGCCCCGCCCCCCGGCCGACGAGGACCCGCGCGGGGTTGGTCAACACGGGGGTGGCACGCTCGGGGGGCGGAGCTTGACGTTTCCCACCGTCGAATCCCGCAGGGTGGAAGGGAAAAAGTCTTCCCTGCCGCTCAGAGGGATGACAACCGGGCCAGTCGGTCCGACGAAAAGCCACCCCGTTACTCGCGTAGAATCCCGCTCGCGGGGATACGGCAAGTCGAAAAACAAGCGTCAATCGTAATCGCCGCGAAACTCCTCGTGATCGACCTACCTCGCTAAGGTAAACGCGCGAGAAATATCGTGAATATCAGCAGAAATACAGCCGACACTTCAGGAATTCGTGACACTTAGACGTCGCAAGGTATGGACAGATTAAAAGTAATATTTCACAGTGCGCAAAGAAAAATGATGAGCCATATAGAAACGTATAGTTTGACGATACATATCATACTACCTTGCTGAATTTTATTTACTTAACATTTGATGTAGTGAAACTGTCAAAAATTACGTCCTCAAAATAACTATATCGCCTGTAATTGTTTCGCGAATATTTATAGACGATTTAAAACTACTTCGTAGTTACGAAGTGTTATTAATTGTCAAACTTACTGGATCGTTAAATAAAGATACAGAGGAAATGTTTTATTTCCTTACATAAACATGTGAAGAATACAAAATTATTGCTGTAATATGTAGTACTGGGTTTAACAATCTCCTTTTTGTTGTAGTTTCTTAAAGTATGTAACGATAACAAATGGAGCTATTTTACGTTTTTCAATTTTTAAAAAGCATTGTGTCAGATATACGTATTTATGTTCCTAATTTAATAACATTGTCTAAATACTTATGACATCCTTACGAAGAAACCTCCTTTTTCAATTAATGTAAAAAAGATGTACTATAAAATTAGCTAGCCACCGATAATATTGAATATTCAATTTTAATTATTTTTCTGTATACAGAAGTGTTAATTTACCATGATTTCATCGGAACCCCTTAACAGAAATTTTAGCCCAGCAACACCTCAATTGAGAGACTTACTTATATCTGGCATTCAAGGCGAAGATGAGGTAGGAAAAGCGCTCCTTTAAAAAGTGGGACGTTGCTAAATAAATTGATAGTCGATTCACGGGTCCGAAGCAAACTGGTCCCGCGGGATTTGCGAGGGGTTGCTGGTTGCATGGGGGTCGCAGCGCCTGGCGGACAAACACCATAAACTGTTTGTATTAGGATTAGCCGTCCGTCGCTTCAGATTTACCTCTCCAAGCATCTTGAAAACAGCAACCTGTTTCTCTCGAGTGCCGGGAAAGAAGAGACGTTAATAAGAATAACAATTTTCCTATAAATAAAACAAAAATACTGAATTGTTTTTTTAGTTTGAACATGAGTATTTTTTACTAACTTTTCCTCTAAAAAACAGAGAAAATCACCCCCATGATTTCAATAGTACAGTAATTTGGTAATCCGTTTAATTAATATTTTCCACGATATCTTTCACACACTTGTGTACGAATTAAGCAATGAAAATCTGGATGAATGAAACATCAAATAAGAAGTGAATTATAAATGGAGTATAAGTGGAGCCTTTCGGGTTTTTAATTTCCTTTATGGCCGTTGTGACATTAAGCTGCTTTTGTCCCCTGCCTATACGATAAAATTCACCTGCAAGCAGTTACGATTCAAGGGTATAAAGATAATCTCCTGTGCATATAGAAACCGCCACGAGGGTTGTTTTCCCGTAGATATATCTTTTAATTTTAACCACTGATTAAGACTTAATCGAAGAACTATTAGAAGATGATGATAACCATAATAAAGCTATCATAATTGCGGTGAATATAAGCGTAGAAAAGAAAGAAATTGTTATAAGTATTTATTAACACATCCATATTTTTATATGAAACGATTATATCTTTATTAAATTTAGTGAAGAAGGTAACCTTTTGCTAATTTTAATTTACGATTGAATTACGTATCCACAATTTTGGATGGTGTATATCACAATATTGCAAATTCAAACATGGTGAAATTCATATTGCACGAACCATCAGTAAGTAACACTTGATTTCCAATGATTTAACTGCTTCATAAGTATAATTGTGCGAGTGATTAACGTCCATTTAACGTTATATGGTTAGGGTATTTCTATAATCCTATTCTACTCATTTTCTGTATCATTAATAAAAGGTAAAATTATCGTGCAGTTTTAAGGAGGTCAATAAGTATTAAATTTAGGAAAAAAACGGGATAGAAAATTGCTAAAAGAAATGTTTTTGCTATAAATTTCTTTTTGTATGCCAGTAACAACATCAATATACATTATTATTATTATACCAACATTATTATACCAAAGGATAGGGTGTCGAAAAAAGGTAAAAACCGTTGAAAATACCGAAGAATACAGAGAAATCATTGAAAGCAGTAGTGAAAAATCAGAAAAAAGTGGTGACGAAAGCACAGATGAAAAAAAGCAACAACGTTAACGGAGACCTACGAGTCTAGTAGACATGTCTTTCTGTAGAGCCCTAAAAACGCTGAGGTACAATAATACCGTGCAAGGAGGAGGGTGAACGAATGGAAAATAACGAAGAGACACGCACATTCGGGGGGATACAGGAAACAGGGAAAAACGGTGGCGGAAAAACACAAAGGGAGGATGGGGGGTGGGAGGGGTATACGGCACGAACGAACCAAGAGGACCGACAGGGCCGGGGCCGGGTAGGGGGGAGGGGAGGGGCGGGGAGGACGGTCGGAAAGCCAGGGATAGTCATGATGGAAGCACGGAGATTTAACAACGTTACAATGAACGAGCTTCCCATCCTACCGGGCGCAGCACTCTCTGCCTGCAGGAGCCGAGAGGCTCGCAGATTGAATTGTAAAATAACTGTAGAGGGGAACAATGCGACTCGCTACAACATTGTGTTTGCATTTAAATAATCCGCGTGCCCGCGGGTACGCTTATTCCGCGACTTCCTTTCTCTCTACGACCCCCTCTCCCTCCCCCTCTCCTGCCGACCGTCCTGCAGATTCGCCCAGAAACACGTATGTACGAGAGAACATGTCCAACGGTTCGCACGATGTATGTTCAGGAAGAAACAATCGGTTCTACGATCAGCCTTAACGCGGATATTGATAACAAGCTACACAAATTAACGGAATTTTGCAAACTGTTCAAAACAGCACTGCGTTACGTTTTAGGATTTGTTTGAAGATTGGGGGTACATATGTTGCAGGAGCAAATTAATTGAGAGGTTGATAAGTGGATAAGGATGGGCTGACTCTGTTGAATTGTGGGTAGAAGAGATGGGGCTGAGTCGTGTGGAATTTGCAATAACAAAAGTACATTAAGGTGATTTCGGTGAGGGACAAGTTGGCCGCGAAACATTTATCATCGCATCTCTATTTATCGAATGGAACCATTTTTCCGGCTGCCATAATATCATTTCGTCGTAGCTGCTTGCTTTTTCCTAATAGGTTTAGGCACAACGCATGTGTTTTTGTTAATGATCAAAGAAAAAGATCTATAAGGTGATTAACAAAAAAAACTGTATAACATAATAACCTGCAAGATTATTGAAAAATGTTGATTGAACTTTCCTCAAAACCCGTTAGAAAAAGTCTTTCCTTTTCCCACGTTTCAAATAAAGTTTAGTTTACTGGAACGTTAAAGCCATTATCGCACATTTGCTTAACCATCGGATATTCTAACAATATCGTTACGGTCGATTCGTTTAACGGCGATAAGTCGGCAAAACGAACGGTAGAGTTGTGTGACCGCGGCACTCGTTCTCACTAATTGTAAGTAGCGAGTAATTAATGCGGTCAATTCGAGCCGATCCGTCCGACTGCTGACCGACGAGATTCCGAGAGAGAGCTGGCCGTTCGGGAAGGACGCCGAGGTCCAGGCAGGTCCGTCTGACGGGGCGGGACAGTGGAGGAAGGAGAACGGGAGTAGGGGTTGCGCCGGGTCGAGCACCGGCATTGTTTCACGGTGGATGAGAATTTAATTTGCACGAGGAAGCGAGGGAATGTGTCGTCGTCGGTGGGAGGAACGATGCCGGGACGAGGGGGTGGACGCTCGGCAGCAGCGTTAAAAGAGAAGGAGAAAGAGAGACAGAAAGAGAGATAGGTAGACAGAGACTGCTAGGGGCTTGCTGTAGAAAGAAAAAGAGCGACGGCGATGACGCTGGTTGGAGGGAAAAGAGAGAGAGAGAGAGAGAGAGAGAGAGAGAGAGAGAGAGAGAGAGAGAGGACGAATGTAGAGGGTTCGCGGGTGCTGGCTTGTTTAAGCGTGGGTGGGGGTGTCAAATAGAATTACCCCTCCCTCCACCCCCTCGTTTCACGGTCCCTGGGGACGTTTGCTGGAGCGCTCGCGCTCTGTGCTTCAACGTCAGGGCACAGACTCGCTCTACCTACCCCGTACACGGCTTCCTATAAACGTATACCCGCGCAGGGCCATCGTATACACCGACGATCTTCATGGAGGCGTTTTCAATTAAAATCAACACCGGGGGTTGGCCATGTCTTACTCTCCCCCTCTCGTCTCTCTTCATTCCTCCCCATCCGAATCTTCGTATCTTCTTCCTGCTAGAATCTCTCTCCCTCCCCTTTCCTCCAAGTGTTTTGCAGATTGTTCCTCGTAAGTATTAATTTCGCGACGTAACAATGCGCACATGAAATTAGCAGGAAATAGAAAATTCTACCCTGTCACTCGCTTTTAAGAAATAAAGAATCAGGCATAAAGTGTCAATGAATGGACAGGCTTTCATCGTTAATTAAATGTTAGCTTTCTTCTGTAATTAAATAGAATTTCATTTCTTACTTGGTTTCTAAACTTGAAAAATTAGACATAAATTTTGAACAGTGAGACACATAATACAGGAAATTCGTGGATTTCTTGTTAACAATGTATAATTGTTCTTTAGTGAAATACAATTTCGTTTATTTCAAGTTTAATTTTCCCTAACAGTAAAATCCTAGGGACCATTTACCTCTTATTTCATGAAATGCTTTACGTTTCTCGGAGAAGCTGGCAAAGGTACCCACCCTTTTCGATCCGTGGACATAAGACGAGGAACGGAGACGATGACAAGTTCCAACCGATAGTCTGCTTAGCGTTTCGTCTCGTCTTCCTCCGTTTCCACTTTCTGCCCTGGCCGTTCTTATTTTACAGTCCTTCCGACTCTGAAGTCGCTGAAAAGAAACATTCCCTCGTAAGAGGGAAACGTATAAACCCGGCGAGAGTTAACGCTCCCTTTGAAGAACAAACTCTGGCTGGAATAACGGTGAGAACTCTATGAGACGATAATGGAGTCTACGGAGGTTGTAGCATTCCTTGAATTCCCTGTTTGAATCGGGAGATCACGTCCTTATAGCCCTGCAGATTACATAGTTAGAACGTACTTACAGAAGTTACACAAGAATGCTAATACTCTTCGCCCTTACGAAAGAAACGCACTTGCACAGTGTTTTTATCATATTTACTAGCTGCATCATTTGGAAAAATATGCTCTAATTTTATCAGCAATACTATATCATTTTCTAGAACATCTAAACAATATCTTTTATGAATCCACAATATTGCAATATTATTATAAACTTAAGAAAATTGGCCACAATAGTGTTCCGTAAATGTTTTTTTAGTATCCAGCGATTATACATCTTTGAAAAACTATATATTCTAGAAATATAATCTTAATGCAAGCACATACATAATTGACCACTAAAATGAACGTCTGATTATAGCTGTGTTTTTAATTTTACCTTCAAATAAGTAAAATAATACGTTGAACTTTGCTTCCCTGGATTTCTCAATTTAACTAAGGCACCCCGGGAGAAAGACGATTTAATTTCTCCCCCGATTCACACGGAACTGTTTGTGCCATCCTTGACAACTCGTGTTACCATCCGCATGAATCGTCGATCAGTCGTCCGATTACGTAGGCGTTAAATCGAAGAACGAGCATAAAAACGGGCGGCGCGATTTAATTAAACTAAATGCAGGCGACGTTTAGTGGCGCCGAATGGCTGCTCGGTCGAGCGGTCAGGTGATCGATAAAATGTAATAAATATAATTACAACACGGCACCGACGCGGAAGGGCAGCAATTGAAATGGGAAGTGCTTCCTGTTTGTTACGTTATCGTATGCGTCACGTTAACAGCATTGCTCGAAACATTTTTACAACGCACAGAGTTCTCTACAGTACGAAAAAAATAATCGCTAAAAGCAAGGGATTTGTTTGCAATTGTTCCTCACAAAGGGATCGTGCAATATTGCATACTATCTTCGGCAAATGCTCTCAGCAGATTTAATATCATTAATACATTTACAACTCACGTTCAATGCAATCTGCTTGCAAGCGTAATTAGCAGGAAACACGCGTAATTAAAAGGTCAAGTAACTCGTGCTTCCCCTGAAAGCACTTTGAATAGAATGAAAGGAGTAAATTAATTATTTTGATGAGATTTAACTCACGCAACGATATTGTTTAGTGAAATGTGTAATCCAGCATTGAAAGTATCCATATTTTTGTTAACATAATTTAGTTGTACAAACATTCAGTATTATTATTCTGAGATTAGATTAAAATAATAAGCAAACTGGTTGAACGAAATTAAATATAAATTGGATGTTTCTAGATTTCTTTCAAAAGTGATTATTCATTAATTGTTTATTATTCATTTATTTATAGAATGGACGGACCAGCGGTATTATCAATGCCGCCGCTGACCGCCCAGCAAAAATCCTCGCAATCTCCACCCTCACAATCTCATTCGAAACCAAATCAGGTAATACCACACTACTCCAATATTTTTCATGTCAAATGTTCACTTAATATTTTCTATTCATTTGCTTGTTTTGTTCGTCAGGAAGTTAATATTATTATTTTAATTTCATACCACGTATATGTCATCATAATGAAATGTTTCGAGACATTGAAAATCATAAAACAAAAGAAACAAATGAAAGGAAAATGTATGCGTATAGAAAATTTGTGTAAGAACTGCGTATTGCATGTAAATTTGCATAAGAATTGCAATTATATTGTCATAAACATTTTCATTCGGTACTTTTTCTCTTATTTTCTTTTCACTCGAGTGCACTATTTTTACTTCGTTTCGTTTGTATGGCATACGAGAATGTTTTGAGAAATTGAGAATGACTAAAGGAATGAAGAACAAATGCATACGCGTTGAAAATTCGTATAAGAGCTGCGTGGTGCATCTAAACCTATAGGAGTTGCAGGTGGGTACAGTTTCGCTTTATGGAATTCACATCGTATCGCTGGTGATCGAGGGACAGGAGAGACTGTGTCTCGCGCAAATCAGCAACACGTTGCTCAAGCAGTTCAGCTACAACGAGATACACAATCGTCGGGTCGCTCTGGGAATCACCTGCGTGCAGTGCACCCCCGTTCAGCTTGAAATTCTCAGACGGGCTGGCGCCATGCCAGTATCGTCGAGAAGGTGCGGAATGATAACGCGCAGAGAAGCTGAGAGACTATGCAAATCCTTCCTCGGTGATAACGCGCCACCAAGGTAAACTAAAACGAAAGAAAATTCTGTTTGAGTCAGCAAAGTAAATGTTTGTTACTCCTTTCAACGAAAGAGTTATATTGGTTTCATAGTTTACAAAGTTGCACTTGGATTGAAATTAGAGAAAAACAAAAGGCTTTAGAATGTATAGAGGTAATTTTCGTATAACAAGGAATTTTTTATTGTGTTATATCAAAACCAAACACGAAAGCTAAACGAAGGCGAGAACTGTATTGTTTTTTGAATGAACTGTAATAGAGTAAAGATTTTAAAAACAGGCTTGACCACTGTGTTCGGATTTTTAATACGTAAAAGTTTATTCTGTTGCAAATTTCCCTCGAAATTTTAGCTGAACCTCGTCTTGTAAAGCATCATATACTCTGAGAACTTTTGTTTTGAAAGAAATCGAGAAAAATAAGACCATTTCAATTTCCTTTCACTCAACACTGTCTTCTTGATTGTCACATTACATCCAGTTAAATTCAGTTACATCATCTCATACCATTACATCCTGTTACATAATCTTTTAAACGTAAAACTTCAATATTTCTTGAGACACAGTTTCACAATTCTGCGCAGACTGCCGGAGGATTTCGCATTTTCCGTTCACCATGAATGCGCATGGGGCTGTCAGGGTGCATTCCTGCCAGCGCGTTACAACAGTTCGCGTGCCAAGTGCATAAAGTGCGCCTTCTGTGGTCTGTTCTTCTCGCCGAACAAGTTCATCTTCCACTCCCACCGGATCGGCCCGTCGGACAAGTACGTGCAGCCGGACGCAGCAAACTTCAATTCCTGGCGAAGACACATGAAATTGTCGGGGAACCCGCCGGACGAGGTTGTCCACGCGTGGGAGGACGTCAAGGCCATGTTCAATGGCGGCACGAGGAAACGTTTGCTCGGCAACTCGAGTTCCAGGGAATCACCCGGACCGGCCAAACAGCCGAGATCCTCGCCGACGGCACAGATGCCGGCCTTGATGCCCTCGCCGACCCATCCCCGGGTCCCGCCCTTCCCCGAGCTTCCCCTACCTCTCTCGAGGACCCTCGTCATGGACTACGTCTGGCACCAGCATCAACAGGCAGCTGCGGTAGCAGCGGCAAAGACACCAGGATTCGCTTTCCCCCCGTATGCGCTACCCTGGCTCGCCAAAAGGGGACCAGTTCTACTGCCAGGTAAGCTTCATCCACGTTAAATACGTTAAACAGGAGAATTAGAATTGCCAAGCGATAGATAAAGCGTCTCCCATGGGGACCAAAAGTGGCCGTTTAAAGCCTAGTCGAAAAATCTATGATATATTCTACGTGTTAATAAAGTCCAACGGTTTGTCGTACGAAGAATAATAAGAAAATGAAAGAAAATTGGTCCAGATTAACTGCAGATTGCGTGAACGATTATTTAGATTAATAACGAAGAAAATGGCAAAGGGTTTAATGTCCTCTACCTCCTTCCTTCTTTTTTATCTTCTTCTCCATGATTCCTATCTTTTTCCTTCCTCCTTGGCCTTGTTCCTTCTCTCTCACCACCTTCCTTCATCACCCATACGATTTCCTTTTATTCCCCGCGTGCTGTAGATTAATTTACTTGCATCATTAGGCCCGTTGCCGCCGTCGATAAGCGGTTCGAGCCCGGCAGAACCGCTGATAGCAACGCTAAATCCGCCGTTGCATCAGTCCGCCTTCCGGCCGGTAATTCGCGATCCTCCGATCGGTGAGCCAGCCGTCCAGGAAAGCCCGCCGGCCGTGAACAAGGACGAGAATTCGGACGACGAGGTGGACATCGAGACGACGGAGGACGATCTCGCCACGCCGATCAACGTCACCCTTCAGAATCTTCATTCGGCTTCCAACTCGGCGGTCAGCAGTCACAGCGGTCACAGCACTTCACCGCAATGCTGGAGCCCACCGCGAGAAACGGTGAGTAAACGACAATTTTACTACGACCCTTCGTACGTAGCAAAATTCCAAGCCATGAAGAAATTCGAAAATAAGCGCTACAAAAACAATGATAGCAGTGGTTTGAAATAAATTACAATACGCGGAGAAATGAACTGTCTGAAACATTTGGAAATTCGTAGAAATACTTTGCAACATGTTAGGAAGATGTTATTGGCGGTACATGTATTTACATTTTTCTGACAATGTATTTATAATTCTACCCGATTTACACTTAAAAACAGATTTTGCAACGTGATTTTGTGCAAGTGAAAATACGTGTACGTAATTCATTTACACGTGATTACGAAGCCTCCGTCGGCAATGACACAATTTACTAAGTGTTGTTCCGTACTTGCCCACGTGGCTATTGTTATCAACAGCCTCGATTCAGAAGGGGATTCACATCGTTCACTTCCGCAATCGCATACCTATTATTAGCGTTCATTGGCAAGCAAACACTTGAAACAGTGCATCATGCATAAAATCATCAATACAACTCAAGTATTATATGTTTGTTTCCTTAACGTGGCTCTTCTGTTCTTGTAGACTATCTATTGTTTAGAAATCTTAAAGAATAATGGGCGAAAGAAACTTGCCCTCCAAAGATTAGTTGTAAATGTTTGAAAAGTTTTACGAAACACATGTCCGTTATTACTGCGTTAAGCATGCATGATTTATTTAATTTTAACTGTATGAAAGTATTATTTATATTCCAATGCGGTAGGTAAAATGATTGTTTAAATGACTAAATGACTAGAATGTGATTCACGTGAAGGATTGAAACACTTTTCCCACAGAATCTGAATCAATCTATTAGACCATAACGTCATTACCTGATATTCTTTAATCAATGGCAAGTAAATAAGCCTCCATTACGGATTAGTAACGGTTTAGTCCTTCGATTCGGTTTAATAACGGAGTATGTTTATGTTGTAACTCAAGTAGCTCCACCCGCGACTTTCTATGTGCAATTCGATGCCGGGGTAAACAGTGCTCCGCAGTTCGAAGGTAATTGAATTAACGTTACGTCAGATAAAGTTGTTTAATCCACCCTACAATATTGACTTCGTACAATACCAAAGAATGGAAACTGATATAAAATTGTAAGAGCGAATGTCATATACGAAATTCGATTTTAATAATCCACTAAATTAGCGTGGAAAGGCATTATTCAACGTAAATGAATTAATATATTTTACTTCCCTTTAGTAACAAATATATATAAAAAAACAAATATTATTGTAACTGTCAACTTCTGAGATCCGTTAAGATAACACACTTCTATCATCTTCTTAGTAAGAAATTATAAGCTATAAATTGAAATTTGATGATAGTCCGAGGCCAGTATGTTCGATGTTAATTTTGAAGTTACCATTTCTCGGTATGCACATAAATTACTACATCCACGCGTAGAGAAGTTTGTAAGAGCAGTGGCTAAAGTCGAAAGCCATGGTAAGGGTAAAGGAGGAGTCGTAGAATCGAAAGGGTGAGTGGAAGGGTCCGAGGAGGGGGGAGGGAAGGGATATGCCGTGTTTCTACCGCGTAATGCTACTCGACGTCCCTAGAATTTGCTCTGCGGTCTGACTGCTCGTGCGGCTACCCTCATCAATCGCGATAATTATTATGTCAGTAAATACTCCGTAAGCATACAAACGGACGTAGATCGCGCGATCGGGCAGACATAATACAGGTGCTCACAGTGTGCCACTATACTCGTGAGAGAGTGTACCGATATAATTAACTGATCGACCGCTGTGTAACTTGAACGCCCTACCCTTTGCAAAGACATTTCCTAGGTGTAAAATCAGTCTCCATGGATCGGCCCTTACTACGCACCGAAAGGAAGAATTCGACGGTAGTTGATATTTATGTTATATAGAGTCACTCGCGTCTTAGAACTGACTGTTAGTAAGATGAAAACTTCAAGGTGTTGCAAACTAATATTTCTGAAGTATGAAATTTTTGTTTTCCAGCGATGGTTTGGAATCACGATGACCTTGATTGTAAACGTTAGAAATGTTAGCTTGTAACACCCTTAATTTTCCACCATGTATTTCGAGAGCAATTTCAGGAAATTTCAAATTTCAGGAAACGAATAACGAAGTTTCCGATCTTCACTTGAGTCACTAACTTCGATTTTTTCTCAGGAATAATTGCTGGCACTTGCTTTCACTTTACTATTTGCGTTCCTAAAGTTTATCCATCTTAACCGAATCAGTTCTCAATAACAGGATGAATAAACCTTGTGTTATAAACCTGAAATCTTTTCATAAGAAGAATACCAGTTATACACCTTTCAGAACGACCTGCCATGCAAACAAAACTATTTTTACTTCTATTAAATTAATCCGCCGAGTCACATAAATAGATTCCACCTGATTCGTCGACGACGAATCACTTAGCGGAACGACGCAAATTTCGGTGAACGAATTTCGTTGCGTCTAACATAAGCAATGAACGCAACACGTGTATACGCGTTTGGCATGACATGTTGTTCACGCAATAACGATCAGAGAGCTATCACGGCGTTATCTGGATATGTAACCGGCGGGAAGGGCCCTGCCCGTAGTTTACAGCCACTCGAGGGCCTTAATCGGTCGTCGTTGAACGACACACGCGTACGAAAGGCAACGAAAAGAACGATAAGGGCGCGAGTAACCGATGTGCACGGTACTCGACCGACAAAAAGGGTCGGTCCTCCACCTCCAGGAAGGGGACGAACGGGGGGAGAGGGTTGCTGCGGGATAAGCCATTCGGATTGCCAGAGAGCTTTTCAATTCCCCCCTTCTCGGTGAACGTGTCGAGTGCTGTAGGTTCGTACGTTTTCAACAAAAAAACTTTACCGCTTCCTCCCAGTCAAATCTTTACTTTTCCCCTCTACAGGAAATTCCTGTCTCGCCCCACAACTGGACTTCTTGCTCATTGCTCTCTGTTTTACATTTTTACTCCTTTCATTTTACCCTGTTTTACACTCCTAACGCTCACTGTATAATTGTACTTCTGTTTCACCGTTACATCTTGGCTTTCCTGTAATCCTCCTGTTAATAGTCAATTCTTCACTGTTTTGTATTTTTTCAAAGCTCAGCGCATAACTCAATTCTTAATCTGCTTTTGTCATTTCATTCTCTAAAAGACTTGATTGTCCTTTAATTTCTTTTTCATTTTTCTAAAGCGTTTTTCTCGGTTTTAGACTGCTTTCAGCGCTCGTTATAATTTAATTTCCATTACGCTCTTGACTTTTCTGTACTTGTTTTCCTATTAATAGGGTGGTTGGTGATACTAATCCGCACGTATTAAGATGTTCGACACATACACGTACACATGGGGGATAAGTAGAAACGCTTTACCCCTCTATCTTCTCCCCTCCCCCGCAAGTACGTACAGAACTGTATGGCGGTAAGTGAGTAATCCCCGAAGGTTATTTGCAGCTATATCTCGCTACAGTGAACATGTCGAAGAGGGATAGAACGAAATATTTTCAATCCTCATGGTCTTTGCAGATTATCTACTTTCCTGTCGTAAATAACCGCTAACCGTTTGGAATACAGCAACATCGCTAATCAATAAGTAAATAAATTATTTTATATTTAATACTTTTACAATACCACGTAGAACCATATTTTGTTGATTATATCTATTTACGGCGATATGTTTACTAGAAAAGAGTAAAATTAATGCTGTTATAGTCTATGTACATTATTAATTATTTTCTTACATTAAATAATCCGTAGTAAATCAAATAAAATTCTGAAACAGTTACAAACACGGCAACACGAGTGTCCATTGCATAACGGTTAATTCTTTTCTAAGTAGACTAGTTGAGATTATTTCAGGGATACCTTGATCTTAAGTTTCAGAAGTATTAGGATTTCAGACCTTTAATTTTATGCTCTACATGTAAGTTATTTTACATTTACACGTTTGACGAGAATGAAAGTTGTTATAGAACGTAAAGCAATGTAAATAAGGTGATAGCCAACGAATGCAGCTTCTCCGAGCGGGCAAGCGGATTAGCAGAGAAGGACTGGCTGGACAATTAAGAATCCCCGCTCGATTCTGATTACAGAAAATCCAAATCACATCGGTTTCCCCCTGGTATAGGATTTCCGTTGCAGGACGCGATAAAGACGAACGCCCTTGCCAACTCCTCTGGCATTCCATTTAAATGCAATTAAGCAACGTCACGTAGACGGCAACGAGGGGTCGGGAAGGTTTAAATCAAACTACGGCTGGTTTAGTTAGCTTCGACCGCAACTTTTAATTGCGCTCGGACCGTCTGGAGACCCATTACATCTCGGACTTTACACGTTTTCTTCGTTTTTTTTTCACTCCCCTCAGGACCGTCGCCGATTCTTTATTCGACGTTCGAATTTACCGCACAGATCATACGGACTTGTAATACGTTGGGCTGAGAACGTGCGATTCAAAGATTTCATGCTGAAAGAAATAAACGAAATTATGACGAGAGATTGAACAAGTTAATATGTTAAATTGTGAATATCGTTGAAAGAATTTTTTTAACTTGATTCTTAAAGTACATTTAGGTCATTATGATTACGATTATTCAGGAGAGAAGAAGTTTGACGATGGTTGACGTTTGAAGAATTCTTTGTTTGATCTCCGCCCGAAAAAGTCGAAATTACATTTTATGGAAATTATAATGAACGCATGACATTTCATATTTACGATGCTCCAGCGGTCAGGATTATTAATTAAAGGACCCTAGGTGGCATTTTTGACAGGCATGCTGCACAGCCAAAACCACGGGCAGTATTTTGAAATGCCAAGATCTGACCTTAGGCGCCGAGTACGAAACCCTTCGGGACTCTGTGATTAAATTAACTGCTGTGCCGCTGTACGTATTCAACTTTAACTTTTCAGAACCTTAACCCACTGATATTTCACGGATTATACGAGGTACAATGTAAACGGGAGTTTATTATACAACTAAAATGAACGTACGTTTTGTAAAATCGTTTCGTACAGAATGGAAAATTAAAGCTGTTAGAAACTGAAATTAAGGTGCCCTTGAAATGACCTTAATAACTTCACTTGGAAAGTTGGAAAAAATGAAATTCGTCACACGAGTTCACATTCGATACTGAACGGTAGCTGGAAAATAAAAATTTGGTATTTCGTTAAGTTTCAGAAATATTATCTTGTAACATCTTTAATTTTCCACATTGGATAACGTACGTCACGTAAATTGCATTATTTTTAACAGCTTTGTTTAAAATCTTATGTCTTAAGTATGGTCAATTGCTCAGAAATTTTTTTATATTTCGATATGGGAAATTTCAAACATGGGGGTAGAAGTACACGAAGAACGTCTAGATAGGAATGCTATAACCAAAATGGAAGTTTCTCGTGGAATACAAGGGCGGTGACGGTTGATTTAATTATGATCGTTAGTGCGGACCAGCTCCGCCCCAAGACCCTCGAAATCCAATACAACTCCCATGCTTCATTTCCCTTCATTCCACTTCTTCTCTTTTCGATTATCCTTTAAGCCTGTTTCCATCGAACTTCGACTTCCAAACCGCCAAGGTATGAAATAATCTCTATTTATACTTCGAACATATCAGAATGTCCAAAAGATACTTCTTCTTATGTTTTTTTGCCCAATTTTCGTAAAATTCTATCGAAATTATTGACTGATCGTTCGGCTTGATCGTTTCATTAGATTCTAGGAAAAAGTATCTGGAGCTTGTGCAAGCAGATTTTCCTGAAAAGCCCTGAAAACGGTTTCTTAATTCCTTTCACTTCGAAGGATCTGGCAGGTGCGAATCCTCCGCTAAAGGATTACTTAGATATCTAGATCTGTTCTTTATCGCCAGTTTTTCCATCCCCCGAAGAAGATGGTATACACTCCGCATGCATAATGAACTCTACTTTCATAAATCCCTCGCGCTCAAAGAACATCTCATTTGTCGGGCGAATTAAGCTGAATCGTTTGAAGAACATTTTTTGTTCAAGTGCAATTCTCTTAATCGCACTATACTGTATACTGCGATGAAAAAACTTGCCGTTCAGACGCACTAGTCATGATAACGTTTGTTATATAGTTCGAAATGTCTGCTTTTAATTTCCCGCCGGTCAGAACGTTATTTCGGATTATTACGTTCTAATTATTACGTGGACGATTAATCACGAACACCGTGATTTTCATCTCACGATGAACGTTGGCGCGCCGCGAACGAAAAAAATGTTTTAACAAGGAATTTGGTAGGATAAATCTTGCTGGATTAACGGCGATGTGCATCGACACGAGAAATTCGAAAACAAAGTAACGCAAGGCCGAGCAACCGAACGAATAACCCTCTGCCAGATAAATCCAGTGTTATCGGGAACATAATCAATTTACCGGCATAATTCTGGCTGCTGCCTACGGGCCGTGGAGATATCGGCCGACCGGAAGAGATGCGACTAACACGATTGTGTATTAACTTTGCACCGTCCAACCCCCAGCCCAAAACCAACTTGTTTCGCTGCCTAATCTCAAACAGAATATTTCCATTTTGATAGTATCGCCTCTGCATTAATACATTCGTATGCCTATTTTACGAGTTTTAATCAAATTTACTGTAGAAAGCGAGAAGCACGAATATTCGTTCTCAGTGTTAACCGCGACTTACGTTTCGTCAATATTATTCAATTTTAGTTCTAAAAATTGATTTATGCACTAGGAGGGAAATTGATTTCAGGAACGACGTGCATATCGTACAGAACAGTAGTTATTACAGTAGTGTTGCTACAGTAGTTATTATACTATCCTGTATTATTTGTTATCGTGGACAAAACCCGAAGCGACCGCGTTAAATCTCGACGTGGAAGGGCGCGGAAAGTTTGGCCGTTTATGTAAAATCCATCATAGCAGGCGAGCTGCACGCTACGATTGCTCCGGCATAATCCTTTATTGGATCAACGGGGCTGAAACAATCGAGCAAACCATAACGGTCGTAGGTGGATTCGCAGGGGCAGACGACCGTGTCGAGTTTTCCCTCTGTAACGGTATCAGTGAGAGAAAGAGAAGGGGGGTAGGAGGGGGTGGGAGAGATCTACGTCCCGTGCACGGGGTGGGAGAGAACGAGAAAAAGCAGATGCGAAGGAAAAAGGAAAAAGTGCAGCCCCGGGAAGGAGGAGTGTGTGTGGAGTTGCCGAGGAAGAGGGGTGGGGGAAGGGAAGGGGAAGGGGTTGAATTACGCGGCTGGCGTTGGCGAGAGGACAGAGAAGAGTTGCGAGGGAGTTGGATGAGCGGGGGTGGTCTCCGATGATGGGAGTGGGGAAGGATTTCTACCTACTTTGCCGGGTGAATGGAGTTACAAATGGAAGAACGCGAAACTCATCCGCAAGCAGAAACTTCCGGCCCTTCGTCCCCTCTGGCCGGTATCTCCTAGTCTTCCCTTTTCTTCCACACACTTTTCTTACCATATCCCTTTCTACTTTCTCGAAATCGCTAGCAGTACACGTCGCACAATAATCAAGGCACTTCCACAAGAAGGCTAATGAATTTCAATATAATTCGCAACTGCGTATCTTGCAGAAAACAAAATCCCGATTTTACGATCACTTGGAGGAACTTGAGAGATTCTCAGAAGGACGAAACGAATGTAAAAGTAGTCGAGATAGTCGTCAAGGCTCGCAGGAAATGTTTCCCTGCGCGGAGGGTCTACTTGTTCGTTTATTTTCCCTGTAGATTTTTTCGTTTCACTTTACTTTCCGGGCTTTTACAGGGGTTTACCTGGGTTTTCTCTCGTTTCATCCCCGTCTTTCGAACCACCTGCACTTCGGACCGTTGTTCGGCCTCACGGTTTGCCTATTTATCTTTTACTCTCCGCCCCGTCGTACCTACATTGCCCCCATATCCGCGCATTCGTACACATCACGTACGCGCGATATAATAACGCGGGAAAATCCCGCTACACGGGTAGCAGCTTGTTACGAAGCTTACATGCCTCCAATCTCTTCCATCCTTCAGCCCTGCGCTGTGATCTCTCTTTACCTTCGTTTTCCCCCACAACTCTCCTTTTGTTCCTACGATCTATCTTTTCGGCGATACCCACGGGATCGGCAAAATATTTCGCTGAGAAAGACTCGGACAAATGTCTCGCAATTCCAAGCATTTTCTCGCAATTAACAACGAAACGTCTTAACTGGATACGGTAAGAATTAAAAGCAAAAATTCAGCATTGCTTCATTCGTTTGTTGCACGTTTTCCAGATTTAATTGGAAGAGTCGGAGGACCGGCTAAATATTTCACGAATTTAAGAGGGACTGAAACAAATGTTAATGAGGGACTACGAGAATTGAAAGTATAATGTCCAGCCTACTGTTTTATTTGTTTGTTGTTCGCTTTTGAAGTTTCGCTTGCGACGGTTGAGTAGATATTTTTAAAAGGGTTGGAAGGATGAGAAGAGCTTCAAGAGCACACTTCACCACGACTAATCGATTTGTCACGACGTACAGATTTCACTCTCTGTTTTACTTTGTAAGCGTGCAAAGGTTGCATGGGTATTAGAGGAACATATGTGCCGGCCAGAAGAATGTGCGTTATGGATGTATGTACACATATCGGATAAAGGGGGATGTGGTGACCACCTGCTCCACTGTATGTTTTCGAAATAAGGATAGTCACGAACAAGAAGTCAATGTTAAGCGAAGAAAGAAAACCAATAATTTTGCCCTTAGATAAAAACAGAAAAGAACGTTGCGTAGATCATAGTAAAAAATGATCCTTCTGTAAAACTGAGTAATAACATTTCTACATTTAAGATAATTTCAGAGTAAAGACTGTGAACTAAATTCGTTTAAAAATCGGTATAAATAGGCTACATAAAAGATCTATTATAAAACAAAATCTTGCAGAAACGCTGGACAATGGATATACAGAAATGTTTAAATATGTAGAGGAATGGATGATTAAGACCGTACATCAATTTATAATTCATTGATTATCCGTGCAGTATGTTAAGGTTCATCGTGTTATAAACGACAGGTAAAATGGCATCCCGGATTTACGAAGTAGACGTTCGGAAAGCTTGGGTACGCGGTGTGGAAGTTACCCTTCGTAATGTTTCGCCACATCGAATTACTTCACAATAGACAACCGACCCCTTTGGACGGTAGCGCGGCCCCCTTTGCCCGGCTGTTCACAAAACATAATTACTGGAAATCCCAAACAGCATGAAAGTTTGATCGGCGCTGGCTCGTCCGTCGCGAGCCATTATCGTCGAACGATGATTAATGTTTGCATGGGAGAACAGCGGTTATCAAAGCTTTGAAAAATAAGTAAGTCATGGACGACGCTCGCTGACATGGCCCCACGGTTTACCTGACGGGCAGGTGTAAATATCGATAAAGAAATTAAATGCTCCCTCGTCAGAACGTTTCCGACTCACAGAAATCGATGTATTAATACTCCTCAGGAGTTATTACCAGAATTAACGGTAGCCGCTACTTCCACAGAAAGATTAACGAGCCTCCATTATTCATGACAAGAAATTTATGCTTCTGGCAGAATGTGGCAGATAATTTTCTATTTTAGGGGCAGAGTAATGAGTGACCTTCTCCACTGAGTGTTTCACAGTATTACGGAGTTAATGTTCAGACGGTTTATCTTACAATTAAAATATCATACGGTAAAAGGTATGCGACAAACACATTTAATACTAAATCATCTTAAAGTTTACAATAACTAAGCGTTAGAAAAGTTAAGAAACATATCTTCATAAAGCTGAGAATGTATCCAGCTCAGAATGAAATAAAAATTGAAATTAATTCGTTCAGGGTGAAAGATTTATTTGATTTCATTTTACCATCGGACAATTTGACAAATGACTTTTCATCGAAACTCATTTCATGTTTCATTCTTTCGACAATCTCAGCAGATTCTCAGGTACTTTGCGACTCTTTCCGCTTATTCCCCTGAAACAGTGGTACGGGCGTTAAACGATCCGTACGTTTCTCGGTTCTTGCCGGCGGCCAAAGGTAAATGTAATCATCGTGGCTTCCGTGACGGCGTAACCGGCACGGCACGATGAATATTTCATCGTCCCGGCACGGGCGTGACGGCGGAATCGGCTTTAACTGTCATTTCGTATCGGCGAGCGTGCATCTCCGCGATTACCACGGACATTCGTACGCGTAATAAACGTAGGACGTGCGAACGGATCTCCGCGGAGTCCGTCGCTCCTTCCGCCCGGCAACGTGCTAAGGTTTAATCACTTAATTGCAGAAAGTCGTACCCCCCCAGCGATGAGCGGAACGTTAAGCACGCCGGTAAGACGAAACGCGGAAAGATCGGAATCGCGGGGAATCGCTGGATATAATTGCCGACGTTAATCCAACGGCCCTATCGTGTTCCACAAACTTACCGGTGCATTATTTAGCGCGACGAGATGACGGGGGGGAAAGCCCAGATTGTCACGTTACGTCGGTAGAGGACGTCCTCTCGACCTCGATAACGAATTTCTCGAAGGCTTTTTTGGGGGGGAATACCAAAATCTGGTTAAAAGAATAACAGGTAGGGTCTGTACTCTCTGCGAGATGATACAGTTGTTTAATTTACGATTCTATCGTAATATTGGAACTTGTATTTGATTTAATCATGACGACCTTCTTGTGAACGATTTTTAATTGATCATTTAATGATACACATTTTGTATCGTTCGAAAGTTTGCCGACGTTGCCGTTAGGAGAATAATTGGTTAAACGATATACGATATTTTCAATGACGACTGTGAGAGCTTGCGTGCTGGGTAGCAAAAATCGTTGCAAATGTTTTCAAAGTGCCGACTCGCGTGCGAAATCGACAATTTCGCCCTGCTTTCTTTCTAATTGTTCTTTACACAGCGTTCAACTACAACAAAATCCTTGAAAAATCCTTGAAAAAACATGTTCTACAAGATTTTTAACATTACACACTTGGCCCACTAAAATTCTTCCTGTGCAATTAGTCTTCGTTTGCGCAAACAAAAGCTAAAAAAGAGACTCGTACGAACATACCAGGAGAAACGGGGCTTGTCCTTTCCGTTGGCGAACGACCAGAACAATTCACCTCGATCGATCCTTCCCGGCGATGAAATTAATTTAAGTAATTCGACGATCGCTATCGGCAGAAACATTAAATAAACCACCGTGGACAGTTGTAGCTATAAAGCTTGCCTGTTTCCCTTCGTTCTCATTCGCTCTCCACTCTCTTCAGTCGATGGCGTTTAGATTATAGACCGACAACGGGACCACCCTTCCCTTACCCCCCCCCCTTCTCCGCACGAGTCTTTCGTACACGGGCCAGCAATATAATCGACGCGATCGTGGCCATCGTTGCATAACTGAGTGGTTGATCAGAATGAGTGGAGTGTCACCACTTTTTGTCAGACTTGTCATTACGTCGTAAAGTCACTTGGACAAACGTCTCTACACAACTACTATTATTATTATTGCATTACCTCCGACCGATCTCACGATTCTATAATTGTACATTATATTCTTTTCCTCCCATCAGTGTGTATCTTATCGTTAGGAATGCATATTGGTTTAGCTGAAAGTGCCTCTTGTAGGTGCAAAATACGCAAATAATGCACATACTTAAAGGTGTAAATTCTCTTGATTGTTTCAGGAACGGGAAGCGGAGAAAATCGCCGAAGAAGCTGCAGCATTGCGCGACGTTAAACCGGAACTTCCGGGTAGCAGGAATCACGATAGTTGGCACGGAAATACGTTTTATCGATCGCTTAATCTGTTAAAAGGTAAGTTAATGTTTCGACGGGCCTTTAAATAAAAATTGTAAGATCCTCTCATTAGCTAGAATCGTAAAGAGCCAAACCTTAGTAAAAATTGAAAAATATAAACTTTAAGGGATGTGAAATGGATGCTCCGGGGATGAGAATAATTGAACGTTAATCCATGTGACTTTATCAATCGACACTTAACCCTCTTACATGAGCTTTTCCCACTGTGCTGTTTGATATTAGTAACTAGCAAGTAATACGGCTGGAAGGACGGACGAGGTATCAGAGATTCAATTAATTAGGGTAATTGCTGGCGTCTGGAGTGTTAGCCGAGAACGAGGCCCATCATGGTATTTCCGTCGAGGGGGTGGATCTTGAATCCCCCGTAATAATCGGGAAAGGGGTTGCGACTTGCGTGCGTACACTCGTCGCTCTTGGGGGCGTGATTTTAACGACGCCTGCGCAAATCCAGCCGGATGTCCAGCTTGACATTGCCCGACACATATCCGCTCGGGAAATTCAGAGACAATATGGTCTATGTCCTACAGCGATGAAACACCGTCCCATATTTTAATATCTGGGTCAGTGAACGTCGAAACAAGCACAGATTATAAAAAGAATATGAAGAGGGTATTAAGTTTAGAAAAGTTACACGTAAGATCGTCGCGTGGAAAATCTTGATAATTATATTAATTTTGGAATATTCAGTTTTCTGCGAAAAACGTAAGAAGTATCTGTGGGCAAAGAAAATCAATCTGTATAAACGTTTCGGTAAGCTTTTGATTACGAAAGTGATAGTAAAGAATGAACTTCTCAAAGATTTAAAACAGTTGTACTTAGTTGTTACTGTTGTCAATTTTAATCTTTCGGCCGATCAACACCGAAACAAACTTTAAATAACATCCTACACATAGGAATCAAGATTTCCGGTTCTTAACATTCCGCAAAAGAATCTGAAACATCTACGGTTGAATGAAGTGTAAAAAATATTGTGAAGATTAAGGAAACTCGGTCGTTTTTGAAATCTCGTGAACCGCTGGCTGGGCAAACGGAACTATTAGCTTACGAGGGTGTTAAATAAAATGGCAAGGATTTGAATTGATATGGCTAGCGGCGCGATATCGAACGGCCCTGCCATGCATGTTAACTCTCGCCGTGTAAGCACAGAAACTCGTGATCGTTACGTTATAAACGGACGTGTGCTTGGCCGGAGCATTGATCGTTACGTACGTGAGCGTATTGGTGCAGGTAGGCAGTGGGCGTTTGCATGTAAATGCATACGTACCTGTCGGGATATCAACGGGCCCATTGAAATGAGGCGTAAGCCGAAAATAACGAGATAGATGCGGTGCCTACGCGGTGAATGGGAATGCGGGATCATTGCCAATGAACGAAGGCACTTTGACTAACGTACAGTCCGCGCCAAGAGTTTCCCCCGCGTGTTTATATTACCCGGTGAAATCATCAAAGACCTAGTACGTTCCGACGTCTAATGTCTTACGCGTGTATACGTGAAACGTCCTTACCCAATACTCGGATTAATGTGATTGCTCGACAGGTATGCACCACTGTGTGCGTACATGTTTTTACAAGTTCCATAATTGGGTCGCGACAATGATAAATACGCGGAGAAGAAAATATTTCGCCAGAGCGGTGAATTAGTCATTCGTTATAAATTGTAAATCCACAATACGAAGATGACGGGAATGACTTGTGAAATGGAATTATTATTCTTCCGTTAATTGAAGTCTTGATATGAGTTTACTTCTGGCTATGACAAGGAATAGTTATTCTTTAATAGTATTTTTGTCCTATGAATAAAAGAGTTATTTAAAATTCCAATAACGAAATGTGTAAAGTTTACAAGTGAGTAAGTAGTAGTGTCGCGGTTTGGTCAGACATTTCACTGCGTACCGTAAAAATAAAATATAAACACTTCATTTAAATTTCGGGAATTTGAATGATGAATCTTTGTGAATGAGGGAGGATTTCTATTGTATTTGACGGTTTGTTTATAATGATTTTAGCTAATGAACCGCCAGAAAGGGCTCCTTCCGAGTGTTCAGCCTGCCGTCCGCGTGGAATATTTTACGGGCAAGTCCACAGTCCTTCGGCGTCTACAAATTAACCACCGCGTCGAGGAAAAGCCGGAAAACATGCTAAACGACCTACGTAAGCTGTTGATCGTCTATGATTGTATTATAGGTTCGAAACCGCGAACACTGCGTAGGAAATGGAGGTGAAGTTTTGAGAATTTGTCATTTAAAATAGTTTTCACTATCGACAGGAGCTCGCCAGAAGTCACAGAATTGTACAATCTAGCTGACGTAGATTCGAATAATTATTGTACGAAGATAACAGGTTTATTTGCAGCTAGTCCATACACGAATGTAGATTGGAAATAGTAGAGAATATGGCTGAATCGAAATAGCTCGCTGAAGGACATTGCTTTAAGCATTTAACGAAATTGTTTTATGCAGCTAATGGAGTTGTGTAATAATTAAAGATCAGTGGAAGTTCCGTTAAACTTAAGGAACGTGCAGCAGTTCAGTCAAATTAATTAGAACCTCTAAGTAACTAATTTCAAATCTATATTTAGCAAGCAGGATATAATAGATGAATTTACGCAGGCAATTTTAAATATATAATATTTTAATACTCAAGCGCAATGTCAAATATTGAATTCTAACACTAAACGTACATCTTGCCTATATTTTAATTAACTGCGTTAAAATTATTATATCATTAAGGTTGCCTGACATATAATAGACATAGGAAATATAACAGATATTTCAATTTTATCTGTTTGCAATGAGGAATTCGGTGCAATTGCAATTTCGTTAACTAAGTCTATGTAAAACTAAAAGTGAAACGCAAATAGTTGGTCAAAGTTTGAAAAAACTATGAAACAAATAACAAATTTACTGATGTCGTTCAGTACATGTGTTGTTTGTTCTTGCCTTGAGGGAAGAAATGTTTCTCGCAATAGGCATTACGAAAAAATAGAATCCAATGGCCGTGTTAAAGGGTTCAAATTACTCCTTTACGCTTTTCAGTGTAGAGCACTGCGTACAGTTGTAACTAATGTCCTTGTGAATAATTCTTAACAATACTACATCCACAACTGTTGTATTATTTCAAGGAAATTATAAAAAGCGGAACGTAACGTATTAATGCACAGTAAATTGAATCAGGATAAATTAATTGTTAAATATTTACATAACTAATATTTTATATTCTGTGTACGGTAAAATATGAACTCATTTTAATAGAAAAGTACTCTTAAAAATGAATTCAACGGTTAAAGTGGCACACGTTTTACGAAAAATATGACAGTTGAGGATGTATAATTTGCAAATGAGCTAATCAGATGTTTTTGATATTACGAGGAACCGTTATGTCATACTCCGACCGTACCGTAATTTCAAAGGGATTAGGGAAGCTCATTTGAGGATTGCTACGAAGGACCATATGTATAAAATGATACACTATACATCGTATCGAGTAGGATTAATGATGTAGACAACAGCGTGGAGACACAGCATAATCCAAGTTATAATAAAACCTTAACCAGCGAAATCTCTCAATTAATTAGTCCGATCAACTGTATATCCCTACCACTTTAAATATCATTACATATTTAAACTATGAACTGATATCTTAGTTGCATATTTCATCTTTTAGAGCAGCAAACGTTCTCCGCTACATCGAAAAATATTGTTACGTTTAAAGGTATACTTGCACAGTAATGTCTATTTATTTTAAAGATACTTCCAGCTATTTTTTCTTATGTCCTTTGAACCGTGCCTTAAGAAAAGCGTGTGCATTTTCACATAAACTTCCCGTGGTATAATTGCTAGGGACGTATTCACCGTTACCATCCAATTTCCACGGTGGACGGTTGTTCCTCGCGCGTGAATGCGTTTCTCGGCTGTCTAGGAGAAACAAATCTTTTTCAATTACTGGAGACGGTAGATCGTGGAGAATCCCTGTAATCTTGGCCGCTGGATATCCCGGCTGTTGAGTCCTTAGGGAGCCCTTCCGTGCAGCACGTAAGGACGCTCCACTGAGCAGAACCCTTAACGGATACAGCCCTGCGGTCCCCGGGCGATCGTCAGCAGAATTTCAGATTTCGACCACATATGGTACTTGCGTCGTCCTCGCTACCTACATATTAAGGAGGAAGGGAAAAATAGCACTCGAATTCTCTTTATCAACGTCCAAGGTACGTAGAAGGAATATATGAAATCAATTTTGCAGGTTCCCTTACTCCATGGCTTAGTTAAATATCTTCCGAGAATTTGTATACACTGCTACTTCATGTAAATAGACATGATTCTTATTTATTACTTATTCTTACACTTCATTATTTTTCCATAAAAACTCTTTGTTAGATAATGAAAGCAATGTACATAAATTTAACGTGAAGATTGTACCACGTTTTAAAGTCAATTTGAAAAACATAGTTTTCCAAAGTGAATTTTCGTTAATATCTTTGCGGACGGTCGTTAGATATTTTTTGTCAACTTGGAAATACCTCGAAGAAAATTGTTGGTTACTTCCGCTGCACTAAGGACACACTTTATTGAATCCCTGATCGTGGTGATTCTAAAAAAAAATAGCCTTGCCGTAAAACAAATAGTAACTCTGGGCGATTACCCATAAAAAGTTGGTAGATCATGACAGAGGGTGTCAATAATGGGCCACCGTACGAGAAACATCGTCTGCCGCTAATGTTCCGGGAAATTGGCCTGGCAAATGTAGACTCCGTTTCCTCCGGGGAGGAATCTACTTACACGCGAGAAGGAGAATAGCAATGACTATGCGCGCCGATTTTTTCCCCGTACGTGCGTCACGTCGCGACGATACAAACAGTCGTCTTTTGTGAAATCGAAATCCATCGGCAGTCGGCGCTCCGAACTTCACAATACGAGGATTCGTAAGGAAACGGGGGGGGGGGGAAGGAGAACGACGATCAACGAATTCAATCGATTGTTCGGTCCGTCTGAACGAGTACCTCGCCCTCAAGATGTGCCGTAATATTTATTCACCCTTATTTCTACAAAAACCGACGCAATTCCTTACAAAAAATAGAAAGATCAAGAAATCTTGTAAAAGCCTATTTCTAAGAATATTGAACTCAACAAATTATCCTAATAAGTATGAACTGTTTTATTTTCGTGCGTTGAAATTGTTACGAAGTTCATCCTCGATGATATGAAAACATAGAATTAAATGTACATATCGTATGAATTATTGGAAAAATGTTATTAGGAAACGTAAGATTGTTGTTCTCTTTTGCACGGGTCAAGAAGAATATCGAGAAGGCACATGTAACGAGGATCCATTTAAATACGAATTCCCGGCCACAATGGGGACGGCAGATCGGGTATTTAAAGAAACATTTTAATTGCAGGAGGTAAGCCGCTTACGTGCCCCTTGCTCGTACGTTAATAAAAAGAACCCTCTTATTTCGAGAAAACGGACACGGGGCGCGCGTGTTGTGCACCGGAGGGAAGTAAATCATCGTTTTCTTTCTTCTGGAAAAATAGGAAAAGTTCGGGCGCCCCGACGATCCGTGTTTCCAAAGAATAACGAATTCCATTGTACTCCGAGGAAGAAAACATTTTCTACTCTGTAAGTGGACGGCGGATATTTTCCCTGACGTTTTAAGCAAGGAAAAAGGAATTACGTGAAAGTATTTCCTTCAAATCCTTCGAGGAAAATGCCAACGTTGCTTCGGTGGGAAATTATCTAACGCGAGCATCTTTGAAATCTTCTAAATTATCTTCAACAAGATATCTCAAATTAGGTATCATTGACCCTTAAAGATTCGTAATTTTAAGAATAAAAAAACACTGAACATGAACTCAACACTGTGAATGATAGGTTTTACAAGTTTCTAAAATGACCAGGATTCACCTCTTTTTTAAAGGTAACAAACATTCGTATTAACATTCATATTAAAACTAAACAGTTCTAACCGTTTCACAAAACGGTATATATGTATTTCAATTTCTTGAGATTACGAAATTACTTTTGATCATTAACGATCACCGTTGGACAGGTGAGCCGAATATTTGTCCGGCTGTTGACTTCCCCGGAAACCGCGGTACAAAAGATGTTGCGGCTCGTTGAAAGAGCGGCAGTTTAAGCTGCTTTGCGGAGATAAGTAGGAGAACATGGAAGACGGTCTGTGAGGGAAGCTCGTATAAAGGAGCCGGCGCCTCTGTAATTGGGCATCAAAAGACGATATTTTCCGCGATTCGCGCGAGCACCGGCTGCGTCCCCGAGGACGCAATAAACTCGCAGGAAGGAGGCCGGCAACGAAGGCTCGATCTCGCGGATCTCCGTGGCACCAGCCGCCGGAAAGACTGGCTTTACGAGGGTCCATCGACTTCCGCCGGTCGCCGGGGCCGGCGATGATGGTATGCCTTGTTACCGCGTCGTCGCGAAACTGCGCGGCCTCCCCTGGGTAATATCGCATACAATTATGTCCACGGCGGGAAAGACATGCATTATGGATGTGCCAGCCGCGAGCAACCCCGGTAAATCACGTCGCAGGCTTGGTTAACTCTGCAAATGATCCCGCCCAGCCCCGTCCCAGAAGAAATTCACCCAACGATATTACCAGTGGCCGCAGAAAAGATCCTCCCTTCGCAAGGAATAAGCACGTTAGAACGCTACCGCGGTGAATGTCTCGTGTGATTGTTATCTTTTTTGCGAAAATGATAAGAACGATAGGTTTGACATTGTTTTATTATTTCGAGAGGAACGTTTAATAGTTTGCGCTCATTTCTAGGTAAAATAACGCCGTTTTCTTTTGTAGAAGTGCCTACGTAATTTTATGAGAAAATGTATCTCGAAAAAATGGTTGTTTTAAAACGAGGGAATAAATGCAAGGAAGTACGGTGACGTATATGGGAATGAGGCATACGACTTTGACATATAGCACACTTTATTTCTTAATCAGATAATAATCATTTAGCACTGACCAAAATCGAATACGTATCGTATATTCTTTAACCGGAATTCAATAATCGTAATAGATTAATTTATCAATATAAGTATAATTAATCGTAATGTATTGTCTTGAAAGTATCACTGCGTTGCATCCAGTGGCCGTTCGATTGACAATGACGATGTGACGAAAGAAGCAACAACAACGATCGTGAGAGATAGGAAAACCGACTGCGCGAGAATCTCGTTTCCTTTGCATCGTCCGATAATTCCCCATATTTCCGAGAATATCAAAGTACGAAGATTTTTAAGTAACAGGTCCGTCGCGACAAGGCATCCCGAAGCTGAGCAAAATAATTGGCGTAATTCATTGCTCCGACACGGGCGAACATTATTGATGAATGAATTCATTCCCTCAGCCTCGGCATACCAGAAAGAAAGGCATTTCTTTTCGGCATTCCGGATGGCCGAAAATCGAACGAGATTTTCGCGTGGCCAGATGATCACTGATCGACATGAAATCGACAGGAAGGTAAGGAGAAAAGCGAAGAAAAACGTAGAGACAGGTTTCGTATGACCGAAAGGATGCACAGTGATTTTTCGGGGAACGATCGACCCGACGTCAATTCGGTCCCCAAATAGTTATAGATTACAGTTAGAGGGCGGAGAGTCTCGTGTTCCAAACGAACAACGAACATTGCTTTTCCCTTCCTTCCGTACGTGCCTTCCGTTCCGCTAATTACGCTAATTATTAAAACACCGTCCTATCGCGACCTACATCTCGCTCTTATCGCTAAGTACTTCTAACTAATTATACTTGTTACAATGACTATCAAAAAATACTTGTGTCTTCTGCGGGGTATTCGTCTACTGAATAAGTATCTCGATTTCCAATGAGCGCGATTACAGTGTCGTCTAGTGCCTGATAGCCCTTTACAGTTCGGCGGATTAAATTCGCGACGATAATGTTATCTACTTCCATTGGATCGTTTCTACCTTTAAGCCTCGATAAAAAGGAAAACTTCGAGCCAAAACCATAGCTCCTAGGCAGTCGTGTTTTTTTACTCGCAGAGAGAAACACACGTTCCTCCCTCGCCGGAACACCGAGACTCCCCGAAGAACAATATTCAACATTTAACAATAGCCAACGTTTATAGAATAAGATACCAATTTGTAGTATTTATAATTCATTTGCAGTTACGTACGACCGCCGATCGTCTTTGTAAATCCTTTGTAAAACGCCCCGATCCGCGTAAATATCCAGGACGTAAATTAATATCACCGCGGTATAATTACACATAACTTTTGCCCGACAGTGCGGGATACACAATATATATATATTCATATGTGCTTGTACAGGGCGATCTAAAAAAATGTTTACAAAATATACAGGTGTATAATAATCGCGTAAATCAAGGAAACATGTCTAGTTGAGGCCCGCAAATCAACCTTCGCAGAAATATAGGAGTTCATCGCAGGTTTACAGTTTCACAGATTTATACTATATCATGTTCCGAAAGAGAAAGTAAATATGTAAAATAATGGTTTAAATAAAAATCTGGAAGATTGATTTCCCGACCTCTGTCCTTTTTTTAAACATTAAATTTCTCAACCTTTTCTTAGATCAGCCTGCATATATTTTTTCTCGTCGACCCTGTGCAGTGTTTCTCAAAGTACGACACACTGGTTCTTGAAGTCGTGGAAAAATGTTCTCCTTCGTGGGAATGTTCGCGTTTGCTCTTGTTTTCTTCTCTTTTTATACATATTTACTTTTTACTTTATTGCTATCACTCGGACGTGGACGCAACGACCGACCGTCTCGCGCGTTCTATTTACATTCTTGACTTTCCTTTTTAAAATAGCAGTCGCGTTTACACGCACTGCGATTTGCCTGTTGAAGGAATTAATTGTCTCAGAAGGCGTTAGAGATCGGAATCGTCGTTTTCCACGCTCGTGCTAATTGACGAAATTTCGAGCGGGCAAATCAGCGTTATAAAAGAAATCCGCCGTTCATCCAAACAATTCCCAATAATTCATTTTTCTAATTAAAGAAAATCAGGACAAATGCCCGTGCGTTTTTGCAAACAACACATTGTATTCGTTTAACAAATACGAAATTGATGAATAAGGAATGTTTAATGTACAATGGAATGAACAATCTAAATACTTTCACGATGATGAGATATTTTGTACTCTCTTAATTGGGGTATTAAAGTTTTCTAAAAGAAGGCATATTGTGAATGTTTGAGAAGATTATTTCATGAAGATTACTTAAATGTTAAGTAATTCTGATTTTACTAGAAAATGGTACAACGTAAAAGTTATACGAATAAAAATATGGGAATCACGGCAATAAAATGAATTAGAAACTCACATATTTTAATTATAGGTGTATACGATGATTCGCTTCGTTTCAAAAGCTGTGATTATTGTGAGTCATATAATTATGAACGGCATTTGATTCCCCCATAAAGCTGTCGCCGGAACACAGACAGACGAGAGAACAAGAGTATCGTTTCCCCCGTTGTTCCCAGCCCCTGCACGAATACGAGAAGAGAAATGAGAAAAATTGTTGCCAGTGCAACAGATTCATTAGACCGGTCGAAATACGAATTCCCGTTGTATTCGGCCGTCTCGCACCTAAAAGTTTTGAGAAACACTGACCCAGCGACCAATGCTCGTCGTTTAAAACACCAGTTAAAATTTCAAACATTGCACGATATATCGACAACATCTCGGGCTTATGGAAACTTTCGTGCTTCACGACGACTCTCTTGTACTTAACATTCAACTCTGGCCGTGACGGAAAGTACTATCGAACCGACGGAACTCGAAAAGCACAATCAAACGTTGAAACACGTCTAGAATGTTTCGTAAAACTCCCAAAAAATTTTCAATAAACATGAAGTAATTTGCGTTCTTGAATAATTTTCTTTGTTCGTACAAATTATACCTCTTTCCGTCAATTCAATAATTTCTTCCGCAAGATAGCTTCGTGTACATAGTCGCACCGATTGAGTGATAGTATGACAATAACGGCAATAAATAGTAACGTCGATTCTGATTGTAGTAGAAGTTCCGTAACGACAACAATAGCACTTGTTACTTGTTTTGCCAGCAGCAGTAACAGTAAGGATAATTTTCTGTTCTGTTCAAGACACATTTGTTCCGTCTGTACACTGACATTTCGCAACTCGTCATTGCATCTCTGCTCGTATGAGATTTTTCGCTTGGGACGAATCCGAATAAAAGATTCTGGCCGAGAAGATTCCGCGATTCAACGATCAAGAGTAATAATGGCATTAATATATGTAATATTATGCTTATATGGGCAATGATAATATCGGCAATCGCATTTTACCATCGCCCCGCCATTATGGACAGTACAATATACATATGTAAATAATGTACTATAATTATTTTCATTACATATTATGGTTAGCAAGTATGTCGCTCGAAGATTTACCTAAACCACGTGGCAACACATAATCAAGTTCGTTAATTACTTTCATTGTTCTGGAGGGTGAACCCTCGTACAAAGTCAAACGAAAAGAGGAATACAGCTATCGATGCTTCTTGGTAACAACTTACATACAAGGAATCACTTAAATGTACAGAAGACTGATCCGCGGTTTAAGGAAGGCACGAAAGTTTCGTCAAACGAGAAACTTATCGATAACGATTCATTAATAGGGTCAAACTCAAGTCATTTCCATATTCGTCGAGCATTAAAACGAAATTCTTCCGTGTCTTCGCTTCATGTTCTAAAAAAAACGTTGAATACTTCTAATAAAAAATTGATTGGAACTAGTATAGTATGAAAAATTTGTTTCTAATTTGATCTATTCTATTCCGGCGATAAGGAAGTCAAATACTGGACTCGTTTTAATCGATTTTAATCAATAAACTAAGTCTTCTTACAGGACACTGTAAAAGTCAAATCCGTATTTCTGAAGAAACAAATCTATCGCGAAATACTCGAAAGTCCCATTAGCGACTAGAAGTAACTATCGAAGGTAAATGAAAAAATAAATCACATAATTATCTAGCTTCATCGAAAATCGACTTGGTGGAAGAGATTCGCCGCCATTCGAGATTACTTAAATTAAACCGATGTAATATCTAAGCTAAGGCTCTTTAAATGAATGAAATTGAAAGAGAAATGATGGGAAGATGTCAATCGATCTTTTAAAGCAATAACATGAATCGTTCTACTATGTGCGAGTGAAATTAATGAACAGAACGATTTGTTGCGCTCTGTTTACCAACACGAGATTTGCCATTGCTAATCCTAGTACCAAATTAAGATCATGTTTTTGATTAAATGAAAATTCCGATATCAGGAGAAATCCGAATACTTTGTCATTAATATCAATTTTTGTCTTCAATACTAAGCATATTAGTGATACTGTTACGTTTTACAACAAGTCATTGATAAAAGAGAGTAACCCTAAATCATGGAAATTAGGAATTTTTTGCAAAAATTAATGAATTTCTTCACAATACACCCGACTTAAGGTACTTTGGACGGGAATATCGTGAGCTTCTCGCTTGGCAATTCCCAACGCGCTGAGTATGACAATAGTTTGTGCTGTTAAATGCAGAAATAAGGACTACATTGAAGTCATCCGCCATGTAACAAATGGAGCGGGCATTCATCTAAGAAAAATCTGCATTACATGTACCGATAGCTTGTTTCTAATGGATAATCAAAGTATGATTTTACGAGGTTGCGAGAATATTACGAAAGATAAAGGTCATGTAAGATTACACAACTTTATTATGTTCCATTACTGAAAATACTAATTCAAGTGAGGAGTGAATTCATTTTGAACAATACTACTCAATCGTGATAATACTTTCGGAAAATTCGTAAAATAATACACTATTTCATAACTGTGCGCGCTTTGCCTCTCGGGTAAACATTTTATTTGCACGCCAGACTATGAAAAATATATGTAACCTATAAGTGGTATGGCAAGTCGTCAACGTAAGAACGAAAATTGGATTTAAAGAAATGCCCGACCCCGATGATAACGCTGTAACGAAGTTACGCACGACGGAAAGAAACAAGAGTGGAGCCACTTCGGACAGTATACTGTCACTTAAGGTGCGTACCCTACACTCCGTCATTTCATTTCCCACTCGAGACGTACGGTACGCAGGAATAAACATTCTAAACATCTCATCCGTGTATTAGCGCGCCCGAAAATCTCCACCCCGATAAGAGACATCGTAACACTATATATATGTACATTAACATGCGTATAAGGACTATTCGAGGATCGAGGGCAGGGCGAGGATAGAGAAAAGCCCGAGGTTACTCGGACAAGCTTAAAATCATAACGCGAACGACAGGAGATCTAACGAGAGGTTTCCGGGCTAGAGGGTCGTTGATTAATGCCATGGTAGACACAATTGGATGAGTACGCAGGGTCTTTGGCTTCGACATGGTCGACGTTTTAGGGCAGTGGTACCACGACCTGCACGTAAGTCACAGGGAAGTAACCGGTACGTCCGTTCAAGCTGCCCTCGAACCAGTTCTCGTCGATTTTCTGGATCAAAGTGATCGTGTCATTTTCCTGAAACAAAAAGGCGTTATTAAATAAAAGTATATCCCAGAAAATTTCGTTCTAGAGTTATGGAATATTTAAAAATTGCAAGAGATTATTTCGAAGTAATGCTACTTTTCAATGTCTTCGACCTACCATATGTTCTTGAAATGTTTCTGTTTTGTGCCAATTCGAATAGATACTACAATCAGAAACACGAATACAAATAAGGATTTACCTTGAAACCGAGTTCGCCAGGATTTTCAGGTTCGAAGTCATAAAGAGCCGTGCAGCAGGGTTCTCTTGTCATTGGTGTCCTCGCCGGAGACTTACTCGGCGATGGCAGAGGTGAAGCTGAAAAAATTGCCAATTAGTAGGCGAAAACGTAAGACCAATTATATCAGGCTAACAACGCGTGTGCTCCAAATATTATTTTAGCTTCGTTATAAAGTTCTAAAAAATATGAAAAATATGTTGGAAAAAATTGCACTTTTTCGTGGTGACATAACTCGTAAAATTTTATAGCTACTTAAAATATGTACTAAATGATGATCTACAGGACAGACGAAAGGGTTTTAATTAACGGCCATGGTTCTCAGCATGCCGCGATGGTTCGAGAAAATGCTGGTTGGGGTGAGAAAGTGAAAAATGGACAAACCATTCACTGAAAGATGGAAATGATACACGATGTGGAAAGAAACGACATTAACTGAAACGTCAGCGCCAGTTAACACCATCTTATGGCAAATACATGATTATTTCAAAAGTTACATTGGGAGGGCAACGCAGAAGAAAAGCATAAACGACAACGGATGGTCCGTTATTGCCCATATCACGGGCAAGACAAGCGAACCCATGCAAAAGTTACCGTTGGCAGATTGCGGCGGGTTTCCGGCCGGAAATAGTTCTAGCTGTGAGCGCTTCCCGTCTCCATGGGTCGGAGACCCAGCTCGACTTGCCCCTACATCGTGTCAGAAGGACAGACATTCAAGTATGCGACAGTTATACACACAGAAACAATCGAGAAAGTGTAAGACGGTGTGTCGTGTAAGAATCCACAGCTTTGTATCACGACTAACTCAAGGTCAGAGCTGAGTATTAATTCCTTATAGTAATGAATTATAAGAAGTGAATAAGTCGAAGAATGTTGTCTCTAATCAAACATGATTTAGGTAAAGTACAGTACAAATCTAAAAGTATAAGACTTTGTTTTATATAAATCAGGTAAGTAATGTAGGGAAATCATTCTAGAATTTCAATCCTAGACAAGTAATAATGTCTTATAGTTAACAAGTACCCAGCTCTTGCAGGATCAATGTAAGTATGTTTGTTGTGTATGTGTGTGTTTGTCGTTGTAATTAGGAGGGTTTGAGCGATGAAATATGCGTGAATGTGTAAGTATGGTGTCGCGGTAGCACGTGCAGTAAGGACAGAAACTGTTGACGGTTGTTCGACATCCAAACGAACGAGGTGACGTTCCGAGGCAGTAGAGGAAGAAGAGAATTATATAGACATCCACGAATCCACTCGGCGTTGTTACTTGTACGGGTGTTTGTGAAATTGGTTTTACCGTGAAGTGAGAAGTTCCCACCGTTCATGGCGTCCGCAGTAGGCAGACCCTCCACGTGCAAATCGGCCAAGGTCTTCGGAACGAACTCCATTTTCGGTCGATTCGCGGCCTCGTCTTTCCTGTAATTCAAACAAGACAATAGAAACTCAGGTCTCTAAGTGAAGTATCCAATAATTCAAAATCTATAAGTACTACGCGAGCATAGTTGCACAAGCGAGAAATGGGTGATAGGTAAAAATATTATTAGGAACTATAGCTGAGAATATTACGTGAAAGAATTCGCAAAAAATATGTAATTTAGAACTTACTTCTCAAGGAGAGTTTCAGTTAGTGTCCTGAGAATCTCGGTACATTGCTGATGATATTCGAGAAGAGCTTCGCTGAATGTCGCTAACTGAGCCACCTGCTCGACCTGAAAATTACAGAATATAACGTGAATTATTTCTTTGTGAGATTATCTTCCTTTGTGATTACTCTCTTTGTGAATTATTTCTTTGTGATAACGGCTGAGTGACATAAGGACAGGGCGCAAGTTATTATTAAAGAAACTTACGTCATTCTCCAATAAATTGAACATTCCCATCTGCGCAAGGTGAAGACTTTCCTCAAACTTTTCCTCGGCCTGACGAATCTCCTCGTCTGAAACGTGAGAACCTGTTCGCAAAGGTTGCGCCATCGGAACATTAAAAAGTTGCACTACGGGGTTGCTTCGTCATCTAAACTAAGAAACTTAAGTATCTATTTTCTATACACCGAGCTTAGTGCTATATCAAAAGTCTATCATCGTGTAATTATTACATTTCATGTGCGTAGATAAATCTACACCAGTGTATAATACATGGAAAAATAATGAATTACAAGTAAACGATTGCTATCCACTATTTGTTCAACGAGTGATAAATCAACTGAAACGTGGTACGACTTAAATAATACTCGAACTTTAGAAATAAATTAAATTAAAGGAGCATTTAACTCTGCCAACTGTGATATTTACTGTGCAAACTACGCGATACGGAAAATCGTTCCGTGTATTAAATTTGATAAGCTATAATGGCAGAAGCGTCTTAAGCCTGAAGATTACGATTCTTAGCAGGGCATAGCATTTTTTAAAACTGTATATGAATTAGCGTACGTGGTAGGAACCACGTACCGGCATGCATCGTCGAGGCGTTCGTCCTCGCTGGACTTCCGAAGTGTGGACTGGCGGACCTCTTGCCAGCAGCTATTATTTAACAAGGCAGCCAACGAAAAACAAGCAATTCTGTCCATTCCTCAAGATAAAGCGCAAACGTATCTCCTACATCAGTAATCTGATAAAAGATATTAACAATGCCCAAACGCCAGGGCAAATAAATTCCAGTAAGGACGTTAATATTCACGAGTAGTTATAAGAGGAAGCGATGGAACCTTTTATAACCCAAATAAAATTGCGAATAACTTCAGTGGCTTGAATATTCAGCATGCCCATGCAATGCCTTGTAAGTAAATTTGAATGTTGTCGAAAACAGCTATGGTTATTCGTAAAATTCTGATAGAAAGAAATGTAGGAAGACATGCAACAAGCGCATTTTAGAGATATCAATTTTCAATGCTAAACCGATCAGCCATTGCTCACGATCAGCATCGTTACTCGAATAGTACAAGTCGTAATCGCAATGTCGGACGGCCTTTCGTTACGGCAAGGACACGTGCACACCTCCGACGACGCGCTTAAATAAATCAATAACGATGCGGAGATAAAACTCATCGTATGGAGCGCGTTAATGTACCTTTCGCCTGGCGTCTTCGTTTGCAGTCGAAGTCCAATCTGCGTCCTTGAAGTTTCTTCCGGTGGTGCTAAAACACGAAAATGCATTTACATTGTCTCACGAAATCTCTAAAAGGCAGATATTCGAAAAACATGTTGCACAAAGTAACGGGATTATTGAACGCACTGGACCGCGAGGAAATCTTTTGCTCGTCTGAGTAACTTCGAAGCGGGTCAAAAACTTTTTCAGATAAATTTATTCCCCTCCATATTTGTGTACAAAAGTCACTTGCTCGACGTTTTGTCGAGTAAAAATTTGCATATGGCCGAGAAAATATGCTGGCCCTACATATGTTTGTCAAAGAGAAATGGAACGTACGATAGGAAACACGAAGAAAGGGTAGGAGGAGGAGGAGGAGGAAAGCGATGAAGGACGGAAAGTAGAACTTTTCTAATAAGAACGGTACGTACCATCACTTCTTTTAAGTCCTTGGTCTGCAGGTGGTGCAAGGGTTCCAGGAAGTTCTGTTTAATGTTGTCGTCCAACGAATATTTCACGTCGGCCATCTGCTTCATGGCCTCACCCATCTCGATCAAAGCCTGAGCTGAGGAAAAAAATCATATTAAATTAATAAACACATCGTATTCACGACAATGTCGTTAATTCAAAAATTGCTCAGGGTCTAGTTTACAGAAAACCCAATTCTATGGAACAAATGCTAAGGAATTATCCCCAGGAAATTACGACTCGCAATATTAAGTAAAAGGTAATGACTGTACTTAGGAAAATGACTGATTTGCCATGAATGCAAGATACGCAAATGTTCAGGGAAAATTGTTTAATATGTACCAAAAACACTGTCTTCGCCCATCTTCTTGCCGTACGTCAGCATGCAGTCGCCGAGGACACCTTCCGGCTGAGGATAAGTCGAAGCTTTTGCTTGTCCGCTGAGTTTACTGATACCCTTCACCGCCGCCATTTTCGCTCTCGCCGTCGGATTTGGCTGAAGGAATTCTTTCGTCTTCGTCTGCAGTTCCTCCACCAGTTCGTACGTCACATCCGTTTTCTGCCATCGAAATTACCGTCGAAGAAGTTTCATTAAGCATCAATCACTTTACGTCCAACAGACGGTTTGTCTTTGAAGAATTATGAAGGAAAATTTACGTTCTCTCAATGTACGTGTTCCACTGAATGCGAGGAACAAAGGTAATACGAGATAAACAAGAAGAGCATAAATGTGCAAAAGATATATAAATGAAAAGGACAGAAAGGAAAACAAGAGTATGAAATACACGAAGGAATTTCTTGTCATAGAAGGTTTCCCGTTTAATCTATTTGCGGAAGGTCGTCATCGCGAAAAGTAGACGCGCGAAATTACATTCTACGTTTTATCGGGGTTCTCTACGCGCGGAGCTATTTGCACAGCATCTCGGTTCGCCAGAGATGTAATAAAGTGTTTAAGTGTGTATGCAAACCTGTAGAAAAATATACACACTCACCCGCTCCATATCCACGAAGTCGACGTCCAACTTCGTACCCTCAGCACCGCCCATCTTCTCCGTCATGTACTTGAAGAAAAAAACATCGTGATTAATTACGTTACATCAGGAAGTATCTGCCGGCTACGATGAATCTAACGATTCGTGAGAATAACTATCCCCTACGTAATCGTCTAAAAAATATTCCGTAAGAGAAACCCGTATACTGTTTCGCATTTATGCTAAAACCGTAGTTAATATGAAGAAATTATTAAAACGTAAATGACCCCACTGCACATATTACAAAAGAAGTTTCACGTTTGTTAAAACGGGATCGTGGAACTTTTCAATATCTCCGGCTACACTCGATCCTAATGGGGACATTTGATCATAAGGCAAAAAATGTAGCAGAAGATAAAATGTCTTTTATTGGTTTTGAAGGCAAGATTTGCAGGTCGTGTGTCGGGTTTCGCATTTTTACGAAGGATGTAATAAGTCCTGAAAGGCTCTCAGAGGTTCGGAAAAGACGAGAAAACGTAGAACCTATTTTTTTATGGCATAGCAATCTGTCGATCTAAACAGTAAGTGTTAGGTCGGCAATTCGCCCAAGATCCGCTAGATTCGAGGGGTCCTCATAAAAAGAGGAGGAAGACAGCGATACTGTTCGGCCGGAAGTGCCATGACCTTCAACGATTGGTCGGTGCCGGTTAATTGCTCGTAAACCACGATGATCCCGAGAAAAAGTATAAGATTTCCTCGTGCACTCAACGTAACTGAACAGGAGGGGAAAACGCGGCGAAGTGTCGCTGAGGGACCGTTTGTGGATCGTGAAAAAGATGTGTAAGGCAGCGAAGCCGTCAACGTGATCGATAACGTATTTCACCCTCGTTGATTTAACGACATTTTCAAGAAATTAGAAAACAGTATTCTACATCTCCCTCGCATAACTTTCATGTATTAATTAAAAGGACGATGCATTTCATTTGTATAAAGAGTGGCAAAAATTAGATTACAACAAACTTAAAGCTCCATGGTCAGTTTTCTATAAAAAGATAATGGGCAAGGTCCGTAGATAAAATTACTTTAAAATACCCATACGTCTCTTTGTACTTTTGTTTCTTTCTGAAAGACGAAATATGGCTGAGAACGGCGTGGACAATGGTTTTTGGTTGACCCCGCGGAACTTTTTGCCGCGACAATTGGGACCCCGGCAGGCCAATAAACGATTCAAGCCACTCGGTGTTCCTGCCATCTCGGCAAAAATGTCTCCGCTGGTCGTCGAAACCGCGGCATTATCGCCGCGGGGCTTTTTCAGCCCTCGTGCGCCGGGATTCTTGGGGAAAATCGCGGGGACCCGACCTTGACCCATATGTAACGATGACCCAGTTGGACAGGCACGGCGTTTCACGCAGGATCATAAGCACGGCAGTTACGCCCGCGGGATGAACGTCGTTCGCTAGCGAATTTGACCCACATTACGTCTCTCGGAGCGTCGCTCGATTCAATCCAGCAGCCGTTTCTCCGGTTTTTCGCGATATCCGACGGAGATAAACCGCACGACCGGCGGAAACGCGTGTCCCGCTGGTACATCCCCCCTCCCCTTCCACCACCACCAACACCCGCTTTCTCCATTCTCTTCTCTCTCTCTCTCTCTCTTCTCCGAAATCAACTTTATGTAGCATCCTTTCCGCTTTAAGAGAGACCCGGTAAAAGCTTCGATAAAGGGATTCTTTTCATTAGAGAAATGGCCCGCAGGGACAGAAACCGTGCGAGCAGATGTTCAAAATTCGTTCGGGAAGTGTAATATGTTTCGCTGTTATTCAGAAAATGTTAGACAATTATTAGGTGGAATTTGGTACTCAGTATTTCTAGTACTTCAATGGTTTTCACAAACACGCGGATAATATCCGTACGCTACTATGAGAACAGAAAGAAAATGTAAAATCCACTTTAAATCACGAAGTAATCAATGACTAATTGCTTTTTGAAACAGCAAAATTGTTTACAAATGATAGTAAAAAGTATTTGTAAGACTTCTTTTCTACCAGCTTGTACGTTATTTCCGTTCATTTAGATTTATACATGGCCATTATTTTCTTGATTGCGATATCGCAGAAGTTCGCCCACTCGCTCCGAAATAAATGTTCGGAATTTTGGACAATCGCAATATGGATTTCCCAGTGACGAAGCAGAATAATAATGAAAACCTTTCTACGCCCTAGAACAACCCGTGACACGGTTTACTGATGAACCTCTTTGGACTGTCTGAATCTAGTTATCGTGAAGAATATCGACTTAACCAGAAAAAAATTCAAAAATTGTACGCAAGACGCAGGGTTTCCATTTTAACTAAACGATTATCGTCCAAAGTTCTGTTGGAAAAATGTCTGACAATTATGTGTACCGAATTAATCCGATCGATGGACTACCCGGGCAGTTTAAAAAAAGAATGAATATATTTACTGACCCTAAAAAATATGAACGAAGTGTACGAGGGTCCATCGACCTGGCAATACCCGTAAATAAGCAATACAAAAAGAAATACGTTTAGCGCATGAAACAGCTATTGACCTAACGAGTGAGTTTCTTATTTCAAGAAAGTCAAGAGCTCTTTGCATAATTCCGAATCGATATCGATATTTCCCTTAACTAAGCGCAAGGGTCGTGCAAAAATCAACAACGTTCCTCTCGGCTACATAATTTACAAGCTTATAAAAGCAACAGGAGAATAGACCAATCACGAAGCTGCACAATCTACGAAATAATTACGACGAGTAATGAAGATTAATTGAAATAAATCTGAATAACTCGGAATAAATATCTGAAGAAATATCTGAATAACACGGATTCTTTCGTCATTTATGCCGTAATCAGCGCTTCTAGAATTTTTCTTTCTCCACAGACTGTGTGAGATATCTGCGCAATGACTTGTGGTTCTAATTTGATGGATATAAAACAGTAGGCAGACGGTGCTCTAGCGATTCTTTTTGCCGACGATGATGCTTATGTCGGAGAGTTATCTACCATTATAACCGACCGATGTATATGCTGTATAAATGTAATTACGAAACAGATAGTCAAGCGGTATGCATGCACGTGTCAATATACCCGCGGCTATGTGGGGGATGTACTCGCCCCGCAGGTTGATTCATTAAGGTTCGAGATGCAATTAGAGTACAAAGGACCAGAGTTTCCATGCACCAAGTATCGGCTGTAGATGAATTTCAGTATTTCTGTATTGTCCGCGAATCACGATCAATCAATCCGTGTATACGCGTAGAAAAATAAGATACAAAAACATTCAGGTCTCTGCGTTGTCCACAATATTAGATTTGTTTAATGACTTTTGCGAAAAATTATAGGTACACGTGTTCTAATTTTGTAGAATGACAGAGAAATACGGTTCAAAAAGAAATCGACAGAATGACACATAAGTAATTCAAAGATTTACTCTGCCAATGAACTTTGGTCTTTCGTTACAAGAAATTTTTTAAGACACGCCGATATTTATGCGTGAAATTTTTTATACACTGTGACATTTATACGTGTATGCATAATTGTGCTCCGACGTTTGCTGCGAATGCGAAGAAACGGGAAATAAAGTGCACGAGGTTAATTCACTGTAAAAGTTGACCTGCCAGGAAAATTTGGCCGTTCGTTCCAAAGAAATGTCAATGCTATGGCTTTTTTGGACATACGCCGATATTTGGAAAGTTGTAGGAGTGAGTGTGGGCAGACTGCAGTCCGATCGAATCGCCTGGCTAATTCGGATCAAACTTCCACAAAACATTACACGTTTCACGACATAGTTTACCTAGAGTTCGTGACAAGTTACAGGTCGATAAATTAGAAAACAATGTGGATAATACGAAAATTCCCACGTCCTTAATTTACATCCCAGCTGCAACAGCTAACGACATAATTCACACATTTTTCTTTAAAATGCTCAGAAACTCGTTTACCAACAAACATATTTTACAACTGAATATAATCTTCGAATTTTTTAGTTTATTTAGTTCCTGAATTTGTTTAAATTTTGATTACAATGTACTGTATAAAAAAATACGATAAGTATTGTTATTCGGCGAAGTGAGAAAATAGAAAGCGTTGTATTTCTTAAGATAGGTCTTAAAGTGAACATCAAAACTCGCACACAGTGGCAAAACTAATCACTGGACAGTGTAATTACTAACGCGTAGTTTTCCGGAGACTTCTACTCGCAGGAAAATTTATAACAACGTTAATAGTAATTATGTTACGCGTCATGGCGGTTAACGGAACTCCATTTTCCATGCTTACGTGGAAAGTCGATACGACATCTCAAACTGCGTGTGTACATGAATGGCCCTGCTGTGAATGACGTTACTGAACAAAGAAACACACACATACACAGTGAACAGCTGCACTGCAGTTTCGAACCCTTTATGTCACAAAAAGTAGTGAAAATGAATGAATCAATAAAGCCACGTCGAAAGGTTTCTCCGTCACGAAAAATTGGTATAATGCTGCACTCCTATCCTAAGTACTGGATGAATGAAATCGAAAATTTCAGCAGCCTGTGGGCTCTAATAAAGAAGACTTTACAGACTGTTGTGAGTTAGAGCCCGATTTTGTTTAAAAATCATCGATTTAAAAAACGCTAATTAGATTCGCTAAATTCTGATTTGTGTAAATATTGAATTGGTGACCTTTTATGGTCCGTGGCGGACGTAGGCGCGCTTAAAGGCGCAAACTCGGGCCTTAGGTAAGGTGAGTTCGTAAATGACAAAAGGTAAGCGCGAACGATCATTGTTGGACGATGTAAAAAAGTATAGGTTTTTCCCGACAAGATTGAACGTGATAGTAAACTACGGCGGCGAGCATTATAGAGAAAGGAACTGCGTGAATGGCGTAAATAACGTGTCGCTGGCGCCAGTAAGGCTCCTCTTTGTCGAACTTTTCCTCTCTAATTGTATTACTTCGTGCGGTTTTCCCGGGCTTTGCCAGCAGACGGAAAAATTCTCGGCCTTAGCGTGATTACAGCGGAACGAGATTTCCCGATAGGCTTGTCCTTTTCAGCGCGTAAGCCGTGAAACTTTGCTTTTCGCGGTTGAGCCAATTTCATGAACGTCATTATTGTGTCGCTAAAAGGAGAGTATCTTTGCGTGACGTTTGAAACGTCGGGACACGACGAGCAAAGAACGGTTCCGCTGAACATTTCCTCGCTCAGTCGAGGGAAGTCGTTGCTGAAATGTCGGCCGACTACTACCGCGTTGTCTCGAAACTTGTCGGGGTGTGTTTACCGGGGTAGAACCTATGCGTGCGATCGGCCAATAAAGTGGTGCCTCCTCTGCGGCAATTATAATTGCTCTCTACCACGTGGAAACTTGGCCTAGACGCGCGTAAGAACGCGTAATGCGATTTATTGGACGACAAAGCGCAATTACGCGGAGCCGGGGGTCTTCTCGATAACGGCCCGTGTGGGCGACGAGCATGTCTCCCTCCGAATGAATCAACGCAGTACGAAAGACATTGCCGCTAATTGGGACAAAGTGCTATTCAGGCGCCGTCCTACTGTGACCGATTAAAATTTCAGCGCCGTCCGGCGTACCTCTCCTATCACCCAGTCCCATGTTGGGAATTAAGGCCACAACGAGGCTGATTTTAATTGCTCGCCGTATACAGCTTCGTGGAAAATCAAGTGCCTATATAACGTGGATCCGATGACACTGCACCGGGCAAAGTTATTTCCTCGGCCGACAACACAAATTTGCTTACCAATTTTCTACGCAATTCTCACCATTTTCGGCGCTTCATTTGTTCGGCTTTATGGTTCCCGGAAATAACGCGGCCAGAATAATTTGCCCGACCAACGTTTCCAAATGATGAATACCAAAATGGATATACTACAGGGACATTTTCATTGGATTATTACTTAATATCCGTATTCATAGATATTCCAATTGGCAAGGTATTGATATCATTTCTTTGTGCCATTCCACGTGTTCTCTTGCAAAAGATTCTCTTTCCCGATTATACTAATCCTAAAAGTAAGTATTCAATGGTTACAAAACCCTCCAGAAGCAAGAAAGGTTTTACCTTTCTTCTTGAATAACGCAATGCTTTGAATTGCAACCACAGAAATTCGTATCCGGTTTCTTTTACCCACAATGGATAATTTTTTAATGTCCTTTTTGTACAGCTCGAACACATTCTACGTTATAAATATAGTTTCCCATCATTGACGCTTTTGTCGCATTTTTTAACATATTCTTTTTATTCGATTTTCTTAATCGGATAACAGCTTTATTCAGGTCACGTATAAATTGTTTGCCTTACATAATTTTACATGCAAAGAGTCATATACCTTTAAAAGGCTTACACATCACACTATTTCGATGCTGATCATTAATAAAATGTTTCACCAAAATGGATTTGTTCGCCTGCATAAAATTTCGTTGGAGAAATGTTCGCAAGTCTCGGTATTCGTCTTTGGACAAAAATAGTGGATTGACAATGTGAAAACTTACTTGATTGGCTTTGTTAATCTGTTTCTTGAGGCCCGCGAACGCCATGGTGATGCCTGTTATTTGCTAATCCAGTTAAAAAGAAACCCGAAGACGTGAGACCTGGAATGAAAAAGAAATTTTGAAGGTCATCGTGAGAACCGGAAGGTCCTGAATTGACAGTCTCTTAGCTGGCCGCTCGCCAGACTCCACGACGGCCAGCAAACGGATGATTTTCAATGTTATCGATTCACCACGTTCCTCAGCATTGTGCCACTCATTTCTGATGAAACCATTGCACAAATTTAAATAGTAGCATTCACAAGGATAGTCTGGATTCCATCGCGTTAATGTACGAATCTCCTGACTGATTTTTACCCAACTCTTTGTGGCAAAAATGATGGTTTTCACGGGCATTGGACACTATTGTCTCGCTTGTAAGTTAATAAGGCTTAATGAGGGGAACAGTTCTCGTAATAACCGTGCACACAGTATGCCTCTTGCAAGAACCGAACGAATATCTTCTGTTGCAAGTTCTTAGTCGACAACGTGAAAACAGCAACTTTTATTCAATTGTCCCTACCCTGTGGAAATTGAGTTAATACGTTAACGATTGACGCTGCGATTAACAGAAAAAAATTCATATGTAAAAGTAAAGCAAATATTTGGCGGTGATGAGTAGATTATTGCCTTCCTCACGATTTTATATTGCTCTTACAATAAGTCTCGATAATCTATAAAAGAAACTGGGCCCAGCGTGCAATATTAATGGAGTACGAGAAAATCAATTACAAGTTACATGATAGTGGGTTCCACGAAACATAAATTACACTTAATAAAAAGGATAACTCAGTTGACAATCGTCTGTTTCTACAAACCATTAGCATTAATAGAGTGCAAAAAATACGACGATGGAAGGAAAAACTAATATGCAAAGTTAAACGAATTATTTGATAGGAAGAAATAAACGTATCTCGGCGGGGTGAATTACACGTAATACGATCGACACGGAATGAAAAGATTAAATTAAAACACCTTTCGAATGGGCAGTAGGTTCGCTAGATTATGACTACGATCCATGAGAAATCCAGACACAGGGCTCAAGAAATGCTGGGTGTAAAGGAAAGCGAATGACTCGGAAGGAATAAGTGGACGTAGAAGGACGGGGTTGAATCGCGAAAGAAGAAAATGTAGCGCGTAATGGAAAGTGAGCCCACCTCTTTGGCTTATCGGCCGCTCGGGAAAAGGGTTAGTATCACTGACGTACGAGAAATGGAGGCTCGGTGTAGGCGTTAAGACGTCGAATCGGGCACAGGGCTGACGACGACGAGGGTGACGCGTTCGACGGATGTGAAAGCACGGTCGAAAACGATCCGCGTGGGCCCACGAGCACCGCACGAGCACCGACTCGTAGGGATCTGATCTCGTACACTGCGCCTCCTCCACGAGAGGGGTAGTTTTCTGCCGGAGGATCGATACCAAGCTTCGTCTCTCCTACCACCACCACCACCACCACGACCACCACCACCCTGTGAACAAACCCCCCCGCGACAATCCGAGGGCTCTGTACTTCTCTTTCCTTCATATCCCTCTGCGCCCCTCGCACACACACACACACACACATAAACATACATAACTCTGCACCCACACTGGGCTTTCTCACGTACGAAATTCTCTGCACGTCTCGCTTCTAACGGGTGGCGGAGAAACACCCGTTCACAAGGTGGTCGTTCAAGAAGTCACAGCACTGCTGCGGAATGCCGCGAAACAATGCTCGCTACACGGCAGACAGCAAGGGAAATTTTCATATCCAGGCCACAGGGGAGCGTAACGTATAGCCGCGCTGATCGCAATGATTGAGGCGTAGGTCAAAATAGGGTGGAATTAAATACTGCCAAGTGAACGTCGGTTTAGTGTATCATTGAAACGATGAAGTTATAGAAATACGGATAACGTGGAATTTCGTTCTACAAATCAAGGAAGTCAATCGTTCGTCTATGAATGTCAAATGAAAAGTACCGTGGAACACTGATAAATGGTCCTTAATAAGACATTTATAAAAACATGGATGTTCAGTAATTTACACGGTGACCATGGAGAAGAGGAGAAAAATACTTGACGGTTCCGAAAAGAGGGGGACGGACGAACAAAATTTTTGACAGCAATCGTCAGGGGTATCCTGTACTTGTGGGAATTGAACGGAACTGATCGACAGCCATCCAAGCACATGTGCAAAATTAAATACCGCTAATTGCTCTTTAACGTATGGCGTTAGCAATTTTCATTAACGAAATAGTGAACATTTTCGTTTTAATGTCCGTAATTAACAATATACCCGTGCTTCGTCGTTGCAACGAAATCTATTTTGTAATGCGAAGAAAATGAACCGGAATAATATTATTGAAAGTGGCATATACATTTTTACTCACATGAAACACACAATAAATTACCTGACCGAAGTTGAATTTCGGGGAAACAGTCACGTTTGATAAATCAATTAACGTCCACTTACTTGGATTGTCCTGTTTCCAGGACACTATGTATTCGTGTAAAGGGCAAATTTAGAAAATGAAAAAATATGCGACACGCACTTGCTGAGTTTATTCAGCGAAAAAAATGTTCTCTTCAAAGTAAAACTCAGTAGCAATATGCAAAACCTATTCAAAAAGATTATAATCCCGATCCATTATACTAATGAGTTTTATTTGAGTACTATAAATGTAAAATGCGCAGTCTCTTTCTAAATATTACTGAAAATCTCGAAAGATGTAATCTTTGGCACGAAGTATTACGTTCTTAATAGTGTTTTCCTTTTACTTGTTTCCCTATGACAAAAATCAGGGAATGAAGAAGAATATTTTGATACAACCATATCTTAATTTCACAATTGTTATTTGCCTTAGTTAGCAAGTACTTAACTAATTTAAATGAGGAAAGGTACATTTAAATGTACTCTATACACCTATTAGATTGACATAAATATGCATATTTTTGTCGGATGTTTGAAATACTTTGAGAAATCCATCGGCCAACCGGTTTGCTTTGATGTAACCGGAGCGAATAGTTCTACAATTACGCAGCGTATGTAGATGACAGTAGTTCAGCTTCAGTTCTACGCATCAGCACATATTCGATTCGTCATGAATGGTGATAAATGTCATTCGTTTGAAAATTATAGTGATACCGCGTAAGCTTACTCCACGAAATTAATTTATGTTGAAAAGAACGTTTATGTGAGTAAGATAAAACTAACGGTACCTCAGAAAAAGGAAGCAAGTTTTACCTCGGAAATACAAATCCTGTGAGAAAAGTAAAATCATAATAAATTAAGGGCCGTTATGACCACGAGCGGGGAGAAAATGAAACGTGGGGCAACAGAGGGCTGAGTAAAAATTCACAGCTTTTGGAATAGTTTATTTTACATTCCAACGCGCACAAAGCAAGGAAACAAATTACAGGTCAAAGGAAATCTCGAATTCTGCAACTCACCGGAGTTTGTATACGCTGTAAAGTTTCCTATATTAACATCTTGATAATATAGAAGTTCTGGTTAACATTATTAATACATTATTAATAATGAGCTACCGTAGAGGCAATAAAAGTGGACTTTGCCGGAAGATATTACGCGAGGTATCTTTGCATGCAGCATCGCTCCTGATTTTCCCTGAAATATCGGACGGTGCGAACTTCCCTGAACTCTCGGCGGAAATTTAAGTCACGAAGTAATTAGTACGAAACTCGAGGAGGACTCTGACTCGGTCAGAACGGCCTTATCATACGATAAAAAGTCTGTCAGTTTATACGCCCCTGCCCCTCCCCCAGGTCTGAGTCGACATCCGCAGCAGAAACCACCCCCACATCTCCGAAAAGTGCTTCTAAAAATATGATCGACGGCGGCAGGGGACGACATTGATACACTCAAGACCCCCTACGTTCATGACTTTACCCTATCTTACGAATCTTTTGTCCGATTGATTCAGATGCAAATAATCTACCGTGCTTTTGCGCTGAATTTTTGTCGACAATGAAGATGACTATCGGAGGGGGGACGGGAGCAGTAGGGGGGGAAACCGTGGAAATTGTAAGAGCCGATCGATTTCCTGACCTACAAGCACGATGATAACGTTTCGGCCTACCCGGACAAATCATTTTCGTTCTCACGAATGTGACAGTTCTCCAGATACCAGCATTGTATCATGTGTGCTACATCGCAAAACAATTGTTAACGTGTCGCAAAGGTAGTTAATCCGATGGACGAATGGTATCACTGCTATATCGTTGGCTTATCGAAGGTCTTTATCGATACTCAAATGCGAATTTTCTTGCACACCACTACACATGGGATCGAGGTAGAAGATAAGAGATTTGCGAAACCCATATGGAATACAAGGCTAATTGTAATTAAACGATAACATCGAAGTCCATCCTATTGTAACAATATTTGGAGACTGCTATTCATTGTTCGATTAACATTCTTCGAGAGGAAGATGCCATCGGTTTGGGATTATTGAACTCTGAGAAATTCGAATAATTAGTTGCGGCCGTCTGCGGGTTCACGCATGATCCTCTTCTAAATGAATGAATTGATATGATGAACGGGGGTCGGCTCGGTGCTTGTGTTAGAAGTTGGGGAACAGAGCGGATGTTGTCTTCCAATAAAAAGGAAACGCCGAACGAAGACTTTTTAAGCATGCATCCCGCGGACAGATGCACTGGCAGACCAAATAATAATATTACTCCGGCGTAGTTGCATTCAATCAGTAGATCAAATTACTCTCCAGCGCGTGTTTATTAGCAGCATGTTGTTTTTAAAGAGTCGCAGGAAATAATTATAGGACACTGTAACTTACTTTAATTGAATGAGTTTCTATATGCATCACCGAGTTAAGCGACACAAAAACATAAAAATGTTATGACAAATAATGCAGAGTATTAACAGCTGCGGATTTATCTGAGACATTTTTAAAGATAAGTGTTTCGCGAATTAGAAGATCTCTTCGTGAATCTAAGTAATGTTAGCGATAATAAAATAATGTATATGCTTGGAGATTCTTTTGCGACTAATTTCCAATGTTAATTGGAAAAGAAGGAATGGACAGTGCCGTTTTATCTCCACTCTACTTCCTTCTGTCCTTGGGGAATTGAAGAAATTCGACATTTACGCAGGCGGTCGTAATGTTAGTTTAAATTCAATTGAAATGACGAGCACTTGTCCAATCGGGAGGACAGATATCGATAACCGACAATGGATACAGCAGGAAGGCGAAATTTATTTATAACTTAATTGTATTTAGTAAACAGGAGTGTATGGAATACCTTTGAATCGCGGGAAAAGCACCTGCCCGATTTTAGTTTAGCGAAACGTTAAACGCCGCTCGAACGAGCATGCCGATCACAGAAAAGATTTTCAACTTTTTTTCAGCACGTATCTTTCCGTCAGGTGGATTGCATATTCTTCCGTTTAGAAAATCGACACGACATCCATTCCCGAAAAGACAAATGACTATGTTTTGTATTTCACTCACCGTAAGTCAATTTCGTGGGAAGACGGCACTTGCTGCAGGAACTTGGCTAACCTCCCGCTGGGATTTGACACAGGCAAAGAATACAGCTGTTCGAAATTTCCAATATTACCACTAGAGTACTCTTCCTTCGCCGTAAACGGAGTTTCTACTTCCCTCAATGGTGCAGAAATTGAATGTGGATAAAATTTTACATCGTTTATTTGATCGCTCATTCAATTACAAAGTAAAAGTTCATTTCCATATATACGTTTTTCCATGCTCGGAAAAAACGTAAAGGTATTGCCGCACTATGTTATGATGTACAATTTATATAATGTATAAGAATTTTAAATGGTGACGTCAGTCCTTTTATTATCAACATTATTAATACAGTGAAACAAGTAGTGTTATACAGTAAAATAGTGCCGTTTTACAGTAGAGCGCCATGAAGCTTTTTTTTACATATTATGCAGCGGTTGAATAGGTATTTCCTGCCATTGCAATAACTTTCAGAGGGATATGTAATCTTTAAGCTGTTGATCAATATCTGGACTAAGCGTAAGCATCAATTGATCAAACTGACTATTCCCAACGAGTCTTCTTAGTGTGTTCAGCTGTAAAAAAATCAAACGCGTTAGATACAGTCGATTAGGATAATACTAAAAAACTAACTTTTCTACCTTGCTACAACAGAAATTTTAAATCAATCTAGAAAGATACAAAACCATGCAGAATACATAAATATATGCAGAATATATAAATTTAAGTAAATAGTTAAAACTTAAAAATAAATTTTAATTTAGTCTTCAAACTAATGTTTTCAAGATTTTATAGCAGGCAGGGTAATTCATGATTACTGTAAATCGTTTCTGTCAAAAATTTTACCTGACTTTGGAGTGTATCTTGTAATGATACAGTATGTACTGGATCGCTCAAAGCAAGTCTTCTTTCTCGCATCTCGTGTTCAGTGTCGTAATATACATCATCATAGTGTTGAGGACTGGGGTCGCTGATCATCAATGAACTGTAAAAATAGAATATACGATTATTCCGTTCCGTTTCGTAGACCATCTCTGATTGGTGTTTGGTATCAGTTCTTACTCAAAAGGACCGTCCGTGTCATCAATTTTGGTAATATCGTTAAGAGTTTGGACTATATGGTATACTATTTGTGGAAAATGCTGCAAGACACTAGGTGGGCTGTTAGCCCCGAGAAGCGAACAGAGACCAAGGGCCAACAGTTTGCTTCGTTCTTGTGGCGTGACATATGGCATTTGATTAACCCAAACAGCTATCATTTCACCCAAGACAACTTCTTCGGTTACTTCACTATTATTTATACTTCTAGCCAGTTCACTGATCACCTGTGAATGAATTATTTATTATTCTATAATGTCTCTGCAGCCAAAGTTATAATATTTTAAGATATGAAATCTATATACCTCCACAAAAATATCCCTACAGCCCAGCAGAACTCTAGTAACAATGGACAAATACCAAGTCATAACCGTCGTATAGTGTCCGCCTTTGTAAACGTTCCTAAAACGGTTCCACATAGTAGAATGGTATAATTCAATGAAGTAAATGTCATTAATATCTTTATAAACTTACTCGAATATTCTTAATAAGAGAGGTTTGATCAACTCTGCCCCTTGCCTCGGTGAGGCCCTAAGGCATGTCTCCAATAAAGTCATTACCATTACTATTCCTTCTGCCCTTAAATCTCCCAAAAATGACTTTAACGTTTCGATCACTGTGACTCCTCTTTCCCCTAAAAATTCTTGAGGACTCAACAGAACATATGCCTGAATTATACACAGACATAAACTTAAATTTTCAGTGGACGAATCTGAAAATAATTTATGATTGTTAAGAACTATTTTTAACACATATTTTACAATGGATGATATTCTAACCGAGTAACGCTGGCATGTTTCTAAAAAGATCCATAATAGCGGGCGTTGGTACAGGAGCATTTTCGAGAAGGGCCAACCACAATTCCAAACCGTCTAGTAATAAATAAACATGTCCTTTTTGATTGACATCACAGCTCAAGGCTACGACGACCACTACCAATGGCTGTAAGACCACACTTTCGGAACCTAATGCCTGTTTGTGATAGGTATATTCTTAAGTAGTTTACTTCATTAATATCTGAAAAATATTCAGAATCCATGTTGCTACCTTCTCCATATGTACAAGAGCTGATACTATGGCACATCTCAGCATAATGTGTGTTTCAGATTCTTGCCAAAGTGCAGGCAAGTATGAACTTAAAGCAGGAATATGCGGCTTTATTTCACTACCAACACGTTCAATCATGTAAGACAATCTATATAAAACATGCATCTGGAAATAATAAAAGATGTGTAAAGAAGTTAGAATATACGCCACCATCCTGACACTGTAGTTATAGAAATGCATACCTTGGTATCCCATTCATTCACTTCTTTTAAGAGATTGAAGAGTAAAGAAAATGCGGGTTCCAAGAAAGGCGCAAATTCTTCAGTGTTAAACTGGAAATCGTCTATTGCAAGTTTTAAAGCGTCACTGGCTGCCAACCGTACTCTTAAATCTTCTTCTGGATTTAAGGCCTCTACCATCAATTTATACATCTCTGGTCGCAATTCGGGACTTAGTTTGACAGCTGAATTGTAAGAAAGTTAAAATGTTATAAAAAAGATCGGGCTGATATATATGTGAAAATAATCTTCAAGCGCTTAAAAGTTATACTTACTGGCCCATTGACCAATGAGCCAACATATACGTTTTCTGATAATTTTGTAATTGTTACTATGAATTTTCAATTCTTCTTTTAAAGTTGTTGAAAACCATTGATCAAAGTTCACCTATAGAATTATATATGCATTATTTTCTTCTTACCTAAATCGACAAAGTGCAGATAATATTTTTTGTAAACCTTTCATGCTGTATTTACCTCGTCATACAAATCACTTGCTACTAGACCAACTGCATGATATACTGCATCCTTCAAAAGGATTGCATGTAAATTATTTGGATCAACTGGTTGATGATGTCTTTGCATTAAATCAACCAGTACTGACGCTAGAACATCTCTAAAGTTATCCAATATTACCAAAAAAACTGAAATTGCGCAGGGCTGCAAACAAAATTAAAGTTTATACACACTGTAATATGTGATTCCTTTTTATGTAATGTAATGTATAATTCATAAGTCCTAAAATATTTACCCTCAAGCTATATTTCCATGATTCGTCACAGTCATCAACTGCCAAAACAGATATTAATTATGCGTTAATTTATTCAACAACCGTGGAACGTGAAATGTGTGTTCCTTATTGATGAATTATAATCCTAAAACCTTTTAAATTATTTTACCTAAATTTTCGGGGTCTGTATCCCATAACTCCAAATCAGCAGGTGTTAGGAGAAAGTAATGAGTGACCAGTCTAGAGCAGATTACAGTTAATGTTTCTGCAGTAAAAAATTCTTGCATCAGCTGAGATGCTCTCAGTGTCAGTGGATTTTTGGTTTCTGCAATGTTAATATATTCATGTTAATTTTACTAAAATTATACTTTCTTCCATATAATAGTGATATATTACACTTACTTTCAATTATCTTGGCTGGTTTATAGTCACTTCTCAGTAAAATGTGCCTTATTAAAGATAAACATTGTATAAGAAACTTCTCAAAAGCTAATGCCTGCCCAGCTTCTGTGAAGCAATAAAACACTGAAAATTCTAGAGACGTAGGTATCAATTCAACATAACAGAATGGATGTAATTCTAAAACACCTAATAAAACTTTGGTCAAGTGAATTATGAATTTGTCACAAACATCCAACTGTATACCTCTTGATACTAACGTTTTTCCTAAAAGAATAAATGCTTGTTACTAATGTCATACTGTATCAAATGATTAGATATTGTGATACAATAAATTTAAATGTATTGATAAAGTAAATACTAACGACATTCAAGGCTTGTCCTTGCTCGTTCAAAAACGACTTTTAAAAATAACATAGCTTCCTGAGATGTAGATGGATGTTTAAATCCATTCACAATCAACTTTCGTAGTATTTGTAATAAAAGTAAAGCCTTCTCCAATGCTTCCTGTATCTGATTTGCATCAGCTCCATTAGAAGCTAATATCAGAAATGATTCAGTGTAAGTGTTCCAGTAGTTAAGGATAAAGCTAAACACATTTGTGGTTAATTCGTGGAAGATCTTCTGATCTGCTAACAACCGTTTGGAAGCTAAAGCTTTAACAACGTGTTGTAATATTAGTAAAGCTCGATGCTGAGCTAATGGATTCTGTCCTCTGATAATTTCCAGCAATGTAGGTACTAATGTTCCCCATTCTCGTGGGCAGTCATATCTATATATTTAATTAAAACACATAATTTATGCTGATTAGAACACATGTAATTTCTAAAAAGATTAACTTCTAATGACATAAATACCTGGCTATCTTAGCAATAAGAACTGCTAATTGTATAGCTAACTGATGAACTGGTTCCTCAATACAAGTTATTATATGCTGTCGCAAGAATTCTTTCTCATCTTCTGCTATCCCACTATACAAATGATATAACACATTGTAAATGATATCATATTTTATCAAGTTGCCACTTCGAAATATTACTTTGAAACAAATCAAGAAACAATTTCTTACTTGGGTGCATTTTTTCTCCAATATTTATCTATGCCATTTTTGAAATATAAAACAGCCATCCATCTAACATTGGTGCCCAAGGAATGATTGGAAAATATATTCTGTAAAACAAAATGTAATCTAAATTTTGAACACCTATATGCAATACCATTATAACAAAGGAAATCTAATCAATACCTAATCAATAGCAAATATGTACCTATCATAAGTTTTGTTTTAAATATATGTTGATCACAATAAATTTAAATTATCTATAAATAAGAGTGCATTGTTTACATCTGTTTTTTGCATTTATCTAATCATTTTTTACAATTCCATGATAATATATCTTCATAACATCTATATTTATGATTACTATTATGATTATATCAAAACTTTTGAATCAATTTTCCTGCTTGACCAATGATCTTATAAAGAAAGAAGGAAAACTTACATATAATGCTGTGTAAAATCCTCTTTGTATTTCCCATTGCTTTAATGTTTCCTCAGCTGCTTTTAAGACTGTTGGGTCTTGGCTGCCAGCCTGTTGAAGAACTTCTATCACTGCAGCATCCATATCTGCTTACTGTAATATACACATATTAAGGAAATAAAAATGTAGTTCATTAAATACGGGTATATTTCCCGTAAATTATATCTGCACACTTCACTAAGTTTCTTGAAACATTTCTAAACCGATGTTTTTGATATCAATGAACATGTGGCACTACTACTTTTTCGATTTTTTCATAAACAATACACTGTGAGCAGCAGAACAGAATTAAATCACAGATATTGATATGATAATTTCCTCTCACAGTAGCGAATGTAGAACGATGTTACATCATTTTCATCGGTCAAATCATGCCCTTATTGGAGGCAGCAGTCCCTTAACCTATACGTCAATGATGCACACAGCTATGCATTACCTGTTTCACACGGGGTTAGTAGAATTATGTTCTGTACACTCCATGTGTCACAAATATTTATGTACGAAATCAATACATAACGAAAATCCCCAAATATCCCTTTCGGTATGATAAAAATGTCACACACGTCCGCAAGTCGGCATTTCAGAATGCTGTCGCTCTCTAGCCTTCTTCCTGGATGGTACAGGGATGACAGTTGTACCGTTCAGACACTAATGCCAATTTCCGATACATCTAACGAACGAATTTGGAAGTGCACTTAGAAATGTAGCAGGCAATGGAGAAATTTTCAGCATATTAAATATTACGAATAATGGCACTTCTGTATTTAAGTAGTATAATGTTGATTAAAAATATCGATCATTCCTAATCGCGCATATTATTACATAGCACTAAAAAAAAACCATAAACTAGCGGACAAATATTATAAAAAGTTACACGCATTTTCGTGAGCGAAAAATTTTTGTCTTCATATTACATAATAGCAGTTACGTGTTAAATATTTTTACATTTTAATGACCTACTACGTATTGGAATAAACAAAGATATATTTTTTGTTTACTATCACTTAGATTTGTGATTATTGGTAATAGGACGAGTAGTAATCAATCAACTACTTTTAGTGACGCTTAACTCGGTGGCGTCATGGGACTAAACTCAAAAAATATTTTTATTTTTACACGATTTTCTGCCTTCTACACACAGTAAATAATAACATAAAACGTGCGATAACAGCGCATTTTGCACTCAGTTTTAGAAACAGATTAGTGAGCTCAAATTTATAATTTCAACATTCGAATTACGTAGAAACTCTATTTGCTACATGCGCGGCGGGATATCCGGTTAGCGCGACCTGGCGGTCGTAAACGAACTATGCCTTCTTTCTTGTTCATGGCTTGCAGGACTGTTTAGGTCTTGTCACAATGAAGGTATAAATCCAAAAATATCGTGCAAATCCTGTAACTTTTGTTAAAAATAATTCAATATGCTTCTTAATAAAATCCACGCGAATAATTTGCTATACATATAATACGTTTAATCAAAATAGTTTACATACAACATAGGTTACAAATAGTGATAGTGTCAGGTGCTGCATCCAGTGTGCAAAATTGTTTAGTGCAATTTAAAGAAAACATATTTATTTGTAATTAGTCTAATACGTTTCGATTGATAGTGTATTTTATTGAGTCGAGTCTATAGAATGGTCTTCCTTGGTTATTTTTTTTATTATTGATGATACGCGATAGATACACATAACCTAGTTTGTGTTACTTGTGATATGAATATTTTTTCTTATGATTATATTAATATATTGTATTTATTTTTACAGCTGAACGTATCGTATCCGGCGACAGGATGTCAAAAGCTGTTCGAAATTTCGGACGAGCACAAGCTCAGAATATTTTACGAAAAACGTATGGGAGCTGAAGTTGAGGCAGATTCCCTAGGTGATGAGTGGAAAGGATATGTCGTTCGCATATCTGGTGGCAATGACAAGCAAGGTTTCCCCATGAAACAAGGTGTCCTGACTAATGGTTAGTACTTAATTAACTTTTCAATTTCATTTTTAATAGTCAGGAATATGTTTCTACCATACAAAAGTGTTTGTAACAAGGATATGATAATCTAATAAATCTCTTAAATTTTTGGAACTTTCTTTACAGGCCGTGTCCGCCTGTTGCTGTCAAAGGGACATTCATGCTACAGACCCAGACGTGATGGAGAACGTAAACGTAAATCAGTTCGTGGATGTATTGTAGACTCTAACTTGTCAGTCCTTGCTCTTGTTATTGTAAAGAAGGGAGAACAGGTAAGACCCTGCTTTATAATAAATGTTACTTTGATTAAGAAATAAGCTGTATATATCACTAAATTGGATGTTACAAAGGCTTATAAGTTGGTTACTGATTTGTTTTCCATGCCATTCAGGGTATGTTTAAGAAATAACAATCGTCTTAGAACATTATCGTAGGCATGGAAGATCAAATAACGTTCTTTGATTTGGGAAAATGTGTTAAATCATATGCACATTGTCTCAGTGTACGGACGAGACATTCAAAACCATTATCAGTCTTTAATAATCAACAAATAAATAATACCAGGAATTTATATTCTAACAGAAAACAAAATTTATTGCAGGAAATTCCTGGATTAACCGACACTAACATACCCCGCCTTCGTGGACCGAAGAGGGCCAGCAAAATTCGTAAGTTGTATAACTTGTCGAAAGAAGATGATGTCCGACGATATGTTGTTCGACGTGTAATCCAGAAGGAAGGAAAGAAAGAACGTTCCAAGGCCCCGAAGATTCAGCGTTTGATCACTCCACTCACGCTTCAAGTATGATTATGCAAATTATATAGCTTCTGATTTATTAAATTGATTCCCGAACTGTTTCTTCAATCACAACTATCAATTACAGAGAAAGAGACATAGGCTAGCACTGAAGAAGAGGCGTTGCTTGGCACGCAAAGAACAGGCTGCTGAGTATGCTAAGCTCTTGGCCCAGAGACAGAAGGAAGCCAAGAACAGACGACAGGAAGAAATAAAGAGAAGGCGCAGTGCATCTATGCGCGACTCAAAATCATCCAGTCAGTCTGCCCCTGCTGCTTCACACAAGTAGTGCGACTGTCACAATACATTTACAAAATAATAAAAATTGTCCAACATACTATGTTTTTAATTCCCATCAGCATTTTTATTTCATACCATCCTAATTATAACTAAAAATATTCGCTTATCGTCCGTATCATCATTAGCCTTGCTAAATACTTCAATTTATTCCAATTTATTTGTATTATAAATTTTTGTGAAAATGCTGCACTTTCCTTCTGTTAAATTTCATATTTAAAATAACGTGCTCTAGAATTCCAAAAACATTAATACGGTTGAAGCAAGTATTCAAGAAGAATTTCAAACTATCTAAATAAGTTTTTTTCTGTATGTGTACAGTTTCTTATATAATGATTTCTACCTTTGCATGTGTCAATTCAACCGGTAAAATTTCTAACCTTAAAGTTACTGTCAGAAACCACGTGCTCGTCAACAATAAGGTTATGAACCGATATTCGGTCTCTGTTGACAAAACAAACGGAGTATACATAAAAGAACGTACGTACACAACCATGTATATATTAACGTAAAATTAAATTTGGCTCTATTTAAATATATTGACCTCGTGTAAAAGATTGAACACTGTAAGGTTATACACATGAATATTTCCACCTATATAAGTCTTATACATATTTTCCCTACACCATGTCCTCATACTAATTTCTCAATAAATATTAGACATACAAGTAATAAAAAAGTGTTAATCGAACAAAACATGACGCAGAATATAAATACGTATGTATAAGTAAGCTGAAGGAGATGGATAACAATCAAGATGATCTTTTGACCTAATGTAGGTTTTCCATTAGATAGCACAGTTACAACATACCTCCTATATGAAATAGTAATGTTTTTGAGGCATCATAATATGATAAGCGTCAGTACTTTCACAACAAGTGATTGCTGGGGGGTCTAAATTGATGCAATCCACTGAGATCAATTCAGTATACCAAAGTAGCTAACAAGAGACTCTTTAAGTTTCCTTATATATCTACATTAATACCTTCTGTGCTTCAGATTATGGCTATTTTAAAGTTTTACAAAAGTCCTGGCTTGAAGTCAGGGCAATTAAAAAGCAAATTAAATGCTGTATCACAAGTTTCCAGCTCTGTGACTGATATTGAAACTGAATTATGCTATTATATTGAGGTACAAAATGTACTCAAGGAAAAAGAATTACAAATTTTAAAATGGATCCTAAAATCTCCATTTGAATCTGATAATCTGAAAGAAAGTACTGCATTTTCAATCAACCAAAACAAAGGACTCATTGTTGAAATCGGCCCAAGGTAAGAATTATATGAATTAATATGTATTCGATGCTGTAGACTACAGAAAAAAAATACATTTCTCCACTATTACAGGTTGAACTTCTCTACAGCATTTTCCAGTAATGCTGTCTCAATCTGTAGATCAGTAGATTTAAAACAAGTGACTAGGGTAGAAGTAGCTACACGTTACTGTATCAAACATGATGGTGTTTTAAATAAAGAAGTGGAAGATGCTGTATGTATAATCTCATTGAGTTTACCAGTATTTTGCTTTTATCACTTTGCTACATCAGTTAAAACCTGTTTTATAAAAAATACTAATTTAATAATATTGATTTGCTTCAAATTTTCCTTGTACAGATTGTTGATGTACTCCATGATAGAATGACTGAATGCAGATATCTAACACCAATAGAAACATTTGACCATGGTTTTAGACCAGAGAAATGGTTTGAAGTTGATATACTAAGATATGGAAGACAAGCTTTGGAAGATGTCAATTCGAAATTAGGTAATTTCTCAATTTTGTGTCTCTTAGAAACAACCGTTTCATTTGTTGAATTTTAACACAGTTTTAATTATTTAACAGGTTTAGCATTCGATAATTGGGACCTGGACTTTTACACAGATTTATTTCTGCACAAATTAAAACGTAATCCAACTAGTGTAGAGTGTTTTGATTTAGCACAATCGAACAGCGAACATAGCCGTCATTGGTTCTTCAAAGGCCAGATGATCCTCGACGGAGAAGAAAAGAAAGAATCTTTAATCGACATGATAATGGACACGCAAAACTATACAAACCCAAATAACGTTATTAAATTCAGCGATAATAGCAGTGCTATTGAAGGATACGAAGTAGCAACACTTCGTCCAAATAATACAAGTACCTGTAGCAACTTCCGCGTGGCTGATCTAAAACAGCATCTAATATTTACTGCGGAAACTCATAATTTTCCGACAGGTGTTGCACCATTCAGGTAATATTTGTAAATGGGATAAAACTAACGACGTTGTACAATATACCGATATAACGTAATATGTTTTAAATTACTGTTTGGGTTCTTATAGCGGAGCTACAACGGGAACTGGAGGTAGGATAAGAGACGTTCAAGGAGTCGGTCGAGGTGGATATTGCATTGCTGGCACAGCGGGATACTCGGTTGGAAATCTTCACATTCCAGGTTTACGAAATAGCCGTTTCTCTTTTTGTACGGATATAATCTACGTAGCCATCCAGAATTAAATTGATTCTTCGTCCATAGGCTATGATTTGCCGTGGGAGGAAAAGAGCGTGCCCTATCCCAATAATTTCGCATCTCCGTTGGAAATTATAGTAGAAGCTAGTAACGGTGCATCTGATTATGGTAATAAGTTTGGAGAACCAGTGATATCAGGTTTTGCACGTACGTTCGGTTTGACCGACGATTCTGGCGTTCGACGGGAGTGGATTAAACCTATCATGTTCAGTGGTGGTTTAGGAACAATGGATGCAGATATGACGCAAAAATCACATCCTGAAAAAGGTAGTGCTACAAATATATTTATTGAAAAATATCTGTATTGCTATTGCTTTGGAGAATCAGTTTACATACAATAATATTATATTTTTAGGAATGGAAGTAGTAAAAGTTGGTGGTCCTGTGTACAGAATCGGTGTTGGCGGAGGAGCGGCAAGTTCTGTTGAAGTAAGCTTCGTAAATACAAATGGTATACTGTCTTAATAATTATGGTAACTAAACACTGATCATCTTAGGTCCAAGGGGATAATAAGACGGAGTTAGATTTCGGGGCAGTACAAAGAGGAGATCCTGAAATGGAACAGAAATTAAACCGACTGATACGTGCATGTATGGAAATGGGTAATGCAAACCCAATTCTTAGCATTCACGATCAAGGAGCCGGAGGAAATGGTAAGCAAAATTTTCTAACGATTATTTGTATCTAGAGAAACACTATATCTTTCAGTAACATTTGACTGCTAACAATACAATTTCAGTTGTCGAAAGGACTGCCGAATTTATTCGCCGGTCAGTTGAAAATGTAAAAAGATATTTCTTCCGACATATCATCAACATACTTATTATGCTTCTATAATTTAGTAAACATTCAGCAGTTAGTTTATGCAAGCAAATTGTTTCATATTACACACTTGTTTCCTTTCTACAATAATACACACGCATTAGAAATTGTTTTACCTGTTACATTCAATTAATATGTCTATGGCAGTTTTGTCTTATTTTTTATGTAATCTGTTGCTCGGAAATGTATTGTTTTTAATGCTTTCTTACTTGTATTTTCTGCACTAATTCTGTTGTGTGAATTTCCAAAATCATTCAGCAAAACTAACTAACACGATTATTTACGTTTAGGTAACGTCCTGAAAGAATTAGTAGAACCGGCCGGTGCTGTAATATTCACTAAGAAATTTGACTTGGGTGATCCAAGTCTTAGTACTTTGGAATTGTGGGGGGCTGAATATCAAGAAAATGATGCAATTTTGTGCAAGTCAACAGACAGTAAATTACTTAAAGAAATTGCTGAACGAGAGAAGTGTCCTATTAATTTTGTTGGCACTGTCACTGGTAACGGAAAAATTGTTCTTTCCGAAGAAGAAGATTGCGACGTGGCGAAGTATTTAACTGAGACACAAGGAAATAATATAAGACACCCCGTCGATTTAGACTTAGAACTTGTTCTTGGAAAAATGCCACGAAAAGTAAGTTCAAAACCGTTTAATTATTAATACCTGAAATATTAATTGATTTGTACATGTTTTTGCGTAGACTTTCAACCTGGAGAAACAGGACAACCATTTATCTGCTATGAGTTTACCGCATAACTTGACTGTTCTCGACGCTCTTAATAGAGTTCTGCGTTTGCCATCAGTAGGCAGTAAACGTTATTTAACTAACAAAGTAGATCGTTGTGTCACGGGATTGATTGCCCAGCAACAATGTGTGGGCCCCTTGCACACTCCTCTTGCTGATGTTGCTGTAACAGCTATTTCTCACTTCTCGACGGTATAATAAAAGGCCTTTTTTCACTTTGCAAATTTTTATGTGTTATGTACTGACATTATCAGTAATTTTACAAACATTCTCCATTATTCTTAGGTGGGTATCGCCACTTCTATTGGTGAGCAGCCTATCAAAGGGCTTGTAAACGCTGCAGCTGGAGCACGTATGACCGTCGCTGAAGCATTATCTAATCTTGTTTTCGCACGGATTTCAAACATAAGAGTAAATACAATGTGTACCCGTTTGTTATATTTTGCCAAAGCGCTTTTTTCTTAACGAATGATACTTTCAGGATGTAAAATGCAGTGGAAATTGGATGTGGGCAGCTAAACTACCAGGAGAAGGGGCGGCTTTGTACGAAGCATGCTCTGCAATGTGTTCAATTATGAAAGAATTTGGCATTGCTATTGACGGTGGAAAGGATTCCTTAAGTATGGCCGCTCGAATTGGGAAGGATGTCGTCAAGGCACCAGGAACACTTGTTGTCTCCTGTTATGCACCATGCCCAGACATTCGTCATGTAAATGAAAATTGTATTAATTTCCTTTATTAAATGTGTGTAGGAATTATCTTAACTATTAATGGAAACATGTCTTTAGGTGATAACGCCTGATCTAAAAGCACCGTCAATACAAAAATCAGGCAGGCTACTTTTCGTGGATTTGTCTAACGGAAAGAGTAGACTTGGTGGATCAGCTTTGGGACAAGTGTACAAACAACTTGGTAATGACGTTCCTGATGTTGAAGACGCGCATTCCATTAAAAATGCATTCGAAGCTACGCAAAAATTAATAGGAGGTAATATTTATTTTTGACATAATATAATATTCTCCTTTACAATCACATTTATTGTATTAAATACTTTAATATATATTACAGAGGGAAAAATATTAGCGGGTCACGATGTGAGTGATGGTGGACTCATTACGTGTTTATTGGAGATGGCATTTGCAGGAATTTCAGGAATAAATGTTGACATTTATCATAAAGCTGGATCACCAATAGATATTTTGTTCTCTGAGGAAGTTGGCTGGGTATTAGAAGTTGATGAAAGGGATTATGATTACGTTCTTAAAGTATTCAAAGAGCACAAAGCTCCTGTATACTCAATTGGCACATCATCAGGGCTGGGCTTAGGATCCAAGGTAAAAACCTGATTAAAAAAACTTGTTCTGTGTTTACAAAGTACCATATTTATTTGTCAATATTCTTTCAGATACAAATAGCTATCTCTGGAAGTATTGTATTAAAGTCTAATGTACATGAATTAATATACTTGTGGGAAGAGACAAGCTATCAATTAGAACTCCGACAAACTAATACAAAATGCGCTTTGGAGGAATATAATGGATTAAAATACAGAACAACTCCTGCTTACAAACTTACGTTTAACCCTGATCTGAAACCATTACCAAAAGAAGCGTATTCTTTCTGTATGTATATCGTTACTTCCGGCCATTTAACCGCAACATTGTACATAACTTTTTACTAAAATTAGTTGAAAATCATTTGAAATTATAGCGCCCCTTATTAGAGTGGCTGTAATTCGAGAAGAAGGGACAAATGGAGATCGTGAAATGGTGTCTTCTTTGGTTCACGCTGGATTCGAAGTTTGGGATGTCACAATGCAAGATTTATTGAAGGGCAGCGTTACGCTCGATAAATTCAGGGGAGTTACCTTCCCAGGTGGCTTTAGTTATGCAGGTAAACTCCATATATAACACATAAATGTATCGGCAAGTAGTATAATTTTCCGTAATTAATTTCTGTTAAATTTGTCGGATCCACATAGACGTATTAGGCTCCGCTAAAGGCTGGGCAGCGAGTCTTATGTTCCACAGCTCATTAAAACAACAATTTGAAGCATTTGTCCAGCGAAAGGATACATTCAGTTTAGGAGTTTGTAACGGATGTCAACTCATGAGTCTGTTAGGATGGATCGGCAGTAATACAGAAGGTATTTATATATCAAAAGGAAAATACAAAGCGCTAGTTAAGAATACTTCTAACGTATTCATCAAATTTTTGAATTTTAGGTGAAAGCAAAGAGCCAGATGTGGTTTTAGATCACAACATTTCTGAAAGATACGAGTGCCGATGGACGACAGTTAAGATTGAAAATACATCGTCAATCATGCTGAAAGGTATGGAAGGCACCGTATTAGGAGTGTGGGTTGCCCACGGAGAAGGAAGGTTTACCTTCCGAAATAATAAGGTACTAAGTGCTCTAAAAGACAAGAATTGCCTCGCTGTTAAATACACCGATGATTACGGAAATCCAACTGAAACGTATCCACTTAATCCGAACGGCAGTATTGGTATGTTTCTCATGCATTGAATTAACTGATGATTTTAAGGAAGAGTAATACATTTAAATTGTTTTCAACAGAGGGGATAGCTGGTGTATGCTCTGCAGACGGCCGACATTTGGCAATGATGCCGCATCCGGAAAGATGTACACAAATGTGGCAAATGCCATGGAAACCCATGGATTGGACATTCGATGTCTCACCGTGGCAACGTATATTTGATAACGCATATGCATGGTGCCTGTCTTGCTAAAATAATTGAAGTAGCAGCCATGTTATAATTATTACATAATTCATCATTTTTATCCCAATATTCATATTAAGAAAAAGCACATATATTTTGTGAGTAAAAATATTATATAAATTTGTACTTTTAAATGATGAATTTCTTTATACTGCTTGTCTAAAATCTCGTATGTACTCTTAGAACGTTGTTCAATAGAGCCTTGTAAATATCATGCCTTACAATAAGTTTTAAAACATTTGAATATAAAAACTATGTAATTATAAGATTTATAAAATTTTTTATTTCCTATTATCTTAACAAAATTATGGTAACATTTGAAAGATGAGTTACATGAGTAGAAAAATTATTATTATCTTAACTCCTGCAGCATCAATTAAATGAATTCTGCCTAACTTTAAAGACCTCGTTCAAAGGCGAGTACGCTGTATAGCGGTTTGAAACGAAAGGATCATCCACCTGTATATCACATCGAAGAATAACAACCCCAGATGGATTGACTTTAACTTTGATTTTTGTTTGTGGCGTTAAGACACCATAATCAACGTCCTCGTAAAGATCCTAGAAAAAAAATATGCAATATGTACCATCAAGGAAAATTGACCTTCATTAAACTGAACAAAGGTAGTACTTACTTCTACTCTGTATCCACCAGGATATTGCAATCCAAGCTCCCTCAATGTGACTGACACGTCCGATGGTGTGCCGTCTGTTCTTCTATTTAAGAATGCAATGGCATAGGAATAATAATTCTGGTATACGGGTGTTATTGGCCTTGTCCAGATCTCGATACCTTTATGCTGCGAAAAATACCCATAAATTGCTTGAACAACGACTGACAACAGGATAGGGTCAAAATCCGATGAGTAAACCAATACAGCATATAACCTTGTGCAAATAAGATGACTACCTAAGTATTTGCCAGCTGTAGTAATAATAGCATTTACTCACTTTGTATATAAGTCTGCCTTGAATTCCCAAGGGATCCTGATCTACAGCAATGATTTTTTTGTTTTGTAAGATTGCTTTGTACTCAGGTCTGATGGTTCTGAGATCAACAGACATTAACAATGGTGCTGCTAATATAGCCCACAATGCCATTTGTGTTTTGCTCTGTTCATAACTTAAACCGAAGTTGCCTATAATTAACATGTCAGGATCATTCCAATGTCCTGGTCCTGCATTTGGTGCTATGGAATCCTGTTTATTCCCATAGTAATCTATAATACTTTCCAGACTACTCCAAGAGTCCTGAATATCATCAAAGTTTCTCCAGAGATTGCAGTGTTGAATTATAGATGTAAAGTTAGGCTAAAACGAAATATTTTTTTAATTAGTTTGTGAATTATATTGCTCATTGTACTAGATGTACAAATTATTACTGACCTGTATGCCAGCATAAATTTGATAAACAGGCCAACTGCATGAGTATATCATAGGCCTTCCAGTTTGATTAAGATGGAAACCAAATTCAGGATACCCTAAAATGACAATAATCTCTTAATAAGTATATTGTTTCTAAAATTATGCTGCTATTGAAATATATTCTAGTCTTATTAGTAAAATAATGGTATTTATTAATTGTCAAGACCCTTTTTAATACATTAAAAATAATCATAAATATATACCTCTGTCCATATCAGAAGGATGTGAATAACAACCATCTAGTTTTACATAATCTACATCCCAAGATGAAAATGTAAGAGCATCATTTTCCAAATGACCCAATACTCCAGGGTATCCAGCACACGTGTAGTTACCATAATCTTCATAAATACCAAATTTCAATCCTTTTGAGTGAATCTAAATAGAACCCAGAATGTAAAATATAAATTTTCTAACAAGGTACATTTTTCGAAAAATTATCATTTTATTCGCAGTGTAATTTTAGGACATGCAAAATATGTAGCTCATGACAAAAGCCTTAATAAATTATGGCACCTTACATAATTTGAAAGACTTTTTATGCCGTATGGAAACCTTTGTCTATCTGGTACAAGTTGACCATTAATATCTCTGTCTTTCTCCATCCAGCAATCATCTATGTTAATATACTCATATCCTACTGCTGCATAGCCTTCTGCAACCACTATATCTGCCATTGTTCTAAACAGCCGATCACTAAACAATGAAAATTTAATAACATTAACTATATTCTTTTTATATATGTGAAATAATCTTAACAAGTATCTTAATAATTCTTGTGTGATATGATTTTGCATACCATCAGTTATAACAGACTGTCGCACTATCTTTAATTGCCTTTATCATAATATGAAAAGTATTCTTTGTATCTGATATATACCATAATTTGAATTAGAACAGATAGCTACATGATGATTATAACATGGATGTAAATAAAACGTTTAGAATTCATTTTGCTCACTTCTCAAGGATAGGTGGCTTTTATGAATACAAAGAAATACAGTGAGTGTGTATTATTAATGTTCTTCTTGTAAAGTTTACTTTTCCAGCTAATAGCTGATTTGCAGATAAGTTACAATTGCTTGAACCATGTTAGCTTTGTGTTAATTCACAGTAATTAGCTCTATGGCAATGACTACATGTATGAATTTTTTAAAAGAAAATGCTGGTGCACTACACTATGATTCTTCATGATAAAGCTGCAAATGTTTTACTTTTAAAATATGTTGTTTTCTAGACAAGAAATCTCCAAGTTGCATGATAGATGTACATATTATAGTCATACTCTATTAATCAGTTGCTATCTTAAAAAGAGAATTCTATTTTGTTAATAATTCTCTTCAAGTTATTAAAAATTTGATCTGTTTACTTGTTCTCAAATTAATATGATAAATATTTTTGGTAAAGTCTTGTTTGTGCTAATAAGATACTGTGTTTCGTAACATACTTGTCTTGACTTTCACAAACATTCTTTCACTTTTCATTCATTATAATCAAAGGAAGGTAAAAATATATGTATGATGAACCTACTGATTTTCTAAAATATTTTTAAAATATCATATTTATAAACAAGATATTACTGTATTATTTTAATCATCGTCCTATTATTAACATTATTACAAGAAAATGCCTATCTTTTCTATAATTTTCTTAGAACCAAATATTATTTGCCATAATCCATTGCTATTAGTGAAGAACTTGAACAAAGAAGCTTGATGTATGCAGTAACAGTTATAGCTTAAACTAGGATATTGGATATTGAAAGTAAAAGTTAATTCCTACCTAATACAGTTATCTGGATCATTTTTACAATCTGTGTTACATCTAAATCTCTCCCATGCAAGCCACCCCATGGGTGGTGTTCTTGCCAGTCCATTTTCAAGACCTGCTACCAAACTGGCCACAGACACGAGCAAACACCATATCCACATCATCTGTAACATTCTGTTAAAGCACTTTCTTCTTATTATCTTCCCCTTGGAGGATCACGGAAAAAACGTTAAACTTGTGACTTTGGCAGCATAGTTTTGACAGAACGTATTTGTGAAGTATGGACTTGAACACAGCAAGGAGAACTGGTCACTTAGGAGCACAACGAGATTGGCATCGACATCCTGCGCTGCTTCTGGCAGACTGATCTGATATAAGACCTCGAAGCTAAGAGTACTTTCACCCAATGCCCCATTTCATTTTTATACACGGGACTACGGTCTACCGTTGTTCATGGTGTGTGCATTGGTTTCCTTTCACATACGCGTCACGATCGCTCACAGCGTACACAACATATCGACGCGGTCTGCCCATTTAAAGTACAATCGCATCCGCAAAGCGTGCTTCTGGCTGGGTATACATTATTATTCGTATGGTTCAACGCGCATTCTTCGTCCCCGGCAAAGTAAACGCCGTAGCGCTCGGCAAAGAAACAATCCTCCGGCTTTATTCTATTGAGATTAGGTTATGTGACCAGTGACAATCAACATGAACGCCCGCACGATTTGACAATTCCCATACTCAACACGTGGCAAACGAATTATAAGGAAATTAGCAACAAGAGAAAGTAAACTCTGCACAAGTCCATTAAAACCGATTGAAAGCATTGAAAAGACGAGGTCGAAATGAGACACACCCAGAATTTCTTACAGCAATTGTCAACTGTATGGAATGCACAAGAAAATGAAATACCAGTCGGAAACTTCACTGGTTTACCTGCTGTTCAATTGAATCGTATAGACATTAAGAATGATGTAGGATTAAAAGTATTTCTAGCTTAGAATTAAATAGAAACCGTATCGGTACTGTACACTCCCTTCGCTTACCGTTACTATAGATCAATCACATATGCTTGAAGGTTGCCACGGATTTGTATTTCGCAAAATATTTGTTAATACTTACAGGTAAAATCACGGTGCAAAAACAATGTAAATAAACGTGGAAGTTCTCAGATACCACGGAGAATTCGTTGAATTTAGTACGGTTTTGCAGAATATACCACTTGTTGCTCATCGGTTATTATACTAGTGCATAACGCACAATGATGCACTTCTTACTCATTTTCCCACATATGTAAAGATATGTCTTATATTCATATACGCCTACACCTAAGAATCCCAATGCCATATCTCTTCAAACACAACTGTGTGTGAAAGAACACCTTGCACAGGTATTGCACATTTCATTAAATAAATAAATATTTTAGAGCAGTTTCAGAGTAGCAATTAAAATATCGCGGTTTATTATATAAAAATTAGTATGAAATTAGTATAAAAAATGGTATAAAATTACAATAACAACAAAGGAACAAATATGTATGAATATGATTTTACGTAGCGATATAAAAGTTAAAATACAATGAATTATATAATCTTACATGAATCGCGTCAATTACCCAGTCTCGAACTAAAAGCTTCCCTGGCAAAAAAACGGTAATTATATATAGCAAGCCCCACTTGCCTGATTAACTGGATTAAAGATTAGAATCATAGGATAATATCTTTATTATCATTACGCAAAATTCTAATCTTTGCATATCAAATCATCTTCGAGTTGTCAAGTAAATAATTATTGGTATAAAAATTCACTCAAAATAGAGGTGATAAACATACTTGATCATTGGACATCAAACAAATGTAATGATCAATTTTGATGATAATAGTGATAAATGCCACTGGAGTTGTAAATACTTCAAAGTTACCGTATTTAACAATAGTTAATCAAATTTTTTGAGTTCTAACTGTTCACTTAAAAAAACAATATAATAATAGGGAGATATTATTATTCAACGCTAGTTACGTACCTTTTTCTGTTCGTTCTATCTTCAGAATTCCTCTTCTCCTACCGTGTCGACATTATATACTTCGACTACTGTGGACTTAAAGTGTTTACCCGCACGCTTCTTTTTAATTCCATATCATACATTGGCTTCAGTTGCTTGATAATCTAATTTTTTAAATTTTACTTCAACATGCACAGACACACTTGTGTATTTTACGTGCATAGTACTCTATACGTTTGGCGAAGGAATCAAGGTCTTAACGTGTATAAATATACAGCAAAGGGTAAATATTTGGAGAATAATTGCATTTTGCAAACATCAGCCAATATACAATACATAATGACCAAATCTTTTAGTAACTAGTCGGTAAGTATATTTGCCGTTTCTTTGGATGAACGTAGGAATTTTTTGTAGAAATATATTTTACATATTGAAGTAGTAAATAAAAGTAATAATATCGTCAACTTTTATGGGCTTATTCATGAATTAAAAGAATTAGGCGCTCCATATATCGTTAAGTAGATACTAAAAGTACTTGGTCAGCCACCCTGATACAAACATGTAATTCACGTAAAAAAATCTTTCTGTAACAAACTACACCACACAGAATATCTATCATATTAAAGTATAATAAAAGTGAATGAAAAATTGAAACGCGGCAGTACAAATTCTCTTTTTAATAGATTAATTATGGTTTTTATAGTCTTTGTTTTATTCCCAAAAGAGTTTCAATAGCGGACATTTTATATGCTACATTTAAGTATATATTAACAACGGTTAACGCGTAGAAGGATCGACCTATAATTTTGATAGAAATTTGTTTATAAACATTTGTACCCCCGTCGCCAATCGGAAACGATACCGGCGAATGAAGAGCGATAGTGGCGCGAAGTACGGCAATTGGAGGAAATTGTTGGTAGCTGGGTAGAATCCTCCCCCCGACCGGCGCTATCTGCGTCACCCTCCCCCGGCCTGGTCCTATCTAGTACGTATTCGCCCTCTCGCCCTGGAGGATCCGTGGCGGGGCTGACGGAGGGCCAGTCGTTTCTTCTTGGCAAGAGACGATCGTTCCCCGTTCGCGTCGTCCTTTCAACCCCGTCGTTGGCCGTTTCAACCCCCGCGGACTGATTATGTGACGTCACTGGGAAGATAGCCCCGAGGAAATACCGTGTTATTATGGCGCGTACGTCGCGGTGCTGGTTTCTCCTGGAAAAGTCCTGTGAATCGGCACGAGGATACCGCCGCATTGCCCACGACGGCCAGCTCCACGCCAACGTGAAAACATGAAAATACCACCCCTGTCTTGACCCAGGTGAGCCCACTGCCGACAGACCATAATGCTCTTTGTCAAGTAGAAACAGTCGCGATTCATGCGGCCCTAAACATTTCCCCGAAAAAAGACCTTGCTCCAGAGACCCAGGAGAAACGTGAAATCTGATGAAAATCCCTGTATCGAGAAGGAATTTCTTTATCATTCCCGCGGCTAATTACCATCAAAGGATTCAATGAGTGAACGACGAGTCATTGTTCCGTCCTGCAACATTCATCTTCTTCGCGCGGCCGATCGTCTCCGACAATTTTCCTATGCGGCATTTCGTGTTCCCGTCTCGACTGCAGTCGGGGAAAGAATACACCTGCAGTCCTCCGGCGCATAAATATTTCGTGCAGCCGTGACGAGATCAATGACTCTCCGACGTCCGGGAAATCGAAGACGAATCGCCAGGAATTCGGGGTGACTTTATTGCGCGGACGTAAGGGGACGTTAAATTCGCTTGAATGGTGCAGGTCGGCTGCCATTGACGCACGGAAAGCTTCGTCGTCGATCATATGAATGAGTAATGGCGGCACTTTCGGACAATAATTTTCTATAATGGACACGCATACAGCGCTGCAATCGTACCATTGATCTGCTACCCTTCGAATGACGTTCCAGTGTCATTTCGCTGGGGTTGTACACGTAAGTTGGGGACGTAATTTTTGACGGGAGAGGGGTAGCCGGGGGAGGGGCTGAAAAGCGTGGGCGTAATGGTACTGACGTTTGTCAACTCGACATATGCCGGCTCCTGCCGATTCGCTGCCCTTTAGAAACTTCCTATCCCTTCCGATATTTATCTCCCTTTCATCGCCGTACAATTTTTTGTGATATCCGTGAAGAGCGGTAAACACAGGAATCTCGCACGTACACGTAATTTACGAGTAAACGAGAACGTAACGTCCACGCGAGTATTACGCGAATTACGTAAGAATTTTTATTGCACCTCCGACTGCGCTGAAGATACGAGAAAAAGTAAAAGTAGCGCCACATTGATCCCGGGGCATACGATAAAATCCGAGAACTTCCGGCAACTAATTACAAGTTAGCCGGCGACGTTGGAATCGATTTACGAGACTCTTTTTCCGATTTAAATTTGCTCGCGCGTGACTCGACCGCTGCAACGCTGCTTATCCCCCAAAGGTCGACTTTTATGCGACACACGAGTTTCTTCGTTCTCCGCTCATTTTCGGCTTACTATTTACCATATTTGATATCTAGGGCGGCGCGGATAAATCGATACGCGCTACTTTCATTCATGGCTGCCTTCCTCACGCTGGCACGTTGCCGTTCCTCCACATACCAACACCGACAACCCCCTTACAACCACCACCAAGTCCGCCGTTCGTAGTACGTCAGTTTCCACTGCAGTGGCGCTCAGTTTTCTCACATGTAACTCCGTCAGGCGTTTAACAATTTCACCCCTTTTTAGGACGTTATAACAAATCGAGTTCACCCAATTCTTGCCTTCAGGTGTCTTCACACAAGAGAAATATGTTACCCAACTAGCTACTAATGATACAAAACAAAGCTCAATTATAATGTAAAACCAATCATTTTTGAAACTTATATTTAAAAGTTTAAATGACAAATTATTATCGTACGTTTAAAGGTATTTTCTAATGTAAAATGTACGTAATGTTTCATGGCAGACTTTGTTCGTTACTCGTAGAAGCAGGCAGTTATAAAGAAAAGGGAAGTGGGTTACTTTTAAACGTTATTTATTATATTTCTAAACGTTGTCATTCGCACAGATACAATAATTAAACTAAAATATGATTACGTGTGAATATTATCGCAAAATTGTCTTGCAATACGTGGCAGACATAGAAGGAACCAGTTGTGAGAACCACTGACTTATCTGACTCCACCACTACGATATTACTATCACGATCTTGTTCACCACCACCATCACCACCACCACGACGACGAACCTCCGCCTCCACCAACACCATTGTTACCAGCGCACCACTGCGAGAAACGCACCACCACAACGAGGTTGCACGTACGTCTGTGAAAAGTGGCCACCACCGTCACGGCTACGCACACTGCTACGTTAGGGAGCACACACAGACCTACACACACACAGACACACACACACACACACGCTCGAGGCATATCGCATCGCAGAATTTCCCCACCCGGTGTGGCGCCATCACGTCACTGCTGGCCACCCCTATTCACCCCCGCAGCTGGACTATCCCAGCGTTTCTGCCGGCGGTGGTTCCCTTTTTCCGTCCTTCTCTTCACCCTCACCGCCGCCCCCCCTTCCCCTTGACCACGATCCTTCCCCGGTGTCCCGTTTTTTCCCGTTTCCTCCCCGTCGCGCCAGCCCTCGCCCTCTTCCGTCCCCCTCGCACATTTTCGCCGCTGCTCACTATTTTTAGAACATTCATGTGGAATAACGTCCGCGTAACCGTTTTCTGCTGCAACTCGTAGGGATACGCCGCGCGAATGCTCTGCACCTCTTTTTTTTTGTCTTTGTTATCGCGCGCTCGCGTGGGTGGCCTTTGTTCGAGGCCGATGTGTATGACCACGGCGTGCACGTTACACACGAAGACCTATAATACGCGCATAGCCCGGGATATATCCACCCTGACGAGATAAACGACTGTCGGGAACGAACCTTCCCAACGGTTTTTCTATTTAAGTCCGCCACGATAAAGGGAAATCCAGAGATTTAATATCTCCTCGCTATTTTTCCTTCCTTGCACTAACGTGGGGATGGTATTTTTTTAATGAATAGATTTATGACAAGGGCGAATAGTTATTTCACTGTAAAACGGAAGAAAGGTGAGGAAGGTTTTCACGATTTTTCATTAAGGATGTTACGAAAAACGAAGTTTCAGGGATTAAATATCTCTTACTTTTTATGATTTACTTCAATGTGAAAACGATTTTTTAATAAATACAGTGAGAAAACTTCCAACTATTACGTTACACACGTTAAATATTTTTGAATATTTTTCCATAAGTAATAATTCAATGTACTTTGGTTTTATTCGAATAGATTACATGTAGTTTAATCGTTCTTTTTATCTTTTTATCTTCACTGTAACCCCTTCCAATTTTCACGATAACGCAAATGCATGTAGATAGAACGATCACGTTCAACGGTGGAAATTTAGATTTTCTAATCTAATTAACTGCAATTACTCTTCACCGACGCTACAGAATAGGCTATAAATAATGTATCACGTGAGACCTGCATCTTAATGAAGAAAACAGTATGGACGATACGAATGGTTGAAACGAGAACGAAGCATTTTATTTATATGTACCTACATATTACGGGTATTGTGTAAATCAAAGTCCCATTTAATGGGTATTATGTAGCAATACCTAAAAAGAAGTTACAAAAATCCTCAACTACAACTTAAAATCAGTATTGAAAACGTATTCTATAATGTGTAACAAAATAGACATACAACAAAAGTGCTGACTTTACGTAGATCATGGTATTACTTATTACGAGAAAGTCTTCTTAAGTTAGCAACGTCGACGCAGAGAGGAAATTTGAGGAATTATCTCCGACACCGAGGGTTGGAAATTCAATCGAAAGGAAAGACAAAGTCCATCGCAGGCCGTTGATGAGTCCATTAGACAGAAATTATGCGATATCCTATTTGGGTTTCTGGAGCGCCTATTATGATTGCTAGGATGGTTGTATTGGACGAAAAGTCGTAGGTGCTGGCTCGCGCGGCAATTTACAGTCGAAGGCTCTTGCGATAATTACCCGAGAACGAGGCAGGTCTTTACATGATATGCCGACGCGTGCACGCGTTATTATTGCAAGTGAAAGTACGTCGACACGCGATCCTCTGCCAAAGAAAACCATTACGTCACGTTCCTTTAAATCAATGCTTGCCTCGACCATGAAAACGATGAACCACATAATAATAATTTCGTGCAGCTTTATCGGCAATTCAATTTTACTTTTGTATACTAATTCCAATAACGATTGTAAATGATGAATCGAGGGATACTTGTAAATGCGAATGTTATACATTCTCTGTATCTCATTTTATGCATGATTAACCAAGAAACTCAGATACAAGGAAAATGACATTTTTCTAGCTGTTTCTATTCAAGAAACAGAATGTTCAGTCGTACCTATCTTAATGCATTTTTCTTAATGATTTCCAGCATTAATGCATAATTCTACTAACAATCCAAGCACTTAATGACTTGATACACCGCTGTCCCTTAAAATTTTCATAGAATTATTCGACATAAAAATTCTCAGAAAAACAACCCCTACCCTGGGGTGTTAGAACCGTGTTTAATTCGCTGGTTTTAACACAAAGTACTTCGTAGATGCTGACTCATCTTTGTAAGATTTTCGTAGGTGGAAAGTTTCGTGTGTGAGAAAGCGTTGGGCGTAAGCTCGCTCGGGAACGTTGATTATTCGACAGAAATTCGAAAGCGAAGTCGGGACATGGTTTACGTTGAAGCACGGCCGATTGTTCGATGCATCTCTGGCCAGTATTGATTCGCCGGTGTGGCTTTGCGTCCTCCTGTGGTCCCCGTTTACGAAGGAGTGACCTTTAAAACGGAAACCTGATGAATAATTACCTTTGGCCGCGCGTATTTTTCCTGTTAGAATATCGCCGGCAGAAAGTCGGCTTCGGGGTGGAAGGCGATGGCAGAAATAGTCCGTCCATTGACTGAAATCAAATCTCATCGCCCGCGAGGGGGGTTCTTCGTATTGGGGAGAAAGGGAATTTCAACCATGACCTGACGCACGCGTCGAGCTATCACGATCCCTCAGGATTTTCTGCCACTCAAGTCATGCTTTTTTCAACGAAATAAACCTTTCTGCCTCTACAGAATTACAATGAAAAAACAAGAGTTCTGTTACGTTAATTAGCGGAAATTTTAATCCGTTAATATCTAATCTAGTAAGTCTCAAGTCTATTACATAATGATTTATATAATTACGTTATCAATCGTATATACATGTCAACATGTAAACAATTTAACAACTTGTCATATCTTATCATATGTTGTGTTATATAAATAAGTTTTATATGAATAAAAGACAGACCATATAAATAACCGGTACTCAACAAGTTCTTAATCGATACTATCCCACTGTTTTGGAAACTATTGCTAAAAATAATATTGCGCACTGTTTACTTGCTGCTAGTTTTAAGATTCCGTAGATTTATTATAACGTTTCTCCTTGTTCAATCATTTTTCTTTGGAATCGATTAAGTGGTCAGCAATTTCGCACGGAATGTGCTTACGAAATTTCACGATTCTTGCCTAACGCAAAATATCAGCTAGACGTTACATCGGTTTTTCTCCGTACAGAGAAAACGCGTAATGCTATTTTTTACATAATCAATAGGCTACTTCTGTCATACGTGACCCTAGAATATGTCCGCAAAGCCTCAATATTTTCTGTTATCGTCAGCCAGTGATAGATAATACATCGCATGAATTGATTAACATTTTTAAACGAAGAATTTCTTTCCACTGTTAAAACTTCTTCTCCGAGAAACTTATCTTGCTTGGCTAATTCGTCATTTCTTTACGAATTGACGTGTATTTTTGACGAAAGGAAAACAGTTTTCGACGGACATGCAAAATTCTCGCTGCGGGAAACACATAATCCTGTGGTAGCACGTGTTGAGAACATTTTAAACGAGTGTCTCTGTTTCATCTGAACCTTTCTCTTCGTCACTTTCACTGTCACTATAAACGACAAGGCGAATTCTTTACGCTCGTTTCGCACGCTTGCTCGCCGGCAGAACGGTCGTTCTATCTCGTTTCATATCGCGCAAAAACTTTAATTGCCTTAATTGCAGAGAAACAATGGCGACGCCAGAATATTGAGGGAGCTGATCGCGTGTAAATTTTCGTTAGACGGAACTCTGACGAAAAAAGATTTCAATTGAGGTCCCTCGTTTGTATGCAGAGTGTCTTATGTCATTTTATGCTAATTGGCTCGTTTATCAAGTGTACTTTGAAAGCCGGACTGATTAATTCCCTTCCGAAAACGATTGTCGTCGGATTATAATGAAACAAGATATTTCCTGCATCTCCGTCCGTAAAAGAAAGTGCCTAAAAAGGTTTCTACAATGCAAATGCTTTTCAGCTGGATAAGAGAAACACGATCCTTTAGCTTGATTCTCTCGCGGCTCTGGAATATTCAATCGAATGTCAACTCATTGACTAAAAAGTGGACGATACAAACGGTTTCTGGAATAAGGTCAGGAGCCGACAGAGATTATTTCACGCGCATTCTCTGTAACGGCACTTAATTACTCGGCTTCCGGTATAATGTTAGCCGACGTTAAAAATGTACGAGGAAAGTTATTTCCAGCGAGGGCTAAACTTAGCCCGTAGAAGCTATTGGAGTACAGATAGCAAGTGGATCTTGCCGATATCGACGTCGGTGCCGGCGTTATCGATCGACGGTGTTTGACTTTAGGTCTAAGAGGAGTAAGGTATCCATAAATTAGTTAAACTAGCGCACTGAAACTAACCCAGTTATGCGAAAGGGGATATCGAATAAATTCAGCGCGCAGCCGCGTATTGGCAAGCAGAAAGCAACGTGAGTTACAGGAACACGGCAGACAAAGAGAGGCAGAAGAGAGGAGAGAAACTCTGCTCCCCCTGGTTTCCCTGGCCCGTTCTATCCCTCTGATTGGTGGCAACCGGTGGTGGTCCACCTGCTGCTGATGCCGCAGCAACGCGGAATACGAGGGTGGCGGCCCAACGAAGACACCAGTGAGATATCGTTCACCGTACGAACGAGCGATCTTCCACGAGAAAAATACAGGAGATTCTCGGCGACCTTGAGCCTCACGTCCGGCTGGGCAAAAGAGCGATTTTCCGCAACGACTGGCACGGCCAAATAAATTGGACCCAACACGCATCGACGATCCCTTTTGTACGGGACAAACCCGCACGAACGGACGGATGATAAAATAACCAAGGACCAGCCGTACGGGATACGACGAAAATTCTCGCCCCCGGAAGTTCGCTCAGCAACGACGTGTCGGCTTATCTAAAGTTACCGCTCTAACGCCCTGTACTTTTAATTGCGAATTCCGTCGCGACGGCTCTAACGAATTGTGCAGTTTGCAATCGTGAAATCGTGAATCGCCCATCGTTCAACGCCGCTAAACGACATTCCGCTGTCCTCGGAATTCACGAGGCTGTTATTTCTAATGAATTGGAAAAACTATCGAGCTGCTCGTTTTGCTCCTCCGGTTAACACGACAGGCGTTCCGTTGACACCCGTCCGGTTCATCTGGATTCTTTGTGATTTCAAACTACCATTTCCGAGCAATGAAACAGTGGAGAACGAGAATACGAGGTAGAATTTGCAATGTTATCGACTTCGTCCGTTCATCTGAAATATCGGGGATTCCAGAAAACGGATGATTCTGGTAAGAAAGTTCCGAATTGTGTCGATCGTGTGTGTTAAAATCGTAAACGGGAAATAATGTGCGTTAACGAGACCGAATTTACGAGGAACATCGGCTAACGTCGATAAAGATAATCCTGACCCTCCGCCATAAACCTGCGACCGACCGTCGACTCTTCCAACAGCCTGTTGCGTTGAGAACTCTCCGGAGATTCATCGACAATCTTCAAATTTCCCTGCGACAAAAGAGTACTAAACGACACCGTAATGTATTTTCCAAACGAAGAAGTCTGTCGAAATTAAAGAAATCATACACACAGTTTGCAAAGGCCAAAGAAATAATTGCAATCCCTTGATGAGAGCGAATAAATTATATAAATTTAAAAAACGGAGTTAGATCTTTTTTTAAGTGTAAAAGTGGATACATTAATTTAACAAACTTACATGCTAATGCCATAAGAGTGACTATTTCTTAGATAAAACTGATGAGAAAATCATTACTCAATTTTCCTTTTTTTAAACGTTTAAACGTTTTAACGTAATCTAGATCCAACATAGACGAGTTTTTCTGATCGAAAATTCAAAAAATATAGATATAACCTGAAACGTTAACGGATAGAAATTTATCACAAAAATTAAGACGTAGTTCACGAAAGCAAAGTAAACAACAAGATACTAAACCAGCTGCTCCGTAATTGTGATAAAAGAAATGAATGAATATTTCAAGATCATCGACTGAGATACTTTTGTCGAAGCCGAGGCTTATTTGCCCTGGCCGGAAAATTTGAAGTTGTGGACGGAATCTTAGAGACAAGGTCGATCGATTAAAGACGCGGGGGATCGATGGGGAGTAGCGTCATTGACCTCATAGCCTTCCTGGACATTTGCCAGCTGTACCTGCAAACGCACCGAAGATCTCAGAACCTTTGCACCCTCTGGGCCATCATCACTTTCATCCGCACCGAGGACAGCGGGGATTTTCTGCGCTGGTGCCGATCTTACACCATTCCTCATCTACGCGATCGCCAGGATCGACGAAGAAATCGCGATCCTCAGGAGAAAATATCCATGGAGAAGGTCCTCCTGCGTCTTCTCCAGCAACTTTTTTACTGCGGTTGTCTACCACCGACAGCCAGTTTCTTGTCCGATTAAAATATTCAACTTCCAACAGTGCGATGATCGCCAATTGATCGCTTAGAATTTGGAACAATGATGTTAAGCTTGAAGAATTGTTAAACGTAATTGTTAAGCTCGAAGACATTCAACTTCCGTCGTTGATTGAAAAAGTCTTCCGTTTTCTTCACGGAATTATGGTGATGAAACGAACTACTGCAGCTATGCAATTCTTGTCTTCTGCTAACTCGTCCGGGAAAAAATCTCAGCCGATGGAACGTCTGAAAAGGTTTTTGTACAAACTATATTTTACAATATCTTTATATAATGTTACACCTATTTAAATAATTATTTATTACACGTAAGCCTACTTTAAAATAGATCAAAGTATTGTTTACGTATTGTTTCTTGCAAAATAATTATTTAGAACTGTACTTGTAGAACATGTTTGAAATATCCACTCTACTCTAAAATAGTACCTTCTCTTGCATAAGATAAATCCGTAATCCACAAAATCTGTAAACGTAATTTTTGAACAAACATATAATCGCCATATGTTTCTGATTTATGTAAATTAATATAGAGTAATACGTAGGGGATTAACTTGAAGGATTAATTTTGCATCATCATCGCGCTCCGGAATCTTGATTACTTATCTCTCATCTCTTACTAAACTTCCACCAAGCAACTTGCTACTCCCTGAAAACATCAAAGGCCAGTATTTTGAAAGGTTCCGATGTCGCGTCAGGTTCGCTAATTAGCAGTACCGGGAAAATATTATTTTTCTTCTCGACAAGCTCGCGCTACCTGTAGCTTCCTCGTTGGGTCGTTTAGTTTGCACCTGCAGTGCGACCTTATTTTTTTTCCCATCAGTCGGTCGACCGCGGCCGAAATGTCCACAAGAGCCGGTTTACAGTGCTCTTTCCACGACGGAGAATCACTCGACCTGGTTTTGCCAGGGAATCTCTAGTGTCTTTGTCCCCGAAGCTCGGAGAACGTTACTTCGTGACACGAGTGGCATAGAAGCCTCTCCGCCAACCTACAACATGCCGTTCTTATAGATAACGAGATTCATTGAAAAATCTCGAACACCCTCGGATAATTGTCCTTCGTGTCATTTCAAGCTACACCTTCAACGATCGTCACTTCTTGCTCACTCGAGGAACTTGTACGACAAGGGTAATTTGTAGCGGAAAAACGGGATTTCGTTGACAAAGCAAAAGTACTTACTTATTGTATCGCTTAATTAAGCCGCTATCAGGGAATTTATGAAAAAGTTGCTTGGAACTTTAACCCTCATACGCTCCCCGGGTGAAAATTCACCCATTTTCTTTTTTCAAATACTGTATGATGTTTGATTTCTATCTAAATGTGTTATAACTTTATGTATTTGTCTAAAGTTTGCAATTAAATGCAAGGCACAAGTCGTTAACATTTTTTATATGATAGTAACATTGTAAAATAAGAAGTACCGAAAGAGTCCCTCGGGTGATATTTCACCCAAATATCGTTTGCTTATAAAATGCATTAGGTACTGTTTTCAAAAGAGTTTATTACGTTGTTTTTTGACATATTTTTATTTCGACAGAATGTGTTTCAATTACTTGATATGTGCTAATGTTATCACGTATAAACTTCTGATTCAGAAAGTTTAATTGCACTGTTTGTGCTAATGATATTATTGAGTTTCAACAGAGATTCGAGGACTGTTTGTACAGGCGACAGTTGTTCTTAGATGAACTTGGAGAATGATTAGTCAAAGAAGAAATTCGGAGAAGACCTGTACCACCGCGAAGTGAAGCATCCCTCACTGTAGTAAACACTGTATAAGCAATTACTGGTCTATCAATTACACCAAACATAACAAAAATAAAAATTACAGGAACTCGATGCTAATTGTGTGTAGGAAAAGATTGGAAAGCATACGCAGCTTGCGAAATTTGCAAAAAATCTATATGTGGCGAGCATACATATGCTATTTATACATATATGTAATACCTGTAAAATATAATTAAAAAATAAAAAAGGTTATTAACAATCAATGAAATGTAGAATAATAGATTATCTATAATTTTATTAAACTGTAGAGCAAAAATGGGTGAAATATCACCCGAGGATCTTTTAAGTACTTATTTTTCAGGAGCGTATGAGGATTAAAGAATGACAGTAATAATTAAGTTTGTGATTCATAATATTAGAATTTTGCATATACACGGACTTTCCTGTCAAATATTTTTATAATTACAGTACGGTAAATTGCGTAGAACTTTTTGAATGGAATTTTAACAATCGTTGACATTCCGTTGCGAACGAAGTAGGTGTCAACTTGTTGGCTTTTCCCCGAAAAACGGGACTTGATTATCATTCCGGTGTTTCGCCAGTAAACGGAATATCGACTAAAACGAAATAGCTGTTCGTAGCGACTTTCCGATGTCCTTCAGACATATCGGCCGAAGGAGAATGAAAAGTCGTAAGGTGTTCCGAAAAATATTTGTCCGTCGTCTGAAGTTTATTACACAATGAGCCTAAACATACAAGCGATCCGGTTGTTCGATAATCTTTCTGCCTTATTTTTCGAGGGACGAACGTTCGACCGTCTGAGGAAATACGGGCTCTAAACCCGCTGACATGCATGAAGATTTAACGTAAAACCGTATCGTGCAGATTTTATCACGGTTGCGGCAAAGCTCTATCGACCATTTATTAATAAATCCACCCTCGCTATTGTCAAGGACGTAACAAAAATAGATATCGAATGGAAACGATCTGCGAATGATAATAAAAACTGATGAATAGATTTCTTCTACTCGGCTGACTTGCAGAAATGCTTTCGCCGAAGTAGTGATTGAGCGGCAGAATAAAATATTTGCGTTTACCAGTTTAATCGAAGACTACGATCTACAAAAAGTTCGTAGTAGAGAATAAAAAAACAAACGCTTAAACAGGGGAATTTACAAAAAATGCTAGTACTCTAATGTTTTATAAAAGTCGATAAATCACAAGACATATTCTGGAAATGGTATAAAAATAAGTATCATCGTTTCAGAAGAGAGTTTTAAAAATAATGTAAATACTCTTTAACATTTTCATCTTGGCAAAGAATAGAATTCCATATAAAATTGAGGGTAAACCGGTTTCGTTCCTTTCTTACGTATTCATCCCAAACGCCAACGGAATATAGTCATAATTATGTTTTATGCATAAGCATGACAGACTTTAAAGGGTTAAAGATAGCTGTTCTTAGTTTAGAACCGCAACTGTGAAGCATACATGATCAGATACATAATTAGGTCGAGAACGTCCTTTCTACGTTAATGGATCAAAGGCACCAATTACGCATCCTATTTGATCTACTTTCTTGCCGTAATTTCAGAAGATAATAACAATCTATGATGTGCTTACTATAAAACTGAACACATCAGTTCCATCTACAAAACATACGTACGATTTAATACAAAATGCCTGAAGATAGTTGTGCAAGATTAATTTTATCTTTTAATTTTCTAGTTTTTGAACCCGTTTAATATGTACCTAGTGGGAAAAAAGAGAGTAGATTATACAGGAAGATGGCGAAATTAGTTCCATTTGCAGCGAGAAAAACGGTAACTAAAGTCAAGTAAATTTCTGGTAATTAACGATACACGATGCGTTTAATTATAGAGCAGCGTATAATGAGTTAAAATATAGTTTCTATTTGAAGGAGACAGGAAATACCGTCGTTACATTTCTGTGGATCAACAGAAATGGTTTGCTGACGATCTTCGCCTTTATTACAGGCTTTTGAAATTATAGGGACAACGGTTTCTCCGCGCAATTTCAATTCTACTTCCTTCCATTATTTTACGATTATTAGACGAACTTCGTCGGTTCTGCTGCTAAAATTACCGATTCCTCCGCCTCAAATTATTACTAATATTCCATCGGGAAGTTTTTTCGAGGACGAAAGTACGGTGAAAGTTCGAAGCGACGTGAACTAACTGTTAAAACAAGCAAACTTGTTTATAATTATCCCGTAACATACAAGATCACTTGCATTGGTTGTTGCTTAATTTCACTCAGCAATAATTATCATTTAATTGCGAATGAAATTCTGTTTGAAATACAACACTGTCCATCTACATTTTATCACATTAATCAGCCTGTTTAATCGTTTTACTCTTGGTTGGTTTTATGCATACGGGAGGCAGTAAATCAGGTTTCAGGGAGTCGTTATTAAAACCAATACGTACACGCAAGCTACAACAATGAAAATATCGCTTTATTATATATTAATACATACATAAAATAAAACCGAGGAAAATGTAATAATATTTTTACTGTTCACCAATTCATGGTCGTTTCTAGGATCTTTTCGTTCCTTTAAAAAAATTTCAATTAGGATCCCAAAATTGTATAATCATGGAAATTAAATGATGATTATAAATTGAGTTATTCAAGCGTGTATAGATGGTTTTCGTGTATTTCACTACCCATACCGTTCTCTTAAAACATTTGGATTAAGATTCTAAAATTGCATTATCAAAGAAACGAGATAATGATCATTAAGAATTGAATGACTTAAGTGTGTATGGTTGGTTTTCGCGTTTTTCACCACTGGTTTTGAATTTTTTGAGGTAGTACTGCGGCCACGCGTGTGGATGAGGGTAAACCACCTTAGTGAGAGGGATGTCTGAAAGCGACGGAGAGCAAGCAGCGCGGTCGGTGGCCTTAGAACAAGCCTACGTCCACGAAGTTTACGAGCAATGCGCTGAAAAGACTGCCCAGAGTAGACATCACTGGCCGCGGATATACCAATTCCTCGAGGAACTCGAACCAGGGGCTCTCGTCTGCGACATCGGTAAGTATCTACATCTTCAAAGAATTCTAAGAATTTTAAATGACCCATGAAGATCGTTCATAAAAATTTCAACAGTACATTTGAATCCCGAAAGTTTTTGATTCTCGTAAATGTTAGCAACATGTAGGAAATTCTACAAGAAGGATTATTGATGTCCATATCTTAGGTAATGGTAAAAGTAATTTTAATTAACAATATTTCTCCGGTACTGATTTCATCGATATATAATATAAAAGTTATTCAAAATCTAAGACTGATGTTACCTTATTTTCGAGACTTCTTGTCAGGAGTACATTCCTTCGCGAAACATTTGATAAAGAATAATTGATATTTAAATTGTAGACACCAAAATGTGCTGTTATCAACAGCATTATTCTTTCCGCCTTGGTTTCATGAATATGCGATAAAACTTTTGACAAATCGCGAGCGTCGTTTGGTGCCTAAGCGATAAGTTACGTCATTTTCAAAAGTTTCTATCGCCGGAGAATCCATTCCCTTTGTTCGCTCGCGCAAATGACAGCGGGGTACTTTGATAACGCGGAAACTTGCTTTGGGCGATTGAAAAACCGTTGTCGTCCCTATCCCCGGCGAAACACCGGTTTTATGCGAGACTCCGTTCCCTTCTTCCTTTGGGTTTTCCATCGTCTCCGTTTCTCCGCGGGATCGGTCAATCGCGCTTTCACATGATCAATTGACCTCCGTGTAGGCGCGTTTCGCGACTCCGCTGGTACAGCACGGCCTCTCAAATACCGTGGGATCCGTTCTCTTGTACAGTTAGCTGCACACGCCTCGATGTGTATCTCGAAACCGGCGAATTTCAATACTTTTATTTAGCCGGCCACTGGGGCAGAGTTTCGCAAACCGCGAAGAGCGTACCTCCCGTCATTTTCGCTCTTCTATCCCCTCCCCCCTACCCTCATCCCGTCCCATCGCCCTCACCGCTTTCGTACCACCTCTTTTTCCGTCCCCGTGCTTAATTGCCTCGGCGATAAGGACCTTCTCGTTTACTCCGCGCGCGCTTAGACGTATTTCTCATTATAATATACAAAGGCGGACAGAATGTCGGCTGTAGGTGGAAACCTTTTATGCTTCTTTCACGCAAAAATCTTTGCGCAATGCTCTTTGACGGTCGCACGCAATACGCTCCCATGGAAATTCCCTTTGCCGTACTTCACCGTAAACAGTGCTGTCTAATAAATAATTTACACGAGACTCAGACCTGTATGTAATATCTGTGTGTTTTGCGTTCTTAAGAAAAAGTTTTTTCGGCAAACTTTTATATTATGTCCTACATGATCATCTGTATGTTCGATAATTGCCGTCAACGAATTATATAACATTGTAGGTTTTATGCTCTTACGTCTAATGTTCTTAACTCGTGTAAATCTTATTCAACTATAAATATTATATATCTGACAGTTAAATGCCAATACGAAAGTCGTTGAAACTTTTACTCAGCCCTACAAATCGTAGACGTATTTAGAACAAAGTATTGTCAGTCTTAAATATTTCGTAAGCGGGGATTATATTTTTACGGATGGATTCGATTTCCCTTAGATTCATTGCCGTGTAAATTCTCATGCAAATCCCCACGATAAAGCTGTCGAAGCTGTCGAACTGTCGAACGACCGGTGAAAGACGAAGGCATTAAGCAGAGTCAATAATATTCCGGAAATTAAGCAAATGGACGTGTACACGTATTTTGCATCTCTAAGCGTGTTACCCAACTCCCACCGTAATTTCCCCCTCGTTTCACACTTTCCTATCGTTGAAAATGCTATTTTTCGCCTGCAATAAATTTCGATTTCGGTTTAGGCTGTGGAAACGGAAAGTACCTCAGCGTTAATCACAGCATCTTCAAGGTGGGAGTAGACCGGTGCAAACGCTTCGCGGATATCGCCCGTGAGAAGGAAAATGAAGTGAGTATATCATTCCGTATGGGAAAATAAACAGTGCCGAGGGCCGAGCAGGAAGCTAACTATTACATTTTCATCTTACTCGGCCCGGTTTAATCGCACGTGAGTGTATGTGTATGTGTGTATCACTCCGACTGCTCACTCGCAACAGGAAACATCACTTTTCTTTTTACCACTGCACCGGTTCGATGTTTGCATCGCATAATACCGTCGTACGTGCCATTTCGCAGTCTGTCGTTTATCGTCTCCCCGATCAAACAAATAGTCACGTAAAAAATAGGGGACTCGAAATATTTGTATTGTTAAGGCTAGAATAATTGATGAACGAACGTTTGATAAACATTAATTATTATTACTGTCAAGTCTTTATTCATACTGTCCCTGCATATTGTCATTACATGAAAGAAAACATTTTGCTAGCTCATTTATATTTGAAATAATTACTTAGGGTATTGTAATGGTATTCGAGCGACAAGTGTTGCCCTATGTTCACGAAGTTTGATACGAAAAATTTCAAGGATAACGGGACTTTAGTTTAATAAATTTGCCAGCTCTCGGGAATTAATTATTGGGACTTTTCACGAAAGCATGAATTTTCGCGACGATCTTGGCCGACTTCTTGCACAGTGGGAAGAATCGACCCTAATGGATCCCCTGGCTCCCTTTGATTACTCATTTGGCTTTTCGCGCAGGTATTAATCTGCGACAATCTGGCCCTACCCTTCCGCGATGAGAGCTTCGACGCGGTCCTATCAATCGCGGTCGTTCATCATTTCGCCACGACGGAGAGGAGAGTCCACGCATTGAAAGAACTGGCGCGCGTCCTGCGAATCGGCGGTCGGCTTGTCATATCCGTATGGGCCATGGAACAAAGGCACAGAAAGGTAACGAACCGGTCGATCGATAAGATCTGCTTAATTCAAAATGACAAGGCAATAAACGAGAGAGTTGCCAATTGGAAGTCAAACGAACCGATTACAATTATTCAAGATCAAATAAATCCTACAACTTGTGATCCTTCGCTTTTCTTAAGTAAACAAGTCCTTGCGAATTGAGAAGTTTTTACAGCCAATAATATGCTTAACACTTCACTTAAATACTCCAATAAAATACTTTACTGTATGATGAAAAATGATGGAAATCATAGGACTATTGCCAATTGGAAATCAGACGTATTAAATGCAATTACTTACATTAAACTGATTCAACTTCTAGTCCTTCTCTTCCTTTGAGTACAAAAGACTCTTATATGAAGGAAATATCTGTAATATGTTTGCACTTCATGGAAATAGAGTCCTACTTAATTTGTAGACACATTTTTTAATGGCTTAAGAAATTCATTTAAACTGGATAGCGAAAAGATGGAATTTGATTCTATAAGCATTTTTATTTAATAACTCAGGGACCTGTACACTCGGTGACTTGTGATAAAACGTTCAAAAGGAATTATCGAAAGTTGCCTAAACTGGTAGGATAATTAAATTGATCGTATGTTCAAACGACCACGAAACAGGGATTTGTACAACGGAATAATAGATGAACGCAAACTCATTGTTGGCCTTCGAGTGTTTTTTTTAGGTCATCTTGTTCTTACGACCACATTCTCACTCTCGTCTGCATTTGGACTTTCACCAACCTTGTAATTAAGAGGCCAAAAAAAAGTAGAGCCAGGCAAAGTGTAACCAAAAATAGAATGAACATAATATTTATATGAACTCTATCGTCGTACGAAAGAATTTTCTACAACAAATTTACAGTTTATAAATTTAGTATTTATTTAATAATTCAGAAGAAAATTGATAATTCCAAAGAATGAAAATCGTACAGCTTAACGGGTTGATTTAATGTTAGTCTGTACGCTAAGACAAGTGTTATGAAGATATGAAGGAACGTGATATGTTAATATTGGATATTAATTGTTCGTCTATTATTCCTTGCAGTTTGAATCTCAAGATGTCTTAGTGCCATGGCCCAAAGCGTACTGCATCAACACATCGTCGGACGAATCGAGATCACCAGGAACGCCAAATGCATACGACGAACATCGAAATCAATCGACCCAGAAATACCTATCCACATCCAAAAGGTACACATTTGGTAAAACCTTCATTTCCCAGGAATTATCAGATTAGTAACTTCAATTCCTCTGCAACTTTATAGATTTCATTTGCTCACGATGGGAAATTACTATTTGCACGAATAAAGTACATTGAATTGGATCGCAAGGAGTAATTTTAATAAATCAACGTTGCACGATTCGAATGGTATTTCCTTGCAGAAATAGTCAGCGGAGAGGAAGAAGCAGAGGATATTGGATTGACCCGATCTTGAGTCCCTCGCCGTCTACCAGCAGTCTTTCCAGCCCAAACGAGACATGTTACAGTTTTTTTCGCCGAGCCTTGCAGGTAATACCGCGATCGATAAAATTTCCTTTGTGTGTTTTTACCCCGCCTGTATATTGTGGCGTGCAATGCCGGCTAAATGACTTTTTCTAACTTTTTCGCGAGGACAACCATGCGGGCAAATTAAAATAATGCGACAAAATCGTCGGTGTTTCCCCGAGAAATATACATATACACTTAAGGAAATAATAATACCGAATTATCCAACGACCTCTATTCTTTACCGTTGAATTTGTAATAATATCAATTTAATATATATATATATGAATCATTATCAGGCAGAGGCCTTCTTACGATTCTTCATTTTATTTCCTATTGTTCGCGAGTTTAAGCTTGTATTAATGGGAAGTACAAAATACGAAATTCTGCAGAACTGATTAAAAATTCTAGTAAAAATCCTCATACATAAATACCTCTTTTAGTCAATTCCTCTTGTCCTTTAACGTGATTTTATCTTTTGCCGTCAGAAATTAGCCGGGGGTAGGCGTACGGGCAGTCGACCCTGGTTCCTCGACAGCTGGCAAAACGGAAACGGGAAGTACCGGAGGCACTGCGAGACCGACGACGAGACGGCCGACGTCGACGAGCTGCCGATCGAATTGCGTCGGCTGGAGGACGCGAATGTCCGGATAAACAAACAGCCGGATTCCCTGAGCATAAAATCCAAAAGCGTCGGCGACATCCTGGAAATTCAGCGCCTCGACATCGTGAGGTCTAGGTCCAGCATTCCTGGACTTTGCTCGACCGTCACATCCGAGAGCAATCTTACAGAACGCTCGAAAACCTCGTCGCTGAGCGGCTCGAAACCGCGGCTGGTTAAACAGAAATCCCATCTCGTGGACGACGTCGGTTTGGAAATTCCTGAAAACACTGCCAATCAATTAATCGAGGACCTTCCAGACTTGCAGGTAACGGGAAATCGAATCACTGTAGTGTTATCGTGTTTCGTGAACGAAACTCTTGAGCTAAAAAAAGAATGTAGCGATTTCTCTGGGTACAGTATGTAATTTACGAAATACGATATTTGGTATACAGTAATAAAAAAGGGGGGTTTACGTCGTTTGTTGGAAGTAGTGAGAATATTTTATGGATTATTATGCCGTTGATGCTGATTGGGATTAATTGTTAATTGATATTTGCAGGAGCCTTCGTCCAGTCGTATCTCAAAGAGGGGAATCGTACCGAAGCAATGCTCGCTGAACGAGGAACTAATGTCCGTGGACAGATTAGAAGAAAAGGAACGTCTGCGACGAAACATAATGAAACAAGCGTCTCTAAACGAGGAGATCATATGCAAAGGAACGGCGTTCGAGTCCTTCAAAGACTCCATTTACTCGGCTAACGCGACGAAAAGGTTTCAACTGCTGAAAAGTGGCCTTACAAACAAGATTAAACAGTCAACGACAAACATCGAGAAGGTAAACACACCGAATACAATCACTCGCATGATTTTCAGTTGCATCAATACTGAATTCATCTACTTTTATCATCGCATAGGATAAAGAATAAGCAATATTAGTATGTACATTTCCACAAGAAAGAATTTAATGAATGCATAAGCGGAATGAATTTAATGTTGAAGCCACTGACGAAAGAATATTTTCTCTTTGACAAAAGGTATCCGGTATGTCGATAAAGAACGGATTCGTGCGAATCCTGCAAAGCTGGAAGTCGAGCGAGAACGAAAACCCGCTGGAACCGGACCCGACGGGGACGGACGTTTCGTCGACGGCGAAGACAAGCGAGAAGTGTCAGCCGGTGGTCGTGGTAAAACGAGAAACGGAGAGCATCGAGAGGCGTCCGTCGCGGGAGGACGGTTCAGATTCGTCGAAGGACAGCAGTCTGCAGAGCGACACTAGCGTGGATTCCGAAGACAGCATCGCCTCCGTCATCTACGTGCCAAAGCAGGACGTGCCCTCCCTCATCGACGTTATATCAGCCCCCTCGGGCTACCACTTGAGCACAATGTCGGCTCCCCCCTCGCCGAGGGTCAAACATCCGCCGGACATCAACGGACCGAGGCTCAAGCTCATCACGAATTCACCCCTGCTCAAACAGTTTCCCGCGACCAGCAAGTCCCTACCACCGCCCAGCCCACCTGGACTCTCGCCACACACTCTTAACTCACTGACGACGAAGCCCTTCTTCGGGGGGAACTTCCTGGCGAGCCAGCAAAGCGAAACGAGGAACGTGAACCTGGAGAAAAACGCGGCCAACGTGAAAACCGACAATATCGGCGTCGATAAAATCGTCACGGCGAACAGGAATAAAACGGTCACGGAGAAAACGTTAGGGGAAAATACGACCTCGAGCGACAACCCCGGGGCTGACAAAGCGGTCAGTGTAATGTGTAATATTTGATTTATAATTACGGCTAAACGCAAAACGAGTGACAGAAAGCGTTAACAGGTTTTTTTAATAATCGTATTCTTAGTTATTGAAGATTACAAAGCGATAATACAAAAATACTTGTTGTTATTTACTTCTTTTATGCCCAATACTGATCTCGGTAAATGATTGTTTGTAGGGTACAACGAAGAGCGAAATTACGGTAGACAAAGCAATGCCAGCTGCACCTGAACCACGGGAAGAAAAGACCATAGCGAAGAAGGAGACGATAACTTCCGTGAAGCCGGTGAATAGCACGAGATGTTCCTCCCCGTCTACGAAGAGCACAACTTTGATAAGTTTACCGAGCTCGACGAAGGTCGGAACCCTCGAGGATTACTCGAAGAGTCTTCTGGGCGGCAAGAGGCCGAATTTGCAGGCAATTCGAGGCTACCGTTCCATGACGGAACCCGTTGACGCCGAGGAACCGGCGGTAACCGAGGATACCGCTCCCCTCATTTCCGGTTCGGTCAACAGTCAGCCGGACTGCGGAACACAGGAAAAATCTGGCATCGATCTTATTAACGAGGACGAAAGCCGAAAGGCACGGTTGAACCAGATCAAGGAACTGTTGAAACAAAAACCTGGCTTTGCCACCAGAACGAAAACTTCCTTTCCGCTGGTGAGGCGAGCTTCCACCGCAGCTGCCAGCCGGCTAGACACCGTGACGAAAGTCTTACCACGATTATTGTCCCTCGAGCTTTTCAACCCCGAAACCGACGACCTTGATAGCGATTCCAGCGGAGTTTCTTCGCCGGAGTCCGTGGGCTCCGTCATAAGCGTGATTTCCGATGAAAGATATACTCTCAAGAAAGGTAATTCAATTACGATTCACCTCAGCGTTTACATTTGAATTCGCATTATCTACGTACTGGACCATTTATGGATCGTTTACGTTTGTGGTGTATGTATTTAGAGTGAATTATACTTGATTGTTTGCAATTCTTACTGTCTTATGTAATTTATTATATTAATAGACGTTTTAGAAAAAGATTTTTAAAAGACGCAGAAATGTTTGACTTTTGAACAGTTTTTATTGTTAAATTTATAGATTTATGTTTACTCGGTGAGGTGAACGACGTTTCGTTGATTTTCAGACGCTGCTAAGACAGAAAATAATGCACCCGGGTCCACGGAAAATCCCGGGGATGGAACTGTTAAGACAGAAGTATCAGCATCGAAATCAACTGCAGCACAGGAAAATGTCGAAGATTCTCCCGCGGAAGTTCCTGATAAAAACGAAGAAGTAACGACTGATAGTTCAGCAACGAGGTCGCTAAGGCTCATAGAAGCAGCGGCGAACGTAGCGAGTTCCTTGGAAAATGCCGTGGGAAAAGCAATCCAAATGAGAGCGAGCAGCGACACGCATTTGGCAAAAACGATACAACGACAGTCAAGCATGTCGGAGGACCGGAAAGCCGCGAGGGGAATTTTGAGCAGCAACACGAAACATCAGAGTTTGGACGACAGCAGGGAAGTTCCGCCGGTGGAAACGACCTGGAACGAACAGTGCCGCAAGCAATTGATCGACTTTACCGAGAAGCTTGGCGAAAATCTCATTCACGACATCGACCAATATTGCCAAAGAGCGAAACGTGAGTTTTCGAGGAACAACGAAGGACCGGAAACCGAAGAAACCGGCTCAGCTGAGAAGAAGGAATCGATCGTTTCGGTTGAAAAACGAATTACTAATTCTGTCAGTAGTGTTGGAAATGTCCCTGTACCGGCGAAGGCGTCCCGGAAGTATAACGAGCTTGCCAACACGATCGCCTGGTTGAATAAATCGAATCTCGAGAACGCGGAGAAACCGACGAGCGAATCCTTTGAGTCGGACCAGTGGATCGGCGACGGTAGTCAGGCAAACGAAATCACCTACGAAAACTCCATGAACAGGAGCACCTCCGAAGACATCATGGATTTCGTGATGGTCTCGAAGAACGGGGAATTCATGAACGAAGCGGACGTTCTTCCGAAGGAGAAAGTCCCGCAGGAGAAGCAGTACTTGAAATCCGGGAATTCCATGGAGTCCAGTGACATCGGTGACTCCATCGAGAATACCATTAGCCTGAGCGACGGCAGCCAGACGGAATCTACGGGCACGACCGGAAGACTCTGCAGCGGAAGTACGGCGTCCCTGAAGTCGGCCAACGTCGATTCCACGAGGTCGACGGAGAAACGAAGGTTACAGGCGCAGAGGAGATCCGCGTCGGAGGAAATGCCCTCGAGATTGGAGAGCACGAAACAGAGCATCGAGTGTCTCTTGACGACCGGAAGTAACGGAACGTTGAGCGGATCTTCGTCGCAGGAATCCTTGCCCTCTGACCGCGGCGGCGGGGCTATCACTTATCATCAGTACTATCACGTTTTCAGAGAGGGTGAACTGGACCAGCTCATCAACAAGTACGTGGAGAACCTGCACATCATTTCCTCCTACTACGATCACGCCAGCTGGTGCATAGTCGCCGAAAAAGTGCAGGTCTGGACCATATGACTCGAGGTTCCTCGACGAAAAACAATTATTTTGCTTATCGTCTCTTGCTTATGGTGCGCAGTAAGGGATTTAAGACACTTCTCTTCGTTTACCGCGACGAATGATGCTCTCAACGTGCCCCTCGAAAAGTTTGCCCACTCTGTTCTCCTTAAGGACGAAGCCAATGACAGTACCACCTGTCTTTGCTATTAGAAATTCAAAAGTAAGCACAGTTAAGGAAGATTTATCAGGACGAGAACATGTCGAGATGATTGGAAAACGTTGGAAATCATTTCCCGGGGATGATGGTATCCTTTTTCTTCGCGGAGGACGACGACAGTGCTGTTATTTCCTTGTCAGCGTCGCTATTCCACCTTCTCGGACAAAGAGCTGGACCAACTTATCGGGAAACAGGCGAAAGACTCACTTATAATCGCGTCGTACTTTTATAAACTATATCGCCGGACTGTGAGTCCTGGCGTGCGCAAGGATAGGCATTTATCTCGGATAATCTTACGTTACATAGTTTTCCAGTTTACCGTTTTGTGTCGTTATTTGTTTTAAACTTCGCATTGTTTGAAAAAATCAATTTTCCATCGTAAGTTCATCTACGGATAAATTTAGATAACAGGGTATAATTTTTATCCCGACAAGAATCGTACAAATACGGATTTAGATTGATGAAGCTCGAGGTAAATTATTCCGCATAAATGCCCAACTCCGCCCTCCCATCTAGTGAAACGTAGAGCATGTTTGAGAAAACTTAACGAAAAGTGCATCGTCGAAGAGAAACCGAATAATTGTGAAAAATTGCAAATTCACAAAACAAGGCTAATTTCGCGGCAACAAATTCGTTTGACAAAAATTCCAAATATAGTCGGTGAATTAAAGATAAGGAATCTAGTTAGCAAAATTGATATCTAACAAGAAAAATTGCGAATCGGTGCATTAAAAATTTGTCTTACGCTTAGACAATGCACTTTACCTTCTAAGAACTTGGAAATACTTTCAACGTACGACATAGGTGCCAATATGTTTCCTTAATCGTCTCCGAATGAGTATAATTTTCGCGAAAACAAAATGTCAAGATGATTTAGGTGGGCCTGATTACCGCCTCTACGTTAAATGAGAAATATGATTTTTACATGACTGGGGGAAAGTGTCGATAGGTCAGGGAGGAACGAAACGAAGGTATTAATGTAAATATGTAAAATAAAAAATGTTTTCGAGGTAAGCGCACACATCGGTAGATAATCTCATTTATAAGTGAACACTCTTAGAGTAGATATTTATATTATTCGTCTAAGTGCTTGACCAAATATGTAATTAGTTTAATTTCTTCTCGAGGAAGAGAACGATGTTAGATCGTTGCGGTAAGCTTCGAAATTCATTTTCTCCCAATTTCTACCTGCCTTCTAATAAACAAAAAAAAACACCACGCGAAAGCTTTATTGCAATGCTTTGCTCTCGATCGCAATATCACTAGAAGTGCAATGAAACTCCCGGACGGGAGTCGAAATCGACTCTTTTCTTTACCGAAGCGATAAGATAGACGAACGACGGGCGAGGAGTTGTACTATAGCATGTACAATAAAACAGATGATTATTGTTCTTCTAGTTAAGAGATTTTACGAAGATCGATCATCTCTCGAGTGAAGTAACGTTGTTGACTCTTAATTTTTAAGGCCGACGATAAGACGCGGCAGGATGGTTACCGTTTATCGTGTAAATAAAAATTCTCGTTCGACATCAGCTATAAAATATAACTTCTACGCGACATATGAGATTCTACAACGTCTTACGACGAATTATTCCTATACGAGGAGGTAATAAGAACGTAATAAACCAAGTAGTCATTAAAGTGTAACCATAAACTCGTAGGTCTACATAATGGAAAATAGTAATGAACATACCACCATATCCTCAACATCAGCAGAGACTTAATGTCTGTCTGAGAAAATTGTTGCATAAGAAAAGACAGTGTCTCAGTGACTTTAGTATGACATCGTTGTATATATCGTTAACAGGTCCTTTAATTTCACTATTCGCATTACCGTCATAACACGGCATCGACTACGAAATTGTGATAATAATTTATTAATAATGGATAATTATTAGTAATTATAATTATAATTGATCAGCTAAACGTTATTAAATTATTATATTCAATTACGAGAATTCATAATTATTAATAAAGAATCGTAGACAAATGGTGATTAATTCGACCTCAAGTCAAGTTTATAAAGCGTTAAAAATATACGAATTATCAATCATTTCTGCACAGAAATCAGTACAGAGCGTTTATTCATTTATTTATGGTAATCATTAATTTATTAGTTCGTCATTATCCATAGTCATTTTACATTGTGGTAAAACACAAACGATTTCGACGAGTATTTTATCCTGTACAAATTATTATTCTGCAAACATCTACTGAATTATTATTAATTGCATGATCATACAACAAAGGGAAGACAGGCGTGTAAAGCTGTATCTTAAGCGATTTTTTTTTATACTCCTCGGAGGTCTTAGATTGATACCTTAAGTTGGGAGCAAATCGTATTTCACACGAATGTCTTTGACCGATAGAAATAGATGCATAATACCTATACCCACTTGAACAAAAGGCACATTATTAAAGAGAGGGACGAATCGTCGACAAGACGTCACCTAATGTAGAAAAGTAGATAGGTACATCGACTTTCAATGTTTTTTATCAACAGTTTCACGGCCAGTAACTACGGGAGTATACGAGGACTTTTGATTTATCGTTAAAATCGTAGAAACCAAGGGCGTAGTACACGACATATATACATGGAATATATATATATATCGTTAAAAGTCGCAAAAACGTACAAGTCCGACCCGAGAACCCTGTAGTAGCGAAATAACCGAACCTGAACTGTACTTCTCTACGAATAATGGTAACAAGATTCTTCTTCTTCCATCCACCGAGAGAAAGAAATATATAACATAGTATTCAGCAAATGGCTCAATGTTGTACGACTTTCTAATATCCCGCTGCATATCCGCGCGCCACTAACTAGCATCTAAATTAATTATCCTAAGGTATACTGACTCGCCGGGGCTAAAGAAAGAAAGAGAAATAATTCATCGGTAAAATGCTATACATATACGCAAGTGCGCGCATTTATAAGTATATATATATATATATATATGGATATACAATTATTACTGATAATTACGCGCATCACGTATGTGCAATTTGACACAATCTTTACAATTAATACGACAAAAACTCACGGGGGTGTAGACGGATTATTATATTATATACATATATATATATATATATATATATATATATCTCGTTGAAGGGCTGAAGTTTTACGCATACGAAAAACTGGAATAATTGTCGACGATGGTCTTGAATTCTAATAGAAAAAATAAAGACAAAAAAGGAAATAATCATTTCTTGGCTAGTAATAAAATAAAAGATGTCTGATACAGAAAAAATTTATTTATCAAGTTATTTATGTATCCTTTTATTTTTATTCGTAACAGGCACTTTTTATTGTTCAGCAAATCAAAACAAACATTCGTAATATTAAAGAAAAATCATCCAAGTTGAATGACCAAAATTTACAAACTCCATAATCGATGTAGAGGAAAATTAAAAAAAAAAAAACATTTACAAATAATTAAAGCGACAAACTACATCTTGAAGTTCCAGTTTTGAGTAATGACGTATTATAGCAGTCTCGCGACATCGTTTCGACAATATATATACATGTGATTGGCGAAAGAACCGATCACAATTTTATAAAACTACATCGTGTTTCTATAGGACTTAACGCTTGAGGGACGGAGAAAATACCAGAAGACATGCAAGAGTAGAGCATACGAGATCCTAATAGACAATTCGATGCGAACAACTTAGCCATTTCTAAAGGAAAATAAAATATTACCTACAGAATCGGAGTTCGTAGTTATTCTTAAAAAAGATACCCTAGTATACGCCACAGCCGCAAGTGTCGGCAGATTAAGAAATTTATCAACGTTTAATCAGGGTTTTCCAACGTAGGAAAAATTCGAGGAATGTCGAAGGGTCAGGGTAAATAAGGTCTTTCGGAATTGTTCAATACCTTCAGGTCAAAACAAGAATTCTTAGACGATGAAAAGAATCTCTCAATCTGACAACGTTGCGTCTTCTGATATAATTATCTTGTATGGTTCTCGGAATGTGCATGTGTTTGGCCTTTTCTCATTTCTCTGTATATACCGAAGTATATCCTACAACTAACTTTACTTAACGATAATAATACATAAATCTGCCGTGCCGCAACTCGGAAAACCACGTGCTATACGTTCTCTGACTTATAATTAGCCAATGCACATTATTTTAACTTGGACATTTTCGTTAATTTAAGGTCTATCGTGCAAACAAGACCTCACTTATATTTTGTACTTGTATTTCACGATTGAGGATTAGAAGTATTACTGCGCATTCATATGTATATGTAAATTTCGTTTAATAGATCAATTATTTCATATTTATTCGGAGTTCATTGAATTTAAACTTCACCCTTCGATAATTTCTGAAAGCGAGCCACTTTTTTTTCAGTCATAAGTGTGAATGTATGTAAAAAATCAAGATCTTCCATATTAAAGGAACCCATTATAAAGCTAATCGACCACTATAATTATGTAGAAAAATAAAACACAATATCTAAGAATTTTTAATCGTTTTTAACAACTATTTTAATTTTTCGTGCATTTCTTTAACAAATCATACATTTTACAAATGAAATGTGTTTAATACAATGTGTTGTTTTATTGATTTATACTCATTCGTGTTCATATATTTATAAGCCAAATATTTTAACCTATAATAGTATCATATACAAACTTATATATGAACATATATTTTAGAAAGGTAAGTAGCGTACAACTCGGTAAAAACCTACTCTTCAAAAAAACAATGTACCTGTCTTGTCTGTATATTTAAGTAACATTACAGTTAATATTTAAGTCTTAGAAATATCCTCGATCCTCAGAAAGCATTCTGCCAACTTCATCAAAATATATAAAGTAACATATCTTCAGTATGATTATCACATAAAATATATAAGGAAACAATAATATATACATATACGTGACTTTTTAATGTGCTCCTGAAGTAGAAGTTTTTATTTACGACGTACTTTCTAGTACAGAAAAATAAATGACTATTCATATTAAAGTTTGCTTACAAAGTATGTTAATCTTCATAGCTCATTCTATGTATAGAAACTTGTAAAAAATACAAGTTTAAACGAACACGTTTCCTTTATTTAATCCTGACAACTGTCGAGTGCTTTATTTTGCAATGCATATGTAGAAAAAACAATCTAACAATCTTATAAATCATGTGTCGTATATCCATAAGACAATATCGTAGAATTATAAACCGTTTGACAAAAAGGCAATGCGTATTCAACGGGTGTTCAAGCTTATAATAGAAGTCGTGTGTATAAAGCCATTTTTACAAATTTTTTACATTCTTTGACTACAATACTGGCCGTTCACTCACGCCGTAAATTCTCAAGTCTAGCTTGCAGGTCGGCGTCCGCATCTGCAAGATTGCCACCTTCGTCAGTACCAGCTGCAGCTGCAACAGGTTGCTTAGAACCAGCCACACTTAATGAACCAGACGCTTGAGGTAAGCCTGACAATTGGTCTGTCAGTTGCAAACCCAGTTCATCCAAGACTTGTGCAACAACAGCATCACTGTAAATAATTTTGTAATATTGAAATTATCAGTCCTTCCTCTTTATTTAATTTCATTAAATATAACTCAGATCTTACCTCTCTTCCTCATCCCCTTCATCTTCCATTGCATCATCTATAGCATCATTCATAATCTCTTCTTTCATGTCCATTATTTCTGACTGTTTTTCAAATTCTTGTAATATTTTCTGTATTTGGGGTAGATTTAATTGCCTACAAGAAATAGACAATGTTCATAATTGTTTTCAATAAACATTTATATGAAGTAGAGTTTACTTTTGTATTGTTTTATGCTAAACATAAATAAAAAATAGTGCAAGTAGAGAATGCAGACACTTACTTATTCATACTCTGCATTGCCTTTGTAACACCTTTCATTGCTTGTGCCATTGTATTTTGTGAGCGCAAAGTTTGTATCTTTAATGATACTGCCTGAATATTTGCTTTCATCAGCATAAATTTTTTGACATAACGTCTTGTCCTCACAAGATCTTTTGCCATAATTTTTACTGCATCCTATTAGAAAAAATGATATGTGTTAACTTACAATTTGTAACAGAACTGTTAATTCTATTAAATCTATTTTAAATTATTATGTATTTTTAACAATACTTTCATGCATGGTAAAATGAATATCAGTGTATAATTATAAGACAAATGGAATAGCTTTATAAAAATACAAACCATTTGTCCATCTTTTGCAAGTTTTTTAATATCCGCAATAATTTTCTTTTCTTGCTGTTCCATTCTCATCCTTTCTCTGTCTAGATCACGCATTGCCTTATTCAATGCCCTTTGGTTCTTCCTGAGCATTTCTTCAGGTGTAATGCGTTTCCCAAAAAGCCACTCCATGGTTCTAGGTATTGTAAATATTACAGTTTAACAGCAATGTTAATTAACCTAACTACCTTACATGTAGATGAAGAATTAAAAATTGTAGATCGAAAAATGACATTACTGACAGATATGACAGGTTCAAATAAATGTAAATAAATAAATAATAAAAAATTTGAAAACACGAATAAGCATTTATCGAATAATAAACAACTTTTAGTCTGTCAAAAGGTACACACTTAGGTTATATCGTAACTGTCAAAATCCCGAAGTACACTGTAAAAGTATTGACTAATTTTCAAGACGATGAGTCATACACAATCTTACGCGTGATGTAAAAACCAAGATCATTAGAGATTACGGAATTAATAAAAAAGAATGAAGGCAATGACAGATTTAATCTTCGTTCAACTATGACTGGATTAACCTATTATAACACAACTACAAAGTTATCCTGTAAAATTATGTCTTACATAGCCACAGTAGTGTTTTTCAAAATGTCAAGCAAACACGAACACCTATATACGCCTGACTATCTAAGCGAGGTTATAAAATCCTATAACCAAACTATACATTCCGTATACATTCCTCCATACTCATAAGATTGTGCACAAGTGTGAGTGAATGTTAACCTCAAAATATTAACCTGTCAAAACCTATACTTTTTTTATATTTTTAATTATATTAGGGTATTTTAGTGTAAGTAGTCAACGGATAAGAAGGTTACAGGAAAAATATTTAAATATTGAATAGATAAAAAAGTCATTGTTTTCTCATATGGTTAAAATTATAATGAAGTGATGTATTTTCATTCAATAAAGGTGTGGAATATAACATAGATTATAAATTCAAACTAACTTATGTTTTTACTTATTAAAATGAAACCATCTTTGCAAGAAGATGGGATCCATATTCTCGCATGAGACATTGAAATCTTCTTTCAATATTTGCATCTCATTTTTTCTTCCATTGATTTATATTATTTTGAAATACTGGTGAGCATGTGATCACTTACAATATCTCTAAACATAATACATTTACTTTCAGTAAGCTGAAATAACATATTCAATAATGGAGATTGGAGAAGCAATAGATTTTAAAAAATGCCTTCGAAAACAAAAGCGGGCTCATCACAGATTACTAAGGGATATGAATATTAAGAGCAGTGAAGTTCCGACTAAGGTGATTCTTTAGTAGTGAAGTAGAATGCTTAAGGTAAGGTTTACTGGTGAATTCAACTGAATAAATTTTTTGCAGTATTTAGCAATCTGCAATGCTGGCTTAGTAACTGGAGCTCAGAGGGACCACCTTCAGTATGTTTTAAATCCTCTAGTCAGGAAATATGATTTGATCATGCCACCAGGAAAATCATATTGTTTTATTGCACTTTCTTCAAAGGAAGACGCAGTTATTGTTTACAACAAAATCCATGGATATATTAAACTTCCTGAACAGGACACACCTTTGTATTTAGTATATACTGAGTCTGGTATGCATAATAATATTCAACACATCTTAACATTATCGGAAATGTAATATTAAGAAACATACGAAATGTTACTAATGTGTTGATTTTCATAGTTCCTTGCTTAGAAGAAGATTCTTGGAACACTGCTTTTCCACCTGGTCTTAAGTTTATAGAGGATTTTATTACAGAAGAAGAAGAAAGAGTTCTGTTAAAGACAATTGAAAAAGACGAAGAAGGTGAACAGTACTCTAAAACTGAACGATTTATTAGTATCAAATAACAGTAAAATATGTCTGAAATTTCCTTCTTTTTGAAATGCATTTATTTTGGTATATAGATTCTGTGTCGTCAGAACTGAAACACCGAAAAGTTCGTCATTTCGGCTATGAATTCAAATACGGTTCTAACAGAGTTGATCCTGATGAACCTATCACTCCAATCCCGATAGAATATCAATTCCTGCAAGAAAAGTTTCAGGAACACAACTGTGGACAGTACCAGTATGATCAACTTACAATCAATTGTTATTTGCCCGGTCAAGGTATTCACCTGTAAACACACCTTCAAAAACAAATTTGAAAGAAATAGTCTCTGTTGAATGTTTTTGTTCGTGAAAGTACCAAGAATTTTAAACCCTAAAAACAACCGTTTTCAAATTAATTGCAGGTATTCCACCACACATAGATACTCATAGTGTTTTCGAGGATACTATCCTGTCATTATCAATGGGGTCACCGTGTACCATGAATTTTAAACGAGGCAATGATAAAGTCACTGTGTTCCTGCCTAGACGATCATTATTAATTATGTCGGGTGAAGCTCGATATGCTTGGTCCCATGGTATATCTCCAAGACATAACGATATTATAAAAACGGAGGATGGATTTACAACACTACCTCGTGGTACAAGAACGTCATTTACATTTCGCAAAGTTCGCACGGGGGTTTGCCAATGTGATTTTCAGGAATTTTGTGATTCGAAAGAAAGTCGAGAACCATCTATAAATAATAAAATAGCAGCCGACTTAGAAAGGTCTTATGTACATAAAGTATGTTCAAATGTATATCATTATCAGTGTCTCTTATATGATACACTGGACACTACCAGATTTATTCATACATATTTTTTGAAGGTATATGAAGAAATATCAAGTCATTTCGACGAAACTAGGCACAAACAGTGGCCAAACGTTGCTAATTTCCTGGAGACTTTACAAAAAGGAGAAATACTTCTCGATGTCGGTTGTGGAAATGGGAAATATCTTCAAGGAAATCCAAATATTTTTAAAGTATGATTTGTTTTTTAACACCACGTATTTTAATAGTACTGAGGAGCCAGTTGTTTCTCGCACGACAGCTGTATGATACTTGTTAACGAATATTGTAGGTCGGATGTGATCGTAGTGTTGGATTGACTGAAATCTGTCGCGATAGAGGTTTCCAAGTGATTTTATCTGACTGCTTATATTTGCCGTACAGAGATTCTTGTTTGGACGCAGTAATAAGCATAGCGGTAATCCATCACCTGTCTACTCCGGATCGACGAAAACGAGCCATCTCTGAAATTGCCAGAGTGTTAAGGCCGCTAGGGAAGTGCCTGATTTACGTATGGGCAAAAGAACAGTACAGAAACTCTGTTGAATCGACGTACTTAAGATATAATACTAGTAAAAATAAAAAGGAAGGTGAATGTGCTCAAAAAATGACGGAGCAAGGTGTCGTTCTGCCAGTTCACGAAAACAGAACAGCATTTGCACACAGAGATATGCTTGTGCCTTGGAAAAAGAAGGGAGGTGGAAATTTTTTGAGGTATTATCACGTGTTTCAAGAGGGTGAACTGGCAAAACTTTGCTCACAAATTGCAGGAATATCCATCAAAGATGTATATTATGATCAAGGCAATTGGTGTATAATTCTTGAAAAAAATATAGTACAATGAACAATAAACGTGTTTTGATTTTATGATACTTTATGTAATGAGCAAGACATACCTGTAATTCTAAAAAAAAAACAACGTCTACATTTACTTTTATATTTTCACCTTTATTGAAAAAGAACGGAATACATGGAGTAAATGTACTACACAGGGATTTGGATATATGTGTCCCTCCACTCTACCATCTGACTTATAATACGATGATGCTGTGTAAATAGGACAAGTTCATTGTACAAAGCTCACTCTGTCCGACTGACTTGCGATTGTGCTCTAATTGTAAGATACATATGAGCTATATCGATTATTATCATTATTATTACTGTTATGATTACTGCTGATCATTATTATTTTCAGTATATATCGTTTGTAAATATATTAGCACACGTTATTTATGAGAAATAACTTCGGACTGTATGGAAATTTCCTACAAAATGCGAACTCCTTTGATATCGTGAACAGAATTCATGTAGTGTTTTTCTTCTAGATGTTGTTAACAGTGTACATAATATATACAACGATGAGTAATACTAAATTATTATTAAATTGTCATACATATTTGACGACCATGATTATCAGACAATCGTAACTGTCTGTCTCCGTCTCACTTCATCGGGTTTATACCGTTCCAACATCTTCGGGATCATAATTTTTCACTCTTTTGTTATAAGCGATTATTTCCTAAACAAAACAAATGTAAAAGTTTTGTATTCAAGACTGTAGCCAAAGACTTGTCTTATAGAAAGAAAAAAACTATAGGTACCCGTTCGTATCGAGCTCTATCTTCCTCCGCGATGGCCATATATTTCGATTTTGTTTGCAAATCAGTACTCATCCACAACTTTCCCAACTCTTTAGCAATATCACCAACACCCATTTCTGGGTGTAATTCCCTCATTTTCCCACGTAATTCTTGGCAAAAGTAGAAAAATGCCGATCTATTGAAACGTAATAAATTAGTCACACAAACTGCCAATGGGAACATTATGTAAATATCATTATTCTAATACGTACAACGCTCGTTTTGGTGCATCTTTATCTCTGTATCGTTTAGTACCTCTTCGAGTTGGCTTTTCTTGTTCCTCATGGCCAGTATAATGTCTATCGTAATAGTACATTTTCTTGTTGCCATGTCCACCGTCCTCTAGATGAACAATCTGTTAAAAAAATAATAAAAATGTCAATCTTATTATAAAATCACATAATTAGCTGATTGGTTTGTAAAGAAAACATACTTCATTTTTCACTGGTACAGCATTGATTACGAACTTCTGATTTTGAGTATTAGTCCATTTAGCCTGATTGGATGAAATGTTGGAAACATTCCCAGCTTTCATCACCCCTTCACCACATTCTATCAAAATTATATCAATCTTACAAATAATGAAGCATAATTATTTGTAATACAGAGGGAAGCACTTATGTTCCAATACTTTTTGTATATGGGTATTAGTCATGTTTAGATTTCTAATCAGTTTACCCTATTAAAATGTACAATAGAAAAATCTTTTTATCAACATGGTTTATAAATACATTGAAGATGAAAATAATGCTTGTTTGCTAAAAACAAATGTTGCACACTTTGCTTTATTATATAATTTATGTTGAAGAACACAAATTAAGTAGAAGAAAAAAATACTTGATGATATAATGTGATGCTTAAAAAGTTTAAAATATCCCTTACCTGGTTGCATATTAGCCTGAGCAACAATCATAGTATCTCTCATGCCAGTGTTTAAAGAATTATCACCAGTTTTTGTAAGGTATACATTCTTTCTGTCTGATGATTCCATGATTACTGATGAATTTAGCTCACGATGTTTTAAAAAAGACTTAGCAGAAATGTCTGAAACTAAAATATGTACCTATTATGGTAAATATTTTCTTTAATAATGAAGACAAGAAACAAATATAATGAGAGTAACATTTCCACAGTACATTAATTGTCCTATATTTTTCTTTGCATAAAACTTACCACAAATGTAGACTATCGTGAGGAAACAATATTTCCATGACATGCCATACCCTTATATTGTCAGACAATTGCTGTACTTGGCCGAGTTTGGCCTTATTCTGGAGAAGATGATCCAAGTCAATTAAATTCTTTTAACTGATAATGAAGACATGAGTAAACAGATATTGTAAAGTACATTGTAAAGTATACATTAATGTCGATAAAAAAACTTTTTTCAGCTAGACAACAGACAAGATTTAACTAATACTCAGATATTATTAGCTTTAGCAAAACAAAATAAAAAAACAACGAGTCTCTTTGTATGTGCCCTTTGGTTATTTTCATAGTATCCAAATTTCAATAGCCATATGTTATTCGGAGATTTTGAACGAATGTCGCAATTTCCAATTTATCAAACACCTCGACGGCACATAGAGAAGGAAAATAATTACTGTAAATCTGACGTGTAGCGCGGTTTTCATTTAATTCGTCCCTGGCAATGCTCACAACAATGAAGAAAAGACAAATTACCGAGAACCAAAAGCGTTCGTACTGTTTGCACGATGTTCACGTAGATAGGGGAGAACATTAAAGGTACTCATAAGACGCGATAGAAGCGAAAAGAGGTTCGCCATGTATGCAATATCACAGCGGAGCAGTTTTACTGACGGCGGAGTTTACTCACCAGTTGTCAGTGTCTCGATACAAACGTCAATGAACAAGACTTATCGCATATTTATAACACGGATCATTCGTATCTGCATGTATCGGTAGCGATCTATCTGTCGTGCTGCTATTGTGCCACAGAAAGCATCACGCGAGGAAGTTACATGTATATGCGTTGTTCGCAGCTATGCTATGATTATGTTAAATCTTCATGAAAATTTTCTCCATACGTCATTGTACATATCGGCGCACTGGCACCCACGATTCTTATGAATTAGTAAAATCGTACGAGCAAAATTATACGGGACGAGGTGGCAACAATAAACGAGGGGTATTAAAAAATGTAAAAAACTCGTTGTATTACACACCGATAAATTTGTCCTCAATAGTTTAATGGTGTACGAATCTTACATTTGAATCCGATCCTCTTGACAATGTCTCGCTTTTCTCGGCAACGTAAAGGCAAACACTTTTCCCAATAAATTACAGAACTGGTTTCCCAGGTGCAAATTCCTTTTTAGTGTACATTTAAATTAAGTGTAATTCACAACCATTTACGATTTTTTTTACAAACTACAGGGCGACCTTTGTTAGGCGTAGCATTATCTCATGTATCTGAAAGATAAAACGGATATCAACTAGAGAATTTGATCTTTCTACGTTCATTAGAATGAGCCTTAATATTTCCAAAGAAAAAAACTTCAACCAACGGGATAAAATTTAATCAGAACATATCAAATATATGTATAAATAACATTTTCGATTATTAAATGTTTATTAGAGCTATAATATATAATAGAAAGTAATAAACTGCCGGATTGTACGTGAGCATAATAATAAAGTCAGTAAGAGTATTAGATTATTTTGTAACAAAATTACAAAAAATTTAATGAAATTCACGAATGATTCATATAACTTAAATATAGTTAATTTATTTACAGCCAGCTTTATGTAATTATCATAATTTATGAATTCATTTATGTTAAAAATGCTTGTTACTCAGAAATTATTATACAGAATACAGTTATACAGAATACAGTTATACAGAAATATTAAGCTAATAAAGTAAACGTAAAAAAACACAACTATACTAAAGCAAAAGCAATGAAATTATATACTTGTAATTAATATTTTATCGGTATATATACACCTTACCTTTTAGAAAATTCATCACAAATGTTTTAAAATAAATTATAAGTACAAAGTAATGCTTATAATAATACAGTACATACTTTAACACCCACATAAGATAAAAGAAGCTACAATATGAGAAGCAATGATTGTTGAATTATCTTTAATATTATTGTATCCGTAATACAATTATTTTTATATGTATATCGAAGCTTACAAAGTACACAGTAGCAAAAACTTTCTATGTTCTGTATTACATGTAAAAACAAACGATTCTTCACATAGTAATAAATGTAGGAAATAAGTTAACGCGGTAATCCTCAATGTTGAATGTTTGTTTAATATTAAATATAAATTATTATCGACGCCTTATTGGAACGAAATATTTGTATTACTTAAGATCGGGAATAAGAGGCACATTGTGCTACACATATACCAATGAGATATCGGATACTTACTTTTACGCAATAACTATACGTGTTTTTGTCTTTGGTACTGCATTTAATAACGATTTTGAGATATTTTATACACTTAGGTATGTATGCTTGTAGGTAGGTTCGGCGCAGTACCATGAATGTATATCTTTACATATTTTTTGAAAAGTTTATTTATCCCTAAGAGATATACAAAACAAACATTTCATTTTTAACTGTTATAATTCCCCTATAATAACACAGGAAATTATGTCATGATTTTTAATATTCGTTTTTATTAATTATCTCCATCAAATGGATGCCTTTGTATCAGTACAATTCATTTTAACCAGCTATGTTAAAATTATGCACATCTGCAAATCAGTATTAAAATATTACAATTTCATATTTTACAGTATTCGTCCTCTAGCTCCCTCTAAAACAGGTTTCATTTTGTGTTGTTTGTCTGACCATACGATTATTCGTTACGTGACAATGCGTAAGGGAGATGAAGAGGTTCTTATGTTGAAAAGTTCGTGGCTAACTGCTGAGCCGTATCAAGGTGTAAGTCAGACTGACTGTAACGAAGCCTCTTGTATATACGTCTCGCACATACCGAAACAAGCGTTCGGGCCTACTTTTCCGAGCATACACCCTTTACATAGTTGGCTCTAATCTCAATGATTAGGGGATCTGTACATACTAGGATCTAGGAATGTTAACATTACAAGAAACCACAATAATTTATTATAATACAGCCTGCTGTACACCAGATGACTCGAGGCAGTACAAAACACGCCCTACCTTGTTTTCTTGCATAGTGAACGGATTACAATGATTCGGACAGGGAATAGATATTCCCCGTGATAACAAAATGAATACGAGAGGGAGAATGACGATGGTAAGGGCAGGGACCACCACACTTTAGCGAATTCAAAACATTTAAAACCATACTTTCCTTCCTTTATACGCAAAGAAGACTTTTTTCGTCACGGAAATGAAAAAGGAAAATATACGATTTATTTGAATGACTGCAAAAAACAAAACTGTATTTGGAACTTGAGTTTTCAAAGAATACAATGAATTTATGGTCTATAAAAAAAATTTCCGTCTCGTAAAAAGTACTACGTTTTACAATTCGTCGAAAATAAACTTCAATGCTGTAAATACTTCTTTTTACAAAACACTAAAAACTGCAATAAGAAATATAAAAGATTTTATTACTGAAGAAAATTAATATATTGCCGACAATTTCACGCGTACGACATTCGCACTGATTGTAAGAGATAACTTTACCATGGTTTGTCATTCAAAATTTTGATTCGTAAAAGTTACAAACCATGTGTTGTCGATTTGAGTCACTTAAAACTACAAGGCTCAATCACGTGGCTTATCGTGCACCTGTCTGTGAAAACTATCACACGATGACGAAGAACGTAGAATCGAAGTTGCAATAAGATACACCTATATACTTAATCTATATACTTACAACTATTCGAGTGTATTCAAATCAAATTACATTCATACAAATGAAGCAGCCCCATGCCCCACTCGCAAGAATTGTTTTAAAGCAAACTTCTGTACAAGGATATACAATGTTCGTCTCTTACGCTGGCAGCTATGAACTGAACTGATAAAAACTTCAAAAAAGGGAATTCTCATATGGCGCCCCTAACTCGCGGAGCTGTTGTCGGTTTTGTCATTATCTACTAAATTAGCTTTTAACATAGCGTGGAGACAAAGTCAACCATGATTGAGCCCCTGCGCCTTCCACTTGACAATAGTGGGCACCGTGTTTTCATTCCTCTATCCTACGCCACTTTACATGTTACTATCAATATGTTAAAATACAAATGCCACTCATACGATCTCCTCTCGCATCGCTCATACATACAATTTTTAAAATAATTATTATAATCGCGGGTTTAATTATTATTGTAAATAATCGGGGACTGATGGTTAGTTATTTGTTCTCCTAGTGGTGTAAGTACGCTCACGCTAAGGTCAATGGTACGTACAGTAGGTGAGGTATGCTTCAGGATCAAGGACACGGGGTGATAGATGAAATTGTTTCGTATGTCCGCTATTCGTCGTCTTCTTTATAATCTTCTTCACTGTCACTTTTTACAGCATTCGCAGGTACACCTACACCTACACCTACTCCTACACCTACACCTACTACTGGTCCACCATCCTTGATCTTCTTTTTGTACGCAGTCATTTCCTAAAAACAAAATCGTTATAGTACCGGTGCATTTCGGATAATTCACCTAACATATATAATCATCATGATTTGTAATGTACAGATTATTTTTAGTTCTTTACTTCTGTAACTGATAGATTTTTGCAGTATGTACATTACGTTTTATATTATATGTGAAAAATATATACATACTCTTTCATATCGGGCTTTATCTTTTTCTGCCATAGCTTCGTATTTAGACTTAGTCTCTGGATCCGCATCTGACCATTTTTTTCCCAATTCTTTAGCAATATCCCCCACACCGTATTCGGGGTTCAACATTTTTACCTTACCACGTTCGTCATTGCAAAACCAGAAGAAGGCGGACCTAATTAAGTATAAAATAATACTCTTAATAACATAAAATCCATCCTGAACATCTCATGGTACAATAAGTTTACAAGAAACTACTTACAGTGACCTCTTAGGAGCATTGTGATCTTTAATATGTTTGCGTTTCTTGCCTCTGCCTGTTTTGTTTTCTCCTTTAGGTGGTGTGTAATTCTGCATTTCAGCATCATACCTCTTCTTATCTTTCTCTGCCATCTCATGGAAACGTTTCTTTTCTTTGTCAGACATGGTCTATAACGAAACATCGAATTTTTCTTTTAAATTAACAAGCTACTCAAGTATAATTCTGCTTAATTTACTTGTATTCCTTTAATTCCCTATTATTATAATACTATTACGATATTTGTAAAGGATTACATACTACTGTTCAATACTTAAGAAAAGATCCAAAATATTTATTGGCTGTATCTGCTTTTCATAAATGTGCGCTATATGTTAAACATTAATACGCAATAAATGCCAAGGTTTAATAAATCCAAAGTAAATTTGAGGAAATTTAGATGAGGTTGGATTTTTCGTCAGCATTTTATTCTTGCCATATTTGTAGTAAAGATGGAACGATATTGCAGTTAAGCCATGAAAAACCATGGAAACGTATTACGGTGCAGGGCAGGGGGATTCGTAATAGGCGAAGGGTAGGAGGTGTTTCCGAATAGGGCGAGCCAGGGAAGGGAAGTGGCGAGGGGTGGAATACGTAGGGTTGGTCGATAGAAGCACGACTGAGGCGCAAGGCACAGTCCAAAAGAACCGTTCGAACCTAACCTACTTTCCTTTTTTATCATTAACAAAAAACCTTAATGATTTTTTATTTTCCAGACGTAATTGCAATAAACAGTATCCTTAAATACATTAAATTCTATTAAATGTATGCCCTATGGATCTGCTTTGTTCTTTTAACATGAGCAAGAAAAATTCATGGTTTTCAATTTTTCCAAAATATAACAAAATAAATGGTTCTAGGGAAAACATTTACATATAAACCGTAACCAGATTTAATTAATCCATGCCGTTGAATAATATTAATTAATGCTGTTGAATATTTATATGCACGTCTAACTAATGGACTTTTAGGTTTCATAATTAACAAGAGTAATTCCTGCCTGTGAAGTTGAAAAAAGTAAGAGAAATAAACGGTTACATGAAACATATTAATGTAAAACGCTTCACGGAATTCCATTAACTTTGTTAAATATGTATACTCGAATATTGAAGTACAATGAAATGGACTGATCGTAAATATTTCTAACAAGCAAATTTATAGTTTTCCCTGTAGCCACATGTACTGGTACACTTATTTTTCGTAACTATATAGTTCCCAAAGGAAAATGTATTGCGCTATTGTGTATAAGCAACCAAAATTATACTTGGTACGTATTTCTTATCAATAGCTTTTATTCTCGTGCGTAATGAAGATCGACAGTTTAATGAGACCAAATGTTTCAGCACTACAGTGTAATCGCATTGTGGTTTTCCAACACAGTAACGCGTTTGCGACAAACCGATCGACATTCAAGATTGCTCTGCTGCTGAAAACCAGTCACCAGAGTGAATCCAAAAGTCAAAGGAACTAAGTGTTCTCTCATTTACAGCTATACGTTGTACAGGATTTCAAAATTTCACATCCTTTGTTGGAAAAATGGATAATGGATTTTATTCGACAATGCTGACGGTATTAAACATTTACATTTAATAAAAATATTGGTCTAAAATCAGTACGCCAATTCTGCACGAAAAATTTGCTTCAAAAAACATATATATGCGATCAAACAATTTTGATTGGCAATTTAATAAAAATTACCCATGTACTAATTGCAACTGTATCGCAATTATTCCGTAGGTAAACATTGATAACTTCATATCCTTTTGAAATGGCTACGCGAGCGAAATTGCGCTGCGACAAAATAAATTGTAACTGAAGGGAAAAAACGTGCAGCCCTTACCTTCCACCTCATTGCACATTTTTTGGAGAACTCTCTGAAAACAATCTTCTCTTCTGGATGCTTCTTCTTGTGCTCCTGACGACACGTCTGTACGAAGAACGCGTATGCGGTCATCCGCCCCCTTGGCTTCGAATCTTTTCCTCTCGGCATATTGTCTCGCTGTAGTCCTTGCACGTTATTTTGTTGAAGATTATTTTGCTGTGGCAACTGCTGTATTTGATGCTGCAAGTCAAACGAACAAAACAAAATTATTAATCGTTCCAATATAACGTATAATTTGAAATGTTCTACTAAAATGAAGATAAACTGCATAGAAACTTACAGAAATGTATAACAATTCTGTATGTATCTAAAAGTTTCATCTGAGTTAGATTATCAATCTGAAACTGAAGCCAGTGTCCAATTCAGTCCGTAACTTTAATTACTTCACTTCATGAAATCATCATCGACAATTTAAACATACTGATTTGTATAAAACATTAAATATATATCGGCGGCTCTACAATGTACATTAAAAATTGTATCGTACAAATTTCAGACACAAATTAATGGGCTTTTTGACCTCAGGTTTCAATTTCGTTTGTACAAGTTCATATTACAATCAATTTATTTTGAAGAACGTAAGGAAACAAAAGGAAAACAATGCTGTTGTATATAAATTGCCCCCTTATGACACAGTGTTCGTTGCAACGCACGTTTACATAATAACTTCTGAGTAATTCATTAACAGACCATTGAATGTATGATAACATTCAAAAGCAGCATTGCATGTGATACTGCTCTGTTAGTAATAAATATGTCAGAGAAATTAAAAGTGTAACCGATATATGTACTAGTTTTTTAACGCACATTAGTGCAATTGGATTTCATCGCTGTTAAACTGTTTTGCTTTAAAGTACATATTAAGTTCGAAGATTAATATGAATTGGAAAATTTGCGTTTCTTTTGGTTTGCAACCGCCCAGCAATTACTTTTTCCTTGCCATCATTACTCTAATAGTAACGTTTATTAGCGCAATGCGGAGGACTGGTAATGATAATTATTCGCTCTCCCTCCCTCATCAACGAAACGGATCTTCCGGCTTCGTTCAGCAAATCGCCATTCCCTATACGCACATCTTAATGTACAAGCAAGAATATTGCAGCTGATGCAAAAAAAGTTCTGCTTTTATCGATGTCTACACATATGCCGCACACGAGTTATGAATGCGTAAAGTACAGCATTTGCATAATGTAGTATCATTCGCATTTCACTTTACAAGCATAAAACCTACGAAGTTTTCACTAATCTTTCGCGTTGATTAAATGAAATATTGATTAATGAACTGCAACTGTTTATCGTTTATGTAATGAATATCTTTCCGACTTTTAAAAGTATAAACACACCTAATTGTATTGAATCAGTTGATCAATATTGAGGTGTATTTAAAATTGTTGTATTTCAAGATTTTTATTATTCCACCGACGTAGAAAGGGACTCGTCGAGTAAACGTACCCAAACGTTGGTGGGATAATGGATCGATTTTCACATACAGGCAGAGACACACACACAGATGTATGTATGTTAACGTACAATATACCATAATGATACTACGGTTGTTACATTAATTGTTTGTCAACAATGTACAGATTTTTATAACATATCATCCGAAAGACATTGTTGGAAATTTCATAATAAAGCTGTTTGCATATTCATAGAGGCGCCGTAAAGAGGAGTATTTTCTGCATTATTACAGTGTGTAGTTAATCAACGTTGAAAAAAGAGTGTGATACGCGTGCAATTTCGCGAATATTACAACAGCATATAATCAAACGCCAAGATTACACAGGGAAAAATGATGAGAAGATATTTAAATATTCCTATATACCAACGCCCCAGGTTTTATAAAAATTGGACTTTCAGAAGCAACCAGCTAGGCCATTAGAAAGCATGTAAATGATAAATAATGGAGAAACTAAGAAGAAAAGGACAATGGTAAAACAAATGAGGAACAGTCACGAAAGATGGCAAGACGCCACGAAACACATATTTAGAATGCCCGTCTGTAAACATATGTATGTGTTTAACACAATATAATACGTTCATTTTCGCCGAAAATGCCAAAGAATGAAGTTCAATGTATGCCACGTTTTTGTGCATAAGATTCTCAAACCTTAGTTATCCTGCCAGATTTAATATAAACTTGAATCTTTTGAATCTCAAATCAATTAAAAGCGTTACATCCACTTCGATCAAAAACTTCATGAACTACAATTATTATAGATACGTACAGCTTATTCAGCACAATAATTTGTTGGTATATGCATTAAATTCTTATCCTGTAAAATCTTACATGATCGTAATGTTATGGCAAAGCCGTAATGCTTATTTTCATTTGTTTGCACGTCATTAATGACGAACTTTCAAAAGATATTGCGAATACAGACGGACACTTTCACCTCTTACAGATTGCTATATGTATCCCGCGATATAAGTGAAAACCTTTCGAAAGAAAGCTTACAAAGGAAATAAAAAAGTTTATACGACCGAGAGTACGGTTGTAAAAAAATATAAGATTAAAATAGGACGGCGGGGGAATAAACGCGATGAATATTTCCCGCGAATATTCCTGGAAACTATTTTAATACCGTCGTATATTTCTATATATACTGATACGATATGGGGCTGAATTTAGCAGGAAATTCTTTATCATTAAAGTTTCCAAACACGCAAATGATTCTAGAAGAAAACCTTCAAGTTCCATAGTTAATTTCAGAGACGCGACCATTTTTCCCAACGATTAAGGGAAAATCGGATTATCAAAAAATTCAAGTCGATCTGAATATTTACGCATGCATATGTCTGTAACTGTTTGATTAATTCCAATGAAAAGGGTTAGTAAAATTAACACCGGTGATTAAAAACCGTCTGCTTTTTAGAATTCTAGTAGACTATTACGAAAAATATTTCTATGGGATTTTGCTTAATATACATTAGACATTGAAAGCATTAATTAATTTGGCACCTCGCCAGACGTGCCCCATTCAATGTGCATTTCGTTTCAACAAGATCAATCTCAAGATTCATGTGGTTAATCAAATCGAATAAGACGTAACAAATATTTTTGGCTTAATTTGCCTGTGCAGGAAAAATATCTTAATGAAGTACCAACAAGCTACGACTGAAATTCGTGGACCGAGAATACTGATATTATCGATATACATATCTGCTTAGAGCAAAACTATACTTTTATGGCGATTCTTCACAGTTAATCGTGATTAACCGTTAACCCCGAATTAAGAGAAACTACACGCCTTCGTGAGCAGCTGGAACACGCGGTTAACTTTCGTTGTACATTTACCGCGTATGTATTATCTATAATGGAATGTATGGTACGCTTGAGAAGAACATTATTGCAGTAAAATGGTATAACCCCTGAACGATGTATATTTCGAAGAACGTCCTGAAAGAATGAAGCTGTCGCACTTCGAATATATTAGAAAGACATGACGACGAATAAATCTGATGTAAATTACAGTTATGGATTTATCAGTGTCAAAGAGGGAATACTGTTAGCAGTTATGGATTACCAATGAACACTGCAAAAGAATGTGGATGTATTGCTCGATGTCGAAGAAGAAATACTTCAAGAATGTAGAAAGTTCTACATCAATTTTTAATCGACATATAAGTACACGTGTGGGACACAAATTTACTAAAAACGTGAATCGAATAGAGATTGGTCTTTTCAGTCCAATAAAAAGAGAAAATTAACATCGAACAATGTGTAATTCCATTCGTGCAGTTTGCTGGATGGTTATTACGGCCATCGAATGAGAAATTCCAGCTGCTGAGCGGTATACGCATTCTACCGGGTTTTTGTCAACCTGTTTCTTTTTTACTGTCCCCGATTTTAAGCGTGCGCGCGTTAGAAGACCTACTGTGATCTCACACTCGTCTTTATGCCCGTTTGTCGTAGGCAAACCACATCCTCCAGAGTTACCACTCACCAATCCCTAAATATTGGCTACGTAAAAATTACGCGAAATAATCGTCCAACCACCCCTCATATTAATTTTCCTAAATGAAAGAAAATTCAAGTCGGATGTAAAGTTTCCCGAGAATTCTCAAGATGTTGCATGTTATTTGCAATTTTAATGATGATAGCGTGAATCATTGATGGACAATAATTGATTAGAAATTTATGGCCTGTGGAAATCGCGCGGAAATCTTTGAGGAAATTGAAGACGAAAATCTTCATCCTCTGTTGCCTGCTAACACGGTCGAAGGCACGGAAGGGAAATATGTGTATCGTGTAAGTTTTGAGACTAGCTTATGTCTGTTGTGAAGGCACTAACCTGTGGGTCGATGCATGAATATGCCAATATCGAAAATATTAGTAAAGAATGTTTGTAAAAAACCTGTATGACATAAGTTCATATACTAAGGTATAACGTGATAGTGGAAATTTCCCCGAATTCAATTGAGACAATTAAAAGGGATCCACGAAACGAAATACTTGTTCGCTTAATTAAATACTGGCTTCAATACCGACATTCCGCAGCACGACGCATAAAGTAAAATTTGTTTGTCCTGACTGGAATAATTTCAATAAAAGCCTTCATTCGAGAGATTTAGTTTGTTTAATTGAATTCTACCATAAACGAAATTATTCCGTAGAGAAAGTGAAAACGTGTGCATATTTTAACATTACATTTATACCCTGCTTTAAACACCCTATGTAGACTAATTTTTATTATTGTGTATGTATTCAAATATAATTTGCATTTGGAAATGCAAAGTTATGCAGTAAAGTTTAAGAATTACACGTAACTACTTATCACAAGTCGATGTTGCCTATCGCAAATAGTTGGCATTACTAATTACTGACGAGTAATAATACGGTCCTTTGACGAATAAACGAATACTAATTGCGAATATGCTGTTTTATAAATTCCTCACAGAAATAACTCTTTTTTTCTACTAAGAGTTTTAGCAACATTTCTGCCGTAATATTTTAAAGCTTGGAAATTTTAAGCAGAAATTAAAAAGACGTGTTTTCTTTACGGTTAGTGGATATTACTGTTTACTTTTCATCTTGAGAAGTGCGTTATGTTCTCGAAGCTTTTTGTTCATTTTCTTTACGTACAAGAAAATTATTGTTACCATAATGAAAGTTTCAACATTCTAGACAGAAATTTATCTTCCGTAATTGCATCTGTTTCCAGTTTCTTGCTTCACAAGTGTATAAAAATGAGTTCAAAGATTTGACGAATATTCTTACGCATCTTTCTACTTTTCGTACGTGTTCAGAAATTATTAGTTCTGTCCAATAACAAGTCCGAAAATAAGGTGGCCCGACTTGAAGCAAAATTCAAGTGTAACATTGAAATTGCAACGAGTTGTTACAACGAAACATTCATTGAGAATACATCCCCGTGAGAACATTTATTCGTAAACACTAGCCATGCTACTGAAAGTCAATAATCAACAGAGTTGTACGATAGACACGAAAGACTTGTCGTCTGTTGTCCAATTCAAAGCTATTTTTTAAAACAGTGCAATGCGATATAAGCGTCCCTGTGTATGATTATTACGGCTTACTTGTCGTCCGCCGAATGTCAGTAAACCGGTATCATAATCAAAAATTCTTGACAGAGTCATTGACCTCTACGAAGACGCGGGACTATATTCTCCGCGCGAGAGCAGTTCGTCTACGCGTTTACTGAGAGAAAAGTTTAGCTGAATCGATCTAATAATCCCGCTGTAACGTAGGCGATGAAGCGTATAATCAGTTTCCAGCGAAACGTTGAGAAAATGTTCAATTGTCCCGTATGGCTTCGACGAATTTTCGTCACGAGCTGAATCGTGAGTTCGGTCGAACCTACGGAGTACGAAATTTCGTTAGTCCTACAAGACGGATTTCCAAGGGTCGTTGCGTTGATCGTGCAAGCACGTAGAAATCGTTTCGTTAGCGTCGCGTGGTACCGGGAAGACGAGTTTCTGTACGGAATATCTTCGGAGATTGGAGAAGCAACTCAGGCGGGCGACGGTGGTCGGCCGAGGGGTGTTTTATACGTACAAGTATAAATAACGAGCAGAACCGAAAACAAGAGTTTGCCAAGGGGATATTGCGGGCGGGGGGTGTAGGGGGGTGGGTGGTATGAAAGAGCAAACGGGGGTTCGATCGTCGGTCCAACATACCGGGGACATAACGGGGGGCGTGGACGTTTGCGTGGTAATGGGCGAGAGATGCTGCTGCTGCTGTTGCTGGCTCTGCAGTTGCTGGTGCAGGTTGTTCTGACCGGCGTCCATGACACCACCTGGATACCACCACTGCACACCCGGCGGTGCCGAGGGTGTACCGGCGCCAGTTCCAGGCGTCTGTCCGAGCCTATAATCGTAGCCACCCCTCATGCAGGATCCGACGGGCGACGACGTGGAGATGGGGCTGGAGCCGGTGCCCGTCGTGGCTGGGTTCTGGAAGCTGGAGGCCATCTTGTAGGAGAAGAGCTGCTGGGTCGCAGCGGCCGTGCTCCTCACGATGTCCTGATGATGCTGTTGTTGCTGCGTGAGCTGTTGTTGCTGCTGATTGAGCAGGTGTTGATGGAGGTTCTGTTGTTGTTGTTGTTGCTGCTGCTGCTGTTGCTGTTGTTGCTGCTGCTGTTGCTGCTGCTGCTGCTGCTCAGCAGAAACAGTATTCATGCCGGACGGCCACCAGGCCGTTCCGCCAGAGGCATCCTCGCGGCCTCCTGGGCTCGCCGTTCCCCAGCCACCGGCTACGCGGTGGTGTTCCGACATCTCGTACACGCCTCCGTCTGTCTGTCACTTCGGCCTCGTTTACCCGCCTCTCGGAGGCACACGCACCAAGGGAAACGAGGATGCACCGAGGAATCGCTCTCACTAGCACGCACACGCGAGCACACGCATACGCACGATAGTGCTCACTCTTTCTTTCTAGGCCTCTCCCTCCCTCTCTCTCTCTCACACACGCTCTCGCCCGTTCAATCGCTTTTTCTCTCTCTCTATCTCGCTTCCACGAGATGGTGTACGCGCGCACACACGCACCCTCACATTCGTACGTCCTTCGTTCCTCGTCCTCGTCTTTGCGGCACGCACAGCACGCGGCTTACGTCGTGCTCACTGTCACGCACAAAACACGTTTTCTCGTCCACCACCGGGGTGCACTATGTGCGATCACCACTCTGGTCCTGCTGGTCGCGGTAGGTTTGTGGCTTCATACACGTTTGTCCACGCGTTACACGACGTTACGCAGAGAGAGACAGAACCCGTGTGGATTCGTACACGTTATACTTGGGATGCGGTCTACTCGACGCTACGCTCAAGCGTTCGTTAGCTCCGTGGGTAGGTACGGGGAAGGCAAGAGGAGGGCGGGCGGGTTTGTAGGGGAGGGCGCTCTCTCTCCCCTTCTAGCTCTTTCTTTTTCCCTCTGGTCCCCCACCATCGACGTCCCGCGTCACTCTCGCTCTCTCTCTCGCTCCGTCTCCCTCTTTTACGATACTTCCAGGTCCACGCTCGTTACAAAGTGGCGTCTCCTCTCTTCGCACCGAACCGATGCGTACATGGGGAACGTGGGTATACCGTCGATCCCGTGCGTACGCTCTATTATTCTCCGCGTTGTTCAAGCACGGCGCGTTTCTTTGAATCGTCCGTTCTCTCGCGCCTACAAAATCCGTCCTTACGCACTCTATGCGGCACCCATGAGCACGCACCACGCGCACCACGGCCGATGACGATTCCTGCCCGTAGTACTGCGTCCGTCTCTCTTCTGCAGAGGGGACACGCCGGCTTCTAACGTGGTGGTGAACGCGTAATGGCTTTTTCACATGGGAAAAGCTTATGCGCGGGTAGCTTCGCCACCGACTCTATACGCGACGTCGCACACACAGAGGGCCAACCTGGCGAGAACGGGCCGACTGGACGCCGCGTATGCTCTGTCTCTCTCTCTATTTCCCTTCCTTTTCTTTTCCTCTTTTCTCATCTACCGCTGTCTCTCTCTTTCTGTCCCCCTTGCTCTCGATCGTACGGGCTTAGCCTTCCTTCCAGCCGACGCCGGCCAACTTGTGCGGCGTTGCCAAGCCACGCTTTCACCCGCCCGCTCACAAAGGAGAACCCGCGCACGTCGACCAATCGGATCGCGTTTAAGCTTCGGTGGGGATGGCGGGAGACCACCACTACCGACGCCGAGGCAACGTCGCTTTCTCTCTTCCGTTCGTTTCTCTCTTTTGTTCCTTCTCTCGCTTTCCTTCGTAGAGAATTTGAAACGTAGCTTCGTAGTTGCTGGTAAGGTAGAGGGGCGAAACGCGAACCCTTCTCTACCCTTGAAACTCGAGGTCAACTTTTAGGCAGGGAAAGAGCGAGAGAGACGGATGTACAGACACCGACTGACTTGACGCCGCGTGGCTCTTTCTTCCCGCGGTCTTTTTTTGCCCTTCTTAGTTTCGTTACACCGCTACGGTCACTGGAATTTGCCCCACATCGACACTTCCTGCTTTTCGCGCACCCTTTTTCGTGTTCGCATGCCCACCAACGAAAGACACTATTACCGACCGAGAAATAGCGCTCTGTGACTGGCTTAGGACGCGGGGATGCACGTGGGCCTTTGTTTCAAGAAAATTCGGGGATCGCAAACCGGTTATTAACTGGAAAAGCTCATCAATCGTTAAATGTTACTCGCAAGACTCTTGATTAGCGCTTTCACGCTGCATATAATATCAAGTTCACATAAATATCATTTGAAAATTCTGTACTTGTGGGTAAATGCATATTTTTATAGCTTATTATAGCAAATACTGTTATATTAGCTACATAGCTGTCGCACTATGGCAGCCTAGCTATGAAGAAATCAATAAATTTTATAGAAAAAATTAATTCAGTAAGTCTTATAAGTAGTAATACGATATTCCTTGTCATTGCGGTAAAATACGCGGGAAACATTTTTCTTCAAGAGGTTGTCTAGTGGGCACCACTTGCGTCAAGACCCTCTTAGAAATTGAACAGAAACATATGTGGATTGTCTACAATCTCGTGAATAATAAACATTAAACAAGTAATTATAAAAATTAGTACACATATAGTAATATGCGTATATTGTATCAATACACCCCTGAAAATTGAATAGAGACACGTGCGGATCGGTTTCAGCATCATCAATGATAACCTCTTGACAAGTAAAAGTAAACAGTGATGTACATGTAACAATGTGTATACAATATATATAATGCGTAAAAAGAAAAGGATTTCCGTCTAGTACCCTCACATACACTATATTCGTGTTGAAACTGAACTGTACTAAACACGGGATAACATGAAATATGGATATATGTTCATAGCAAAGAAACTCCACCAATGAATTTTAAATTAAATTTCTAGTTTCCGGCAAATTTTAGTAAAATCGATGCAAGCAGGTTTTTCTAATTTTAAGAAATATATTGGTATGCTCTACATTCACATACACTGTAGCGGGCGAATAAAAAGTGAAATGTATTCGTTCGTGCCCCATAAAAATGTAACATTCATCTGAGATTATAAAGCGATGTTTTCTCATACTCGAAAGACTGCTTCGAATTTTCAGAAAATAGGGGAGACGAAACGAAATGATGACGAAGATTTTCTGAATTAGATGAAGGTATTTCATGAAATCTAACAATACAAATACTTGAAATCGAAAATTCCGGTCTTACAGTAGCCGAAGGACTGCTTTGGAACGGAAAGAAAGGATTAAACGTTCCATGGAAATAGTGAATTTTCGAAATCTTGCGAGGGATGCGAGATGAAAATGTGTATCGAGGAACCTGTACGCCGGGCTTTCCCTCCGCTGCCCGTCTCCTTCCATCGCGAGGCGAGTTGGAGGTAACGCGGCGAATCGAAGAGAGAGGAGAAGAGAGAACCGGGTCCGGGTCAATAAGACGCGCGAGCGAGAAAGACGGAAAGTGAAGAGAAAGAGACGAACGAAGCGGCCGCGCATTCCCAGGGCCGACCATTCGCAACCTAACGAACGAACGAACGAACGAACGGGGAGGCAGAGAGAATGAGAAAACGGAGGAACGGAAAAGAGGGAGAGAAGGAATAGATGGCGGGCGAAAGACGAAGAAACAGCGTAAAACGGGCTTGAGATAGAAAGAGAGAAGAAGGGTCTCGCCAGCCGGGCTTCGAATTCTCGGCTCTGCCGTTCGTGTCATCTTGTTCGTTCGCCCGAGTCTAGCCGATATTACCCGAAGGCTGCCGATCCTGGTCGGACACCCGCGACTCCGAAAAACCGTCAGTCCTCGAACGGACAATACAGATGACCAAAAAGAAAATCGAATATACATAAAAGCGATTTATCCCTGCTGACAACTTCAGACCATACATGCTACTCAACGAATTATCTGCCACCGGTTTTTTTCTTCTACTTAATGACTTCTGTTTTATATACAGTGTAAAGTCGAGCAATCAATATAAGCAAAGAAAAACATACAAGATGTTAAGTACATCACTGATATGATAAAGTAAAATAGCACTTCGCAACGTTTCGCTGATAGTTACATTACTATATTATTTAGCATCTAATTAATACTTTTTCACATTGAATATTTCTTATTGTGTGGAAAATCGTGCAACATGCGCTCTCAATCTCTTCAAAAAATGTAAACAGCATCGTCATAGTATAGCCATAATACATTCACACAGAACAGAACAAGTAACTATAATCTTTAACAAAAGGGAGAAATTTTACATGGAAAATATTCCACGATATAAGTATAATAGTAATAATAATTCATTCATTTATAATATTCAGCAATAACAATTGCCACCAGCTCTATAATTTACAATGGTAATTAATTACCATACAAGTCTAAATCGAAATCATGAATAAAACGTTGTTTTATAAACGTTCAAAATTAAGTTGTAAGTGGTATTAGTAAACGGCAGATATGATTTCAATAAAACAGTCTATAATCGAAACTAATGTTAATATTAACAAGATGTCATTGAAATTGTACCTATAGGTTTTTCATATCCCTATCTGGAATATCAAGATCCTTTAAAAAATACTACATTCAAATTGCAGGAAGCAACACAAGATAGAAAATAAATAGATTACGAGAAGTAACAGAGGACAACGTGAAATACAAAGTGCCAATCAAGTTATCTGCCAAACGTTCCAGTGAAGCTTTTAGTTCCCATCAGTAATGATAGTATTCTTGCTATTTCTAGTTTTCTAATTTTAGTTTGCTATTTCTAGTTCTTTGTTGCTATTTCTCACTCGAATGAGATATAGTAAAGATAATATATACATTTGTTAGTAAATTTCTTGGAAAATTAGATTCGAGAGAGTGTATTAATACAGATACAGCCGTCAGTGTGTCTGTGATAATACTACAGTAATAATTAATTATAATGAATGCGATATAGTGTAGATTCGTTAAGAATATCAAAACGTACGAATCAATATTATTCTAACTCATAACTAGTATTGTGAAATACGTGATATTTCAGCGTATTTGGTTTTCGACGATGCTCGATGCGTGGTGCTATGCTATTTTTGCTCTACGCGTTAGTTTAAAATTTCAAATAAAATCAGAAATAAAACTTGGTAGAACATCGATGTCTACCTCCACTGGGCAGCTTCAGAAATTTAATTTGATGTTTAGTACTTAACTTATCTCGCGGATAAATTCCGAATATGCTATATACTGTAGAAAACACATGATACACGATAGTGACACAAGACGAAATTTGCGTCATGCGTTAATTTACGGAAAATGTAATAAGCATCGGAGTTGTGTACAGCTGCTGATTGAAAAGTTGAACGAAGAAATATATAAAGCGCATAACACGCCAAAAGGGTCGGTAGATCTGTGAATAGGGCCGGTAGAAAGTAATTGTCCGGACGAATAACCCTTGGGCCGTACCGCCCGTTCTTAAACCGCTTGGCAGAACAATCGAATGAAATACCGTTTCGTACCCGGCTTTAGTGGCAAAGAATAACTTCTGTTTCAAAACTGCCTCCGTAGAATGAATTAGGACCTTTCATGTCCAAGAGATTCTCCGGAATAGAAATAAATTTATTGAAATATCTTCTTACCCGTCGAACCCTTTTTACTAGCAAGAAGAAACTGTCATTTTATAGACTCAATATTGTGAAAGCATAGTAATTTTTCAAAGAAATGACGGTATTCCGAAATACAGTTAGCATTTTGCAATGAAGTTCTGTTCCCATATTTTTTCATCTAATATGTCAACTGTTATCATTGTGCAGAAATAAAATAGCTCTCAATTTTGATGAACTGAGGCAAGTAAATGAGAAATTAATAAATAAGAAGAAAACGACGTTGCGATAAAACGAATTCACTGTGGAATACTGAGAACGACAAATGTGTTTCGAATTGCATTATGTCGATATTTTATTGTAAAGCACCACTGTATAGATGTTGGGATGCGTCGCTTTCTCGTAACGGAAAGGAAAGAGAAAGACAGAACGTGAGCATCTGTCTATGTTTCGTGGCCTCTCCTCTCTCCGCTATGAAAAAGCATTACATCCCAACCTTTATGCAGTGGTGCTCCCTGCAATTGACTATACGGTTGAACACGGAAACACCAGCTGCACATTTCACGATAAACATCTCCGGCAAAATTGGGGCCGAATGCACACAAAAAAGAAGTCAAACAAAATGTGCTTCGTTAATAAATATAGTTGTGTAAAATTCAGCTGTTCGTCAGTTGGAACTGTTTAAAAAGCCAGTTTAACATCGACCACCTTCCCTAGTAATAAAACGCATAATATAAAACTATGGACGACGGTTGTAATTAAAAGTTTCCTGTAAAACTTTGACTTAGGCCATAAACTTCAATCGAGTAAGGTATTCGAATTAAGGTATTTCAGAGACAAGTGGTTACAAACAATAAAGATAGACTGAAAGCTACAGTTTTCTGTAATTTTACATGATAGGAATAACATAAAAGGAGACTAAAAAATGTTGTTACTATGAATTTTTAGACTTCCAGAAATTATTAAACGAAATCCATGGGAATGAATTTGTATTGCAAGCAAATATTCATTTTTTTTAAATAATCTGATTAAAAATTTATGTTAAAATGTCTGGCTGAGTATATGGACATTTAGTAAAGCGAAAAATTCTACAGTACCTACACAGGTGTTTTATATCATTTTGTTTGATATCTCTTACCACGACAAGATATACGAACGTCAGTTATCGTTACGATATTGTGTCAACTAATGAATAAACAAGCTACTTGCATTAAAGTGTATTTACCCGACGAACATATTAATAAAACGAATAAGAAAAGAATAAATTGTGAGATATCATTTTTCGATGACTATGTAGTAAACAGTCAATAACTATCATACTTAAATGTGGTCATTTAAAATTCATTATGATAATACAGATATACGGTAAAAAACAAGAACAGGTGTATAACTCTGTCTTATAATCAAGTAAACTTTCAGCTTTAAAGTTTTCTGAACGATAAATAAAAGAATTTGTTTCAATGGATTAAAACGAACGACAACGCTATTACTACGTTTGTTCTACGATGTAAAAATTGTACACCAAAGTAAAAAGTTAATGGAAAATTTACAGCTTTATCTACGTGTAAGACTTTCTCAAATAATTCTATATTCTGAAAATCTGCGAACATCTCTTTTTACGACTGCAACGCTGTTATTCTCGGCAGAGTGTGAACGATACAGATAATACGTCGATGGCGGCACGCACTATATACGTGTGTACACATACATATATACATCTGCCGTCGTCACCGCAAAAATTCACACTTATGAAGCCAACTGATTTGAAGAAAAATGGACAGCTATGAAATATTACGGATTATTAAAGATGAATGTCTGCCCTTACGATTCTCAATGTACGTTCGAAGATGATCCTATAATAGCAACATGTTCCCTGTACAGTGATTATGTTCCCACCATTTTATGCGTAATAAGAGTCGTATGCGTAGTATGCAATTAAGTAAGTCGTAGTTTGTGCCGCCAGCACGATGTCAGTTTAATCGATATACGTTAACAAAATAAGAGTAAATGAAAAATTGTCATTTTTAACGCTGAGAAAGATGTAATAAGAATCGAGTGAAAGGCAGACATCGTTTTGGCGCCTTGCTGCACGTACGTACGTCGTTCGCCGTGCACGATATGGCGCATGCAGCAAAAAGAGACGCTTACGTGTAAACAAGCTGTACACGATACACCCTTCGTTCCTTCCCCTCTCAACAAGACGAACTGTTTTGCAAGCAATAGCAAGTGCGAATTATCGTAGAATCGATGAGACAGAAAACGGAGCAGCAACTCCTTCCCATCGGTCGTCTCAATGCAACTTTGACAGCCTTGAGGAATTGGCTTACGAGCGGGAAATCAAAAGCATCTCGATATATTACTAATCACGCGATGCACAATGAATTGATGACTAAAAGTCCGTCTTGTTTTTAACGTATTTCACAACGATGCGATGCTCGCCGTGAAAATTCTATCTTTATACCGAAATTTTTTGGAAGTAAAAACACGGTGGGTACTACAGTACGAGGTCCCGTATATGCCAATGCATGGCACAGGCAGCCAAACAGAGGCCGATCGCATACGCGGCTCGCATAGCCTTGATAGTTCTTTCATGACGAAATCTGCGTGACTCGAGCCACGCCGACATTTTACACGATAAGTCCAAGCACAAACGTATTTTCCTCCCGACGACGAGCATCGATCGTTCTTTTTCGCCCAGTACGTGAAGGCAACAGCACTAAAACGCACGAGAATACTCTGGGCATATCTCGGGCAGCCATTTGCTATGACGGCTGTGTAGAAATAAAAGATATACGCACGAAACGCAGCACGGCACCACCTCGTCGAGCACTTACGCGTATCACACGTATCTCACGGCAACGACAGTCTTGATCTTGGCTGTCGGCAGCCGAAATCTGTCAACACTCGGAAAGAAAAATATTTGGATTTTTCTTACCTGAACTGTCCTCTACAGCTAAAAGGATTCTCAGCTTCGAATATCGCGACCCCACGCTACTTGTGCGGCATATGGAAGTGTATGGGGAAAATCCGCATTACCATTGGCTTATTTCAGATAAGCCGCAAAAAGTAAGCCAATCAGCGCCGACCTTTTATGTTTTGAAGCGTTTCTTTTTACCCCCCAATAATATGTCTGCTTGAGCAAAGGGCGGGAAAATTGTGAATGCAAAGTCATTCGTAGTTTACTGATTGTTACGAGCATATTTTTGTGCTACAAATTTAACAACAAAAAAATATTTTTAAGACTATATTTTTTGATATATCTTACGATTAATAATTACTTCGGAATTCCATTTAGTTCATTAAAATAACAAAGGTTAGAATCAGGTTCTATCATAGATGGCACTAGTTATCGAAGGCAGTGTTATGTGCCCCAGTACTGCCAACGTGAAGTGACGATTAGAGAAAATTCAAGAAATTCAAGAAATTCAGAAATGTCACGTCAACGACTATGCATGTGATGTGTACTGTACTGGCATCGTATGCACAGAATATACAATTTAAGCATAATATTATTTTAGGAAGGCTTCAATTAATGATAGTATGACAGTAATTTTTTAATTACTATTATTAGATAATATAACTTTATAAGAGTAATTTTGTTCGGCTGTGGAATGGACTTTGTTTTCTTAATACATTTTTTTATAGAAAACAAAAGCATACTTTTCAGTACATGGACGTAATGTATAAAAGAAATCTATGCATTGTTCTAAAAATAGTAACGATCATGAATTGTAATATAAATTACAGTACACCAGACATAATTTGACGTACCTACAATTCTATTTGGTTGTATAACTTAATGTGTTAATGTAAATAAAATGCAAAAAAATTATTACACACACGTTGCGATAAATTTATATTTACCTATAAATTTATACTTGATTTGGAAAAGTCATACATTTTAACAAATTAAAAATTGTATAACATGGCCGAGTCACGTGAAATTTTCATATAAAATGGAGTGTGGTCCATGTGATGTACAATATGTCGGCATACCATGAGAAACTTTAGGTTGCAAAGTTGGTGAACGTGAGAGGTTCATACACACATTGAATCGGAATTTCTTGATACTATATGTGTATGTGCATGTGCGTGGCCGTGCGTAAGTGTAAATTGGTGTAAATAATACAGAACTCCACATTTTTACGCCGTACGTAACGTTGAAATCAGTGAAAATTCAGCAGTGCTATTCGAAAGTGACTGACGGTCAAAAAGTTTTCCTTTGAGCGTGATTCGGTGTGTTACCGAGATATTGAGTCAGTCGGCATATTCATAGTAGAACTTCTTTGTAAACTAATACGAGAACGTGACAAAAATTGTAGCCGTCCGGTACTGTCATCAATCGAATGCAAAGACTCAAAGGACGCGAATGTTTTGAACGATCGGCTTTCTTATGTGAATTTGGAGTACTGTCATACACACCGTTTTTATTAATCGCGCGTGAAAGGGCGAACTCGCAAAACAATTATACGTGACAGGTGAATGTTCGTAGGGAAGTCATGACTGATCAAAGTAAATCCGCGTATTTTATTTTGGAGTTGATCGGCGTTTGATGCACACACACGGCATCATACGGCAGATAGATAATCACGGTGATATATTTTGATTCGTTCTGTCGTTCATTCATTGATAATCAGACAATCAAAAATGAATGGATTTAGTACCGGCGAAGAAGATTCGAGAGGAGCTGCCGATCAAATTTGCTGTCTTGTCGACGAAGGCGAAAGATGCTCGCGACCAGCTGGCAATGCTTCATACAGCAAACGTATTCAAAAGACCGTCACCCAACGACGGCTAAAACTAAACCTCGATCAAATGGTGAGTTTTCCACAAGTTCAGTCAGCTAAAAACTATTTGTATGCAAAATGGAGTACCTTCTATTTAGGGGTAATAAGTCCAACGTTTTGGAGCATAATATTTGTTAAATACATCATCATGGTCATTTTTTAATTTCACTTCAATTTTTCGTTAATAGGCACGTCATATTTATATTTGTGATTATCATAAGCAAGTCATCCAATGTGCAAGGTCAAAACAGCAGCAACAACGTAGAAGGAAAGATTCTGAAGAAGATTCGGGTGAAACTGACAATGATCTCCCTGAAGTTGATCTATTTCAACTACAAGTTGGTACCCTGAGACGCTACAAAAGGCATTATAAAGTTTCAACACGTCCTGGTCTCAACAAAGCACAACTAGCTGATGTAAGTTTGTTTGCTTTTTATTATACAGAAATTATAAATTGTAATGCAATTTGTATACCACTGTAAATCAATACAAACCAAATAATGTTCGCTCTGACTTATGCACATATAAATGTAAGTAATAACTACATAATTTTTTGTTACAGACTCTCATGAAACACTTCAAGACCATCCCTGTAGTGGAAAAAGAAGCATTGAGTTTCTTCATTTACACTGTTAAGACAAATGCCAATAAATTAGATCAAAAGAATGGTTTAAGTAATGATACAACATAGCCTAGGATTGTACATTTAAATTGTATATCATTAATTTTAGTAAGAGAAAAATCCTGTATGGATTTTTACTTGTTAATAAATTTAAGTGTTTTAAAAGAATTGTGTATAAAGTGCATTAAAACAAAAAAAAATCATCTGAAATTAAATATCTTCTTTTTTCTGAGAAATGTAGTACCTTTCTAACTTTATAGTAATATCTATAAGTCACACTATGATAAATCTTTTTCACCCTATGATAGAATTAAAAGGGAAGGGAAAAAATGGACAGAAGTGATAACCAAATGTCAACTTTTATTACTATGTAAAGTTATTCATTGATTTATATCTTTGGCAGAAACGACTTCAGTAGTTTCTTCTTCACTATCTCCACTTAGTTCTACAATACACAAGAAAAATAAGTTTATTAAATACCATTTCTTAATTTCTGATTTGTTGTATAAACTCAGTAAGATTTACAAAAGTAATTTGACTTACCTATATCATCGGTTACAGTTTTTATTTGTGGGACTTCATCAAGTATTTTCACATCATCCATACTTTCTTCTTCTGATGATTCTGAAGCTTGCCACGTGCTAGGACCACCTTCTCCAATCAAAGCCGCCTATGAAATATAGTGTTATTATAGTTCTTTAACAAAATACAGTGATACATTTTGTACATTTTGTACACACATAGTTAAATATTTTTATACATACTGGATGTATTGTTAATTCAGCAGTTCCCTCTCCCGATTTTACAATGTCAAACTTTTCCTCATCAACTTCCATTTCTACAATTTGAAAAATGACATACATCTTTCTTAGGTATAGCCACAATAATATTATAATTTTTAGATGTATAACAATTAACAGAATGACATTAGTTTACATTACCATTGTCTTCCTCTTTTTCTTCTGCATTCCATTTTCGTAGCTTAACACTTATATGATCTTGAAGCAGTGTAGTACGTTTTTTAGTTGCTATACACTCTTTAAAACGACAGGTATTACTGGCATCCTTCTTGTACCTAAAAATTAGTGATGTTAGCTATGTTTTAACACTATTTTTTTGCAACATAAAGCATGCGAAAATCTCTATACCTTGCTTGGACATCTTGTGTTACTGCTTCTGCGATTTGTGTCACTAGTTTAGCAGCATAATTTGCTGCATAATTAGATACAGATGATATTACATCTTCAACCATTGTAGTTTTTGTTAAATAATTAAAGTTCAAACTACACAATTCTCTATACGAATTTAATCCTAGTGTTAATTGAGCAACACCAACTCTTTCTTCAAGGTATGTTGGATCCATAATTGTTGTGCCACTGTATAGGACATGTTAAATATATTAATAAGTCTGCCAGTGTGGTATCATAATGTAAAACTTGTTAAGATAACTTACTCTTCAAATGTTATAAAGGAAACACATACTGGTCTATGATACAGTGTTAATGGCAATGGGTCTTTTTCAGAAAATGGATGTATTATTATGTTTTCTCCAGTGGATGTTACATCAGGCCTGTGAAAATGTAAAAGTGCTGCAAGTGCAGCAATAGATGCACAGTCCACTAGGTTCCCATCATGATTTAAAATATTGATATCCACTCTTAAATTCCAAACCTAAGAAGGTATAAATATATCAGGTTGCGATTTAATTATTTTCGTATTGTTCAACATTTTTAAAATACACACATTTTTGTTAAGTATATTAGTAGTTTGTAAAATAAAGTAGATTTTACCTTTTTGTCAGCTACGATACACAGTGACTCTAAGTCTATACATTTTGAATCTTTGATGCATTTTTCAAGCTGTCTATTAATTAGTACTCCAGCCTCTGATTGTCGACCACTCTCAAAATATTGTGCTGCTATAGGATTGAGTTCTACATTAATATGTATCATGCCTTCATTTGGGCGTGATGCTTTTGGCTGCTGTATGTCACATGATACCTGCGCTACAGCCCTAAAACATTAAGTCATTTAAAGATGAAAATGATATAAAAAAATTGATTACATTACCTTGTTTGACCAAGTGACACAATACAGCATCCCCAGTTATTGCCAAAAAAAATTTGTACAGGGCGTGCTTCTAATAAACATCTCCCATCTAATCTCTGAAATATATATAAAATTGTGTAAGTTCATTGGTGCATTGTAAATTTATAAGACTATTAAAATAACATACCGTTTCACTTTCTATTGCTTTATTTACAAAGTTTCGTTCACAATTTGACAGCTGTGTTTCCCTCATGTTGCAATGTAATTTTAACGTGATTTACTGTGTTAAGGTGTAAAAAAAATAGAAAATATCATCCGATGTAAAAAATACGTTTTTATTTTTGTTTAAAATCAGAGCTTAGTTCACCACAACTTCTTTATTAAGTATCATTCATGATTAACAGGTTATGATTGTTAGATTTAAATTCATTTAAGTATACAAAACACGTGCTAAGGCAGGTATAACTGAATACTCATGTACGCGAATCTGGAGCGTCCTCTCATGGAAGCTAATAATGGATCTTATTATTTTACAGTTAGCATCTCGTAAGCATATCGTTCATGGTTTAAAATCGCGATTATTGCCATCTGCTGGTATACAAGACGAACGATTACATTGAACGGATTGAAATCCATCCGTTGCAAAAGATATAACCATCTTTTTGTTTGTATTCTGTCTTGACAGTTATAAGGAGCCCGAAGCACGAATATTTGAAAATTCAATGTAAAACGTACAATGGTGTTGTAGGGTTGTTGTAGGCCGTTGCAGTTCCTTTCAATGGTTAATGTTGTGTGCTTTAAGAACTAATTTATTGTAATTTTCAACGGTTGTCTCGAAACAAAGACTTTTTTCGTTGCTGTCTCCTAAGGTGAGTTCGGCTTTTCGAGTGACGAATCGTGTCATCAGGAACGCGTAGGAGCTTAACGGTTATGTAGTAATACTTATAGCTCGGTATCAGTAAAAAGAGAAAATTAAGATTTCAAAAGCAATCTCTGCAGTCTGCTTGACGAAGAAGGCATATGACGAATGGTAACGTAACCATTTAGCGATCACTATCGTTTTTGAAAATTTTGAATCACGTTCTTTGATTTGTGGGGATTCGCAATTTCAATTCTTTATGATCCCCATGAACTCTGTGATACCGGTTATGGTATTCCGTTGATTGTCACAGATTGTCCGGCATTTATTCCTTCTGTTTACTCATACATTGCTGTGAAACGTTCCGAAAATAATTCTAAATATTCTGTGCATATAAATACTTCTATGCAATTTCGAGAGTGCTACGACACTAGTTACGACCTTAATCAATATTCATTTAGCAGTAAGCAGGTGTATATATGTATATTTATATTCACATGTTACAATTAACATTCAACTAAACTATTAAAAATTGTCAGATCCTGTTAATACTATGATTTTTATAAAACCTGTAATTTGAAACAAATAGAGCTACAAAAGTACTAATTTATATATTATTTATTTTTACAATTTTATTGCACTTTTTCTGCTCGTTTTTGCTTAATAAGTATAATCTATATTTTCGAAATATTTTGTGAACTACTCCTAAGTTATAATACTGCTACAAATTTGGATAAATAGGTGATGAATGAATAATTATGTATGTAATTTATAGGTTTTAAATCATGGAACAAGACACAGAATATATGAAATTACCTCTGGAGGAGAGATGTGTACATAAGGTACTTAATTTATGAAATAGTATTAAAGTAGTACTCAAAAAAATAGTAATTGCACAATTTTTAACCAATTATTTATTGACAAGAATTATGTTCATGTATAGCAATAGAAAAGATAATAGTTATGTACTAATGTATAGATGATAACATAGTATATCAATTATATTACTTTTATGTTATTATCAAGTATTAATATCTATTTTAATACTGTATAGTCATGGAGAGCTCGGCTGCATGGATATGAGGAATGTGTGAAAACTTTCCAATGCATTGATGATGAAAAATCACCAGAATGGAACAAATTTCTGGGTTTTGTTAAGAAATTTGCTGTTGACAGCAATGTTGCAGCCCAAGAAAAAGGTCTGGAGGCAGTATTAGCTTTTGTAGAAAATGCTGCTGTTGCAGGAAAGTAAGTAATAATCTTCTTTTCATATAAATTCTAACTGTTTCTTGTGTTCTACAGCTTTGTACACATGGTAAATAAAAAACTTGTTATTCATTTTTAGAACTGTTGGTGAAGTGATGAATGGGATAGTTACAAAGTGTATCGCTGCACCAAAAGCTAAGACAAAAGAGTTAGCTGTCCAGATAACACTCATGTACATAGAAATAGAAAAGCATGAAGCTGTCCAAGAAGAATTACTTAAAGGAACAGAGGCAAAGAATCCAAAAATTGTCTCTGCTTGTATTGCTGTTTTAACACTAGCTTTGAAGGAGTTTGGACCAAAAGTCATCAATGTGAAACCTCTAATCAAGAAAATTCCAGGCTTCTTAGAGGACAGAGACAAAACTGTTAGAGATGAAGGCAAAGCTATGGTTATCGAAATTTACAGGTGGATAGGACCTCCTTTGAAACAACAGTTAAATACATTGAAACCAGTTCTAATATCGGAATTAGAGACGGAATTTAATAATACGTCAACGCAAAAAGTAGTACCTACGCGTTTCTTAAGATCACAAAAGTCAAAAACCATAAGTGTAGTAGACTCGACGGGTGGTGATAATAGAGAAGATGTGGAAGACGAGGAGGATGAAAATGATGCTCCAGATATAGATCCCTATGAATTGTTAGAACCTGTCGATATACTTTCGAAACTTCCTAAGGATTTCTATGAGAAAGTGGAAGCAAAGAAATGGCAGGAACGGAAAGAAGCCGTAGAAGCTCTGGAAGCTCTCACGAAGAATCCGAAATTAGAAAATGGAGATTACGGTGATGTCGTGAGAGCATTAAAAAAGATAATATCTAAAGACACAAATGTATTAGTAGTTGCATTGGCTGGCAAATGTTTAGCTGGCCTAGCAAATGGATTAAAAAGGCGTTTTCAACCTTACGCGACGACTTGTCTTGCCGCTATTTTAGAAAAATTTCGAGAAAAGAAGCAGAATGTTGTGCTGGCATTGCGAGAAGCTGCAGATGCTATCTTTGTCAGTATTACCATTGATTCTATGCTCGAGGACACCTTGGCTGCATTGGAAAATAAAAACCCGGCAGTAAAAGCCGAAACAGCAGCTTTTTTGGCGAGGTGTTTTGCACGCACACCTCCTGCGAGTTTAAATAAAAAGTTACTAAAGGCATACATTGGTTCTCTTTTGAAAACCTTAAATGAACCAGATCCAATCGTGAGAGATAATTCGGCAGAAGCTCTTGGAACAGCAATGAAGTTAGTCGGAGAAAAAGCTATGATGCCTTTCCTTACTGACTTAGACAGTTTAAAAATGGCAAAGATTAAAGAATGTGCAGAAAAAGCTGTAATTGTGGTGAAGGTCAGTAACGTACGTAAAGAACGGCCGAATACAGCACCGCCTAAGGTTGAAGCAGCAAAATCTAAGGATACTGAACCTCAAGCAGCGCCTAAACAAAGTAAAAGGCCAAACACTACAGCTACTAAAAAACCTCCAGCAAAGAAACCGTCTGCTTCGTCTATGACAAATCTAGCTGTATCAAAGAAACCAGCAGCCACAAAAGTTCAGACAGAGAAAAATTATAGCAATGAGGAGATAGATGAAATGGCTGAACAATCGTTTTCAGCAGAAATAATATCTGGTCTTACTGACTCTAACTGGAAATCACGTTTGGCTGCTGTTGAGCAACTTTCAGAGGCTGTGAAACAAATGGAGACTAGTGAGGTTTCCACTCAAGTTGTTGTACGAATATTAGCAAAGAAACCTGGTTTCAAGGATACGAATTTCCAAGTTCTGAAACTGCGATTAGAAGCAGTGAAAATGCTGGCGGAAAATTATCCATTTTCAAGGTATAATTTATGACGGTCAAGGCATTATAGACTACTACAGCTTTTATCATTCGTTTCTTCATGATAATAATATTTTCAGCACGGCCGCTGAGTACTGCATTACGGATGTAACAGAAAAACTTGGAGATGCCAAGAATAGTGCAGTGGCAGCAGATGTACTTACAGCACTGGCAGAGGCTACGACTTTCGAATATGTAGCAAATGAAATCGTAACGTTTGCCTTCAACCAGAAGAATCCTAAAGTGCAACAAGAAACTTTGCTGTGGTTGTCCAGGGGCTTGATGGACTTCGGTTGCATGTATGTGTTTTATACGTTTTTCAAAAAATTCGACAAGAAGAAAACATTAAAAATTATTCTCACATTCCAGAAGCAACGTGAAGGTTCTGATAGAGAATATCAAGAAAGCAATTGCTGCAACAAATCCTGGTGTTCGCACGTCCGCAATAACATTACTGGGAACTTTATACTTATTTATGGGCAAACCCTTGCTAATGTTTTTCGAAAATGAAAAACCTTCTCTTAAACAGCAGATTGAACAAGAATGTGAAAAAGTATGATCCTTTAAATTGGTGATATTTGTAATTTTTAGCTGGAAATATAAAACAAAAGCGTCGGTAGTGCCATATCACATGTTATATTCTATCTATTGCAGCACAATGGTGAAACACCACCAGCACCAACGCGTGGAGTAAAAAATAAAAAAGTATCCTGCGAAGATGGAGAAGAAGAGCCGGAACAAGAAGAAAAACTTGGTGGCAGTGAATTGAATATAAACGACCTTATTCCACGAGTCGACATTAGTAGTCAAATTACAGAGAGTCTTCTGAACGAACTTTCTGATAAAAATTGGAAGGTGGGTTATACAGATTGTTTACAGATTGTATACAGGGTGTTTGATGAATACAGCAGCTTTGCTTTGGTAGACTCAAAGAAAGATGGATATAATAAAGTAATTATTTTTTGTAAATATCTTGCAAATGTAGGTGAGAAATGAAGGTCTGCAGAAGGTAAATGGAATTTTGAGTGAATCCAAATTCATAAAAGGATCTATCGGAGACCTTCCCCAAGGGTTGGCATTGAGACTGGTCGATAGTAACAGCAAAATAGCGCAATCGGCACTGGGTATTTGTGAGACACTGGCTGTGGCTATGGGTCCACCAGGGAAACAACACATTCGTGTCCTTTTTCCTGGCTTCTTGCAATGCCTCGGTGATAGCAAAGTTAGTACAATTATGTACATTCATAGATGTTTATCTTTATGGTTCTGTTACTTCAACGAGTGTCACACGTGTTTAGAATTGGATTAGAACCGCAGCTATCTCTTGCATTAACACGTGGGGAGATCAGTGTGGATACAAAGAATTTTTTGATGGGGAAATAATAGGGGATGCTTTGAAATCTGGTTCACCTGTTCTGAGATCAGAACTTTGGAATTGGTTGGCACAAAAATTACCTACAAGTAAGTTTAGAGTGCTCAAAAACAGATCGATGTCTACTCATAGATTTCATATAAATTATTTGATTATTTTTGTTATAGTTCCTGTGAAACAAATACCTAAAGAAGAACTTCTAGTATGTTTGCCATATCTGTATAATAATTTAGAGGACCGTAATTCCGATGTACGAAAAAATGCTCAAGAAGCAGTGCTCGGATATATGATTCACCTTTCGTATGAAACGATGGCTAGAAATACGGAAAAGTTAAAGGTACATTCCCATTCTTAAATCAGTACTAATGTACATTAACAATAGTACGTAAAAAACATCAAACAATGATTTATTACAGCCAGGTTCGAGGACTGTAGTGCTTGCGGCATTAGATAAAGCTCGGCCAAATTTGCCCGTGAAACCTTTACCAAAGAAGCAAGCATCTGACGAAAACATTCATAAAACAGTGAAAAGTGGAGGGGCGGTGAAAGCTGCCAAAACTGTGGTAAAACCGAAGGTATTTTCTCCTGACAAAATGTTTACCTGCCACGTGTGAAAGTAGTTAATTAAAATAACGTTAATATCGTGGTGCATCGTTACAGAGTGGCGGAGCAGCTTCAAAGCCGAGTAGTGCTCGCAAAAAGGACGAAGACGTGGATACGAGCCCTTTGTTAGCAGTTAATAATCTCAAACATCAGAGAGTAATAGACGAACAGAAATTAAAAGTCCTCAAGTGGAATTTTACGACCCCTAGAGAAGAATTTGTTGATTTGCTGAAGGAACTTATGTCAGCGGCGAATGTGAATAAAACACTGATGGCAAATATGTTCCACTCCGATTTTCGGTATCATCTGAAAGCTATCGAAGCACTAACTGAGGTAAGTATCTTTTAGTAAAGGACGTTGTACAAACAATTGTGTCTTGTGGAAGTAGGTAATAACTGTTTTTGTAATGAATTTCAGGATATTCCAGGCAACAGTAAAGCATTGATGTCAAATTTAGATCTCATTCTAAAATGGCTGACACTAAGATTCTTCGATACTAATCCTTCAGTACTGTTGAAGGGTATAGATTATTTACAGACAGTTTTCACCTTATTGATAGAAAACCAGTATCATATGCTGGAAAACGAAGCGGCCTCTTTTATTCCTTACTTAATTATTAAGGTACGTAAAAGTAATTATACTTGAAATGAGGAACATAATCCTCTATAGTCGCATTATAATGTGTATAGTATGAAATAAATATTTAAAGATTGGAGATCCGAAAGATGCTGTGCGAAATGGAGTGAGAGCATTGTTTAAGCAAATAGCGTTAGTGTATCCTGTAAGTAAGTTATTTTCCTACGTAATGGAGGGCTTAAAATCCAAGAATGCAAGACAGAGGACAGGTATTGCTAATACAATAGTTTTTGGGATTTTAAAAAATTACAATAAAATACCAACGTCAACTGTTCTGATCTGTTCCAGAATGTCTCGAACAGTTAGGGTCTCTAATTGAGAACTATGGTGTGTCCGTGTGCCAGCCTTCTCCATCAGCAGCGTTAAAGGAAGTCGCTAAACAAATAGCGGATCGTGATAACTCTGTTCGTAACGCGGCACTAAACTGTATCGTTCAAGCATATTTCCTCGAAGGGCAAAGGGTGTACAAATTTATTGGCCAGGTACGCAGGACATAAGTAGAAAGCTTTTTTTTGTAAATTACCTCGTAAATTCATGTTGCAATACTCTTTAGATATCGGAAAAAGATAGGTCCTTGCTGGATGAACGTGTTAAGAGGGCGGCTAAGAATCGTCCGGCAAAGTCTGCCACATCAGCTGTGATAGTCGCACCGACGGCTACAGCGCCTGCTGCAGTAGAGGATGTCGAAGCGGAATACGAGGAAGAAAATGACGACGTTGCCGATCAGCAAGAAGAAATAATCAATGAATTGTGCGTATAAAAATACTAATTCTAGGAACTAAAGTCATCCTTCGTTAGCGTTAAGTAGCAATTTATACATACAACATTGATATCACGAGTTTCCTCATAAACATCAGTTTCATCCGATTTTCCATTGTTTGATAGACTTTATTACAAATTGATTACATACAAATGTTGATAAATAGCAGCATGCAGATAATTCACGCTACTTCCTGCCAATCACTTTTATATTTATGTTTGCATGCGTTTGCTTATTCGTCATCCTATAGGCCAGCCGTTGAACAAGTTCAAACAATTGATGCAAATTCCAATGAATTTGGGGGGACTCGCGAAGTGCAGACAACAAGTACGACATCGACCGTGGAAATTAATGGCAATCATGATACTCATGAACCTTATTCACAAGACAATCAACAACATATCGATGAAGACAATAATTTCAGAACGTTCGTGCTCTATAATCAGTTGTTTTTCTTTCAGTGCGGGATAGAAATTCGGTGCTGGGTGTTCTTCTTGTATCATAAACAATATGACTTTGTAATCATTACTCGATATGTTATTTTGTACCTCTTGTATAATGTGTGCGTTTTTCCACACATCACGTTTCGTATTTTATTACACTGTAGTTTAAAAAAAGTTAACGTATAACAATGGTGATTATATTTTACTTTGGTAAATGCTGATGCTGGACTTCCTTTCATGTGGGTTATTTTCGATGTTGCCAAATTGAGGTGCACTGTGTAATCATTTTTAACATTTGGAGCTAGTGAACATGTAATAAATCGTTTCCGTCTGTTTAAAGTTAATGAATGACAGTGTTAAAATTCTAAATTTGACAAGATCGATGTGTTTTCTTATTTAAATACTTATTAAATTGCGTTTGTAGAATTAGTGCACTCTCCTTCATAGTAATGTGATGCGTTTAATCTGTGTTTGTGCAGTTTACTTTGTAAATTGTTTAATTTCTGATGCATTATTTTAGGAATTCTCCAACAATGACTCAACCGAAGATATCTGGACCTTTTGGTCTGGACATGGAGCTTTTGCAGAGAATTGAACAGAGTGCCCCTGTGAAATGTCGAAATCCCAAACTGCTAGAACCAAGCCTGCAAGATCTTACCGAGCCACTTAACGTCTTAAATCCTCCAAAAACACAGTACGTATAAACCTTATAATTATATTACTTCACTACATTCTTCAGAATGTTAATTTCCACAATGACAAAATTTTACAGAATGATTCCTATTTCGCCACCGAAATTATTAGTATCAAAGACAGCATCCATGTCACCTTTGGGGACACAAGCTACTAAAGAGGACAGTCTAGAACGGAATATCCTTGCTATGGCAAGTTTAGATCTACCATTGGCAATACAATCCATGAACAGTATTGAAAACGTACGTATTTATAGCATTTAATGGGCTTCCGCAGGGTCATTGTTGTATTTCAAACAATACTTGTCTCTTGCAGGTGCTGAAATCCCACCAAGTTACGAGCCTACAATCCAAGGAAGACAAATTTATAAGTTCGGTGAATATGCAATTAAAACTCTTGCAAACATACCCACTACATCAAGCAAGTGCAGATGTATCAAAAGGATTGAGAACAACGTTTATGGTTATCTTATCGGTAAGATTCGGCTTTTTGAAATATCTTAGGGATTTCAAGAGCATAAGTTTCGTTATTTTAGCAAAATAATAAAATTGCGTAATTCATAGTTCTATGATTCTGGAGTTCTTGGAAGAAACGTCCCGTTGTTGCACCTAAAAGAGCTCGTGGATCAAATGATTAGTTTGCTGGCTGAAAATAAACTGAATCGTTTACATGAAGCTGATGCGTATTATCGAGTGATTAACAGTATTGTCGTAAAGATAATTGATAATTCAAACCACACTACTATTATCTGGTAAGTTTCGACGGTAAAATGAATTTTTTCGTGTTCATGTTCTTGTGAAATCTCAGAAGGATTTAGATCAGTTGGATGTGTTTTTAAATAGTATCCTTTATTTGTTATTAGTGTACTTATAAAACTGCTGCATGGGTGTGCGGAATCGAATGCGCCGCAAAAGTACGAGGAATTGGTGATGAAATGCTTGTGGAAGATAGTAAAAACAATTCCAAACTGGGCCGCAGACTTGGATTATGATACTATTCTTTTAGAAGTCCATCATTTCCTCAAGGTATGTCCAAAACTGTTTGTCTTTATACGATTACGACATTGTCTATTTATACACTCCCGTTTTTTTGCAGGATTACCCGTCTGCTTGGTGGAAGAAACGAAAATCAGACACGCCGTTGCGTACGATTAAAACGATTCTTCACAGCATGACTCGAGTAAAAGGCAGCACAATATTGAGTCATTTAACTCAGATAAATAATACAAACGAATCTGAACTACATTCCTATTTGATAAGATTAATCGCAGTTAGTTGCCATTTTCCTATGATTTTTTCTCTTTCGTTTACATAGTCGTATCTGTGAATGACTTTCTGAATTTTTTGCAGACTTTCAAACCAGACGACATGAATGCCGCATCGAAAATCAGTCAAAAAACAAACACCGCGGGGAGAACGCAAAAGCATCTGTCGAAATTTACTCACCAACAACTTTCCGAAATATTTAAGAAAATTGGATCCAAGCATCATACCCAAGAAGTATGTTTATTATTTATTCAAGTCAATGCAAATACCACGCGAAAGAATTTAACAATATGACTGCATACTTACACTTTCACGTGATTGTAATTCTTTATGCTTTTGGCGAAAAGAAACACTGATCAATAATTACAATGTTACTTTTATATTGATATTACAGGGTTTAGCTCAGCTGTACGATTTTAAGCTTCAATATCCAGAAGCGGACGTACAACCTTTCTTAGTGAAATCTCATCAATTTTTCCAAGACTTCATAGAACAAGGATTGAGGGACATTGATCAAGCCCGAAAGAGTCAAACTCTAATATCTCAGACCAATAATCAGTATGCCACGGGTGAGTAATAGTTTCTCTAAACCTCAGTTTTTTAAAACACATCATTAACCCGTTGATTGTACTTAATCACGACAGAATCTTCAGAAAATTCTGAAACCATTACCGAAGAAAAAACTCTTATGGATCCGATGCATAGGTTAGAAAAACTTCGCGTTCTCGAAGCTCAGTGTAGAACAACAACTTCGAGCCAGTCAAACTCTACATGAATTATTCTGCATAATTATTAATATAGGTATGTAATGGCTTGCCATATTTTATCTTATGTTAAAACCTTTATCGAAGACGCCGATTGCGCACGTTGTGATTTTACACCGTGCAATTTAGGGGCGCATGATAATTAATTGAATAATGAATTGCAAGATTAGTAAGTAATGAAACACAGTAGGGATTTAATAGGAGCAGGGCGGTCTATTATCTTATGTAACAAAACAATTTGAAGGATAGAACAGTATTTAAAGGGTGTAAAAACGAAATGAGAGACTTCTCGACCACCTCATTTTCTATTTGAAGTCGCTAATATTACGTACCATAGTGCACATCACGCTTCCATTACCTATGAAAATCTTGTAGTTATAACGTAGTCAACAAAATTTGTTTTAAAGGATCGCAGTGCTTAAACAACTGGATTCTGAAGTATAACGATCAGACAACCATGTACAAGTCGTCCAGTGCGAGATTATCTGTAGCGATTCGATTTGTTTTCTTTGGATGTTTATATATATATAGTCGATACTATTAATATAATAAGACTCGCATTAACGCAGTACTATTTGCATTACTTTGTAATTAAACGATGTATAAGTTGATATGATCCTTGTTTAGACTGAGTTTGCAATCATGTTCCGTTATTTTTATATAAAAAAATTCGTTTCATAGTGTTGTGTCGAATATCTTCATTTTCAATTCGTTATTTATTTACATGACAATAGGCTCGCTTGTATCACGAATCAATTTATGTATTTGTAACGTTATGTATACGAGACGCATGACATTAAAGTAGTATTAGAGACACTAGTAAACCTTTCTCGTATTTATAATATTGGTATAAACGATGCCGATAAAATTCATAGAAATTTAATATTCTCAAGTAGGTCGAGCTACATTATTACCCGGATAATAATTATGAAACATAACGATTAAGGCGATTAATTAATTATGATTAACGGTTAATTAATTTGTTAACAAACTTTCAGTAATGATGTTGTCTCTCTAAAGAAACGTATTTTGTAGTGTAAATAGGTCATATATGTATATATATTAAAATAAAACATCATTTTATGATTAATGCAATTATTTTTTTATGGATTGTGTGTCTTTCAAAATACATTTAAACATACTATGTTAGTAAAAACGTTTAAAGTGTATGATTAAACAGTTTTTGCCTTTCTGTAGTACATATCATGTATTTTCATGCGTTCCGCCAGCTTTTATTAAAATTAAATTATGATGTTTTTATGAATGGGGGATGAGAAATGACATGTTAAAACATAAGTACGTATATACGAATAAATAAATTAAAATTCGAAGTAACATTGTAAGAAATTCTGTAATGTACTTCCCATGTACTTTGAATAAATTTTACGACTGTTTGTTCAATTAAAGTATTGTGCAATATCTTTTCGTACTGGTATAATAAAGATTTTCGAACAATTATTTTGGAAATTAATGGAATCGGACCACTTGTACCTAAGAGATAGATAACGTTAAGGCAAATGTACTTATTATCAGTTTATCTTTTCTTAATCAGCACACAAAAATACGCAGTAAAGTGGACACATGCTTCATACAGACTGGTTTGTGTCTCTTTTTTTGAAAAATTATATTTGGTTTCAGTATCTTACAAACAGTTTGCGGTTGTGTGAATCAGTAAACGGTTATGTACATGAAATATGTGATGTCAGATTGATGGTTCTTATCAAATATAAATTCATGTATGTATTTTCATCAGTAAGTCAGTCAGAACAAGTTTTGAGATTATCAAAGGGGCATTGTAGTATATTATAATAAGAGAGATATAGTTTCTTGCGAGGTAATCATTGTATGAAACATTTTTTAACATCATAACTATAAACTGACACTCAACTTTATGCGAAGTTCACACAAAATAACATTCATTGTTTATGGCGTTTTAACTTTTTTTGAACAATACTCCCGAATAATTTTGAATTGCAAATTATATGATTATACTTGTATAATTTAATTTGCCTTTCTTACATTAAGTAATTAATCCGATAGTAAGTATTAGACTTTGAACATTAATTTTGTATCCCTACGATAAACGTCACTAGCTTTGTATATATCATAATAAGAATATCACATAAAAAGATAGACATTCTGTACAAGTTCGTCCTTTCATGCGATGGAAGAATTTATACGTATGTATTGAAAAGGTGATAAAGTAATACTCAAAATATCTTCGGCGGACAATTGCGGTGTGTCGATATGTCTGTACACTGAACGAAAACATATATTAGATTTCTGAATAATGCACTATCTAACATTCTTAGCATGACGTCTCTTTATACAATATTCTTTACAACTATAATTAAACGTTGTAATTGGATCCCTTAGCAAAGTTTACAGATATAATAATGCTGTTGGAGGATAGTACCACCAAAGTTTACAGAATCACAATACTACAATGTGACTCTAATATTGTCACCGTATTGTACACGTGTACAATATATACGCAATATGACGAGGGCACTGTACAAGTCTGGTAGTGCGAAAATCCTGATTCAGTATGGTAATCACATATTCTAGGTTGGACTGACAAACAGTGCTGTCAAAGCGAAAAGTAGAAATACTAATCCGCCGATGATTGTCACTGCAAGTAAGGATAGATTCAGTTCTCTTTTTTCAAGCATTCTAACAAAAATTTAATTATTTGCATTCCAATTTTTTACCTGTTCTAACAGAAATTCTCTGAGCTATCATTCTTCCTCCTAATACAGCTAAACCCGTACAAAATGAATGTCCCATTATTCCTCCCACTATAACTCCATAAACATCCTGAAATTGAAGTCCATCCAAATTTAACATTAGTCACAATTTTCCTTTATCATGCCTTACAGATATGTAATTATGTATACCTCTCTAGCTGCAAGTATTATTGTTGTGAGCTGAGAACGGTCCCCCCACTCTGCAAGGAAGGTGAGAGTGAATGCTTGTAGAAATATCCTTGAAAGCAGCATCAATGCATTGGTTTTTGTAGTTTTTCTTATGACACCAGTCTCAGGATCTTGGACCAAAGTACTAGATGTTTCCTTTTCAAACTGAAAGTGATGACATTGACATATTATTTGCCTTCTCTAAGAAATATTGACTTGGTATTTTTAATATTTGAAAATAATATTTACATACAATGTACACTGTCCGGATAGAAAATATGTTTTATAAGGTACATGCATATGATTGTAGATATTATATATTATTATATACATGCATATGATTGTGATAAAACTATCTTAATATTATACAGGAATGAACAGTGATATACTAGAAAAAATTACCCGTTTTATTTTATACCTCATCTTCTCTTTTTCTTAAGTCTGACTGTACTTCTTCGAGTTCTTCCTGGTGGTCTGAAGGTGACATGTAATATCCATCCCTCAGCATTTTTAATCCAAATAACGCAAACAAAGCAGTAGATATATAATATGTATATGCTCTTGGAATTATTGTGGCAGCATATCCAAAAATTACTGCAAAATTTTGTAATATTAAAGATAGATGTAACCATCTTATTTCCTGCATTATACACAAATTAGAATTAGGGAAAGACCATGTTTATGTACAAGTGTGAAATAAACACAGTAAATATACATTTATTTGAAAGACAATACTGTCAGGGGCATTTGTCGTTTGTTATTGTTATCTTTGTTTCATGTACATTGGGTACGGAATCTCTTTGTCATAATGTTTATAAAGGCAACAATACCTGAAAGAATAGTCATAAGCGCTAGAGCACCAATTGCCCCAATGAAGACAGTAAGTCGTGGATGTTTCATAGCCATAATAGCGGCTATGAAGAATGTCTTGTCACCTAATTCCGACACGACGATAACTGATAAGGAAGCTACGAATGCATGAAGAAAACCGAGGTTGCCCTGCGGTTCGGCCGATGTGGAATCCTCGGTTTTCTAAAATATCAGTTGCCATATTTTGTACGAAAATTATACCGTATGTCAAGCAATAGGCAGGTTTTGTATACTTGCCACCGAAGTTACAGACAGCAGCATCTTTTCGTCATAAACCGGTTCGCTCTCCCCCGATACCAAAGACATCGTCGAAAGGACCAACATGCTGGAATATATCAACGGCCAGACTGATACTAGCCGATAATTCGTCATTTTCCTTATTTCTGAAACTCACACGCACTGTCAAATGAAGCACACCATAACCTCAAACTTTCCTCTCCGATGTACTATCGGCTACTCTGTCTACAAATTTGTACTGTATACCTTTGTATGCACGTATATATGCGTGGCCATTTGGTGTAGCGGAGCATATTATTTGTATAGACGGGCAATAAGAACAAACTGCGCATGCGGAAGTCATTTAAAATTAGCCAATCGTCGACACCTTGTTTTCAACTTTTTTTTATTGGTAGTTGCAACCGCGCCAAAATTAAGTAGGATTCAAATTTATATACGAATGAAAAGGCACAATCCATAGACGCAATCGAGAAATATAGTGAATTGATTTATTCTCAAATAAATATGTCAAATACTTAGTAAAAACTTACTGAACCTAATTACAGTAGCTTTAAACTCCACTATATTTCTTATATTAAATATTTTCTACAGTTTGTTTTAAAAGGATTTTTTGATAGCTGCATAAATTTAATAATATCGAGCTAATTGGTTACAATTTACTGATACTTTATTTATTTCTTCTGAATGAATGCAATGTTTTTCTTTTCACGGTTGATCGGTCATTGGTACACGGTCAAGTATTGATACAATCATATAAATTGAGACATGGGCCTGCTTGGCTTTCTTATCGGGTTCGATCGCTAATGGCAGGAAATATCGGCCTTGGGCATCGCAAAACGTTTTGGATTTGATCAGTTGCGCTTCCGACAGTGCCAAGAAAACCACTCGATGGTTGTCTCATCTCACGACTCAACATTAACTACTGTCGTTTATTCAAATATTTATTACTTTTGTAATATTTGTGAAATAGGCAAGACACTAGTGTACAATGTCGAAAATATGTTTAAATGTTCATTGCCGACGGACAGTGTTCGTTTTTAATAAGTAAATCCATTTAATATTTCGTTCATCATGTTTTTTATATTGACCGAAGCTTAAACTTCTGCTTTGGCTACGACTGTTTATCGGAAACTTGCTAATTAAACTATTTAGTATTTACGAGTGCTACAATTTCATGCATAATTTCGTTGATAATTTTTTAGCAAGGTCAGTTTTTATAACAGTTGAACCGTATAATTTTATGCCTATTAACTTTGAGAATAGGGCGAGGACTGTCTAATATTAAAAATATCTGTAAAAAGATAAAAAATACTTGGTCGCTACATACACCTGATCGTTTTAAAGTGTAAGGCATACTTTGTTTCGTGAATTGAATGAATAATCTATTTTCAATTTAAGAACGAATGCTGACAAATTACATATAATGAATCACATCAGTATAATGTACATAGGAGAATATAATTGAATAATCTCTAAACTAATATTAATTTCTCATCATAAACTGTTAATTTATGAAGCGTATCATCCCCACCCTTATTAATACCAATTCAACGTAACAGCAACAACACGAATTGCCTAAAGAATATTTTACCTTCGTAGGAAAGACCAGTGTATAACATAAAAATTTATCAGTATCGTCCTTACTAACAAACTAATTTCATTAAGGCCCTATGTAAATGTGTCCAGGGTCTAAAAACGTCTTTTACTATCTGAAACGATTCCTGCGGATCCTAAAGACGTATTTCAAAGATTCCTCATTAAGGGTAAACCTTTTTAAGGTCGAACGGTGTGTGACTGGAACATTTGATCATGCCGGTCGATCGCTTTCATTCACGAGGGGGTAGGTTTTCCGTAGGCCTTGCGCATCCACGAAATTGATATCCGCGCACGTGCTCGGGCCAGATTGATCCCGAGCGTGCGCTCGGCCACTGTTTTCCTTCTTCGCACGTCGTGCGTGAGGATTATAACATTGCCGTGGACGTGACCCTCAGTGATGATGTCCCGTACACCTGTTAACGCTCACCACGTACTCCCGTTTGCGATCCTCCACGAGATTTTCGCATGGTCAGTCGCTCAAAAGTCCTTCCTAGACGATAAGCCTTCGACAACCACCACTGGATTAACGTCCCCATGTGTTTTCTATTAATCTTTTCTGCGGGGGAATGCTTCCGCCAGATATTATCGATTAAGGTGTCTCGCTTTTCTCCGGGGTGTATTTAATATGTCAGTATTGTGCCTATGGTGTGTCATGAAATTTCTTGTAAAATGTTACTCTTCTACGGCCGATTATTGTTTATGAAAGTTATCTTTAACAGTATAAATGTATCGATGTGTACGCATCTTTCTGTCATTTTTTCTTTCTTCTGGAGAACCTTTCTTCGGATGATGAACGATTTTCTTGTTTTTTGTTAATCAATGTATATTATTTGAATAAGCATTTTCAGTGATATGTTCTAAAATTTATTGTAACATTTGTTATAAAACTAGTTGATGTAATCTATAAAGTTACTTATTTCTTGTTCTTAATATGTAGTTCTTATTTGTTAATGTGTAGTGTCTAATGTAATTACTAAACATGTAAAATTGTTCGTCAAATTTTCATAATTTAACATTATGTGAATATTACTTGTCATTACTTATGATGTTGTGTTCATAATAAACTATATAAATAAACTAATTTAGTATTATAATTTCTGAAAATTCTTCACTATCCTGCATTATAAATTCTTCATTCAGAGTGTATAATATGTAATTAAATGTAAAACAGATTAATGTCATTAATAAACATTTAGCATAGTTTTGTATTTTCCTTTGAAGTAGCATCTATTGTTTTATTTCTGTTCTATAGATAACAATGAGTGATATGCCGACAGAAGTGTGACTCCGACCTGCAAAAATGTTGAAGTTTTTTGAGACGGAATCGAAGTGCTTGTACCTCTCTCGGCCTTTATAATAATGTTTCAAACAAGGTAATCTGCTTATGTTTCTCGCGGCTAACAATTATGAAATTAAGAATAAAACTAATATTAAAGATGCAGCGAAGGGTGGTCAAATAAAATGTTTTAATTAATAATACAGGAATGTTGGTTAGAGTAATACTAAAACTAATAAAGAAGTAAAATAAAGAACTGTATAAGGATATGTTAGATCACCCTTAAATCAATTTTTTATGTCGAGAACGGCAGGAAAAATGTCTACCACTGATATGTGTGCCTTGCATGAAAATTCCTCACGTCTTTTTTGGTCGATTGACGTCTGAGCGGTTACATCGCCGAGATGATCGTCCGATTGTTTTAATTATTCCAATGAAGTGTCAGGGCAATTAACATATTCATCATTCATTATTCCTAATCGAGGAACCGGCGAATAATACGTTCTATTTTTATCTCCATCAACAGAACATTATTTAGCGGTGTACGATTAGCGATGAACTAGTTGAACTCTTAAGTATTATCATCAGGTACTGTCAAATATATTCAATTGAGAGATTAATAATGGTTTATAATAATTATTTGCAACTTTAATTATCAGTTCATTTGTAATATACCTGAAATGACAAATTGATTAATATAGCATTTCAGGAATATTAATGAAACGTTCTGTTGGGGGTTGTTGTATATTTGTCGGAGTTACGTAGAGAAAGCGTAAAGAACCTGATTTGTGTAGGCAATGTTTCTGGGTAAGAGAAGTTATAGCGTTCGGGGTGGTTTCAATTAGCCCTCCGTTCAATTTGGAGCGAAGCCCAGATGATCCCGGGGTGTGTAATTAGCGGGAATGGCCAAGTACTTACTCCCGGACGATTATAACTGCGGGGCAATAATGACAAGACCGCACGAGGTTGACCCGCCGTTGCAACACGCGCCCTTAAAGATCTTATTAGCTAACAGCTCGAGCTAAAATACGAGCCATGGACAAGCCCCAAAGTGGGAAAGGAAAAAGAGGTAGTGCAGAGAAAGTGATAGGAGGGAAAAGAAAGCAAACTTGGAGAAGAGGGAAGAAAAGGAAAGAAAATCATGTTATTCAAGTGCAAAAAGAAACGAGGAGCAATTGGAGACGGGGAATGTTTTTAGGGGAAGTTTAATATTGTTTATGAAATATGATTTTTATGTCAATTTTAGGATAATTCAGCGTGTGCGCTTAACGATTTTATTAGCTAACAGGTAGAATTAAATTACGACTCACGTGCAACCCTCGATGCGAGGAAGGAAAGAGCGGTAGTGCGGGAGGGGGGGAAAACAAAGACAGCAAGGACAGGATGAAAGAAAAGGAGATAATAGGGTGTAGTGCAGGAAAAAGGGATAGCAGATATAATTGAAGAAAGGGGACATTTGGGCCATAAGGAGGGGGTTTCAGGGAACATAAACGGGGAGAGTTAAATTACGAGCCACATACAAGCAGGAATATAAAATAAAAAGGCAGTAACTCGATATAGGTAAAGAGCTAAGAAAAGGTACAAAGGAAATCAAATACACACTCCGCAATGCGAATACCCAGAAAGGGAAATAATTGAAGAAAGGCCATGTTTTTTGGGAGGGGAGAGGGTTCTAAATTAGATGAGTTTTACGAAAAAGGATTTCGGAAGATCCCGGAAACAGTTCCCGCGGATTTAAAAAGGAAGGAATCGAAGTGAAAAGTGGCCACGGGGGGTGGAGGGAACGTAGGAAGTAGGACGATGAGGGGTCAGGAAAGTGAATTGCGGAGAACGGGGGGGGGGGGGTTCGGGCGAAGGGGAAGAAATAGCCGGCGAGGGAGGAAGGAAGAGAAATGTAGATCGACCCGTCTTCTTTTGACTATTCCATGCACGACGCTGCTCCGCGGGGCACGTGATTCGACGTTTGGCAAAATGTGTAACGCGACGGTGCAACGCTAGATCGACGGTCCACCTCGTGGTATCAGCCGAGATCATCCTGTTCCTTGCGTACGCGCTAAAATACATTCGACCTGCCGTCTGTCACTCGTGAAACTACGGACGCGGGTGCCACGGATAATTAAGGACCGATTAACGAGCGATCGTTAACAAGGGCCAATTAGAAAGTTAACGAAACTCCACAGTGACAGTTTGTTGCGACGATTCTTAACGATCTTTTTTCAATAATCTCTGTGTTAATCTTAAGTAAGATCGTCAAAGTGTACCCAAGTTGCGCAACTGGAAATTTCCTCAGCCCAGGTAAATACGCTCTTTATTTCGGTTGCTTCTTTTTCGGATGTGTTTACGTGACTTTTCTTGACGGTGCAGGGGATGCACGAACGAGGACTCATTCTTTACGTAGCGTAACACGATGGTGCGTTGTTTGTTGTGACTTTTTGCAAATTCTTCGCAATCAAACGAACCTGTGAGAACAGAAATCTCTTGGTCACAAGTTATTGTTTTGCATTATTGTTTTTGAGAGTTTTATCTTTTCAGTACGTTTTTAACATCTTTTTAACACGAGTATTGTAAAGCATATTCCACTTTTTTTCTCATTCAACAATGATGAAACCAACATTAGTGGATTTAAGGATTCCCTCCAAGTTCATAATAACTCATTAATCAAACTAACAGATTTAGTATTTCATTTAGGTACATTAACAGCAACTAATGATAATATAAATTCAGTTTAAGACAGATCTTTTTTAAATGGTTCATGATCTTAGGAATACTGCCACCGTTAATTACCTACAAACACACGTATAGTAGAGCAACATGAAGTATTTTATCCAAGGATTACAAATATCCATCCGGCGATAATTCGCGAACGGAGAATCGGGCCCAAAATTCGCGGTTTCGTTGGATAGAGCAAAACTAATATATCGGGTCGCGTGTTTATTTCAGGATATTTTTCTAGTGACTCCGCAATGCCGGAGGAGCTACACTTTATATAAATAGCAGTCCAGATGCGGCTAAGAGGTGTGCAAGTTTCGTCACTCGATCATACTTGCCGGCAATGAAGTGTTATCGTAGATTCCGACTGAAGTTCACCGCCGGATTAGCCCATTAAATCCCGCGCATAAACAAACGGGAAAAATTCGAGCCCAAGCCGATTATTTCGACACGGAAAAAATCGCGGGATATACGTCACGCGCGATGTGACACAAAAAGTCGCTCGTATTAAAGGTTCTGGAAGAATAAGAGGTGTTTGGGGAGTAATGAGTTAAATTCGCAGGCCGTTTAATGCGATTTATACTGGCGCATTGCCCATTGAATCGCGTCTCACCTGTTGAGTGTCATTTCATCCAACGTTTCTCGCATTGCCTGCCACAGGGAAAGTAAACGAGAACTTCATTTCAAGGCAGCTGTGGCTTTCAAGCTCAAGTCGGAAAGGTGAATTACTGTTTTCAAAGTACTAGACAGATGAAACGTGTGGAAATTACAGACCAGCTGGCAGTCAAAAGACCCGTTTTTTGAATTTGTATCGTATTTCTCGATGTTATGACAGAGTATTTCGTCAACTCATATGAGTGGCGTATGTGTATAAAATTTATTTCACCCTGATTACGGTCATTCATGCGACAGTTGGCCCATTTCGTATTTTTCCCCGAATAAATGACTCGTTTGAAAGATCAAATTTGCAAATCAATATTTCATTGGTTCAGCGAATGTTATTCTTGAGTTATCATTTTTTGTAGTCAATTCATGGCGACGAAAATAACAGTGAATCCATTGACTTGGAAGTTGTACTTATTCGTAAACGTTTCTCGCTCAATTTACGATTATTGTTTTATCAGCCACAGACTGTCGTCCTTTTTTATCGTGGCGCCGTCCTGGATGGGTTTGTGTGGCTGAAAATCAAATTCTTACCTATTGTTTCAACAACAAAGATTTTTATCAAACGAACAATTGAATCATCAATTTTTTGATTGATAGAATTTTTGACAGACCTAAATATCTGTTCTTACGTTGGAATTTTTGCTTGCCTATTGTGGGCTGTGCTGTGTACTTAAAGGTTCACATATTTTAAAAATAAACACCGGACCCGTTACTGACCGGTGTTACCAGAACGTTTTCTTACGTACCCTTTGACGTCGTACTGAAAGTATGCATTTCAATTCTTGAGACCAGGCAAATCGCAGTTTCACCATCAGCTTTGTTTTACCAAAATAAACAGACCAATTACGCTTTTTCGGTTAGCCCTAATTTCTTATATCATGTTCACCTTTCTATTTCAAGTCAAACTATGTCAGGACAATCGATAATTCTGATCAAATATCTCTGATACGATATGTAGCTGTACCTGTCATCTGTCATTTTCGTTTCCGATATGTGTCTGCTGGTGCAACATCTGACAGTAATACAGTTTAACGTTATATCAGGACAATTTAGTGCTGTAATATCCGAAAATAATTCTATTCGCCCATTAACGTACAATGGAGTTAGAAAAAATGATACCATTTCTGATTTAATAGAAACGTAGAATGCAATTTGACGTATGATTTACTACCGGAGAAAAACACGTTTTTCCAGTACAAAATTAACTAGTTTTAACTCGTACAATTGTTAATGTCAAACATATTCAAATATTCGACTCAATGTAGGAATTCAAGAAATTCATTTACCATGATAATAAAAAATTGCCGAAAGTTGAATATTGATCTACTTAAAAGAAAGATTCAGTATGAGTTTCTTGGAATTATATTCGAGTTGCGAAAGTGGTTTTAGCCGAAGTAATTAATTTTTCAAGTATTTCACTGAAGAAAAGTGATACTTGTCGGGGTCGGATAATGCGATTTGTGCGCATAGATATTCGGATTCACAGGACGTAGAAGGTCGCGTTGGTACGTAATCGCGGATAACAGTGCTGACGGAAATGATAAAACGAGGTTCTCTTCCGACGTAAACGGTGGGCTGGTCGGTCCTTCCTGACTGCCTTCGATTCGCCAGGACTCTCGCTTTTTGCCTCGTGCCGCATGCATTCGTAGCAGGAGTCGTGCCGTACGTGAGCGAAATAACGAATCGTTCTAATAATAACCCGCGAGCTTACCTATACGGACAGTTGATTTTAATTCAAGCGAAACCATTGCCGACCGACTGGCCGGACCTTGTCTTTTCGGTGAGCGGGGTCAGTGATCATCATGGCCGAGCTGCGGCCCAAGAATTGCTAAAAATTACCGTCACACCGGTAAAATCCTACGACAATCCTACGACGAGAAACAGCGAACACCAAGAAATACGACGAAAATTACGTAAAATTCCGGCTCATCTGATATTTCCGCAAAGCTGCGAACTTTTTTTTATTAAACTTTAATTACTTATTGGAGAAGAGAAATGTAGGTCATGGTTTCGGCGAAATTACCCTGCTGACACAATTAATAGGTCGCTAAAATTTCAAACAAGGTACGGTCAGATGGTTGGCAAAGAGAAATTAAGGATCATTAAAATTTATTGGTTCACTGTAAGTTAAGTTCGAAGTTTGAGTTTGTAAAAAGATGCGCTTTTTGTATACTTGTGAGATCTTGGAAAACTTTGAATATTTCTTGGAAGACGGAAAATGGGATTTAGAAGTTGATGATTCCATGAAATTTTTACATTCTCAGAAGTTTGAATTATGTTTAAACGTCTCTGAAGCTTAATGACATGTAAGATCGGAAGGCAAAACAATTTCGAGTTTTCGAGATACAAAGTATTTATAAATTTTTCTTAATTACTCCGAATTTCGATGCACAAGGACAAAAGACGAAGAATGACTGAATCTCGTCCTGTATTTTACTCATGAGAAATAGCTTGAGTTTCGTAGGAGATAGTTTTCGTGGCCATCTGCATTTATTACCTTCAGATGCATCTCCTTGTCCGTCAACGTTATTTGTACGCATAAGTTGGCAAAGGAACTCCGATAGTTCCCATAAATTCCATACAAGGCAATTCGACATACACAAAAGAAAATAAAATACCTTCTTCGAGGAAGAGTTATAAACAACTAATTAGATATTGATTGTGTACAATTTTAAGATATAACGTATTCTTTAGGACTTCGCCATAATCATTATAATACCGCATTATTATAATACATAATCATTATAATTCAAATGAAACCTATGTGATTTGCAAAACTTTCCTTCGAATTTCCGTAACAGTTTATGCTGTTTCATTGTTACTGTGTAATGAGTATTAAATGATAAGGAAAGTAGTGCGCACAGTATCGATCTCTGCGACAAAACAGTGTTCTGTAGAAAGCTTTTTCCTTGAATTAGGTTTCTCAAGAGAATAAGCAAACATGTACGGGTTAATCCTGGAGAATATGGCCGAATATATACGGCAGGTGTATGGCGAAGAAAAATGGGAAGAAATTCGCCGTCAAGCAGCCGTTGACCAGCCAAGTTTCAGTGTTCATCAGGTTTATCCTGATAATCTCATACCGAGGCTCGCGAAAAAAGCAATACAGGTAGGCACAATCATAACAGAGAAACCTGGTAATAAAAATACGACAAATCATTGCGTACAGATATACTGCTTGGGATAATTCCACATATGTTGTCGATCGTTCGACATTATTACATTGACATATTTCTTCGCAGCAGGCTAATTCTCTTAAATGATTTTAGCAGAAAGATTGCGCAAAATAAATTGCCATCGCGAGGCAAAACTCTTTTACTGAAATACCCCGACGGAAATAACTTACTGAATAATTCAGGCAGTTCTCCGCGGCAGCGGCGAGGATTTCTCGGCGATTCTGCATTTCATGTCTTTTCAGGTACTCGGCATAACGGAAAAGGAATTTTTCGATCAGATGGGCGTGCATTTCGTGGGATTCGTAGGGCAATATGGCTACGATCGGGTACTCTCCGTCTTGGGCCGACACGTCAGAGACTTCCTCAACGGTCTCGACAATTTGCACGAGTATCTCAAATTTTCTTACCCCCGAATGCGCGCCCCGTCCTTCATCTGCGAAAACGAAACCCGGCAAGGTCAGTTCAAATCCGTTCAACGCCAATTCCATCATTTACTTTTCGCACTTATTTTGATCAGTTACTTAAAATAAGTACAATTCATTCTATCATCATATTCAAACGTCAATTCTCTGCGACTCTGTTAATTCTAATTCCAATTCCAAGAATCATCTAAAAATATTGAAAAAGATGCGTGAAAAACATATCCGTATTATTTTTCCCTTGCAGGTTTAACTCTACATTATAGGAGCAAACGTCGAGGTTTCGTTTATTACACGATGGGTCAGATACGAGAAGTGGCTCGACATTTTTATCACAAAGAGCTGCAAATCGAGCTGGTTCGTGAGGAGATCCTCTTCGACACGGTTCACGTAACTTTCCAGCTCACTTTTGACAATCGAGCCTTCACGTTAGCCTCTCTTGCCATGACACGCGAGGAAAAGCATTTGCCCATCGGAGCCTGCGTCCTTTTCGAGATTTTTCCGTTTTGCATCGTTTTCGGGTAAGTTTTACTCTTCGATGAGTTAAATATTTTATTTATAAATCGTTTCAATGATATTTCAACATATTTCTAAATATTAAGATTCATAATTATTCGATGTGTTTCATGAATAAATTGTATATAATTGTTGTATTTTTTAAATCTCATTAAGAATATCTTTATGTTGCTTCTTGTTATATTTTGCAAAAATGTGTTATTATATAATTAATTGTATGTACTCTGGCGCTCGTATTAATAGTTTTTTTTAAACAATATTTGTATTATAGGGTAGACATGGTTGTAAGGAGTATCGGGAACTCGTTAATGGTTATTCTACCTGACCTCGTTGGTAAAAAGATTACTCATTGGTTCGATCTCGTGAGGCCTCTAATTGCATTTAAATTTCACTCCGTGAGTTGCATTATTTAAATTGTATGATTTAAGATTTTCTCTACGTCACGTGGAATATGAATTATGCGTATCTCTCACACGACCTTTGATAAAATTACATTTGCCATTTTATTTCAGATTTTAAATAGGACCAATAATATTTTCGAATTGGTCACCGTCGAACCTGTTCTCACTGAACGACCATCCGATCGACAAAGACATCAAATTGTAATGAGCGACGAACTCGGTGTTATCGATGAAAAAACCTTAAGATTAAAAGGTATTTAAATTATGAAGCAAGAAACTATTACATAGAAATTTCGGACGATCTTTTGTACTTAAATTCACAACATGTAGAGTTAATTAAATGAATATATTGTATGTTCGCATATTTTATACGCTGTATTATTACCTTTGAAAAAGGAATATTGAATAAATACAAAACACTTGTTGCAATTAAATGTTACACGTTTTACATAACCATAGGGCAAATGATTTACATGGATAACTGGAAAATGATGATGTACCTCGGTACGCCTGTTATGCCCGATTTAAATGCTTTAATAGCAACTGGTCTTTATATAAATGACCTTTCCATGCACGACTTCAGCAGGTAACTACGAAATTATACGTCAGATAAGATTGAGCAACACGTACCTTATGGAATCCATTGTCAATGAAAAATTTTCTTGATTTTAGGGACTTGATGTTAGCCGGAACGCAGCAGTCGGTAGAACTGAAACTTGCTCTTGATCAGGAACAGCTGAAAAGTAAAAAATTAGAGGAATCGATGAGGAAATTGGACGAAGAGATGAAACGAACCGACGAACTTCTTTATCAGATGATACCGAAACAAGTAGCGGATCGTTTAAGAAATGGAGAGAATCCCATCGATACATGCGAAGTATATACGCCATTTCGTCTTTCGCAATATATTATTCGTAACGCAATAATTCTCACGTAATTAAAATTATTGTACAATATTTACAATAACATGAAATACATTTTATAAAGCAGAGAAATTTGAAAAAGTTTTAAGATTTTAGAGAACAAAATCTATTATTTTAATGATTTATGCGCAGTAATTTTCAGTTTCTGCAAAGACGAATACATATAAAGCATTTTGTTCCTCTCTATAGCATTTTATCACTTTTATCGAATCACTTTGTTTGTATACTAATTTCCAGATGTTCGATAGCGTGTCTATTTTATTCTCCGACGTCGTGACCTTCACGGAAATCTGCAGCAAAATTACACCGATGGAAGTCGTGTCGATGTTGAACGCAATGTATTCCCTGTTCGATACGTTAACGGAGAGGAATCGCGTGTACAAGGTAGTCTTAGGAATTCAAAAAGCACAGTACCTTAGATTTCGTCTCATATCAGACAACAATCTTCAGCTCTTCATTAAAATGTTTGCCTCAGTAGCGTTTCTCAAAAATCGATGAGAGAATGTTGTTACGAGGGACAATTAATTTATATTCATTATACACTTCTAAGTTACATGAAATTCTCACAAGAAATTATTTACGTTTATTGTAAAACTGGATTTTGTACAAGCTACATTGGAAGAATTCGTTTACTTAAGAGTATTAAGAGTATAGATTTGTGTGTAATCTTTGTCGACAAATCTTGTTTGTATTCCTCACGTATTAAATTAAATCTTATAACAATCTTTGCTACTCAAATCTACTTTACCTATACCTAATGAAGATTACCTTAAGTTCCTTAATTCACTTTTACAATCGAAATCTTTGCTCACATGACAGCTATTATTGAATCTCTGATTAAATGTTGATTACCCCTCTCTATATATACATATATAAACCTGGAAGAGATTATACGACGTTTTCCTCCGCTTCTGCAAAATGCCGCCCGATTGAATCGGGAAAAAGACTGATACAATTGACAAATGCCTGATTATTTCAATGTTACTCTCTGGTGTTTAAGGTGGAAACCATCGGCGACGCTTACATGGTGGTTTCCGGTGCGCCGGTGAAGGAAAACGATCACGCCGATCGCGTTTGCGACATGGCGTTGGACATGGTAGAAGCTATAACGGATCTCAAGGACCGTTCTACAGGTACAAAGAAATCCGAACGAGCCCGAAGCGAAGGCAGCACGAATAGCCAGCATGTCAAAGCGTATTAATCGTCACAGATGGTATTTATAGATGTCTTTGGTGCAGGACAGCATCTTCAGATACGGGTGGGAATTCACAGCGGTGCCGTGGTTGCCGGAATCGTTGGCCTTAAAATGCCACGTTACTGTCTCTTCGGGGATTCGGTGAACACAGCATCGCGAATGGAGGCTACCAGCCAGGCAATGCAGATCCACATATCCCAGGCCACCAAGGAATTGCTCTCGCCGTCCTACAAGGTCAAGGAACGGGGAGAGATTGAAGTCAAAGGAAAAGGTAGAGATTTAAGTAACTCGCTGTACACGTCCGAAAACGATTCAGATTTTTCACGATAATTCAAAAATAATACCTCATTATTCTCTTATAATGAATCAAATGAATAACAATTTCAACAAACATCATGATCATGTCCGTTTGTCTTCAATGAATAGTTTAAATGCTTAGGATTTGTTGTGCAATGTCGCTACGTTTAACGAATATCGTATGAATTCTGCAGAAAATTATAATTGCTTCATATTAAGTCAATTTTTTACTTCAATATTTTAATGTGTACTCGAGTGCACGTCAATTAAGACTCGTTTAGCTACATATACATTTTTCGTAGACAATATTTTTTGGGGTATTGCATCTTATTGGCTTCAGGTAAAATGAAGACTTATTGGCTGGAGAAGAGAGAACACCGTTCATTCACGACCAGGGGGTTAACTATTCAGGAACCTCATCAATGGCACACGAGAAATTCGGAAAAACGAGTTTCCTCGGTAAGCGCATCAGGGACCCTCGGATTGTCGACGGAGAAGTATAACAACGTCGACGCACACTCCAGGCGGGAGTCGAAGATTTCCTCGCCAGTTCCTATAGGTTCCTCGGGATTTTTGTCCGAGGAGAGGAGAATTTATTCGCCAATCATGTTCCACGACATAGCCCAGCGATCGGTCGCAAATTCCCCTACAAAAAACGTCGAAACAAGAGGTCAGTCAATCTTTCGTTTCAAGAATAATTCAGTCTCTTTAGTTACGTATTTTTTCCTTAGGTAATTCAGCATTAAAACATTGTACAATCCTTTGTAAGACGGTTAACATAGATAAATGATGAAAAGATAAATCGGCAATAATTAATCATTAATGATGTACTTATCCTGCTAATCTGAGGTTTATTCTTATTAACGGAAGATATTTATTTTTTCGTGGGTTTAAAAAAGCTTATAAAATCAAATGTAGTTCTTACGTCGTAAATTATTTTTATTACACGCCTTCTGCCTTTTATTTCCTTTGACGGAAGTTTTTTGACCGTTGAGAAAAATGGCGAAATTTCAAGGCGGTTTGAATTCTTTGCAGAGATACGATCGAATTCCGTGGGTGCCGTTTGCGTAAGGCACCCGGACATGTTCAGTTCTTTGCTGAGCGACACGGAGGAACACTTTCGGTTGCATCGGGACAGCATGACGCCGCGAACGGAAGTGGAGACGGTCGCCGTGCACGGGAAACCGGAAATCAAGGTGGCCAGCAACTCGGCTTCGTCGTCCGAAGGTTCCCCAGATGAGAGCGCAGGTTCGATGGATTTACAGCCACCGGAAATGCCGGAAAATACCGGCGAAAGCAACGTCAGCAACGCCAGCAAGGAACACAGGACTTCCGGTCATGCGGATCTCAGGAATTCGCATTTACTCGTACGACAGGATCAATGCTGTCCGGGCTTTTCCATACCGAAAACCGGAAAAACGCGACATCACAGCAACAACTGCGTCCTCGCCTAATTGGCTAGCTAGGATAATATTTAAGGGGAGTGGAAGGATCCAAAGGGAAAGCCCTGACTGATCTGAAGATTCGTGCGAAAATCGAGACACTGACGAAAGTGGGGATTTTCCGAAAAATTATCGATTTAGGTTTGAATCCAAGGTTGAATGGAATCAGACTTTTTTTCTCTGATGTTAAAGGGAAGGAATTCTTGAATGACAGAAATCTTCATTTAAACTCAAACGAACGGCAGATCTGATATGTTTAATCTGTCGTGTTTAAATGATTCCCTAATTGTCCGTAGAATTTATTTTAACGAAGAGAATTTTGCGGTGAGTTCGTCCTCTGAAAATTTCTAGCTAGAATTTTCTCAGCCGAAATCTGCTCGGTTAATTAATTCAGCACCATCCAGTTGAGTCTTTCAGTAGAATAAATAATGACAGGGAAATTTCCGCGAAATAAAAATTCCTGAATATGGAAAAATGTCTTTTTGTTCGATGATGTTTGAGTAAAAAGTTACAAGTGCAAAGATCACGGAACAATACGTAAAAGGCGTTCTAATTCGAGTTTTTTTGACTTGTCGAAAATCCATAGCGGATAAAGTTTGCAAAATTTTTTCTTCAAGTCTCTTAGACTCATATTTCTATTGTTCTACTTTAAGGTATACAGGCTGATAATTATTGTTTAGCAGAGGGTGGCATTTAATGAACAAAAATTCTCAAGTTTTTTTACACAGTAATTATTTTCAGGTCGACCTAATTTCATTCTTGATGAGCACAAAAATTCACTTGAATCGAAATTCAATTTCCATCGTTTCATTAACTCACTAAATGTATTTTAAAACTCGGCATTATTTACTGACTAATTATTGGACAATGGTAATTAGGGAATGAGTTAACATCGCGTGACAATAATTACCCGTCTCTGCTATCTCGTTTTTACCAAACCAAAGATTAAGCGTGGATAATGGATATTATTGTCCAAAATACCGCTGTTGGCAATATTCGCAATACACCCCCGTAGGCCGTTGTCATAATAATAAACGGTTAATTAAACGTTTGTAAATATTGTCATATTTTCATTACTCAGGTTCGATGAATTACATTCATAACAACGTTGCTCCACGTCATTCAAATACCTTCGTCGTTTTAACTTATTTCTTCGTTATTGAGAAAATTCTTCAAATTTGTTGACACTTTTTGTCAATGTTGTCATCGACTGTAACGTGAAGTCGATTGGATGCGACATTGCATGTATGTGTAAGCTTTATATTCAGCTTCTCAGCCAAGACTGACTTGGTTTACATATCCTTCTTATGTACAAAGCTAAATTATTTCTTTCATTCCTTCCATTCACCTTTCCATTCCGTTCACTCAATGCCTATGTCCACATTTTATTTATAATTCCGCCTACTCCACTTTCTTTCTGTCCTTTATATTCTTTTGTATCTTTCTCAATTATTCTGTTCCTATTATCCCGCGATCCTTCACTAGATGTTCTAATGTGCCGAACATGTCTCTACAGAAATCGTAGATGGAACTAGAGAAAAACGATTTTATGTACTCGATCATTGTCATAATCATTGTTACTATATATTGAGTTTAAATATAAATAAGTACATGATCGTAAGTATACGTGCACGTATCGTAAAACCGCGGCTATAAAAATACTTGAGGACATGGATTTGACATCAAGTAGGGAATAATGCAAAGGCAAGCACTACGTTTGCCACCGGCTAGAATTAACGTTCATTATCGAGGAACATGTAAAACTGCGACTCATTGTAACGTCGTTGTAAATGTGCTCTGTAACCGTTTGATATTCCACGACGAACACAGTGTTTTGTCATCGTTATAAGAATCCGCGTGGACGTGGAAATAGTCGATAAATCGTCGCGATGCGTCCGGCGACTCGCGTAATTTTACCTGCCGTCAATTCTGCCCACGAACAACCACCGTTCACCCCGTTTTTCTTTCTCAACAAGTGGCAATAAGAATTAGTCGTGTAGCTTGGCGCGCACTACTGATTCCAGTTGTGTAGTTCCGTAACGATACCTGCGGCTTTACGGCTGGCAATAAATGACGCGGAGGTAATCGCCGATAGGTCGACAGAATCGCTCGGCGATGAATAAAGCTCGGTAAATGCGACATTTAACGAGCCACGTAATTGCGTCTCTTTGCGACTGCCTTCGAAACTCGCGAATCCCATCGTCATTTCCGTTACGAAAATGACCAATCGCTAATACACCCGCAATATCGTTCCCCGTCGATTGCCTTTGTTGTTCGTTCTACGTCATTGTACCTTGTAAAAAGAGTTTATCGGTATGACATTTTCGCGGCAATTCACTGAGCAAAAAACAGAGCAGAACTTCCGTCGGAAAATCCATGAACAGTACATGTATACCTTCCGGCAAATGACAATAATTCTAAAGAATATTATTTTTTCAGGAAATTTCAGAGTTACGAACACTTACGGGTACTCGCAGTGTTGGTGAAATGGAGAACGTTCCTCCGTATCTTATGCGAAATGAAACTATTTTTTTCATCGACGTGATCAATGCGACAGGAATTCTCGGTGGAATTGCACGAATTCAGTATTCTACGAATATTAATACAATGTCAATACAAACATGCCCCATGTCAATTGTTGCGAAAAAAAAGTTTAATAAACAAGCAGGAAATTTGTGACCCGAACAGAATAACAAATGTCTATTTTCCATGGAAATTTTATTTTGTTATCCGTTCGGAAAATAACGTTCTCTGACAAATACATCGCTATTCATCGTCACTTCAGACATGCCTTGTTCGACTTAATGCTAGGGAAAGAATAATGTATAGATTTATACGCGACGTCTGATTAATGTTATAAAATGGTACACGTATATTTAGGAAATTAATGCTTAAATGTATGGCGACCTATTTATGCATCGAAAATAAATGATTTTCTTCGTAATTGTCTCTGGGCATTAATCGAATGAATTCTAATTGGTACATTCAGATAATTATAATTTGACCGCCTAAAAAATTGAACGAATAAATAAAATTACTTACTTTTAGTTGCATTGTTTTAGTTTTCAGAAATGACGGACGAGTTATTTTCCGCTCTGATTTCCTTGAATCTGTCCTTGACAATCCTTGAACGATTCCCGCTAGAAAGTTGGCCGTGAAACAGATTTCCAAATAGTGAAGCAAGTTCGCGCGGAAACTGGTCCTGTGATTATGCAGTTTTTCGTCATCGTCGTAGCACGTAATATCGACCTTACGTAAAACCATTTGCTATACCTCGCCTGAAAATACAGGAAGACATCTCGAAGGAAAATTTCCTCCTACGTGTTCCGCATGAATGCTGCTTAAGATAAATATTTACTATTTTACACTACTTTTGGACATATTCTCTACAAAATTCTAGACTCAAACAAATACGAAGCACGGCGCGTAAATAGTGAAATAATTTAGAAAATATTTTGCATGACAGATGAAAATAAACAAAATTAATAATAAGATATTGGCAATCGTTTTACAATTTAAGAATTATAGAATTTTCGTCGATGGTTACTTGGAATACTTTTAATGAATTCAATTTGCTACACTGTGCAAAAATTTTTCTAATACTTTTTAAAGACAAACGCATTTTTTTTACGAATTATAAATGATATTTCAAAATTTCTTATAGGCACTATGAACAGCGTGAAACGTATCGATATTAATATCGTTTGAATTGCTACCTGCTAGGACATCTTGGCCGTTCTTGTTTATTTGCCGCGATGAATTCCATGGAACTGTAGACTGCAATTTTTAGCAGATGAGACGATGTCGGACGTGGCCGACGTCCACGACCAGTTACGCCAGCTTAACATCAGATTATATGCTCTCTACGATGACTCTTTCTATACAGAAACCGGACACAATGGCCGCCGGTGGCTCAGAAACGGAACATTTTTCAAGATCAGTATCCACATTGTACCGCCATACGTGTCGGTGTATATACACCGACGTTCCGCTGACAGCTGGAGAAAATGTTAGAAGGTGAGAATAAAAATAACATTCGACGACGAATCCACAGGGAAACATAACACAACAAACGCAAAAGTCATCGACTATGTTTATCTAAATATTTATCACAGAATTTTCTTTTCTAAATAAACAGGAAGCAAATTTTAATATTCATCTGGCATCGTTAGAATGTTGTATTATTTAAAAAAAATAATAGAAAGAAATAAATAATCAATAGAAATGAAGCTACGAAATTAATGACTTTACTGTTTAAAATTTTTTCATAAAATTTATTACTTACAATTTGTTTGCAGGGCTTGGAAAGCTATTTGTTTCTATCCTTATTTTATTTTTATCGTTACAATCTTACCTAATTGAATAATGCACAAATCTGTAATAATCATGTTGTTTTTTCTATATTTACACCCTAACACGTAAAGCTAAGAGTAGGCGGTGTTAATGTGCGTTTAGTGATCATTTTTCGTGGATTAACTCACCGCGTCACGCATTTATTTTCTATTAGACGTTCGGATTTAACCCACACTTTCTCCCACGACATTTTTCCTAGCTTTCTATAACCACGAACACAGAACCATTTGTTTACCACGCGAAAGAAGTTAAAATTGTAATTTAATAGGACCTCACGAGTCTTTACAAGAACGGTAAACAAGTTTGAAATCAAATCAATTTAAGCATATAATTTGTGTTGAAATTTTACTTAAATCTACAAAATGTTTCAATAATTGTTATACTAGGATATTCAAAATCATTTAATTTTTACGCTCTTTAGCCAATAATCCATTTTCTTAAATATTAGTTTCAAAACACGATTAATGTAGTTGTTCGTTTAAATGAATTTAAGTTTTTATTGAACAACACTGGATAAGAGATAATTAAATAATTACATTCTCGACGTTTAACGAATTCCTCGCAAATTCTTCGTAAAGAAGGATCGTCTTATAAAACGATTCCACGTTATTCACGTCAACGGCATTGCATACTGCATTGTATTCAATACATCAATTTGCTATACGGATATCTCGTATTATGTACTCCTTGAATAATAATGCTGAGTTATATAATAGTCAATATAATAGCTCTGACCGAGGAATAGGTGGTAAGAAACTACGACCTAGATTAAGTTGAAATTTCCAAGAATATGCGTAAATCGTAAGTGACGTATTACTAAAAATTAAACGTTGGAAATAACTCGTAAGACTTTCAAACACATGTATATTCAACGTGATAAATAAATATAATGCATTTGTGGAGACATTTTATATCGTTTATGTAATTCATGTAATCTTTGTTAAGTAATAACTGAATTTATGTTCAACGAAAGTTTTTTGCAGGCGGAGTACTGAGTAAGAAAATGAATTTACTGTTATTATCCTACTGATATAAGACCGAATGTAAGTGAGGGAAATTTCGTACTTTCGTGGCCGATAAACCACCCTACCTGTTGCACTTCATTTGTGTTTCTGAAAATACGACGCGAGTAGTACGACTCAATGGACGAAACCGCAGGGTCCATATACTGTGCTTTTCTACTGCAGCAGAAAAGCAGTCCATATATACGCGACCGTCCTATTGCCGTTATTCACAGCTCCAACCAGTAAATAATGTTAATCCATTAAATTAATTCATGCAATTGTATTACGATTTCGCGAATTAAACTATGAATGAATGACACCAGTTGATATGCATATAAAATAAAATACGAGGAATTATGTAAATATGACAATTGACAAATTCTCTTATATTTTCACATAAATTATGAATTAATGAACAAAGAATCTAGTTTTGTTCGACGAGATCTGCTAAAATTAATATTACGATGAACATGTAAACAAAATTTGAGCGTTCCGAGGAATCATTGCCAATGGGTTTTGTCTTAAAATTGGATTTAATGAGTGTTATTGTAGGCAGCTGAATTGTAGGGAAACTGCGGAAGATGAGACGTGTACGAAAAGTTACCCGAGAAGGAAAACAAGGGACTTTAGGGTGTGAACAAGTTCTTACGAAGGCGGGGATAAACTGTTCCTTTGGTCGAGCGAACGAAAGCGTCCGGTGTCGTTAATCGATGGGGAAATAGTCGTTTAGTCGGAGTGCAAAACAGATTCATTATCTCGCCGGCGGTATCGCGGTGACAGGGGGTTCTACCTGTTGCGTTTGATAGTGCCTCGACGTCGGAATATCGCCGAGCTGCGGAGCCGGGGACAGGGACTAGGGGGTAGGGGGTAGGGGAAGGGGATGGCTGGAGAAGACGATCGGGAACCGTCTTCGGGCCGGCCGATGATTATTATTTGTCAAGGGCCGTAAATAATGACGGGAGATTACGTAGGTCGGTAGCCGGTATAATTGAATGAAAATAATGTCGTGGTATCGTGTTATATGCTGGGCCAATCATAACTCAGGTGCGGTTATTTCTCAGCGACGTCGGCAGGGGCGGAAGACCGGGAAAAACGGGGGGGAAATGGGGGGGGGGGGCTGGCGCGGCCTCTGCGCCGAGGGTGTCCCTATATAAAGGGTGTCATCTCTGACCCCGGACACTCATTCCTCCGAGCACTGGCAACAAAGTCGCACAAACATCGCGCCGCGCGTTATCCGACCGTCCCCCCCGCCCCCAGAGGAACCCGAGGAAACTTATCACGTCCGCTAAATACGATATGGTGAGTAGGCCGTCAATGGAAATTCAAAATTCTCCTGGATTCCTCGGACCGCGAGGTACCCGAACTTGCCTATCTTATCCGCCGGATCCGCCAACTTCGAGGAATAATGTAAAAGTTTTTTCAAACTGCCCGGATGGATGAGATACGCGTTTTGTGCTTGGAAATGATTTTCGTCAAAAGTACAAATGGTCGTAAAATTCACGCGAATGTAGATAAGTCATTGTTTGTCAAACTTTTAATAAGGGTAAGAGTTTTTTCAAACGTTGAAGGAAAGAATTTTTTTAACGCTTCAGAATTTTGATTTTTTTCGATGATTATGTACCAGTCATTGAACGGCGAATAAAACGTAAAGGAAACCTCGAAATCATCATGGATCGGTCTAAGATACTCCAATATATTAGTTTTTATTTTAATCCTGGATCGTAGAAAAGTATTTCAAGAATCTAAAAATTGTTTAAACGCTTCTATGTGATTTATTAACATGTCAAAGTTGTCAGTTTTTTCAATGATTATGTCACGAATTCATGGCAATTCGTGCCGATTCATCTGGAAATTTATACGGTTTTTCGTATGTTTATTTATGTACATATTTTTATCAAGGGGTACTGTGAAAAGTCAGTATTTCCCGGACAAGTCGGACTGACGTCGAATCCCATCGTTTGAAAAAATAACCCTGCTCATTGATATTCCTTGCCATACATTTACCCGCGGAAGTTCGCCACCCGAATATTTTTGTTTGGACAGAGTACATGAAAAGTAATTTGTTGTAATAACGTTTACATTCTCGAAAAAGTCGTGACCGATGGTACGAAACAAATGGGAAATAATCAAATTAATTGAATTGCCAACAAGTATTGATAGTTTTAACAAATGAATCGTAAAAGTGATTCTGTTCAAAATGCAAGTAAATGTAAAGTGCAATCAAATGAAATGGTCAACTAATATACCGTTAATTGGTGCTAATTAATTTGACTTTATTGCTACAATTAACGTTTGTAACAGTCCAATAGTTATCGTTGTTCAAAATCAAAAGTCCTTTTATTACTTTGGCTTACGTAACACCATTCTGAATCATTAATTGTCGCTATTTGTTTCCTTTTCTGTAACATCAATTATCTGAACGTCAGTAATTGCAGTAAAAAAGAAACATTATTCTTACACGGAAAGCAATCAGCGTTATTTTAACACGAACTTTACCATTTTTGTGATTCATCCTCGAAATATTATGTAATCCTATTGATAACAATGACTTTCAACTGCTGGATTCAAATTCAAGGAACGAGTGACGATTAATCAATCAGTAAAACGTAATGTCTTTCAAAGTCTGACAAATCATTTTTTAAATAAGAAGGGTTTGATTCTCCGGTTTGTGCAATCACGCGTTTCGATGCGAAGACGAAAAAATGCAATTCATGCAGCTGAATATTAAACTGACGAAATTAAGGCAAAATAAAAATTTCTGTTAAAGTGGAAAATTGTTATTTGCTAATTTACTGAAATACATTTCTCCTGACGTAAACACATCTTTTTCCCGTCATTCTTAATGAGTTTCATCGCTTTAAATTAACACGTTTTTACCGTTCGTTATTCTTGAATGTATAAAAACATTAAATAGAACGTCAGGTACAATTAGCAGTAAAATAACAGGTCCTCTTTACCCAAGTATGATAATCACGTTCACTTAAATACGTCTTACTAAAGGGATTTCATGAATAATGTTCCTACTATACATTTAATACGTATTTAATAATGTTAACTTTTGCAAGCATAATTGTTTAGAACTCATTCCAATTTTAAAATGTAATTAAAATCAAAATTTGTCAACGAGAAACTATCAAAACTATTTTGTACTAATATCACTTCGGCAAGAATTTTAAAGTGAATAATATATTTATTTGAGACAAAATACATAATTCTGTGTCGTTAAGTTCATATACTTGTCACAGACGATGTTAATAATATCTTTGCAGGGATTTTTCAGGAATTCGTTTAATTTTCTTTTACGTATTTGCACGTTTATGAGATAGCCAAAGGGGTTTCGTATTACGCACTCGTGGTTCGTCTTAACCGCCCGGTAATTTATTCAGGAACATTGTCAACCTCGCGGGTTTTTAACGGAAAGGTTGAACAAGGCTGTGGGCGACATAACCGTTATAAAGGGTAGTCTCACACCGGGTTAATTAAAGTAACGTAAAGCTCCTTATTAATCTTGCTCACTACACGATACTATTACTAAACAGGGCGTTAATATAGCTAATAACACTTCGATATTATTTATTGTTAGCCGCGGTTAACGCCGTAATATCGGGTGTCGAGGGGCCGATAGCTCGTTAAGAATTTGCGCAACGGCAAAAGGATTTCAGAATGAGAAGATTAAGAGGAGGAATCGTCTTGGAAAACAAAACCAGATTAAAATAATACCGCGATGAAATTTATTCCGACATTAACAATTTTCTTGTAGTTAAATGTTATTTTATTTTTTCGTTTCTTCGAGTTTTCTATTATTGGTTTAATTTATAGTAGTTGGACGTGGATGTATTCGAACGACGCAAGTAAGGAGAGGAATAATTTGGGAACATACATCGAGATGAAGAGAATAATGAGACTGAATTTATTTAATGACCAAACGTTCTCTTACTTAAATCAAATTTTAGACACGACATTAGCAGTCTATTTAACCTTTTATTATTTCTACAAGTTTGGTATAACTTTTCAAGTTATGCCAGTTGTCTTTTATGAAAATTACACAACTGCACAAAGGAATATCGCGATGTATTAAAGCTATTGAATTCAGAATTCTACGATTCAAAAATTCAATTCAATTCTAAAATTCAACAATCTAATCAATTCCAGAAATTCAAACTTGCCTACATATAAAAATATAGATATAAACTGTATAACTTTTACGTTCATATGTTATTGATTTGTTTTAATATACCTTTTAATTGTGAACGGTCCAAAGGAATCTCCAAATAAATTACGTCATACTCAAATTAATATTTGGTAATCAATATATGCATTGACGCATGACTCATAGGAGACTTGGCTGTACATTTTGATTTAATGAGTGTGCATGTTTTATCCCAACTATAACGAGCTGCCTCCCGAACTTTTCTTAACAGAACTCGATAAATCATTCACCTGTTATAACCGGATTGATCTTTCTGTCGCCGTGAATGCGTTAGAATCGTAATGAGGAGACTTCGGAGCAAAGTACTTCATGTTTATCACTTTAAAAAAATTAAAATGAATCCCCGCGACACCCACGAATGTTTCCCACACTTGAATATTCGTATTAATACGGTTTACCAACATTCAATAGTGACACATTCTTAAAATATTTCGTAAAATCCTACACATGCCCCGTTCATAAAAGTCCCTTGACTTGTAACTGTTGTCGTATAATACAAAGTCCCTTTGAATTTGGTATATTTATTTTGGAAAGAGTCTTAATTACCAAATCAATAATTGATAGCCGTATAGATACGTGTATACGTTATTATACTAAACAGAAGTATGGCACAGAATGGAATTTTCCGGTGGTTTAATAATTGATGAATTCAGCCGTGAGCGAATCCTGTATTAAACATGTTTTACTATACGAGAGGAATTATTTATTTATATTACTCATACTTGCGCTTCCCTTCATTTCGAATATCCGTCGGCGGAATTACAGCGAATACGTTGGGGCTTCTTGCATTTTTCACGCAGGGTCGCACAAAGTGTCTTTTACTACGGCGCCTAAGGAAAGTGGCAGGTCCCTCGATAAGGCGGAATCGTTGTCGTCGTTCCAATTTTACCCTCGCGGTATCATATGTTTTTGCATCGAAAAACCGTCGCATTTTACTGCTCGTTAAATTCTCGTTTTAGTACTCAATAATTTATTCGATGTAGGCTTCCTGAGTAATCGTTAACGGGAACTTTTAGTTTAGTAATTTTAGCATCACACGGTTTCAATAATAATATGCCCTAATAATGCCAGACATCTTTACATCGAAAAACTGACGAAATTTATTACTTGTTAACTTCTCATTTTAATGTACAACAATTTACTCAGCGTAGATTTCTCGGGTAGCCAGTAAATAGTAATTTTCTCTCATTTTTACATGAACAATTTTGGTGTGCAACGAATTTAATTTTATCCTCGCGATGTCATACATTTTTGTGTCGGAAAATTGATTAACTTCGTCGTTCGTTAACTTCTTGTTTTAGTACCCATTGATTTGGTCAATGTGAATCATTTGAAAACTCATTAATATTCTTTTATTCTTATTTTGGTAACTTTTGTCGATCAGTTTCTTAATATTCCTGTTTCTGTTCGTAAACATCTGCTCTTAATGCCAGAGTCTCGTAAAATTATAATCTTCATTAATCTTCGTTACAAAACAATTAAACTAGAAATAGTTTGAGAAAACTACGAATAAGTGACTATCAAAGTAATATATTGCATTTTAAAGCGAAATACGTCAATAAATTTCACGTACAACTTCTTTCCTAGTTACAACTACTCGTTGGTGTTTAACTGTACAGATAGCCGCGTCTTAATTTTATTGTCTTGAACTTTTCATCAGCAACCGTAACTTGTGCCGATTCAATTGAGATTTCCTCCGCCCTTCAGCATATCCGGCGTATTCTTCTTGTCGGGGCTAAATGTAAGACAATGCCGCGCATATCCTGATATCTCGGGCTTTATTTTACAGGGTGCCACGCGTAACTTTGTTCTTTACGAGGCCCCTTGCGAATATTAAAGTTGAAACCGGAGCCGGCCGGCCTACGTGGAAAACGCCGAGCACGTACCCCTCGCTCCCGTTACTCTGATTTCTCTTGCGTATTATTACGCAGTAGAGACGTCGCGGATAAACTTAAAAGTTACTCGTCCTTTCAACGTTTGCTATAATCAGCTTCCGCCGGAGACAACACCATTATTTTACTCCGCTGAGGAACTTTGGATCGCGCAATTAAATCCACTCTTGCGGTCGACTCAATATTACCGTCTTTCGTCTTATCCGAGAAATTGTGCGATAAACAGCAACCTAAGGTACCTCGATAAAGGGGGACCGGGTTATCGTTTAGAATGAGAGTAATACATGCAATTGAATTCCTGACTCTATTTTTTAATATATTAATTATAATGAATAACTGAAGATGTAAATGATAATAGTTTATACTATACTTTTACTGAAGAAACTATTTATGACATGAAAAATTCATTTTCATTGTCTACATTCATCGGAAGTATTGCCTAGAAAACTTTTTCAATTTATTACAATTCAGCAAGTGAAATAATGTTGAGGTAGTCAGAAAGTTTTCTGCTTAAATTACGTTCAGAGACATTAGTCTTAATTTCTCGTACTCGGCAATATTGAACGGTCAACAGTTTATTTCATTGCTCTAAAATTGTTCTCGAACGTAATTTGAATTCTCTCTGAGAAACGTGACGATGGAATCGTTGCAGATCGGAATTTGGTTGTTCTGCGGAGCGGCGATCGTTGTGAACAGGGCGGTCGTTTCGTCATCGATTCTCTCGCCGATGAAGGACGACGGGGCCCTCCGTATTTTCAAGGACCCGACCAACGAATTGGAGTATGTTTTGAAAAGACACGACGCCGACGCGCGCGACGAGCCGGACTCGAAGGAACGTCGGAGCAGCATGGGGGCGTCGTTCATCAGGTTTGGCCGGGGCGGAGGTGAGACAGGAATTCCTGACGTTCACGCCGTCGGCAGCGAGAATAATCCCCAGGTCAGCAGACACCCGAGATTCAAGTCCCCGGACATCGTCATCCGGTTCGGTCGGTCAGGGTTCAAGGCCATCGGACCGGAACAACCGTTGAAACGGGCCAGAAGCGATCTCAACTTTATCAGGTATCTGTCCATATCATCCTTTTTTTTAATAACATTCGGTTTAATAACATTAATAACATAAGGACACAAGAGAATTATTGCCATTTAATCACCGACTGTAATAATGCCAAGACTTTTCTTATATGTACAGTAATAATTATGCGAGTAGTTACTGAATATTCTACATGTTACTTTATATGCGGGCTGAAACTTATGTGAATACAGTTGATCTTTTATGATCATTTTCATTTATACGGAAGAATGATCTTTGAAGAAGACGTTCAATTAAATAATATATAATGCAGGCAGGAATTAGTGATTTCAAATTCATACCATATTCACATTGTACTTTGTTCACCGTTCTTTATTCAGTTTCATTTACCTATGTAATTACTTTCTTTTTATATTATTTTGATCTTTGGCTTGAAGTTAACTTTTTTTCGTACTACTTGCGCGTAATTTTGTCAAACTACTTACACAATTAACCTTTTCTTGTATTGTGGCAGATTTGGTCGAAACGTGCAGGTACTTCCGGCGGAGGTGGATCTTACGGCGGTTTGCCCAGAAATTCTTTCCGGACAAGTGGGCATCGGGAAGAATGTCCACCCTTACCTGTCAAGACTGTTCCGGCTGTGCAGCTTCCTCAACAGCATCGAAGACGATCGCAGAGCGAATTTCGACATCCTTGAGGACAACCAGGCGGACACGAGGCGCGAATGAACCGGTCAACCTACCCGAGGATCGTTAGACAATTTCGTGGGACGTACTTGCTCGAAACGTCATTCTCAAAATTAATCCTACGATCCGCCTCCAAGGAGAAATGACGCGTCGACGACGTCATTACCATCTACCCAAAGATTGATACACAAAACTCGTCATTTTCAATGCCTATTTACGTACCAAAAAAAGGAAATAAAAGAACACACACATACAAATTATCGATGTCCCGAACATTCGTTTCCCCTCTGCTATGATCTTTCTTTCTTCAGACAAGAGTATTAAAGTGTAATGACGTGTCGATGACGTTATTGTTATTAATTGTTTACCGACAGACGCGCCTACATATAACGACTCGAGAGTATATATTTATTTTGACATATTGCAACTACTGCAGTACGGAGAAGATAAAAGATATTGAATTTCGTTGTACGCTCGTTCATTGTTCCGACAAAAGTTCCCAAGTATTTCTATCGAGACGAGTTCCGCGTTGCCAGCTGCGCGACGAAGAAAATTCAGCATAGTTTTCGCAAACTCGCCAACGCCGGACGTGTTTCGCCGTAAAATATGCTGAAGGTTTCCCTAAAGGTGGACATATCTTCCATTAATACATTATCGGTTCCCGCGAAGATGAGAAATTGCTAACGTTCGACACGTTTTACGTAGCAAATTTTCACCTCGTCAAAATCGAAATCTATTTAATCCGCAAAAAGTTACCTTAATTTCCTTCTCTTTTGACGAATTTCGATTTAAGTTTACAACTTGAGGAACACAGAAATTGGTATTCTTTCAATAACAGTTTTTCTTTCAATTCTTTCAATAACAGTAATTCAATTATACTGGAAAAAGTGATGGTACAAGGAGGATATAGATAATTTTGTCGCTGAATTCCTCGAACGGAATATTCGTGAGAGCGGAAATTTGTAAAATCTTTCTTAATTCTCTACGGGCGGAGTTGGAGTCATTTTCTTTCATTGACCCAGGAATATCGTTTTTCCTGGTACCTCGTGACCTTGGTAATTCGGAACTGGCTTAACGGGGATTGTCGTCGGAAAAGGGAAACGAAGATCGTTGCTAGGAAGTAAGGGGTAATCCGTTTGTCACGAAGTAAATCGGTACTGAAACATTCATCCACCTGCTTGGCGGTGTATTCGTTATTTAAATTCAATTAACGGCTTCAACGTCACCGGGCAATGCTTGAAACTGACGAGCCAGTTCTCCCACGGCGCGTTATTTGAACGTTACTCGACGACTTGACGTGGCCATGCACGTGCGTGATTTCCTCTACAGGCGAAATCCTCGCAAACGCCTGTGCAATCGCCAATTTCTCCTGCGTGCGTTTAAGATAAGAGGTACTACGTTTACCATGTTGTACATTATTGCGTGTATCCCGAGCGACGTACTTGAGATAAATGTAAATTTAATACACAAGTATATCGAATTAAAGAAAGTGGCCGGACATGAGGAACTTTACTCACTGCCCATCATTTCATTCGTCTCCCATCGTATTCCGCAAACGTCATTCGGCTCATTACAACTCTTCGAGAACACTCTTTTCCCGTTGACCAGTCTTCACCGAATTTCACTTCCGCTACACGTTTCCCGTTTCCTGTTTTCCCGTTGTTTTCTTCTCGCGCTGAGCTTTATTTGCCGAGGAATCGCGTGAGATTGCGTGTGAGAAATTCCTCACGTTACTCATCGTGAAGTTTCGACAGTTGCAAACGGACCCGGTGTTTCTGCATTCGTGGATGACGTCGGTGTCGCTTAATATAGATTTCTCAGACGTGTCAATGGGGATCTCGCTTAATTCCCACTGTTTTCGACCCGGCAACTTTGGTCGAGCTGTCAAGCGGTGTGGTCACGCGAGTCGCTCGAGACGGGCCAAATCCCTCGCTGCGTAGGGTCCGGAAAAGCAGAATGCCAGTTATATCGCGGCAAATGAAGAAGAACGGCCGACTCCTACGCCCAGAGCATTCGAAGGACCGAACGACCCTCAAATCCCCCTCCCCCTGCACACCTCTACCCTGTTATCCTCACGTACCTTGAACCTCGTAGCAATACTCACCGCCGAAATCACTTATGTTTCATTAAACCGTACCAGCGGAAAAAACCAACAGAATCATCCTAATCGTCGCTTATTAGTTGCATAAACACGGCACGTATGGCCTATTCATTGTTTCGTCGTAAACGTCAAAATCAGACGACCAGGAAATCTTTTCCAGTTGCAGATTATATGCTTAAAGAAAGATTTCGAGTATCCATTTAAAGTTCTATTTATTGATACTGCCTTTAAACGGTCTTTTAAAGAACACAGTTTGTGTTTTATAACTCCTGGATGGAAATTGACGATTTTTTATTAAGTTTTGTTTAGCGCTCAGGAATATAACAAATTATTCTCATGCGTGAAGTATTAAAAGAGAGTGTAACATGGAATATGCGTTTAACAGGGTTCTGCTAAATTGAGTGTACATTTTGACCTTTCCTTAATTGCGCCATTTGCTCTGCGTAAATCGAAATTATTAACCACTGATGCGCGAATAATGCGATAATAAAGCTTGTTGTTGTATTTATTGAAACTCGCAGATTGTTTGGAATATAGGAATATTAGAATGGCAATTACAAGTCAAGAAAAAGTTAAAAATAATTCTTTTAGTTTTACTTAAGAGTCCTGAGTCAATAACTATCGCTCAATTAGTTAAATTTTAGTCAAGGTTGACAAGAAATTGTTCATCAAAATAGGGATACACTTCCATTGGCTAATACCTAGCAATGCCCTGTATTTGTTTGTTTTTCTTCAGATTATTTTTAAATTTATTTTCTATTAACACTTCTTGAATTATCCAAATTTTTTTGTCAGATACAAATTACTTTGGGCTTACAGGCTATTCAAGTCGCACGTGTTGTCTGACCGTAGTACGACTTACTCCACTTTCCCCGTTGCTCGCTTACCCACACGAGCATAAATGAGGATTCGCAGATAAAGGGGGACTTTTACGACGATTTTCGCGATTTTCTTTTATGTCTTCCTACAAACGTACGTTAACATCCACCAAAATTGACAATAATATTGCCCGTAATGTCCTTAGGACCGTTCGAGTTACATCGAATAAAAATGGTGAAGTAAAATATTCACAAAGTCATACAGATAGTGGTCTAACCGTCAGATTAATTATTTTCATCGTGAAAAATGATGATTATCCGACAAGCATTTTATATCAAATATTTACACATATCTATATAAATACATGTCCGGAATTGCCGGTACGTTTAATTGTATTTTCTCTGAAGAAAAGGTGAAAAGAAAAAAGGAACAATTTATGCGTTGACTGGCGAGCATTTCATTGAAATATTAATTTGCGTACCGCCATAATCTTAATTTGTAACGAATTCCTTGATTGGCGCGATTTGAACTTATGTTTAATAACAATTAACTTGCTCGAGGAAAACGTTGGCAAGTGACGGGTGATTTGTCCATTGGCTGAGGATGGGTTCAGTGAAAAATGAAACTTTGGCTCACGTGCGTGTAGTAATATGCGATTGTTCCGCCGTGTGAGCGGCTGAAGTATTCCCTTCGGCGCATCGTACACGTTTGTACTTAATCTACCCTGATGAGCCCCACTTGGTCAGCGTTGTAAGGTTTCGGGAAGCTATGTAGGTGTTGGTCGTTCAGTTGGCGGCCGAATCTCCACAGGGTGGCACGCCGTTGCCGTCGAAGTATGGTGGAACCCTTTCGTCCCTTTCATTGCCGGTAAACGACCCTCAACCGCGGATTTCGCAAAATTCCACGGAAATTCCGGCCCTTGAAAAACCCCTGGCCGTTCGATTGGCCCTTAACGGTGAGTAATGTGGACCTTCTTCGCGCATCACACAGTCACTCATTATCTCTGACCTTCAACGATTTACTTACCTGCAAAGAAAGATGTTTAACAGAAATTTCACGTTATCATTTTTATCGTAATTTTTCGCCTTTTTTTTGCACAGTTTTAGAAATTGTGCAACGGATTGTAGACATTGTTGTATGTGTGTTTACGTTTATTTTTTCCAATATGAGAGAAATAAAGCAAGGTATGTCTGTTTTGGTGTAAACCAAGATTCATGGACGTACATGAATTTAAATTTGACCACTACGAATTATCTTTGTATTTTTAATAATTGTACCTTGAATATTCGTATTTATTCATTCGTTATTTCTCTACTGGCATATTTTTATTCGGATTATGTGGATTTTGCATGGATTTAAGGAAGGAAACCAATAAGAGTATAAGCGACACGTGGCTGCACTTGTAAGATTATCTCTGAATTACGGTTATAACGAATCAGGGATTTCTCTTGCTCTCAGCAACCTTGATGTTTCCCTGTGCTTAAAACAACAGATTATTCCGATTAACCCGTTTTAAATAGGCTTACAAGATTTTAACGGACTAACTGAAGTTAAAGAATTAGACCACTTCTTCAGTTTACTTTTGATCGAAGCATACTTTAGTAAATTATATTTTGTCCAATTCTTGAAGTCTATGACGGTTTACAAAATTTTTAATCGGTTTCACAGTTTCGGCGGAGAAATTCAATTTCATTCCGCTGGCGGCGAATGAACAGGATCAACAAAAACCGATAAATGAAGAACCGGAAATCAGAGTGGCAAGCCTCTCGAGTATCGTCGGAAATCGCAACCGGAAGTGAGACTCGACGTACGTACGACGATCAAATTTCCTGCGGTTTATTGCACATTTCGTTAATCATTAATTTGATAAACGACTCATGTTTTACTTGCGCGATAAAAGGAAACGAACAGTTCCTTAAAAATACGAAACTTCTTATGCAGGAATCTCTTTAAAATTCAAGGTGAACATGTGCACGAAATTCGTTATTTACCGACTGAAAAGCTAATAAGATCGGTCATTCTGTTTCTCAAAAGAGTACGGCATTTTTAGCGCCGGTATTTATTTAAAATTCAAGGCGAACGTCCGATCAAAGTCCTTTACACTTTGAGTGGAATACTTTGAGAAAGCCAGTAGGTTGCTTTCTCAAACAAGTACATGATTTTCTGTGCGATTAAATTCATGAAAATTCTCGTCTGATATAGGTAAAATTGTTGATTTGTTAATTAAGCGAGCGGGAGATCATGAATCCTTCGGAGTCGCAGCAGGATCTGCTGAGCAACGAGGCCAGGGCGCCCTCTCGAGAATCCCTTCAGCCGCCCACCGACTACGCTCTTGGCCCAGTTGAGAAGCATTTCCTGCTGAGCGCGGAACGGGGCGATTGCGCCACTGTCAAAAGGTAATCTCCACTGTCACCTAACAACGATGGAATAATCGCCACGGCCCTGACTTTCTTTTTACGTCACGTCTAAGAACCTCCCCCCCCCTCTAACCCCCTCTCCACCTCCTACGTCTTTCGCCGAACGGCCAGTCAATGATATCGAGAAAAAGATCTTGCAAATCCCCAATGTCGATGATTTTCCTACAATTAAAGAGACGTTTCTGAGCTGGGATTTATCCGTTGTAACACTTTGGATAATTCATTGAATATCGGCAGTATTGGTGAGGATTGTCAAACTGATTAAATATGGAAGTTGTTTTGCAAATATGTCCGAGTCTCCCGGACATTTTAATGAAAATTCTCTAGGCATAGCTCGGAAATTAGTGTTTTTCGTAGGGCCATTGTGATTGCTCTGATAATGCCGGTGAAAATAAATGATTTGAAGAACAAGGAAACGAAGTTGTCGGAAATTATCAAAGTTTGATGTGATAAAGTATAAAAGTAATACGGCCCCCGTCGTTATAACGATGTTTAATACCGGTTGCGTAGAGTTTGAACTCTGAGCAACGAAGTAACGAGTATCTTGCCGCCTGCATTCTCTGTAAGAAACTTTTGATTTTGAGTTAATACTCATGGCGGGATAGTGTATCCAGTATGAAAGTCTACGAGCGTCTTATATGAAGAAGTTACATTAATGTGACAAGCAAAGAAGTTAGGGGAAACCTCATAGGCAAAAAGGACTAGCTTCTTCCTTTTTCGCTAACTCAAGTCTTCGTAAAGAGAATTCTTTTCTCCCTTTCAGAGAATTACAAGAAAATAGTAGTTTTCTGTCTACAATACAAGGAATAGTTACGACGTATATACATACGTTGATGAAGAATTTGATTTGTAACTAAAAGTAAGGAAAGTATAGATTATATTTTCTCGAAAAAATGAGATGGTTCAATAATTGTTCTCAAACTTTTAAGTAATTTTTAAGTAAATCGAGATATCTTCCCTTTAAGAGCATTTCTTAAAAATATCCAGAGGTTTATAATCACGGGTAAGGGGTATTTATAAAAAAGTATTATCAATTTCCCAAAGGAAAGTACCTGGAAATGTCTAAGATATAATTCCAAATTGAAATTTCCTTTCGCACAGGTTATTGGAGGAACACAAGGACCACCCGGAAATTTTGAACATCGACTGCGTCGATCCATTAAATCGTTCAGCGTTGATCGCCGCGATCGAAAACGAGAACGTCGAACTTATTAGATTGCTCCTCGAATTGGGGATCCAAGTGAAGGTAAGAATGCAAACGAAAATATTCGCAAATACGTATTTCTTCGTTCTTCGTTGTTTGCACTTACCGGCAGCATTTTGTCGATGTGCGTATTTTTATTGGAAAAAAATAAGTTGAACCGTAGCAAACGATCGTGGGGTAGCACGAGAACTTTTGTAAAATGTGCTCGGTGGATGATCGTATAAAATTGTTAAAAGCTCGCCGCACGAAAGACACTCAAGTCATAATTCGCATGTTTTACAGGATGCGCTCTTGCACGCTATTAAAGAAGAATATGTGGAGGCGGTCGAGATCCTTCTGGAGTGGGAAGAAAAAATACACGTGCCGGGCCAGCCTTACGTAAGCGATGTCCTACGTATAAAATATCTATAGTAACTGAAAAACGTAACTATCGATACTTAAATGCCTAAAACAGGCGATTTATGTTTATTCTTTAACGAGCAGTAAAGGTTAAATTCAGTAAACTAATTTCACAGACCATAAATATAGCTTACGGAGACAAATGATTTCATATAAATTATGTTATTCTTTAAATAAATTCTTTCGAGATTATTTAAGTTCTTTGATTTAGCTGCATATAGTTTAAACGAACATAATGTTTTGTTGAGGCAAACGTTTTTCCTGTACGGTGAGAAATCTGGTTAAGGTTTTATTTTGTGCTTTTTATTGCAGAGTTGGGAAGCGGTGGACAGATCTTCGTCGAATTTTACCCCAGACATAACACCGTTGATCCTGGCGGCTCATAAAAATAATTACGAGATTTTGAAAATACTTTTAGATCGCGGAGCGACGTTACCAACACCACACGATGCAAGGTAATCACAGGAAAAAAAATTGATCGTTAAAAATTATCGTTGTAAATCAATAAGGCGATGGAGAATTTGATCGGTGGAATTACTGGCTACGGAATTTTCGTGTTAACGGAATCGCGGTTTGGAGAATCGACGTCAACTTGAGAATTGGAATTTGTTGGCTTCGCGCCGTGGGTAATCCATCGCTTATAACAAAGTTATTAGATTAAAATCGCGAGACAGCTCACTCATTGTCAGGAAAAACGACACGTGCTCGGAAATCACACGATCGGCCTTTCGCACGTAGAAAAATGGCAGGTGACGGTGTAAATGAAACGGCGGAAAAGTTACGTAAAAACCGGGCGAGGGAAACCGTACACTTTTAATCCGAAAACTTTTAGACGTGTAAGAACGGAAATTTCACACTTTCATTTCGCGCGTGTTAGCATCATTTTCATTAGAATAATGTAATTGAGGGAACAGTAAAGGTATTAAAAACTAAGTAACATAACTGTGAGAAAAATTTGATGCACGATTAAACGTAAACCGTGCAAATTGTGTTGAAACTACTTGTCGGATATTTTTGCACCTTTTTCAATGCACATTAAATACGAAAAAATGTTAAGATTTCGCAGTGTAAAGTTTTATTGTTGTTACTTGAAAAATTGTTTAGATGCGGTTGCGACGAGTGCGTTACGTCGAGCGAGCAGGATTCTCTTCGTCATTCGCAGGCACGAATAAACGCTTACCGGGCCCTCACTTCCCCGTCTTTGATCGCTCTATCATCGAGGGATCCTCTTCTCACGGCTTTCGAGCTCTCCTGGGAACTGCGACGCCTTAGCAAAATGGAACAGGAATTCCGCTTCGAGTACAACGTAAAGTACTTGCCAGTTGTATCGCACGACCGAAAAGAAATCCAAATTCTCACGCTCAATGGCCGATTTATTCGAAATTTCCTGTTCATAACTAACGACAGTCCTGTAAATTTAGAATATACGAACGGACATATGCATAATCGCAAGAATGTATTCATCGATTTTCTTTCGCACGGAAGGAAGAATATTAATGTTTCTTCTTTTGTTAGAGAGTTAATGGTATTCACGAGTTTCTTTATGTTGTGCTCAGGAAATGCGAGAGCAAACTCAAACTTTCGCAACTGCTCTGCTGGACCACGCACGGACATCTTACGAATTGGAAATTATGCTCAATTATAATCCTACCGGTGACAATTGGGAACCCGGAGAGAGGCAAACGTTAGACAGGCTGAAACTGGCCATTAAATATAAACAAAAACAGGTATACTTAATGTTAATCTTTTACTATGAGAAGAAAAATACGTAAATATTTTACCAAGTACTCGTCACGTTTAACATTTTCAAATATTTCTATAAATAAGTGAATTTCATAATTTCATTGAAAATGATTATAAGAACTGTACTCTGTGGCGTTGGAACGCTTCTAATGGTTTATTAATGCTTGTCTCGCCTGGGAATAAAAACGTTGTCATTTTTTCAGTTTGTAGCCCATCCGAATGTTCAGCAATTGTTAGCAGCAATTTGGTATGACGGTTTGCCCGGATTTCGGAGAAAAAGTATGATCGGCCAGTTGATAGAGGTCGGCAAACTGGGCGCAATGTTCCCGGTTTACAGTTCCATTTATATGCTTTCCCCAACGTCACCGATGGGATTGTTCATGAAAAAACCTTTCGTCAAATTTATCTGTCACTCTTCATCATACGCCTTCTTTCTAAGTGAGTTTTCGGGAATGCTCTACTAATATTTCAAAATGTGTAGAATTCAGTTTGTTAGATAACAAAAATAAATACAGAAGCACTGTCATATTGATGAGTAATGAAATTCTTAGACATGTCGTATTGTTGAAATTCGAATGTTTGAATTTGTTTAATTTAGTGCTTCTTGGAGCTGCCTCACAGCGGATCGAATACTTGGCAATCGAATTGTTTGGAAATGCATGGATGAGAGAAATATTGGCTGGATGGAAAAGGAGAGAACGTGGCTGTATTCCCGGCTTTGTCGAAAGCGGCGTTATCATCTATATCATAAGTGAATCAATTGATTATCAAATAAAGACAGGGACAGAGCGAGAAAACACGAATTTTCACCATTATTATGTCTTTAACTGTCGTTTAGAAAATTCTTAAATATGTCTTTCTTAATTGTTTCAATTCTGTAGGCTTAGTCGCCGGGGAGATTAAGTCTTTATGGTCAGACGGTCTACTGGAATACGTTTCGGATTTGTGGAATATCGTGGATTTCATCCAAAATACTTTTTATGTCATTTGGATAAGTTTGCGAATAACAGCTTGGATAATAGTACAGGTAAATTATATGCAATGAAATCTGTTGCTAAAAAATCTCTGAAACGTCTTACAAAAAATTGGATTACTTTCATTTACTCAAATAAATAATAAACTTTTTTACTCGGCAACTGTGTCTGCACGATTAATTAATCCCGCTTAACTTTTTTTTCGGCCGGATTAATTCTACGCTTGATCTTTTATTAATAGAGGGAGTACTGGGCTGGAGAAGATCCATGGTACCCGAGAGATCAATGGGATGCATTCGATCCTATGTTGCTTTCGGAAGGTGCTTTCGCCGCAGGAATGATCTTTAGGTAGGTAAAAGATGAAAAAATTGCTTTGAAAAATCGATTAATAATTGTAAATCATTGATATTTAGTTAAAAATCAATTAGATAGAGCATTAAAGACAGTTTGTGTTAAAAAAAAGGGAAGTGTATTTTAAATAGAATGTCACACGACGGTAACTTTTAATGAATCTCTGCAGTTTTTTGAAACTCGTGCACATATTCAGCGTGAATCCCCATCTTGGTCCACTGCAGATTTCTCTTGGGAGGATGATAATAGATATTATCAAGTTCTTCTTCATTTACACTCTCGTGCTCTTCGCCTTTGGTTGCGGTGAGTGTGCACGGCACTGTCATTACTTATTTATTCGAAACTCATCTTCTGCAGCTTCGTTACGTAGACTTATATCGCAACAATCTTCAAAGTAACGATTTTACGTGGTAAAAAAGGGTACTTATGAAACAAATGTAACAGTCGTTAACAAATTTTCTATAAGATACCTTCGAATTAAAATTTGTTTCACTTAATTGTTACATAATTGGGGGATAACGCTGGTATATCTTGTTGAAGCTCTGGTTTTATTGATTTTCGTAAGCCGAGCTGATAAAGATTTATCTGTGTGTAAACTCGTTTATAATTGCAGGTATGAATCAGCTAATGTGGTACTACGCGGATTTGGAGAAAATGAAGTGTTATCATATGCCGAACGATTTGCCGGATTTTGACAATCAAGAAAAAGCCTGTACGATTTGGAGAAGATTCGCGAAGTATGCAGATCATATTAATTTGCAGGATCATTTAATTCGAGCTGTAATATCATTGTAATTATTGTTTTTAATCATTTCCAGTCTCTTCGAGACTTCGCAGTCACTTTTCTGGGCGAGTTTCGGCATGGTGGATCTGCTGTCCTTTGACTTAACGGGAATAAAAAGCTTCACGAGATTCTGGGCTTTACTCATGTTTGGTTCTTACTCAGTCATAAATGTCATCGTTCTGCTCAACATGCTGATCGCCATGATGTCCAACTCTTATCAGATCATTTCGGTATTATCGGTCAAACAATGAATACCTCTTAGGAACAATACTTTGATTTCATCCTTAATATCTATACTGGGAGGAAGATTAAGATTGTCCATTATTGAAATATAAATGAAAAAACGTTAATTTTAGGAACGCGCCGACACAGAATGGAAATTCGCACGCAGTCATTTATGGATGAGTTATTTCGAAGACGGTGACACAGTTCCACCGCCATTTAACATGATTCCCACGAGCAAAACATTTGATAAGATAATCAAATGCGGCAAGACAGGAAGACCGACAAGATCCTTAATCGTACGTAATGTAACGAAACACAAGAACCGATGAAAATTTATCAAAATCATACTATAGATTTCACGAAAAATACTTCTAGTAATTAAATTCTTTACAATTATTTGAAAAAGAAATGGAATTATTGAATACCTTAAAACAACTGAATATCGTTAATAGTTGTGCGAATATTTGGGTGTACCGAAAATGTAATATTGATGTGTTTCGTTGGATTTGTAGAAAAAATCCAGGGAGAAGGCGATGTTCAGGCACGACACGGTCATGCGACTTCTGATCCGTCGTTACGTAACTGCCGAGCAAAGAAAACGCGACGAATTCGGCATCACGGAGGACGACGTGATGGAAATTCGCCAGGATATTTCGACATTGAGATACGAATTGATCGACATTTTAAGACAAAACGGAATGAGAACGCCGAACCTCGAGAAACAAGAGGCCGCACGTCAGTGTCATTAGTTTCTTTTTCTGGAATTCCCCGCTTCTTCAGAGTAGATTGCTAATTATCTTCGCGAATGTGTAGGAAAATACACGCATGCAAATGCACATTGAGTAATAACGGAAAGTCTCGGCTAAGAGGAAACACTGGCCAATTGAAAATTCCTAAACCATCCATATAATTATTTGTTGCGCATTTTTCCCACAAAAGTTTAAAGAAGAAATTTCAAAGGCTGAATGTCATACCTCGATTTTTGTGTCGTTAATATGAAAAAATGTTTACAATGTAAATGTAGTTTATGGTTCCTAGGATTAAGCAATTTTTTGGGATTGCAGTATCGGGAAAGAAGGGTCGTGTTATGGAACGTCGACTTCAGAAGGACTTCCAGATCGGAATAGTGGAAGGAATCGTAAGCGCTGTGATTCAGAACGAGAAGGAACCGAAGGATGTGTTCAGCCAAATTGCCCGAGCGATCGGACGCAGGAGCAGCGGAGGAAGTAAGAAGAAGGATTGGAACGCTGTGGTGAGGAAGAACACATTGGCCAGGGACCCGATTGGCAGTACAAACGAAGCTATCGTTAGACAATCCAGGAGAAGTCTTCGACGTCATCTCCAGCAAAATCCAAATTCCGATCTCGCTTCCATGGATCCTGATCGTCTGCTCGAGTACAATCCCAATCTATCGGAAGTCTCGCCGACCACAAGGATCGCATACGCCAAGTTCATCATAGGCAAAATTAAGCAGAACGAGGGCGAAGCTGGAGAAGGTGGGCCACGTCGATACTTTTAATCGAAAGAATCAAATTACCCTTAATTCGATTTATAACCGAGATCAGTGATATTCGTTAAAAGTGTTCTTTTTATTGGATCATGTGTAATGCGTAAACTGAGATTTACGAAAGAATTATTTAAAGCTTTAATCGCATTCTTGGTATTGGTTGATCGAACTAATGTATTGTTTCTGTGTCCTTTTTGCTCGTAGGAAAATCTGGGGAAGGTGATCGCGCTGGGACTAAGAGTGGAACGGGTTCCCAACGATCCAGTACGAAGGTTGTCATCGCGGACGGTGTCCAGCGTCAGAGTTCCACGAGTTCGGAACTGCTGAAGAAGAGTTTGCTGAAGAAGACGTTGAGTGTCACCGCGGAAGGTGGGACGGACAAGGGTCTCGGGGTTGATTCAAAGTCGGCCGAAAGTCGAGCACCATCGCCGATTCCGGAGGATCCGCGTGAAGACGAGGCGTCAAGATCTCCTCAGCAGAAATCGTCTGCGCCTAAACCGCCAATGGCGCAGGCTGGACAGAAATCGACGACCGACAAGGAAACGGGCGACGACAAGAAGAAGAAAGAGGAGGAGGAGAAGAAGAAGGAGGAGGAGGAGAAGAAGAAGAAGGAGGAGGAGGGAAAAGAAGAAGAAGAAGGAAGAGGAGGACAAGAAAAAGGGGGAACCGGGGAAACCGACAACAGCGGGAAATCCACCTCCGCAAGCCGCAACGGAAGACAATGTACCCGTGGCGACTACAAAATTGCGAGGAAAATCAAAGGCCACTGGCCAAATAATGGGGGGATGGATCTAAAATTCAAGCCCCGTCTTTTTATATCTACGTATGTCACTTCTAAGCATTCTAGATTTTTCATAAGTTTCCTTTAGCGAAATTAACGTGTCCACACTGCTCAATTTCCGTTCCTTAATCATAGTGATAGTCTATTCAGTCTTATGTTTTTCCTCCACCAAACATTGCTTTTGTTAATTTTATGTACTGTGGCTTACAAAATAAACCCACACTCACCACATTTGCGTTTTTAAATCAAAATTAGTCAAACTCTTTCGGACGAATAGATATCTTTTACTAACCGATCAAATATTTTCTAGGAATCTTTTAAGATGAAAATGTGCAGAAATTTTCACAATAGAAAATATTACAAAAAATAATACAAGGTATATTTGTAATAGTTGTACATTTCGTGTACATATTTACAGTAAAAAAGGTGATAAATTAATCTATGATAATAAATTATATTAATCAATATAAAAACGTATGAACTAAGCACACCGTCCGCACAATACAGATAGAAAAGCCCTTCGTGCGGGCAAATTTGATTTTCGAATTTCGTCTGACTTTTTAACCGCCGGTTTACTTTTAGTAACATTTTTCTTCCTGTTTGCCCTTTTGTCTTCCTATAACACACGTAAAAGTGTTAGTTATTGTATAATCCACGCAGCAAAGAAAAAGGTCATTACGATGAATCGATTCTCATTCAAGACTGTCAATCAAAAAACGTCTTCCTTACATTTACGAGTTCTCCAATTTTGTGTTTCTTTAAAATTTTTTCAGCGTCTGACGAATGCCCAGCATCTTCAAAAGCCACCGTCGCATCTTTGCCGGCATATTCTTCAATCAATTCAGGTCCTCCCGGATGCTGTGTTCGAAGATCACAATGTAATGCGTCATTAAATGCATGGTAAACGTTGCATGTGCGAGTAGACGGTATCCAGTTTTACAATCACTTTTTCATAATAATTTTTAAAGTATAACTAGCAGAAATATTGCTTCAAAGAAATAGGAAACAGAATATCAATTAAAGATAATGAAAGCTTTTCTCCGCACATGTTCTTCATTCGTATAAGATTTTGAGTTACACGAATCACATTTCCATAAATGAAAATCGGTTGATACGTTGGCAGATAATTCAAAAGTACCTCGTTCATATAACTCGTCACGTCGTAAACGATATCTCTGATTACAATGAAAACACTTGCTCCATTTTGCCCGTTGTGTTTTGCGACTTCCGCAAGTGTGTAAAGCGTCGTCATCGTGCCACTGTATCGAGCCAAATGCTTTCCTGCGCATCATTCGCTGTTTATAAAACAGGTCGACCTCGGCGTACCAAGTGTTAGAGGAAAATATGGAGAGTGATCAAATTCCTATCACGTGCAGATAACGCAGTCGGGAAGTTATAAGCTTTAACGATTCATCATTTATTTTTAGATTCATTCAGATTAAAATCAACACTGTATACTCGTAAAAATAAACTAACAATGTAAGATACAGATTTATAATAATGCTATGCCCTCTCAGCAGTTTTATTAACTTTAACCATTGTTAATTTTCTATTAAATAGAACAGAATTTGACGAAGAATATATGCTAGGTAATAGCTACTTTCTTCAAGATCAAAGGGGATTAACTTGAAAAATTGTCACGTATATGATTACCAATCAGTAAACGAATGTCACGCTTTACATGATACTGCTTGTTGATGTTATCTTTGATTGATATAATTAACGCATGAAATACCCACAAAGGCAAACACATGAAAATGCGTACGTGTATGCTGACACACGTTTCTTCTTTATCCCAGACAATTCATTCTTGTGTACCATTATCAATATTATCTCAGTCTTCAAATTAAATTAAAAGTCAAGTCATTATATTAAGATACAATTTATTACGTATTTTAAATTGTCTGAAGGGAAGATTAACTTTACGTCAATCCTTTGGGATGAAAACAAAGTAATTTGGTAGAAGGAAAATTTAAAAATACTTATTTGTAATGGGTAATTCCTTAATAGAAGGCAAAAATGAAACGAGGAAATCTGCTTATTACGATAATTGCACTTCACATGATACGTTTGTCGCACGTAAAATCCAAGTAGCAGACATTCAATGTACTTAGATTATATTTCCTGGTAGGAATTACTTAATTCCAATGTTATCGATTTTTTCTTGAAAATATAGAAAAATCGGAATACGAATTACATAGTACACAGACAATCATCTGTATACATAATTACTCAATTAAATGTACATGTTTTTCCGGATTAAAAGAAATTAGGTAATCCTACTGTTGAGAATTAAATGCAATGCAATATAAATAAATTACTTTCTAAAAATATGCGTTAATATTTTGCCCTTTTTTTATTTGTTAGCATAATATGTTTAATATTAAAAAACATAATATGTTTCTTTGAAGGTTTGATAATACTCCATGCTTTTCAATGCATTGGTGATTAAATGACAATCTTGAATTCCCGTAGCGTTTTCGATTACTCAATTACTTGTGTCCAAGCAATTTACTTTGAGTTGAATGCTTGTGTAAATGAATGAAATATTCTAGTGCTGTGCTAGTGACATCTGTCTCAAAATGTTACTAGCAAACACTAGTTTCTAACCTAAGATTTTGTGTGATTACCTGATGACTACCTGGTGTCACTTCGAAATCAAAATAATTTTAAAAAGACAAATGAACATAATTTGACGTAAATATTAGACATACTGTTAGTGTAATATTATTGTAATCATGAAGACTGCATTAATGGTGGCTGAAAAGCCTTCGTTGGCAGCTTCGCTTGCCAATATATTGAGCAATGGTCGATGTTCAACTAGAAAAGGTAAATTTTCGTATTTTATATCTACGTTTACAACATTTAGATTGTACTTTTTCTGTTGCAATAGATAACCGTAGCTTCATTTATTTATGAAGAGAAAATACTAAGGGTGTATTGTATGTCATAGGTGGTTATTATTTTATAGTTTACATAATTTCTTTCTTTTATTGTTGTTGATGTATTATGTTAGTAAGTAAATGGTAATAAGAGTGTGTGGAATTATACCTCCCTGCTAAAATTCCCACCAGTACTTATTTTTATGTTTTTCAGGTATGAACGGATCATGTTCAGTACATGAATGGACAGGACAATTTAGATCTGAAACAGTCAACTTTAAAATGACTTCTGTATGTGGGCATGTGATGACTTTAGATTTCAGTGAAAAATACAATAATTGGGATAAAGTAGACCCTGTAAGATTTCAATTTGTAGTTAATCTCCTACATTGTATTTTGTTTTTATAACTAATTATGTTTTCATATTCTAGGCAGAATTGTTTTCATGTCCAACAGAGAAGAAAGAAGCAGTACCAAAATTAAAAATCCCTCATTTTTTAGGAAAAGAAGGTTCACATTGTGATTATTTAATTTTATGGTTGGATTGTGATAAAGAAGGTGAAAACATTTGTTTTGAAGTCATACATGCCGTACAGCAGGGAAAGTCACGAAAATTGCAACCTAATGTAAGCTTCATGCAGTTTATAAGAAACATATATACAATCACTTTGTCAAATTTTAGTTTACTTTATTTTTAAGTGTAACTCATGTGTTATAGGATATCTGGAGGGCACGTTTTTCTGCTATTACAGAAAAAGACATAAAGGCAGCATTAAATACTCTAATAAAACCTAATGAAAATGAGGCAAGAAGTGTTGATGCACGACAGGAGCTGGACTTACGTATTGGTTGTGCTTTTACTAGGTTCCAAACAAAGTTTTTTCAGGTTTGTTACATCATAGAAATGTATTGTAGTATTTACTTTCCTGTGTATTATAATAGCAACATTTAGTCTTCAAACCCAGTGAACATAAATTTTTTTGCAGGGCAAATATGGAGATTTAGATGTATCTCTTATTTCTTATGGTCCATGTCAAACCCCTACTTTAGGATTTTGTGTTCAGAGGCATGATGAGATTCAAACATTTAAACCTGACCCATATTGGGTCCTTCAGGTATTAATACCTTGATTATTACTTTCATACTTAAGGTATGAGATGACACACCCCTAGAATACTAATGTAAATGTATGTGAATTCATACTTTCTGCTCTAATTCTCAGGTAACAATAAAAACACCCAGTGGCCAAGATCTTGTATTGAATTGGAGTCGGGTTCGGTCTTTTGATAAAGAAATTGCAAACATTTTTTTGAGTCATGTTAAAGAACATGATCAGGCCAAGTAAGTCCTATGTCATTACCTCTTGTATTTCTGATGTTATTTAGAAGGATAACATTTCAGTATTTACTCGCTGGATAGTGAACACCTTTTCTGGTATAATTTTCAGTGTAATAAGTGTTCAAAGTACGGAAAAAGCCAAAGCTCGACCCATAGCATTAAACACTGTGGAACTGATGAGGGTAGCAAGTTCGGGTTTGGGCATGGGTCCTCATCACGCAATGCAAATTGCAGAAAGACTTTACACACAGGGATACATCAGTTATCCGCGAACCGAAACAACATCTTACCCCGAAAATTTTGATTTACTGTAAGTTTTTCAAGACTGATAGTATTTTTAGAAGTTGTAAAAGATAACTATAGTAGTTCCAAGATAACAATTTTATGTATTTTCATGTACCTTCACACCAGAGCCACGTTAAAACAACAGCAGAATAATCCTGACTGGGGAGACGAAGTTCGTAAAATTTTGGCAGCTGGGATTAATAGGCCAAAAAAAGGCCATGATGCTGGAGATCATCCTCCCATTACTCCTATGAAACACGCGTCAAGAAATGAACTTGACGGTGATGCATGGAGATTATATGATTATATAACGCGACATTTTATTGCGACAGTATGTACCGTTTGATTCACTGAATGTTCGCCTTTTACTGTACGTTAAAAAAAATGGTTTATTAAATTTTCAATATCGTCGGGCTAGGTTGCTCGTGACTGCAAATATTTGAGCACAACTGCCAAGTTCGAGATCGGAATGGAAGTGTTTACTGCAGTTGGCCATACTTTAATAGACCCTGGTTATACAAGCATTCTTACCTGGCAAGCTCTTGGTAACAATGATACTTTACCGAAATTTACACCTGGAGAGCGAGTCAATATCCAAGAAGTTAGTTGCCTGCCGTTAAATTTTCTTTGTTGCAGTCAACAATGCTCATAAATATTAACATGTTTGATTTCTCACAGGCGAAGTTGCTTGAATGCTACACTCAACCTCCGGATTATTTAACAGAAGCCGAACTGATTTCTCTTATGGAAAAACATGGTATTGGAACAGACGCATCTATTCCAGTACACATTAACAACATATGTATGCGAAACTATGTTAACGTTGCTGCCGGTAGAAAACTAGTCCCTACTTCACTCGGGATCGTATTAGTTCATGGCTATCAAAAGGTAAGAACCAATCAGATTTTATCCTACGAGAATAATCGACATTTGAAGAATTTCATTTACATTTTTTATCCTTTACAGATAGATCCTGAATTGGTGCTTCCTACGATGAGGTCTGCCGTAGAAGAACAATTAAATTTAATAGCCCAAGGGCGAGCAGACTTTTATGCTGTACTACAACATACCGTCGAAATTTTTAAACAAAAGTTTCACTATTTTGTGCAAAGTATAGAAGCAATGGATCAACTTTTCGAAGTTTCGTTTTCTCCACTTTCAGCATCTGGAAAAGCACATTCCAGGTAGCGTCAGTGATTATTTTTTTATCGCGAGATAAAATCTGTAAAGTATTAATTATGTACTAAACAGTATTATTTGAAAATTATTACAGATGTGGTAAATGTCGGCGGTATATGAAATACATACAAACCAAACCATCAAGAATGCACTGTGCACATTGCAATGAAACTTATAATCTGCCACAGAATGGAAACATTCGTATTTATAAAGAACTCAAATGCCCCCTAGATGATTTCGAATTATTGTCATGGTCAACAGGGGCACGAGGGAAAAGTTATACATTTTGTCCCTACTGCTATAATAATCCACCCTTTAGGTAAACCTTCAGATTATAAACTATTTAGAAATGAACATCGCAAAAGGATGTGATTTATAATAAACTTTATTACCCATTTTAGGGACATGAAAAAAGGAATGAGTGGCTGTAATTCTTGCACGCATCCAACATGTCCACACGGTTTAAACTCCAATGGTTTGTCAAGTTGCTTGGAATGTGACACAGGGATACTCGTTTTAGATCCGTCAGCTGCTCCAAAATGGAAGCTCGTGTGCAATCGTTGTGACGTTATTATTCATTTGTTTGAGAATGCGCACAAAGTAATTGTAGTGGATACAGACGTATGCGAATGTGGCGCACAGCTTGTGACTGTCGAATATAAACAAGTAAGTTCAAATGTACCGATTTCGTTTCCCTATGAATATTTAATAATGGATGATGAGGTAAAATCATGACGTTGCTATTTGTTTACAGGATAAAAGTAAACTTCCCGACGAAGCTACGGAAATGACCGGTTGTGTATTCTGCACTCCAGCGTTCATGTCGCTGGTGGAGAAACATCGCGCTGTAGCTTCAAAACCGGTGGCAACTCGCGGACGAGGCCATGCCAAAGGACGTAGCCGCGGTAAACCACGACCACCGAAAGACAAGATGGCTCAACTCGCAGCTTATTTCGTCTAACAGTACCCTATGACTGAACTTTCAGTGGTTACTGAGTGGATATTATACCCGAGAAACGATCAATTAGGGCGAGGTAAAGACAAGAATAGATGGGCTTCAATTTTTAGAATTTATATTAAACAGATAGTCATTGCTCATTGCATCGTTTAATCAGTCAACCTTTTTGTCGATTAATCTTTTGATAGAATTTTCGTCCATTAACCGAAATCACTTTGTGACTCGTTATCTGGAGCCACTTTCCATCCTTCAAATTCTTTGTTAAACTCATTACGTACAATACATATGTGCAGAGATAAACATTTGTATTCCTCTCAGTAACAGTGTACCAAGCCCTTGTATCAAATTCGTTATTAATATTTGCTACCTCAGTCTTGGTATTTAAGGCTCAGGCTCAGTCTCGTCATTGTTCAATAAATACTTGCGATATTGAGGCTCGTGTGTTTTTAAGAATTCGAGCCCTTGATTACTCGCAACTCAATGTACGTAGAAGTGATTGTTTAGTTCTCTCAATATAACGTGGTCAATGCAAATTCCGCGAAGTACTCGTGATGGGTGATTTTCAACGTTTCAACACAATATATCACAGTTTACACCAATCCAGGACATCAAGAGATTATTTGTAAGAATATTGGTATTTGAGTGTATTTTATTTTGTACGTCTGTGCGGTACAACTTTTTCCTCGAATCTCGGCTGCTTTCGTAATACTTCAATAAATCCATGTGTCTACAATTCTACCGCAAAAATTTAACATGTTGCTTAACCCAATTAAAGTTAGTACAGTAAGAAACACTAAAGTATTAAAAACGGTAGTAATATCTTTTTTTATATTGCTCGATTTTTATAACAACCTTTTTCTCTGCTTCTGCTGTGCCGCAAAACACTAATGAACAAACTGAGAGTAAAATAGATGAATGTTTTTAAAAATTTCTAGATACTTTTTTAACAGATCATCTAAACTAATCTCATTAGGAATGACATAAGCGTAAGATCATTGTTTGAATCAGATATCCATAAGCCGACTGCCTGTATTTATTACGTACAAGATGAATCTGTGTTGTGTACTATGTAAGTCATAGATTTTTTTAATTCACGAATGAATCCGTGCAGATAGGTCCGAAACAGAAGTGATACTACTTTTGTTAATTACATTATAGCTAAGTACTATTTAATAATAATAAAAATAACAAAGAACATCACGCAGGTGTTTTTATTTACTAAGCCACTCCTGTAATTATCAGTTTTAATTACGCAAAAGGTTTTTTTTTACAAAACGAACAGATTTTCTAACCGACATGTGTTCATTACTCCATGGAAAATCATTCCAAATTGTAAAAAGTGTCTTAAAGAAAGCTTCATAATGTTATATTCTAAATACAGAAATATTTTGTTGTCCAAACAGTATACACTGATTTACAATATATGAACGCAATCTTCTAAAATCCTTAACTTTCTTACGTAGATAAACAGTCATTTTTATGTCGTTTTTATTTTTTTCAAAAATAAGTTCAGTACTAATGACCGATCTCAGGTTTTTACATTACACATTTGTTACTGTCGATCTTTTTAATCAGACAACATCACTTTTTCTACTTATTTAGATGCACAGAAATGTTGAGTAGGACAAAACAGTAGAAGTATACTGTTAAAGGTCAGACATCGTACATTCAGACGATCTAATGAATATACGAAACATTGCTGATTTAAAATTCTTTCTTCAAAGACCGACTATTGACTGCTTTAATAATTTGTATTATTTTAAAAATCAACAGTTTTTCCAGTGTATTCCAGTATATAGTTGGATTTCTTATTAACTGTTTTATAAAACTTTTGTGTGGAAATTCGGAAGTATAATAATTTAAAGTCATTTTAAAACCTTAATGATAGTAGAGAAGTATTTCTAGTCTATAAATGTGTTTTAAGTGTATAAAATAACTCGCTCTAAATATATACGCGGTATAAACGATTCGTTTAAATATGGGAGGGTGTTTGAGTTAATTCATAATTCTATTACCACCTTCACTTCATGGCGGTGAATTCATGTGTTTTTAAGGCATCTAAAGTGCGCGTAAGCCATTCTGCGAGTCAATAAATTTCCTCCGGGCAAAACCAACCGAATACTGCATTCTATTAATACTGATCTAAAGTGCAGCGGATGCAGTTACATACACTAACACCCCGTCTTTACCATCTGCTTTATATATACTTTATAATACCACCAGCATTAAACAATTTATTACGATAATAACACTCTAAAATTAATACACATAATACAATAAAATATAGTATAATATAACGCAGTGTATATAAAGTTCGCTCGTTTTCTAACAGATTTCTACACATTTTTAATATAAAAAATTATTAGATAGTTAAATACACGTAGTAATCCCTCATAAATGCTTGACATTTATTTTTAAATTTTGTATACAACCGGCAAATTAATTCCTGACTTATTATACGTGACTAAAGTGTCCTTTCCTGAAAAAATTAGTCAAAGCAGTTTGTGTTAAGATTAATAATCTGCGTGATTGAAACATTGATCTTTTCAATTTTTGTCCATTAATATTGAATACGGGAGTTGGTTTGCCGAATAATCGTGTTGGTTTACACCACGTAATAATCCCCTACTTATTCTTCGACGGGACACCGGTGCAAAGTTTGATTAATTAACGCATCTCCGCGATGGTTCCTTTATAAGGACATGCGATAAAAGTCGCCTCGGAGTTACATAAATACGTGCACAAAACTTGTGAGAGTAAAGAGGGCGGCTGATGACGTCAGACGAAGTAGAAGTACACCTTGTTAACAAACCACTGGTGGACGGGACGTCGTTTTTACGGGCATCAAACGACGAAGGCTGCATTCGAAACGTCGTTCAAAAGACAGCACAGATCCGTAACGTCCGTCAATGTCCAAATTAACTTCTCCTCTTTTCTATTGCATCGGCCGACAGACCCGTTGTTTTTTAAACGCTGTCGCATCGAGATCAAACAGCTCGAAAAGGTTTGAATGATGGGTGGAAGATGTTTCTAATCGCGTTTCATTTATCAACATATCCACTTTCCATTATATATCAATTTCAAACACTTGAAAGCATTTCATGAATCATAAAAAAATATTAGTTTTAGCATTAAACTCATTATTTGTATTTCATTTATTTTAATGAGAAACGAACAATTATATTTTTTAGCAGCTTACTGCATTAATTTACATAGCAAAATTCGTACAAGAATGCTTTTACATTAATTTTTAATCATGTATAAAATTTGATAGACCAATAGTATTGTGGTATAATAAAAACATTGTTCAGAGTTTCACAAGAGTGGTCTAATTAATTATTTCGAATCTATTGGGGAGAATGTATGAAATGATATCAGTTTATCTTTGTACGGCTGTTTTGACTTTGTTTTACTTTGTGCTTTCTGGACGTAATTTTGATTCTGATACGACACGCAAACCCCGCGACATGGGGTGTTGAGGGACGATCGATGACGTCACACGGAGCAGAAGCAAGCCTTATCTTACCACTTTGAGAACGGTTGAGTGGTTAGAGAGTGGAAAGTAACTACAGAGTTGCCGAAAAAATTACGTGAAATAAATATTCACCCTTTGCCATTTTTAAGGGTGGTTTTTAGCGGGGATTTGATAATCTTGATTATTAAGTTCTAAAATATCTTTCAAACCTATCAAGGACTACAGAAAATGATCTGCCTTTAATTAAATTTATATCTCAGAGAATATTTGAAATGATAGAACGGTTTCCAGATCAACTCACGGTTTAGTTACAAGTTTTATGTCCAACTCAAATATTTGTTATCGGATTTTGCAAGATCATTTCTGTAGGCGTAAAAACTTTTTTATTACTTCCAAACTTCTGGAAGAATGTAAAATAATCTGCTAAAGTAAATTCATTCTGTAAGTAGAAAGTTGGCGGATGTAGTAGCTTTGCCCATCTTTGTCTAAATAGCATAGGGATATCGTCGGAGCAAAGTAAATGCTTCTTCGGACGGAAATCGTTTTGCAAGGAATAGAAATCATTTCCGGAGAAAGATATTGTCAAGTGCCCGGGGCGTTTTCATCGAGTTTTTTTGCGGAGCAGGTAATTTGCTTTCTCACGAGGAACGTTGGAAAATGTATCGAGGACATGGCTGATTGAGGAATCAGCGCCGAGCCTCATCCCTATCGGAGGATATTACACGAGCCGGACGATTTCGCGATTCAATTAGTTGTCCTCGTCGAAAAGGGCATTGAGACGATGTGGAAAGGTTGGAGAAAGACACGCGTTTACCTGCAGAGCGTGTGCATGTAAAACGGGCAAGTCCAGTGCGAGTGAGGGAGAAAGTTGATTGGTCCACGATGCCGAGGGGGTCGGGTATATACGGTGGATAGCACGTGCGGGAGAGATGGACAGAGACGGAAGGTGGAAGAGGGCCGAGTGGACGAAAGCAGGGGGGGATGTGTGAGAGAGAGACAGACGACCAGTAGAAGGAGAAAAGGTAAGGGCCAATCAAAGGCTCGAGACGAGGACAGAGCGGGGCGCAGAGGGAGAAAGACACACGGGCAGAAAGAGCGAGACAACACGAGGGGGGGAGGAACCTGAGAAAAAGACGGGGAAAGAGTGGGCAAATCAGTGCACAGCTAACGTTAGCCACGGCGAAGAGACTCAGTAGTCGGTGAACGCATCTCGCCGCGAACGGACTTATTTTCCCCTCACGTGACGATCCTACGTGTATACGTGCTATTCCCTCGGCTGCGCGCGGATACCTTGGGAGGTTAGATTTTCAGGCATCTCTCTTCCTCCCATCTCTATTCCTCTCGGCGGCCAGTGACTCACGGGCAGAAAGAGAGAGAAAGAGAGAGAGCCCCGCGCTGGAATTACCGCAGGATCTCTGACAGTTTTCGTTTAGCCGGCACACGGCGCGTACGTCCCGCTGGTGGCAGGACGAGGGGAATCTCCCGAGGATGGTGAAGTGAGCGTTGTCCTGGGCGCGGTGACCCCCGGGGGATCTCGTTGCGAGGAGAGTATAAAGCAGGAACGGTCGCCGGCATGTGCCAACGATCCTGCCACGGCTCCGCTGTCATTCTGGCCATGTTCCTGCTGTGCTGGAGGATCGTCCAGGGCGAACAACTCCCCGGCGCACGGGGTGCCCTCGAATCGTGCAACGTCACTGCCGATGGCCGGGAACTCATCTGCCGCGGGGCGGGATTCCTCTCCGTCGGACAACTTCTCGCCTCCAACATCCTTCGCTCGGCCGTCAACATGACAAAATTGTAAGCGCAAACCACACTTTCTACATACCCGAGATACAGATTTCACCCCTCGACCCTACACTGGGGTCAATACAAGAATCGCAAATTCAAGAATATCCACAGTCAACGATAATAACAAATGTTTTAATTGTTTTCCTGCTCAAAGTAACACTGAAAATTTTGTCGTATTTATTTCTAGTATTTGTAGAAATTTAAAGTACAGGATAAACTCTGTTTGTGTCGCTATTTTTATCGACCACAGGAGTTCAAAAACTTTTACCCTAATAAAGGTCGATCGTAAAAACGCATATTAAACCGGAAAAACAGAAATTCACGATCATCCGCAGCCAAGGATAATAGCAGATATTTAAATTGTTTTCCTGCTGACAGTAACATTGCAAGTTATTGTAGTGTAAATATGATTCATGAAAAAATATACATATACCTCAATAGGAATTTAAAGTACAGAATAATCTTTATTTTTTCCGCTATTTTTAACGATCAGAAAATGAATTAAAAAACTTTCAGCTTGGTGAAGGTTGGTCGTAAAAATCCTCACAAGAACAGTCTTTGTAACGTCAATTTAAAGTTTGTAACGTCAATTTAAAATTTAAAGTTAAAGTAAACAATTCATTCACTGGCTTCCCCATTATTCCATCGGCCGAAAAATAGATTTAAAAACCTTTCTCAACGTACCAAATTTAAACACCCTTGATTTATCCTTAGTGAGAAACTGGGAAATACGAATACATTTTCTCTAAACCGATATATTTACGTGACGGCAACAGAAAGCAACCACGAGGGACATTACGGATCGTTGCTATTTTTTCACTGTACCACAAGTCGTGACTGGAATCGACAGCTGACAAGAAATATTGCTGATAGGATGCTGCTTAGAGGACGATGCGATCTTCGCAAGCGTCCTCTCACCCGAGTATTTATCTACGATCGTTCCACTTTAGATCCCCTTAGATAATCCAGGCAGTTATTCGAAAATGCGTAGCACCGAGTATCAATAGTTAGATTAACGTAGCTAGGGCGAGGGGATTGTTGAAAATCGAACTGAAGAGTTTTTATAAAAGATTTAGGGGTGCAAGCAAAAGCCACGGATAATTCTCACTTTACGGAGATCATACAATTTGGAAATTATTGAATAATATTCACAGACATTGGTTTTCGTGTTACTTAACTATAATATTATTATTTATTATAACGTTGAGAATATTTGAAATTTAATTATTAACGATTTGTAGTTTCATACTTTTTGTAGCGCAGGCATAATATATGATTTCATCGGTTTTTCTGAACCTCGTATCCCTTATGAAATTCTTACGATAAGGAATCTGATAAAAAAGATTCTCTAATGTATTTTCTACGGGGACGATAGTTGACGGTTATCGTACCGTAAAGAATACACTAAAATTGATAGGGTATCTGATGTTTCTACTAAGGGCGAGAGCAACGGGGACAGATGTTACTTTTGTATGTACGTAAAGACTCGAATTCATGCGGTCCCTAACCCAGCAATAGTTATAGAAATATAATAGAATTCCAGTCTGATATTTTGATTTGGCCACGAGATAATAAAGTACAGTAAGAAGGGAACAATAACGTAATTACAATTGACAAAATTTGTTGATACGACGAATGAATTGACCTTCATTTAAGATACTATAATTCTGTATTAATGGTTTTGATAAATACAAATTACGTCAATAAATTACAGTTTCTTAAATGTGACTCTGACTAAGTAGTGATTGTAAAAGCTTGGCAAATAACCCGGGGTTGTTAATTATTTGTGCAGCGAAATGTATCACTCTCACGTTCTATTTAGTGAAAGAAAACGACATGTGACGATAGTCGAAAGCCCGTATTGTCTTGTCGAATGGCGATTAAAAGATAGCGTACCTCGTTACGGTCGTAGATGAAATTCTAGGAGAGAACCTTGAGGCGCCAGCCGATCTAGCACCATAGAGAGAAATAAATCTGCTGGACTCGCGCTGAGGATAATTCCGCCGCGTGGATTACTACCACCATTATTCCGAGGGTTATCTTTCCCTGCGAATGCAACTCGCGACCGTGAGGGAGAGTTATATATTGCGTTTAAAGTTAATTATGTGGCTGCTCCGAATTATTCAGCAACCTCCGGAGACTCGTACCTTCCTCTCGCAATTACGTCGGAAATGCAAATTCCCGTTTAATCATATTCCCGGGACTTATGCGTGCTTTACCGTTGCCGGAGAATCAAGAGATTACGAAAAATTGGGAGAAAATTTGTAGCCATTAACGCGCTTCCATGTTGAAAATAATGTTCCACATTTTTATCTCGAATATACAAAATATATATCTATGTGAAAATTAATAAAACTTTTTAGGTCAAACAGACTTCCAGAAAGTTGTAATTGTAGTTAATAGCTATTGATTCAATTTGACAGGATTGTTGAGTAAGCTGCGAAGAAATTAATTGCTGTGTAGATGATTTCATTAGTAGATGATTTGTTGTTGATCGTTGCTCATGAGTATAATGCGAAAAAAATGTTTAAATGGTTGCACGGGATGGCCGGTTGAAATGTCTGTCTCGCGTCTGTGTCTACAACGGGCTATTTCCTGAAACGTTTTCCAGCCGAATCAGTCGTTTCCTGTCTTCCCGCAAAGTTCGGTGCATGTTCTTCCTGTCGGACTTTTTCGCCGGAAACTTGGGCAACTCGGAACAAACTTCGAACGCAGCAAATTATTTAACGTGATTTCCTTTTGCGGAATTTCATTTCCCACTGTGAGAATATTCTGAAACTGCTTTCGTAATCGTATAATATATCGGGAACTCTCCGATTGTAATATTTTACTTCTAAAACTTGGATTAAAAACAATTCACTAAGAGCAATTCCTTAAAATAATAAGTGGGATTTTGAATCACAAACACTTTTGTACCGTGGTACAGTTTACAAAGTAAAACATAAGAACTTGGTCTAAATTCAATTATATCGTTGCGTGAGAAAACAGTAGTTTCTTTCTTATGTTCGAAGTATTTGAATAATATTAAAACATAAAAATATTTAAATAATAGGTACAATATTTATGGAATAATTAATTATTTCATTAAAATGAACAATTACTTTTATTGCCCATTTATTTCTTTTGGTACAATTTTATTAATTATCTAATTAATTATTTATTACACGCGGTTCAGTCATTTCGCATTCTGTTTCCCATGCGTCATGTTTTTTCCAACGAGATTTGTTTTTCGTGAATCGTTACAACGCAATAGACGAAGGCTTGCCTAATGATCAGGCGGACGGGCTAATTTCGGGAAAATAAATAGGTACCTTGTAAACAAGTCGCGGAATACGAAGCGTTGCACGTTTCGCGCATGTTTTCTTGAACGGCCAAGAAATTTTGCGAAAGAGGGACAAGCATTTTCGACGAGCGAATTCTCCGACCTGTTTCGCCGGGCACAACACGACGTCTCGATCGAGTAGAAGACTTTTTCGACGACTTACTCGACGGTACACGGCTGACTATAACTGACACCGGCCGTCAGTCATGTCAGGAGAATTTACTGGCTGTCTAGCATGCCGGCGCTAACAGTAAAAGCTAGTGGCACCGATCCATTTCCTTTTACTTTTTTCCCCCCCTCGGGGCCCATTGTACTCGTCGAGGAAAAAATGTTACCGACGGCAACGTCATCGGATTTTTGTTTGCTCGTCTAGCCGAAACGGAAGTTTTCCCAGCCAGGCAATTCCTAGTCGTCCAGTTTGATAACATTCTGTCAAATAGCAGCGAGTTAATTATCTCGTGCGTTTTAAAACAATTTCTAGCTCCAATGGTACATAAATACAGGCGGTATGTTCTCCAGTTAGAAAGCTGTGACGCTAATTAATGGGTTAATTGATTTTGAGGGTAATTAGACGCTAACGACGTTGTTTCTTAAAAGCTTGTCAGTGAAAGGAGTGTAGGTTTTGTGGGAATTTTTTTTTGCTCAGACAGTTTTGTATTATCATGATCGGAGGTATAGGTGGTCGAATGAAACGTAATATCGGGATAAAAGTTTTCGCCTGCACTTACGTGATTAATGGGCAGGGAGATGATTATGTCGGGCGGGAAATTATACGGGCAAACGCGTACGGGAGTGACGGCCTAGATACGAGGATTCTTCGCTCGACGCTCGATATTTTATAGATCGCCATTTAGGATCAAGGAAACGGTAAGGATTTATGCGCTCCTTGGACGTGCTCCGCTCGATTGTTAAACGTGTAACGACTTTAGTTTATTGTCGAATGTATTGGCCGCGGAAATAAACTCTGCGCCGAGATTCTCGTCACTTCTTTTTGTCGCTTTTCGCCACTAAACCCCGTACCGAAGTTACCGTAGTTATTAAATTATTGCTCGGTAAAAGGACCGCGGTGCTAAAGGACTTTGCTCGCTGATTTATCGAGCGCCAAGTATATTAGACTTTCGGACTAAAAGATTACGATCTTTGTCTTACCCAATGGGTACTCTTGAATGTTTGACTATTACTACGTTAATATTGGAATCAAGATTTTATCACGGTCCGTTCAATTGCAAAGGGTATCGATTGCTAATCAAATTTAAGGAATCTGTAAGCCACTTATTCGTAATAAATGACGGTAAGTTATTGCTCTTTGATAACCTGATCAATAATTTACTTCAGTTATAAGTGAATTTACTGCATGCTGATTTATTAAGCGCGAAGTTTATCGGGCTTAAACATTCATATAAATCTCGTAGTGTTATCAAACTTGTTTCCTTGAATGTTTTGCATAATGACTACGCAGTATCCTTCAAACCTAATAGTGTGTTATACTGCAAATCGGATTGTGCCACTCAACTACGGAGGAAACCTCTGTCTAAGTAGTCAGAGTGGCTTCGAGTGGGTTCTGTTCCGCCTTACACGATCAATTGACGATAATTACCACACCATAAATCCGTAAATCTGTGATACACTGGTCAATTAGACGAAAGAGAATCGAGTTGTACTACCTAATTAGTCTACCAAAAAGTAATTCGTTTCCAATGAGGACATACAATTTTAAAGTCTTTTATGAGGGAGAATTCTTTATTATCCGAATTGTAGGAAATATTTCCTTTTTTTACATGGTCACATGGTTGATGAAAATTACGAGTAATTCGGTTCGAATCGTTCAATCGATTCGCTTCATTCCGATACGCAGTGTTTTATGGATCACAATTTAGGATTAGTAGAAGGGCAGAATTTATGAGATCGTTTAACGTACTCCGCCGACCTGATCCGCTCGACTGCCGAAGCATAAAAGTTTATTTTTAAAGCATCGTACGTAAATATCAGTTCAAAGCAAATACTCCGATTTAATGGTTCTTAAGGCGCTTGAAATTGCTTTGGTCTTGGAAAAAAATGACGAAATCATAAGCAGCACTCAGACTGATCAAAGTAAAGAAAAAACAGTTTGAACACATTTTTCTTTTAAAGAAATGTGTTACTTAAATGCCAAGTATTGTTTAATTAATCAGCAAATCGGTGTTTTTGTACGGGATTAAAACAATTAATAACGATTTTTGTGTTTTTGGGAACAATAAGTAATTGTGCCTATGATTTAGAATGCATCAAAGTGTTAAAAAATGTTGAATGGTATCGAAATTTGATTAGGGAAATGAATGAATGGGGTAAAAACAAAAGCAATTGAAATAAGTCCATTGAATTGCCCTGTTCTTAAGAAACACTCCACTTTAGCAACATGGCCGGTATCCTTAAATTTGTCAAATTGCCGTGCTTTTAAAGTAGCTTGATTTATATTCCTTAGTGGAAAGATTGATCGCTAGAACAACACAGCGCATTACCCGTTGAAAGGTTGATGTAGAACCGTGACTTCAACAAATGAAACAACTGTTGATCATTGAAAAGCAGGATCGTGTCTGAAGTTAATTTCACTAGCAGTGAGTCTCAAAAACTCAATAATATTGATGCGAATAAAAGTGAGGTCCAACAGTTTAACTGCTACACACTCAGCATTGAAAAATGAAGAAATAACAAACATGAAACGAGGAAAAATGCACCAAATCTTGAAGTGTATCCATTTACCTTGGAATGAGAAAGAGGTGTATGACTGATATCGGAAATCAATGACGATAAGAGACTTATTCCCGACCACCGTGAAAAACAGGGTGAATAATTTAGGCGGGCGAAGTAATTTTAGGACACGGGAGTCCTTGGCGTTAAAAAAGACCTTGAAACGCGACAGAGTCTCGTAGAAAAATTCCCTCGCGAACTCGGGCGTGATGTACAAAAATGTGAATAAAATGGAAAAACAGTTTATCAGATATTCACAATTCTTTGCGGCAAGATGGATTCTCCTTTTGAAGGATACGTCAGGTTTGCGAATTCTATTGTGCTTGTATTTACGATTCAGAGAATTCTGCAGGAAAACTATCCGCGAAATATATGCTCTTCCTTTTCGTTTTTGCTGGGCTTTTACATAGATACCTCAAATAATGACGGATCTAAAAACAATTTTCTTTGCAGTTGATTTCAATGATTTCATAAACATTAGGAAAAAATTGCTAATAAAACGACATGACGAGCATTTATTTTGACTATTGTTATCGGTTGAAGTAATAATAATTAGATTCATTAATTATTTAATTATTCATTAGACACTCTTTATTCCTTTGCTTCAGTTTTACTACGAAAATTGCAAATGAATACCAGGTAAAAAACTCGCGTAGAGGTAGACGCGCAACTCTGATTATAAAATACTACGAAGACAGTTGTTCCTACTTGGTCATTTCTTCGAAGCAAGTCGCCTTGCGTGAGGTAAAATGCTGCCTGCGATCTCTTAATAATTTCTCTCACGTTTATGACGTCGGCCATGTGCCCGTGACGCATGACGTGAAAGTCATCCTGCTCGGCATTGTCAAGTTTGATTCACTCGCCTTATCTACTTAATGAGTAGGTAGACAGGAGGCCCTGACCAAATTTCGACGATTAAATTCGCTTTTCTCCACTCCTTTTGTTCATCAATTTCACAGATTTTCAAACCTTAAACGATGAGGTAGAAGTTTGCCTGATTTCCGAACGATTTTTAAGAATATTATTAATGTAAGTCGTACCAATCATTATCTATATCATTATACACGTTATTTCGAATAATGAAAATGAATTTTAGAGAAATTGGCGGATAGTTTTGTATATTCTAATATTTTAGAAATATGAAGTATGAATACTGTAAAATAAAGCTAATTTCTAAATATTTTATAGGAAAACCTTTATCTACTTAGTAAAATGTTTGAATAGAAAGTATTCTTATGTATTAATTTTTCCAAAACTGTTGTTCCCTTCAACGAAAACACTATGAGGGTAATTCTGTCGAGATACAGCTCTTTGCATTTCACGATTCTTCTTGGATGGTTCGAACACTAGAGGAAAAGTAGCACACAATGCACTCAGAGAAGCGAGACTGGATTTTGACGAAAAGGAAACCGTATGAACGAAATTGTACACTGAGAGACGTGGGTTTTCAGGATGTGCTGTACGTCGAGCGAAGAACTCGCTGATCCTGAGATCAGACAGCTCTTCGCTGGGAATCCCAGTTCTCATGAGGATTCGATCGACAACGACTACCCGCCAATCCCCCGTGGAGAATATACGAGCAATCTTCTTTGTGTATCGTCGGACTGACTGTTGTTTACCTCCGGTTCTTCACCAAATGCTGAAAAATGCATGGACTTTTTACCTTCGTACAGATGTAAATCGTTTAGCTCGTATGATATTTAGCTATGGCTCAAATTGCAATTAACGTACCAATTGTAAGCAATTTTTAAAGAGATTATATTTTTGACTAGGAATAGAGCTTGAAAGAAATTAAATTGGGTAATTTCAAGTGAAAAAGTTGAAGCAGTAATAATTACGATGATTTTTAATAGGAGTATGATTTAACGAGACGTACGCCAGATATTAGCTTCTTTTCTTATTTTCTACGTTCGTCCGAGGCATTGAAATATTATGGTAATATTCCAATTAAAATGGGCTGGTTCCTTCATAAACGTAAGTCCGTTTTTTTTTTTTGCTTTCATAGAAAATTCCCGCGGAATGAAGTCGGAAAATCCTCGGAGGATAGGGGAGCAATTTTCTACGAAGATTGTCCCGCAATTAATCGAGTTATTTCTCGAAGAACACGCTGGAAGTTCATTAAGTTTCTTCGTTATAGAGCTTTTTCAGGAGATGGGTAAAAAGCGCAAGAAATAAGCTGGAGAATAGGTTTGTAGGAAGAGTCTTAGTCGAGTAAGGAGATTGCAGGATCAACTTGTGTACCGGTAGATTCGCCGTGTGACCCTCTCAAGGAATTTGCATAATTGAGGGGTTGGCAAAGATTTAATCTGACTTGGACGGGCCCCCGCCAACGTGGAATATAATTTATTTATTATACCTTTCAAAGTAAATGCCGGACTGTCGATTAAAAGCCTCTACCCTGGGAATTATTAAAACAAACGTTCGGGCCATGATTTAAGGCGCGACAATTAATTCCTCGTGCAGAGGAAATTTTGCGAAGAGGGAGAGAGAGTGTTCGTTTGGACGTATAATTATCTTGATTCGCGGTATCGCAGAGGCCAGAGTTAAAGCACGGGAACAACTTTTTTCAGCAAAAGACGTGCCGTTGGCGGTAAAAAACGAAGGCAGGTACGTGTGTACGTGTCTATTTGAGGTAATAGAGCCTCGTACGTGCTCAGAATTCCAGGTTTCCTGATTTCGCTTCTCCTTCAAAAGTAACTAACTTACGTCAGGTTCATAATATACGTAGCAGATTAAGAAATTGATTTAATGAGACCGCATAACGCATTAATTAATAGACAATGTCTGTTCGTCTTTTAGACAATTTTCTACACAACTCAAATGCAGCAGATTATTTTGGCTCTGAATTAAAAACAGAAGGGCAAACGAGAATAAAGTGTGAGTTTTAAAAGTGGCCAACGTTATTGTTGGTCCGTAATTTACGCATTGGCACGTATTGTCGTACATCTCAAAGTTGTAGGTATTTTTGTACGTTTATCCTGAAAAACGTGTTTGCGAAAATTAGCTCGACATTTAAGGCCCGAGTCGTTTTAATCGCGATTGCACTTCTAAGAAGGAAGAAGTGATGGATGGCTGCGTACTACTTTTAACGGGATAATTTACCAAGTTCGTCAAGTACGAAAAGCATTCTCACGTTGAGCAGACGACCATCGTGACGAAGATTACGGCGACAAACTTCGAAGAGCCACTTTACCAACCCACCGCAAATATTTCGGATTACCCGGCACTCGGTGTTTTTACCATCTACGTAGGCGAAATTAACCGACGCATAAAATCACTTGAAACACCAAGTGATTACTTGTAAAGGTAACAAAATCGGAATAAAATCATTACGATTCAGGCGTCGAACAACGCGTTTGTCATTCGTGTAATAACGTCGGTGTAAAATTGTCGCGGTTTGATGAATTTATTGTTGGATATTGCAAGTAAGAATGTCCTAGTATTTCCCGTGAAATTGTGCGGAATTAAATAATGCCCATTCTTGCTGTGCTTACGCGGAATGCCGGCCGTATTTCAGCAATGTTTACGGCCCGGATTATTAACTTGTAAGCTACATATTCGCCTGAGTTATCAAATAATCTGCTCCCCACTTTCCCGGGTCAAATAAGTCACACGTATCCTCGTATTGTTTATTTAACGTGTGCAACAGTGGTTTCAGTTTATTTTGATGACACTGAAGAACGGAATAGCGTAAAATGAAATAGGTTTGCTCATTTCAGAGAACCATCTTCGGCCAATGAAAATAGTCAGACGTCGCGTAATGCAATTCTCTTATCTTTGTTCCGAACGTGTTCGGAATCGGTTTCTTGCACAGTTAATTAAGTTCCACCACGGTGGAAGAAATTCAATGGATTCCTGTATTTCACCTTACCCACTAGATAAATATATTTATATTTAATAATTCCTTCTATTGGAATATTACCCGTAATTACTTTAAATGATCCAGACTCCGGTGTAATTAAGCTTCAATACTTACTGTTTCTACGCATAGAAAACAGGGGTGGATGGGAAAACAATGTCCGGCATATAAGGATCAATTTTCCCACTGGATGTAATGAAAATAAATATTACCGCTATTCTCTTATTACTCGGTTTACTCAAGGTTTGTCGATCAGTGTCGGTGGATCGTGTTTACGTTTTTCCCGGCAGACTGGAGAGTACTTCGCCGTATTTCTTTAGTCAATAAAGTTCCGTGGGGGGTGAAAAACGACGGTATGGACGCAGATCTGACGTGTACGTGCTCATCTGCTCTTCATACGGGTTTCGAACGTGTCGGGAATCGCGGGCTTAACCGTTTCCTTCCACCATTGGCAGATTCCCCACGTAAATCAGGACAACGAATTCCGCCGATGTCCTGTCCGCCGTGACGATGTATGAATTAAAGAGTTTACCGAGAACGTCCAAGCGGAATTACGTCAGCCGAGTTGGACGAATCCCCCCCCCCTTTCCCCGAAAACGTGGGCGTAGCAAGTGCCCGAGTTTTTTGCGGTAATTTCTCCGACAAAACCGACCGGTCGTGGCCCGTTTACCCCGTGGACGTTCCTCGAGGATACCGTATCCCCGCGCGCCTATCGCGTTTCAGCGTCCTTTTATTTTTCTTCCTCCTCGCAAAGTCCACGTATCGCTTGACAATATCCCCTTACGGAATGACTGTAAATTTATACCGTCCCCGTCGTGGTCCTTTCTCCCTCTCTTTTTTTTCTCTCACCCCGTTCCTGTTTTTAAAACGTTCCCCACCATTTTTCCTTGTCACACGTAAACTCGTTTGCGGCGGTAATAGGTACAAATTTCGGTAATTCTCGGGCGCGAAGCTCGGGAGAATCGTCTTCTTTTGAAGAGGAGAAGGAGGGGTAAAAGAGCAACGGAACGATGTGGTTGTTGGCCACTTGGCATCGACTTCCCGGCCTGCACTTTGAGGAAAGACGCACCCCGTTTAAACACGCGAATCCGACGAGCACTTTCCATCGCGTGCAAACAAACCTCGTTCGCCCGTGAATTCGTGCAAGCAATCTTCCATTTGCCAGTTTGAAAGCCATCGATTTCCACCGCGAGGCACTCGTCCTTCGTGAACGGTTCACGAAAATTTCCCAACAGCCCAAGCTAAATGTCTAAGTTATTTTTATTTGCACGCCAATCGATTAAACGAGTTCAGGGAGATACAAGCAAAATTTACCACGAACCGGAGAAAAATAATAATCCTTAAAACGATCCAAAAAAGTATCGCTGAAGGTTACTTCATTCACTCAGAATTTAAATGAATTACACAGAATCTATACAAATATCTGTACGCTGATTTCGCCGAAGGAAAATTATTGACCGCTGAGACAACAGATGACTTAGAAAAATGAGTTTAAGATAAACTGGGTACCACCTTGTGTTTACCTAATTAAGTCGTACGTGCGTGAAATATCTGCGGTTTTATGGAATCCACAAAAATCACCGGAGCGTGTAATTTTTTATATTCATACGCGTGTCCCGTTTTAAGCCAAGTGTCGGACATGATCGCTCCTTCTTTTTTTTTCAACTTTCACTGACTGAGCCATGTTGTTGGTGTAACAAGCTTGACAATACAACCACGAAAAGCCTCGGTTTAAAGAGCCATCGCTTGACAACCTGTAATTCAGTGGAAGCGGCTTTTAAGCAGGGGTTATCGTTCTTGTCAATGGTGCTCATGACGTTGTCACGAACACGCGATCATGTTCGGTCAAGATTTTTAAGAGCATGATAAGCCCCTCGCGTGGATTAACTTTATCGCAGAATCTGATTTAGGCGTACCTTAAATCTATGTATCTCGTTATGGCAAAGGAATAATTATACGCATTTGCACGAATTTGTATGTAGGAAAATTCCTTTTTATTAATGTCAGAACATGCCAGTTTTTAACTTTTTTCTGCGGGCTGAATTAAAAGAAGAATTATACATTTGCACTAGTTTATACGTAAAAGAAACATCTTTCTTTAATGATAGAACATGCTCGTTTGAATAAGTTTTTTTCATTTCCCTAGTAAGATAAGTAAAAAATGTCATATTTAACTTAAACCTTATTCGGGGAATCGTGTTACTTTTCAATTTTTTATACACTCAATCAACAACCAGTAAGCATTTAAATTTATCTTTCTCCTTCTACAGTAGTCAAAGAAATTAAATCTATCTGAGATTTCTCTGTTGTGATTTTGTCATTCATTTGAATGATTAGACACTTCCTGCTTTCAGAATTTAACATTACACGTATCGCACTGTCATTTTCTGTTCAAACCTCGAAATTCGTTTATTTCTAATTTACTGGTAATTGACTCAGAGCTTTGTCATTCTTTTCGATAAGTCCACGGCAGTGATTCTTTCTAATGCGGACATGCGATCGTGGGATTTACCGACGCGATAACCGCGACTTTAATTTATACCAGCCGAAAATCTCACGGCAGTGCGGTTAACTTGTTCTCGTTTATACGGCATGGGAGTATTACGTGATCCTCAGCGAAGATAAAACGAACGAATTTTGTAACGGCAGAATATGCCGGAATTTATGGTAGCGTCGCTGTCGTTATTTCCCCACGAAAAAGAGTTTCCCCGTGAAATTGCGTGGAAATTGATTGCCCTTCGTGTTTGTCCGGCGAATATAGCCGCGAGATAATTAAAGAAAGAATAATTGCCGTAAAATGGATAATGAAATCCTTGTGCCCCCTCTTCTCATTCTATTAATTTTCATTAAGTCTTTATGATTATACACATGATTATACACATTAGATAAATTTAAGTACAATTGCGGTACTAAATAAAGAAAAAAAAACGAATGTGAAGTGTCTGTTCCTTAAAGCGAAAAGGACGCGTTTGCCTTCCATTCTCCTATTGAATGTAAATCAGATGTAAAATTTTGGACGTTCAATCTTCTTTTACATAGTGTACATTTCTTCGTAACTTAAAAAATGGAAAGATTTATATCACATTCATCCAGATTTTACATTGTAAATATTCACATATAAATTCATAAATGCTAAAAAGGAGTAGTGAAATATTGATATATTTCCTAGAGAGCTGGGGACACTCGTGTGGGGTAGATAAAAAAAATCGATAAGTTATTTTGAAACGTAAAAAAACAGGTATACAAATACGATGTAATATGTCCGTGTTCGTCTTAAAATTTGTTTATCCGATAAGAACGCAAGCTCGGTTCTCTCCGTTGATTTTGCACTACATGCTACTTGAAATACACGTACAGATTGGCTTGTTCCTGTCCACCAACTGTCAGATAAAGTTAATCTGCGGCGAAACAGCGGCTGCACACACACGGGATTTTCAGGGGATTTTATCGTCGCTGTCAAATATTTAACGCAGGGTCACACTTCCGATATACTGTAAGTGGCTTATTAAGGACTTGTAAAGCATTAGTGTCCGTTATTGATATTGAAAAAAAATTGAATTTTCCATTTGAAGGGACCGTCAAAGATTGAAAAAACTTACGTAGTTAAAGCCTTTACAAAACGATTACGAAATTCAGCGATAAACCCAACGCAAAATTCACTTGGTGAAATCTACAAATTTTCGGTGCAACCTACGCAATTTACGAAGTTTCATTTAATTTCATTAATCTGTTTGCACGGAATAACAACGTTGGTGATTCGTCACACCTTAATACTTACATCGCGTGCCTTTTAAACATTAATGGAATATTTGCAGCGGCGTTTCGCCATGCCCGTGAAGCCTTTATCTGCTTTCTCGTAGGAGATCTCGTAACAGATTGCCCGAACGGTCCTGCCGATGCAATATTTCTCCGCTTGTGTTTCCTTTATTCCATTCAAGTGCAGCACCAAGTGCCTCGTATTTCAGGATTATGGCCTCGCCTTTGATGCACATCGTATATAAGTCGAAAGAAGAGATATATCTATCGGAAAACAAGCGTACTATTCACCGGGAATTTACGCAATCCAGGCAGAAATTGCCGATGCGTCTTAACTAGCGACCTTAATACGCGATAAATTGCAATTACATCAAATTAGACGATCCTGCCGGGATTTGGCTAAGGTACCTCGGGATAAACACATTAACGCTACACGTTGAACAATCCGTGGGGAATACCTGTTACGCATAATAAAGTGTGAATTATGATACTAACGTGGCAATGAGCAAATAATCCTTTATGACCGTAATAATGCATAAAATACTTTGTGAGTAGTTTTTGAAATTATTCAAACTATTTTGTTTAGGATAATTGTGGGCTTTTTCGGTTTAAAGAAACACTGGAAAATAATTGATTGAGTTGTGGATTATTGGATATATTAGTTCTTCCACTTACTGGCAGTTACAATTATTTAGTTTCTTTGCAATTTGTCCACTGGACCGTAGGTTTTGTGCAACGTGTCATTAATGTTCATAGACCCGGCGGATATTTACCGCAACTAGCGATAATATAGGTGCGAGATTAAAGCGGCTTCATTAAGGCGAGAAAATTGATAGCCAGCGGCAACTGGGTTAAATATCGGCGGACATGTGAGAAAATACCGGCGACTCTCGGAGAAAAACGGTAATCGCATTTTTGTTGAAACTTTCGTAATATCGCCCCCGGAAATGTATGTGGATCAGACATTTTAAGTACCAGATAACATCTAGACAGTTACCATAGAAAGTAATCGTGCTAATTTTCTTATCTAACGATTATAGAAACTTGGACCGAATCCAAATGAAGAAAAGTAGTTTACTAAAAGAAATACTAAATACTAAAAGTAAGTATTAAATACTAAATACTAAATACTAAAAGAAATACTAAAAGAAAAGAAATAATAGTGTATAAGCTATACTTTTGAAACGAGTTTGTATTAAGATTTTATTAACCATAATAAGGCTGCGTTAGAGATACATTTTTTAAGATGTACACGAATAATCAGAACCAGTTACACATCAGATTTTCCAAGTACAATTTACGTTGGTTTGGGAGAATTTACGTAAATAAAATTATACCCTTTTTTCGGTTTACTTCAGAACAACGAAATTATGTAAGAAATTAGACGAATGAAACCCCATAAAAAGTGCAAACTTACAGCATGATACAATTTGACATTACCTGGACATTCATTCGAAATTTTCCTTTAGCAGAGCATCGCATTAAATGGACGCAAGTAACGTGTCGAGAAAGTTCTATGACCACACGTGGGCAGTAATCACTTGGAAGGTGAATAGACCTATTCAACATTGAAAAACTACTTAGACACTCACGCATTGTAAATTAAAAAAAAATTATTTCACGTAGTCGAAAGTCGTTTTAAGAAGGCTACACAGACAGAAAATTGTGTAATGCCGTGAATAATTCTAGTTTCGTTGTGCCAGGAGAATAATGATAAAGATAGGTCTTCGAAAAGGAAATTCGTGGGGTCCAGTGGTCCCGTCTTACTTATCACGGATAAATGACGGAATAATTTGCTCGTGTCCAGCACGTAACGTCGGAAAACAGATCGCACATTAGCACAGAGGGCGACCCCCTCTCCCCCTCTGTCATCGCACGCACGCGTTGGTCGTTCATGTAACTCGCCTTACGAAACAATTAGCCCGGCCCACGCAAAAGACTTTTGTGCGTGAGCGGCAATCGTTTTTCCACTAATCCCACGCGGACCTGATTTACGCGAGATCATTATAATCCATCAGGCCAAAGAGCGGTCCCGGACGAAAGGGAAATCACGCGCCAACGGGATAATAACTTAATCCGATTTAAAGTACGCTAATACGCTATTAACTGTAATGAGTAGCTTGTATAACGTGCCGCGGGATAACCGTATTCCTGTGGGTTGTCGGATAAAAAATGGCTCTTATTATATTTATTAAGTATAAAACAATCTACGATTTTATACAGTTTTATAATACTTTAATATTTTACTTTCACTCATGGTATAATGAATCTCTCTGTTCTTCAAGGTATCTTCATTAATTTGTTCTTAACTTACAAGGTCTTTTTTTTCAGATTACAATAGGTTAAAGTGGGTTGCCTACAAAATAATGTTTGCCATTCAGTTGGTACTTGAAGTTTTTAACATTTTATTAGCATGCAATTTTGGGGCTAGTCCTATTTTTCTTTAATTTAATATGCCGCAGCTGCAAGGTTTTAAATATGAAAGCAAGCCACTTTATGTTTTGCATATCCTTTCGAGGCGCGGATAAAATATATACACTTATAGGACGCATATGAAACGCGATACTTTTCCGGCGAACTGGTCCTCCACTCTTTACGTATTTTACTGACGTCTTTTAAAGGGATACCGCACGAGGATACAGTTATTTTATTCTTTCGCCATATTTTTTCATTCTTGAAATCCGACTCAATCGACCCAACATGAAGAACGAAAGTGCAATTAAACGAATTATCTATTTCCTTGCATCGTAACTACATTGATACAGTTGATAGATTCTTATACCCTTTTTCTCATCTTTTTTAACAAAGATTTAACTTCTGTCAGAATTAACTACGAGTATTTCCAATTAATCGAAAATATTGCAAACAAATTCCGCACAATAATTGTACACAATATACTTTGGCTTTACTTTAAAGCACATCGGACCTCTAAATATTGACATTCTTGCGTAAATATTACGGAAATATCCCGCAAACTAATTGCATATTCCTCATTCCGCGGACCCTTTCCCCGAGGAATTTATACGCTGGCAATTTTCGGGCCATACTCGGCAGGTCAGGGGGTGGCTCTGGGGGGGGGGGGGGGTTCAGTTTTTACGTCACGACAGGTTCCTTCTGCATCCCGCCGGGTTCTTCCCGGCTTGCGGATCATGAATGTCGGCGTAAGAATTTGAAATTTAAATGAGATACCAAGCCGATCTGTAAACGCGTGAATCTCGCCGGCGCGCGACATCGCGGGGGCGTACGGGGGTTAAGAGAGGGGAGGGGGTGAGATATATCGGCGGAAAAGGTCGGGGGATCGTTTTATCCGGTCGGTGGAGTGCGAAAAAAAAAGGAAAGACAGTGGTCGGCCGAGGAGAACACGTCGTAGAGATTTGTCGGGGTAGATGGCAACGTTTCCGACGAAAATTCGTCGCCGGCGGACTTAGCGAATTCCCCCACCCCTCCTTTCTCCCCCCTCTCCGTTGCCTCCGTTTTTCCTTTTATTTCCTCGCGCACCTACGCCTGTATCCGCACTTTGGCTTTTTTCCTCTGCTTTCCTTCGCTCCTCGTGTCCCAACACTTCCTTTCCCTCCCCGATTCTGATCTATTACCTCGCTTTGCCAGATTTTTCGCTGACCCATGATTATTCCCCCTTCTTCCTCTTTGTTCCTCCCTGGTCTTCCCGGCCAAGATTCCCTGTCTCTTTCGGCCATGTATTTTTTCCTCGCTCGCACGAACGCCCGGTTAAAGTTTCTCCTTATCGCTCAGAGTCTTCGTTTTCGTTCTCCTCCGGTCATTCCATTTTTGCCCACGTTTGGTTCCGACGGAGAAGTGCGACGTCGGCAAAAGTCAGCAGAAGAATCAGTGATTGCGTGCGATCTGTGATTTCTCGGACCGTCGATCGTTGTAGTCGATCATTTTGTTATATCTATAAATAAATAACGCGATAATGGCAATGATGACAAAAGAATTATGTTTCCTAAAATTCTGGCGCACTAATGACATTATCGTTCGTATCTTCGTTGCAAGTATTTGTCCCGAAGAATTTTCATTCAATCTCGAAATTCATCTTTCTATGTGTCTCGGCACGTGAATCTCCAACGGAGATCATTTTTTCTACGATCCTCGCGTTGGGGGGTTATTTCACGCGGCAATATTTATCCGCCGCGGAATCCAGTTTTCCGTGCGGCCGACATAACGGATGGACCGGGGAAATGCAAATGGCCGATAAAAAATATGTCGGCAACAGGAAACGCGAGCGGACGAACCGCGGGTCCTCCGCGCCTTCCTCCCCCCCCCCTCCCTGTTCCCCGGGGTCGACGATGACCTGAAATCTCGGCGGTGAAATTTTAGCACGACGCGTGTCCCGGCCAGGCTGGATATTTTACCCGCTGGAATCCGTCGTCGGCGGCCAGGAAATTGTCCCGAAACTCGAAATCCGTCGGGCCGATGCCGAACGGGGAAAAAGAAGGAACTGCGCGGGATCTATTATAATCACGTCCGCTGGGAAAATAAAGCAGTTCCCGTCGACCTTCCTCCCCGAACAGCGCTTTTCCATCTTCCCAGCGTCGGCCGATACATCTGTTTCCCCGCATCCTAAATTACTTGTCCGAATTTCACTCGAAGTAACGGATTATTTATAGCGCGCTTACAAAATGATTAATTACCGCATCGTCGAAGTGTTACCGCTCTCTCATATTATTATTAGCAACGTGTCGTTATCGAATTCGTTTCCATTTAACTTTAGATTCTAAAAGAAGAAGAAACTTACCTATTCACAGTTTTATCACAGATTGAAGGGAAACATTTGTGCCTTACAAAGTTCTGCGTGTAAAATTAAGAATTTTTATTCCATTTAAGTTGAAAATTACGAGAATACTGTTCAAGTTTTAAGGTAATTGTTTAACTATTATATTTTTATCGCACTGGTCTTTAATTTCGCTTCAAACTCTTGACATTATATTGGTTTACGTTTATATATAATAATTTTGAACCTATTATCGAAAGATACCTAATATTTGCATTTTTCAAGCATCGATAGACTTTTAATATTGCAGTTGCACGGCGGTCTCATTTTTAAAGTTCCAACGAAACTTTCTAAGATGTTACGCACGGAGCATGACTCGCATAATTACCAAACGAAATGTGCTTTTAGAGCGTGATTCGATTATAAGTATTTACTCGTCGTACCATTCGACGTTTCCTCTTCAACAACGGAATTTACCTTCTGTTTATTTGAAAAAAAAACGAGAAAATTGACAGGCAAAACGCAGGGTCGATCATTCACAATTTTTTACATTAGAATATTTCTGTTTAATTGTTTATTAATAATCACTCACTGCAGCGGGAGATATTTAATTACACCGCAGTCGTTAAAGGAAATTAAATTAGGTAACAACCTTCTCCTGAAGCGTTTCAGAAAAATATGCTATTCGCGGAAGTGAGGTAAAATAAGAAACGCATACGTTGTAAACAAGTCCCGTAAGGGTCGTAACAGGAGCGTTGTTTTTTCTTTTTATTCTCGCTTGACAAGCCACAGACGAATGTTCCACATACTCGGGGTTGGTTTTCGTCCACGTATTTTTTTTTCTTTCCTTCGTTTCTGTTCTAACGAGACGTGCCCCTGGGGCACGTACGCGCGTGTATATATACGTATGCGGCTTGCTCGTATACGTAGACACGTATGCATGCTCAAGAAGCTCGCGTGCTCAAATTAGGTGGCGCCTTCGGGAGGAAGGAAAGAAAAAGAAAGAGAGAGAGAGAAAAAAAGAACGTACGGCCGAATTTTTTCGCAGGCGCGCATATTCACGTAATAAAGCAAACGATGGTCATCGCACGTCTTATAACGCAGGGTCCCCGTCAGTCCTCCCCCGCGATAGTAACACGATAGTAGCTATTTCTGATGGTGTTCGGAATTTTTCTCGCGGGGAGACATTCCGCAGGATCCGCCGCAGAGCGAGAATTCCACGGCGGATTGGTTAGGCCGATATTCGCGGATTCAGCGATCACCAAGGAAAGGGGGGATCCGCAGGAAAGTTCGAGAAAGTTTTTGAATCACGAATAATTTTTTGAAAGAAGGTGAGGTTTTTCCTCCTCGAAAGTAGGGCGCAGTGGGGGACGAAATATTTCTATTAATGAGCGTATTGTTTTTCTGGGTTTAAATAATATCCAAATCACTTGTATGTCTATCTTTATTAAAATCATTTTAATTTTTTTATTGCTGAAAGAAGAGAAATAGCTCGAAGCAAAATATTTCTATTAATACGACTACTGATTCTCTAAACTTTTACTTCCGAAAAAACATTAACTACTACGTCACAAAGAGAATAAATAATATTTAAGCCACGTATCTGTAAACTTTTGTTAAGTTAATATTTCAAGGATTTGTCCCATGAAAAAGATTCTAATCGCGTGAAACACGTAAATATTTGAATTCATCAGAATTTCTTCAGCGCGGTCTTGAAACGAAAATTTGCCGAGCGACGTATGGTCGTGATATCGTCCGATTGGTGTTTCGCGGCCTCGAAGTCGTGCTCGGCAAACTAAATCTCGATGACGAATTTTTTTTTACGCAATCGCGATACTTTCCTCGCGTCGCCCGTAAGAAAGTGAAATGGCCGCGATTCTTATGCCGCCGGTTATGTAATAAAATATGTAACCGAGGTATTTACTACGATGCTGAATAATTCAAGAGCTCGTTTGTTTATGCAGATCTCGCGGTCTATCAATCACAGCAAAACTCGAAACAAGTCGGTACCCAAGTTCCCCGCACGAACATAGATTAACGCGATTCCGTATTAAACGAAACCCGTCAAAAAAAGTGATGGATTCGGGATCCTGGAGATCGTTGACCCGACGAAACGCAGATTTTTCCGCTAAATGAATTTCTATCGTGCACAACATTTCCGCAATGACAAAGCGCAGAGTAATGAGTAGCTAATTATCGGCAGTTCAGTGATTTTTGTTTAATAGCAATAGCAAATTATTTAACAGTGCGAGTAATAAATACGTTAATAAATAAAGTAGTTCGTAAGGATAATTTTCCAAAAATCGTACAGTTAATTTCTAATTCTCTGCACTGATAGGGACGAATTTGGAATCGTAGATAGACTTTCTTAAAATTTTTAACATGTTTATATGCCATGTTTAACATGCTTATTATTTCACCGAAAACAAATTTCAAACTCTGGCAGTAATTTCCTTCAAATCGTACAATATCAGCAACTATCGACCTTTCCCCGTAATTCAAGACTTTTCTTTATGTATTTAACATTCATTATTTATCATTCTTTTCCACCTTCAACCCTACACTATTTCGTTATACATTGCCTCATGTGTTACGTATATTCTCAGCGTGGAAAAGGCGCAGCGAAACGGTTTTCTTTAACCGCGTAATCACATCATCGGAATTCGCGAGATCAAAGACATCGAATTTCCGCGGGCCGGTGACGTAGAAAAAGAAAACGAGGCCGGACAAATAGCGTATCAGGATGGATCAACATTTCCGCGCCTACCGCAACGCGAGAGGAGCATCAAAGGGATGATGGATCTCGTCCCATTTTTATGGATCTCCTCTTGTTTTGACTGGTCTGATAGCTTGCCTACATAACATCCCCGATACCATCACTTTCTCGTATTCCAATACCGGCAGGCGTACCCGGTGAAATATTACAAGTTTTCTTTTCGACGGGTCTCAGTTTTTTGCAATAAACAAAATGGGCCGAGGAGCAAACCGAGGTAAGGAAAACTGTTCCTAGACTTAGGGTAGATAAAGAAGTGCTAAACAGTGATAAAAAGGGGCTTAATAACAGATTTTAATATCGTTTTTGCTAACTGCACTAAAATGTTTTAACGCAATCTGCCGGTAATTTTCGTTAAAACGAAATATTTATTCGGTTTAAAAATGAAATGGATTGATTATCCTGTTTGTTATTATTTTCATGTTCCTTATGAATAGGTGGTTTGCTATAAAATTGAAACATGATTAAAGAAACAATGACATATGGTTCTTTGTACAGGCCAATGACAAATGTTATTGTTGAGGATTTATTATTAATGTAAACGTTCAACAGTTTGCCTCGGACGTGGGTAATGCAAAAATACTTGTAAATGTAGGAAGAAACGTGAGTAGGTGATATCGATGAGGTTCGACAAAGGAAAAAGGAGAATAGAGCCGAGGACAATGGAGAATCAACACTTTCACGCCTGTCACGGGAAGCGAATGGGAGTCAAGAGGGAAACAGTCTACGAACTGATGGATCTTGCCTCATTTTTATTACTCTTACCCTCCCGTTGGCCGCAGGATCGATCGATATTTACTCGCTCGCCCACGAAAACCGGCCGACGGGAAAAACAACACTGATAACAATGACGAGAAAAAATTAATAGCGCCAGGCATAATGATTAATGTCCTCGCGTCGATTATGCGAAGGAGAAAATGGCCAGCAGAATCTTGCCGAAAATTTTAATAAATCTCCGCGACAAATGAATGGCAGGTTTAATTTCCGCTAAGAGTTACGTATGAAACGGTGATCAGCCGGAGAAGATTTGGCCGTTTTAAAAACGATTATGTAAATTAAAGAGCGTTAGATGCACCATTTGTCAAAAGATTTGATTTCAATTCACAATTGATTTCCCGTAATAAGGAATTCGTCTGAATCGCACGAATTTTACGTGCGATAAACCGTATTAGGGACACATCTGTTTGTTCTAAATGATTTTTATTTTTCCTATTATATCCACGAACGAAGAAATTAATAGTCGTTAGATTCTGTGATTACTCTCAATTGGTTGAAATTGACGATTTAATATCCGAATTAATTATTTTAAAGGAGAAACGTATGAAGGCGCTTGAATTTCTGAAAACCTCGACGTCGAGATTTCCCGCGAGTTAAGCGAAGTCGTTAAACGCTCTCGCAGCCTGTTCGGAAGAATCTCCGTTGGCGTAAGGGATTATGACTTTCAAAAACTTGGCGCTTCGCTAACACTTGGGAAATATTCTCCCGAGCGGGAAAAGAAAAAGCTCCCGATCGTTTGTCACGGTTAATCTTTACTTCCGACCGTCATGAGGACCCTGGGGGGGGGGGGGGGGGGGCATTTTATTTGTACTTTTCGCGATTATAGCGGACCGACGCTGAGTTTTAATGAAAACGGAAAACGCCGTGCCATAAATTCCGGAATATCGCCCGTTGGTTTCCCTGAATTATGTAATTGCAACGGATGAAGCTCGCAACAGCCACATCTTTCATCGCCCCTGCATTGTTCCGCCGAGAACGTTGTTTTCGTATGATTCTCGATTATGGTTATTAGCTGCGCAGGTAATGCTCGTAAATCGTCGTATCTTTGCGCTTTATCAAACGGTTTTAGCGGAATCTACCGGCACTTGTGATGTAGAGAATCTTAGCCTGTTGTTCTAGACTTAAAAAAATACAAAGTTTGAAAGAAAAATGAAATTTGTTTCTGCTGTTTCACCTTTTCCGAATGTTTCTTTAATTTTTGTCTCAACTTTTCTCAACTTTCTCAACTCACTTCTGAACAAAACTTAAATTAAAATTCAGATATTTACTCGATAACGTACAGTGCAATAACACACAGGGACTAGAGATTATCTCGAAACGTTTACCGAAATAATTCATCCATAATTCCTCCTGTTGAGCAAAAAAATTTCTTCACCTTTGGCCGACTTTTGAATTTCTCCCTAATGGCACGACAAACTGTTTCCCGACGAACTACACGGCGAAGCCGGAGAATTAAAAATCGAACATTGCTTATCGGCGCGCAGAGGATGAGGAAGTACGGCGATCGGATTATTTGATCGTTGCGATATTTTCCGCGTAATAACGCACGGTTCGTGCGGTTATTGTGAGTCGCGCGGACAGCCGGTGCATATCGTAAATAAATTGCAGTCGGACTTAATTTTAGAGTAAACCGAGGCGCGCATTGCACGCATCGTCTGGCCTGAGCGGCGCGTTTCTGACAGGCTGATTTACTGTCCAGCACCTTTCGGAAATTCTACGGGGGCAAAAGTGCACGGTCAGCTACGCGAATAGAGTGTCGGGTTCGTCGATCTCCGGGTCCATCGATTTCCCAACACCTGCCTCGCCTGCACGACGTTTTCAATGAACCGCTGAAAGTCATTATTTACCCAAAGCGATACCTTCCCCGCCTTACGGACCGCATACTAGCGGTAAATATATCAAACACGCGAATGGTACCGCTAAAGGAATTCCAGGGGTAGTCGGAAATGAAAATTTCGCCACAGTTATGACGTATTAATAATAGTAGTTTGTCGATAATGATGTCGCGTAATAATGTAATACCTAGTTTCATTTAAAACATCAACGATTAAACACTTATTTCAACAGAATTCTGATGATCTCGTGAACTTTTATTAAGTGATACGTGTAAATCTTTGAATAACAATGAAATTAACCTAGGTAAAAATGTTTGATAATATCGTAAAGTACTTGATTTTACTGAAAATTACGGTACAATTAGATATATGGATAATTAAGGATAATTTAAAGCCATGTTATGTATAAACCAAACCGAACTATCGGCAGTACAAAAATTCCATTCAAATAAAATATAAAGTATCCTTAGTAAAGAAGGCTAATGTCTTTACTTTCTTGATTTCGCGATTTTACTCTTTCCATTTTCCTGTTCTGCTGAATTCTTGCGGAGGGGCAATAAACGTCGAATTGCAATCCTGTTTTCGCACCTGCGTCTTGTTGCGGGACGATTGTTCTCTCGCGAAGTCGACATTTCGGCTCCGTAAGATAAGACGAAGGGGGGTGAAGGGAAAGACAGGGAGAATGAGCATCGCTCGTCAGCGGGCATTTAATGACACTTGGCGTTTAAATATGTAGGCCGTAGCTGCGGAAGCCAATAAATTTCGTACTTTACGGGCCGTCCCTGCCTTTATATCGTTTCTTTTTCTTTCCCCCAACGGTCGACCACCTCGACGCCGGCCGTCGATGAACTTCTGCGTCGGACCGTATTCCCGCAGGACGGAAATTTTCAGCAGGATAGACTTTTACAGTCGATACAGCCCTGATTTATGCACTAAGAATTACGGCCGATTATTAGTCGTCAGCGGGCCAGTAAACCGACGCGCGGTGTATAACACCGACGAAAATACGGCGTTTAAACATTTAACCGGCGATTCGCGGAAGACTATTAAATAGCAGAATGATAAGGGTTTTCATTTAATCTAGTATCGGTTGGCTATCTAGGCAGTTGTGACAAAGTGTTTATCGTACATAAAATGATAAAGTTCTGTTTAATTAATTGGTAAAAATTGGTAATTGGTAAAAATGATATCCCGATGAACAGTAGGATTTTCATGTGTTTTATTCACGAGTTTGTAAAATAAAGACGATTCAGTGTCGAAAAGGAATATTGCAAATAGAACAAGAAGAAGAACTAATTGAGAATATAAAGCGAGAGTTAAGGGAATATATAGTCAAAATTAATATTTTTGTAGGTGAAAATATTGTTACTTTATTATTTTCATTGAAATAGGGTTTTTTGTTGCTATTATTAGTACTTATGTGCACAAATTTTGATAGATATTTTTTTTTTTAAATCTGATTAACCTATAAAGTATGAAATAAATTGGAGTATCAGCGTTTTTCAAAGCACTGTTAATAATATGGACTATTCTAAGAATATCAAGTAGTAACCCCATATAACTACTTCTATAGTTAGCATTGTAAACACTCTGTAACGCTAATCCACTTTATAGTCTAAACAAACTATCATTTCAGCGACGAAAGTGAACCTTTACGCTTTTTCGAAACTCCGTTTGATTGGACTACTGTAAACAACGATATTTCCGCGAGAAATAGTGAAAACTGACAGTTGAAGCGGTGAAAGTTTGAAGAGCAATAAAATAACAATAAAATAAAAGAAATACAAATAAACTCGTCTAGTCGTCTACTTTGATCGTCTTTAACATTACTTTCAATTTATTAAAGGATTTCGTCTGTTAATGATCCATGAATGTTTAATGAAAAGCATTTTTTAATAATTATAAATGTATCGTTGAAGTTCGGAAGGGAAAATGATTGACAGTTATTAAGAATTTGCTTAGTGACTACAGGTTTTGTTGAAAGTTTTAATTTCCATGAATGTTTGTAAATGTCTTTGACACGGGGAATGGTAAAACGCAATAATGTTGAATGCTATTTTCGCACGGTACTCTCGCGCATCTTAATTATCCTTAATTCGATTCTCCACAGTCTATTTCTCCGGGGCGCTGACACGAATTTAAGGGGACTCATGATAGAATTATTTTTGGACGACCAACCGCTCGATGCCGACCCTTCCAGTTGACGTTCCTTTTTTATTTCATTTTCAAGAAAATCGTGAATCCAAATTTACTGAGCGACGAACGTGATTGGAACACGTCAGATCGAGCAAACGTTTGTCTTTCCCCCTCGCCATACTTTCATTTCTTGTTCCAATGGAACGGGACTGAAGATAATTCAAGAGAAATTCAGAAATGTCTGATTTAATGTGTGATATCAAATCAATCATTTTAGAAAACAAAGATTACAATAATTCTGATCTGCCTATTAATTTGGTACTTCTCTTTTCTGTTGCAGGGATTTGACGAATAATAACATTACAGACATTCCATTAAATGCCTTCCATCCACTTTCCAGTCTTGAAATTTTGTAAGTATGTACGTAAAAAGAAAGCAAATATTATTACAAAAAATAAGCCGAGACTTTCCACTGAAAGTCGTTTATTTCTAATTCATCAAAAATAAATCCATTGGAACGAAGTGAATTTAATTCAACTCAACTTTACAACGATGGTACATAATAATTATCTTCTCAAATTAAACTTTATTACTTCTCAAATTACAAAAATGGGTAATTCAGGAGAAGTAAAATCATTGAATCCATAGTGCGTTTCAGGTATTTTTTTTTTGGTAGACATTTTTACTCGGGGCAAAGAACCAATAAGAATGTAGAAAAACGAACGTCTTATCAAGCCCGTCTGGGCGCCATAGAAACTGATAAAAAATAAATGACCCGTGCGATTCTCTTCTCGGCGGTCGGAGTACTTTGCGGTTAAGTGTCGAATATTTTCGCAAAGAAAGACATGTCTGACTCCGCCCCCGCCAATCCAGCAGACCATGTTAATGCGTGTCGAAAACCCTCTTTAAAGAAAATCGACGATTTATATGCAGTGGGCATTTTTACTTGCAAGAAAATTGTCGAAAATTCGAGGAAAGATGAAACGATAATTTCTAATTTAACGAAAAAAACGAAAAGGATTTATAATAAAAAGTTTAGGGTAGTTAGGACGAAATATTTTTGTTGTCGAAAATTCGGAAAATGTTTGCAAGCTACGTTATTGATATTTTTTTTAGGAATAACAATGTCATCCACTTGTGCTAGGATTTTCGGCGAATTGTTAAACATTTTTTTTCTGTACTTATCTTGCAGATTTCTCCGTCGAAATGACTTATACACTATCGACAACGACGCATTTACAAATTTGACGAACCTTCGTATGTTGTAAGTGTTGCTTCCCTTAAAAACGTGAATTTCGAGGAATTATTTTAACGATGACGCAGAATATTTCATGTATTTTACAGGGAACTCGACGAAAATAATTTAACAGAAATTCCACTCGCTATCGTAAAACTCACTAGCCTCGAAGACCTGTAAGTGTGCACCGTTAAGTAAAATGTAATTTGATAAATTTTTGTACGTTACGCATCACATCCGTATATTTCACTTTTGATTTATTTCAATAAAAATACGCGAACCATGGGCCATGAATTTTTTTTAACTATCGTCACACCAACATAATCTTTCGTGCAGCGATTTCTCAGTTAATTTTCCCATTCCTCTTGATACACAGATCTATATCGAACAACAGGATAGAAAAATTAGAACCGGATGTCTTGCAACGTGTTTCGAATCTGGCCTCGCTTGACCTGCGTGGAAATCCAATTAAAAAAATACACGAGAATACTTTCGAAAATCTTTACGCACTGCGTAAGTTGTAAGTACAATTTCCCCGGACATGTGGATAAATTTTTTAAATGATACAATGGCTTAGCAGAGAAATCATGAAAAAATCCAAATTCTTTAGAATACTGTCGAACGTGAAAGAATTGCGAGTCTTTCCACGTCTCAATGGGACGAAATCCTTGGAAGTTTTGAGACTAAATCGAGCGCAGTTGAAAGAAGTGCCGACGGATCTGTGCCAGCAATGCCCAAAATTGAAAAGTCTGTAAGTTCTAAGACTCATAATAATATTGCTGTACTTAACGTTCACGTTTACCTACAAATATTTCATAATTCCTTGGAGGATATTTCAATTGCCCTTTTCCATCACCGGTTGAATTCGGAATAATTCTGTTAAACTATCGACGTTTAGACTACTTTCTTTCCAGGGATTTGAGATCGAATTATCTAACGAGAGTGCCAGAATTAAGCGGTTGCAGTGATTTGCGTCTCTTGTAAGTATTCCCTATTGCCTCGTTTTTTTGCCATTTTATTCCTTTCAAATAATCTTTTTTTATTGATTTTTTTGTTCACGTGATCTGTTTTTGTAGGGATCTAACTAACAATATGATATCTTCTTTGGAGGATGCACCATTCAAAAATTCTCATATGCTTCATGATCTTCTCTTATCATATAATAATGTGCAAACGATACCAAAGGATGCGTTCAGCGGTTTGCAGGGACTGCAAGTACTGTAAGCATTATTTACCTACCGATTATAAACTTATACAAGTTTTGAACTTATACGAGTTTTGAATCATCGAGTTTTAGAATACTATTGAAGAAATTGGTATTATGTATTGTTAGTATTTCGAAATTTCTGTAACCAGTCTTTGATTTTCAGAGACCTGGAAAGTAATTACATAGAATTTATTCACCCGGACGCATTTCGAGAAACGAAACAATTGGTGGACTTGTGAGTATTTAACGATAAACGGATTACGACAGAGGAATTGGAAATATTTATGCTGAAATTTTCAGAAATCTCGGAAATAATATGTTCCCGACTTTGCCGATAAAAGGTCTATCGGGATTGTTGCATCTCAAAACCTTCAACAATCCGGCCTTACGTGAATTTCCGTCGCCCGAAAGATTTCCCCGTGTACAAACTATGGTCCTCTCTTATGCTTATCACTGCTGTTCATTTCTGTCCATCGAAATGGAAGAACCGGTAACGAAAACGCCCGTGCAAGAGTCAGTTTTGTATCCGACGAACAACGAAGTGGACATGACTCTTTGGAATTCCAGTATTACGGAAATTTGGCCGCAGTTCAGTATGTAATTTGAAGTATTAAATATTTTTAGTACGTCGTGTTTTCTGCAATATTTAAATGGCAGTTCAATAATCTCTGCTTTAATCACCATGAAGTAATAATAGTTGAAAAATGATGTAAGATTATTTAACTAACAATTACAGATGTTTGTATAACTATGAATTTCTTGAACTGCTAAAAGTAATTGAACAAACATGTGAGAGCATTTTGTTTTTACGATATTTTGGTAAAAATAGATGTATAGTAATTGCGCTGGCATTGAATTTGTTTAGATAACACGAATGATAAACTCAGCTCGCAAGTGAGTCAACTGTGGGATAACTTTGGCTCGGATCTTACGTATCCTGGCAGTCTTCCCTCGTACATCGACGATTATTACGAAGATCATGATGACAGAACAACGTCGGCGAGTCAGGTGATGCCTTCACACGTGCAATGCCTGCCGGAGCCTGGTCAGTCCCCGTTTTTATTCAAATATTCAAATATTTTCTCTATTTTTATTGTCCTTCATTCAAATATCCTCCGTATTTTCGTTCGACTTTATTCAAATATGCATTATGCAATTCACACTGGTATGTAACTCCTAACAACTAATATTTAAAGCAAACATTTGTCAACTTATCAGGAATAAAAGTAGTGACATGTCGTCGAAATTTGATATGATACATTTATTAATTACACTTAAAACGAAAACCAATTAGTCACGTTATTCTTAAGGTTTCTACAAAATCTGCAAATACTTTTTGCTTATTTACGAATCTGAAATTGAGTTGGGTTTAAGTGATAAGTTTGTAGCGGATCTTGCGTTTCAGTGTTTGTACCAGTGTATTGGAATATGGAAGAATGTTTTGTTGAACCATTGTGACGGTGAATTTTCAGGTCCTTTCCTGCCGTGCCAAGACCTCTTCGACTGGTGGACCCTACGATGCGGAGTTTGGATAGTTTTCCTTCTTGCGATGCTCGGAAATGGAACGGTCGTGTTCGTTTTGATATTCTCCAGGAGTAAGATGGACGTTCCGCGGTTTCTAGTTTGCAACTTGGCCGCTGCGGATTTCTTCATGGGGATTTACTTAGGTAAACTTCGTACTTCCTCGCTCCGGGGGGACAAATCTTTTCTACATTAGATTCCAACTCTGCCCCTTTCAAAACCCACTTAGTCTTCAGCAAGTAAGAGTAAAGTTTTTCTCTCAATAATAAAATAGTACAATGAATTGTACTATCGTGCACGGACAACAAGGAATTAGGGGACAATATGAAAGAATTTGTATCTGTAAATGATATCGTGATTAGTAATGACATTTATAATGTAGAAATTGTACATTTTTTCAGGTTTATTAGCCGTAATGGACGCTTCGACGTTGGGTGAATTCCGCATGTACGCGATTCCTTGGCAGATGTCAGCAGGCTGTCAATTGGCAGGATTCCTCGGGGTTCTCAGTTCCGAGCTGAGCGTCTACACATTGGCAGTAATTACTCTGGAACGGAATTACGCGATTACTCACGCGATGCATCTGAACAAACGACTTTCCTTGAAGCACGCTGGTTACATAATGACAGTGGGTTGGGGTTTCGCCCTATCGATGGCTACGTTGCCTCTCGTTGGAGTTTCAGATTACCGTAAATTCGCCATTTGTCTGCCATTCGAGACGAACGGGACAGCAGCGTTGACCTACGTGGTGTTCCTCATGTTGATCAACGGGGTGGCTTTCCTGATCCTCATGGGCTGTTACCTGAAGATGTACTGTGCTATTCGTGGTTCCCAGGCGTGGAATTCCAACGATTCACGAATTGCCAAGAGAATGGCGCTGCTGGTCTTCACAGATTTCCTCTGTTGGTCGCCAATAGCGTTTTTCTCATTGACCGCGACCTTCGGGCTTCAATTGGTATCCCTAGAACAAGCCAAGGTCTTCGCGGTGTTTGTCCTGCCCCTGAATTCCTGCTGCAACCCCTTCCTCTACGCCATCCTAACGAAGCAGTTCAAGAAGGACTGCGTGCTGATCTGCAAGGCCATCGAGGAGTCTCGTGTGACCCGAGGAATCGGTCGCTGCCGACACAGCTCGAATTTCAGCAACAGACAAACTCCTGCCAACACGAACAGCTTGGTCGACAGGTCATCGAGGGACAACCAAACCCCCTGTGCCTGCAATTCCAGGCTCTTGGAAGCTGGAGAGTGTTCCGATTATAGATGGTGGGGCGCAAGGTTCCTCTGGCCTTGCGCGAGGGACCAACGACCTCGACACCCACGAAACGACCAGTACGCCTACCAGATTGCCGAGATACAGCAGAAGCAGCACAAACGAGCCTCCTCGGTGTCCTCCAGCGAGAATTTCTCATCCTCCAGGTCAGATTCCTGGAGACAGACTCATCATTGCGGCATACCTCTGAGGCTTCTAGACCCCAAACGTCGAGCCTCGTCCTGGCTGATCACCAGGAAACCCTCCCAAGATTCCAACCTTAGCTCCTCTCGCAACGATTCCTCAGGCTCGGCGACCACAGCAAGCACGAGTACCTGGAGAATGTCGCGGTCGAGCGCGTCGCTCGAAGTCACTGCTCGGAATACACCGAGGCCCGCCAGGCCCAAACCCAGACTCACTAGGCAACTCGCCATCCAGGAACCTGACCCTCCAGGTTCCCCAGGAAGATTAGCCGTCAGGCTACTCGCGACAATTCCCTCCGCTGCCGAAATGAGCGAGCAACAGGACGATGAGAATAACGCTTTGACGGACAAGGATTTGCCACAAAGTTAGGAGGAGGGCAGTACAGAGTGATAAATGATTCTCCATGACGATGATGAAGTTGAAGATGATAAGGAAGGACACTACTACCGTAAAACAACGACAAACCTTGCCTAAAGAAACGCTTACAATGATAGAAGATTTTGAAGAAAATACTCGCAATTTCCTTTTTTCAATAGACAACGATATGAGGATCTTTTTTTATTGAGTATAAAACCACAATTTAGAATTACCAATAGAGCTGTTTATCTGAATTTACAAGCACCTAACTTTATACTAAATTTTAGTTTCAAAAAGGTAGTAACACTTAACAAAAAATTCCATCAGACCTTCACAAATTATCCGGATTTACAAAATAGTTGTATTCACAAAAATACAAGTATATCAATTTATATGGTGACCAATATTTACCAATGGACAGATATTAATTAGTGTAAGAACACACGTAAAAGGTGAAAAATAATTGTCATTATCACAGTATTGAATTTGATGTATCGTAAATGTTGCGTTGGCATTTATGAGGATCTGGGAAAAACTGAGGAGAAGGTTAAAAACGCTGATGAATCCACCTCCATCGCACGTGTGTAAAACGTTAACGATCCGTCAATAGATTGTCCATGTTTCTTACTTCTCGTCAAAATGGAAAAGCAAAAGGAGATCGTAGGAACGTTAGTATTTTTCTATTATAAGACTGAGAAAGAATAATTTTAATGATAACTTAAGAGGAGCATTCCAAGCCACGAACATCACTGTATACCACGTCGATCGGTACTGCACATTCTCATTTACATTGCATTTAATACTTTCCTAGCTGCATTTAATTAGTGCATTATATTTTATTGCATATCATACTCTACGAAAGTAATTCGTATTAGTTTCGCCCACTCTGCAGTACGTAATTTCTTGTACGATTGAGGACATGTAAAAGTTTATCGGTAACAAAGATATGCTATTACATGTACTAATTATTTGTGCAGATAATTGTGTTTGTTTAAACTGTACTTCTAGCTCTGATTTGTATTGTAAATTTTGCAAATACATGTTTAGTCTTGTAGTGTAACGCTAGAGAGTATATAATTTATTGATTGATATTGGAGGTGGATTAAAATATTTTATTTTACGGATATTACGCTTTCCGCAAACGTCTTTTTTTATAGCAATGAAAACAGAACAGAGCACACTCACAGAAAAAACTTTGTAGGAGATATTTTTCGCAACAAAACTTTCCTTCTTAGTATTAAATGATATTAACGTATTCACAAAAACGTAACGAAATGGTATTTAAGAAGAAATGTGGACTTGAACAGAAATTTGTAGACATCAGTTATTTAGGCGGGAAACGAGAATGTTGAAAGTAAACATCACAATTTCGTAATTTTTTGTGCAAAATGCAAATAAAGACGCCGATTATTCAAAGCATAGAAGGAAATAAGATTCTTTATCCACATTTGTTCTAATAGCTCTCTTTGTAATTATGTAAAAATGTATGTGTAATTTCGCGTAAATGAGGACAGTCATTACAATATTATAGGTTTTAATAAGCTTAACTTTATACAAACATACACATTAGTGTAACAAAACGTTGTAAATGTAAATGAGTGCAAACGTATGCGACGTGTGTATTTTTAACTTAAGAGAATAGAATTGATGACATACAAGTGTACAAACTATTAAACGTTGTTAAAATAAGAAACGTTAAAATATGTAATTTATGAGTGCGGAGTATTGAAGTCCAGGTATTAACGAATACTTGTATTAAGGTGATAGGTAGTTGAATAGAAATTAAAGGAAGATAACATTCATATGCAAACTTTAGAGTTACACATGATTTTAAATCACGTCTAATTTATTCTACAATAAGTTTGCAGTCGGCGGGAATTTTAGTTAAAAGACATTTGAATGTAAAATTCGTTTCATTGCAAATTCATTTTAATTGGAATAAATATAATCTAATGATTTTCAGTAAAAAGTATCAAGAAATATTTTATTATGTCTACGAATAGGAAGCATTATTAATCGCAGGTTCGTATAAGATAATAACATAATTACATCTTGCCTACAGTAAATCCGTAGCAGGTCTCAATTTATCGTACATAACACACTGCATATGTTTAAGCTTTTATTTATTTAGTGTACGATATGTAAATAATATGACACCAGTATATTTATAAGTCGAAAGGAATATAACACAATGCAGGCAAATAAACTTTTAATCGTGGAATATTTGGTGCGATCAAATATGCGTAACATTAATCTTGTTTTTGGTGTTAAGTGTTCATGGACCATTGCTAAAAAATTTATGAAAGTCATTTTAATTGTACATGTTTAAGATTCTGTCTTGGAAAATGAATTTATTAAGATACTACATTCCATTCATTATTTAAAAGCAACAACGCGCTTTATATTAAATAATTTAACTAAATTCATTTAACTAGGTTTTCCTTGCCATAAAAACATCAAATATAAATAATATTATTCTGTTAGATGAATTCTATTTCCCAAAATAAACAAGTTTCACTGAATTAAAGGATGATATAATATTTTAATAACAAAGTTTTACTTACCGTTATCAACTTGCGCTTAACACCAAACGCCGGAAACATGACTTTTGTAATATCATTATTTATATATGAAACGAATCTGCTAGGTATGTATTTATTAACAGCGAATTTTTATTGAAGTCGCAAAGCCGACCTGTAATTGTCGTTGTGCGAATGAGAAAAATATTGTTCGACAATAAGAACTGAATACTATGCTCTTTTAAGCCTAGTCCATACAGCGAATGTTATTGCTTTAATATTTAATAAAGATTACATTTGTAGTTGGTAATAAAAGTTGCTGTAAAATCGAAAATTACCCCTAAATTTAAAGAGAAACGTAATTATACTATAATTATAATTACGAAATAACGTGAATAAATACTCTAAGAAAATAGTGAAAAGAATAATTTGATATTTCTCGTTGCGGTAGGTATTTGGGTAATGAAGGTAGGCGTGTTTTTTTTTCGTGTCTTTTTATTTTCGAAAAACGTATTTTTTGGATTACAGGGAAGACATGTTGCGTCCCTAAAGCAACGTCGTGTTGGATTGCGGGTAAGAATAATCATTTAAATATATTACAATTTAAATACTTATCTAATATAAATTCCAAAATAAACACGTAATAATCCAAGTTGACCCAGTAAATAGTCAGATCTATCGTCAGTAAAATATACGGTGAAATATACACAACCTGAGAAACTTTCCTTTGTAAACGTTATTCGCGATACAAATCTGTGATTTTCCGAACTACGGGACAAATTCAACGTCAATTAAAATTCAAAGGCGATGATACTGACACATTTGACTCATGTTTAGTTAGAAGGTGCGAAAGAAGTTAAAACGGAGATTAATAAGGTTGAAAAATACTGACGTATGTACTTGCTTGGAAATAATGTTTTTTTCACGACGATTCCCTTCGCCTCGCTATGCTAAAATAAAATGAATATTCCATAAAATTTGGAACAATAAATCACTGTAATACTGTGCCAATAATATACAGCAATAGCCTTGATTTTTTTTATTAATTCGAGTTAATTGCTTTGTGCACTGAAAAACAGAAAAAGTAATATGCATATTTATGTTTGAAGTGGGTTAGCAAAATCAGCAAGCAAGTAAACTTTTAAGAACATCTTCGAATGTCATAAAATTCGAATTATAAAAGACACGACTAATATTTTACACATAACATAAAAATTTGTGAGACTAAGTGGATTCAATATTTTTTTAAATTCCAGATCTTCTATTTCTCCTCCCTTATTTCTTATATAATCATTTTCTTTAAACCGAGATCGAAATGTGTCAGTTCGCAGTTAAAACGTGGATGGACGTTCTTTATACTCTTGGTCTGATTATCATACTAGCATAACGGTAATAATAAAGTTATCTACGCATGATGGAATCAACATACCCTTTTCAAACTAAATTACATATTGTACATAGTAGAATACGCTTCGCGAATCAGACGGATGGATTTAACACATTTTGTTACGAACGGTAAAATATATTAAATTGTGCAGGGACATGGGAAGCGTTTCACCCCGGCTAATTAAATAAGGAATTCCGCTAAGTACGAGTATTATCTATGCAAACAAGAATCCGCAAGTGTACGGGAAGAAAAGAGTTTTCCTCGGCTTATCAAAGTTATCCATGTCGAAAGACATGTTACTGTTAATCTGTACAATCATATGCATTATAATTGACAACTTTTTCTTTTCATGGCGACAGAATACTGTCGGGGTAAATTTTTTATAAAATAGTGCCTAGTCCGTCGAAGGGTTTCGTTGAGCGCAAGGATTTTCAGTGATTCTGCTCATGTCTGAACACTTTCCTGTGAATTTGATTGTGAAAATGGCAGCCAATAAGGAACTATTCATAAGAGTGCGATTTTGTAAAATCACACGAAAAAAGTCTAGCAATTTGATTTCATGAGGTTTGAACCATCCCCACGCTAAAAATAATAAGAACAAAAAGCCAGAGAAAGAGTCAATTAAAAATTAAAGGATTATCACAATAAAATTAAGCGCAACAATTGCAGGCTTTGGTGATTATTTTCCAATTTTTCAACGCGAGTTACTTGGAAGCACTAAAAACTAATGCGCGGGGGAAGACGTATTTGCAGAAGGTGAACATTTGCGCGAATAATATTTAGCGAATATCATTTCCCTCCAGTGACTTATCGATTAATTTCAGAAACGACGTTTTAAATTGTAAGAACGTTGGCCTTAAGTACGATTTTCATCGAAGATGATAAGACGCATAAACGGAGGAAAGTTTTTTCTGTTACACGTCGTTCACGCAGACGTCAGTTTTGTTTATAAGAAATTTTCTTTTCCTGTGCGTTGAGAAAGCAATTTCTCCGTACGTTTAGAGAACGATTCGCTGGTGCTCCTCGAATTCTCCGCTGACATTTCCACGTCCGACTGCGCGTATTCCACTGGCGCAGGAATTTAATTCATAAATATCCGCGTGGCCATTAAAAGGCCGCAATAAACAACAAGAATCCGACGACCTTGTTCCGTATAATACTTTAGAATACGCCTTTTACAGTAGCAACGTACTTTATAATAATATACAAATGTACAAAACTCCCAGCAGATATCACGCTGTTTCCACGCGAAAAAGTCGCAATGGCCCCGCTTTACGTACGCCAGAATTTCCTCTCGAATAACCCGCATAAAATACGTCTCGCCGAGGAAAATAATTAATTCAGCCAAATAAACACGCGATTACATTAGCATCGAACAAACGTCCCATGCTCAACGAACGTTCGCTTTACATATTTACAACGCTTAAAACACTTTCCTTATAATCCTCGCATATTGCTTAAAACGTTGAAAGCATTATTGATAAGACCAGGATATTTAATACTACTACATATTATATAAAGCTTGTAATTATTGAAAATTAGTCTACGTCGTTCCCTCGTATTATGTTAATTAATTAGACGTATTTAATCGCGCGTTTTATTGCCCGAATTGATTATTTTGCTCGAAAAATATCATGGTTAAAATTCTCTTTGAATATAAAGGATCATTAATACAGAATAAGTGAAAAATGCCCGCGTGGCATTTATTTTGATCTAATCCGTTCCTTAAACTCGTAGTCTTTTATTTACAAAATTCATTCTAATGTCAGCGTAAACTGTCGGTCTGGCTTCGACAATTCCTCAGTACTAGCAGTGTTTCTCCAATTTCATGTAAAATTACGCCAAACTTGTCATTTACTACTTGTTTCGCAATCGAAAAAACGATATTTGTAGTCCGTTATAAATTTCTCTTTTTTGTGAATACACACGTCTATGCATATATACAGGGTACATTGATTTATGACAATTATTAACCGAGAAAGAACAAAATAAGTTCAGATACTCTTTTGCTAGAAAATCCAAGCAATGTAGAAAAAAAAAATAGAATTTGACAATCTATTCTTTGATTCTCCTCAGTTTCTGTAAGTCAACTTAAAATGGGACAGGGTTTAACATGGACTGAAATGGGTCAAATGATCGTCTGAACCCATTTCATCAGTTTAGCCTGTATATATAGATGTACGCAGTCTGTTTTAAAAAATGGTCGCATTGTAAAATTAACTAACTACGTCGGACATGATTCCGGCGGTGTTTCAGCATCAATACCCGTATTTTTAACTTTGAGATTCTTCCTCGTCTGTACGTGTACGTATATATACATATAAACAGACATGTACATATCTGTTCAGTGTAAACGCGATGAAAAGTTTGGCAAATGTGGGAGACACAACGGGGCACCAAAAGAGCCTAAATCGTAGTACGCATCACCTAAATACGAAGACAACCCGTTAAGTAACGAGATTTAAGTATGACATACCCAACAACGCATAATGTCGCAAGAACATCCTCAATTTTTCGTCGAAATATTATCGAAACACCAGCATTGGTTCGACAGTGTTTCGGGACTGTACATTTCTTTTCAAAGTTCCTTGATTTTTATATTCATTCGATTTTCCAAGCTTCACAAAATAATAAATATGTCCTATGTTAATGGTTTGTTAACATATTCTTTGAGGATCAAAATTATTCTTATAGATCAATTGTGTTGCAGTAAATGTTTTGGAAATTAGGTGTGTCGTGAAAGTAGGTAATGCTTGATAATAAATAAGAAGCCAACTAAGTATGTGTAAAAGTAAACAATTTGAATGGAAATCCCTAGACTTAAAACGATGAGCTCAGTCGGTGACTAATTAACCCTGAGACTTGCGTTAGAAATCATACAATCCAGAAACACCGGCCGGCGAAGTAAGACTCTGCGTTCTTTTCCCGTGTTTTTCACGCGACCAGCGAGCATCACGTAACCCTGGTCTTGTTCTTCCTGAAGGCGGGAAAGTGTAGCTTCCTGCGTCGTCTTTTGAGCTCGTCGTTGTCGGCGGTGGAGTTTGAGTCGGTCGAGAGTGTCTCGTCGTCCACAGAAACTAGGGTCGGCAGTTCCTTGAGGGGTTGTTTCCTCGAGGACGCTTGCCGCGGACCCGAGCGCTCGGTGGAGTCGAGGGAGTTCTCGGAGTAGGACGTCTTCGAGAGGAATGATGAGGTAGCCCTGTCCTCGGCGATGAGCATGTTGGTGTCCTGGCTGAAGGAACGTACCATGTTCCCCTTCTCCTTGCCGGCTCTACCCGTTTCTTTCTCCTCGCCGTCGCCCACGATGAAGTGAACGGCCTCGGGCGGAGTGTCCTTGCCGGTTTCGCTGCTCGACGAGTCCGGCGGGGCGGACGATTCCTTACACGCTAGGCTCTCCATCGTACCTGCAGATACAACGTGCGACACCGATGTAGACGGATTTACTGACCACTCGGATTACTCACCGACCACAATTATCTTTTATGGAACTCGCTTTCGAGCCGCTCGCTTCCATCATCGTCTTTCACGACGCTAATTCCCTCGCGCTAGATAAAAACTCGTCGCAACTAGACACTCATTTTACGGCCGTATGATTCTGCGTTTCTCAAGAGGTTCGCGGTAAGATCTACGCGATGAAAAATTACTTGCAACTTAACGCAAGGATATGGGATTTGAAGAGTTAATGAGTACGGTAAAGAACGAGCACACTGTGAGATTTGTTCTGCTAATGACGTATCTCTTGGGGAATCGTTGCCTATTCTACTGTTCTACGGCGTACTAAACTATAATTGCAACAAAAGCTGTGCTTAAGTATGACACTATCCATGCAACAAACAAACCATGGTGTTTAGTTTGTTTAACATAGGTAATACAAAACAAGCCCACTTTTAAAGTTTTCTCACATGATGCATAATTTTATTAGTTATAAACTGTACGATATACAGAATAATATTCATAGGAAATAACATTCATTGCTTTATATTGGCCCATAAAATGTTCTGTATAAAAGTTCGACGAACTTGCAATTATGTAGTAAATATCTAATCGCGATATACGAAAATATATTATTCTTCGGAGCTCAGAGAAATTGCTGGAGCGAAAATTTGAAATCCAACGGGAAGAATGTGAAGCATAACCGATTGAACATACGATCTCTGTATTAAAATATTGCACTAATTCACTGCTTGTATCAAGTATATTGTAGATTATATAGACGATACAAGAAAATTCCTTAACGCATGTTTCCTCGAATCTTAGTAAAAAACGTTCACTAAGTAAGAGGCTCTTGAAATGATAAGGTTGAGTTATACACCTTACATCTACGTATTATAAAATACATAAATTTCAGTATAGACGATAAACGTACAAGATACAAAAAAGATAATATAACTAATATTCATCCACTAATAAAAATCACAAGTCGCAAGCATGTGCATTAAAGTCAAGTACGTAATTTAATTTGGCTACAAACAAATAAACGCAATGCACCATACAAAATTAAATAATCGGCCTAACAACTTAACATCTTGAGTGCAAAATATGACATGCGTTTTTTCATATTTTGTCTGGTATACAGTGACGAATATTAGTGAATGAATAATAATTTATTTCTGCGTGAGCGACTGTACTGTTCTACTAGTAATGCATCACTTATGTTTAGTTTTTGTACTGTACTTTATGTCATGAGATTCACTTCATTATGTCAGATATCAATTTTAATCACATTCACAAAGTCACTGCTTATTGTGATTTTAAGAAGATCAAGAAATTTAAGTCAGAAAAAGGGGGCATTTTCCAGATTAAAGCTATCTTCCAGATATAGGTAAATCACGTAGAATGCCGTGAAGATATAAATAGCGCGAATATGTGGAACTGCATTAAAGAAAGTAATAAAGTTTCTTGAGGCAATAATATAATGTGCATAATTAACGCATAACAAATTATAATTACAAATGATCGTTAGATCTCCCCTTTTCCAAAAATTTCACTGGTTTAAAACCGAAGAGAGAAATTTCCTTCATCACTAGTACTTTTTGAACACGGTGTACATATCTCATAACACATTCTACACGGTTCTTACTTGAAATATTAAATACTCTAACTCTCCTGTAATAGAAGCGGTTTTGCTAGCTATATTACAAAAAATAATAACAATAATATATCTATACATGCCATATCACAAATTAAATTTGTCTATATGGATAAGATAAGTAAATAGCCTTCTGTACAATTTCCGTGTAACAATTGTTATAATGTTATCTCGGAGCCATAAAAAGTCTAGGATTAATAGTATGTAAACCTTTTGTTATAAAAGGAAGCGTGTTTTAGAGGAATGGAAGATTTTACGGCGTAGTATCCTTGAAGTCGACAGATTTTTTACGTGGTAAGGTAAACTACGTCATTCGAGACCATTGTTCACAATATAATCTGATAAACACGCGTGCAAAGTACGAATAAAATCCGGTTATGTAAGAAAGTTTTCGTCGAAATACAAAGGACTCCTTGATTCTTTAATCAACCTTTACCTTTTTTGCGCCTGACGAAAATCACGAAAAAAAGTTAATTCTATTTAACTGGATACATTTACATATTGAGCTATCCTGTTGATTGATTCAGGGTATTTTGGCAAATCATTGCACGTAAGTATCAAAGGATAAAAATTCTCTTTCTTCTCACGTTTAATTATTCATCCGTTAAACTTCCCCGCGCGTTCTAAATCTAGCTCTTATATGCAGTGGTTCTTACGATATTTCCGGATTTAAAGGTAAATCGTAAACATTTAATATTTTTTTTATTTCGGCGAGTCCGAAATGTATACTGGAAGATAGGTCAATGATATAAAAAATACTTCTGCGCTTTCTTCTATAGTTTGCTATGTAAGGCACTTCCACTGCTAAATGTAACATGTCGCTATTATATTTACACGTACAGATTATCTCAGAAATATACGATTAATTTTCATTATTCTACGGTATGTGGAAAGTATAGAAATTATGTAAGTTTTAATATAATTCTGTCAGTGGAGTTTCACTAGCTCGGTTATTTTTAGGAATATATTATTGCACCAAAGGACTTAATGTATTTATAGCTTATTCTACTGATGGCACACATTCTGAATTATTAACTATAATTCATCTGTAAAACTGTCCAGTCATATATTTTATGGAATAGGTGAACTATTATGTAATACTACTTTGAGGTATATCATTTCTTGATTTACTCACTGTATGCATTTTGTAAAACTCAACGGTAAAGTTTATGTAGCAATTCCTTTCGAACGTCAATACCATACGATGTACGTGCATTATTGTCGTGTATTAATACATATTTTTCTGATATAAATCTGTACATCGATGCTCTCATATCTGTACTGTCGATATCGAGTATTCAGCTTCATTCTTTATAAGTCTAAGAAAGTGTGTCGAAAAAATATGCATTCCTCACTTAGTAACTTGCTGTCATGCTAATCAGTTACCATGTAACATGGCCTTGTAACTGTGAGTTGCAGTCTGAAATGTTATCATGTTGCAAGCAAACCACCACCAGCACCATTTTTGGAGCCCCTCCATTCTGTTCCATTTATGAACATTATGTCCTTAACTCATCTGCATTATAATCATAATTTTAATTATAATTCAACATATGTATCATGATAAACGCATGCATAAAATTATGCAATATGTATGCCTTCTGTCATGTACACAAGTACTTCCCCCATGTAAAATGCTATGTGGATTAAAGATCCATACTTTAAATTTTTTGAAACCTAAACTTCAGATTCTTCAATAAGAGTACGCAATTGTGTGTTATATGAAAGTATTGAAACATGTGTTCTAACAGCTATCCGAAGCATTATTTACAAGTAATTTCAATCCGTAAGCTTAAAAGATTGTACGACGTTAATATCGTCATAAGAAAAATGTTAATGCTTTACCGTCAGATCGACTTGGAAGTAACTATATACGGGTATTTCATAAAGGAAACTGGAGGGGCAATATCGGTACACACACAAGTCACATTAATATTTATATGCTGAGCAAAGATCGGTCAATCCGAATGCTCATGGGAGTCCGTTTCCAGCTTACCTGCAGCACCTGAGGTTGATGGCGCGTATATAGAGCTTGTTTCGTCGTCTAAATCGTCTTGACTACTTAGTCGACCTATAAGTAACGCCGATGGCGAGTCGTATTTAATGACATAGATAAAACAATATGGATTTTTTTGGGGACGAAATAATTTTACCTCTTAATCCAAGACTTCTGCCATTAGGTGCTCCCCGGTATAATATAGTTTCTAGATAATTTAGTCCATTATTGTTGACTATGTTGAAACCACATAGGAGTTCAATTTGTTTCCAGCGGTGTACTCTTTCTTGCAGTTCAGCAGTAACTTCATTCAATGCCGTTCTTGCTTCAACTATACTTTTGTCAACTTCATCGATGGACTTCCCATGCGTTGATACAAATGCTCCTACCAGACTCGAACGTTTTTTTCTTAACTTTTCGCACTACAACCAAATTTTAGCTACATAGAGCCGCACTGACATAACGGTATCGGTTTAAAATAAAAATATTTACGGCCTCTCGTGCTTGTTGAAGTTGTTTCTCTGCGGCGATTTTCTTTTTTGTATATGCTTTATTCTCAATTTCGTGAGTTAATTGTAACCAATGTTGCAGGCCTGCTGGTGGGGACCAGCACCTGTCCTCAAGTTCACCTTCTGCTCGTTGTAGTTCAACTTTTAACATCTAAAACAAACATAATGAAAAATATTACGTTGTAAAGGATTTTTAATTTTCATTGACATTTTTGTTGAATTAACTAACTTCGATTTCTGCCTTCAATTGCGAAACTTCAAGGTCGGAGTACGACGTATGTAAGCCAGAAGTTTCATCTTGCAATCGTTTTTCTAAATTCTGTTTTTCAGTTGTGGCATACTGTCGTTCCATGCGGGCTGTTTCCAATTCTTTCTGTAAAACGTACATAAATTCGATAACAATTGTCACACAAAATTACATACACACTAATAAAGGGTCAATAATAAAAATGTAAATACACTACTATACCTGTAAATCTTCCAATTTTCGTTCTGCTTTTTGTAAACCTTCCATGTCTTTCATCATTCTATGAAGATGCTTCTGTGAATTTTTCTTCTGTTGATATGCATACCAACATCCAATAAGCGCTCCAAATAACAATGTGATCAGTATTAAGTCCTTAAGACTATGTCCAGCATCTGTTGAATATAATTTATGTGTAATTATATTTCCTATTGCCACAAAGAAGTATGAAAGTTATTAGGATTATATCACCTTTTGGAGGGCCAAATAAGACAACATCCATAGCTTTCAATGCAATTTTTTGCTTATGGATAGGATCTTTAATCCCCAAAACATTACTTAAGTATTGCATGTTGTTCACAGCTAACCTGATAACATAAAAGCATACACCTTGTATAAGTGTAAATATACACATGTGTAGCATTATATAATTAGTAACACATTAGAATTAACTAGTATTATTTTATAATGTGATTTCTTATATAAAAATTACCTTGGAAGAGTTGCACCAGTAACACGATGTTGGATAAAGTTAGGGACATATTGTGGCAATTCAACATTAGTAGACAACCATTCTGATGTTTGTTCTATGGTCCAGTTATGTACCTAATAATGGAAATAAATGAGATATCTAATAATATGAAAATGTAAGAAAGTTAAATATATTTTCTTGTACTCAATTACCTCAGATCTTAACCAAGCTTCCCAAAGCTCACGTACACTGATATGCATGTCATCATTATGATGAAATGCTCTCTGCCTCCTTTCATACCCTGCTTCGTACTGCAATTCTTCCCTGAGGAACTATCCACAGCAAAGAAATATAGGTGTTAACCATGACCACATTCCTAAATGGAAATAATGATAAAATACATATTTTATTACATGCTTACATCATCTGATTCGGATAGATCAACATTTCCATTGGCATCATCATCCAATTGACTGTGAAGAGATTTGATAGCTTCCAGACCTAGTCGATCATGAGAAGCCATTGTGAGACAAGCTAGGTCATCGTTACAAGTATCGGAACCTGTAATGAGTTAAAACCACCTACTTTTGACTGTATGTGTTTGTGTACATATGCTGAGGACAAATTTTATGACAATCCAATATGATGAAGCAGTGGTAAGTACATCAGCAATTTTTGTGTTTATTCTTTACTTGTTCATATGTAAGTCAAATCAGTTTTCATTGCTTGAATGAATATGAAATGGTTTTGTATCAGGAATACATTATAAAATTTCACATACACAGACACATAGCTGAGACTCAATAAATATATGTTATAAATAATATGCATAATGCACTGTGAATTTAAAGGTTTTAATTAATTGTGTGTGAAGTAAAGAAAAACACAACAAAAATAAATATGAACCAATTTATGACAGATTAGAACATAAATATGAGTAAGCTGTACCACAATATATGTTTGGTGTTAAATATTGTTGTATTGTTAAATATAACATGCCTATTCTATTACAGCACATAAATAAATAGTTGCACTGTACACAATTTATCTAATTGCGGAAAAGATTTATATTTGCATAATGATGTATCAAAACAAGACTATAGCTGGCTGCCAAGTTTGAGAAAGCAGATAATCCTACAAAATTTAATCTTGGCAAGAGGTCAAGGGATTTTAAAGACTTATTTAACCGTGGAATTGCATATAATCGTTTTTATTGCCTCAAGCCATCTATTGTACTTCTGAAAAAATGTTATAAACATTGACCTGCTTTTTAAAATCCTAGAACTTCTGTAACTATGTAATGAGTTGGTTGAGCGCTATGACCGCACTTTCGATGAGTGACGATTAATTTAAAGCATACATATAGATCGAGCTCATCAGATGAAGCTGCAACGCATCAGATTCTTAGAAGGAAAAAGACATATAATGATTGTGAAGAACTTACCAGAATCATGGGCCACTGCTTGTGCCAGTCCATCAGTAAGGGTTGCTGAGAATGCTGATATTTTGGAATGTTGGGTGTTGGAGTGCCCGGCCTGGAAACTGGGGCTCGGATCGAGAGCTCCACCACCAGCTACTGCTTTATGATAACCGATACACCATAATAAAATATGAACACCGAAGAGTACGATCACATCAGCATTCGCAACTGCTCGCATTTTAGGTTAGCTCCACCTTGTCACTGACACCTCGCGCCCCCTTGAGCAGTTGTTAAATGTCAAATAAAATTGAAAACTCTCGGTTTCTTGTCGCCTTTGACGTTGATCGGCGCAGTCGTTTCGTATATTCAAGGTTACAATTATCGGAACCGGGCTTTTCATATATAACTCATCGGGCGCGTACCTACCACGCGTGACCGATTATGAGTAAGGCAGCTTCATAACCAAGTCACGCACTAATATTATTAGCTCCATTAAGGCGGTCGGCCAAAATCGGGATTGTAATAAATAGTTGATTATTTTATTAATTAAGTACACTGATCCACCGAATCAGATGTTCCATCAAGGCCACTGACCATAGACGACGAATGACGATTCCAAAAAAAATGGATCGAGAAAGGAAACTACGTTCCCCGTATTCAGTGGATTTGTCGATCTAAGATAGAACATAAAAAAAGACGCTGTTTCAATTGGTCAGAAAATCCCTCTCCGATAATATTATTGGTCATCTTGAAAGGAAAATTACATTTATCGTACCACTCCAATGAACATCTTATCCGCGCGAAATACGATTTTATTTAACTTTTGATCTATATACGTAAACATGCGTCTCCTATTGTTTGCTTTTCTACATGCATAAGGATATCAAAACAGTTCCTTCGATACATTTATAGCATGTCGTAGTAAATGGAATCAATGTTCATAAAGTAAATATAGGGACATGAAGCACGTGTAAAATAGTTTTGAAATTACCCTCAAAATTACCCTCAATCGTGACAAGATAACGTAGTAAATTTATGGATCGTTTATGCGTTGCTATAATTGTGTGAACTATACATTTTCTTAATATTGTAGTAATTACTGTAAATGTTTTGCTACTATTGACTACCTGTTTTGGATAATCATACTTTTTTGAAGACCTCATTTTTGCTTCTGTGGCTACTATGTGAGTATCCAATCTGCAAAGTGCACATACACATGGAACGATTTGGGGATTGTTGGGGATCATTATGCTACTTTGTGGTGCTTTGCAGTGCTTTGTAAGAATAGTTGATATGTTATAAACAGCTAAAATATCTCCCAAAGTAACATGGAATTAGAGGAAACTGTAGGACCAAACAATTAAAGGAGAAAATATCCACAAACATGTTTGTGACAATGTGGTGTGCTCAGAAGTTTACATCTCTGTGGGTGAAGAAATTCATAAATAATGACACCATCGGATAATATTGTGAAGGAATTCACAAAAAAGAGACCTGATCCTCAATATTTTCCTATCACGTGACCTGAAATCAAGTCAAATAGAAGATATTTTCAAGTATTTCCAGTTTACTTATCAGCTCAACAGCCTTTACATATTTTGGTTTGGAATACAGTTACTGCAACTAGTGTTGCAAATACGCAAGTATTACTGAAACTACTGAAAAGTCATCTAAGTATTTTGTATTAAAAAAAGTTGGTCAATGATGGAAACAACTATAAAAAACGAGGAGCTTGATGGCTCAAGCAGTATTATTACCGTAATAACAGAAGAATTTCCTACATCATCTCAAATACCACAAAGTAGTTCAGAAGGCAAATCTACAATAGATTATAATAAAAGTACACAAGCCAAAATTATGCGAGGGACTAAAAAAATGAAATTGGATAATACTGATGCAAATCAATACAGCGAAAAGAAAGGTTTGTTGATATGTCACTTATCTTTGTGCGTACTAGCTATGTTTACAATTAATGTCTAATGAAAGATATTTGATAAATTTAGATATTAAAGAAGAAGATAATGCGGATGCCAAAGTAGTAAGATCACTGAAAAGGTCGTGCGAACTATGGTCAGCGGAAGACAAAAGTACATTTTTTAAAGCATTGAATGAATATGGTAAAGATTTTGATGCTCTCCAGAACTATTTTTTGAACCAGGGTAAAAAGAAGGGATTACCTGACAATATGATAAAGAATAAGGAGCAAATACGTCACTTTTATTACCGTACATGGTTAAAGATTTCCAAGCATTTAAAGTTTTCTGAAGGTTAGTATTATCTCTATCGATGATAAAGTCAAAATTGATTGTATTGGTGATAAAGTTATAAAGTATTTGAATGAAATAATGTTATAGATGTAAAGAAAACATCCCAAGAATTATATGGATTAATAAATTACGGTGAGCTGAGAAGAAAATTACCACGCTTACATGAAAAAGTTCACCTAAAATTGAATGAGCTAGTGTATTGGGGTTCCACACAAGTAAGACTTCGTGGGAAAACAATGAGGATTAAAACTCCCATATGTAGAGCATTAAGGAAACTGAATCAACTAGAAGGTACACATTTTCTTGACAAATAAAGCGCAATATATATAACTGATAAAAATAATTGTATGATATGTGGATTTATCACAACAGACTGGCAGGAAGAGATAAAGTTACCACCTAGAATAACAGTTGAACTAAGGCCAGGCAACAATCTGTCATGGTGGTATGTGCAAGCATCATCAATGAATCCTAGAGTCAGAACTCTATTACCAATACAAAGACGTTTGTCAAGTTTATTAATCTTTTTACAACAAAGATGGCAACCAGCTAAATATAAGAATGTATCCTTATTTATAAATATTTTTACCAGTACTGATAAGGTCTATCAGTAGTGTCTCCTATGCTGATTGCAATTGTCTGCAATAAATTTCTGGTGGAATGTAAAATTTTTCTTATATACTACAACAGTATGCTAACATGGAAAATGTTGTTGATGAATCTAAAAATACCCGGCTGTTACGTGTAACACCACCGCAAGGAAGTAAGATTGCTATGCCGGTAGTTAATCTTGGCGAATATCTTACTAGTAACAGCGTTAGTTTAAGTTCGTATGAAAAACGTCTTGGGCTTAAAAGTTCTAGAACAGAGATATTGGGTTCTGTGCAATATTTTAAAGGCGTTGGCAGGAAGGGAATTAAACGATATAAGTCTGACAAAAAAATATCATGTCAAACCGATGATCAAAGTGCTCTACCGGATACAAACAGCGAAACAGAGATTTCAGAGCCCAGTGTAAATATCTCCGAAAAACCATTGACGGCAAACAATGCAGAAAAATCAGCAACGGAACATCCGCCAAAGCCGAATACATTCCCGGGAAGAGAAACTATTGATAGGATTAAAGAAGGCTGGAATATCAAGGAAGCGAACACAATTACCGTCGGAGACTTGTTCTTAATGGTAATATACACATCCCAGTTTATTTAAAACTTCATTTTCATGAAATGAAGATTCTAAATGTTAAAGCTCGGAATGTTAGAAACATATCTTTTCTAATTTTCAAAGTTTAACAGTTTGGTCGAGATTCTAAGGTGACATTGGAATATTGGTGGGATGTACTTCCGAGGGAACAGGAAACAACGCAAAATCAAATATCCAATTTCGTACGTGATGATAATTTGTGTTTAGCACTACAAAGACTGTTGTCTTTGGCAAAACACACTTATGGAACGAGTAAAGTAAGTTACTGATTATTTGTTAAAGCATTCAATGTTACCTCATTACATATTCCTATGTATGCATTACATATTCATATGTATTTAATTCTTTTAGATATTTCAAACGTATGATAATACGTCGGGAAGTAATGAAACGGTCGTCTCGTCTCGTGTTCCATCTACTAAAGAGTCAACGTTCAGAAGACCAATTGTACCTCAAGCCTATCATAAAATAGGCACCCCCAATGCTTTCAAAACACAATTAGACGTTAGTATATCACTATCTAATAAACATTTGTTCGTACATCATAAGAAAATATTTAGAAAACAGCGTTTAAAATACTACATATATAACATAAATCTTCTTGTTTTTTAGAAATTCAAAACACGTTTTTGTAAGAGGGGTAGAACTGTAAGACAGAAAAGTCTTGTTGTACAAAGGGTATTGCCATTATTATCAAATGGTTCATTAGAAGAATCTGTCTCGTCTAGAGATCCGTTAACGCATAAAGTTGATAATCTTCCTCTAAATCCGGATGTTGAGGAGAACGACAGGGAATCGATCGCGGAAGTAAATCAGGAAAAAGATTTTCTAGAAGTCCTTGAAGTTCAAGGAGAGGTCAAACCTTCAAACTCCATTATCACAAGCGCTACACAAATACTTAAGGAAGGTGAACACCAATGGTTGAACAGCGAGGTAATAATTTCACGTGCAGAAACTAAACGGTGTATTATTGTAACAGCAAATATTAAATAATGATACGCATTTTAGGTAGCCGATTTTTCGTTAAGTAGTTTCTTAGGGCAACTAGAATCACCCATGAAAATTCCTCAAAGGAGCCAAACCGGGGAACCCATCATAGAAGATGCTCGTCCATCGTCGGATGTACGTAAATGGTGAATTAATTAAATGTGATTTCATTTCATTTACCTCAACTTACAAACTACATTTTTTATACTTCAGGTTGTATCGCATTTGCAGTGCCTTATGGGTGAAAGTAGCGTGGACTACATGGCAAAATTTGCGAATCTAGCGTCACAAATTGCTTCCGACGAGAACAAAAAGTAAAAAGCAAATAGGATAAATGGTTAATGAAATTGACTTTAGTAACTGAATGAATCACCGCGAACTCTCGATGAATTTTATACCCAAAATCAAGACAAATTTTGAAAAACTTATTTATTTATTGTGCATGTATTTTTATATTAAATTTATAGTGACTCAATGGACATGATTGAATATTGTAAATAAAAAAATTGTCACGTAGAAACTGGCACGTTGTTTAATTAAATCAAAGCATCTCCTTATAATTATCTTTATCATTTTGAACAATTTCACGGTAATTATATCGAACAAAAAAATGTAATTTACGGAAATAAAGATTACTCAATTCCCCTTAATCTCAACTTCTCCTTAATTAGTATCCAAAACTGTTGTCTTAACAGAGATTCTTCCGATGAAAAAAAGCTTGACTTTTGATATTGTTATAACGATCGTGTTATGTGTTTGTGAAATTTTAACGAGTATCGCATTTGCATCATTTTTATGACAAGTAGTGTTTATGCTACCTGACTTCCCTCACTCTTAGTATCCTTTTCTTTGCGCAATGTGGTAACAGTTCATGATGAACGCGCGGCAAAAATTGTCTTCCAGTTTCTATTAAAAGAAGGATGTGCTAATACAGTCCGTGCAAAACATATTTTTCCTGGAGAGCAAATGGTCCTCCGATTCCTGATTGCATCGTCCGCCGTAATTTTGTCGTTTCCCTGTGGTAGTAGCATCCGTGCGGTTTGCGACGAATGAATATCGAATGACGTAGTTACGTGTACCAGTCTACGCCGTACGTGAGACTTAATTGACCGATAATGATCAGACGGAACGTCCCGCGCTGCGGCATGTTTGTTGATTCTGGGAAAGAACCTTTCGGTTTCTTCCTCGGTGCATTGCGAAAGCCAACCCGGCCGAGTGAGTCAGATGCAGTCATATGTGTATCTTCGACGATATACACGTGACTCCGATGCACGCATATCCAACGAGAATCTGCGTTATACCGCAGATGCCATTTTTTTCCTCATGTATTCAACGTCACATAGCTCCCAATAATTTGTGCATGCGATCTCATTATCATTATTGAAATATAATTATCCTTCCACATCATCATGAAAATTACTCCCCTGCTTATAACCGAGTCCATTAATCTGCGGTATTGCGACGAGTGAAATAGGAAGTAAATCAAGGAAGCGATTCTTTGTTATGTAAATATTTGACTGTACGCAGTTAACGGTCCGTTAAGAAACAAATGAAACATGGTGTCTACTTGTTTAAAATAGTCTGGGAATTACGTCGAATGATAACACATTTCGTTATCTATGTATACATTCTGCATAATGAGCAAAAATAAAGTAAAATATAAGCTACTGCGTTTACGTATACAGAACTTGACCCCTACGCTTTCTGTATATTCATTTTAACCGAAATGCAATTAATATATCAAATTATCCGGGAAGCTTAAAAAAGTTAGCCGTCGATGTATTTACACGCAAAAGTCACGCATCACAGTGTACTATAAATAAACGTGCCATAGGCGCAGGTACTCAGTAATACGCCATTCAAATGCCCAGGGGGGACATGTATAGTTAAATACATGTGTTTGCACAGCGCAAATCCCTATATTCAGCCTGTCTGGCCGTACCATAAATTAGCAGCACACTTTGCTCCGTTTAACATAAATTCCATTTATTTTCAAACGCTCAAACCTGAATATCTCCGTGTGAGAAGAACGACGCGATATTTCGCGCGATGCAGAATTCTCGGAACATATTCGACGTTACATTGCCCTGTTTGCAGTGTAAAATGTGTCTGAGAATGGCGGCTGTACGTTAAAGATGTTTTTCGCGTCACCTGTCGTTATCTTTGAGTTTTTGCTGGGATCTGCGGGCGTCGCCGCCAATGAACCGTGCTGATTATTGCGTCACAAAAACGGTGACACGCGGTCGGTGATTGGCCGACGGCAGAAGCGGGAAATCCCCGTTGAAACCTGCTTCTCCGTGCCGGTCGTTTCCGAATGATGTCTCACCCACGTTTCTCTCTCCTCGGCATCGGCGAACGTCGCGGTCAGTCGCGATTAAACCGCCGTCGCGCGATCCTGTTTATCCGTCCGTCAATAGGACGTGTATAAACCCCTCACTGAATCGAAGATCTAACGTGACAGCTTTTTAATCGCCAACAACTGTCTTACTGTGCCCCGCATTTCGACAAAGTTCGCCCGTGGTGTTATGCACTAAGAATTCCCGGGGGATCTTGATGCATCGCGCGCTGCTGCCCGGCGGGTGATGAAAATTGATAGAAATTTAATGGCACGAGACTGTTGATGAAAGTCAATATAGTTATCTTGGCGTACTTTGTTAGTGCGAAGTGCCTTGTCGCGGACAATCTCTGCGTTATCGCTGCGGTTGTGCCGGTTTGAGGGGAAAAAATGGATTCCTTTGAAAATTATGAAAGAACCGAGTTCGCAGAGGTGAGTGCATTTAAGTGGAAATCGCGCATTGTCGATCACGCCAATTTATCGCAGGTGTAAGCCCTTTAAATAACTTGCATAACGGGCAGATAGAATTCCGGGAAACGATATCGGAGTAAATCAGATTTTTTCGGATATGTTTATGTATTCTGATTTCTTGCGTATAAATACTCACGAATGATGAAACCCTGTCGAAATATTAAACTTTCTGGAAAGCAAAAGTTCGGTCACTACGTCAAAACAATTTTAGTTCCAGTGAAACCTGTAAACACCGCGATTCTTTGAATTATACGTTAGAATTGGCTGCACAAGTTTTTAGGGAAATAAAAAGTTCAATAGGATGGCGATACTTTAAGTCACGTGAAATTTTCGCCAATGTTACTCACGGTCATTCATTTTCATTCATATCGCGAAATAAATAACTTATTCTAAGTATCTCATTTGTAATTATGTGCCCTTCTATTACACGATTTAAATGTGCCGATAGTATCAAGTTAACTCATATGAAAGTATAAGTGATACGAGAAAGATAATACAGTAAACGTGCAAAGGAACAATACCAATTGCAGTAACGATATACCGTTTTGCTTTGTTACTTTTTATATTTTTGAAGTACCGAACATTACATAAAAAAAATTCTTCTTTAGTCATATCAGTAACTTTCTCGTCTTAAGTATGAAACAATGTGATGACCGTAAAGGTGCCGATTGCTGGCCCAAATTGCATGGTCACCTTAAAACAATCGGGTCTAAGGTGGTACGGTTGACGAGAAAGTCAGAAGGTCACACTTCTGCGATTTATTTCGTGCCCCATTTGCGATGAGATTCCTCATTCCTTTATTCCTCTTTGCAGATATATTCGTCGTTTTTAAATCTCCACGATGAAGACGATCATTTATTGTTGGACATGGACTTGCATGTGATGAGAAAAGACAATTACTTGATCACGCGTACCTGCGAACCCGCGCGGAAGAAATGTTCCTTAGGTATAATCCTCAAATCATACGTTTTTCTTTCAACGACATTTTTTTTTACCAAAACGATGGGATGAAGAATGGCGAAAAAAGGGGACGACGAGGCATTGACGAAATTTATGTTGACACAGGCGATGACATTGAGGAAATAGACGGCACGGGTTGGTTCAATAAACCGATTAAGGATTGGTGTCAGGAAGAAACAATAAACTGGTTAATGTCGGCCGCGTCTTATATGGGTCAGCCCTACAGTTCCATTCAGCACAGTCTTGCATTACCCGGAAAGGAACTTGTTACCCTCACAAGGGAGAATTTTATCGCCCATGATCTCACTTACGGCGCTAGGCTGTACGATCTACTCCATTCTCAACATACTTCCAACTTTCGTGAGTATCTCTTATCACAAAGAACTCGCTGCCTCGGCCTGCTGAAAAAACATTTCTCCGTCGCGAATATTAATACGAATTGTATTGAAATTAATAAATATTAACGGGAATTCATAAATATGAAATCGGAAAGCCGCCGAGGTACGAAAATATTTTCGTATAATTGTTTACATGCGGGCATTAATCAAGTAACACGTGTGTTTTAGTTCCACCTTTTGATACGATCCACGCGCAGTCCGAAGATGAATTTGCGAGGATCAGTTCTAACAATATCTCAGGTAACGTATTTTGAATGTTGAAAGTATCTTCCGATAAATACATCATTTGTGTCCTTACGAAGAAAATCTGATGTTTCTAATTATTACTCAGTAATAAATTCGTGCTTAATTGAGTTTTTTTGTTTAAATTCTCCCTGCCAATATTACTTTAAATCGTTCAAGGAAATTAGGAAATTAGTTTGTACGAAAGTGTAAGCTGCGTTTTCTGATTGGTTTTTTAGCTCATTATCATTTGTAAAATCACTGTTTTAATCCCAGACAAATCTGAAAAATACGTTTTCTACGAAATGTCTGTAATATAAACGCAATATCAGTTATTATATTGTCAGGATCGCTACAGTGAGGAAAAATAGCATTTTTGGTTTATAGATGCGGAATCAGAAAATAGTGTGGAAGTACCGACGAAACGACCGCCTGGAAGGCCAAGGGTGTTAAAAGCAAAAAAGAATTGTAAGTTAATAAAAACCTGAGATACTTATAGCAACAGAAATATATATACATATACTATAAAAACTGTTTTTATTTGCACAGCAACGAGCCAAGGGAAACTCTGGGAATTTATCAGAGATTTATTGCGAAATCGAGAAACCTGTCCGAGCTTGATTTGCTGGGAAGATTATTCGCAGGCAAAATTCCGATTTGTCAGAAGTGACGAAGTTGCAAAAAGATGGGGCTCGCGAAAAGGAAACACAAAAATGACCTATGAAAAGCTGAGCCGCGCTATGAGGTAGTTTTTGAATTTCCAATTGTTTAATGTTTATTTTGTCGTTGCAAAAGGGACAATTGTATAACGTTTATGTTATTTTAGGTATTATTACAAAAGCAAGATATTTCAACCAGTACTGGGTCGACGACTGGTCTACCAGTTTGGTCCAAATGCGAAAGGATGGCAAACTGATAATCCAAATTTCCGACATTAATAACCATTACGTACTGATGCATTTTGTAGAAATATTTTTTACAGCCATTTACAGAACAGTATCATATTTTTATAAGGATTATCATAGTTACATTAGTGATAGGAACAGTTCATGTACGCGCGTACACAATCCTGTATACCTCAAGTAAAAGTCAAGCAAAGAATGAATCATCAAAAACTTAGGATATGTAAATTTTGTAAATTTGTCAGTCTGCTGGGAGTACATACTTAAGATAGACATTAAGATTAAAGAGTGAGTTTATTCGATTGTAAGTTTACATGCTATAAAAGAAGAATATTTGCTTATATTAAATATCGCTGTGTATATAACTGTAAAAGAGGAGAAATTTCTCTTAATCTACAAGAGAATAAACGTGCTTTCACTATATGTTTATATCACAGGATTTAATTATTTATATATTTTAATGCAATAACAGTGTCAACAGTTGCTATACTATGATTATAGGCAAAAGTGCGTTTTTATATCAGTGTCAAACATAGTAGGCAAGTTTTAATATTATCAATATCATAAATGTGCCTTATTGAAAATAAGTGCTTGTAGATAGAAGCAAGATTTTTGAGAATAGAGTAAATTTGTTGCAGATGGACTATCTGTTTGTGTGCAAAGCAGCAATATATTTTAATGTAAAGATATTATTTTCTTATCAAACTTTATACAAATAATTGTGTACATTACGCAATATAAGGAGGCGAGTCAATATACATATATTTATACATAACTATACTGTTCATTAAAGGACGGTGCGAAACATAATAAACCGTTTGCTGTATCGTCATTTACAGATTACCTAATTCAATTCATATTATACATATGCAGATAATAGTAATATAATGTATAAAAAATATTTTCCAGATCAATAAGTTTTACTTAAACTGGAAACAATTAATCTAATAAACATATATCTCTTGAAGATAAATTGCCATACACAAGTGTAGCCCGGTGCATTGAAAAGCATGCTATGTGTCAAAGTGCAATATTTTATAAATTGAAATCGAAAAGTGTCTTAACCATATTCTAAAAGCAGTTAATACCGTTTGAAGACGTGAAACTTTTTTGCTTATTTTTAAATTAGCTATACCTTAAGATTGGAAAGTTTACTGTATTTTAAAGGCACAAATGCAACTGGTAATATCTAACGATTATTTCCCTTTCATAACTGTACTTTATAAAGGATTGTTCAGTGCAACTGATTGTGTAGTTTCTGGCAAGTAAATTCTTAACAGTAGCTGTAAATTGTGGATGTGCAGAAGCTGCTTTGTGAAAATTACGCAGAAGTAATATAGCCGTTGTTACCGTAAATACAAAGTTGATCTGTCACGTTAGATTTGTCTACTGAACAAGACTGTAACGAGTTAAGTGCATAATTGTATAACTATAATTATTATAATTATAATTATTATAATCGGTCTTCAGAAATGCATTCGTTGTTACGTTTAATATGAGTTAATAACAAGATTGTAAGGAATAAACTGGACCCTATTTGTTATAGTTTGGCACTTACTTCTAGGCAAATGTCATGAATACGTCGTGCTTAATCCATATAATAAACTTGACTGAAGTTCTTTATGTGGATCGTAACGATTAGGCCTCGAACGTCTTTAACGTGTCTGCGGCAGACTAGTTTCCCAGTAATAACTTCACCTACAAGAATGGATGTGATTAAGTTTCAGAAACTATCTACTACAGATTACTAACAATGCGTTTCTCTAAAATTAATGTACATATTACTCAAGTTTTGTTGATTACCTTCGGTAATGCTTATTGGTTCACTTAAAGAAAAAACTGTTTGCTTCCAATGCGTTGGCGGTGCATGAGGACCAGTGCTAAAATGAACTGGATTGTCTAGGTCAAAGAAGACATCAAAATATCCAATGATAGCAGTTAAAGATCCCGTCTTCTTTACTACTAATTGGAACGGAGCCGTAAAGTTTGCATAACTTGTTGTCGCTGTATATAAATCCAACATTTGGATTTCGGCGACATTTGTTACCAAGTTGTCGGGGTTACAGATTTCTATGCTAGGTTCACGTACAACTTCAGCTTTCATACAACTCATTTTGAAGCCATACACGTTTGTCCAATAATCTATGAGATCTACATATCGTTCTGTAATAAAGAATAATAGTCGCGGTCATTAAATTACGATCTTCTATTTGTTTGTATCATTATTGTGCAATACGTACTGGTATCGCCGCTTCCTACTATACTAATTGAACATCTGTTTGGCAGAAGTTTACCACCAGGCTTCAAATAATGGTCCCTTGCATAAATAACTGTGTCTAACATGCCTTCAAATAGCAAGAAATAACCCATCCATTCGGATACAATGGCATCTACTTTTTCTTCTTCCAAATTAATATCCTCAAGTCTTCCTTTCTTCAACGAAATTATGTGACTCAGATTATTTTCCCTATAACCAATGGCATTTGCATTTTTCTATAAAATAAACTATGAAATGAATGACAGTAATTCCAAGACGATACCTTACTATATCCATGGCATGATAGATAACATCTGATTGATCTACACTGATGACCTTGCGACATCCTGATTTTGCGGCAAACATAGACAAAATGCCAGTTCCGCAACCGACATCCAGCATTATACAATCGTTGAATCTATTTGAATTTGTCAGTAATGCATCACGGTAGCTCTCGGTCCTAATTTTATCCTACAAAAACAATTTTTTGCAGGATGTACATAAAAATGATATTCTCTGTACAGATTTTCAGAAACACTAAAATATAGTATATTTTTTGGATTTAAACAAAGAGAAGCTTAATGTGGATTAAAAAATCTCGAGTATACGAAAACTGTTTTACGTACTGTCAACATTTCATGGTGAATTGCAAAATGACTGTATGTATTGAAGTACCCACTATCATTGTCAGTACTTAGGCTCTTAACAGATTGTTCAGTTGGTTCTAACATATCTTCATCTAAGAATAGTTGCTGTGCTTTTTCAGTCATTTCATCTATTTGCTGAAAATTATAAATTTATACTGCTAATCTTGATTTATGTCAATAAACCTTAACAATTTGTATGAATTGTATACCTGTTTAGCCAAATAACATGCCATTTCACGCTGTTCAAGTTGTGCCTTTAAGGACTGTATAGTCCTTTGGAGTTCTGCAAAATGTGCTTCTGACAGGGTAACACAACCATTTTCTGAATTTACTGTATAAGCAATAGGCTTCACAACTTTCTCTTCCAAATCCTCTATGTCTACATAACAAGAAATAATCCATTTCCAACTTATTAGCTGGTAAGTAACAATTATCTGATGACTGTTAGGCATATATGAATAAGGATCAGACAGCCCATTGTTTGATATAACTACTTACCAAACATCAGCCAAGTATCATCCTGAATGATTGGACGTAAGTACTCATCACTTTCCCAAGCTTTTATACTTAGTGCATTCAATTGCTCAGGCGAAAGGTTTTTTTGACGAATGAAATTTATAAGCTTAATATATGAATACGTATCAAGAGAATGTCTCAATATAAAATCAGTTAAATTAAATTTGTGGAATGTGTGAAGATGCTCTAGGGCACTTGTAAAATTATCAAGGGTATCATTGCAAAATAAACATGTAATGGTTTGGTGTTCTTCATTGATTTCATCCCAATCATCGCCACTATCAGCATTACTCAATTGGTCCTCTTCACACTCATGATTTGCTTCCATCTCAGATACTGAAAAGAAATAGCTTATAGAATAATTTTCCATTAATTCCGTGACTAAATAACAAAATCGTGTTACTATTCATTTACAGATTAATTTTACAAGAAATTTGATATAACCATCAGGTTACCTGAAAATTCTTTAACACCTATTAATTCAGGCGAATATTATCATACCTTGTTCTGTCATGAGGAATATTTTTAACTGGGTAAATAATTTTTAGGGCCGAAAAGTTTTTTGAAAAACCAAAATAAGGCGAAGGTTAGGAACCCGGGTCGAACTCGAAGTTCCTTTTTAACTATACGTGCACGTGCATAGCACTGTCCAATGGGTACATTATTACACAAAGTCTGTGCTTTCAGCCAATAAAAACTTCCTGTTATGATTCGGGAGATTTATAGAAAAAATACGACGCATCGATTGGTCCAAATTCATACTTTCATTTTAGCGCTAAAACTAGTTGTGAAGTTTGCCGCTTGAAGGGTATTTGACCTTGTTGTTGACGTCTTTTGAAGATAGAAAGTTTGATTTGTTAACAGACGTATTATTTATTTCTTAATATAGTATACAAACTGTATATTTAATATTTTAGCTTTCCCCAAATCAGTGTGTTTTTTAAGCAATTCTGTTTCTATAGGACATTAGATCACATTAAACGTTGAACAGCATAAGGACTTGAGAGTAATACGACGCACGCCATTGTTAATAATTAAAGACGTATAATATTATTTAATTAAAAAAGGCAAAAATGATTTTTCCTATTGAAATATGGGAACAAATCTTTTTACATATCGACCCTGTAGTACTTATGAATTTTAAATCAGTTTGTAAAAGTTGGAAAGAAGTGATTGAGAGAATACTGCAGGTAAAATAAACTATTTAAACTGTAAAAAAATGGTAAAAATGTAATGAAAAATTGTTACTAATTCAGTTAATATTTTATAAAGGTAAACACTCACTGGCAAAAAAAATGCAAAACCGAAATCCCAGCTAACAATTGGGATGCTTTGTTTGAAAAATTATTTCCACATAAACCTTATATTGACATTGATAATGATCAAATGGATAGCCACATGTGGATGGATGTGTACAAATTGTGGATAAAACATAAGCAATTAACGAAATGTAATACAACAATTGAAACATTAGAACCTTTGGCAAAACACCGTTCGTCTGAGATCATTACCTGTGCAAGAGCTTCAAGTAACGTTGCATCTAATTTCACTTCTACAAACAGTTTTTAAACGATTATACTGATATTTGAAATCATAGTGTCTGCATTAAGAGTATATATGGATATTATTACATATAGATCAATTTACAGGAGATTTGTTAGCAATAGGCTCTTCAGAAGGATACATATATTTCTATGAAATCAATGATCTGAAGAAATGTCCACTTTGGGAAGTGGATCATAAAGAACATGTCCGTGATGTACAATTTTTAAGAAATGGTAAATGTTTCTTATGATTGATGGCAAAGTATTACATTTGTTTAACAACATTTAATTTCTAGAAAGCAAAATTTGTACTTTGTCTAGTTCCATTAATAATCATGTAAAAGTTTGGGATATGAGAACACAGAAATTGGTTAAAAGTGTACATGGAAAATTGATATGGTAATATAACTAAACAATTTTTTAATCAGTAATGATGTCTTTAAGGTTTATAAGATATTTACTTTCAATGAATTATTAAAGCAAATATTGTACATGGATTTATGTTATGAATTTTATAGTGCTAGTCATGATTTTTGTTATATTCTTATGCAAAATATGCTGATTGTCGAAGGGCCTCTGCTAAGAAAAACTTTTCTAGTGGAGTTGGATGATTTTACTGCCATGACAGCAACTAAAAATAAGGTGACCCTTTCAGAAGGATATTTTCAAGTTTTGTTTAAAAGTAAGGTAATTTCTTGAATTAAAAATAATGTGATACATTTTGTTATATTCTTTTCACTGCAGGTGTACCTTTACTCTGATAAAGGGTTTTTTGTCAAAGCAACTTTAGAAGAAAAAAAAGAAATTTGTACATCACATTTTATTACACGACCTTCATTCAATATACGGCGTTATTATTTATTTAAAAATGACTTATTAGCTTGCATCACAGGTAAATAGAGAATTTGTCAGTACAGTTAAGATTGTAAGGTCAAATAGGATAATAATTCATTGAAATGATTATTTACAGAGGAAGGTTTATTAGGATTTTCAGTGCATGGGAAAGAATGGAAAATACATCACATATTTCCTTGTTTACTGGGCATACCAACAGCAGTTTTAATCTCTCTCAATTTGCTTATATTAGGCCTAGACTCAGGTGATAATTTTCATAGCAATAACTTTTTTTCTAAATAAATTTGTTTAACAAGTAATTTAAATTTTCAGGAGAAGTACATATATTCTATGTAGAAGATTTCGAAAGATTAGATTTTAAATCCATGAAATCCAAAAAAATAGCACTGGGTATCAAAACAATTGTAGCTTTAGAGATAATTGTATCTTCGGGAGAATTGTATCTTGTAGCTGCAAGTGAGAAAAAAGTACATATAATTAAGTTCAATTAATGACTAAGGATATAAATTGACAAAAATTGTACGATTCTGGTATAGCATTTAATATTATAAAGACGTTATTACATAAATCAATCAACTTTTGTACATAGACATAAGAATTACGAAGATTTTAACAGATGTTAACAAATCCTAACATACTATTTTCCAATACAAAAAATAAATAATTTTTCACAAACAAAGAATGTGTTATTGTCATAAAGATCCTGTACAGGATCGACAGCGTGCAAATTTGGTTTTCTATTTGATCTGACTTCGTGCCATTCCACTGCCATAAGTATTATCCCATTGAATATAAATGGACAAATCAGCCTGAGATACGCTAGGTCGTACGTTTGTCAGAGCATCTGCAAAATCCGCTGCAGTTACTTTTCGGACATCTTCTTTTCTGACATTCTCCAATTGATTGAATGGAATACTTCTGATGGGTCCCATACTGGCTTCTTTACACAAATTAGTCATGTCCGCACCGGAATATCCTTCCGCTTGCTTAGCGACTTCTAGAACGTCTTCTTGATCAAGATTATGAGGTATTGATGTTAATAAATTATTAACTATTTGTTTACGAGCCTCTAGCTCGGGTAAAGGAATGTAAAGTCTTTTCACGAGACGCCTACGTGCTGCTTCGTCTAACTCTTGCGGTCTGTTGGTCGCTCCTACGATTAACAGACGGTCTTCTTCGGAAGTTGCTGCGCCATCCAATTGCACCAAGAATTCCGTTTTAATTCTCCGGGAACTTTCGTGTTCAGTCTCGGATCTCTGTGTCAGTAAGGAATCGATTTCGTCTATGAAAACCACTGACGGCTGATAAACTCTAGCTACAGCAAACAGTGCTCGAACCATTTTCTCCCCTTCTCCTACCCACTTTGAAGTTAAGGAACTTGCCGAAATTGAAAAGAACGTTGATTTACTTTGCGAAGCGATACACTTTCCTATTAAAGTCTTTCCTGTTCCTGGAGGCCCAAATAATAATATTCCTTTTGGCGGTCTACGTAAACCGGTAAAAATGTCCGGCCTTAACATAGGGAATACTACAACTTCCTTAATTATCTTTTTAGCATAGTCGAGGCCAGCTATATCATCCCATGATATTGGGGTTCCAGAATCCATTATTTCGTTTTTTATAAGCTCCACCATTTTCGGCTCTATATTTTTCAATCGTTCATCGCTCATCTCTTCTGGCATGTTGCTGCTTCCTGCCATGTCACCTTGAGCTTCCATGTTTTCCTCTAGTGTACGTTTTACAGGGCAAACAAATGGAGCATTTACAGGTGCACGGCCACCAAGGGTCTTTTTTTGCATAGGTTTATTCGTCTTTGCTTGTTGTTCTTTCTTTAATTCAGCAGCTGTCTTGAAAGGGTTCATTTTGTTCCTTGGTGTTTCCGATTCTTCATTATCAGGGTTGGCATATACAGGGGTTTTAGATATTGCAACATTTTTGGTTGAATTTACTTTATTGTACCTGTCCCTAAGAACACTACTGTTATAATCATTCTGGTTTTTGGGTTGTGGTTTATTTATGTGTCTTATTGGTGGCTGCTGATGTGTAGATGCCTGTTTATTACACAAACTTTGCAATTTTGGTGGGCTATCTGTTACAACATCCATGTCTTCATCGTTTTCTGTTTGCAATACTTCACCATCACTAGCTACATTCTTGTTGTTAATTTTCCTTTTTCTTATTCCTATTCCTTCATCCTTCCACAAACTTACAATTCTTTCAATTTGTCTATCTGTAGTATACATATTTGCGCATGGTAAAGTTTTGTCTATTTGGCATGGTAAAGGATTTATAAATTCTAAAGCATCTTTTGGATCTGTTAAACTTGATTTCCATTGCATTGGGTCATTATTAACCTTAGGACACTGTGCTTTAAATTGTCTCCAATAATTGTTTACCCCATTTTTATTTTCCATACAATTGTGGTACTCCTCTAAACCCTGCTTTAATAAACATGCTGCTGTGTCTTGAGAAGAACTGCAAACACATTATAATTCCCATCATGTACTAATTATTTCTCATACCATAATCTTTAAATAAAATATTACAATACTGTTAAAATCGTCCCTTAGCTCATGTGAAAATAAAGTTAACCTTCACTGACAATCGAAGAAAAATCGAAGTATTATTGAAGCTAAAGGATACTAAATACATTATGTACAAATTTCACGGAGTATTGCTTTATTCTTTCACTTACAACATTTTTGCTGCTAAGAACTTAATAGCCAGTGATCTACGATCAATATCCATTTGTTCCAAAACATCTTTGCCTTCTTTTGAAAATTTCAGCGTATGTAATGCAGCTAAATAATTATTTCCTTGTGTAACGATGTCTTTGCTTTCTTGACGTGCCATCGTTTCAGGAAACTAATTCGAAAATTTAGTAAACAATTATTTTGGCAGCTGCAGCCGGCAATAACAAATCTGTTTACTTTGCAATAGCGCTAACTAGCGGTAAAACTGTTTGCACAAAGGTTGAAGACTTGTCGATAAGGCAGATGTTATTTTGAATTTGTAGCATTTTTTATCTTAAGTTTAATATATTTAACATTTTAAAAAGATCGTCACTTTTGTAGTAGTTGGTAATATTGAAAATAATGCAAAACGTTTACACATGTGTGAAATAAAAATAAATTACCCCGTGTACGATATTAAAAATATAACGTTTTTGTAAACAAAAAAATCAATTTTTTTGCAGGATTCATACATAAAAATAATTTTCAGTAATAAAATTAAGACTCATTTGAGAAGTATGATTAGTGTTTTAAGTGCTGTAGAATGCTTGCAGTTGCCTTCCTGTGAAAGTCTAAGAACTGAGTCTACTGATGGAGATTTTTAGAACTATATACTCTGAATGCTTTGTGTACTCACACATTGAAAAAATGAAATCACGCGAAAGAATTATACATTAATTTAATCGTACTTATGAAATATGACCAAAAAAACATAAAAACGTATAAGTTGTCTTCTGTTTGCAGAACTATTAATATGGAATTTATTTATAGTTTTACTCCTGTAGAACGAATGTCACGATTAACTTTGCAGATTATACATATAGGACTTTAAAAAACTGTTGTTATAATCTATTGGCATTAATTGCACTTCTTTTAACAAAAGCTTCTCGAATGAAGGAACTTCTTCAATAAAACATATGATTTCCGTAAGAATGTATTTTTCCACAATTTTATTTAACGTTTTCGCCTAGCTTGGTGTAAATAGATTGCAACGATACCAGAAATGACAAACGATAAAATCTTGCATACCTAAAAAAGGGTTCGTCTAATCTTTCAGCATAAATTGGTACTTCGTTGAAAGATTTTAAAAGGTTTTTACATACAGAAATACGTAAACCTTCCAGAAGACTGTATTTAGCCAACTTATCGAAAGGAATATTACTTCGCCTATAATACTTCGCCTTAAATCTAAGAATCCTCCGTTAACCATTTTTATTAAACTTCATTAGCATGACGGTACTATTGTCCCTGATGGAATCGTTTTCGACTTTTCCTCGGGAGTTGGGGAATTAAAGCCGCATAGTTTTCCGATCGGTCTGCCCGTGCACTTGCCGCACGTGTTCCTTTCCACGGCAAAACGTTTCTTCTCGTCTCGGACGTGAACTCACGTGTAGGTCCGGCCTGGTGCAGGTAGATCATTATATTTCCCGGCGGTTCGCGAGAGCTGGACCAGCCAAGTCGATGCCATGCCGGCTGTTTCCCCGTGCACGAAGTGAAAGCCATGATTGAGGCTGGAGTAGAATGTAAAGAAGCTGGCGAACCGAGGGAGGGAAACGGACTCTTGCCATCCAGTCACTCCAAGGCGAGCTGGAAGGAATGTCGAGAGTCGTGCATCGCGGTGCTCACCAGTTGTCAAATTGATCGCCCTAATCGCGGTACACGCAGAACCTAGGATTTACCTCGGGGACGCTTAAGGTAGGTACCAATCTTACACATTTTAGTTACCCAACGATCCAACTTTTTTCATTAACAGCACACTCCTCGGCAATAATATTTTAAATAATCACCGATTTTGTTCTATTTAAATACTTTACCGGCGAATGTATATCGCTTAATTAACCTACTTAATCTAATGATACATATTAGCGATACATTGATCACAAATGACTAATTTGTCACGCGGAAATGTAACAAAGGTATGGGTTTTTATTTTTCTGCTTTGAAATTATTAAAAATTTTTAAACATTGCTCCTTATGAAAAAGAATTGTCGTGTATCTATGCACGCTTTTTATTCAGTTTTATTATTTGTAATATTTTCATAATACATAATTTAGAGATCAAATTTAATTAATCTCCATTAGTTTTTAATGAACAGTTTATTTAATCAAAACTTTCTTCCAATAACATTTACTGGAACTGACCAACTTTTACTTTTATGTAGCTATATTTCAAATGTAATTGATTCTAGCATATTTTGTGGTACAAATTCGTAAACATGGGCATTGACCTAGTATTAAATCTAGTCCTATTAAAAGATAGGAATTATTTTGGAGGATAAATCTCTCCTTTTCATTTCTTTGGTCCATACACGTGCTGGGGTCGTGAATCGTGTCACTTTCGTGTTCATTTCTTATCGGAGAAAGTACGCGCATTATTAGGCGAGAATATTCATCTCTCCCGCGTCTAATTCAGAAGAGGACATCGTCGCCAAAACAGGTTTTCTTCGAGCATAATTTTCTTCGCGATCTTATTCAAAACAACTGGACATTCTCAACCCATGAGTAAGAGTCAAATAGTTTTCAAAACAAACACTTTTGACGCATTTTATTTGAACATCAATTATTGTAAGTTCACTGCTAAACCTTAACTAGAAGAATTTTGTAATATCTGAATCATTTGAAAATTTGTTTTCCTTAATTAAGTAAAGGTATTACACTGTGGATAGAAGACTTCAACTTTCAGTAGAAAATTCTATACATAGTCAGCCCTCGCTTACCGCTTTACATAATTTTAATTAATGTTCGTGAAAACGCATTACTTAACACTTTTCCTTAACAATGAGGATCGTGTCTTTTTGCGAAAGAACTTTCCCATTTCCCGTTTATTTCTGTAACTTTATTTACATGCAGTGTTCAATAACGAGTGACAGATTGGAAAGCCGTATTGAGTGATTTTCTCGCGAATAATTGAGACTTGCTCGGAAAGAATGCAGTTTTTACCAGCGTCAAAGAAATAATTAACAAATTCGTTACATATGACATGAACGTAAGAGATACAAGGATAAAAGAAATATACCGAAATACCTAATTTTAATCCAGTCGATACAATTTGGTACATTCTTCACAACAATTTTAACTAATAGAATTTAAAAATACACAGTTTTAATACACTCATCGTCATGAAAAAACGACCAAAAATATTATTTTTTAACATGTGCGTTACTGACGCTTTTTGCGACAATAAAAACACTTCTAAGTCATTAAAAACAGATTGAAAAGTCGTGTTTTTGTCCAGCTTTTTTTTTCCATACATGTCATCGTAGAAATGAAAGCAGAAGGAAAGATCGGACGGAGATCAAGGGGAATCTGGTTTACTAGACCACGACGTGTGTATGCCGCACAATAATTCATTTCACGAACATGTCTACCTGCTTCTTTCACAGAGCAGACGGGATAAATGAAACGCCGTGTCTTTCCGCGTTATTCTTCCCATGGAGAAAGTTATCTCCCGCGTGCTAAACTCCCGCGTATATCACCGCGTTAAATTATTCTTCATGTACCGTACGGATTTTAAGGAACTCCGTTCCGCTCTGCAAAATGACGGATAATAGTCTTTAACTCGCGATAAATGAAGGTTTCGGCAGAAATTTAAACTTCTCTTTAGACCAGCGAAATGATAGTAACACGAAAAATAATTTGCAAAAGAATGTAAAATATTTGAAAACGATTTCGCTGCGTTTCTCTGGTGCAGAATTTATATTTTGATTAGGCACATTGATAATTATCGCTGAATTGGAGGTCAACAAATTAATATAAAAGAATGTAGTACAACATTGAATTTTAAGTCACGTAAATGATGCATCAATAAATTGCTCTCACTTATATAAATAAAAAAATATACACGCATACTCCTCTGTAGTATCTCACGGCTATATAAATTTGTAAAAATAATAGCTACAAAGCAGTTAGAATGACGATAAAATGATATGAATTACGGAGCGCGTATTTATTCTTGTTTGCGCTCAATCTCGCTTTCGCACGTGTATTTCATATTCGAGAGCAGTAAAGATCGATTGCTAAATTGACATTCTTGCGCTACGTTTACTTTCTACGCAATTGTCCATACACATTGCAGCTCATATATGGCATACATAATACTCGCTTTTATGCATTTGCAACGCGTGCTGGCTTGCTTAATTTGTCAATGTTTTTCATCAGTGTCCATTCGGAATTACTTACACGTTTTATTAGACTATACCGGACTGTCTTAAGTATTTCTTTTCTTTGAAACAATTACCGAAATTCGCAGAAAATTTGTATGTTATATATTTTCTTGTATAGCCGTCAACTTTATTGAGTAACTTGTACCCTTCAAATGAATATTGCACTTATTTCTTGAAATTTCCGTTCAAAAGTTCATTTGATTTGCATACAAGTCCAACTTATCGAACTGATTTTTCATAAATGTATACTTTGTATCATTCTTAAATGAACTTTGATTTAAATCTTTCAAATACACGTTACGTAGTAAATTCGTCCTTTCGACCGTACAATCCGACAAGTCCCCGACTCATTCACAAGCCCATATCTCTGAGACCTTCTTTTTTGTGCATTACATAGATATTCCTGGTATACGTACGTGGTTACATTGTCGAACTAGTCATTGCTCATTGTCAAAGGACACAATGAGCCGCGTTTACGGCATGTCAATGTACTGTGTCTCGCTGGTAGACGAAGAGAGGCGTGATTACGTCGAGGCATGTAAATCAACGTGTAAGGCGTAACGGTTATGTGAAACGGTTTAACTCAATATAGGCAGTGCACGTGTCTGAATCTTTTTTTTTTGTTGCAATAACCCTGACAGGAATGAGAAATTGGCGTTCGCGGTGATACCGGATTGCGACAGAAAATAAACGCGGCCGATCGGCAACGCTCTAGACCCCGGGACGTGATTTCCACACGGAGAAATAGCCGCGGTAATGCCCCATATCGCCCGCAGAAACTCGCCTTTTTTTCCACTTCCTATAATACTGCGAAGGATTTTTCGAAGGGCGCCACTCATACGCGAGAAAATGAAAATTCTTCTACCCGAGAAGGGAATTCCTGAATTCTCACGGTTTGCGATAAAACGGGCATTCTTTGTAAATCGGACGATTTTTCAGAGTCTTGTTTCTTTAGAAAAATTCATTTCAACAAACGAAAGGCTTTTTAAGAAGAAAGTTTCGTAACTTATTTTATGAAACATTAAATTTCTGAAACATTAAATTTGTTGAACAAAATTTATATAGATTTCCTAATGTATGGTTTTCGGAATATAACGGAGATTTCTTCTTCTAGTCTCAAAAAAATAGTGAAATTGTGATCGACTGAGGTCTTTGGCCTTGAGATTTTCAGCAACACCTTTTTAAGGTCTTAGAACTGGAACAAGACGTTATCACGTTCCTGCTGGCCTATCCGTTCTCTGTCACGTCCATTTGCCTAGAAAGTGTTTTCAACGCCTTAGACGATCGTTGTGAAATTTGGAGAAGTTTTTACAATTTTAAAGTACGGTTATTAGGAAGGATTTCGAGAAAATCTATTAACATTACCAGCACCTTCAACAACTATTAAATACATAATATAATTTGGTAATAGACGTCTTATCTATTATCTTGATGGCGTACACTTATTTTGAATTAACTTGAATTACATCCTCTTGTATTCCCTGAATTTATCGGGTTAACAGCCATGTAATTGTATTTAAAAACGCATCCCAGAGCTTTCCTGTGTTTTTACGTAAGAAACGAAACCGGAAATAATCAGACCAGATACTGGAGATCAGATAAGTGTATATGCGCGTACATTGTACCTGCCCTTTCACTTTACATTACCTAATTGCAAGAACTGCACGTTACACACGGGCTTCGCCGCGAGAAACGGAGCTTTCATGATTTTTAAGCTATCGTTTCGTGAGAAAAAAATTAACGGAAAAGATATCCGACGGGTTGTTTATCATTTATACCCGGCGGAAATATTAGACATTTCACCGGAAATGCAACGAAGCACGAGACGCAAGTTTACGACTGCAGGCGTTACGTAGAAACTTACGGGAAGAAAGTTCCACTCAAAGGACAAACTTCCGACGTTCGCACCTTTTTTCTTTGTCCGGCAGAAACGCAGGAAAAACGTGGAAACATGCACCGAAAAAGAATTCACAAAAAAGACCCTGGTACTCGCAAATTGTAAAATAATTCTATGACACCTGAGATTTCATAATGATTTCTCTTATTACACGAAAACAAATAATTGCGCAGTCCAAAGTAATACCTAAACTGCAAAAACGGCGTTTCTCTTAATTATTGCCGAACAAAGTGTAATGTTTTTATGCCTGAAATGTAGAGCTGTCTTTTTGCAGGGAGAAAGAAATACGACCGTACAGTTTTTAACTTATTACCCAAGGAGTTAAGGATAATTGGAATATTGTTTGGCCAGGATTCGTACGATTTAGTGATATATTCCGTTGGTCGGCTTCTGGGAAATTTTCGCCGTGAATTAAATCGCGCGATAGACTTGCAGTTGCATTATGCAAGGGAATCGGTGCATCGTCACGCAGAGATTCGTGTGCAATGAATAAAGAAGTTCCGTGAAAGGAACACGACTTTATTGTCGGGCGAAATAATCAATCAGTTTCCCCATTTTTTGTCCTCATTTTATTTTCTACATGGGTGCAATTATTTTCTCATAATTCACGGAGGAATAGGATAAACTTATTTTTTTCGAGCGCATTAATTCTTACAAGAATGTTCTCCAATGTGATATAACAAATATTTAATAATATAAACTACAACTAGACGTGACATATTATTATATATAATATAATAAACAAATTTAATACGATGAATCAGTTTCCGTACTATTAATCCTCGTTTTTTTTCATTGCACTTAATTATTGCCTTGTTATTCCTGGAGAATTAGGGTAAGCCTATTCTTCGGGACCCATTGACTTATACGAAAATATTCTTTCTTAAGAGCATTAAACCGTTTGGCAATACCCGTTGCTTAATTACGCTGTTCTCGGTGCGGTTTTGCGGTAAGCTTTGAACTATTTTCCAGCGTCGACATTGGTTTTGCAATACAATGTAGTCCCGGAGTAAACGTTTAAACAGTCCGTGGTTTCCCTCTATATTACGAAATCCCATTTTCTATCCGAGTCCCACTGAAATTCGATTAAGATTCTCGGCGTCTTTCCTTAGATCAAAATCCCTGATTAGCAAAAACGATTGCTGCGAAATCGTGCCTTTACAAATATATTTTTTGCTATCTTTTTGCCAAAGCCGCCGACGGGTTTTTAAGGATATCGATGAACGCTTTCTCCCTGCCGCATAAATCGTCGACTACGAAAGGTAGTTAAGGCAGTTGCGCCAATTAGCGCCGAAATAAATTTCGACAGAAGCGAAACTGTTGTGTCGGAGTTTGTTTATCGTCGGGTAAGCTCCGGAGTGGGGACTGGAAGACCTCGCGGGATAAAGGATGTTAAGAATAGCTGTCCTCGGATTTCAAACAAAAAAAAAACCCATGAAATGGGTAAGTCCCAGTCACGGCCGGTGCATCCTTATGCGGATGACACACGTTGTAGGAAACATCGTTAATAATTTTGCATATTCAGATGTCACGAGAAGGAAAGTGGTCTACTTGATACCAACGATAAAACAGATTAAAACGAAAAAGATCTCGCGAAATATGTAAGCAGAAATCATAGCAGAATTAATGTTGTTGTCGTAATGTTTTTATACCTTTTCATGAGATTTACGTAAAAAGTGATAAGTCATTTAATTTTGCTAAATAGCTTTGTAACGAAAGAATTTATTTTTTAACTACTCATTATTCAAAGCTTCCCTCACATTTGTCATAATGGGTTTATGAAAGTTTATGGCCGATTTTATCAAGTTAAACGAGTTTACGCTCATAGTACATGTATGTATAAAAAAATAATTGTATCAATTGTTATCCTTGTTGAGCTTAATTGACAGACTTGTTTTACCTGAGTTTTACATACCGAAGTATCTAACAGGACAATCTTACCAATCATTGACCATGAACCTCTTTGCCTAACCGAATTACACACGCGTTTCTTTCCAATCGGACGATCAAAAAGTGATCAGTCATTGGGTCAGTTCGATTTGATTTTCATGGTCAGCAGGTACTACAGTTACTTTCTTAATCGTTGGTCCTGTGTCGTCGAAAGTTTCCTATCTAACGCAACTGAGAAAAAAGATCCAACGCGAGATAGGAATGTGTGACTGACCTGGGCCAATGAATTATTTTGCTTATAGGCATTATCGAATCGTTTTTTCTTACGCAACATGGCTGCGTAAATGATACTTTCCGTCGAATTTTCCGATGATTTACGTGACTTTTAATAATGCGCAATTGACGGCGTAATAAGAAGCGAAATTGGCCAACTCTCGTTAACCTTTCCTGTTGGGCCGACGCATGGCGTGGAAGAAGAACAACCGCGCATGGGAAAGCGCTTTCTTGAGGATTCTCAGAGCATTTCGAATGGCGGTTATGGTAAATGTTGCGCACACGATGCCGCAGGAACTTGGCTTTTGAGCAACACGTACGGCCAATTATTGAAACACTGTGTCCCTGTAATTATAAAAGGCAATTATAATCACCCCGGGAGCAATTCCATCTGTTCTGCTATTTTTTAATAGCTTTAGAGTTAACAGGTATCGCTTAAATCGTTCTTGGAAAACGTTTAACGTTATTTTCGCGGATAATGAATGGAACAGAATTCTCAGTTACATTAAAGTGAACGTGAGTAAGATTTGATTAACGAAAATTTATGTTTGTGCAATTATAAAACACGATTAGAATCCCTCTTCTGTGAAGAAACTTCTGTGAAGATCGTTCAAACGTGAAAAAAAATATATCACTTTCTTTTTATCTTTTTCGCTCAACACAGATAATACCCAGAACTATAAAAACCCTGGTAATGTTGTTAAAAGCAACGCGAATTCTCTGAGGATTCGAAAATCGTTTTTACATTTGATCGGCGGTCAATGGCGCCGGGTCATTAGCGTTGAAAATATCGAAATTCCGGCAGGAATGTGTAGGACGCGGGGGAATCGGTCGATGGTCAAGAGAATGACCATGATCTTGGGCCCGGAGACGGTCAGAAATACCGTTCCTGTTCGATGACCGGTTTTAACACGGTTCGAGGGGGGCCAACGTTTTATGCAAACCCGTATCCTCGTGGCCGTGAATCTTTGCCCGTAATAAATAACGAACTCGACGGACGAAATTTTTGCGCGCCTTTCGATGCCGCCGGACACGACGAAATCATTTTCCTTTCAGCGGACTAACTTTGGGAAATGGTAAATTGAAGCAGCATACGGAAATTACAAGTGAATTCTATTAGATTTCTCCTATTTTCTTTTAGTTTTTTCTATCAATTTTCAATGAATCCGCTGCCAATTAATTGCAATGTAACTCGAAGATTAATGTACTTAATGGATCATGAGTTAATTTCAAGTTTGTTAATTGATTATTAGTTTACTTTTACAGTAATTATCTTACGAACGAGGCAAAAAGAATATTCCTTTCATGTATACTTTTTTGGTATTTATAGGTAATGTGTTACACGGGAGAAACGACGATTTCACTTGCGAGTCAGTGGAATCATACATGTAGATTTTTTTTATCAAATTCCTCTCGGGGACATCACTTTCCATCATTTGGCTGCCAAATTGATCGAAACAGACATTAGTCCCACATGTTACGATTCATCGAGCAGACGAGCAGTGATTTCGTAGAAAATCATTGATCAGACACTCGAAAGCTTCGATTGGAATCTGAACTCACGGGAAGTGGCACATGTCGATGCGGTTAAATGAATATTTTTTATCAGGTTGCCGTATCGAGTAGACCCAGTGAAATTTCTCGCTTTCTACGATGTATTATACATAGTAAAAAAAGTGAAAAATCATAAAAAACAGCGTTTAAAGCCTTAATCACCTGCATTTGTTAATAATAGTATTTATATCCATACTTATCTAAATTCTCAATAAAGTAATCCTGAAAATAGCTGTCTAAGTGCTTTAAATTGAAGCAAGAACAAAATCTTTACACTTTCTTTCTCGTAAAAGCAAAAGATAAATCTAAATGTAAATGAGGAATTAAATATCTTCAGTCTTGTGTACTTAACGTACACGCGAGCGAATTTATCGACTATTTACGAATACCTTGTACGTGTAATGAACTCTTCCCACGGTTTTTAGATTTGCTCACGGTTTCTGCGCAAAGAATACAGACTGTCGATAATTGTTTCGGTGTTTGCGTTGAGTTTAGACTGCGCGGATTGCGTATGTTTAATCGAGTATCGAAGGCGAGTCGTTGAGATAAGTCGGAACGATTGGCGAATGGCAATGAGAAAAGGAATTCCAACGCCTTGATTCGGTCATTGTCATCACCGTTCAGGGTTCTTGCGGAAAAAATATTTATACCCCATGCACGTATGTGTGAACCTACCTGAAGTTTTTTCCGTCGTTCATTTTACGACGATGGCCTTCACGGTGCAAAAAAAATAATAATTTGACAGAAGGACGGTAACACGATTGTTAGTTAAAATTTGCAAGTTTGCGTGTAACCTACGTGTTAATAATTTTTTCTGAACTTTCCTGTTAATGAACTTGAATTCGGTTCACAATTGCCTATTTCTTTTGAAGGTCAGATAGATATTGTTTCGTCATAACTAATGTGTCCTAATTTCAATAGGACCTTGAACGCAATTTTTCGAAATACACTTGCAATAATGGTGTAATATTTACGAGATAATGTTTTTCATCATCCATTTATTTGTTTTGTAAGTGTGTATTTCGTTTCTATCAGAGATGTCAAATAACATTTTTGTGAACACTGATAGAAATTTTTAAATTTCACTCTTTATATTTGATTAATGGACATAAATACGCTGCATTGTTCCGTAACATTGTTATTTTTACGCAAAACGAACGATCACTTATGCACTTATAAAAGTTCTTCGTAATCTATTTTCTTATGTTACGACTAACAGACATGAGTATATTGTACCGGAACATCGAAACTTTTTCACGAAGCCTGAGGAAATTCAGTGAAGCGTGGCCTACATAAATTTTTCCTTACCCACGGCCGACAGGTTTTCCTCGTTTCGATCGGCCACTTTTCCGCAGTTCCTCGGAATACTTTCGATTTCGCGTGGCTCGTCGACGCGTCCCTATTTAATTTTCCCACTACGCCCCACTTTCTTTTCCCTTGCTACGCACACTCGACGTTTCCGTACTTATTACTTTTGCTTTCGTAAAAATTCGAACCCCGGGACAAAGTGGTCGTCGTCGACGGGCGGAACGGTGCGTTCCAGTCTGATTTATGGGCATAGTACCACTTCTTCTGGCAGCGCTCGGCTCGATGGCTCGGAACGATACCGATTCAGGTTTTAGATCGCTCGCGGCCAATAAGGGAACTCCCCGGGGGGGTTAAACGACCCGCTCACTTTTTCCGGGGCGCATATTTCCGCGAGACTTACGGCGAATGAGGAAATGCGCTCGAACCGAGAGTCGTTCGCTCCGTAACTTACACCGCGCAAACTTGCTTCATTTTCCTTCATTCCTGCCGACTGTAATTTTCCTAACTTCAATGAAAAGCCGATTTAGTTTAACGAAACATCGATTGTCAAGGACGAGATTATCACCGTAAAAATCAACGGCCCATAAATAATGTGTTCATGTGTCGCGACAAGTTAGTTCCTCTTCGTTTCATCTCTGCCAACTATAATTATTCTAATTTTTGCTGTACCTCATAAAGACGAATTTGAGCTATCAAGAAATATACGAATAACTTTGGCACGTATCAAGAGCAAAATTAAGATTATAAAAATTCAATACTTAAATATTAAATTTTCATCCCAATGTTCGGTGAAAATACCTATACCATTACACGCATATTTTATACATATTTCCGACTACATACAGCGTGAAATCAGATAGACATTTGCGTATGGAAAGGATACATAAACCCGCTTGGCTGCCATTTCTTCGTCCTCGCGATTTCCCCGGTTGAGCCGTACATTCATTTATTATCCGCCATTCATTAGAGACGACCTTGAATGTGCGCCATTTGAATGGCCATAGGCTTGACATTTTTTAGGTCATACCTTTCCGAGCGTATAAATGCTTCACGTGGATGCCGTTGCAAAGCCGCAACGAATTTGCTTTGTGTAGGTGCGAAGGTACGCACGTAATAGGGCCACTCCTTCTTACCTTCGCAATGCGAAGAATGACTTATCAGCTCCATCGGTTACCAGCCAGACCTTGACGTCCTGTACCCACGATTTTCGGCCTCCTCCGTCGGTCTTTTGTCATTATTCAACCATGTCCTTGTCGCGGATTTAAATGTACGCTCCATTGTAAACGGCCAACTCGGCTGAAAGCTAACGTCGCCAAGTAATAACTCGTCGTTAGGGATATATTCTTGTAATAATTAACATTTTTCTTTGTATATTTGTACAATTTTACACCACGCACTGTTGATGCTCAATGTCAAAGAACTCAATTGTAGGTACATTTGTATTTATTCATTACGAACAATTCAAGAAGCTTCGCAGATTCTTCTGTGTATCTTGAAACAGATTACTTTCGTTTCCGTTAATATCCCTTTCGTAACAAAGCCAGAAGAGAAGGAAATCATTTTTCTAATGCCGTCAAGTTTTATAAGAGTCGCGTAACAGAAATGAATTATATATGAGTGCGCGTTTTTTTTTACATTGCACATAGTTATGCGTAGAGAGTGCAAGTCACCGTAGAAATCATCGGCGTCGTATTCTTTTGATGGACGATTCCCGAGAACGCCCTTTAAATGCAATTACATAGAATCCCATCCAACTTCCTATTATTACATCGGCGCAAACGACGACCGACGGGCGAACGTTGCTTGCGCTTTTATAAGTCAGGGGGACGGATTGGAAGTGCAGCGTGTTGCAACGCCGTGAGAGAATACGAGTGAAAGGAGCAAAACGCGTGCTTTGAACTCGCGATGCTTCTGCCACGACGATTTAGGTAGTCGATTTGACGCCTGCAGTTCAGTCGAAAGAAAGCAATCTTTATGCGAAACATAAGTTCCCTACAAAATAGGTATTCGGTTCGTAGTCCCATTTTTCGTTGGACAGAAAACAATTTTCCATAAACACGAAACATAAGTTTCCCTTGAAACAGCTGCGCGGTTTGCCGTCTCGTTTTTGACTGAATTTAAAAGAATTTTCCAAGGAAAATGAGACATTAGTTATCCTCGAGATAGGTACTCGATTTTTCGTCTCATTTATAATACCTGGTTTCAGCGAATAAAACTAATTGTGTACAGCAATTTTATTTGTATCGTGTTAATCGTATTTTTGTATGAAATATAACGTTAAAATATCACTGTACTATTATTATACCAATTATAAATCACTTGTACTTTTTATGACAAACTATTATCTCCCACCATGTTATTGATTGTCTTGAGAAGATCAGTTAGTTACATAACAGATTATGTCAGTTGGTATTGATGAGTTATTTTTTTGAAATATCGTAAAAACCATTACTCTATCCGGCCTTCTCACGGTATTACGTTATGCAGGAGGTTTCGTTCAGAAAAAAATGCAAACGTACGTGTAAACGCAAGGATATGCATTTACGTATTGTAACTCACGTGTAAATAATGTAAAATTATACCATGACTTCATCTTACACGTAATAATTCATTGACTAAGTTTCTCGACAAAATACCATGCCTTCCTGTTAATTCTTTACACGCTTCACGATTATCGATTGTTTAAATGAATTATGTTTTTATTGTTACAGATTCCCAAGTTCATGATTGTGCATATGATGATATCGGATTGAGAGCGATGACGTCGAAATACTTTGTTTTTGCCATAACCCTCGCCTACAGTAAGTAATTTGTATTAATTGTCGTTAAAAATTGCATTGTCACAGTAGGAAACAAAGCATTATTTCCAAAGGCAGGTAATGTGTCCCTCAGATTAAAAAAACACCACAAATAAACATTGTATTCGCGAATAAAATCAAATAGATACAATCGATAAGGGAGATAACATAAAGTAGATTGAGGGAAAATAAATGTAACATTAAATATTGAGATTCTACAATAAAAAGTCACTAAAGGTAACATCTTGTCAGCTTGAAAAAAACATCATAAGTAAATGTTATACAACTAAATAGAACGAAATAGCCACATTTGATAAGAATGATAAAGTAAAATAAATTGAGAGGAAATAAATGTGACACTAAATATCTAGTTTCTACATTGAAAAGTCACTTAAAGTAACATCCTGTCACGTTCTTAGCGAGTTCGTTCTCAGATCGTCGAAAGGCGATACAAAAGAAATTATTTTGACACGGACCCTTCTACTGGCCCATTCAGCAGTCCGAGGAAATCGTGACTAGCCAGATTTGTAACCATGGCATTAATTTCTGCCCGAAGAAACCTTCAACGCCCACGCAATCACTATACGTCTAACTATCACCGCGAACGCGTTTATTCTCTCACTACATTTCAATGCCTGTTTGTTTTTATTTCGTCAACAAGCTTTTGTGACAACAGGTTTTTTCGAAGTAATCAATTACCTGAGTACACATGCATTATGGCGATATTGATGTTAGAGTTTCTTCATATTATTGAATTGTATTGCACTTAAGAGTGATTATTCCCTCATACTATTTCAATGTCTGTTTGTTTTTATTTCGTTCGTTATGCTAAAAAGAAATATGCAAGATTTCGGAGTAGCAGCAGGTTTTTTTGTAAAGGAGATGAAAAACTAAACTGCATATGAATAAGAAAAATATATGAATTAGCGTACAAAAGGAGAATCAAAATGAGAATAAGGAGAAATATTATAGTAGTCGAACTACTGAATTGATTTGCTACATCGTTACAAGTATTCCCATGCATAATTGATGTTACAATCTACTGAATATTATTAATAAGTTTACTCGATGAGCTGAATTAATGAGGCGATGAAGAATATATTACTTTACAATTAACTGAATCGAACTGAGTTACGGTTAATTTAAATTAAAGTAAATGATATAAACGGCCAATGTTAGTCATAGACTTAACCGTAAATTATGATTTAAAGTTGTAGGGTGTTCAGCTCAGGTTTACAAAGGCCAGTTGGTAGAAAATGCCGCAGCAGTCGTTAAGGAAAATACCCCAAACCATGAGTTTACCACTCAAACCGTTTATGGTTTCTTGGATTTCACCACAACTATTGGGAATACGGTGATGGTTTTCAGCCCGCAAAGTGCACCACCAGGTAAACAAATGACATTCAACTAAACATCTTTCCCATTATAAATATCCAACCAAATTCTTGATTTCATTCTTGATTTCACAGGACAAAATTAAAAACTTATTTAACGTCAAACGGTCTTAAAATCATAATACTCCATATTTCTCTACTTTTATATCTATTCGTTTTCTTGTTCTTACGTTGCTGTTTTTTCCTGTCAATAATTCAATCGTCAAACTCTTATCGTACCGTAAACCCTTCCCCGAGTTTGTGGCGACACAGTTTCTCAACGTTTCGTCGAAAGTTCTGATAATGCGAGGACGGTGGTCGTTCGTTTCTGTAGATCCTTATAGACGGTTAGCGGCCATTGAGTGACGTTACAAATGATTTTGAGTCCTTGGCCAGAGGAAGAGCCCGTAACCGACACGAGCAAAAGCGCGGGCTAATTTCGGGCCGATCTAAATCTCCTTAACGCGATAACCGTGTCGCTGGCGAGAAGATCCATTGTTCTTCTGACATGTACAATGGTTTCCTTGATTTTTACGGCCCTCTCTGACGGGAGCCTTGACTCCGCTTGTCAAAACTGCAAATCCCGCGCGGTCTTCTCGATCGGCCCGAGATCTCCACTGATTACATCCTCCGGGGATTACACGCCGGATGTAACGATAATCTTTTTTTTTCTGCAATTCACGCACGAGTAACCCTTGAGCTAATTTCAAAATTTGCCTTTCGTAACCGGCCAGCCACGCCGGCAAAAAGTATTTTTCGGCAATCAAAGAGGGAATAAGTTTATTCATTTTCACGTGTTTATTTTTAACGAAGGTAGCACGAAAATATTGTAACTGTGTTAACTAATTTTAATATTTCTTTTAATTAAAGGTAGAAGGAAAGTATTTATTCGTTTGATTTTATTTAAAAAATGAAGTCAGGAAAATTATTGTAACTCACGTGAAATGTATCTGATTTTACTTTTTTTTTCCTTGTGCTAAATTACACGTTACTTTTCGATAGTGAATAATAGTCCGAGTTAAAATTGCATAGTTCTGACATTCGCTAGGAAGAAACGATGCGTTTTATCGACGATAATAAATTACAGTAGGTGCAAAAAGCTTTTTTTCATCTGACACTGTATCGATAATTAATAATCCTCGCATTACGCAGCGACCCAACGGTTCTCGATTACCGAACGTAAACAAAAAAGTTCTTCCTCTTGAAAATTCATTCTGTATTTCGCGTATCAAATTTCAGACGAAATTTCATTTGCATAACAAAAACTCGAACGTTTAATACCTTAAGTTTGAAATTCAGATTATGTGAAACAGAAGATACGTATATATAGATTATTTTTTGCCACACTTTATTTACTCAAAGCAAAAAGTTGTTGAAAAATTTCGTAAAACCAAAGCCCCTCTATTTTTGTTGAATGCAAATTTCGTGACTTCGTTTGTTTTTGGAATTTCTTTGCCCTGTTCGTCGAAATATTTATTTCGATCGACGTTCATACGCTTAACGTGGACGGTCGTCGGTTTCAGACGGTGGCAAACAAGAAACAGGTAAGGCTACTACTCCGACGATTCAGACAAAACCCCCGGAGGTGCAGAAAAGCAATCCGAATATTCAGCCGAGCAAAACCCATAAAACGGAGGGTCACGCGGAGACGAAAAAACAATCGGCCAAGAATACGAAGATCGTTGTGAATTCCGTCGTCGAGCAGAACGCCGTGAATCCCTCGGAAAATGGCGCCAATCAGTCGACCAAAAACGAAGTAAAAATAATCGACAATCTAAATGTATTTTACACGAAAAGCATGACGTATTTACTTAACAAAAATTTACTTTACAATCTACTTTAACAAAAATTTCGCATAATATAATGGTTCGATCTAACAAGGAATTTCTTATGATTAATAAACGTTCATCTTAGAGTAATATTAAATATTGAAATATTGGAAAATATTGAAAATGGCGCCAACCGTTCGTCCAAGAATGAAGTAAAAATAATTCATAAGTTTAATATATTTTACAGAATGGGATAGCATATTTTCTAATTACGTTTTTATTAAAAATTTGTCATGAAATAATAGTTTGATTCAGCGAGAAATTTAATGCTTTTATTTACTGACTAATATCGACGATATTACATCCTTTTTATGAAATCTTTTCTATACAGATTTGCAATTCTCCAGTAATGCACTAGAACAGTTCCGCATGACTATTCCTATGACTAATACGAATGATATTAAATAGTAATTGGTTTGTCTTTCCGTTAATTTGCGTTGAAGGGCGTAAAGACACAAGTGAACGTGATGACGAAGAGTCCAGTTCTTTCCACGGTCGTGCAAGTCCGATCGAACGACGAAACTCCAGTGGTGAAAAACAATCTCGCAGAGCCCGAATACGACTTCCTGTCGAAACAGCCCACCGAAGTCATCGACGAAACTTACAAGGTATATTTCCGCATTCACGGTTTTTCCTTAGTAACCAAAAAATTCTGAACAACTGGAAAATTGCACTAACACCCGATTATTATCGATTCATACTAAATTGAATTACTAAATAAATCGTACACTATTTTACCTTAAGAATGAACCAAAAGAAATGATCAAATAAATCAAAGGAACAAGAATTTTACAAAATTGATTCAACTTCCTCTTTTATTTAATTTATATAATTTTTGTTATTACTGATTATTATGGAGATAAGGCATTGCCTATGCATTGAGTTAACAGAAACTGGTATACAATTATGAATATAACGAAAGATTCTGTGTCAACTGAGCATTTATTTTCCTTGTTCGTATTGCACACCCACATTGTTCGCAGAAACAGTTATAACACATACAACTGAGTTACGCCTACCGTCTGCTATAAAGTCGCGTGCTGTTTAAAGCGTTTCTTTACCATCGATTTGTACACGTTAAAACATTCTGCAACATCCAACTCGTTTTAACAATTGTTCTGCATACGATAAATCAAAATACAAATAACAAGAAAAATTACGAAATTCTGTAACACACTACAAGATCATAACTTAAAAAAATGATATAAATATTTGGGGTATTTTATAATAAACTTTAAAACTCGATGAACACAGAATTATTCGTTAAATTTCAAGCAGCACACTGCACAATCTTTGTTCGTGATTCGAATTTCCAAGTGAGTAAAAAGAATGCTTATTGCAATTATTGCAATTATTTTAACAATGTTGGAAAATTGACAATTGAACAAAAATAGAATCAGTGTTGGTTTGCCGCGGAAATAGCATTCCCACGTTTTTTCGTCGGCGATGTGACAAACAATAATGATATCTGCCGACGATCTATCATCATTTAGATCTAACGGGATAGTGCATTTTCTGCACACGTGTGGTGCATAATGCATGAGCTAACGAGTGCATCGCAGTTATTTCTGGGCGGACATTAAATGAATGTACTGTTATATTTAACTCTTCTACGCTCAGCTATGTTTACTTTAAAATGTGAAGCATTTAATGGTGACATTAATTAACTTGACAAAATACACCGAGCCAGCTGCTTATTTGCAGTAATTTTGCACGTATTATTTAACGGTGTTCACGATAATGAACGAACATTAGCACTGATAGTATTACCAATAATAGATAACGAGCATTATCAATAACAGTAATAATTATATACAACTTAATGTTTACGATCGCTTTGGATACTATTATTATAGGTAGAAAAAATGTAAGATCCCCAAGAATAATTAGTCACAGTTCATTTAACAAGCGCGAAATCATAGATAATAACTTCGCTAAAGCCATGCCTATCCATTGCTACTTGCGAAGCAAAGTCTTTATTGTAAACAGAATGCTAATTTCCATGCGGCAGTAAATATAAATAATGGAAACGGAATGCAGCGCAGCCGTGAAAACTTCGTTTTCCGACCTAGACCGTAAATAATGGATCTTACGAAATCGTCATTCCCATTGACGCGAATCGCGCGCGTTTTCCATATCGCTCGTGTAGCATAATCGGGTTTGCGATAAGTAAAGTGGACACTGAAAGTCTGGTTCCAGTTCTCTGGATTTAATTATCGTATCTCGTGGCAACGAGAATGCGAATTAGACGGTCAATAACGCGGAACTGAATCCATTAAACAGACAACTGCCATTGACCCTGAGTGTACTCAAATATTTCCTACAAATTGATCGTAAAAACAAATAATATACAGCGAGTTGTACGTATTCAAACACAGAACGAGCAATATCCATTAACCGAACAACTCCAATTTTGTAGAAATTAGTAAGTTGTATTATAATAATTGAGCATAAAAGTATTATTGATTTTACGTGTTAAATTTCAACGTTCGTGTAATTACATTGGAGACAGCTGGTTGCAAATGAATTGCACGCGTGTTAATTATATGGTTACTAATGCTGGAAGCAAGTAAGAAATATTTGACTGAATAGCTATGGAAATGATTCCCTTGGAATTCACGTCTCACCATTGTGTTGGAATAGATTTTTGCATTACGTCAAACGCCTTTCACCGTTGTCGAAAAAGTAATGACTTGCAAACGTCTATTGACGTCTGTACATTGTATTTTCTGTAGTTGGTCAAAACCTGGCATATGACGAAGGCATTGATATTTTTACAAAGTCATGAGGAAGATACAGGTCCTTATATAGTACATTTTCAAACGCTATATAGGTTTATGAGCCATAAAACCTGTTTCCATTGTGCAAGAGAAATATTTCAACGGCTATGAATTTTCTCTTGTTCTTACGTGAATAATTCACCGTGTGCCTATTTACAGTATAAATATCTCTTTCCTACTCTTATCCGATTTACGAAAGTGTTACGCGAAGAATCTGAATTTCAAATTTTAAGTAATCAACGTCCTTTCTGTGGTAACGTAATTTTTTTACGAAACGCTGGTCTTTGCAGAACAATTACTTTTACGACACAAATGTATCACCTCGTAAACGGGATAAAAAGAATTATAATTCTCGTTAATTATAATTTACGTAAAGAGCTACTTTGTTAATATTATATCAGTGACAAAAAAGCTTGAATTTCCGTACAGAATGATAAACTTAGTTAATTTTGCCAGTTATTTACACGGCTTAATGTTCTCTGAATAATTTTAATCATGCCTTTACAAAATAACACATACACGACGATTACCCTTGTAAAATTTCTCGCGAGACTTACGAACCGTGAAAATGGATTACAACGTGTCAAATGGAAATTAATCGGAACTGACAATTTCATCGGGACATCGTGCTTTAATTCGCTGCAATTCCCTTACGTAATGCCGACAGGTTTTCTAACGAGAGAGCCTAAGACCGGCAATTTCGCGGGAAACCTGCATTTTCGGACGGTATAACCGGGGCGTGAAAGCGCCGAGTTTCACGGCATGTTTGACCGAGCGGTTTCCCCGTTCCAGCTGATCAACCTGAGGCCTTCCTCGAAGACCCCGGCTAAGCCACGTCCCACGGGACGCAGGGAAAAAGAGAACCCGACGGGCCTCGTGACGAAATTGGGCGGTACCATCGTGAAGGACGGTTTGACCACCGTACACGAGACCAGCGTCATCGGGACTTACATAAACGGCAAATACGCGCAGGTCCTGCAGAGTTCATCGAGGGTTTTGCCGGGCACACCGGCCATTCCCGAGGGGAAGATTCGACCGTCGAGCACCCAAAGGATTCTCAAAACGCTCGGGCCTCATCACGGAAAGCTGAAACCTCAGCTGGAACCAACACCCACTCATCAGCAGGAGGAATCCTCTTTGCCCCTCGAGGTCCTCTTCAGCGCACCTTCTGGTTAGTCTTGCGTCTTTCAAAAATCTCTAAACCTTCGGTGAAAGCCGATAATTCGAGTGAATCGTGTCTTGTATACGAAAAGGATTTTCTTTTTGTTAAAACTAATTTGGATTAATTTTTATGAAACCAGGATCGAATATAAAAGCTACTCGCAGGCATTCGAATAACCCAGCCAGACCGAAATTCCGTAACAAAATAACCGATGATTATGACAGTAATGAAGCCAGTCAACAGCCTAAAACTAACGGGAAAAACAGACCCACGACAGCCAGGCCCAGTTACAAGTAAGATTTTGCATTATTTCAATTGAAAATAATTCTCCCGAAAAAATTGCAAATACATTCTGATTGTGACAAATTTTTGAAAAAGCGCAATGAATTACCTTCTAATTTCGCATGAAATGAAGTAACAAATATGACTGTCATTATATCATTATTTCCATAATATTGGAACGAATGAATATCGAATGACATAAATCGTGACATATTTGTGCGTACTTTTCTAATAATGAAATTTAATGGTGAATTAGAAATCGTTCTCCTCCAACGACGACGACGGAAAGTCCAGTGACTCGTCGTCGCGGTGGTTTCCGACCGCCTAATTCCCCGTCAAAATCGAGCGGTAAGGGAAAATCCGAACAGCAATCGCCGCCGTCGAGTCCCGTGCCGAAGTTAAAACTGCCGAGGACACAAGGTCGATGGTCGTACAAAACGACACCTAAACCGCGAGTGGCAATTCGCAAGCAAATCGACGAGGAGGATTCTCGTGGCTCGACTGAGGCCAGCGCAGCGGAATCTTCCTCGGCGACCGTCGAGGACGGGAAATCGTCGTCTACGACGACAACCGTCATCACGACGTCAAACAATTCGCCCCGCAAGGCCCATGAACTTTCCCTGAACGACGAGGAACTGGATCCCAGCGAAACCGAGGATGTTCCGAACATCAGCATCCAGGAAAATCAGCAACAACCGGCGTCCGAGCAAATTTTACCGGTGGAAACTATCAACGTCGAAATTTCCACGGCCGCAGATTTGAACGATGTATACTTCGAAATCGCCACGATCAAATCACCGTATGCCTTCCAGGTATGGTGTTTCGTCGAAATTGTTTGTCCAATTTTTTGAATCCATCGGTATCAGAGGTTTAAGGAGACTGTTAAAATATTCATGAATTTTAAAGAAATGATTTTAGGACAGGAGGTAAGCTTACGACTATGTAGGAAAAATAAGAATTATCATGAAATCTATTTCTTTAAAAGCCAAGAACATTTTAAACACCATTTTCACCCACGAATGCTTCGTCTTTGCAATGTGAATTTTGATTCCCTTTAGGTGGGCACTTTGAAGAATACCCGTTACATAACTGTGACATCAACTCTGAAAAAATCCTTCGCCACGGCGGATCCAACGACGTCGATTTCCCCGACGGAGCCGTTGACGGAGAACATTTTGGCGAACACGGGTGCCGCTTACGAGACGACTTTGCCTCTGGATTCCTCGGTGGCAACACTTCCGGCCATTTCCCTGGAAGCCGGACAAGCCACACCTCCGCTTGAAACTATAACGGAAACCTTCTCGACGACACAAACCCTCCTGAAGACGCATCTGCTGCCGGTGATTTCCGGAGAGAACACGACGAAACTCACTCTCGTGCAAACCTATAGCATCACTCGTGTCGTCACGGCAACGAAAACCTTGCCGCCGATGGAAATCTATCAGTTCATCCCTAGCAAAACTCTCAACGAATTCAACTCGAAGCTCGACGAGGCCGGAAGTGAGCTTCATCTCGAGTTGGACTTCAGCGATGACGACAGGGACGACGAAGATGTTCCAAAAAGGGTTCTCGCACCTGGTAGCGATCTAGATTCCGATCTTGACATCTTCAGGTGAATATTTAGCTTCAAACTTCGTTGTAATTTATTGAATTCTAGAATAGATTTCGTAATGAAAAAAAGTTTCTCCAAAGTTTGTCTACAATAATTTACAAGGAAAACTGATTAAACTTTTATACCAGAATCGTTATTAATTATTTTCAATTATTGTTACACGTTGAAAGTTTTAGCACTGATCGTAGATTAATAAAATAAATACTCAGAAACTAGATCAAGTCTCTAAGAATTGATTATTATTTATTTCCTTGTTTAGTAATAATCTGTTATGTGTTAGAAAACTAATTCCCAGATAGAATTCTAAGTATTATCATAAATTATTTGTACCAAAACTTGCTTAGCCTTTGAGTGAAAAGAATACCTTATCGATCCTACATTTCTATTGATTTATACGCGACTTCTTATTACATTCCAATTATTTCTTTTCCCTTCATTGACTAATCACCGTAACTTGTGATTTTACAGGTCGACCAGCGCATCAAAGGCCAAACCAGATCCACCGACAACCAGCAGTGTTGTTCAACCGCTTCCGGAGGCTCAATTGACCCCCGAGCAGGCCCAACAGTTGGCCCTGTTGAAGTACTTCGGGCAGGCTCAGCCGCAGGTTATCACGACTTCCCGTCCGGTGGTGACTTTGGAAACGGTTTACGACTCCCACGTGATTCCCATAATAAACGGCGCGAACACGATTTTCTCGACGCTGACGAGGCCCGTAGCCACGGTTCCCCGGACAACCTACGAGTACGGAACGTCGACCGTAGCCCCGATAATTCCTCCGCAGGTGCCGCAGGTGCCGCAGGTGCCGTTATTCCCGCAACAACAGCCGCAGTTCACGGTGACCAGTGCACCGATCGTCACTCAGACTTTGGCCACGGTTTCGGACTCGCGGGTCCTCAAGCTCACGTTCGGCGCGAAAACTGCCTACACGACTTTGTACTCCACAAAAGTCGTGCCCACCGATGTGACGACCTACGTCACGACAACTTTACCTGTCCAGCCGACCGTCCCCGCCTTCCCGGGCTATTACCCCCCGCCCGTCGGCTACCCCCCTTTCCCCTACGTCGGCTAAATGTAATACCGATGTCTTTACCGCGAGAATTCGGCACATGAATAGCCGGCGAACTGGCTTTACGTGAACATTCCATGCTGCGAGAACGTTTACTCCCAAGGAAATCTGTCGTCAAGTAATTCTCTCCAAGATCGGCGCCGTTTCTCAGGAGTTATTTATTTCGTCCCTTTCAAGGCTAAGCGAAAGTAGAGAGGGGACTCTGATTTTAGGTTTGAGAATACGAAATTTCCTTTCAATTTACGAACTGATAGTTTCATGTTCAAACGATCACAGGTGCATTGTACAGTAAACTCTGTGAAAATGAACGGATTAGCTCTGATTTAGAGCTTATAATCTTACATATTTCTGACGACGTAGAAAAAGTTCGCCCCTTCTCAATTATTTCGAATAAATTAGCAAACATGATATTTAATTAACTCATATATTTATATAAAAGCTGGCCGAATTGTGGCTCTATTTATTCTTTACTTACGTAGTACCCTGCCTTTGTATTTAATGGCGCAGATTCATGTACTTTTATATTTAACAATGTTTCATAATACGTTGTCAGCAGTAAAGCCAGTGTGTTTAAAATTTGACTGAAGAGGAAAGTGAAGGAAGTGTATCGCAGTAAATACCAGCGCAATTCATAATTGGTCGGCAAGTGAATTATTGTAAATAAATTATTGACTATGATATCATCATCATATTATATGTATATTACAAATTTTGTAAATAAAGCTTGAAAGTCCACCTGTTTGTGTATTTCCTTTTCTATTCATATCTCTAATTGTCAATTAATGTGCGTTAATACTACATGAAAAGTGAAATGTTCAATGTTATACATGACTTTAAATACATAAAAAAGGCAGACAAAGTATATGCACGAAATACCTATATACATATGGAGTTTGTCAATTATTATACGAAATTAAATGTTGGTCGATTTTATATAACGAAGAAATTAATTTGTTTTTATAATGTTAAAATATATCCGTAATATTAAATCTATTGTAATGTAATAATAGTACAAAACCATTATTGAACTATTTATATGGTATTAAAAAGTGTAGATGTGATTTACTTAACTTTCTATCATTTCAAAATAAGAAAATTTTGATTTTCAATTATTAAACCGAATAGATAAATGTTTTAATTTTGGCGTATTAAGATACAGACGAATCTGCATAAAGTCTATAGTAAAAAAGTTGGTACGTAGTTGAAAATTAATGCTTATATACGACCGCTTCTTCTTCCTTTTTGATCGCCAAAACTAATATAACCGACAGAACGGCATTAATTACCTGCAATAATCAAAACACATATCATTAACGTAGAAACACTGTAAAAATATATCTTGTACATTTTCTTACTCAATCAGTGATTTTAAATATTCAAATCTAATATATGCTTAATAAACTAAAACCGTGAAACAAGACTTCTTATGTACAAATCTAAGAACAAAAAATCGAAACGGTAATGGGTACTACTAATAACGTAAAGGTATACACTGCGTTAAATATGAAGATAAAGTATTCCGTTTGGGAAATATAAATTATTAGATTTTTCGTGTTTTTGTAAATACTTACGTGAAGCATACACAAAGAAAGTGCAACACCAGCGAGCCATCCTGATCGGGCTTCCAAAAACCAGCTGATTTCGTCGACACAGCCGTGATAGAAGGCATTTCCGGTCACCGAATCGCGACATTCATTGGGCAATGGTTTTAACAGAGTCAAATAATCCATCGGTCCCTCAGCACCGCAACATCCAATCTAAACAATTTTGTCATTTGAATTTTTAATACATCCCTTTGAACGTAATATTTTACCGTACTTACACCCTCTTGAATTATCCTGAGTATCGTAGCAACTTTATCGTTTTGCGAATTGGCGATTAATCCGGTCATTGATCTTCGTATGATCGGTTGGATTTGACTGTCGTAGGTTGAATAATCAAGAATTACTGCGGCTCCGGCCAAACCGCATATGAAGCAAAATATATGCAGCCCAGCGTGCTAAAACGAAAAACGTTTTGTAAAATCATGCAAATACAAAACGTAAAGGACTTCGAATTCCTATCTGCATCCTTAAGAGAAAATTGTTTTTCTTTTAATTTGTGTTGGTTTTTACGTACGACGAAGAGTCCAAGAACGTGTTCCATTAGAACAACCGCACAGCCAAGGAAGGCTACTGCAACGACGAAGACAGATGCAACAATTAAGACGTAAATGCCGATATAATAGTCGTACATGTCAAGAAATTCGACCCATTCCTGAAATCCTGGCTCCACTCTCAGCCACACGGACAATCCGAACATTGCCGTTCCCAGAAGCTGCAAGATGAATCGGTATTATTATTTGAATAAGGATTTTTAAGACAGATCTGGCCTAAGAAACTTTGACTTTTCATCGTTAGGTATTTATTAATTTATTTGACGTTGCATACAAATTCACTGTTGTTATTGACAATAGTATAAATACTGGTTAATATAGTCGCTATCATAAATATAAACATCTTGTTATCTTTTATTGAAGTTATGTGTATTGTTTGACACAGGTTGGTAAAAATAGAGAACAATTACATTTAAGTAATAAAAAATGGGTTTAAATGTATTTAATTATTATTAATTTAATATTAATTAAATGGGTTTAAATAGTTATGTATATTATGTAGGTATTCCATTTTGTTTAATTATATTCAATGGCATGCTATTGTCATAATTTCTTAACAAAACATTTGACAAAACGAGACTATAATGTTACTATACTAATCCCCTGAAGGAAATGTCTTTTTTGCAATACATATTACGATAAAATGACATCACTTCTTACTGATGTGTGATTCTTTTCTCTCAACAGTAACGACTGCCACACTGTAATTTTTACCCACGCGATTATTCGACGACCACTGAATTACATTCTCTGAAAAAATTATACCGTTGAAAATAATTCTTGCAATTTCTCGTAAATCCTACTTTTCCGTGTAGGTCCGCATGATCGATAATTAGGCCAGTAGGCTGATAGAAAACGTATTCATCTACAATTATACAGCCGCAACGTTTTGACATCGTGGAAAAGATTAAACGCGTGCCGATATCTCTGGTTAGCGGTGAGTCATTCCATTGAAGCGCACGGTAGATTTACGTTTACGATCATGGGGACCGTTCGATTATGCACGGACCTCGCAGAGATCGTCTTCCCCGGGGAAGACGATGCCCTTTAGGAGGCCGGCGAAGTCGTGAGAACCGATCCACCGAGAAAGAACTATCAACGAGTGGGAACGGAGAACCCGCGGAGAACCCTCCTTAAATTCCTCCTACGTACCCATATAATGGCGTTCAGGCAGAAAATCGTGAATTGTATTCCGCGGATCTGCTGCTCCAGCTGAGCCCCGCCCGAACTTTTGGCCACCATTCTTTTCAATCCTTTCCCGTTTTACCCGAGAACGAAAACACTGGGCAGAGGTGGACACGGTTGTAGCTATCGTCACTGACGACAGGTACATCGAGTCACCGACGGGCATTCTCTTTATCGTTGACAAACATAAGATAACTCGGATAAGAACGCCCTAGATAGGGGACTACGATTCGTGATTGCGATATGCGCGTACCCGAAAGTTGATTCATTCACACCCCGTGGAAAAAGGTAATAAATGCGGCGATGTAATTAACAATCTCGGAATCGGAAGAATAATATATTTTAAATACCACCGTGCACTGAACTCTGAAAGAATTAAAAAGAATGTTAAAAAGAAATCTGAAAGAATTAAAGAAAAGGGTAAAAAATGATCGAAAGTAAATCAATTATTCAGGAAAGGTAGAAAAATGTTCTTACAGCAAGTACAGTACATTTTTTATTCGTAATTTTTAAAATAAAGTTCGCCATTCCAAGCCATTAATAAAGTTACGTAGTAATCTGACGATTTTTATATCTTTACATTTACTTTAAATTGCACTATATATAGGTACAAATGTTCCAGTATCTTTTATAAAAATATGAAGAAGAGAAACAGTAAATGGTTTAATCAGGCATTACCAATGGGGTAAATTATTCTTATTAAGATCAATTACGCCCCACTGTTAAATGCTCATGCATCATTTGATTGTCGAGTATTCTTCTTTTAAGATCGCGAAGCAGATAACAAATAATCGACAATAATTAATGGTGTAAAATTAAAGCAAATATTGCTTAATTCCATTATTTCATCATATTTAATATTACGTTCCTTTGTTGACATAACTTCATTATTAACTTATCGCAAGGAAATGTAATACTAAAGCAAGATTTATTAAACATTGACTACAAATTATATTTCAAGAAATATGCATGTACAATTACAAGCTTTAGACTTCTACAATAATTGATTTAAAACAACAAAAGTCTTCCTCGGTACATTGCGTCTTCGTGTTTTCATTTTATAATTATTGTGCAGTGCTTATAACACTGACAACGAGAAGTAAACAGCTTTGCGTGTATGGGAAATATTTTTTTCGGGTCGTCAGAAATCGTCCTACATTTCGGAAGCGTTAGAAAAAAAGTAGAGACTTTTCTAATTGGTCCACGTATGAGGGAAACGTGTGTTATACATGCACATATCGCGCAAGATTTATCTAAAGCCAGGCATAGTCGGCCGCAGAACATTCGCCGGGTGTTACTGGACCAGAGGGAATCGTAGTACAGCAACGCGATGCACATTTTCTCAAACGAATATGGTATTTCGAAGGGGGGGATGAGGCCACATGCGAGGAGTTGTGTTCTGATGATGTGGAAGCTGGGATAGCCAGAGCAACAGAAGACAGAGCTCGAAGAATCCTGTTCACTGCAGGAAACGGACCGATCTTTTTGCTGGAGGTTTTCCTCATTTTCCTCGCCGTAATATCAGCAAAACCAAAGAACAATGCGGTATTCTCTAATCGTTTTCTCCCTGCTCGGCCTTGTTGTCCTCGGAGAGGGAATTCCGAAGCCGGAGGACGAACAGAAATCTCGCGTCTTGGATAAGGTTTGTCAAGGTTTTCGATACGGAACATAAATGAGCACTACGCTGTCACTCATCCGCCTTATATATTACGCAATTCGCTATAAGTATGTTTATGTACATAACCTTGATTTGACAAATAGCAACAAGTTTCGGCGGTGTGTTCATTGATGAAACTAGCCTAACAATTTATTCGGTTTTTCATTATGCTATTGAATGTTCTACAATCACACGCGTCGAGGAATTTGATTCTTACCTGAGCAATGAAATCTTTCAATGTATAGAAGTAACATTCTGAGTAATATGTTACTATTTAAAGCGAATTTTAGTATTCTTCAATCTACCATGAAACGTTTTTTCCTGAGTTCATTATTTTTCCTATACTTTAATGTTAAGAAGAACTTTTTCAAATCGTTATTTAATTTAGGACCTAAGCGAGCAAGAACATTTCATTAACTCACAACACAATCCTGCATACGATCATGAAGCTTTTCTTGGGGAAGATGCTAAGACTTTTGACCAACTTACGCCAGAAGAAAGTACAAGGAGACTGGGCATTATTGCAGAAAAAATAGACAAAGACAAGGATGGATTTGTTACTAAAGAAGAGCTTAAAGATTGGATACGCTATACCCAACAGCGTTATATTAAAGACAATGTTGATCGTCAGTGGAAGACTCATAACCCTGATGAAAAAGAAAAGTTACCATGGGTTGAGTATAAGACAAAGATCTTCGGTCAAATGGATGAAAATGAGAGCGATGCTGACAAGTCCAGCGATGAATCTTTTTCGTATGCTACTATGCTCAGAAGAGATCGTAGAAGATGGTCGGCAGCTGACCTGGATGGAGATGATGCTTTGACTAAAGAAGAATTTGCTGCATTCCTACATGCGGAAGAAGCAGAGCACATGAAAGATATTGTAGTACTAGAAACATTAGAGGACATTGACAAAGACAATGATGGAAAAATATCGGTAGAAGAGTACATTGGTAAGTTACATTTTTTCCGTAAGTAATAATCACAATCAGAAACAAAAGAAAAAGGAGGAAAGTCAAAGAATTCATATTTTTTTATGCATAATTTACATTTATAACAATACATTTTAGGTGACCTGTACACAGCTGTAGAAGGTGAAGAGGAACCAGAATGGGTGAAAAACGAAAAGGTTCAATTCTCCACTTATCGAGATAAAGATAAAGATGGCTTTATGGACAATGAAGAAGTTAAAAATTGGATTATACCCGCCGATTTTGATCACGCTGAAGCTGAAGCTTTACACTTAATTTATGAAGCAGATTCAGATGCTGACCAAAAACTTACCAAGGAAGAGATCTTAGAGAAATATAATATATTTGTTGGATCTCAAGCAACTGATTTTGGAGAAGCTTTAACTAGGCATGATGAATTTTAGAAGATATTGTGAATGACTAAAGTACAACCTTCATAATATCAGAAATGATTCAATTTGGCTATCGAGTGCAATGCATTTATAAAAGATATTTATCTGTGACATTAGGATAATAGAATTTTTATAATCTTTGATTTATATTTACCTCATATAAATATTTACGACGCTGCATTCTTAATGTAAAAGTACATAAACAGTCATCAAAATAAATCGCATATATATTTTAATAACAATGAGTATTTATATCCAAACTAAAGCTGACAAATTTATTATCTACTTTCACCTCATCATATACATACGTAATGATTGCATGCTTTACGTGGTGGCGAATAGATGTCGATTGCCGTATATTCAATCTCTATTGTATTTGACAAGGAATGTATGTATTATACATATTAGTATGATGCCGTGTTTTATCAGATAAGCTAAGATAAGGGAATAACATGCGTACGGTCAAGACTTGTGCCTGTCAAAATGGGAAAGTACTATTTAATCACGTTCTTAATTATATTTGGCTGCTATCTTACAGGTAATCAAAATTTTTAAGACATACATTGTCGTTTATTTTAAGCGTATCGTGTTTTATTTTATAATGTAGCCGCGCAGCAGGAATTTCAACCGTATTGCTTCCGTTTCACATGGCTTGGCCCTTTACACGATAGAGAATCAGCGGCAAAAGTTAATTGTACAACATTTGTCGGCGTTCCGTGTATAGACCCGAAAATTGTCACAGGTAATGGGCAAAATAAAATAGACGCATACTTTTTATGAGGGAAAAGTGCCGAAATAAAATTGTTTAATTATATTCAATTATTTATATTCAGAGAATTCAACTATGCCAAACACGTCTTTAATATGGGAACAACATAGAGAAGATTATTCCCCCATAGCTTGTCCTATGAAATCTGGCTCTGTTTGTTTAAAATATACATATAATTTTAATAATGCAGGTAAGTGCAATTTATTAATCTACATTTACATAATATTACAGATAATGTACTTTTATTTATGGTAAACAATTAATTTACAGTTGTAAACATCACATATTTTTGTGGGAAAATGATAGAGGACAAGACAGCTGCTTTGTCATCTGGATGTTATGCACAAAAAGTATGATTTAAAAATGTGATGTTCATCATTGCATCTTTGTAACATTATTTATTGTATTTCATTTTCATCATATTGTTAATTACTACTACTATTTATAACTTGTCTTCGTGCAATAGATCATAGTACATAAAAATTTAATTTGGTTGTTTTTTCAGGTAGATGGACATATTATTGAGGCATGTGCATGCAAATCAAAACCTGGAGCTATGCCTTGTAACTCAGCAATAAATAATACCTACTCAACTACATTGATACTCTTTGCAACATTAATACTTATATATAATGCAGCTAATTTTAACAGGAATTAATTTAATATGAAAGTTGTTTATTGTTAGATATGTATAACATTATATATATCTACATATATAGACAATCTGGGAACTGTCCATTCAACTAATTTTTGGAAATAAAATATTATTTAAAATCTTCAATAATATGAATACACTTTTTTCAAATTTACCGGCCAAATTAGTCCTACTGATCAATAAATTCAAATCCATAGTGAGACCTGTCCGAGTTACCTGTGTCAAATGGTAATTGTCAGGCAATGTTTGGGCTTGAATATTTTAATATTGCATTTTGATATTAGTGACATTTAAATATTAATTTCTACGGGAGCAGATTAGGAGTAAATTAAATAAAAATGGATAATGAATATTATTCTACTGTTTATACGTGGTAATTAAACGACTTGAATCATTCACTTTATCATAGGTTAGGTTCTGTGACAGTTTATAATAACTGTTGTGTTTATGTAAAACAGGAAAACAATGTTTCATAGCTTTATAAATTAAATGCGAATAAGGTTATTCTAGTTATGCTATACTGTTGATAATTTGCTATTAATTGCGCGATTGTCTATATTAGTAAATAACAACATGTTTCTCTAATTTTCAGGTTTGACAAATGTGGAATTATATCAAATATAAGAACACATCTTCGACATCATTTAGTAAATGCTTTAAAAAATAAGGAACCTTTGTTGAAAAGGGAAACTGATATTCCAAGGCCTGTAAAACAATATGTTTATGACTTGTTAATAGCTGAGTACTTGTTTAGTCTCAACTATGCTTATACTTTGTCAGTATTTGCTAGTGAGGCACCTTTGTTAATAAACTTTTACAATAATGTGCCTAAATGTGCAAAGGACAAAGAAAGTTCTACTAAACAGAAATTACGGAATGACTACATATGTCATACTTTAGAAACATTAGGCATTAGGCCTAGTAGTTCTGTAGGTCAACATATCATATTGGAATACGCAGAAAGAGATGTTCCACTTTTATTATGTATTTTAAAATGTATAGCTTCAATTTCTTTCAATGCAAACATTTGTGAAGAGAAAAACATACCTTTGTGTAACAATTCTACTCAAACTGAATACAGTGAGGTGTCAGATGATTCTAGTGTTACAAAACTAATGATGGCAAAAAATAAGCTATTTAAACAAAAGGAATTATTTGATGCTCAGTTAAAAAAAAGAGAGATATTGTTGAAAAAACAGACTATTCGTGTGGAAGAAAAACTTATTTCTTTAAATGAAAAGCTGCAGGAAGTACAGGTAACTAAATTTTACTCCACATTCTCACCTTTATAGACAAAGTGATATAGGATATGAATCTCAAGATAAATCAATTTATCTTTATGTACAGAATCTAATGGAGGCAGTGAATTTGAAGGAAGCAGAACTAAACAAGGAGAAGAAGAGCCATGAGCAAAGAATTCTCCAGAAAGAAGTAGAATTGTCCATGAAAGAAAATTTTTTATTACAAGAATCTAATAGGTACTTAAAAAAGAGTGATTAATGGATAATATATAAGTAACCTTTCTAGTTATTCCATAAATTATTTTTTATGTTCCTTAGATTGGACAAGGAGAAGGACAGTTATAGAAAATTTGAAAATGATTTAAAGAAATTGCAGGAAGAACTTCTTAAAGTACAAAAAGAATTACCAAAGGATGGAAAGAGTTCTCAAGTTAGCATAAAAGATGTCCAAATACAAACAGACTTTGAAAGTATCCCTTTGAAATATAGTGAAGCACAAATCTTATATAAAGAAAAACAAGAATTAACCAACCTTATACAAGAGCAACAACTGAGAATAGAACAGCTAACGTTACGTGCTGTTCAATTGTCACGGCAACTAGAGGAAGTAAATTTATTTAAGTCTACCCCTGTAAATATACAAGTTCCTATATCAGGGGGTTTAAATTCACGCACAATTGTTAGCGAGAGTAGCTCAACTGAAGATATTTTGCAAGATGCGAAAATGCGTTTGAGACGTTTAGAAGAGGAAAGTATGAAAGCTGAACAGTATTATTATAATTGTATTTCTACTTCACCATAGTAGTTGATACAAAAAATTAAATGGTATAAGTACAAAATTTACAGGATATTCCATGTACATTCGTATCCCTTATTTATCTGGACCTATGTATGTATTTATTTATTTATAAGATAAAATAATCGCATACAAAAAACTACTCAAAGACTGCAAAACCTTAGAATAAATAAATCTACCTCAATATTAAATCGTGCATTTGCTTATTTAATTTTGTAAAAAATATACGTTTGTAACATTGTCAAAATTGTGTCTAATAATAGACATGCCAGTTAAGTATATCAAATGGAAAAATGTTCAAATAAAGTTGTACTAGTAGTGTTGATTGTACCATACATTATTTTATTTTATAAAATTGGACGTAAACATAATATACAAATTATTCCCTATTCTTCTTTATTATTTTTAATTCTACCTTAATTACACGCAACATTCAAACGTAGTATAGAAAATGTTAAGTCAAATCCTTTCTGCCGATTTGCATCATCTTCTTTTGGGGTCCGAACTCCTTCTGGTAATCTTTAGTTAAGAATTTATAGACTATAAAAGTTTTACGAAATGAGAGTTTCAATGCATCAGGAAATATAACGTAGCTGAATAGTTAATAAAAAGGATATTGTTTGTCTCGACTCTCACGTCCTTCACGTTCATGTGTGCGATCTTTTGCGTACGGAGATTTTTCCTGAAAAAACATCCATGAATAAATGTCCTGCAGGCCACTGATGCTGTGCAACTGGCATTGGGTACTTGATAGTGTCACCTATATTTTCTCGTCTTTGTTATTGTCTCCCATTTCGTCTTTTCAATGTACTTGAAGTGGACGTCTTTATCAACTAAGGGGTCAAGCAATAATGTTAGAATGTAAAAGTGATCATCAATTAACTTTTAACGTGGAAGATCGGACAATGTACAAAACTACCATCAGGTATAGCACGAAACAAATGCGCAAGATAATAAATGAACTACAATAAATAAATTGTATTCTACTTTGTTCAAAGTAAACCGTATGTTTTAATAATTCGACCGAAAGTCTAGGAGATACAAAGATGCGGAGAATGATATGTGCGAAACTGCAACTACGTTCCAATAACAGAGCCAGATTAAGTTTTGTTGACATGTTATTATTTCGATAAAAAAAAACAGGGGGTATTCTTTGAATTAATGAATATGCTCATGATTGCCTTTTTTTAATGACGATATTAGTAGTTCTTGTACTGTTTTTCATATTTAAGTAATATATTTATGTTTGAGGCATCATAACAGAAGACACTTTCAATAGATACAACAACTAATGTTGCGAAAGTCATGATAGTTTTTCGGTAATATAAACAGTCTCAGAAAATTGTAGAACTTTTCATCAATGAAAATATAAAGCTATATTCTCAAAATTAGTAACTAATAAACAAGGTAACATCAAAGGACAAATAGAAGCTACTTAAACAAAATATTATTTCCGTTACTCGAATAATTCGGTTTGTGCTTCAAAAGTTTTACATTTACTAGATGAAATACGAGAGGGTTAGAAGCGATTTATTCAATGATCCAATATTTTATAATAAGTGATACCAAAGATTATTGACAAAATATCAATATTTACCCTACAAATCTTTATTTTTGCGAGAATATAGAAGTTACGAATGAACCATGATTAATCATATAGCAATAAAATGTAAATTAATTACTACTTTGCATTAAATACACTAATGTTATGAAATGGTGGACTACTCACCTTGCTATAGTGATGTTTTTCCCTATGTTCAGGCATATCCCCGTTTTGATGTGCCCCTTTTGCTGTAAGGATATTTTAAATAGCATAATGTATTACGCAATTCTTTCGCGAACATAGTTAAACAAACCGGAAGGAAGAAATACACACTGGACACTCAAAAGGCAAAGAATATATTGAAGCTACCTTAGATAATTAGAGCATAGAGAAGAAGTCTAGTACCCACCCCTTTCATCGTCTTTTCTACGTTTTTGTTCTGTTGCTACTACAGATTCTTCCGTTCTATCCTGCAACGTGTAAGAAACAATAAGAGTAAAATTTACTCAAACGAATGCACACACTGTTTGTGAAATGTGGGTCTTACCCTTTTTCGCCCCAATTTCTTTTCCCTGCGGAGTTCCTTTTGCTCATCACGCACTTTTGCTTTATTTGAACGTTCTTTTTTATCCACAGTGGCTTCTGTTCGTCTACCATCCTGTTAGAAATAACTCAAATTAGCGCTTTACCAATAAATAAACTGTGTATTGTACATACGAAAGAAAAACAATAAAAGTGTATTACTGACCTTTGGCGTTGTTTCTATTTTTCTTCTTTTCGCTTCTGAAACTAAATGATAATAATATTATGTCACTGACAATGGTACGAGACTGTATAGAAGCAACAGCGAAGAAGACGGAATGTACAAAATATTGTCATACGAACCTCTGTCTGGACCTTCTTGCGTTGGGCCAGAGCTGGCACTACTATTGGATACGCTTGAAAGATCTCGGTCTAAATTATCTATTCCACCGCTATAATAATGTTCTTCCTATGGCATAAAAATAAAGTACTTACAAAACCAAGTAATAAAGTAATTATCAAAGCCAAAACTGTGTACGATTTTATCTTCCTCTACTACCTTGTAATATTTGCGTTCTTTTTTATCTATCCCGTCATCCTCTTCTTTCTTTATCTGTTCCTCTTTCTTCATGTGCTTCTCTTTTACTTCCGTCACATCCTTACTTTCTTCTTTTTTTCGTACCTTCTCTGAATTTTCGCTATAAGAAAATACAAATAGAAATACGTTATATAATTGTTTCATACCTTTACATTTTCGTTATAACTTACTGATGGATTTGGCTTGAAGCTGCACGTTTTTCTCGTTGATCTTTATTCTCCTTTTCTACACGCGTGTCACCGTTGTTAGCGTCCTTAGGTTGAACGCCATTGCTGACTCTTTCAGATGAATCTGCATTGGCTGTTTCCTGTGTTTTGCCAGCCTGTCATAATGTTTAAAAAATTATCAGCAACGTTAACTCGATAAAATGTATAGTTGCCATATTCCCTTATATATCGAACGTTATTTTGGAAAAAAAACTTTCACGAGCAACGTACCTTCTCACCGACATGATGGAAATCCGACTCACGAATCATACTGGGAGTTTTGGCTTTCAGTTGGCCACTGTAAGACGTCGCCAATACGTGCAAATCTTGGCGCTGGCCGCGTTCTTCTTCTCGTACTTTTTCCACTTTCCGTTCAAGTATTTGAGAGAGTTTCGCCAAGACAGGGAAATGCGGTAATATCTTTATAAGTATTATTAGAGAATTTCGTATCTGCACGTAATCCTTAGAATCCAAACAGACCACGATTGCCTAATACGAGAACGAATGTGATATCATTTTATAGGAAGATGAGTATACAATTACTACTCAGAAAATAAATACCTTTGTGATTTTGTAATGCCATTTATGGCACACATGCCTATAATTTTCAAAACCGACCATATCATTGGCTTCTGAGAACTGATTGCTTACTCTGAAGCGGGTAACAAATCCAGGGTAATTACTGCATTCCTAAGGTATGAAAAAGATTGTTTAGAAAGATAGGACAAAGTACAAATATCAGGAAATTCCAAACATCATGGGCCTGTCCATTGTAACTTTATATTCAAATAAATTCTACTTGCACATATTTTTGCTAAAATTTCACCTACCTTGTCGAAAATAGCCTTTTCAGAATGCCACCTCATTACTGTTTCTAACATGGCACATAAAAACCTGCCATAGCGGTTCGCTTCGTTTTCCGTACATGATGTTACTGAGTATGTTATATCACAGAAGAGCTAAAATATTACACGAATAAATTATTTGCACACATAGAATGAAAATTATTTTAAGAATCAAGACATGTACTTACTCTGTCATAGCACAAAAGTGTCGAAAAGTTAGCAGTCTTCAAAGAATGGATGGTATGTACAAATTTAGCGCAATACATTGCATCTACAGTTGTGAATGTACATCGGGGGAACAAACATAACTGCAAGAATTGGGTTATCGTTTCATTCTTTGCCGACTTTGCGCTTCTTGACAAAAACCATGTGTCCTTCTCTTGCCTACAGGAAGAAGATGTAAATTTCAGAACATACATGTGTGTTGGAAATTTGAAATGTAAAGAATTTAGTGTAAGTAATATTACCTTAGATAAGCAAAGACTTTTTCAACGTGTTCTTCCTGTTTCTTTCTCTCGTCTTGTAACTTCTCAATTAAGGTACTGTACCTTTCTTGTTCTTTCTTTCCTTTACTCATGTTCTAGAAAGTAAATTTTCCAGAGCCACAACAATACATACTTAACTCATGAGTCCTGCTATTAATTTAATATTTGATGTAAAGCTTATGTCTTACCATATCCTTGGAATCTGCAGCCTGAGCTGCAAGCTGTTTGAGTTTGTTAATTTCTCTTTGATAACTTTCCACTGGGACATATAAGTCGTACATAGACAATGACCAAAAGGTTACTAAGAACTGTGGGGAAATATCTTCCCAAACTTTTAAGGGATGTAAAGGCATAACTGATTGAGCTACTGGAGCCATGACAGCTTGTGCAGCTTCTGCCCATTTTGCCTGTTTCATAGTGCTCGACATTTTCTTGTAATTTGGATCAGCTTTGCGAAGAGCATCATATTTTATCTAATACAGAAATTTTTATCAGTAAGTTCACATACGACACTGGAAAAACTTAGGTCTAACTCTTTTGCAAATCTCACATTAATAGCATGCGCAAACATTGGTCTTGCAAGAAAGAATGCAACGTCAGAATGTATATGATTATCCTGTAACATAGAATGTATCGACGGTAATCTTTCGACGTATTCATCCACTGTCATCGTGGACCCCAAAAATGTTCCAAATTGTACTAATGTATCTTGGCACTGATCATATAGTTTTCCTAAAAACAATTATGTAGCATAAAACTTGGAATTATTTGATAACGACTGTGTTAAAAGGAATAAATTTCTTCTCAATGTAAAACATACCGACTAATTTCAAGTGAGATTTATCTGTTTCTCTGTACACTACGCAGTGTTTTTGCTGAGCCATAAGAAGGCAGAGTGCTACAGCTAAATCGTGTTCGGCGAGAGCTTCTTTCAAACGTTGAGATGACTTTTTTGTATTACGGACTTGACTAAAGTAACCAGCCTGCAATAATCAGAAACATATAGGTGAGTTTAACAACGTACAATTTAATGTAATAATAAGAACCATCGGGACGCATACTTACTTCGTTCTTTAAGAGATCACCTCCTGCCATAGCATCTAACTGATCTGCCGTCATTTCTTCTGCAGCTTCGATACCTGCCATCTTTTGCACTATTTCTTTTAGTATTAATAAGTCTAAGCTGAAAATAAAAATGAATAAAAACATGTATAAGTTGTTCTTTATTAATGATGAAGCTAACCGAATCTATTAAGCTCCTAGTCTTATCTCGCAATAGATAGAACAAGGATACTAATAACATTTATCAATTTTTATGCCATTAACATTTTTCCGTTTTATATTGAGTTATTGTCTTTTACGTTCTTCGTTTACAAGTAAACTGCACTTTACAAATAACATACATAGATATGCTTTGTCATTATACTTATTTATGTATTTTGTTATAAATAATGTATGATAATATATACACCTAGGCAATGACATATACTTCACAAACACACACTGTTTCTTTACAGAATAATAAATTTCCATGTAAGAAGGACATTCGACTCACAATGAACTTTGTAGATATTGCAAAAACATAAATTCAGTCAGACATACACTTCACTGAAAGATACATATATGTTCTTAATCTTTGCATTATTCATCTCCTCTCAACGAGGACTTCAGAACATGTATACACCTTGAACGTGATAATCCTGTTTCATTTCTTTGTTTCTTTTGGCACAGGGCAGTAACAACAGTTATAGAAAATACATTCGAAAGGTATAACTGAATTCATTGCTGCTAAGAATGTGACAATTCTAGTTAAAAAAGTGCCGTAAAACTCACAGTGCTTTCGAGCATGTGCGCACATACGTACAGAAAAGTCATTTGTACATATTAGATACTAACTAAATCACATTATGTACACCGAAAGAACTACACTTTTTTTTTTAAGAAAAAAAATGAACTTCTTCGGTGATAATCCGATATGTACCGATTCGATAATGTTCGGATAGTTACAAGCAATTATAATCACAGTGAACAGTTCTGACACAAAAGATATATGTTTTTATGAGTGACTAACTAAAGCACGAGCACGATAGACGCTAGTGTTCTACAATACTATTAGATTAAAGCATTCAAATGCTAATGGGATGAAACGTGCGCTAGTAATGATATCTTGTAGAATTATAAAACGTACATAACGATAACGAAGCACGGTTTATATACCAACCAATTTATAAACAAACATCACTATAATAATAGTAAGGTAACATTAAAGTGCACGACACCTAATCAAAATTAGCAATTTGCAGAGAAAGTTTTACAAGTTTTTCTGATCCACAAATTAGTTGGTTGTTTTAATCTATCGAATTTGCGTTAAACACCATTTTTATTTTCTTTTGCCTCAGAAATATTTCAATGAGTGCGCCACAACACTAAAATATTCATTGTATGCTGAATACGAGTCGATTTTTCAATTATTTTTCAGTTTATGTTTGAAGTAAAACTCTTCTGTTGATGTTTAAATTTAAATAATTTCACTTGATCGTATTATTCGTTGTTCCGAAGCATCATTGCACTTCCTCCGCGTTCTTTTATTCACTGGAAATTGTAGACACAACTCCCCAATTCAGTCTCCACTCTCTCCCACTCCTTCTTCGTGAAAAAATTCATGAGGTTCTTATTTTCGTTTTCGTATACTTCAGTTTTATATTTCTTATATTGCTATGTGCATTTTGAGTAATATTTCTCTCGCACCAGATATCTAAAAAGAGATACGGAAAGTTTTAGCAAAACATATCAATATCAAAAAGAGATGTTTATCATCATGAAATTGTATCAAGTTTATGATTCTTTTAACAAAGTAATAATTTACCTGTTTCGCGTGGGTTTCCATATTTTAGACGAAAACCCCGAAAGCCGAATGTTTATGAAATCGATCTCTTTAATATATTATTCTCTTCTCGTATAATCTTCTTCAACATCATTTTTCTACTTTCCATTAATTCTTCAATATTGTCACATGTAAATGGATATAATTACGCAGGTCTAAATTCAATGTATAATTTCTTTCAGTTGTTTTTCACATTAGATTTTAAGTTGTCTACAATTAGTTTATGTATTTTCCACAGATATTTCCTTTAAGATTGTAATTTCTTCTTCTATTATCCAAGATTCTGTTCTCTCGTATGTGTTAGTTGTAGTTTTTGTGGTATACTTTGCGTATTCATTCATAGTATTCAGTCCTAGACGACATGTACTGTTACAATTTTTGTGATGTTGATAAATATTCATAAGACTGGAATATATTATTTTCTTCTTGTTAACATATCTTCTTTCTGGACGATCTTCTTTAATGTGCTTCCTCTTGATAACATTTGACAATGACACAGGAAGAGCTTTCACAAATAACGACGTCTTAGACGTAAGTCTACCAATTCTCGAACAACCGACATTGAAAGTCGTTAAGTTATTCTTTACTAATTGCCGCAGCTGGATTAAAACGTCAATGAAAGTTTTGCCAATATTGTTCAGTGTATCCATCAATTACCTTCTTCAATATTCATTATTTTCTTGTGTGTATAATGAAATGATTTACATTAGAATGCATCAGAGGTACTGTATTTTCCTGATTTATGATTCTCATTTTCTCAAGTCTTGTTTTATAAACAGTATTCAATCAAGTCACCTGTGATAGCACCATCGTTGAATTTGCAAGTTGTTTTAATGGCTCTTCGTCACTTTAAATCTCCTGTAAGATTTCTTCTCCACTTTAAATCTTCTTCTTTAAGTTGCAGTACGTATCAGGAACAAATCGAAATATACGAATTTCCAGTGTGTAATGATTTAAGATTTTGGGATTCGTTTTAGAGAAAGATGAAGATATCACGTCACAATGTTGAAATCTGTCACTCAAAACTCCTTTTCGCGGTGTTACAAGTCTGTGTATCCCACAGAGTAAACTCGACATTTGAATAAAGATATCTGCCAGTTCTCCACTGTATAAATATCGTAGTTGAACAACATTAGGTATTTGTGAATGCACTGCAAGCAGAAAGTCCCTCTTAATATGTGTTATAAATGAAAGTATCCTTTCACTCATGCTTAAGCTTGTTCTGAAATTATACAGAGTAAATAGTAATCTTCGATTTCTTTCGATTATACGTGGGAGAACATGATCACTTGGCGTTAGAAATTTTCAATTCATCTTAATGCTTCGTAAGTGCAATGAACAGCTTAATATCATTAAATAAAGCGCACTTGAGTGGAGTTTATAAGAGGGAATGTGGAGATTAGTTGTCCTTGCTTACAACTGAAGGATGGACTTAAGAGATGAGTACGATCTTATGACTTCACTGTATAACTTTCTCTGTAGATTTTCTGAATCTATCCTAAATTTAAAACGGAAATATAACCATCTTACATGATTATTAAATATGATGTATCGTATCATTTTGTACATTACAATTAATGTTTTTTACAGGATGATGGGTGAAAAAAGAAAGAAATATCTGAGAAATACCATTCTGAAACGTGATCATTTTGCGCGGAAAAAGATTAAATACCCATTCACTTAATGATCCACACAATAAAAAGCTTGTGAATGAGCAAAACAAGCAAATTATTACAGATTGCTTAAATACGCGATCTACACTCTGAAAACGGTTAAATAATTTAGCAAAATGCATTTCAAAGTTGTTTTACATATCATATTTTTCAGTCATATTACTGATACACTTATACAAAATAGAGTATTAAGTGCAGTTTTGTAATGCTACATGATGTAAGCAATAGTTAAGGTTTATAAATTTATGATACGACTCTCTTTACCAAACAATATAAATGACTATTGTGTTTTGTTACAATATACCTTTTCTGTGCTTTAAGTTGATTGGCTACATACTGCAATAGACCTGTAAGTTCGATATTATATTTTTTAAATATTGCTCCACAGAATGATGCGAGTGATTGTAACCAAAGTGATATGCTGGTGCCATCGTGTTTAAATCTGTCTCTATCAGCGCCGGCTAATGCTTCCACAAGACAATAACCAAGCACATCATACGAAATGTTTGTCAAGTATTTCAACGAATCAACGACAGGACCTGAAAAGTATTTCATTTGCAGTTTTATATGTTATTGTCTAGAATGTTTATATCCAATAAAAAAAAATTATTTGTTCTTATACGAACCTATAAGGTTATCATACAATTGAATCTGTATGAGAACATAATCAAACAATACTCCTGGGGAGGAATGAGTTAATTTTCCAATCGATCGTCCGACGGGTTTAATAGTTTCTTTGCTCACTCTTTTCATAATTGACTTAATTTTCTTTTGGGCATCTGCCCGTTTCCTAAGTAGAGCAGCATGCTGCTGAGGTGTGTCATTTTTCCAACGTGCATATAAACAGTAACGATTCTGATAAGGGTAATGTTTTAAAATGTTCCACACTTCTTCTGCGACACAGCAGTTACAATCCATAAATGATAAAGATGGCAGCAGTGCAACATCCAAAATTGTCAATATATCGTAGTACAATTTATTATTCTTATCGATTGGTTGTTTGTTTATGTCTAAAGGACACTGTTTAATAGCAGTGTGACATAATCTCATGATTTTGTACATTAAAATTGGGTCATGATGCAAGTTTGGACCAAGAATTATTAGCATTGGCAACAGTTGATCATGTATATCTTCTAAATTGTATAGTGGTTTTGGAGCAAGGGAACTCTTTAAGGGAGGAACTTTTCGACCTTGCAATTTCGGAGAAATAATACAATGCCTAGAACATAATATGATTAGTGATGAGAAGTTTAGTATGCTTATTGTAAATTTGCTTAGTTTGAAATAAAATACTTTGTTGCAACACTATTCTTTTAGCCTTGAAAAGATTAATACTTGTACGGAAATAAATGCCTATACTTACTTTCTATATACAGGTTCAATGAGAGCTTGAATCATCTTGCACAAAGCTAATGCTATAGGTCGTTGATCAGTAAGACAATGGTCTGGTAAACGATTAAATAAACTTTGTGCAACTTCCCACGCTCCAATTTCTAATAGTGCTTCGCACAGTCCGAATTTTTGGTTACACACATATTTATCCTTTTGAATAAAATAAGAAATTTAAGCCACATACATTTAAACGAATTCATATGTAAATGTTCATGAATAGTGAAAAATACCTGAGTATTATCTTTCTCCTCAGGAACATCTTCCCTGTCTTTTGTTGAAATTATGCTTAATTTTCGAACGTATTCTTTAGCTTGTTTCATTGCCTGTTCGTGATCTTTAATTATAACTTTGTCATCTGGTACCAGCCACGGTAATATATCGTCTAATATGATCACACCGTGTTGCAACATAAGTGCAGTAACTTTTTGTAATGAAAATGGAGTAGCATTAACGGTGGAGCAGTATTTAAATCCTAACACTTCACAGAGAACTTGCTGGTCACTCATATAAGAACGGATAAGAGGTATAAAGAGCGCATCATCTTGTGGACGATTTTCAAATGTTTCTAATAATATGTCAAGTACTCGATTGGGATCTAAGTTGAAATATCCTGCAGATAATGACGCATATGATAGATCTTTTGCTCAGCTGTAAAAGTGGAAATAACCAATTGTTTTACATACCAATAAGTGATTTCACTATTTCTAATGTGGATGCCACCTCATTTTCCGATCGGTCTTGGTTTAATTCCACGATTAGCTTAGAGTATCCTTCACTCTCTTCTCGAAATAAATTAAACTTTCTTTGCTTGTAACTGCAAGATAAACTCATAAACTCTTCTTATATTTTTTACTTTGTAAAAGTATTTAAGAAATTTGTTGTGATTATTTAAATTTTTACTGTAATAAAAAGTACATACTACAACTTAGTCTTCACTTTGATAAACTTTGTGTGGAAATTCTTGTTCTTCAGTGTCCCTACATCTTGCAGTGTTTCAATTTCTAGACGCTCCTTCAATATTCTATCAGTCAGAAACTATATGAAACATGATAATCATTAATTTCAATTTTTATAAATGAAAGAGATACTATTATATGTATCCTAAAAAACCATGGATCAAATTCTATGGAACAGTACTTCAAATATATTTCAAATTCAAATATATTCTGGTATTATATATTAGCAAAACAATAATTCACAATTACCTTCTCAGATTCTTTTACAATGTAGTAAAAATTATTCCTGTCATCATTATGGGCTTCTGCATCAATCAGTGTGAAAATATCTACTACCGCTGAAGATATTGCTATATCAATATTCTGGAAAAATAATATTTATCATACAGAGGTGTACATAAAAAATTACTGGAAATTTACTTATTATATTTTAGATCGCTTCTAAAGTTTATTTAGAATTATAAAATTATAAATGTTACATAGTATTTGTGCTAACAAAAGAACATTAAGACTATTATGTAAGTAAATATGTCTTACCGAAAGTTCACCTAATGTCGAGACTACATTTTCCTTTTTTATGTTTCCATGGATTCCATTTGATATTAATTCGTACAGTCCACGTCTCCATTCTAAAAGTATCACAAAGGCGTTTCTATGTTACATATGAACTATACAAAACTGATCAACTTTATATTAAATGAATATTAATGTAATTCTGAATTTTATTGGCTATTTAAAACTTAAATGCAAGTAGACTCTTATAATGATGTAGCAAAAGTTTTTACCAAATGTTAGAACATTCTTATTATTACACGAGAAAATTTCATATTATTTTGTATCAGAAATATAAAAATACACAGTACTTATTACATACATAACAAGAAATCGGAAAATATGTTTTTCCATATGTGTTTAATCATGCTAAATGTCTTGTATGAATAACAAAAATATTATTGTACCAGTAAGATATCTGTTCATGATACATGGGTAATAAGAAATGAAATAAATGGAAAGAAAGGTACATAGGATTAGTAGTAAGATGTATGCATGAATTGGGAAAGACAAAGAGAGTTTTAAGTATATAAAATGTTGTTTACCTGTAGTGTTGCCTTCCTTAAATTTGTGCTTGATTAACTTGAGGCTGCAAACAGTTGTTAATTGACAATTAACTCTTCAAAAGTGCGAGAAACAGGTGAGATTAGTTGCAACCATCAGAGATGAATTGATACAGAGTATCATCATTCAATATTAATCGTGCACGCTCTTCGGGCGCTACGACGTTAACCACTTACAAATCATTTTTTCCATGTTTGTCCCAAGATTTCCATAATTCTGTATTCCACACTTTATTCGCCATTTTTATTTCATTAAGCACAAATTTTTGTCATTAAAAACATCCGTACCAAGTTTACAGGTTAATAGACACCATTTTCCACTGATTTCTACTATTCCAAGCGTCCTCGAAGCTATCGTGGCGCGAACGCTTTTACGCCATTGAATACGTATAACATAGATATTATACTCTTCGCCCATTGCTTAATATATTTAAAATAACGTAAACTTTTCAATGTATAATTCAGAAGAAAGTATTTATGATGTTCTTTGTAAATACACATCAATTTTATTATCTAAAAAGCGATAAAATGATATCAAATTCATAAGCGGTATAATCTTACTATAAACGGTGCTTAAGTGTTGGGTAAAGTATAGCTTTAGGAACGCAACGTCGTATGTCTCTTTTTACACGATACCATTTGTCGGAGAGGTAATGGTATTTTTCTTTGAATTAAAATCTAGAAACATCGGGCTGTGAGTTACGGTTTTCGATCCGTCTTCGGTAAATTATTATTCCTTGGATATATTTCCATCATTTATTCTCAATATTATTTCCCTATCGTAAATGATTATAACGAAAACTTTTAGGCATGTGCAAAGTGATTTGTTTACCGTCGTTTACCGTAACGGGCCCACCGTATAAAAATTACACGTTATTTCGACGTCTATCTTACAAAGAAAATTAGTATTATAAGTGATAATTATAGTTTGGTGCTTTGTGATAAATTCGAATACATATATTGGACAAAATTATAGATGTTTGACATATGTGATAATCTTGTAGGTTATAATTTTGCATTGTCTTATATGTCTGAATTTTTGCAAACAGGTGAAAATGGCCAAGAACTCGGAAAAGAAGGGAAAGAGTGCTATTAACGAGGTTGTAACTCGTGAATACACAGTCAACCTCCACAAACGTTTACATGGCGTTGGATTTAAAAAGCGTGCTCCAAGAGCCATCAAGGAAATCAGGAAGTTTGCTGAGAAACAAATGGGTACCCCTGATGTCAGGATTGACACACGTCTTAACAAACAGCTCTGGTCCAAGGGAATCAGGTAATAATTTTTACATTTATCGACATGATTGTTTATTAGTTAATTTCATAATAAACAGGAAAAACTAAACCACCTGTAAATGTATAGAAACTAGGGTACCTCTTGAAGAGATACATGAAGATTTTATAATTTATCATCCATTTATATTTACTGCATATGTGTATAGTTTACATTCACAATGCAAAGCAAAAGATTTTTCATTTATGAGTATTTCTTACCATTGATAAAGGACATTTCTTAAAAATGCTATTCTGTACATTGATACATATATCACATTAATGCATTTCATTAGAAGGTCAGACAATGATTTATTTATACAATGTTGTTACAAATTATTGATATCTGATTGGAATACAACAATGCATTGTGTACCGTTGAACAGGAACTTGTTTATTCAATATCATTGTAGGGCAGTTAATATAATTCTTAATGATAATAATGATTATTATTTCTTAGGAATGTACCCTTCAGAGTACGTGTACGATTGAGCAGAAGGAGGAATGATGATGAAGATTCTGCCAACAAATTATACACCCTTGTCACATACATCCCTGTTGCCACTTTCAAAGGACTGCAAACTGAAAATGTAGATGCCAGTCAAGATTAATTTATATTCACATAATAAATAATTTTGACTGACTTGTGTGTTTGTCTATTTTCATCCCACTCATATTTATTTTACAATTGTATATAAATAATTTTAATAGGAACAACTTATCTGTACATATATTTCATATTGCTTAATCAAAAGCAATAAATAAATTATGACTTCGAGTATAACTATGGCATTATGACGGTTTTTTTTCAAACAAAATGTAGCACATTGGCGAAAAAACGAAGAATCCATATCACCTTACTTTAAAAAATTGCAGACCACCCAGACGCAGGTTCTCGTCGATAGATTGCCAACGAAAAAAATGGTTCAAAGATCGTTGGCACATAAAAAGTCCATCAATTTTTTTGCCAAACGTAATAGATTATTCAGGCTCGATGTTCCCCCACCCGGCCACCCTTGGCTACCCTCGAAGCGTGGAAAAATTGTTGATGCCTTGTAGTCGCGAGAAAAATAATCAGTCGCGCCTCCAGAAATATTAAATCGTATCCCCAAGGACCCCGACGCGCCGTGCCAATGGGGTGGAATCGTAGCGAGGGCCAGAGGATGTCCGAGATCACTAACCAATATTTAATCAACTTTCCAGGAGAATATTATTCTCTCGACAAATCAAGGACATATGTACCCGACCGCTAAGGGGGAGGTCGGCATCTGTGTGCGTATATGTCCTGCAAAATACATTTACACCGGGGTTTCATCGGTGTGAGTATCTCAGTGGCGTAAAAGTTCATGGGGAAAATTTTTGCACCATCGTAAGTTTTTTGTGAAATTTATTCATACGCAGATAAATTAAAAATAATATCCTACGGTATTGTGTGCAAATGGTATAGGATTATATGTAACTAATATCATTCTAATATCCATACTGTTACACAAATATATACGGAAATATTGATGCAAGTTAAAAGAGTAAATGTAAACGTATTTTACAATACTATTATATAACTTTGTATTAATTCCGTACGTATGTCACAATTTATTTGCATACAACGATTTACGGAACTTGAATAACAATTCCCCGCACAATCCCCTTGAAATTAAAAAAAACTTGTACTCAATATTCTATGTATTACAACTTTGTTTTTCTTCCTCCAAACTTCTTGCAAAACAGCGATCGTCGTATAATTTAGATGTGTAGCATTATCATTTTTGCTTAAGTTGTAAATGTGCGAAGAAACATACGACTAGCTGAAAACGAGGGTAGGGCTATGAGAATTCAGTGAAATTAGGTCCTAATGATTGACACTCGAGTGCCGACGCCTTTGGACGGTTTGACTGTGTGTATTTCGGGGTAAACGTCGTACAGACATCCCGTCGTGCTGCGCGCAATGGTGCACGGCACACGTTCTGTGTACCCGTAACATCCCTCGGGAGAAGATTCAGGGAAGAGGGTGAAGCGTCCCGGCTCGTGAGAACAAGTGCGGGGCAAGTGTCGCACACGTTTCCCCGATAGCACCTTCCTCCATGACCCACAGGAATATTTAGTAGACGCCAAGAAAAATTAATCGTGTGTAAAAATAATTGCAAAATTATTACGATATGCAATACAATGGAATAAATTCGGTAATAAAGTCTTCTTAAAATTAACTCTAAGGATGATAGAAGTAAATGAGAAAATCTCTCAGTATTATGAATATTTAACTTAATCGTCTTGATGTATTTCCGGAATTTTCTCGAAAAGGTGCATATTGTATAGGGTTTGAAAAGTTAAAGTGGGATCAGTTTTATAGATGCCAGTTGTTTTAAAAATTACGGGGGCATCGACCGACATGTTTTGAAGAGTTTCTGGGAACAAGTAGATAGGTGTCGGTAGACAGACATACATCCCTGGAATAAGTTAAACGATCAGAAAATATCGTAAAATCTCGTTTGGCAATAGTTAATGCACATAGAAATGTCGATAAACTAGTATAAAACGGTGTAAACCTTGAAAAACAGGTGTAATTATTTGTCTTTGTCAAAGGTTGTCAATTACGTTAATATCAGATATCATTTGTTAGTAGCAGAAAAGGGAGCATTATGATTTGGAAATAATTCTATTTGCTACGTCAACTAAAATTTGAAAATCGCAAGTGTCTATCTCTTTGTGTCTTACGTCCTGACAATCAAGTTTTCAATTACAAAATGTAAATCCACGCAAGAATAGGATGAAGAATAATCTAGAATAAAGCATGAGGTTGAGAATGAGCGACGAAATCTGATAATCGTTTCATAAACAATTGATCTGAAACAAGATAATAGACATCCATACACAAAATCCAAGGTATACAACGTAGAATCATTATTATTTGAAACTTCACTGCAAGACATAAAGATTGTTTGCCAACAAAATTTGAATATCGAAGACCGTTTAATTTTCCGTACACAAATAAATTCTTCAACTGCGATGAGAATTATCTAAAATTTCATCGTAGCATGCAAACAACATATGGACGAAAAACTTGACTACGGAAGAGCGTTTAATTTTGCGGATGCAGGTCCTGAGGACCTTCGTGACGGTCCGGGCGCGCGTCGGTGGAATCGATCGTAAAATCGGGAACGCGCGAAAGCATCATCGAATGATAGCGCTCATTTAGACATGATGGTAGTTGCAGGGGTGGGTGGCAAGGTGGTGGCGAGGTGGATCGACCGTTCGTTGGGGGTTGTAGGGTAGAAGTCTGGCCCGGCGGGTGGCTTATATTCGAAGCGAGAGGGCAAACGGGGGCGGGAACAACCCTCCATCCGGTCGGGGGTTGTGCGTTGCCCGACCAATAAGATTCGAGGGAACGACGAGGGGGTAGTGGAGGAAACTCGCATCCCTTCGGCCGGTTGGCCACGCCTTCGTCGCGCACCCTCTCAGGCTGTTATTGAATTAAGCTTATCATTTGATTTTGAGGAGACCCACCAGTCGGACGTCTCGAGCGCTCTTAAACGGGCCGAAAAACTTCCTCCTATCCGCGCTATTATCGCAATAATTTGATATCGCTGATCCGATTACGCCGAGTAAGCCGCCGTCCAAGAGGTGGAGCCCCGTTTTCTCCCTCGGAGAGCATCGTCCTGGTGAAACGAGCTGCCTCGGCTTCCTGCCGGCGGTTCCCCGGAATTCGCCCGATACATTCTCATTCTCGCCGGAAGGAAACGGACGGTAGATTCGTAGGAGCGCGCGAGCGCGCGCGCGCTCCGACCTTTTCCCCGAATTTTCCTCCACTTCTCTCGGGCTCCCTCTCTCTCACTCTCCTTCTCTCCGTCTCCCTTCTTCCGGCCGGCGAAATATCGTCCTGGCGAGTCCTCGCGCTCGGCACCGCTGAAAATTTCCCTCCTCGATCTCTCGTCGCGCGATAACAAATCGTCGTTACGTTTTTACGAATTCCCAGGTCCTCGCTCGGCTATTGACGTCACACGCGGATGTTCCGTGCGAAATCGCCAAGTGGATTATCGTGGGCCCTATCTCTCGCGGGCAAATGTTGAATACCGGTAGTACCGCGAGCAACGGAATCGGACGAGACAGTCCCGACGACCCGATAGATCTTCGCGAGTGTTTCTCCACGCGTTGAAAACCTCGGGACCTGTCGTTCATCCGGAGTGTACTTATCCCGCACGGACCTACGAACTGCTTGCCGGTAATTGCTACCGTGGCAGACTTTAATTTCCCCCGCGATTGGAGTGCAAAATGGATTATTCTTACTTGAACCAGGCCGCTGCCGCGGCGGCGGCAGGTTTTGAGGCATCTAGCTGCGCTTTGGCTGCCAGTGAGATGCAATGTGGATACGGTGACCTCAGTTCCTGCTCGCAAATGAGCCAGGCGGCTTATCGTTACACCGCCGCGAGGGCCGCCGGATATCCGGCCAACACCGGCGCCGCCGGCACCGGGACCGGAACCCCCCTTGGGACCCACCACACCACGCATCCTCATGCCCACTCGCATCATGGGACCCATGCGACACCATGCTCCGTAATGGCCGCCAGGACCCAGGATGTTCATCGGCACGCGGCATCTATCTTCCCCTCGGCCATTAACCTTCAGGGTAAGTCGCTGGAACGATACCTCAGAAAAATCATTTCTCATAACTGGTCTTCCAGGTTTCGCAATTTATTTTTCTACGTTCTTCTTGTAATCTGCGCTATTATAATACTACCTTTGTATGAGCAACGGAAAACATCATAAAATATCGTACATTAGATATACCAAAACGTTCGAAGAATAACCAATTTTCGTTAAAACAATTTCTGACGGATCTTCAAAGTGTTGCACCATACTTTTCTACATTTTGTTATAATCCGCAGTATTATCATATTTTCTTTGTACTACTTGGTAATAGAAACAGTGAAACATAAAATATCGTAGAGTAGACGGAAAAAGAGGTTTGAGGAATTGTTTACTCTCGTAAGACATTTTCCAACAAGTCTTCAAAGAGTTGTACGTTAAATTCACATATTTTTTTAAAAATCAACAATATTGTCGCACTTTTATTGTAATTCATGGCACAGTAAATTGCACTATATGCAATACATGTAAAATAGAAGATCTAATTAAAAATTAACATCTGGCTTTTTAAGAAAATATAATATTATTTATGTTTCTAAGCAAACAGTCTATTAATTTCGAACGAAAGTAAGATCTTCTTTGAGACGTATGTTGAATTGAATGTTACCAAGCAGAATTTAAAAATTGATTCTAAAATAGTTTGCAATACGCTAAAACCAATTATGGTTGTCTCGCATTAATGATTTACTTATTAGCTGCAAAGTATGTGTCTGTTTCTTGAACACGTTTTTGTCTTTTTTCAAATTGTAACTAAATTGTAACGCATATAAAGTCCACCATTATTACCTAATTTTGATTTGTAAATAGAAAACCGTATAGTTGATTGAAATATAAACTATTGTTTGTTTAACAATAAAAAACTAGAAATTTTTCGCTCTTTTTATAAATTATAGTACATTTTTCATTAGTTTCACAAGACATGTTTTTGCTACCTGTAAAATTATTAAGAGGAACAGGCGACGTCAACATATACACTTTTAAGTTCTTCCTCACAATTACTTCATCGTTTGGAGTCAAATTTAATCGACGACTGATATTATTTAGGTGCACCATCCATTATCGATAATAGTTTGAGTGCCATGACTTCTGACATCAAGGTTTTAATAAAACGATCTTCAATATATTTACCAACAAACTTACAAACTTTATGTATTAAGTCTATTAAAAGGACCAAAGTTTGAGACGGATTTAAAATCTTGATCAGCAAATTATAAAATACACATTATCTCATTAACACAAATTCCGTCAATAATTTTGTAATTTTTTTAGAAACTAACAAAAGAAATACGTAAATACAATGAATTCCCTACGACTTAATAATCAAACGACAGTTCATCATTATTTTCATCAAATTACTTCAATAATAAGGCAAATTTTCTGAAAATCAACATAAAGACAATGCAAGAATGTAGTCTAATTTGTAAATGTAATCTATTTCTTCCGAATTTTGAAAACTATTGAAAATTCATAATAATTATGAAACTTATTTCACATTCAAAATGAGTATCTCTTCAATTCCTTTTGCCAGCCATATTTCTTTTGGTACTGGCACAAATATTTTCCCCTGCTAGATTGTAAATCTTTTATAAACGAAAACATTGCCTCGATTTGCAACCATAGCCATAATATTATCGTTTTTCTCAGTTAATTTAAGCAAAATGAACGCAGTAATGAATTTCACGGTATTCTTAGCTTTCAATTGGGACGTGTCGGTGCATGATAAGAATGTCAACGGGGATAAATTCATTGTACTTGGCGACACATGTAGAGGAGTCTGTTAACCCCTGTTGTGCTGAGCACAGGTCTATCCCCCTGTTTATTCCGCGACAACCTGCAAGGGATAAGCCTCTCGCATTTGGGCCACATTGTCCCTATGTTGACAATTCGTTTCAATTGACCCTACCGTCTACTGTTTAGTCTGCGAGCAACCGCAGAAATAAACCTAAGTCTACGGAGTACGAATTTACTGAATCACTGAACTTTGTTGAAAAACTTTGTTCCTAACAATTGCCAATGGGAAGGTAGTATGCAGATTTATTTTGTTGTACTTGTAATTGCAAATACAGAAACACTATTGGTTTGGAAATGTCATTTCTCTTTTTTCTGTTGTTTATTGTTCATAAGAATCCCCAATACTTGTGTAATCTCAGCAAAAAGTTTGAATATTCTACCGAAGTAAACATCTTCTTCAAGTTTTTCTTGTATTACATTAAAGTAAGAACTTTCATCTATTTGACCAAGAATTTTTTAACGCTATTCAAATCGCAGTGAATACTTAACTTCATTAAAAACAGTACAATTAAGCGTCCCTTATGTAAAAGACCAGAAAATTAATATTTAATCAACAACCTGACCGAAAACTTAATACTATTTACGCACACTATGCCCAGACGTATTAAAATTATTCTTATCGTAGTGAAATAAAGAACGATTAAATGTCATTCTAATTACTGGGGACCTTTGAAATAAATAACGATGACAAGAAGGATATTCCAGTTGCTTAATCTCAATGAACCTTATTTCGCGTTCCACCATTTTCTAATGACCTTTGACACGGGTGATCTGAATGATCGCTGGATGAAGAGCAACGGTGGAAGTTCCGGTAGTAGCGACGACAAGATGGCACTGAAAATCAATGGATGGTCCCATCTTCCTCCGTTCCTCTCCCTCTTTCTTTCTCGCTAACTCCACGCTGTCTCTCCCTCAGTCACTCATTGCTATGGTTACGTCCCTCCTGGTTCAGCCATCCTCTCCATATTTGTCCAGGTTCTCTCCTTCGTTTAGAAACTTCAACAGCCGACCCAGCCGCATTAAAATCATTACCCCAAAAAGCCAGCCTTACATACAGCTTTTTAACGAATAATAATTAATTAATTGGCTCGTAAGTACTGTCCGTTTGCTTTCCGTTTAAATTTCATTGTCAGGCAGAACTACAAGTTTTGGCCGCACTAAAATGGTTTTCGTAAAAAGCTTGCATGTCTAATTTGATGGTAATTATCGTTCGCGTTAACTTAACAGGGCAGCGTTATTGCTGGAAGGTTTGTTGAAAAGTTATCATAGTCAAAAATCATGAAAATCCGAAACGGGATTACATTCGAAAACAAAGTGTTAATTCAGTGTATACTGTAACAAAGTATAGTAACCTTTTTGGAGATATTTTAGTCCATTTAGGAGTAACTTATTTTTCCTCGAGCGACGTGTGGCGTGAGAATACATTCGTTCTTTTGCTGTTAAATAGGTGGATTAGGGTACAAAGCCTACTCAGGTCACGACGGCCTCGCAGAGAAGAGGAAACAGCGTCGGATACGAACGACGTTTACTTCGGCCCAGCTGAAGGAGTTAGAGCGTGCCTTTCAGGAGACCCATTATCCAGATATTTACACTAGGGAGGAAATTGCCATGAAGATCGACTTGACGGAAGCCAGGGTCCAGGTGAGTTCTTATGCTTCCACCAAAAACCGGTCGGCGCCATGTTAAAGAAAACGGAACAATTTCGCGTTGTAAAACAGGAACGAAAGTCTCTAGAAGCGTCTTAAATACCGCAATGAATGACAAGAAGCGCGAGTATCGGAAGAAGTGTATGGTTGCATTGTTAAAAACTTTGGCAGTTGTGCCGCCCGGCGGGAAAGGAATGCAGGACGACGCGGGAGAAAAGTTTTTCCCTCGCGGAGTTGCCATACTTTCTTTTCTGTCGAGGGGCAAGGGGGGGAGGGGTTCGAAGTAGACGGTGGAAGGGCAGGAAGGGCGGGGAGACAAGGTGGAAGAAAATGGGCCGGGCGTGGATGCTCCGGCATGTGATGTAATTACATTACGTGCCCCCCTTGCCCCCCTACCCACCCACCTTCCCGCATTTTCCTTTTCATGGGCACCTGCAGTCGTGACCTGATGGATTATACTGTCTAATGCTCCTGACGGATTATCGTGAACTTCTTGAGCGGAAGACAGGAGATTTAGGACCGGTCCGCGGCAAACACGACGAATCGAAGTGCCCGTCGGACGCGAAATTTACGATCTAACGACGTACCTTGAATTTCACAGGAAAACGTCCCTCCCCCCCTACCCCCTCCCACCCCCTCGGTGCCCTCCTACCGCCCGTGATCGATACCATGCTGTATTTATTTGACAAAGAAAGTGCCTCGGCGAAGGAAATTTTTCTTGAATCTCTCACTGAAATTCTATTAATTTTCGTCTAACTTGCGTCGGTCAAATACAATCTCTTACTCTTGGTAATTTATTAACATTTCTATTGCGTATGATAAGTCTTATAAGAGAAGAATCATGAGTAGCAAATTGCGCATTGAACAGTACAAAGTTTTCCGATTCGTTCTCAGTCCAGACAAAATTTTAGTTAATATTTCAAGTTAATATTTTATTATAATTTAAAGTTAATATTTTAATTCCGTTAAAGTTCATTGATCTTTATGTTGAAAACCTTCAAATTCCTGGCAAAAATTCCTTTTCCTTTAAATCCCTTTGCAACATTTCTTTGAGCGTTAACCGTTTTTATAATTACCTGATCTTGACAATTCATTGGCTCCTGTCCATAAATACCGAGATTGCGGGGCGGGGCGGGGGGGGGGGGGGCGTAGGGAGAAATGTCGGTTTAGCCGCATCTGGAGTCTGGTTTAACGTCTTGTCGTTCCTCGTCCCTACCTCGTCTCTGTAACAACGATAGCGGTTGCCAATCACGAGTGTTATATTAGTCCCCGATAAAACGGCAGCAGCTCCGACGACGGTCTAACTCGTGTATGTACATATATGAGATTCAATTTGTTGCACTCTCCGTCCGTCGGATCACCTACAGCTCGCCGCTAATAATCTCAATGAGATCTAGCCCGGTGACATCGTTAAATCATGTACGTCGCTATGGAGCCAATTTTAGGACTGTCCCGTCTACCACCTTCCGCGTAATTGCGTTTGGCTGGAAGATACTTGGGACATTTGGCGATCACGATAGAGACGTTAGGAAATGGATGAATGGCGAACGGACGGAGGAAATACTGTAAGGAGAAAAGACACTGAAGATTCTCCAAGGAAAGACGATACAAAAGGCGTCAAAGTAGAAACGTATTTCGGTATTTAGTTGAGTCATGTTTTACTTCGTTTTTTGTTGTTTCATTCTATTTTTGTATGAAAATTAACAGTGAAAGTCTAATGAAGTGTGTAATATATTTTAGATGAGGAAATCTAGATGAATACACAATATCAATATTCAATTGTTAAGAATCCAAAAATCGTTTAGAAATATTCATAATGTGCAAAGGTGATAGTTGCTGAATGTTTACTTTAATAAGCATTTATAATTGATAAACACTTTTCTACTTTTAAAATGTATTTACCGCAGTCTTTTACGTAGCCTGTGAATTATTTTCATAGTTAATTTTTAATAGCGCGTATTTTCCGAGATATTCCATCGTTGGCGATGAACCGAAAGTATAAACTGCAGAGCATAAACTACGATTCGGCGATTACTGATAATTATCCGGCGTACTAAATGTAATTCAAGTCGCCACGGGACGTATAACTGTCGGACAATCACGAACCACTCCCGGATTCGCCGGATAATACGATTTTGAAGTTTATCGCTGTTGACGCTTGTGTATCATTTACGCCGACAACGGTACTCGAGAAAGATGAGGAAGCTTTCATAATATCCAACAATGTAATTGCAAATGATATGCTCGTTGCCTGACTGGAGCGAAATTACATAAATTGACCGCGAAAATTCGGACATTGTGAGATAAAAGGTTTTATCGTGCAATTTGAATCACACATGTCAGTATTACTTCTTTAATAACATTACAACACACTAAACGTAACGTTTTTACGTAGATTTTTAATTGACGATAATAAAGAAGGAACACATTGTAAATTGAACAAATTCTTTTTAATACATAGGACTAATTGTTGATTTACTTTGAAGGCATTTATATTCATTTAATTTGCAGCTATTTATAATCGATCGATTCCTTAAGACTTGAATTTTTTGGAAAAGGTTGGGCTTTCTGGAAAATCTAAATTCTGTTTTTAATATCGGTTCGTACGTTTCCACGTAACTTCGTCATGCGAGTTTCTAAAGTGCATAGGATACCAATTTAGAATAGGTTAAATTAATCCGGTGCGTAGTTCCACGGGAATCTAGTTCGGTATGCGTAAAAACACATTTAATCTCACGCAGTGAAAGAGAAACATAAAAAATTAAAACAAACGTATTGGATAATCCTTTCCACTCAACACTTGAATTTCTTTCATTAGAATATTCTCACTACTCTTACTGCCTTTCTCAACGTTCAGAAATGAACTTTAATATCGTCCATTCTAATTTTGTTACATTACATTAATTGATATCAATCACTGTTTATTTCATAAATTTATGTAAAGTTTATCTTAAATCCCGTACAGTCGTCTGACAAAGTATATCCTTGCCATTTATTCATATTATTACTTGCTATATATGTGCATTCATTTTGCACTTTACAAACAGCCTCCTTTCTTATAATCATAAAATGCCCCGAGCCCTTTGCGAGAAAATCTTATATTCTACTTATTATTTAAGAATATTTTTAGAAAATTATCCTTAGCCGAGTGCGAGACAATGATTCCAGTTATATACTTACTTAGGAATTCTAGGCAGAACCGTTCGCGACCGCACGATAATTAAGCACGAAGTCACTATCAATTTTCTAGCAGTTTGCGGGCAAACCGGGCGACCGCCATTTCCGCCAAGGTTTTAGACGGTGCGAGGAGGGAAGGAGAAGAGGGGGATGGTCCTTTGTCGGTTTGCTTTTGCCCTTAGCACCCGGAGGGCAGCTGCCGGAGGATCCCTCCGTGGGTTCTTTGCCTCTCCATTCCTGATTCGTTCGTTCCTCGCTTGCATGCGCTCTGCCTGCAGGCATGGCGTCTGCTCAATAAAACGTCCCTCCTCGTCCTTCGTTTCCTTCTGGATTCCCACCCCCTCGCCCTTCCGCCCAGCCAGTCCTGTCCCTTATTCCTCAGGCTGTCTGCGCTTTTAGTCGCTGCATTTTCCTGAAATTCCAATTACGTCGACTCTCTCATCACAGTTCCACACTATCCTCTCGTTCGAACGTTCGCAGAATTTCCGCAGACTTGTATTTTATTCTATCTGAGATTCTTCGTACGATTCAATGAGATTTATCTGTGTCCTCGTCGTTTAAATGATTCCTTTAGCTGAATTTTTCGCGAAGCTTTACGCGGTACAACATTTTCGATCGGTGTGGGTTAGAATAATTACCTATATTATTCTATATCATTTAATGAACCACATTCCCTTCTCGACCAGCCTTTCGCTCGAGCAATTGCAAATCTTTAGTCCTGCTTAACTCTTCCGGCAGATCATGAAAGAACTAATGAAATTATACACAAATACTCTGACTTCCTCGTTAATTTTCACCTGTCTACAGTTATCCCCGTTTTACTGGCATTCTCGATGTGCTTTTTAGCTCAACTTCTTAGGAAACCTTTGAAAATAAGAGCGTACAACTGTTTACTACTTGGGCGAAATTCCTTGGCGTTACGATCGTTATAACTTTCCCCCATGGTAATTCTCACTCGGCAAGCGCGTTCGTTGGAAAGGAATTATCACGTAATTGCTAGTTGAGTGTGACTTACAAATGAAGCGGACGTTTTACCTATCATCGGCCGTCCTGCGGGGAACTAGAGAAATCGTAGATCATTTCCCCGGGTCCTCGTGCGTGCGAGTACTACCGCGAGATATTGAAATCCTACTTGGCAGCGGGTTAACCCTATGTATCTGAGACAGCTGTGCTATTGATAGTCAAGATATGTCGTGCACATGCGGCTATCCAGCGTCATAGAAATATCCTGGCACAGGCCCTCTCGACTATCCCGGCCCGACGAAAATACCCCAAAAATGATAAACCTACTGAACGCTGATTCAACGCACACCTGCTGCCCCATTGTTGTTTTCTCCGGGCAACGAAATGCTCTTCAAATAACTCGTACAACAATTTTTCAACACTCACAATTAACTATTGCCATAATACTGCGTTCAATATGACATTTTACATTTTATTTTGATCGTGGTCTAATAATTACAAATATCTATTAACAGTGTGTAGGACTAATATAAATCTGGTAAAGTAGGTAGAAAAAAAGATATGTGATCTAGGAAAGAATTCCAATTTTAATTGGCTCAGGATGGTGTTAATAAAAAGGTCTTGAAATAAAATTCTCATCTATACATATTTGGATCACTTCCATGATCGAAGTTGGTAATTAAATATCACTGACATTGTTCTACCGAAGTATTAATTTTTCATTAAAGACATTTCATTGTAACAAACAATCAGTACAATTCTTACGCGTTACATATTTTTATCATTTACGCAATTTCTTTTGTTGAAAATACATATCTTTTTGCACTTAACTTTGTTTCCTGACATATTCGCATTAACGAATATATTGATGAAACGAAGATCCTATTCTTCTCGACTGTTGACGACTAATTACCGTTTTAATTAATGGACCTGTGTAGACCTGTTGACACGTCTATTGTATCGAAGACGTCGCGAGCAATTATGTAAGTATAATTAACCGTATTATTGCCAAGTGGTTGATTGAACGCGCGGAGGTGCCAGTAGCGAGGACCATTTTATACGGCGATAATTATTCGGGTTATCGTAACAAAAATGTAATGGCAAGCCGTCTTTATTTAAAGTACCGTCTTGACAAAGAGCAAGACGGTAAATCACAGACTTGGCACGAATCGCAGCTGGTATTATGCAGTTCCCCAGCGCCTGGTATTTTAGTAAGATTGTAGGTGAATCCTACGTTCCTGATGAATCAGCTATCTAAATTATTTATGCGAAACGTATAATTATTTACGTAAAGTAGCTCAGGGTTCTACAAATCCGATCCAACTTTCATCACGACATTAGCCTCCTCACTTAATACAATTCCCGTTTTTACGGCTAATTCCAGCTCAGCTTTTCATTTAACATCGCAGCGAATGAATATTGCAATAAAATTGATTATTCGCTCGTTCTCGATAAACATCCGCTGCTGGTAATTCAATATTATAACAATCAACATCGTAACAAAATTAATAATGTCATATTGCCCTGAATATGTTAGATATTATTTGATATTTATGTACAGTGCCTGTATTGCCTTTAATGAAACAAAATAGTAATCAACACCGCAACACACTCAATTCTGCAACATTGTAATAAATAAACATGAAATTCTCGTACCGTGACAACTCTCAGCGCTACTTTTCAATCAATTAAAGTTTTAGGAAGACATTTTCGAAACTTTGCATTACGCAACATTGTAGAACAAAGACACAATTTTCAGTAAATGATGCAAAGTTTACTTTTACTTTTTTACTTTTACTTTTATACGAATATACTCATACAATTGAATCGTTTCCTGTTCTGATTTTAAAAAGCTCTTAGTTTGTGAAACGATACATTTGTTCGTTGCAGAAAAAGGGGAACATGGGAAAGGAAGATTGCGGTGTTTTAGCAAAGCAGTTGAAGGGCTATCGAGGGTGTCGCATTATGCAAAATCGCGGAACGCTGGTATAGTTGGTTAATGGAATTGTAATTCATACGAAAGGACATGTGAGTCAGAGCGTGGAACGTGCCGCCACGCGACTGCCTTGTCAATGGGATGTGGTGTTATGGTGTTACGACGGGACAACGTGGGGTTATGGGGTTGACTGATGACCGGTCCTGCTCCTCGAAACGAGGCAGGAAACCCCCCGCTGGCCAGTGGCAACGATCCAATTGGAAGGAGATCGAGCGATCTGGCTCATCGGCGATTAATCCACGCTTGTTACAAACCACGCGGATGTCAAAGCAGTCTTAATTGTTTTCCGCCTTAATCACATTAGCCCCAGGGACCTTAAACTCCCAAGGTACCCGAATAAAATGTGCAACAAATCGCCCGGGAAATAAGGTCACTGATAATCTAAACCTTTTGAAGAATCTTCCACAGCAATGGTTTCCGATTTTTCTAAAAATTGTCTTCAGCGTGAAGACTCTGATTTCCAGTTGGTCAAATGATTAGCTAAAGAAGTATTGTGTACGGTGCAAATATTTAAGTGGAGGAATAAGTGGGATGATAATCAAACCTGATTGATTATATACTACAAATATTACACAACACTATTATTTCCTATTTTAGCACCATTAATTTTTGCTCTTCCTTTTTCTCATTCGCTATCTGTGTACACAAATACTGTACACTCGAGCTTTGAATTTATTTTGCCTGATTTATTCGCGCGACTAGGCTGCTCGATGCTGGCGGATTGAAATTCCAGTCGGCCTGTGTAAAAACGTCGTAGATCATGTTGACGGAGCGAGTTGTAAGTCGGCTGCTGGTTCGTCCTGTAAGTGTAAGTGAGTCGCTCGAAAGCGGAGCAATTTCGAGACAGACGGCAGAGTCGAGGGTCCCAGGAAATCGACGTGAATTTCTTCTGTCCCGACGGCCGGCGGGGAGTCGACGGGGAAAGGTCGAAAAGCGTAGGGACGAGGGCGAACGTGAAGAAGGACGACAAGGGGAGGGCTAGGTGGAGACGACGGGGGAAGGGGGTTGAAGGTGGGGGTTGGAGAGGGCTGGAAAATGGAAGAAGGGACTCGAGGAGTCGAGGGATCGGAGGGATGAAATGGGGAAAACACTCAGCCTGGCCGCCGTCGACGTTGCTCCTGCTTCTGCCCGAAAGAGAAGGGAAGGGTAGGGGGGCAGGGGGGCTTGATACACAAGGGGCCCATGCCAGGGTGTGTCCTGGTAATTGCGAGCTCTATGTAGATCCACTTACAGTGATTAAAAACTGTCCTGCTGAGCATCATCTACGGAGCACGACGCCCCGAAATGTCGCGACTGCAAGTCTTCCCATTGTATCATGCGCAGATATTCCATGTTATTTCGTTCATCGTATTTATTTACCGAGTATTTCCTTCCCGGTGATTCGTATATCCCGTTGCGAAGAGTCTCGTCGCGGCGCGGAATTAATTTCTCATTATTACTTTCCTGCGTACGAAATATTCTCCTTTCGAATTTTTGCACGCTGGAAAACCCGTGATTCTCGAACAGTGACTCTCGTCACGAGGAATTCAGAGATTCATTTACTAATTATTTATGATGTACGTAGTTTTCTGTCAGCTACGTTAAATCGTGATTATCGGAATTACTGGTCGATCAATTGGAACGTTTGGTAATTGAATAGGACTGCACAATCTCGAAGATCCGTTGATTAAGTACGGACGGTGATGTATGCTCTTAAAATACAATGTGCTCTTATGCTTCTTTTATGGTGCCATCAATATATATGAATCGGAAATGAAGCTTTTCAATTAACGAGATAAGTTCCCCGTGCCGGAGATGCATCAGTGGACCGTGCAGTCTTAATTACAGAGATGCATTGCGAGGCAACGTAGAATTCTGCGCGGTAAACCAATCACTCGGCTGGAGACAGTTAGTTGCCTTCGACCGATCTCAAATGTAATTACACTCAAGAGGAAATGAATCATTAAACGTCCGTAATATATCACCTACGACGTTCTCAGGCTACATGTTAATCTGTACTCTCAACAAATGCTTTGTAAACAATAACATTGTCGAATGTGAAAGTGGAAACGAATGACGTTAAATGGTATGTCATTATTTTTGATTTCTTAAAGCCGAGGAACAGTTATTAATCTTTCTAAGGAATAATACAAATTAAATTATACCGAATACATGAAATAATACATCTGAAATTTGGATATCTCGAATTTTTTTAATAATGCGAGAACTTAAAGATATTGTAATTATTGATTTTAATTATATCTTTTTATTGAATTACAATTTCAAAGAATCTATCTCTTTATTGACGAAAAACCCTCGGGGTATGAAATCTCGGAAAAAATCGTTTTCGATAGAAGGATTACGATGGACCTAAAGGGTTTTACCAAGGGGTAAACATTGGCGAAATCAGGCAATCGTACTTCCATAGAATTCCTAATGCTGATTCGCTACGAACTTTCTGTGTATAACGTATGTGCAGACAAAGGAATAAATGAAATTCCTGATTAAACTGCTAAATTTCTAAGCTATGTAATTCACATTTTTTTGTAAAAGAAAGTACCATAAAAACCATGAAATAAATCCAGTATATAAACATACGGTTTAACTGTTATAGATTTTTCATTAACAGTGTTAGCAAGAGAAGAAATTACCAAAATGGATGAAGAAATTGACAACGCCAAAATTACTGTATATCCTTACGCAACAAATTTATCTGTAATTAAAAACCATCTTTCTCTAACAGTTTAAGCGATAAAAAAGTTAACAAAGTGGACAAAGAAAGCACGAAAAGCGGGGAAAGCGGATTACGAGAAAATGGGGGGAGGGGGTTCTAGTTAAAGGTGGGGAAATTTGGGAATAGCACCCCACCCGATGCAACGGTTAAATATTTGTCCGTTCGGAGGTGGACATCTGTCGGTATGGCTTGTTACATTTTATTCAGTCGGGTATATTTATCTAACATTAGCGCCGTGGCAGAATTCACCCTCTTATAATTCGCACCATCGCCGCTGTCATTTCGGCAAACAGTGGCACACATGCCACGTCTCTCTCTGAGGTTTGGGCCCGAGCCAAGCACGGATTATCAGCGTAGCTACTGGCCCGTTCACCTATTGTGCGTACACCAATTTCTCCCGCCTGCGTAACGCAGTTGCATTTAATTATCGCACCTTCACAAAAGCTACTTTTCTCGCGTATGACCACGGACACAGGAAATTACGTGTGAATGTTTTGGAGAAATTCATTTTCTCAGTCCGAAAAAATCTGGAACACCTACTGGTTTGAATGAGGAAGAAACTTAGAAATATGCGTATTTTAATATCACAGATCAAAACTTAGAAATATGCATATTTTATTATCACGGATCTAATGCAATCGTTTTTAGAAAAATTTATCATAACGACTGTCCTGCACTTCATTTTTTGCACGCTAAAAATGAGCTTGAAAATGTTTCTTTATTGTTCCTCACTGACCCTCAATTCAGTTAACATTAATTTAATAAAAAGTTAATTGATTAACGACTCCAGGTGTTTTTCTCCCTAAGTACTAATTAGTTTCCACATTATTTTCATCATGAAAGAAAGAATAGTGCAAATTCTGAAACGCTGGATGACTTGCACCTGTATTACTGATTAATTAACAATTGACGCGTGCTAGACTAGGCTTTCATTACGAAAGAAAGTGCTAACAGAGAAAACAAAAACCAAGCATCACCCGACTGTACTGCCAGCAATTATTCGTCTCTATTGCCGTTAATTACTTTTCAAATAACAATAATTATGAAAAAAGGGGGGGATGGCGTTGGACAGGGGAACGTCGAACGAGGCAATCGTAGTTTACGGGAATATCTGGAATGATGGTCGTCTGCGCTCGACGGTGTGTAGCACCGCTGGCAGCTGATAAAAATCCAATAGCCGTGTTTGCCGTCCGGAAAGGGCAATCACGTTCATCATGGTGGCCTGCTCCCCCTCCCCCGCCGTCCCCACCCTTTTGCCCCCTGGTCTGCGCTTTCCCCACCCCCTCATCATCTCTCTTTTCCCTGCCGTCCCCTCTCGTCGAACTTCTTTTCCTCTTTCCCGCGGCCCCTCTTTCCCTCTCGTTTTATATCGTCCCCGGCGGTGAATCTCCTCCCTTTTCTCTTTGTCGTTTCTTCTCTGTCGGCCGTTCATTGCGTTTCTCGCTTTACCTTCCCTCGCCAGCCGCTCCTCGCTCCGAGAACCCTAAACGTAGCCGCCCCTGGAAAATCCGGGGTGGGATTCGCGCGTACACTGCTGAATACTGGTGAATTCGAGGGACGGAAGTGGAGGGAGGAATCGGTACCGGCGCGGAGACGAATGACTGAGAGAGAAGGGTAGGAGAGGACCATCGTGCTGGTCAGACAAACGGTAAAGCAAATAAATCCGCTACTTTAACATGCAGGTCACCGTCGTTCCGTTTGTTTTATTCGTTAAATATTTCAGTTGGCCAACTACAGGCAATTACGAGCGCTGCTCGTCGTTCAGCTCCGTCCATCTCTCCCATTGTTTGTCTTTTTATTTCCCTTTTCCCGCGCCAAGGATTCGCTTATATCGTCGGAAGGGACTTACCATCGCCGCCGATCGGAATTAACTAAACGCTGTTTATTTGCAGCACTTGTCGCGCCTCTCATTGTCAAGGAAAATTCGAACAATTGGCAATGATTTACCTGACACTCGTATATCTAAAACGAATTGAAAGGAAAAACTTGTAATAAGAAGAAAGGGTAACTGCAATAGTAAATGCCGTACACTGTTTCACAAAATTTTTATTGAATTCTAGAACTGAATTTCAGCGATTTATCTTATATCATTATTTCCTTCGCCATGTTTTATAGTTTAAAAACCGTGTATAATCGTCATTTTTAATGATTTTCTTGGACTCGTTAACGTAATGTATGGTATTTTATTTTCAAGTTATTTCACTACGTGGCACCTTCTACTTAAAATATTCCTTAAACCTCTCCCTTGAACTGTCGCGCTGTAATTTCGCATAACAGATTGAACTCGGTCGTTTTAACCCGTAACTTTGTATTGCAGGTATGGTTTCAGAACCGTCGTGCCAAGTTCCGCAAGCAGGAGCGTCTTGCCCAGCAGAAGTCAACGTCTCAGGGTGGAATGGGGGTGGAGAGCGGTGCGTCGAGCCCGGTGACCGGAAATATCAAAGCGGAAGGACGTTCCCCGAGGAGTCCGGCAACACCGCCGGGCGGTTCGAACAGCGTTTTGTCGGTGAACGAGGTGAAACCGATGGCCAATCCGAACCTGGTGAACGTCAAGCACACTCAGGAGGGATCGGCCGAGGGCAGCTCGCCCAATGGCCGCGGAACCGGAAGTGGCGGTGGCACGTGGGGCTCGTGCAGCCCGAGACCCTTCTCCGCGGCATTACCACCTTATCTCCTCGACCCACTTCCCCTCAAAGCCGCGAATCTCTACTAATCGCTCGCCTACGCGGCCCGATAAACCATCCTCCCCCGTAATCTCCCTCCCGCAATCGTGTAAATATTACTTTAGACTGTCGACGACTCGCTGTTCAGAATCAACGTCCTTCGCGATCGGTTATGATCGTCCAATCTTCGTCGATCCTGCTGATCTTGCCATCTTCCTGTCGGTTGTACATCAGCAAGTGGCATTTTTAGTCGTACAATCTTTTTACAGTATTTTCGAAGCTTGTGTTCTAGTTATTGTTTTACCGTTGTTACTGGTTTTGCATTGTTTTGCTGGTCTTAACATGGCTCTGTCTTTGAATGAAATTTATCAACGCTCAGTAGAAGTCAATTCACTTTGTCAGCAAGTTGATGTTCAAATTGATATTGTACAATTACTTTTTTATCAGTTAATAGCATTTTTAATGGTCCTATTCTTTTACAGTGCGTTGCAAGATTATATTCAGGTTATCATTTTATTATCGTTGTTGGTTTTACATTGTTTTGCCAGGTTTAATGTAATCCTCTCTTCGAACAAAATTTACCAACAATCATTAGAAATCGTTTCACTTTGTTAGTACGTTGGTATCGAAATTAATATCGTACAATTACTTTGTCCTCGGCACTTTTTCCTCTTCATTGTTACCTTTCATCAAATTCATTTCCCGAAAACTAAATTTTTTTCACCACGAGTATTAACTTCAGTTTTATTCTTTAGTTGTCCATGGCATTTCGTCCGAATTGTTCCTTTTTTGGCATAAAACCGACGAATTCTGGAATACAGTTGCGAGTTGTAGGAAAGTAATTATCGGCCGATGTACGATACCGCAAGTACCGCAGGGTTTATTAAAATTGACATTTACGCACCGTCCTACGTTTTGACGTTCCGATGAAGCAATTATGATAACTGTCCTGTGTATGCATGGGGCAAATTGAGAGAGGGTTTGCCCGCGATGTACGACTTATCGGTCGTTACTTTTAACGGCCTTGTATTAAGAATACGTATACGTACACTTAAGAGAAGAATCTAGTTTTTTTTATTGACTATAGACGACGGTTTTCACGTATTTGCCGCGCGGTCCTCGGAAGGGATCGTCGTCTATGTTTGTAATATTAATCGTCATGCTAGTGGTTCCATATAGCAACGAGTAAAAGATGTATGACTGTCTTTTTATGGAATTAGCGAGAATAGGTATCAGAATTCAATACAGACTCGTCGAAGTAATCTTTCGGAATGGGCGATAATTTTCTGCAATTTTTATGCTGAAGCAAGAACGTGCCAAAGACGAAATATAAAATTACATCTCCTTATGAAAAAGAAGTCTAAAAGCTGACCGAATTCGATTAATGTTGTTAAATATTGCATCATTCGATCCGTTCCCTGAATTCGTTAATGTCGCCAATTCAACAGGAATTATTGTCAGGTTTAGTTTGAATTGACGCCCAAAGCTCCTGAAACGTTAAGCTGATTTCTCGTTTTTGGATTCATAAACGAAATATCGGCCATTGCGAAACGTCGATACCCTTACGTATTTATAAGATCGTTCTTCGTTGGAAAATGGAATAAAGGAGAAACAGGCATATCCGCTGAGGGGTATACTCATTCCGAAATATTATCCTAAGCATAAAGTCTCTGAACAGCTCCTCGTCGTCGCATGCGCCATTATTGTTAAGATTAAACTAATTATGATATCGATATGTGTGACTGGAACTTGTACAGTTGTTGCTATAAATATATAAAATTAGTGTTTTACACGATACTGATATTCACTCTCCAATTGGCCGTGGCAGGATCGCCCGGTAATTCCCCGGAGAGTTACGTTGCTAAATGTGTATCCGCGTGGCGGGAAAAGAAGCTCGCACGAATTGGTATTTCGTGTAATTGATCGGACAAGTTTGGAAAATCAGGTTTGGCCCACTGGGAAATTCAACGGCAACGTTGAAATATATACGAAGCCTTCGTTTAGTCAAGTAGAAGGTTTATTGTTAGATTCTTTCTTTCTTTCTTTCTTTCTTTCCTTCTTTCTTTAGCGCATAATAAGTCTACGTTGGTTCACTTCGTCGATGGCAGTACGATGACTTTCTTTCCTACGGCACGCACCGGGGCCTGGAATTATTAGTGGGGGACATGTACATACGTTCTTTGGCGTTGGGAAAAAAAGTTGAAGAACAAAACGACCGAACCGAGCGTCGGTTAGTATTAATATTACAGAAAACAATAAAACCATCGGTTCAGCAGTTGTTTCGTCGCCGACGGTTCTTCCCTGTACGTCCTCGGAAAATTATTGCCATTTCAACGAAATTATACGAGCACGGGAGATTCCAATAGGTCCATAGTTCCATACACACTTCCGCTGAGCTGGTAATAATTTTCGTACTATCTATTCTTATTTCCTTTGGACAACGGAATGTCGAGTTGCTACGTGTGGATCGAAGAAAATGACAAGTGAGACGGAGAAAAGTGTCGTCTTTTCGTCGCGCAGTGCGTCGCGAAGCATAGACTTTCTCAAAGAGACGTTTATTGAAAATAATCATCAGGTTCTTGTCCTCGTCGTTAATTACACATGGTTCTCATAATCGTGCCGGAATATAGGGACATCCTTGTCTGCATCGTCCACGCCAGACAATCTCACGACTGGATCACTCGTTTCTTTTTCCCGGGGAGACAAGCGAAATTGGAAAAAAATCTCATTCTCACCGTTGGACATTCACCGTCACGTTTTACGGACATAACGCCATGGATGACGGCCGATTTTTCGTAAGAATATTACGAAGAAATTCGGTGAAACAGGAGACACGTGACGATGAGTCCGAATCTGCTGGCAAATTTCATTCAATCATACGATGCCACGTTTTCCATTCACGCAACGTCTAACCATCGCACAGAATAATCACACAGAGAAGAGCGAGAGAGTAAATGGATCGTAAAAAAAATGCAGGTAACCAGAGTCGTCTCCGTTAAATGCGCGATCGATGAATCGTTTTTGCGAGTCGTGCACTTGGCGTTCGGCCGTTTCAGCGATTTCTATCACTTAGGGCCGGAGAAATAATGGGAGGCTCAGGATCAGACGGAATGGGGATGGGTCCATCGCGTAAACAATTCCGTCCGTGCCGACCTATCGAATCGCTCGCTGAATATCGTCGTTATTTCGAGATAAATTCTTTCCGCTCGACCAAAGCTACTCCGGCGGGAAAGGGAAACGTTTAGACCCGATGTTCCTTGTCTGACGTTTCACGAGTGCATGAAAAAAACGGCTGGCTAGAAAGAATTTTTACAATCAACGTGTTTTTCCACGTGGATTTCGGCCGGCTAGTCGTTCGTTACGGTTTCGTCGTTACATGTAGATTACGTTTATAGTAATATATCGTGATTAATTATAGCTTCGGCGTTGTATAACGCGTTAATCGAAATTTCAAATATCGCGTTCGTCCATTCTGTCGAATTCGATCGAACGGTCGCGTGCCAGTGGACGTGATCTTCCTTTCGTTAATCATCCACAGCGCTACGAAGGACTCTGTGTCTAAATCCGATCGACACCGGGTAAAGACACTGACATTCCGAGCGTTGTTCTCAAGAAAACCTAGCACTTGGCGAGAAACGGGGCGAAGAATTTCCTCTGAATCAGTATCTACCCGTATCCACATTACCCCAAACAACCCATTCACCCATACAATGAATTACGTAAAAGAATTTTGCGGTTTTTATTAAAATTTCCTTGACGGTTGACAAATTCTCCGGGAACTCGAGGTGCATTCGAGATGTCCAGGAACACATTTCCCTGGCATTCCAGAGTGCTCCAACGTCGTTTCCCGGTTTCGCGACTCGTGGAAAGTTTTCCCGAGAATGATTAACGTGTTGTAGCTTATAGATAGTCTACGTCGTTATTTATCTCGCGGGCCAGGGTGGGGAGAGGGGGGTGGGGGGCATTAGGCCATCGTTAAGGTTCCGGCGCCCATGCCGAAACCTACGCCCTTCGGCCCGAAGTTTCTGCTGTAACAGCCGCGGCAGTAAATGTCGCCGTCGGGACCGTCGTTGAGGTTCGTCGAGTCGAGGGAACGATGGCAGGCGCCGCAGCTGAAGCACCGTTTGTGCCAGAGACGGTTTTTCGAGATCATCTGCTCGGCCGCGTACACCGGGTAACCGCAACGCGAGCAACCTTGACCGTCGGTTCGTTTCTGCCCAACCTGAGGTTTCGCGTCGATGCTGAAAAAAACGATGAAACAGGTCAATACTTCAGTTTCAAAGGATTAAGTAGAAGGAAAGTAAAATTAATGAGACTAAATACACTAAAAAAAGGAAAATATGCGTAATGCAATTTAATGAAATTTTGGTTCACGTAATTTACTTTGAACGCAATTATTATTCGTAATATTGTTTGTAATAAGAATTTTGAGAGATTTTCAGAAGAATACTCTTCATTACGGGTTACATCTCTATTATACTTATACTTTCTTTTCATAATCCATGTACAATGTATTCAAAGGAAATTATTAATCCAGTATACAATAGACCGGTTCGCGAAATACGAGTAGCTGTTTAAAAAGAATCTGTTATTGCTCGCGGTCTTTGAAAGTTATTATTAAGATACCATGAATTGAATCGATTTGATACCATGAATTGATTGATCAATGGAAAATGATCTTACTAAGAGGGAGCGTGATCGCCGTTCGTGGAGACGAGAGTCGGGGTGTGTCCGAATCCAAATCCTTTGGGTCCGAAGAGCTTGCTGTAGCAGGAACGGCAGTGAATTTCCTTGTCGGGCCCATCGCAGGCCAGCATTGAGTCGAGTGGCCGATGACACTCGGCGCAATTGAAGCATTTCTTGTGCCACATGGTTCCCTTGGCTAACTGCTGTTCCGCAGCGAATACCATTCCTCCGCAACGGGGGCAGCCTTGACCGGCGGGGGCCTTAATGGAGGTCGTGTCGGGGTTGTAGAAAGGTCGACTTGCCGAAATTTCCTCCTCACTGCGCCAAAAGAATTTTCACTCTCTCAATAAAGTTCACTGTTTCTCAATACCAATGGAAATATCTTGAGGAAGTTTGTCATGTTTTGTTAAAGCAGCAGTTTTGTGGAATTTAGTCTTTGGTACGATTAATGAAATACTTTGTTTCTGTGAAAGTGATGATTGTTTTAAGATGAGAGTACGAAGTACTGGTTTAATAATGACACGTTTAACCTTGTAAGGTATTTCTCGAGAGTATGTTTCTGTGACTTAATCAACAGAATTACGAAATACTTATTGCAGACAACAAGTTTTAATTGTGCCAATATTAAAGTATTACCACTATCGTTAGATACTTTTTATATTCCATTTCAATGTATATTCCGCCCACTGCATCACAATTTAGATAATGACCTAAACAGCCTAATTTTGGTGCACGTACAAAAGAATTTAATAAAAATACACTTCCGCCCGCGCAAAGCTGCTCCAATAACCATAAATTATACAGCGGATAAAAAACTATTCGCACACGCCTTTTTCTTGAACAACTGCACTTAAAAAAAAATGAAAAGTTTTCTCGAATTCTTCAAACATGTGCGAATACTTTTTCCACCCATTCGGGGTAGTTTCCGGTATTGTTACGCGTTAAATAAATGACTCTTAATGTACTGACGTAAGGCCATCGGTCTGCAGGAACCCAGATCCGCAAGCGAAACCATATCCATGGGGTCCCCATTTTTTGCCGTAGCAGGTCTTGCAGTATACGTCCTTGTCGGGGCCATCGCAGGCGATGATCGAGTCGAGGGTCTTGGTACAGTCACGACACTTGTAGCATTTCCTGTGCCATTCTCGTCCTTTGGCCAGGACCTGCTCAGCGGCGAAAACTACCCCTCCGCAACGCGGACAACCCTTACCGGGGGGTGCCTTAATGATTGCCGTGTCAACGACCGTAGTGCGGGGGGCTGCATCGCTACATTTATTTTAATGCAAAACAACTCGATTAATACCGGCAGAATATGTCGTCCAGGATTAGCGTAATCCTTATCGGTAAATTCAGGATCGTGCGAAAGATGCCATTCTTTTCTCTATTTGATTCGGTTGAAGACTTGATTTTGTGCTTTTTTCGTTCTTTGACAATATCCTGAATTTATGGTATTGATCAAACGTAAATGACAGTAGGATCAGTTGCATGCATTTATTTCGTTGAAATATCATTTGTACGATGCAATTGGAATTTTTTAGAATCGATACTGAATTTTGTATATTTGTATTTTCTGTAGGACAAAGGTCTTGCAAATATCCTACAGATATTTCTTAAAGTGTAGTGAAATAACAAGAATGTCGCGGATCGAAGAAGAATATTTATAGAACATTTTTGCTATTAAGAATATGATAACATTACGATTATTAGTCTGTACTACCAAAAACGTATATAAAATTCAGACAAATCTAACCGAAAGAATTTCTAAAACAAACCACGCATTCGTTAGTAAGAAACGCCGAAACTTTTTTGTAAATCTACTTAACAAAACATCCCATTACCATAACACGAAAAAAGGACCTCACAAAAGAAATATCTTTCGATACAAGAATGTCAAACATCAGGAGATTCCCTTTCCACTGGTCAACGAATTTTACATCCACCTCGTAATACATAATTAAATACCGAGCAAATGGAGGAGAAGATTGAAGATTGATACTGCCTCGACATTAAAAATCGGATAAGTCTTTTGTGAATTCGGAAGTTAAATATAAGCGCAAAGCGTTAAGGCCTCAAATCTGTCTTGGGAACTTCAAACGAAAGGTTTGACGGTGGAGGGGTCAGGTGTTTGGTGGGGTAAGGAGGGTGGGGGGGGGTGCGTACCCCTCGTCCTCAATATCGCACTGCAGCCCGATCCATACGACCCCAGCGTGGCCGATGCCTCGCGGACCGAATTTCTTCGGATAGCAAGCTGTTAAGCAGACAAGCGCATCTTATGTAGTGATAACGTAGAAGCCAGAGGCGGGATGATAATTTAGTGTTTCTCGTGAGTTTTGCGCGTGCGTGCCCGTCAGCATTGGAATTCTCGTGAACCCACCCATTGGCGTAGCAGTCACTCTGGAGGGCACCGCCGCCCTGGCCGTACCCGTAACCCTTTGGCCCGAACTTCTTTCCGTAGCATACTGCGGAGAAGACGTGTTAAAGCTTCCGTCGCGTGCTCGCCGTCAGCCAAAGTGTAATGTACTTATGTAATGCACAATAACAGTAGATTCATCTATCGCCCGTTACTCTTTATCAATGCGTGAAAAACAGAATTCTCCTCTGGAATTTCATGTTCGTATAATATTCTTTGCTAAGATTTCAATGTATTCAATATGTATAGTTCAAACTACTTGCTGGAATATTAATTAATTTCATTTTCTCAACTGAGGCTTGAATTTTTTTTAAATCGCAACAATTTCTCATGGCAGTATGAGATGAATTTTACATATATACATGTATACATTAAATTTACTGCAATATTTCTGCATTTACTGCATTATTGCGCAAGTTAAACGATTTATATAAATTCATAAATATGTTGGAAGGAATTGTCCAATGTATTAACATCTGTATCTGTGAGTTTTATGTAACGAATTTGCAGTCCTCTGCAATTGGCATGATTACATCCAAAATTTAAATATGCAGCAACTGATAAAGAACTATCATATTTCAGATTAGGTAAGGGTTGATAGATGATAAACTGTTTATGAAATCACTGTGTGTCGATTTTGCTGTTCTCTAATTTGTTAAGAGGAATATTGTGATAATGCAGTACATTACACCTTTGTAGGAATATCGATGTTTTCCTCACCTTTGCAGTATATATCCTTATCAGGACCTTCGCAGCAGTTCACAGAGTCTAATCTCTTGGAACAGTTTCCACACTTAAAGCATTCCTTGTGCCATTGCTACACGAGACACAAAGGGTCGGTGTTAGTCACTGAAAGTTTTTGGGACGGGGGTTGAACCTGATGCTCCACGTATTTTGGCCAACTCGATTCGGTACTTACGAAACGTGCGGTAATATCGGCAGTTAGGTTTACATATGAAAATACATCAGACAAGTCGAACCGAGATTGCCTGAGGGTCTGAACAATTTTTCGTACACCAAAGTACCTCGCCCACGGTACATCTTTATCGTTTTACAATTCTTTGAATTCGACACAGTCGTCAGGCTCTATTCCAAATTGGTTTGGTTTGTGCAGATTGTATACGAGATACGTTAAAAGAAAGTGAACGGTAAGTGATAACACGGGGTACTGTTGTGGCCACTTACCTAATCACTGCGATTCCCCACAAGGATCAATCCCAAGCTAAACGAGAAGCTAAACTTTCGAGTGCATACTAGACGTCTTTTAAAATACGTATGTCGAAACACTTTGCGCCTGCACACACGTGGATCCGCGGGGAAGTGACGTGGAGGGGCAAGGGTGATACTTGAGATTTTTTTTAGTACACTAGATAGAAACAACGGGCTCGACAGAAGGGGGGGATAGAGAAGGGTGGTTGAGAGTGGCGTACGAACTACGATACGAGGGTTCACTGACGGATCATAATATCCGAGTACAGGTCACAAGAAAATCGAAAATCACAATGGGGGGTAGACTCTGTAGGCGAAAGATACCTCGACAATATATCTCACGATCGGGACCATCGCAATGAAGCGTCGAGTCCAGTGACCGTTGACAGACTTTGCACTTGAAGCATGCTCTATGGTAACCCTAGTCACAAGAAGCAGGAGTGACCACGAGGCGAGCCCGAACAGACGCCTAATTTTCCTTCCCACTGCCGATTCTAGTCCTCTAATGGCGCCACGACCGATTATATTCAATCTTCATTCAACGCGATTGACAGTTAATGCCGTTAAAACGGCTAATCATTTCCATCAGTTATTCCGATTACTTGAAATATTCTACGAAATATCTCGATGAGTGTAATAATAATTTCCGGTATTATTTTGTACTCTATGCTTTTGACAACAGGACATGGAATACTAAGTGAAATACATTAGTTTGTTTAGATTTCAATGTTTGTAGCATATTCTCTTATTGGAATTATTTGAAATATTCTATGAAACATTTTGTTGATAAGGACATCAGGTCGATTTGAATGTTTATGTAAGGATTATTGTAAAGAAGGTAAAAATTGCGTGAAACCTTCCCGAGGGGTTCTTGCGCAAGATTCTTTACTTTCATTTTCGGATAATTTTGTTTCATAGGCGTGCAAATTTTTCAGCCACGTGCAGCGCCACAAATAGCGCGTGTTCTCATTCTCAAAGGAACACACTGCGCGGCAGAGAATTCTCTTTGACGCGATGGAAAAAAGGGTTCGGAAGTTTCGAACTTTGTCGAGGGAAAACGGATTTCCCCCTCGTTGGATTTCGATGACACGGATGCAAAGGAACGTGGGATTGGCAACAGACGGGGGCAATTAGCTCGATCCGATTAATCCTCGCGCGGGAGCTATTTTCCAACATCCCAGCGGGCTAGAACGGAATTATGCTGGCCGGTTGGTCCGATGCCAAGCGCGATTCGCCGGCGAAGTTTTTGGGCCAGCACCAACGGCAACAAGCTCACGCTCATTCTTCGCTCTTCCTTCCTTCCCCTCAACCCTCTCCTTTCCCCGAGCCACCGACTTCTCGTCCACGTAGTCGACACATTTTTTCCCTCATTGTTATGAAATTATTCGCGTTTCATCATACGAGGGAATTACGGAGCGGGCATCATGGTCCATGGAGCTTGGCAACGTGTCAGAACACCAGCCACCGATTTAGAAGCCAACATTTCCAACTCGCGGCCCTCTACCCGCGGGTTAAAACCGATTTTGCGATATCTAGGTCGACCCAGTTTCACTCGCGCGACCAACGATTACTTTCGAAAAACGTTCATTAAAAGTCCCTGCACCTTTGAACCTCGTTCTATATATTTTCCCGAAGAAAAAAGCTTTGAGCAGCTCCCAAAAAAAATCCAGCAAGACACTTCTACCTGCCGTCAGTTTACAAAATAATTACGTAATCTCTTTGAAAAAAGGTTCATTAAAATCGCTGTACTTTTGAAGCTTATCCCAAAGTTCCCGAGAATAAAAGAATCTTAATCCACTCGTTGAGGACTCGAACGGTCCCTAAAAATAATCCAGTGGGATATATTTTCCTGCTCGTCGTTAGTTTGCGAAATAGTTACGTAACGTTGGCATGAATTTTTGACTGAATTATTACGCGAGAATTCGGCTCGTTGATATGCCAAAAATGAATCTCTGAAAAAAGAAGTCTTTCGAAACTCGCTGGTACGTCACGATCGTCGTTTAAAATTACGAACTGGATGAGCCTTGTCGAAGGTTGAGAACATAAATTGACGTTCATTGCTTGCCGGTGCTTTTCTTCGAGGACAGTTCGTTGAACGTTATCGTCTTCGTATCGAGAGTTTGGCACGCTGTCTCGAATCGCGGCACACTATTCAATTGTAATCCCCCCGCTGCTATATTTAGTTGCCTTAAATCCGCGTACGTTAATTTCATTAGGAAAATCGTTGGGCCGTGCGAGCTACCTCGACAACCGCTTTTCCTGCAAATCCTTACTCAATTATTCAATAATTCAATCGAAACGAAATAATCCCCTTTAAAATAATTGGCGGCTCGATAAATGTGAAAAAATATATCGATGTACGAGAATAAAGTAACTTTTTACCCGTATGAATTGCATAAAATTCTTATAGAAACAAGTAAATTTTGTATTTGACAGAAAGTTTCTGCAAACTTTTATAGAAACTTTCTTTTTCTGTAAATTGTGTAGTATCTGTTAACTTATATGTTTCATTGCTCGCTTAAAAGATTATGTGATAGGTGGCTTTTTAGATATGGCAAATGTTCTGTCCATTTTTACGACATATTATTACAGACGACAAAAGAGATAATGTTGCGCTAATTCGTAGGACGAAAATTGTATTGGAATTTTCGGAAAGCGGCGAAAGAAACGGTCGGTCATGGCGCCAGGACAATACGGAAGATCTAGCGGAGGATAATCTCCGTCCTCGCGGGAACTCACCCTTCCTCGAGCTAGCATCTGCTCGGCGGCGTAAACGTATCCTCCGCAACGGGGGCATCCTTCACCCTCGGGCGCTTTCGCGATGGCGCGTGGTTCCAAAATAGCGTTAGATCCTCTCGACAGTTCCCTAAAAATCCAGATCCGTTAATCCTCTGCCGCGCGAAACGTGGAAATCGGCAAATCTCGGCGCTCGAATTGCTCGGTATCTCGACCGAGCAATTCCAGCGGCGAATTTCCGGGAGAAGCATTGAAAAACAACCACACCGCTACAACATCAGAGAAACGTCGGAGAGTAAAATGACGAGAAATCGCCGTAAGACTTGTCGCGATACCGACGACCTTCGTAGAGAATTTCTCGATGCTTGTGTGAGACGCGAAATCTAACGGGAAATAAGTGAAAAATCCGGCTCGTGATTTTGCCTCTCCGACAATATTGGGCAGTCACTAAAAACCAAGGACTTGTACGAGGTCAGGTGTACGACGTAGTACAAGAAAGTGTGTTAGGGTGTTAGCCACAGGTTAGTACGTTTAGTATAAGGTTAGTGCCGTTTCCCCCGCAACCACGCGAATGGCTTCCGCCGAGCCCCGAGAGGAGAGCCGAGAAGCGGATAATGAATTTACTGGGAACAACAGAAAACAAGAGAAAAGTAAAAAACAGCGAGACAGAGAAAACAAAGAAACGTGAGCGGAGAAAGACGAAAATAAAGGCAGAAAGTCCAGAGAAAGATCAGATAAAGCACATAAGGTGCAGATGAGATGCCAAGTGCTGAGGGAGGGGGGCGTGTGCATAGACGTCTTCTGTATACCATAAGCACCCACAGAGTTAAGTGTTAGCGAGGTTACAGAGTTAGCTCTCGAGAGATGAGACCCGCGCGTTTTTCCCCCGTCGTCCTGGCAAATTTCCCGGTATCCTCCGGCTCGAGCCCGCCGAGGGCCCGTCGCCGACGGTTCGGTTCCCCCGATTCCCGCGGGAACCGCTCGAACCGTCCGCGGCGGTCTGTCGGCGAGTAGGAGGGGGCAGGGGGTTGGCTGGGATGGCGGGGGGAAGAAACGGTCGCGCCCGGACCTTCGTACGTGCCGTCGGACGTCGGGGGTGGGGGCCCGCGCGGGGGGAAATAGAAGAGGGGGTACGTGAGGCCGTGCAGGATCTGGATGAGATGAACAAAAAAAAAAAGAAAAAAAAGGCATAGAGAAAGAGAGATAGAGGTCGACTCAAATAAGAAGCTTGCTTCATCATCACGCGAAGATAAGAAGAAATACGCATGAGAAAAAGAGAGAGAGACAGGAATCTGAATTCTCGGTGCTCACCATTTTTGCTCTTTACTTGTATACCGTCATTCTATCGCGAATGGCGTGAGCCTCGTCACGCGCTTCGTGATAGCGAACGTTTTTTGTCAATTCGCCTCCGGCGGCTCGAACTCGGCGGGGCTGGCGGGGTAGGGGTAGTATGATGTGATATTTTCTGGTTGTTTTTTTTTTTTTTTGTTTGGTTGTTGGTTGGTTGGCTTTTTGTTGGTCGTTTTTCTTTTTTTTCTGTGGTCGGTTCTCTTTTGCACGACTTGCCATTCGAGCAGTGGGTGGTGGTTTTTTTTTTTTTTCGTGTCGTCGATAAGTAGTTGAGTTCACATGTGGACGCACGCAACGTGTATATAAATGTTATATCACATCTGCCCAGAGACGTGACGGAGAGAGAGAGAGAGACAGAGAGAGGTAATTACAGATAGACATGTGCATAATAATGTTACTCAATTAATGAAAGACACTCGGTTTTTCTGGTTTTCTTTCCCTTTTTTCCACGTTTAATGGCTCTTATTACAGATGGTACAAATGATCCTATAAACTAAGTGTGTATTCGCACAAGAAAGGAAGATACGAAAAAAATGATCAACGTATAGAAACGTAAAAGGATTGACAATAAAACGCTCAACCGGGCGGTGCGGACCGTCCGTCACACAAAAAGAGAGAAAGAGGCTAGACAAGATGGTAGGAGTTATGTGACAAGAGAGATAACTGACTAGATTCAAAATTGCCGTTATTGTCGATACGCCGTCTATTCACGAGGAGTTTCGGGCACGGGCTGTTGCCGGGAAAGGGGTACTGGGTTTTGTGGGAGGGGGAGGGGAAGGGGGGAGCATGGGGACAGTAAGATCGCGAGACTCGAATGAAGCCCCCGAGGAACGTCTCGCGGGTGTTCGTAGGACGCGAGCGAAGAATAACTCTCTTGGCACGATATCACCTTTTACGGACGTGACAGAAGGTACGGGCGAACGAATAATCGATGGTTTCTCCCGTTAACACAGAATGGAGCGCGATAGGGACGACGCGATGGTATTATATGCTCGATCGGTACAGTATAACAATATTCGGTACAGATGCATGCTCTTGCGTCCTGGCAGGTCGGTCTGTGTAGGCTTCCGGCTTCTTCCGACACTCTGTAGATGCGATTATAATCGTACCAAGAAGAGGATCATGCTGGTGAATCTCGGGCGATTGGTTGGCTTTGGATTTCACTGACCGATCGGTGGCTCTTTAGTTCGGGGAACTCGCAAGGACAAAACGACGGGGAGGGACGGGTCTAGTGTGTGTATATGTGTGTGAACAGTCGACGGCCGGGGGTGTGGTGGTGGGGGGGGGGGGGCATTTTTCGTAGGGAGGAAACTCGATGCGTAGGGAGACGACCGCAGTTGCACTCACTCGCTACTCTTGAGGTGCTCGCCTTGGTCCATCGACAGGCAACCTGCACCGCCACCGAAACCGTAGCCCTTTGGCCCGAACTTGCGGGCGTGGCAGACTTTGCAGAAAAGCTCGCCCTCGTGCTCGGAGCAGTTTGTCGAGTCGAGCAGTTTACCGCAAAGACCTGCAACACAACAGGTACCACGTTCCCCGTAAACGCGCACATACGTACGAATGATGACGGTCTAGGAGATTTAATTCTCCTGTCCCGATCTGCCGCTAAATAAAATTTCGTATGACATTACGACACCATTTAAGACCGGTTGGTGTACGTTTTATAAGGTTTTTCTTTACCTTTTCGCTGCATACTACATTTAATATTTCATGATAGAGAGTAAGAATTAATGGTTTATTGTAAACGTCGATTTTTAATACGTATTTTTAACTGCCTTTGTGAATCAAACATTTTACTATTATTTACACCATTATCAGTCGTGAGATAAACTCTTTGAATAGTACATTTTTTTGTACCATTGTGATTCGTTTGCAATTAAATTACGATTCAAAGAATTGTAATACATTTGATAATACCGAAAATTATCCTAAAATTTAATTAGAGCATTAATTACAACGGCAGCGGCTTAAAACCATCTTTAACAAATAAAGAAGATTAAAGAGTCGTTTTTACCCAATACTGAATTTTATTATAATATTGAAAAATGAACGAAGAGTCTTCAAACTGTACCATAACATCTCGCGATAAAATTATTGTTTTAATTTACCGTTCTGCATGAATTGAATGTATTTTTAACGCAATATTTTTTGCTTTAAGGGGGTAACTTTCGAAACTCACCGCACTTGAAGCACATCTTGTGCCATTTCAGTCCTCCGGCAACTCGCTCTTCAGCGGCGTAGACAGATTTGCCGCATTTCGGACATTTCGGGTGTTCGACGGGTTTGAAAGGCATGTTTATACTGTAACAACAATAAAAAGAAACCTTTAATATCATTTACGATATCAAATATTCTAATTAAAAAGGGGTGATTTTAATAATCCATGCGACAAAGTGTGAAAAATTTTCATTTAAACAGACATGAACTTATTGACATTTAATTCTTATTCTTGAAAATTCTTATTCATAAAAATTCTTATTCCATTAATCTAATAAGTGAACAGCGGACGGTAAGCAATTATTTTGCCTGGCATTTTGTATTGTGTTTTTTTATTCAAAATACAGAACGGAAAGTTAAGGGTACTTCGAGCTAATATTTCTGAACCTGTGAAAAGGATTAATAAAAATTTTTTATACTTCGTTCAATTTCAGAAATATTAACAGGTAACACCTTTAATTTTCCAGCCTATGTATTAAATCCCTTTTAGAAATCACGATAAAAATCGGACGAAAACGGGAAAAGCGGAGGACGTGAGATAATCGCTGGAACGATGAGTCGTTGGTTACCTAATACTTCGCGTCGGGGAATGTAAACAACGTGCGTTTCCGCCGTCGGCAACCGCGGCTATTTCCGTTATAAGCCTTTCAGCCATGACTCTCGTAGGCGGACGAGAACGAGCCAATGGAACAGCGAAAACTATGGAAAAACTGGCGAGCGTTCACTCGAAAGATTCGTCGAATTAGCTGCATAAATCTGCCATTTATTTGTTTACCACGATGTACATTAATTCCTACCTGAACCTATGCAATGGGCAGTTTTACGTCAGCATTATTGTCTTTTCGTGAGAATTTGAGAAAGAAATGATTATTATAAATTATGTAAACGATCATCGAATTCCTCGGAATAAAGAATCATCGCAAAGGGGAAGGTCGAAGGGAAGCACGAAATTTCACCGGGATCGTGGGTAGTAGAGATTTTCGTTAAAACCGTGTACTAATTAAGATTGCCCGCTAAGCATGGCGGGCAGAGGGAGTGGAGGGGGCGGAATTATGAAGAAATTGGTGGAGCAAGGAAGTCGGGAGGAGGGGGGAAGGAGAGGGAGACGGAAATATGCTGGCCGGTGAAAAGAGGAGAGAGTGGCGGGAAGATGAAATCGGTAGAAGCTGCAGAGGAACGGCGATGGTAATAGCAGGAGGGGTCGTAAGAGAAGCGTCGAGTTCTATATCCGTGCAGACGCGAGCAACCAGGCCACCGAGGCCGTATTAGGGAAGGCACCAGGTCCTACAAGCAGCGGACGCTCTTACCCCTACTTCTGGATACTTCCTCATCGTCCTCCCCCCCCCCAAACCGTCCTTTCAACCAACCACCCCGTCCTCCCACTACAGCTGCGTATGCAATCGGTCAAGGAGTTTTGAAATTTTTTACCAAGTGGAAAACTTCCCTCAAGACCCGGCAGCTAAGAATATCGTTGGACAATTCGGTGAGGATTTGAATGTCTCTCTGTGAAAGAGTGTTGATATTATGCAATTCCAAATGGGAAGTTTCCACCGGGACACGGTAGCTAAAAATATCACTGAAAAGTGACTTTGGAGATTTGTATGTCTTTGCAAACCAGTTTGGAAGTTACGAAGGTACGTTTTGTCGAGTGGTCATTTTTCTGTAAGTTTGGAATACTTTTTGTCTATCTGGAAAGAAACTCTAGACGCTAAAACGCTAAAATCGACCCTTAAATTTAGGTTCTGTATTGCTTCGCTGGAAATACTTATTCGAAAATGATGCAATCTTGAATGAAAATTTTCCTTTAACCGATTATTTTCGCCTTTGAATACCATCATCCTCTAAAATTATACAATTATGATCATCATCTCTCTATCTCTTCTAAATTTAGAAAATGGCAATCTTCCCTGCTGAAAATTTTCTTGAAATAATTCAAACATCATGCACGCAACATTGAACCAATGATAATTTACATTTCTTCGACACTATAATTTTTATGCAGATATCTCTACATTTTCCTCATTGTCAGAAAACGTGTGTTTTGAGAAATAAAAGCAAACATACACAATGAATTCATTAACTGAACTGTTTATTTCTATCGTTATATCAAATGAAGCTGTGAAAAGACATAACTTAGATTATGCAGTATTTATTTTGATTTTCACTGTGATTATGACATATCACAAACCATCACGTGTAGTGTTTACTGGCTAAATACGAGAACAGGTGATGGATTTGTAAGAAAGAAATTTATACGTCATTTTACATACAAATTTGCGGATTTTAGAAATGAAATTTGTTTATTTATAAACAAATGACTTGATTTAAATGGAATTCGATTAATTTACGTAAAATTTGTACGAATTTTCTTGAACTGTGAGCAGCGTCATATAGAAAATGTATAAAAATTCTGATTTCATTAGTTTTTAATTCTCAAACATAATTGTTTTTGGAGAATAAAGTAGTCTAGCCAATGAACTATGTAAAACCATTAAAAACTCTAATCGTGGTTGTTAAAGTAAACTACTTTTTCAACTAAATATGTTACTATAATCACATGAACAGAAAGTACTTGAATATCAAATAACCGTCTAATTGAGTAAAACGTAAACCTATCCACGCAAACGATATTCCTCTGAATTCTTGAATCGACATTTACTTGATACAGTTTTTCCTACACTATGCTTTACGTGCAACAATTCTTTGGATACCATCGACTCTTAGCCCGGCTATTTTCATACATTTGTCCAACCCTCCATATGTTTTTCAAGGACATAACTCAATGTACAATTCCTGCGTGAGATTGAACGCAGCCCCGTGGATGGTGGACACAAGAAATCACAAGCTAGCCTCGTTTGCTGAAAAAAATATCGCGGGCGAATGTGTCGCACGTGGCTACCGTCCACTGTTCACCGGGCAATGTAATCGGGCGAGTCGCGTGAAAATGCTCGGCGGAAAATGCGCATAGTGTCGCACTGCTGTGAGAATCCGCGTGAAAAGGGTGACACACTGTCGGGTACTCACCACTGAGGTATATGCGATTATCGATCGACGTAGTCACGAGACCGTGATAAGAGATACGAGTGAGAGAGACGGAGGCCTGAGAAGTCCCGAGGATGGAGGTAGGTGATGGGTTAAAACACCGAGCACTCTACACCGCACTAATACTGGATTCGAATGACCGTTCTCGCCTCGAGCTCGTCCTAGTCATACCAAGCTTTGCACACGGCACGTGTGCATCGGAACGTCAGTGCTGTCGACGGCAACGACGACGCCTGTGGTCCCTGCCTTCCTGCCTCTCCTTCCGGCAGGGCCACAACACACGTACACACGTATTCTCCTAAGCTCCGGCCCCGGGGCAAGGGCGACAGGGGTGGTTTTCAATACTGCTAACACCTAAATACCCCGTAATTTCGTTTCAAAAGAACCCTAATTATACCTGGAAAAAATCGAGAAAATCGCGACAGTCTTTAGGACATTTTGAGAAGTTTAGGTATCGGTGATACGGACGGATTTTAACGCTGTAAACATCTGATTGTCCACTAGTGTTTCCTTCCAGACGGATAATTATGTTCAGGAATAGTAGAAAAAATTGTGACGGTTTTACGAAATTTCAGCGAATTTAGCTTTACTGAGATTCTCTATTTCAAAAATAAAAAATATCCGAGATAATACTGTCGAGCGTAAAAATAATTTTTATGACTTTTTTGGTATTTTCGGAACGAAGTAATTTTATCCCACGGACGGTGAGTTTTATAAATTTGGGAAAATTTCGATTTGTTTTTTTAGTAACAGCCAGAATGCTGGCTGCAGATTTTTCGTGGCTGAAATGGAGCGTGATAAAGTGATTGTTTACGTTCACTAGACAGACATGAATTATATTGTAAACTATCAAGTCGACAGAGCTACATGGATTTGTAATTCAACGTATTTATCAAAGTAAAACGATCAATTATAACGACATTCGACGTGAAAATTTCCTCACAAGCTTTGAAATAATTTTTATGCAATAATCTGCATCCCCAGAATTTCCATTTCTCTGAAATTGTTTTTATACTTCTTGTAATTTAGAGAAATGGTGTTCATTGGTCACATAGGTATATTAAATTTTGCAATAAATCTATTCCCTGCTGACTACAAATATTGAAGAATACAGAAGAACTTATGGCAGGAATATGGTAATAATCATCGACCAGTCTGGGTAACTTTTATTTCTAATCTTCGAAAATTGGTTAAACGAGTTGGAGAAATGATATTCTCGTCGTATTATCATAGATCAGCGTGTGTATTAATAACGAAAACGCCATCCTCGGAGTGATGTGCCTTTCCTTCTCGACATTTGCATCTTAATATAACCAAAGTAGTGAATGCAGTTACGACTCAAATACTTCGTCAAATTAAATAAGTAGAATCGAATGGATCCTGATTGCGTTATGGACGACCGAATTGAATTTCCACGATAATCAGAGCCTTAAGACAAATAATAGAATTTCCTTTTGTTGATACCCGAATGGCGCAAAATTAAATCGTAAATGAGATTAGGCATTATCTCTTATTACACGTTCTTTTTATAACCGTACCTGTTCCATGACGCTTATCACGTTACATTCTGTTTCTTTTCAATCGTTTAGAACGGTACTTTCAACATCAACAGGTACTTATTCGTAATCTGTGATTGGCTCATAAGATTTTTCTTAAGTACGCAGATATAGTGAAGTTCCGGAAATCTATTCATATGAACAATCATAGAAATAGTGTAGTAAGAAATTTTAGCTTCAGATTGTCATGTAAATCTTCTGAAGTAAAGAAATTTGTATAATTTTTAACGATATTAACCACATATGCTGATTCGTTAATTTGGTAAGTCATACGCTCATCAATAACTGTCGCTGAAGAAAAGAAGTTTGTGATTTTATAATTTCGTAAATAAATGATAAAAATTGTATAATTGAAATAAAACCAAGGGTTGACAATTATTTGTTTTATTAAATACAATATTTTTCAATGCCCTTTTTAAGTAACGTTAACTGCTCATTACAAATTTGTAATATACCCTTCAAACTTGTCTCCACAACGTAAATATAGATTAACTTCCGAACTTCCTCGTCCCTCGTCTTTTTTCGAATATTCGCATCTTTGCTACGTGACATCTGCATCATCGACAAGGTGAAAATGAAATATGCACGAAGGAAATTGACGTGCAGCAGAGTCGAAACGCCGCTGGTTCATCATTTGCCGCGCGTAATACGACATTTTTGTTGCTCGCGCGTGAAATAATTCGGTTGACAAGTTTCCGCGCGTGCTTGCTTTTCCGAGGGCGAGTTTCCCGAGCGCACGGGGCATGCGTGATTCCGTCCCTGTTTTCCCTCGTTCGGTGGGTGGACGAGGGCAAAAAAAGACGACGGTCTTCCCGTGGCTCTTCGCGGCGAACGCCAGCGGCGGGAACACACTCATCCGGTATTAATAGCACCTTGCTCAAATTTCTATTTTTAGAGGGACCCTATTATATACGCGGCTATCGGTTTATGTAGAAAGTTATACGCTTATACCAGCGCACGCAGGGTGCTTCGTCGTCATACGCCATGCGGCCAAGGCTGACTTGTCACACGGAAGTTCTGTTTTCCATTAACCCCGCTATCTTAACACGTGTGCGAATTCTGACGCCCACGCACGAAGCACGAGGAAGCCTCGTTAACGGAAAAAATTGATCGAGTAGTTTCCCCCGTCGCGACGGTCCGCTAAAATGTCCACTAAAAGTTTGTCGCAATATTCCTCATATTTCACGAATGACGTACATGTACAAGAGGGTAGTTAGGGATTTATATGCTCGTGAGAAATGCAGCAAGTCTCTTATTATTTCTCGAGGACGAGACGTTCGCTAAAATTGTACGACTTTGATGTAACGTCATTAACGGATCGCCGTTGTGCCGCATAAGCAATTACCGCAGTTCAATAATCGAATGATCGTAAGTTAATAAGAGTCGGCGCAGCTTTACGAGGCTCCGATTTCACGGCATAACAAAGAAGAACGGTTTATGTATAGGCATAGCAGTTGCTCCGTGGCGTCGACGCCGAACGAAGGAAGTGCTTTAAATCCACCCGCCTAAACCACGAATAAATATTAGTGATACTCGTTACACGCATTTCTGACGCTGCGCGTGCTGCATTTATCGCCTTCCAAACTCCAAACGTATTTCCATGTTTATTTGGACAAGAACGTAAATCACTTTCGACGTTACGAATTCAATGAATAGTGGTCAAAGAGGAGAAACTAATTGTAAGAAGAAGGTCCGTTTAATTAGTGAATGTTGCATTAAATTAACATTTCATTTCGAATCTTTCAATAAATCGCTGTCCGGTAAAAAGTGTCAGATTTATTAACATGATCTAGTTTACTGTTAAGGAAAAAATGAACGATATAAAACCGTCACAAGGAAGCAACAATTGTTTTTAAAAACTGATATTGATATCGATTTGTCAGAGGGGTAGTAAAGGTAGTAAAGTGAAACGAAACATCGGATTGATGATAGTATTTTAAGGATTTAGGGTTCGTTGTATCGGCTAATGTTTAGAAGTGAACAGTCAGAAAGACCTTGTCAGTGTTCGTAGGTCAGGGGTCTCAAATCGGACGTAGGCCAAAACGATATAAGCCAAAATATATGCCAGGCTACTTTTGTTTAGTAGTAAATTACGCGTGTACATGTCGGTTTGTTGCCCCTTACCATTTAATTCATTCCCTCTCTTACGAATAAGGAAAGTGACTAACATACTCCAAAGAATATCTTAAGAGTGTCTATTAGAATTGTTTAAAAATACGAGCGATCAAAACTTATTAAAGTTAGTGCATTTTTTTGGAAAAATGATTAAAAGATCTTAACATTTTTTTCGAAATTTTATAGTTTTTGAATGAATATTGTAATTATTTAAATATTGTTATTATTTAAAGCGCCAGTGAATAATATCCTATATTATTTATAATTAACAGAAAATATGTACAAGGAATATTACCATTGCACTGTTTAATGTTAATGTCACGACGTCATTTTCCTGTCTTACTTGCTTATAATTTATGCAATTCCCATATATTTTTCACAACGTCTTGTCTGTCATTCCTGAGGCGAATTTTATCCACAGATTCGTGAAATATTATACAGATGTTAACAGATGTTAACAATGATCCAAAAATTCTTTCTTCCCCCCCTTTTTTATCTTTCTTATTCCTTATTCTCTTGCGCTTTCTCACTTTTAAACTACTTCGTTCTTTCGGTACTCCTCAACACGTGCATTTCCTTTTCCTCCTCCATTTCTAAGGCTGCACCTTGCAAATCGAAACATTACGGTCTCTTCGCTTAGTTTACTTAACAAACTGCTGCAGTAACAGTAAAACTCACGATGTGCACCTGCTGTTTCTGCAAGCGGGGCCTAGGCCGTTTATTTTAATAATCCAACGGAACGCGAGCAGATATAATTAAGTTACTTAAAGGCCACGAAAAAATACCGATTTCCCGGTGATTTATGTGTTTTTATATTTGCCCGTAGAATGTTTTCATCGCTGAGTTTCCATACCTATAAACAACAAACTACCTTACGTGCCGGCGGGCGGAGGGGGGAATGTTTTCACGTATTGAAAAAGTATTTATAGACATATCGGAAAACGTTCCTTACATAATACACTCCACGTTATTGTCTGTTTTCCAAGCTTATCGCTCATCATCGGTTAAATTAGCCCGGCACTGAAACATTAAGAAAAATCGCGCTAAACCGGATTCCTTGGTCCTTATTACAGTTCCACGAATAACTACATTCGTTCCCGTGGAACGATTTATAAAAAGATCAATTCCCCCGACTTCGAGCTTCCGAGTTCACTAAACCTTCGCACGAACAAGGACTGCAGGAGAAATATTGAATATCAAACTTCTCGTACCGCCTTAATATTATTAATAATCATTTATAGACTTAAATATTACGGGCTATTAACTGAATTACAGAGTAAAAGTTGTAGGAATACCCCGAGGATCTTCCTGCCAAGAAAAGCCTTGAAAATTAATAGAAAGGGAGGGGAAGTTTTTCCTATTTTTCGTAGTTTGATTTATTCACACAATGAAATATTAAAAGTTCACTGATTTTCTTGCAATAAAAAAAGAAAGAAATGGAAATGATTGTTCCCACTGCTTTTAAGTGAGTTTCATTCATTTTGCTTACAAAAAGGGTTGCGAATCGTCATAGTTGAAATACTTTGCTTTAGGAAGTATGTATATCATTCTAGCATCATTAAAGCTAAGTTAGACAATTGTACCTATATTAAAAAGTCCTGAATTTCCCTGAAATACAAAGTACACATAATGCTTAAAAAAACTCGTTAAAATCGTTTTTTGCTGCCTTCTTCCAAGTGAAATTTCTGAATTCTCCTTAGGAAAGGGTCACAACTTTTGTTCAGCTTATTACGAAGGGAACTCAATAATTATCGTGTTCCTTTTGAAGGTTTTTGGTAAGTGATATTTCAATTACGAAGGGTGTTAAGCGTCTCTCCGAGGGCGTCTGTCGTTCTCGGGAGCGGCGCTGGCGTCGAAGAAAAGCAAGCGCAGCAGGGAAACCGATATAAGTATAGAGAGGATGGCCTAGTTGCCGGCGCGGGCACCGAAAATATTAGAATAAGCCCACGCGCGTAATACAATCCCGATGGTAAGGTAACCAAATTTAGCATGTGACTAGCAGACGCCCTCGAGACACTTGCAGGCATCGAGCGATGACTCAGCTGAGGAACGTTAGAGAACTGACGGACGACCAACAGGTCGTCAACGGGGAAAAACAGAAATCGCCAGCGATCCTAACGTCGTTTCATCAGGCGAAACGATAAAACAGGGGCTCCAAATGCAGCGCACTTTCCGCCACTACGCTTACATGCACGAGAGTTTTCTCGCAGAGACTATATTTAGACAGGATCTCCCACCGGATCGTCCTTGAAATGCACAGAAACTCGCCATCCGCCGTGCTTCTCATCTTACTTAACGTTTCTTCGAAGTGCAAAGGAATCCTCTATCATCGACGAGGTCCGGTAATTATGTCGGTGACCCGCGAATAATTTTAGAAATGTTCCATAGGTTTTCGTTTCGGTTAGTCATCTTGTAAAAATTCAATAATTCTTTGTTATTTCGCCGAAATGCACAAGAATTCGTTACCTCGTCGATTGGTAAGTCAGCTGTCATTTTTTCCAAATGAATGGAAATTTCGCACGATAAACTTTTCTTCCGTCAATTACAATTTCTTTGGAATTCTTTGACATTCTGTATTTACACGATTTTTCCCACGGTGCATCAGTTGGTGTTCTTCTGATTTAATATCAGTATGAAAACAATGATTTTCCTGTGATACTCATTTCAGTGGGAACATGATATCGAAACTATAAAATGTTTTTGAAGATCACGTAAGATACGATACTCTGTATTAAAGTCTGCCAAGATATCATGAGTTGGGAAGCTACTACAATTTGGAGAATTTAGAAAGGTTTATATTCCTAACGTTACAGTCGCATTAAAATACAAAAATAGGAGAGATTTACAATCGTTACGTCACTAATGACTATAAACTCAAAATTAAACGGACCTTAACTTAAACGAAATTCCGTAAACCTGAAAAATGCTTTGTCATAAATTGTGCAAAATAAGACTACAAAATGTCTATTTAAAGACAATTAATTTCAAGTGTTTTTGAAATTGGTGCTATACGTGAAAATCGATCATTTTTGTTGAAACGGTCAAACCCATATTAGAAAGGTAACTGGAAATTAGGCAGACTGCCCAGTTTGTCGGGTATAGATAACCGTACGATGACGAAGATTTTTCAAGGTAAACGCCGAAATACGTTACTTATTTACCAGTTGTAGAGAACTTCATAATTCGTACGATAGTGCCAATCTTTTGGCAGCTCAAAGAAACGCAAGATCTATTACCCGGTTACACCATTAATACATTTCACAAATATTTGCTCGAAGAACTTTTCTTCGTAAATTCCTGTACGCTGTTTATACACTCTACAAACAACGTTAATAACAACGTAAATAATAACACGACACAAAACAGTATTTCTTCTCTGCTATAATCAGTTTGTGTAAAATAATCCCTGTCTGATTCAACATAGGTTCGCACTACTGAACTTGTTAAACACTTACTTATACTACTGATATTTTACAGTTCTCACTAGACAATAATGTAAACTTTGTTTCCTTCCGGGACGTTTCATAGAATTTACGCTAACATAATGCAGCTTGCCAAGGGTTTTAATTGATTTTCGTGACACGGTTATTCCCTGTAAGAAAGTGTTGTAAATGCTGCGAACATCTGTTTAAGTCAGTAAGCTTGTTGGCAGATCGTCGAGGAAGTATCTATACGTCACTGTTTTATGAGTCATTCGTAGAAATGTACCTGTACATCACATTCTTATAATAGTTGACTCTCGTGTGCACAAAAATAACGCCGAAAGTCCTTTTCCTCGGATTTTACCAAGTAAGACAGTAACGACTTCCCCCTTATCGAATTATTTCAGACCATTATTCTCCGAAGTAATAATTCACTTTCACAGTTGTTTACGACTTTTTATAATGCATGTTATTTGTTATGTATTCGAATCTGTATGATTGCAAAAAAGAAGATTATTTATTTAATATTGTAGATGAAACGAATCATTCGACTACAAAATAAAATGAGTAATTTGGTATGAAAGGCTATACTATAAAATATGAAATAAACATAAAAAGATAAATTTTGTTTAAAATTAATTTGAGATAAGTTAGATAGGTACAAAACAACATTATTTTATTACGTGAAAGATAACAAATTTTTTATCGAACACGCCGTTGCTAATAAAATCAAACCACATCGCGCTTAAATATTTTCAAAATGTGTGGTAACTTTTACTGCTATAAATAGTGGTTTTCACGGGAAATAAATCTTCTTTATCCGTAGTTACGAGAACTGCAGTTCGTAGTAAGAGTTAATCGTCGCGCGAGGCACCAGCAGTTTCGAAAACTTTATTCTATTTTACCGATGCTCGCTAACTGACACTTTGAAGCACCGACGAGGTATAGGAATAGAACCTTCACCATATAGGACTTCGTGTCACCAGGTCTGAATTACCGACATCGTCAAAAAAGAGTAGCGATCGAGCGCACTCTACGTTTCATGACGTCTTTTCAGGACGTATTTGGAACTGTAAACGTTTTCCTCTTGCTTTGCTGATCAAATTTAGCAATGTTGCCAAATGTAACCATTGTGATGCATGATTGCCACATCGATTATTTTCGCTTGATCGCAACTCTGGCCACTTTTGTCTCGGATCGGGCTAGACGGGCCATCCGACAAGCAGAAGTAATGACCGAAAAATGACCGAAAAATGACCGAAAAATGGGTCATCATTTTTATGACATTTTTTATCACCAATTTTATGACCAATTCGGATATAATACTTCCGCGATGATTAAATAAAAAATTTAAAAAATCATTTTCCAGATAGACAGGTCAGATACGTTCATACCATTTGTACAACAAGAAGTAGATGAATCGAAAATTTTGTATTACTAATTGATTCATGGAGGGGGATAATCGAACTTCACTGTTTACATTGACGTTTTTTCAAATGAAATGGGGGAAAACAAGTGTACAATAAAAATACTACTCCCAAAATGCGCTCCTGTGTGCCAACCATGCGATATATATTTTTATCGACAAATTAAAAAATTTATTAAGAAATTACAAAATTGTTCGTACTGATTAGAGCGCAGGAGGTGTACAGCAGCGGAAAGATGCCATAAAAGTTGGGTCGCACGGCTTTGTAAATTTACTTTGCAGGGTAAGTACTACATGTAGAAAAAATTTGAAAATATCGGCGATCCGAACTTGACCACCTCCTTTTCCAAGCGAATCCAAATAAAGGTTCCGTCGCATTAGCCCCCGTCTCGGTATGAACTCAGCGTAATATCGCCTTCGGCTAATTGTACATCTACTAAACAGAAAATGGACTCCCGTGGAGAAGGAAGCACAAATGAAAGCTAATGCTATTAAGCGCGTGTTTATACGCTTTGTAAAAAACTTTAAAATTTAGTTTTAATTCCTGCCATGCATAGCGTTGACATCTTATACTGCTCCCGGACGATAACGTTGGGCCTGACACGAAAATGATAATGGGGCTTTAGAGCCCCTCAATGAGGTGACACGAAAATACATTGCATGAGTGGTCTATCCCTATACCTGGTCTGTGGTAGAAATTTAATCATTAAACCGCCGTATTAATTAATTAAGTATGTGTTTTAATTTGGTTTTTATGGTAATGAAAATGAAAATGAAAATTATATCATTAATAACTAAGTTATAATAGCTTACAAATTAATTATCGCGAAAATAAATTCATATAAATTTTGGAGGAATAGAAATGTAACGAGTTTTATTTCAGAAATACTCCTTATAAATTATTCCAATTACATATTTATTGTTGTACTTTATATTTCATAATTTTGTTAGTCATTTTGTACATGACTAATTTTATTTATTATTAACAGAACTACAGTTCATAAAATTATTGACAAGGCAGAATTAGTTCAATTACTGTGTATTGTTTTTTTTATATTGTAAAGTAAACTATTTTTCCTTCCTGTATTGAGTAATCTCTGTTTTTCTTTCACATTTTTTCACTGCAGTTTATTGATTCTTACGTTTCTTCTTACGTGGAACTAGCAAAATCGTCGGACGAAGATATATCGCAGAAATTGTGCCAGAACGCCCATACATATCTGAAACCGTCTGTTCCCAAAATTATACCGCAAGAACCTGTCGCATAATAAATATAAACAGAATAATAGACAACAAATGCAGTTGTGGGCACAAAACATGTGCATCCCTGTCCCAGAGGCGAAGAAAATTCATTAGTTACATATTGTTAAACATAACAGTACCATTTACACGCATAATTAACGAATTAAAGTATTTGAAAAGATATAAATTATAGAAGAAAATTTAGAAGTGTATGGAGTAGTATTTTCATTTTTACTATAAATTCGGGCTTTTTGACTAAAAATTTTTGACGAATGTATCAATCCAAATGTATGAAATAACAGAAAATAAGAAGTTGTAATTATTACGTATACTTTCAGCAGTGGAAATGAATGTTCACAATTTGTTTCCGAATGTCGTAGTAGGATGAGGAAATGGAAAATACAGAAGGTCTTCGACGTAAGTCAACATCAATTACCCTGGAATTTGAAATTCCGATTGCGCGGCAGTGTTACTACTGATTTCCGTGCAACATAAAGATCCGAAAATAGTTCTGAAAACGAAACGCGGAACGTTAGTAACGTCAAGGGTTACGCGTTGTCTAAAGAAAATTTTACAAAACCTCAACCGACGGTCCTTCATCTATCATTTTTCGCGAATATGAAAAACAAGTGAAGGACAAATTCCTACTAATAATGAATTATACTGAAAAATTGTAGCATTCTCTAATAAAATTTGTTATTTTTCGAACCACGATATTTTGTTCACGGTATGACAGTCTTAAAAATAACTGGTTATTTATAATTTCGTCTCGAGTATGAACGGCAGGTAGAGAAAATAATGGAAAACAAGCGGTCCTGGATTGCTTTGACTTTTTGCGCAGACATTGGCACGCGAGGCTGTGAAAAATCGCAGGATTTCACGGTCACCCAAGACCGTGAGTGATCGTCCACAAAACGAAACCCACGAGTTGGCAGTAAACAATAATTCCCGCTTTTCCACAAATAATATGCGTCTCATCGACGCCAACGCTTTTCGTCGCCGCGAAAATTCTTCGGCACTTAACCCATTTGACCCAGCGGCATTCAGGAAAGGATTTTTATACCTTTTCAAAGTCTCCGAAATAGTATCTTTCACAATTGTACAAATTTTTACAAATGTTCTGCTTCGCATATTATTTGACACGAGTCTCAGGGCTAAATTCCAACATTTTTTCATTGATATTCCGAAAAACTTTGTCCGTGGGACCAAATGGGTGAACGTTTTTCACAGAATCGTCTGGGAGTTTCGACGTCGAATCGATTTCGATGCAAGATCTACTCGGGGGGACACGGGGGCTGGATTAATGGTCGTAAGAACGATTCTGGAGATGCTGAAAATAGTTGAACGATGGCGAATTTCATAGGTCTGTGCCAAAGCAAACCGAAGGGGGATTACGAGTCTATCGAGGGGCTATCAATAGTCCGCCTCATTTCCATTGATCGTCCAATCGCAATTGCAGTTGCACATGTCCCAAGATTCACCGCTCGACGAACTTAAATCCACCTGCTCTAATCCAATTTTTCGATCCGTCAGCCGTGAGGCTCCGAACAGGCTCGTTAAATTCGATTAAGAAATCAAATCGACGAATTTAGCGGATCTCCGAGAAATCTCATAAACCTTCCAAACAGAATCTTGTACATCATTTGTCACGAGGTAATAAGATATTAAAACGCTAGACAACCCATTTGCCACGGGAATGACAATTGCGTTATTTCGAAATTCGCAGAGGTGTAAAATGAAGTTGTAAACCGCTTTATTCACAATATTTCGCGGCAAACATGTAAAGAAGTAATAGACATTACTAATATATATATATACTATAATACGTCAAATTGTTTTCTACTATGAAAACCATTCAGAGTAACTTCAAAAGATTTATAAAAACATTAGTCACATACGATAATATTTTAAACACAATTTCTCCTCGGAAAAACATTTTCGCTAATCTGTGCAACGACACTCCTTTTCTTTTCTATTTTTCCTATTATATTACTATTCTTTCTACTCGTGCGACACTAAGCAAATAATAAGTCAAACTTTTTACGTAGAAATATTTTTGAACCGGTCGGCGAATATTTCAGAAGCGAAGTGTATTATTTACACAAAACATCGAATAGTCTTCCGTACAGTCCTTTACTCGTTCTTAAGTATTACATTTGACTTGTGGACACGTGGGGGTTACAAATAAAGTGACATATTGATAGTGTAAATAACAAGGATATATATTATTCAATTATAAAAGATAAAATAAATATATTTACATACAAAATAGAAATTAAGGCGCGCGGTTGGAAAGGTTGGCAAACGAGATGCTCGTTTACTTTCCGAGGAGGATTTTACGGGTGGCGCCAAGGCTCTGGCCGGATTGAGTAGCACCCTTGTTAGAACCAGCCTGAAGACCGATCACTGATTCGCCAGCACGCAGCTGTTCCTCTGTGAACTCGCGTTTGCATTCCTCAGCGGGCTTCGGTCCCAGATAAGGTCCCTTCCATTCGGGGTGCTTGTACGTCTGAATAAAAACAAGAAATTATTACTCAGGAGCTCCAAACGTTCTCCAGCAATTTTCATCCCTGGTTCTTGAGGACTTATTGAATGGTGCATGATTTTTTTACTTACTGTACGACCCAGGGCGAACAAAGTTGTCACGACTTGGGCGATATCCTTCTTCTCCCATAAGTCGACCGTCTGGAAAACGTCCACGTCGGCCACTCCGTACTCTTTCAGAGCTTTCTGGAAGCTGTCCAACAGGAACGTGTAATTAGGGATGAAGAAATAAAGGAACGGTAAAAGAGAAAGAGGAAGGTGTTAATAGAACGTAATTTGTCGATTAAATAGGTAGGGATTTGACTTACGCGTTGATGTTCTCCATCATCTTGAATTGTCCGCCGCTGGAGTTGATCTTGGGGATGGATCCAGGGGCAATCTTGTTCATCAGGTGGCACAGGACCTGACCGTCCTTCAGGACATCCTCGAAAAGCTCACCGGCCGGGAATTTCTTTCCAATGATCGATTCGATCCATTCCTGGGCTTCTCTTTCCTGCTCAGGGTTGCGCTTGGCAGCGATCTAAAATGAAGAAATGAAATTTTAATGAAAATTGCGGCACAAAACCATCAATTACCTACGAATAAGAGTTAATTTATTTCGCGGAAAAGACGTTTATGTTTAATGGTTTTATGTCATTACTGTTACTTCAAGTTTTATTCCTGATTTGTGACTATTTTACCCCCCGTTTTAATTAGCTGGCAATAATAAAGTAAAAGCCAGTGCGATACTCAGAAAAAAAACTGTTTAATGATCATAAACTGGTACAACTATTTTTTGAACTTTTGATTTCCAAACGACGACACCACTGTTTCACTTTACGAAGAAAATCGGCTTTCGTGCGTTTTACGGAATCTTTGACTCTTGCCCATTATTTCGCCGCGGCTTCACGTAAATCACGGATAGAAGATTTTGGAAATTTTACGGCACTTCCGGGGGTCTCGTACCTTGGCGCGGACTTGACGTTCGAGGGCCATTCTTGCGAGATTCTTTGAAGGGGAGATTCAAAGTGAACTGCTGTGCCGAACGGGATCCGCGTTCGCTCTTATATCCCGCGACAGACCACGCAATACTTTCTGCCCACGCTTCGCAGGAATCGTCCAACCGGGGTAGAGTCGGTCCCCGTCGTTCAACACGTTCGTCCCTCTGTGCTTTCCACGCTTTTCGGAGATTCTAATATTAGAGGCTTATTCATTTGGACAAGACGCGGCTTTCCAAAATTTCGGGGCCAAAGCGCGCTCGCCATCGCGAATAAACAGCCACGTAAGAAACCGTTATAGATCAAGCACCGTCGAAAACGTCAGCTTTTTCAACCGGAACCTCTCGTGAAATGACAATGGGAAGAAGTCCGAAACGGAAAGAAATCGAACGCGGCGTTGACATGGGGCACGGGGATTTTCTTTAAATAATCCACGGCATATGGGTCGAGTTATTATTGCGCGATCCACTTCTTCGTGACCCTGATGTATAATGAGGACACGGAAGGAACCCGTGACGGGGGGGAGTCTTTCAAGGACCTTAGGACCGAAGATGAATTCTTCAGACCTTCGGGAAATCTCGAGGGAATACCAAAACGGGTTTGCAGTCGCGGCAAAAATATTTCTTCCAGGAATATTTTTATGATGTCACGGTGCACCTTAGGAAAGCTCGAGGAGCTTTACGCAAGCCGCGTTCCTCATCAATTTAACGATACGCAGATTATTTACCAGCAAGATCGCTACTGCCTGACTCATCAGATTTAAATATCGCACAGTGTCAGTTTTAACTCTCCCTCAATTCGGTGTCGGAACGAATCAAATCAACTCCATTCATAATTACATTTATCCTAAACCTACTTGTGAGGCTACCAGAGGACAAGTTTCGAAACATGGGCGTATCCGTCACTGGCAAATATTAATAGTACATTACTTTGTGAACATTACAACGAAGAAAATTGTAAATATATTAACTATACTAATAATTTATTAGTAATGCGTCTGAACGAAAGAAAATATCAATAGATTTGTAAAGCTGGAACATTTGTAGCCTTAAAATTTATTTCTAATAAAATAATAAATTTGAGAATTTCACTAAATTTTCCTCAAATTGCAAAAAGATATAAAAAGAAGTTAGAGAAGAAATCGCTCACTGAATTTGTCTTAAAATAAATCGGTATGGTTCCTGTAAGTTGAAGGAAAGTTAAATTTTGCGAAGATCAAGCGGCGTGTTGTCTAAATATTGCTCGAGGGAAACGTTCGCTCGAAAAATCTTTAAAAAAGTACAATTCCACATCCAATTGGTATGCGCCGAAATAGAACATTTTAACGCGCCAAGCCCGCAATTTCTGTATCAAGTTTCATCGGAATCGACCGACCTGTTTAAGAAATATTACTTCACTTTCTTCTCATCAATCTAATTCTTTATATTTGTTGCATTTGACTTTGTCGATTATTTATTATCATAAACCACTAAGTTTTTTAAAGTAATTAAACGTTAATATTTGTATTTACTTCATGTTTCAATTAAGTTTATAGATTAGTGCAACACAAATTTAAGAAGAACTATTAAGAGATATCTGCTGCGGTATGTTTTATAATTTGAATCAACTATAGAAGGAAAAGGAAAAATTTTCCATTTTCAGACTTTATTCCCATTTTTCAGACTTTACCGTTTCTATATAACAAAGAAAAGAAGCAGTGTTTATTCATGTATAATTATGATAAGATTTAAAAATCTTTCACGTTGAAAGCCTATGTATTTAGTCAATGGCAAGAAAAAAAATAACAATTAAAGGATGATTAATTAGATATTCATACAAAAGCTATTGTAATACGAATAAAAAAAGTCAGTAGCTTTAATCATTTAGTTCTAATATATTTATAATCTGAAAATATACAATATTTAAAATGATACAAAATGCAAGTTTGTAACAGGGGTGAATAATGTATTCGCGCTATTGCGATTGGACGATTGTCCGAGAAACTCGACCAATGACAATGCTAGAAATTACGCGCGGAAATTTTCCGGTGATTCAATTTGCCAGAGGGTTTCAAGTCTGTCTCTTCTTTGTGCAGTCGTTTGAAATCAGTGACAGATTTTGCGCAAAACATACGTGCAGAATGTGAAGAGTCTTGATCGGTTTGGGATAATTTAACGCAGCAAAATGAGTCAGTCCTCCGATGACGAAAGTTCTGATAGCAGTGATGATTTTCTTGTGTCTGCAGATAAAATCGATCTAAATAGTAGCTTCTTTTCGGAGAAAACTGCAAACGTTAAAACTAACCTAAAAACAAAGCGAAACGTCACCGTACATAAATCCGACAATGACGACGATGATGACGATGACGACGATTCCGATAATGTCAATGATAAGAATTCTTCTGATATATTTTCTCAGGTACTGAAAGATTTGGAGAGCGCAAATGTCAAGCACTCTCACGATGATAGTATAGAGGACAGCGGTATCGATGGAACTGTCATTAAGAAACCGAAGCAAGAGAATTGCGAAGCTAATGGGCAGGATAATTTCCTTTCTAATGAAATAAAAGATCTTTTACTTCAAGGAGAAAGTGGTAGTCTTCACAAAGAAGAAGAAAGTAGTAGTGATGACGAACAAAATGCAGAAGAGGTGGATAGACCTTCCGATTATACTATTCCAAAAGAAGGTGTCAAGATAACACTACCCGGGGCGAATCTGATGATAGGTAGAAAAAAAAGAGGAAGAACAGATCTACAGACTGTTTTAAAGAATCGCATAAATCAACGTTTAAAAACTAGTCAAATATTAATACACAAAGTTGGTCTTTTATGTTGGATAGGTCATGGCTTTTACTTAAACAAACAAATAAATGATTCTGAGGTAATGTCAGTTGCATTATCACTGGTACCAATGAATAACTATCCAAAAGGCCGTGTTGATTTAACTTACCTAGAGAAGTTCACTAAATGGTTTAAAAAGATGTTCACCATTAAACAAGACTCAAAAGAAGAATGTATAACAAAGGATATTTTGTTAATGAGATTGAAGGACAAAAATGTGTTCAATTATAAAGAGTTAGTCTTATTGTATATAGCAACTTTGAGGGCAATTGGTTTAAATTGTCGTCTTATAATTTCTCTTTGTCCCCCACGTTTAAAAGTACCAAGTGAACAATTGTTTAAAACAAAAGCAGACATAGAAAAGGAGAAGGAGCGGCTGAAAGAAAAGGAAAAAGTAACTGGTTCAACTAAGTCTAAAAACAATCAGGAAAAAGAGAGTTCTGAAAAGAAGAAGAATTCTAGCAATTCAAAGAAAGTAAAGAAGGAGGAGGTACAAGAGGAAGCAGTTATCCCTAAAAATAGTGAAATGGGACGAAAAAATGCTAATTTAGAAGCCAGAAAAAAGGCAGCAGCAATTTTGCAGGCAAAATCTGCTAAAACTCGGGGTAAAAAAGGTGAAACACATGATAGTACAAAGAAAACTGAAACTGAGTCAAAAGATGAAGTTGTATCAAAAAGAACAAGAGCACAAACGCATATTCAGGATGAAACAAAAAGTAAAAGTAGCAAAACTGATCTAAACGAAAGTATGTCATTGTCAAGAAAATTAAGATCAAGAATTATAAAAGAAGATAATATCAAAAAAGATGATGATAAAAAAAATTTGCCTAAAACGAAAAAAGGTAAAAAGGTTGATCCAAAACCATCAACCAGCCAAGAAGTTATAAGCGATGAAGAATATGTGCCAGATGAGCAATTTGATTCTGATGAAGACTTTGTAGTAAAGCGACCAGTAAAACGGAAAATGAATACAAGTGATGATAGTGCACAATCAAAACCCAAATCAAAGGGACAAAAATATAGGAAACTTTTATCCTCGGATGATGAATCAGATGATACAGAAAAATTTAAAAAATCAGAATATATGTGGGCTGAAGTTTATGTTGAATCAGAGGAGAGCTGGATCTCTGTAAGCATTATGGCTGAAAAAATACACTGCGTATACGAACTATACGTAAGTAACACTAGGAAAAATCAACATTTGTTTGCTGCTTACTGTTGATCATTTTTTACTGACACTGGTAAATATGTTCTCACAGAAAAAAGCAACCACGCCAGTACTGTATATTATAGCTTGGAACGCAGGAGGATCATTAAAGGATGTTACAAGAAGATATTGTCCACAATGGCTTACAGTCACGCGAAAGAAGCGCGTCGATGAGAAATGGTGGCGAGAATCATTAGCTGCTTGGAAAGAAAAGGACACAGCAATATCCAAAGCAGAGGATGAAATACTATTACAAAAGTACGTTCTTATTATTTGTTTCCAGTAAATGTCGAGCATTGAAAATTAATGTATTTTATGTAGGTAAAATATGAGCATTATTTAAGCCTTATGCTGTAAATATTTATTACAGAGAACTAGAACAACCACTACCAAAGACAATAGGTGAATGTAAAGGTCATCCACTGTATGTACTTGTCAGACATTTACTGAAATATGAAGGACTGTATCCACCAGATGTAGTGCCTCTTGGTCATCTGCCGAATGGCGAAGCAATTTATTCTCGGCACTGCGTGTATACTCTTTGTTCGAGAGAAACGTGGATAAAGCAAGCGCGAGTAGTAAAACCAGCTCAAGAACCCTACAAAATAGTCAAAGCAATGCCAAAGTATGATAAGGTATTTTTAGCTCTTTAGTTTTCTGCATAAATTTATACATGGGCTCCGAATTATTTATGCAAAAATTTTCCCACAGTTATCAGGAATGAAACTGAAAGATCAGCCTTTGGAATTATTTGGCATTTGGCAAACTACGGAATATGTTCCACCAGAAGCAAAGAATGGCATTGTTCCACGCAACGAGTATGGCAATGTAGATTTGTTCAAACAATGCATGCTTCCAAAAGGCACAGTGCACATAAATCGTAAGTTACATCTACTTTGTTGAAGATGACATGTATGATATTGTATTTAGAAATTCGTTAAAACGTTAAAATGTAAATTTGCTTGAAATCGTAGTTCCTGGATTGAATCGCGTCGCTCGAAAATTGAATATCGACTGTGCGCCAGCAGTGGTAGGTTTCAACTTTGGTTGTATGGGAGCTGTTCCAGCATTTGAAGGATTTGTAGTTTGTTCGGAATACGAAGACACAATGCGCGAGGCTTGGGAAGCCGAGCAAGTGGAAATAGCGAGACGCGCCAAAGAGAAAAGGGAACAAAGAATTTATGGAAATTGGAAAAAACTTATCAAAGGTCTAATCATTCGAGAAAGATTGGCCGCTAAGTACGGATTTCGGGTTAAAGATGATGAAGCACAAGCTAGTACATCAACTAAACGCACTAAGCATACAACAACCAACGTAAAAAAAGCTAAAGCGTCATGAAATTTTGCTTTACAGTATTTATACGTATGGTGTATTTATATAACTTTAGGCGAATGTGGAAAATTTTGAATTATGATGATTTTGCCGAAGCATGATGTGACGAGTGGCCTAAGAATAATATTTAAAAATACATTCGCATGTTAGAAAGTAATTGTACACTTTTCCATTAGAAGTTAAGGATTCCAATGAGCATTAAGTAATTATGAGTGTAAAATAAATCTTTACCATTTTTGTAATAAAGTTTTTGAAGCTGCTATGTGTAGCAAGTATCTTTCCATTGTGATTTATAAATAAAGGATATCTTTCGTAACTTGTTGTACTTACCTGTAAGTATGAGTAATAAGCATTAAATACTAATAATATTTTGATATATATTTATTCAACAACAATACCAATCCCATCTATATATAATTTACATTCATTTATTGATCCATGTATATGCCGTAACATTTGGATTACTATCGGCATACTATTGTTACAATTGAGATCATATTTATCGCCGCAAAACATTCGTGACATATAGATCTGTTAAACAAATACTTTTGCGGAATATTTCCTTAGTCCGGTATAATTAGGTATTAAAATAAATCAATGTTTAACTGTTCTCGTTAGAGATCTACAATATAGGTTTAATTATACACTCTACTATACTGTACCACATATCAAGACAATTAGGGAACAGTTATCACCGACAAATCTAGCTAATAATTAGTTAGACAATTACAATTATTTAACCTTGCAATCACAAAACATTGCTCGATCTAAAATACATTTGTATACTTTAATCAGAAAAACATCACGTATAATTACCATAGATTAATATAATACATATTCTAACTAACAAAATCTTAATGACAAGAGATACGAGAAACATCTATTATCCCGTTTTCATTCTATTATGCTATAATAATAGTTTACTGACCATATCACGTAACATTGTTTTACAAATACAGGTGTAATCTACGACGATTTTCAATACAGTCGTATGTGGTTTTCAGTCTAATAGAAAATTATGCGAGGTTCTACGTTATCTGTGTAGCCACTCAGATATAACTCGACTTGTCTTGTAATAATTCTATATGCACAACAGAAGAACCCAGAAATCTATTGATATTTTCGTCGAGAAAACCTTTGGCCCTTGATTCATGATAGTTTATCTTGGTCAGTCTATTGCAATGTCAATAACAATATGCATTTACGTATACATATGTCTATATGTGATACGTATTCTTACTTTATTTACAAATAATATGTATGCACTTATTAAAGTTCATAATGTGAAATGCCGCAAAGAAGTGGATAAAGCTGAAAATCATATACTGCTATTTATCAGATAGAGCGCAACTCTCTAAAAAATAACAGTTTTAAGAGCTAAATTATTATCATACACATAACTTTTCCCTTACAAATCCATTTCCTATTGGTAGAAATTACAACTAAAATTACGCACTACCAACATTTCGAGAAAACTTTAGTTTTACTACAAAAAATCATAACGGATACTGAAAGACTTTATACGAATTATGAAATTTTATAACGTAAATTACAACATTCTTGCTCTATTTGTGGAATCAAAATAGATTTCACAAAAAACAATTTACGTCTAGATATGTTTTGCAGATATCGAGCCCAGGAAAAGTATTTCTAAATTATGTAATTAAGTATATATCTCATAAACATCAAGATCTTATTCTCCGCAGTTACAAACATGGTTGTTAAGTACAAAGAAAAATACAGTTTCCACGGATACACTTATAATTGGTCAACATGTTGGTCAAGATGAACGGGTATTACACGTGTCGTTTGTTTACACGAGATAAAGACATTCAATCTCTTTCGACAGTAAATTGCTACATTGTCGCACTTCAAATGAACTCACATTCATTTATCTCACATTATTACGTACCATTGATAATAAATGCATTTAAGCGATATAACTTAACTTGAGGTTTGCTTAATACTTACAAAATAATAATCTTCTAAGAAATTTAATATAAAAAGAAAGTGATGGCTTACAAATCGAAATTTTGAAATGCCGCATAAAATAAAATGAAATGCGTATCCATAATGTCTGATTGTCACAAATTCGTATTTTTTATTATGTAGTTTCGCTATTGTACAACGTTAATGTGCTGTGCACATTTTTTGCGAAACTCTATAATGCTGCCGGAAATATAAATTCATACTATATGTTCATAAACAAAATAAATCTCCATTGAATCTAGAGAAAGTAATTTATCCTATACACACATGTGTTACACTAATTCGTGTATTATCAACTATGATGTTCGCTATTTGCACTTTTCTTATATCAGCTAACAGGTCACATTGGGTATACAATAAATACATATCTAAATTACTGTACTCAAGTATTATTCAGGACAAATAGAGTTATTAATATAATCCGTAAAGTTTCTAATAATGGACTCGATAAAACCGAGCGTTTCATTGCAGCCGGATAATGTGTTTGATAATCCAATAAACGGTTATTATTTATACAATACAAACTGTAATCTTGATTTCCCGCGGTAAATGAAATATCGAATACAAATCCTCACCGATCGATATGGCAGTGTAAAGATTTGTAAACCTCCATGGTTCATGAAAAGTTAAATCATATGAGCAGGATCTACGATCTTGTTATAGTCGCAAGGTCGTTCCGATAAATTGTTCTTCAACGTTCGTGATAAATTGATCTTAACCCGTTGGAGTTTCTGATATACCAAATGTCACCACGGACGTACATTAACAAGCAGTTTAACCCTTAGGAAGTGGTTTATTATTGTGTTTAGAATCTACGGTACTTAATGCTATGCCTAACTGGGCAGCATAATACGTTAACATGATGGAAACCTGTAATACATTGTTTATAATTCCCTTATTCTCGAAAATAGAATTATTTAATCAACCTGGAATTTACCTGAGAGTAAGGTATAGGAGAATAAAAATGGTGAATCCCAATTAGTGTATCTGATACGGCAAAACATATGCTACCAAGGCAGCTACATAATTTAGTCCATGTCCACAATTCCTATTTTGTAAGAATTATTAAATTAGAATCAACGCGAATCTTTGCTCCAAAATCATTGATAACATTTGAAGAAATAAAAAATAAGTATTAATCATGAATACAATGAACGTTACGAATAAAACAGAGTTTATAATATTTCGCACAACTTTCCCGTGGAAAATGAACGACTGAAATACTCACTCCAAAAAATTGTACTCTGGCAATTGCCCTCCATACCATTGTAGTTAATAATATTGTGTAAACGGGGACTCCTAGCGCTAAGACCCCACTTAACCCGGGCATCAAAAAATATATTACTGGAAGGAAAAGAAGTAATTTACTTTCATGTTCTAAACAGTAAAATTGTTAGAACTTACTTGGAGAACACTGCGCATACAAAATAGCGCCCAGGGGTAAATTAAGGGGTTTAAAACCGAAGGCAGAGATGTACATGATTTGCGCAATGGCAAACATACACATTCCCGCTGTAAAACAACTAGGCCATACTAACAGAGCGTCTCCGATGCAACTAAAAACCAGACCTGTTAATATGCGCCTAGAAAATGCATACCTGCAAAAAAGCGTTTAATCATCGTTAAATACCCAAATGTATGAATCTCGTCGGATTGCAAAAACCGATTGTACGTCGTACATCAGTAAACGATATTATACAGATACATTTTAAAAAAGAAACAAAGTCAGGGCGTATCAAACTGTTTATTACGATATTTCTTATCGGCATGAATTTTACTACGCGTCGTAAACAAGCACATTAAGAAGAAGTTTGAGATAGATAAACATTCCATTGCTACAATATTATTGGAATGATTCCACAAGATATTGTTTCCCCACGATTTTCGGTTCTGATTTGAAGCAAAGCTTCAGCTAATAGCATCGAATTAAAGCGAATGCGAGTGCTCGCTCATTTACTTGAAAGAACTAGTGTCCGTTCACCGTAATTGGCTCATTACTGGATAGAAACGTGTTATTCCGCCGTACACCTATTTATCATGAAACACTTTTCAATTTGTACTTGCGTAATGTTCGTAATGCGTTTCTGCAAACAGCGGATTTCACGGAAAGGTATCAATAAAACCATTCTTTAAAAAAAGTATAAACCACAGAAAAGAATGATCAGATTTAGTTTTAAATGCGAAAATATAAAATAATAATATTCATTACTAAATTACTAAATACTAAAGCATTATTTACTGTGCAGTATCTAATAAAAAATACTGCGGAAGAGTTTAAGAAAGGGTATAACATGTGCGATAGTAAGAATTCTTGTGGCAGAAATGTTTAACTACGATTTAAGAACAAAAGAAACCCCTTGAATTAAATAAAATTATTCGATGTTAGTACAGGCGGGGAAAGTAGGTACGTAATGAGGTAGCAGAGAAGACTAACTTACTCTTTTGACAAACTAATTCCGTGTAGTAGTACAAATACGATGAGACTTATTATCGGTAAACACTTGAAACATGCTGTTAGGAAAGACGGCTGCTCAGCGAGCAGCACAAAGTAGACAGACACGCTTTTAAAAAATGGTACTAATTTTGGGCCAATGCTCTTCAGCTGCAACACACAAATTCATCGCTTTACAATCCTCCCTGGTGATATTCCATTAAAACCACGAAGAAAATACGACTCGCTCGGAAATTACACGTTCGTGAACGTGATACGTAGGTTGTTTAATAAATTGCAAGATTGTACGGTGATATTGCGAGGGGAGAATGACTGAAGGTAAAACCACACGGAGTGGTAAATAGACTAATAGATGAGCGCGTAACTACCCTACTGAATGTTAATCAAACGCTAAGGCCGACCTTCTCTGTGGAACGCAATAATCGTATTCAGATCGTTCTGCAGATAAAAGTAACGCAGCAGAAAATTGCAGGAACTTGCACGCCATTTCGATATGAAAAACGCAAGAGTCTACGGAGTATAGAATGTTTTGCTCTTTACTCATTCGACGCAGATATTCGAAAATAGATGGTATAATACGTTAAGTGAAAGATACCATTAAACCACGAAAAATTATAAATTACAGAGCAAGAATTATACCGGTTGCCAATTATTTTTTGGCACTCTCTACCACCCGCTTCGTAATGAAAGATCTTACAAATAACTTCATTTAAACAAAACTAGCGTGTCAACTAAGTCAAAGACGAAGTAATTCGCGTAGTAAATCAAACTTAGGACAGAAGTAGGGTTGATAGCTGTGAAAGTTCGCCGTTATTGAATTTACTGAACTTATTCTGCACAGGGTAATCGCGTATATAAGCATTAGAATATTATTATGAGTTATGTAAGTTATGCCTGCCAGCTCAGTGTCAAAGGAAGCCAAATAATTTGTATTAAAATAACTCATAGCAGTTATTGATCAACTTATTACTATCAGAATTTTCCGACAGAATCATTTGCACGTTTAAAAGTTATCGCAGTTCTCGCAACACGAGTATCCACGTCAACAATAAAATAATCAGAATATACGAAACTCTCTGGAATTTATGATGTTTACGAAACAAATAACATCAACAGTCTGCTAGATAAATAAAGGTAAACGTTGATATTCTGTAGTAGTAATCGGAAAATAATACATTTAACAAAATTGAAATCCATTTATTAACATCAATAGAGATTTGTATTAAATATGCATAGAATATAAACAATTATTATACATCGTATAATTTTATTCGTTAAAAAGAACTGCGTACATTATTCATTATAATTATTTTCCTCTATGTGTACAAGTGATTTTTGTAAAAACACGTTAAGGATCAAGAGATGAACTTGATTTACCTTATTTGTATGTACGTAAAAAAGAAGAATTACACAGTTCTACTTAATGGAATATTACATTTAAATCAATTTATTGACTATGAAGAATACGTCTGTTTTATTCACTAAACAAAGAACAAGCGTGGCGAATTTTAACAGAATTGTTAACACACAATTGATACCTAGTCAAGTAAAGAAAGTTAATCGTTATTAACGGTTAATTAATGGTTTACTCACAACTTGTGTAGGCGATGACATTTTCGAAAAAACGAGTGACTCTGCAGAATGGAGATGACACGACAGACGAAACGCACGCGTCCTTTGTGTCAACAAAATATCAAACGTACGTCGTCTGCTGTCAGTGACATGCTACGCACCACACTGACGATGTTTCGCAGACTGCACTCGCAGCTCTCCAGCTTTGTTTTCTTTATCAGTCCACCATAGTTGCGAAATTTAGGTTACCTCCAGTACGTCACTAATGTCCTACGTCATGCGCACGTCACGGGTAACACATTTACTTGCGATTTCTGCGCTTATTTTGCATACACGTTTTTATATACATACACATATATCATGCAAGTGTAATAGTGCATCATCGAGTGCATTTGCATTCAAAATTGCAGAGGTAATTTTTCTAACTATAGATGGCGCTTGCTATATGCACGTATATGCACATGGATGGGTAGTGATGAAGAAGTGCATACCGGCCGATAAGTCAGTGGAACCTTGCACTTGTATTGAGTTTAACTTACATATTATTACTCTTTGAGCATTGCAATGAAGGTACACGGGGTCAGATAAACTTTTCGTACATACGGGATGCAAAGCGAGAGGTCGTATATTTTATGTAAGTATTTAGCGGCCTCCGTGCAAAGTAATTGGAATATTGTACTTTGTTCCTGGGAGGCACTTTTCGTGGGAATAGTAAACATAACCTAATTGTAACCGCAACAATGGCCCTCGTCAGTATAAACTCTGCTATATTTAAGCTAATTGATTCGTATAAAAAATGGTTAATGGCAAACCCTCAGTTGGTGTCTGATATAGAGGGTACAGTAAGATGTTTATCTTACTTTACAGCCGGTAAGACATCATTGTTAACTGATAGCATATAGCTGATTATTACACAATAAAATTTACAACTCTTTTGCAGGACGATTCAATAACTCTGCATTAGCTTCAGAGTTTATTTATTCTATGCCAAACTTATTGGTCCTATTCAATGACTTGCTAATGTACAGTGGAAAATATGTGAATTTAAAATTACCACAATTTGAATCAAAAATCAAAGTTTGGTTGACTGTAATAGAATATGTTGAAACTTTACTTGAAGTCACTGCTAAAAAAGTATGGGGTGAAAGAGGAAGATGGGGCATAATTGTAATTGTGCAAATACTAAAGTAAGTTCTTTGTTTTTCTTACATTATTTATATCTTTATGTTATACCTATAAATAATTTACTTTATTTCAACAGAACAGTCATGAGGTTATTATTAGTCCATGGTTATAAGGAGCGTATCATAAAGAATCCTCCAATAGCACCCCTTAATCGGGATAAACTAAAAGATAAATTAAAAGATCCAATCAATATGACACCTGCACCAGAAGGTTTTACATTAAAACGGAGTGGTCTTGTTGTGAGAAGCATAAGAGGATCTGCACCCCCAAGTGCTAGAACATGGGCACCTTTATCTCCTAGATCAGATGAAAACCTAATTGATGCTGAGCTCAATAAAACTAGAAAATCATTACTTCTAGCTGAGGTCTATAAATTACATACTCCTTTAATATCCTAACATATCAGGTCTTTCAATTATGATATTTGTTTGTTGCAGACGCTGTATATAATAAAACCACTTATACACCTTGGATGTGTATCATTTGAGGGGAACAAACATTGGAAACCATGGATGTTGTCATTTGTTATTGATTTAATCAGGTAAAAGCTTATAAGCTGTTAAATACTTATTACTTCCATGGAACTTTATACAACTATGATTATGCTTTAGTTTAAGGTTATTTAAAAAGAGTGCAGAAACAATAACATTCACAAGGGAAGAGAAAGAAGAGCTTTGTCGTCGCAGAATAAGTTTGCTCCTGTATATTCTCAGATCCCCGTTCTATGACAATTACAGCCGCGTACGAGTATATGCATTGCTCAGTGCACTTTCCAGAAGAGTGCCTTTTGCTAGGTTCATAACAGAACCCATTGAGAAATACCTGCCACATTGGCAAGACATGTACTTCTACATGTGGTCATGTTAATAATATACAATATATTTTAAGTGGTGAAAACGTATTTCTTTTAGAATTTGTCATGAGAAACAAACATTCCGTACAAAGCGAATAGCGTGAAACGTGTGTTAGTATGTTTTGTTTTTTCTTGTTTCATTTTTAATTAGGGTTTTTAAGTACATTGATTATATTAAGTCGTTTCAGGGTAACAAAGCATGACTTTCTAACAGTGTCTATATTGCATAAAACGACACTTTGTTAATAATAAATCTTGTATTTATGAAAAAAATTTAATAAAAACAATGATAACTCCGTTTTCTTTTTACACAACCTATGGGTATAAATATTTGTACTCCCTATAGAAAAGAAACTGAAATATGAAAAAACTTCTATTTGTAGCAAGTAAAATACGAAGAAGATAACAGTGTATAGAGGAATTCATAAAAAAGTTATATTATTAACAAAATAAAAGTGAATAATACTACTTTTTCTTCAAAGGTACTATTAAGGTAATATGAGTAGAAACAATATGTAATGAATAGTAATAATTTACAAATATATTACATTTTGAATGAATTACATTATAACAGAATATACAAATATGGCTTTTGAGGAATATTCATATATAAAGTTAGCTTAATTTATTCACACATTTGAAGCAGTGAGTTTATAGTTACATCCTTCTTTCCTTGGTTTGTATAGTATACCGATTTGATGACTTCTTTATCCATATTTGGAAACATTTCTTCAATCTAAATACAAACAAATGTATATAAATACAAAATACAAAAACAAAAAGTAAACTAAATACAAAAAAGCTGTAATCTCAATTAAGAATTCATATGCCCTTTAACAGTACCTGTTGTAGCTCAGCTTCAGCATTTGGCATGTTATTTGGAGTAACTGGTTGCACAGGGACTGCCGGTGGTGCTGTATAAACATTGACTGGTGCATAATTTGTCATGCCAAACATTGTGGCAGAAGGTACCATCATTATTGGTGCTGCACCCATATGAGTGTTAATTTTTGCCTAGTGAAAAATACAGCTGTCATTTTGTGTACATAGACAACATTTAAAAAATTTCAGCAATTTATATAGAAACCTTATAATTTAAAAATAATTGATATAAGTGGATGAATATAATTTAATCAATAGTATGAATGCTAATAGTTAAGATTAATTTGTATAAAAAGTATTATAAAGGAATGTAATTAATTGTTACCGTGTAGCTGAAAACTAAATTAATCATCCCTTCTTGATTTTCTCCTTGCTTCCCACTTAGCATATACCAATCTTCATGCGTTTCTCCTCTTTGAATAACTTGTCGTGGAATATCTATGTGGCCCCATGCAATTAATTCATCCGTGGTAAATGAACATTCATCATAAATTTCTATATATATCTGTGTCACACCAGGTGGCAAAGGACTGTAATCATAAGGCCGAAACAAAGTGTATAGTGATCATAACAAACTTTTCTTTAAAGAAAACATTTACCATTGTATAATTTTGTTCCAATGTGGATTCTTTCCACCATTCAGATCTGTAGGTGTTCCATATATAGCATGACCAACACGCAGCCTCACATAAGGATCCATTCCTGTCATGCTATAATTTTTTACTAACTTGGCCTAGAAAATTGGTTTAATTATGTAAGAAAAATGTTTATGAAGGCAAATAAATTCTTAAATAAAGTAAAATAAGTTACCTGTGCAATTGTAACACTTAATGTACCTATTCTGGAATCAGACATCGCTTGCACATTTTGCATTTGCGACTGTTGAAGGGCAAGAGCAGCTTGCTGGTCTGCAGCTTCCTGCTGTTGCTGAGCATTTTCACTTTCTATTCTTAGAAAACTGTTTGGAAGAGGACCCAGAAATGCCTGCAGAAGTGTTACTCTTCATTAAAATTCATAACATAATAAATACATCCACAAACCGATTCTCACTCTCCACTCCTTACTGAATCCAGAAAACAGTTATCATTGCATGATTCACATGACATCTGGATTCATGAATGAAAGTGTTTTGTTTCAGGGAGTACGAACAAAGGAGATAATTCCGAGCAATAAGTCATTCTAATATCTTATTGATAATATAGAGCAATGTACTCACGCGTTTTTTCCAATCTTCGTACAATCCTGCTCGCGAGCCTGTTTCCATTTCGTTTATTTTCTGACAAGCGTTAACTCGGAAAATACGGACCTATCTTGGTTATCACTAGGTATCTGCGACAGCAGATGTCAACACGAAGCGACAATCTGAAATTGCCGTCCTATGATGTCAAATGTGTATACCCTATTCGCTCTGAAGCTACGCATTACACACAGTTTTATCTAGGTTACACTTATGGGTTTCCAACACAACCATACATTCTCATACTAAACAAACTGAACGTCATTTATTGAAGAAACTATGCAAGCGATAGTCAGTAGTAAATGCACCGACGTGATGCGATTTGATCACGTGATTCTGAATGGGTGTATTCATTTTCACGGAAAAACATATGGCAGCACTGTGCCCATTTAAGGATAATTAACGATGAAACTTGCAAATATTAAATAATCTAATTTTCAGGCTTGCACTTCGTAGGTATCTGGTTATACTATTGTATGTATTTCAAGTACGGGACATTTAAGTTAAATTATTTTTTGAACGTAAATATTTATTTCAACCGAATACTCTTAAGCAAATATTTTCCGAGTGTGGAATAACATTGCGGTTATAAATAAATAACAGTTATGGCGAGTATAACGCACAACATTCCCGTTCTCTCGATACATGTGTATCACTGACAAATGTATTTATTTATTACATTAATATTTATTTAACAAACTAAGTAGATAAGCTACACGCAGATAAACCTCAATTGTATAACAAATGCACCCTCGTAATTATTGCCACAGGATTCTCTTGAACAATTATATATTTGTAACGGCAATTAATCTTATTATACATAGAGCAGAACTAACGGAAATATAGATAAGTTAAAAATAGTTACAATGGTTGCAGAAAATAAAGTATTCGCGTTAGATTCAATTCCCGGCACGATGATTACATTTTTCGGCGGAGGTGTTTCTATGATGACGATACCATCTCCATTATTACACAAATCTATATCACATGCGTAATAATAGGTTTGCGTCTGCGAGGATGCATTGATAATCGTCGCGTTCATATATGCAGGTTTAGCCTCACAGGATCGCTGGAAATTTATTATTTCTCCGCTCATCAGCTTTTGCTCGCGCATAGTGGTGCAATACTTCTTTTTACATGCTTTATTGCGGCCAGGTTTCTTCAGGCAATCTTCTTTCGGGGACATCTTGCACTCATAGCACTGAAAACCTGTAAACAAAAGGTGCAATTATCCTCACGCTAATGATTTTCTTCGATCAATGTAAAATCCCCAACAGATTAAAAAGTTATTCGATAATGCGTATACTCATGTTACATCTTCATTTTTTGGCAGGAATTACATACTTATTATGCCGGATGTTGCAGTACTTTACAGTAAATATTCTAAGAAAATTCGAAGAAATTCGAATTCTAAGAAAAATAAGAATACAAATCTTGCGAGATATTTCTGAATTACTTGAAAGTTAAATAGTCATTCTGCGCCTTACAGACAAAAAGATACAAAACACGCACAAAAGAATTCTTGTAAATTCGATAATCCAATTCTAATGATTAGATATTCTTACCGCTCACATGATGTTCAATGGAAATTAAAATTACAAATATTAGGATAAAAGTCTGACTTGTTTTCATTTTACGATTGTAACAATGAAATATGTCGGAAAAGGATTTACTTATATGTCAGGCCTACAACGTATTTATTATCAGGTGTACAATTTATCTGTTACATCTGCATGACGCATTCGCTATTATCGGTACGAAATACAATCATATTTATCAATTTTATCAATTACGTTCGGATTTCTTGAGTAACAGCCTTTCTTTCTTAGTTTTCTATAGAATGTCTTAATCTCCGTAACGCTTCATAAAATTTGGTAGAGACATGGATGGAAATTGTATGGGCACTCAATAAAATTAAGAATACATAAGAAGTAAATCCTAAATATGTATGGATATATAAAAGAAAATTTCTTGTCTTCTTTGAAACCTTTTGGCGAACGTAACTTGACTTATCTGTAAAGTTTCTAATAACCTGAAGCCAAAATTATAAATACCAAAATGTGACAAATGGATTTAACGCAGGTTCGTATATATTATTCCCGTTATTGTACAAGTAGGTACGTTATAAATGTTTATTTATTGAAATTACGATACGGTTTCTCCGTGATTTCCAACAAAAACGGCTTAAACACGCTCCGAGGAAAATTATAGGCTCTAAAAGGTAATTGTTTGTCCTGCCATAATTAACGGTCAGTCCAGGTATCCGAGGACAAATTAAGGCGGGGATACAAAAATAAAAGGAAAAAAAGCGAGAACCGTATTGAAGTCCATGAATCATAACACCCGACTGGTAATTCCCGAGTATTGACCTTCCGCGATGCGTGTCAACGGGGATCGTACAGCCTTGTTATTCTTTTTGCCGGTCATTCGGCGAGATCTCATCTGTTCCAGGGACCGATCATCTGCGAGCCATTACGTGTTCTACATAATCTACATATACAATCAGCAAGGCAGACAGACACGAGCGCACGGGCGCATAGAAAAACCTAATTATAATAGGAAGCAATTTGTCGTTTTTTCCGCGATACGTCAGAGGCATTCCGCGCGAGCCGTTTGTTTGACATTGTTCGGAGGAAACGCCGCGGAAGGCCGTACATTATTTTTGACGCGGCTGGATGTGCGAGTTAATATTCCGCTCTCCGAATCGCGACAATAGGGAAATATAAATCCTCCTGGCGGCTTAAAACGATCCGCTTGTATATAAGTTTGCCGGTCGCCCGAACAGCTGAGTTTTGCGTCATTTTTCCAGCGAACCGCGCGACTTTTGAAGAAACACGCGTCTCGCGAAACCGACGAGCAATCATGAATTTCGTGACTTTTTTCCTCGTGATTTTGTGCGAACGAACTTTCGTTTCGGCACAGATGGATACAATTATTTTCGCCGGGACTACACCTATGCCCACGACCACTTCAACGAGTAAGTTTTTACACTGAAAATTCTTGGAAATAATCGCTGCAAGGATACTGGGAAGCTAGGTTTTCGGTATAACAATCAGTTGTGCGAAAACTGGTTTTTGTGATTTTTAAAAATTTAATGTATATATGAAAAGGATCATACAAACCAATGGTGGTACAAAGCAGAGTAAATATTTCGTTAATTAAACGTTTATTTTATTTTTAGTCAGTTCATTTATTGCTGTATCCTATTCATAGAAATTTCTTCAATAATTTTTGCAAAACTTTCTAGCAACCACCAGAAGTGCACAGCAATGCGTTTGTGTTGTTTCTGGTACCTGTCCAACTGCGAGCACTGGTATCGACATTCGAATTGTTAATACGGTAACCACACCTGTGTTAATAAAGACACTTTAACTTCAATTCTTTCCGCAATTCTTTCATATATTACTCCAGGTCTTTTCTTCATCTTGTTTTCTTTCTTCGGCCCAACACTTGCTATTTTACTCGTATCAAGTAATTCTATAATTATCCTTATAATTTCCACAGTGTGTGACGTGGAATTAATTGTAGATTCATGCTTGGAGTTTCTAGAATTAACTGCCTCAGCGATTCTGTTATTTTCGTATTATCTGTATAAACTTCTTTTTCGGTCTCCCGCTGTATGAAAAATTATTTTATTATGTATCATTTTATTGCAGGGTGTAAACTGCAGCGCTGGGTTCACATATTGCTGCACACCAACCCAAGGGAGCATCATCGATGCTAGCTGCGGGACGAGAAAAATTGTGTTGACCGAAAGACCACAGGGTCAAGCCAGTTTTGCCGAATATCCCTGGCAAGCGGCTTTATTAACGGGCAGCAACGCTTACATTGGTTCCGGAGTGCTTATCAACCCGAACTACGTTCTCACAGTCGCCCACAAAGTTGCACCTTATTTGTAAGTAACGTTTTATAATGACTATTAGATGATAAAAAATTCGATAATTGCCAGACAATTTAAACCTGGACGAATAACACGCCCATTGATCATTTGTTACGTGATACATATTTTTGATTTTTGAGAATGGAGAATCCTTACTGTATGTATAGTACATAAAACTATACTTTCTAATAGTGTAAACAGAATTCACGGATCTAATGGGTCCCTATTGCTTATCTTCAGTTTAATATTAAAATTATTACATATTTAATATTATTACTGTTAAATATAACCGTTATTAGTATTTCGTTGCATCGTCAACGAATAAACTGTAATAAAGCTTGAAAATTCATTCCATGCTCCAGAAATGGAGGATTCAAAGTACGATTGGGAGAATGGGACGCACAGGCGGTGACAGAACCTTATCCTTATCAAGAATACGGGGTTGCTAAAGTATCCTCTCATCCGTCATTTAATGCTGCAAATCTTCAAAATGACGTGGCCCTTATAAAACTCAGCAGTACCGTCGCGGTTACCAATTTTCCGAATATAAATACTGCATGCCTGCCTACAGGCGTTATCGCCGAAGGAACAAGGTCGGTATTAACTGTTTTTCATTATAAAATTTCTCATTTAACATCACACACAACTTGATTGACCAAATTGAAAAATTCAGAAATTTGTTGCTTTTACTTGATAAAATTTTGAAGTTTGAAAATGAATTTTTTTATCGAAGGTGCTGGGTATCTGGCTGGGGAAAGGATGCTTTTGGCCCGACGGGAAGTTACCAAAGTATAATGAAAGAAGTAGACGTTCCCGTCGTAAGCCAAGCGAATTGTCAAAATCGTTTACGTGGAACTAGGCTTGGACAATTCTTCATTTTGGATACGAACAGTTTTCTTTGCGCTGGAGGCGAAACTGGCAAAGACGCATGCACGGTATGCAATTTAATAAATTATTCATTAACTCTACGTTTCTATGAATTTACAGCATTCTATCCTTAAGCCGAACTTTTTTATTTCTTTATACTTCACAAATATTATACATGTTGTACGAAGGTACACATGCGGATACTTTTCTAATGAGGTCAATTCCAAACTTGCACTAATTTTTATTGGAAAGTTTCTATTTCCCTTAACAGTACAGGATTTAGACTTCTGTAAAACTAAGACATTTTTAATTTTTTTTATATATAATTTTCCTCAGAAACTGCATCAGATTCGTAACATTAACTTTGTATAAAATATGTTGAAACACATTTTTGCACTTAGGGCGACGGAGGATCACCTTTGGTCTGTCAAACGAGTACGGGACAATGGCAAGTTATTGGAATGGTTGCATGGGGCATTGGTTGCGCTGATGCAGGCGTTCCGGGAGTTTATGTTAACGTATTCAACTTCCTTCCATGGATAAATCAGCAGATGATGACGATGTGAAGAATCTGTACCACTTAAGGCACTTATGTACCAATACTTGCCAATTACTACTACAACTACATCAATCCTAAACAACAGTATTAATTTATCATAATAATAGACAGTAAATAGGACTTTTTATTATTTATATAGATATGATTGTATCGTATACTGTATACATATTATAAAAACTGCCTTAGCAGTAAGGTAAGAGATGAAAAGTACTAATAATAACGCTATATTTGATGGATAAAACTTTTATATTTCCCATATCTTTGAAACGTATCATTATAAATAATTCTATAGCACTATATTTACATACATATGTATAGTTTATCAGCCCGATAAAAAATTTCAATGCCTTAAACGTACAATACAGCGTTTCGCGAAGTTAGATATACAGTTTTTACACCGAGCCAAATCTTAAATGTAAACACCACTCGTTAAAGCGAGACATATTTGTAACACGTAAAGCGTAAGGATGTCAAGCATCTTTTTTTTCATAAATTTGTTCAACCATCAATCTTGTAAAATATAATTGTTCGCATTTTTAAGGTCTTAGAGATCACTATAAAATCTTGTATTACATTTTGATCAATAACATCAATGCCTGACGTTCGCGGTCGGCAGAATTATAAAGCCACAAGCAATAAGTTTTTTCAACGCAATGTCGATGAATCCTCTATGATCATTTAAATACTTAAACATACAGAACTTGGAAGTTTGTCTTAGAAATTATTAAAACAGTAATGGCCTACAACGCAGTGCGCATTGTTAAATCAAACTTGTTGATGTTTTACATTTCCAGAAGACTTTATTCAACAGAAGACAGAGGTAACTAATTTATTATAAACAGGCAAAATGTACGATCCAAACCTAAAAGATTGTGGTCTTGTGATCGTCGGAACAAACCTGTTGGGTAAAAAAATCGCGAAAATAAGGACTACAGTGTATCAATGGAAATTTCTACTTTTCAATAAAAGACCAAATGTGATTGAACTATGATTCGAGACGATTCATTTATATAAAGCTACTTGAATGAATTATGATGAAAATAGAGATTTCGCGTTAGTTATAAAATATGAACTATAAAAAGCTGAGTATGAAATTGAAAGTTAGGAAAGGATGACATCACGGTCCCTCATTTGGGCGGATGATAGCACATTCATAACTATCAGCTAATCAGTGTTGTGTGAAATAATCGTGAAGATGGTACATAAAACGAATATTCCCTCAATTTTTGTACAGATGTTATACACTGCTAGAGCAGGTGAAATTAAGTTAAACATCAATGTCATGTTACATTTACATTTTGATACTTTACAGACAAGTAAGCCTCGCAGAACCAGGTCCGTTGACCAAGTAATGCACAATCTCTTGTGTACACGGGGTCCGTTTTTTAGCTATAAAACTCATGGCAGAAAGCAATTACAGTTTCGTAATTGACTGTACAATAGCGGAACCGTACTGCCAACTTCGTTCTAAATCACCTTATCGTATTATTTGCTCGTTGGTCGAGACGTCAACATGTTAGTTTTCTCTGCCATTGCGTTTCCATTTTATTCGCTATTCTTCGCAGTTTGCATGTTCAATATAATGCACGACATTCTGCATCATACTTAAAATACACATGATGATAATTAAAAAGAACTAATCGCAATCAAGTCTATATCCCAGGGACATTAAACCAAGTCCTTTTGCTAAACGACATTCTCTTATAACGCGTAACAAATCCACGTAGAGTAAGCAACGACCATAGAGTGTACATAAATAAAAGAGCAATGAAAATAACGGTTGTAAAAATATTACAATGTACAGATAACTCCTACAAATAAGTGTCACACACTTCAGTAAGTAAAACACGAAGTTAACGTGCATACATTGTGCACGCAATATGATTTCTAGAAAATTTCAGTGTATTATAAATTGATTAGTAAATATGTACAGGCAGGTCAATACTCTTCAAGGCATCTAGGACAATTCGCAATTACATCAGGTCGACACGTAACGTACTTCATTTGGTATTAGTATGCCTTTGGCATTGAGTATGTAAGTATGCAATACAACGTGTAAATACTTTACTTACTCCACCTTACTCACAATGAAATAATCGATGAAAATCGCACAAATTACCAGACTATTTATCCTTAGAAAAAGATCAAATTAAAAGGACACATATACTCTCTTCTTTCGTGTAAAGAACTGGTACACTATCAGCACAAATCATCCTGAAAATGCATTCATCCTCGGATTAATGCTAGAAGACAAACATGTTACTGTACGCCAGAGCTGTACAGCAGAAACGTGTTCCTGTGAATCGGTTTATTGTATTTGTACAATAGTATTATAAAGTGTGGCATATTCGGCTATGGAGGTAGGAATTTCACGACCTGGTAAAAGATCAAACTGTCGGTGAGTTATGAGGATGAGGAAGTTGGACAGAATGATGTACGACGGGAGGGGACAGCAAATGTCCACGTTCCATTTCGTTAATTTCTTGTTGTTCCGTTCCACCTATGGAAGTCGCAGAACGTGCTAAGCTGTTACGCTGTCTGCACATATACGGTGTCTCTCCTGGCGAGGGAGTGTCACGACCCTACGATTGTTAAACATCTCTTATTAAAAATCAAAGAAAATTTACCATACGTAAAAAAACATAATACAAGGTTGTGGCTTGCAGGAATTAATTGAACTAATCAAAAGATACAAAAAATCCATAAATGTTATAACATGATAGAAATAATATCGTTTATCGCATTTAGAATACCACGACGATATAAGACACAAGAATTGATAACGGACAAAAATTAATTCTTATATTATCTATGTTTAGAGTGCATATCAAGATAACCGTTATCATTGAACTCCTCAGCTAAGAGCCGACTATTCTGTGTTGAAGTGCCTGAAGTAGATACTAAAGGAGTGGTTAAAAAACTACTTAGTTATATCACCACACACGAGGTATAACTTACCTATGACAGTATTTGACTCTGATTTAATGCCTTCTAAGCATCGCCCAAGACATTTGGATTTCGAACAAGGGGAATGGGAAGCTCTCCGTAAATGGTACTAGGATTGTGGAGAAGGGTGAATTTAGGAAAGGAAGATGTTAGGAATATCAAGAATGTAAAAAAATAAAGCTATCACATACCTGCTTTGAAGGACCACAACAGGTTGCATGATTACAAGGTTTATCAGTTTTTGGACAGTCCAACACGCAATCCTCCGTTGGTGTTTCTTTGATTTCACTGTTCGACTGATACTGCAAAAATATATCATCATCATAATATATTACATTGTTGTCGCACATAGAAGATAATAACCCCAGTATTTTTTTTTAAAGTTTGGATAATTTACGTACATCGATAAATTCCGGTTGTATGGTGGTGGAGTGTATGCCTTCATTGTGGAAAAATTCTTTCACTTGTTCCGCAATTTTCATGTATTCCGAAAGGTTTCTGCACCTAATATGAGCAGAAGCAATAATACGATCTCCTGCTAATCGCCAGACATGGAATTCATGCACAGCCAGTACACCGTCTACATTTTCTAGTAAACGCTGCTGAATAGCGTCGACCTACGTAGAATAATAAACAATTTTCAGCACCTCAAATAACGTCAATGAACGTAGCACAAAGAAAATATTATTATAAGTGATATTACCTGAATATGCCTTGGTACAGTTTGTAACAGGATTAACGCGGACTCACAGAGAAGTGGCCAAACCGAACGTAAAATCAAAATAACTAATAAGAAAGACAATGCTGGGTCAATGTAAAACCTGTAACCAATATTTTAGAACATAAGGTTTTTATCTCTGGTTATTATTTTTAGTATTAAAAGTGAATCTTGTTAGAAGGACGTTATTACCTATACTTCCATTTTGTGAGCCATACAATTAGCGCTGATACAATCACAATAACAGAACCTAACGCATCGGACAGAACGTGAAGAAATACTCCGCGCATGTTCATCTGACTGGCATCATGAGCGTGGCCATGCCCTCTTTTCACTGATGGAGTAGATGGTCGGTAAGCTTCATCATTTTCGTTGTCATCTGTTCCCACCAGGGTACTCAGTCTGTTATGGCTTCGAGCTATGCCATGTGAATGACCATGACCACTTCCATGTTCTAAAATAATGTAAATCCATTAGCTGATATAGCAAAATTATCCGGGACATACATTCGGATTATAGTACAGCAGAGTATAAAAATTCTTTGAGCAGATTCATCTGAAATTTAGAGTTGGAAATCCCTTGTTCTGATTCACCATGAATTGTCTACATATCAATATTTGAAGACCATTCTTTCAATGATGTTATGTGTTCAATAGACAACTTATCTTGAGCCCTAGTATTTAAGAGGTAGCATTAGATTAGCTGACCTACATCAGATGTCGTGGGGACAGGGGAAGAAGGTGTGAACAGAGAAGGTGCAGGAATAGGTTCCGCTTGTAGAGAATGCGACGATAGTGTTGGATTAGTGTTATCCACAAAGGGAAGTAAGTTTCTTCTCGACGAACCTACGTAAAATGTAATCAGTAATGTTACTGCTGTTGAATGTGAAGTACTTGCAACTGAATTTACCAAAACTGCAAAGTACATGAAGCTTAGAACGCTGTTAATATAATTATCTTAAAGGAAATATCTATTCTTACAAATAAAAGAGTAACTTAAACTTCCATGTAAGCAACACTGATGCTCATAGGAATTGAACAAGAGGTTTCCAATGTTATTGTAAAGCCTGCAAGCAAATTATCAAAGCCTACTATTAAAAAGAATAACCAGATAAATAAAAACAAACTGAAATAAATAATATAAATAGAAATATACAGTGATGCAATAAATTGTTGAAACTATAAATAAGCCAATATAAAGTTAGATCTTCTGACTATTTCTGTTAAGTTTTCCAAAGTCACATTGAAGTAACTAGAACATTTGAATAGTTATTTAAAAATTACACCTAGACTTACCATGAAATAAGCACAAGCCTATCAAATTCACAAATAATCCTAAAGCTCCAACAGCTACCAGAAGCTTAGCTTCATGGATTTCTTCAACTTCAATAAATCTTTTGCATGCTTCTACAGTAATACTAAGACACAGAGCAACTAAGAAAACAGCATTTACTAATGTCCCTAAAACTTCGGCCCTTGCCCAGCCAAAAGTATTTTTAGACCATTTTTTAGGAGACATCTGAAACAGTAAAAATTCTCATTAAATTTACTACTTAAAAACCATGTAGCATACATGTATATTTGATGGCTTAAAAATTTTCCTAGGTAAAGCGACAGACTTACTTTGACAGACAGAAATGCAACAACTATGGCAACGACATCTGATAACATATGAAAACTGTCAGCCATTAAGGCCATAGAGTTTGTTACATAACCCACTATTATTTCTACTAAAAAGAAAAAAGTAGTGAGCCATAACATTGTCAAAAGACGGCACTTCTTTCCTGTGTAACGCCCCATTGTAATTGACTAAATCTGAAAACAAATAATAAAATGGATATTAGTTAATGCATGGCAATAATAGAGGCAAAAATTGCAATAATCCTTACGGAATTGTTATTGCTTATTATTTATTAATTACAGCAATGGTAGGAATAATATTTGTATAGTGCACATTTTGATATTACAGTTACTACATGGAAGAACAAAAATTGTGTGTACACTTTGATCAAAAAATTGTTGAAAGATGTTGAAAACTGACATTGAGGCTACTGAATTTTTCATTAAATTTATATTTCCTTTTTACACAAAAGTATTACTTTTTATTACAGCGTATACTCTTTATCTTGAAAGAAACATTTAACTTGCAAAAATCTGTTTATTCTATGATAAAGAACTTGATTGGTTAAATTCACGTTGCATTTTCAAGATTACCACAGCATGTGAAATATTTTCCCCAAAACAGATATTATAAGAGAAATATAATACTATTCTGCTTAGTTTGATAAGATTTCTTCTCCAAACAATTACACAACCTATTGTTTTGTTATCTAAAGTATACAGGCTGATTATAATATAGTTCTACATTGACCTAAAATCTGTAGCGCATATGTACTAGGAAGTAAATAATCTACTAATAAATCAGTCCATATTATTACTTTTGTGTGTGAATAAATGTTTATGACTTTGATATACCTATAAATAACACATTTATGTAACAAACAAACTGATAATTACAAAGGAATTTTTATGAGGAATATTAATGCAAATAGATAACTTTCAAGTATATGTATCAGCATGTTATTATCAACAATTAATTAATTTAGTTTTATCTAGAATGCTATCTGAGATACAAGAATGTATCATCAAAGAATAACAAACTTTATAAACATTGTACATATCATAAAATTTGTTTACACAGATTCTACTACACAATAAAAAATAGTGTATAATAGGAAACAAAATTGACAATACATAAAATTGCGTACGAAATTGATAGTAACTAATCTAAAAGGCAGCCAAATTTATATGTATTTCACACCCACAATGTAATTTGTTTGGTACTTTGAACAAAATTATATGAAGTTTAAATTTTTATAAATGTCATACTTTTTTATATGTACCATATTTGTAAAATTATTGCAAATTCATGATGATGCACTTACTGGATAGTTGTGTTCCATGTGCTTCTAGTATTTTCGAGATTACGATATAAATTTTTAGCTAATATTATATGAACTAACTTGTATCAGAGTACAAAATATTCAGATTCCTCCACTAAACTTAGCCACAAACTATGTTCAGCCACAAAGTGCAGTTTGATAAGGAAAACAACTAAAATCATAGAACCTCGTGTTTCCTTCTCACATCATATATAGGTTTACCTTTGTTAAAAGATTCCGTGATGAATCATACTAGTAAAAGAAAGTCACGTGAATCACCGTGTAAAAAAGATGCACCGCGGAAAGAGAAAAACTAAAGAAATGAAAACTGCCGTGACTCCATGAAATGCTAGAAAAGTGTCTATGACGTTTTCTCTGCTTTTGTGGCACTTTCTTGCCACCGACCTCGTCTACGGAGAAAAAGACTTACCGTAATAATAGTCTATCAATACCACTTGAAGTTTTTTTGAAGTTTTTATCAAACGTTTATAAAACAAAATGACACATATAAACTGTTTATAAACATGTTACACGTTAACGACGCGTTATAGTGTGACGTTCCAGTCACTCGCCGATTCCTACACGCTGTCCAAGCGCGACATAGTTTGCCGTTCCGCAACTAGAGGTCCTCTGTTTTCTCTGTTCCTCGCAAGTACTCGAATGATGCCTCGATTAAATATATACAATTTCCAAACATCATCTAGGATCTCCAACGTCTTGATCAGGTCTGTCTTGCGTAGCCCTACTGATGAAGGCTGCAGGCAGCCCCAAGACGAGAACGCGCTCTCCCTTCCTTTTCACCCTTCTCCTTACCGTCCCAGCCACAGTAAAGTCTGCAGTGGCATCCAGGTGCGTATACACTTAACTTGGGACATGAACTCACATTATTATATGGTCCTCCTTAAGGCTGGACGTAACAATAGTTGTGTACGATATAGTATATTAAAAAATATATAAGCTCTCTTCAAGAGCGATTCAATGATGATGGCCACTTCATAGTTAAGTGATTATGTATAAGAAATGACACAGACACCAAGCGCACAGCTCGTAAGTCACAGCCAACTAATTTTCGAAATGCTCAAGAAAGAATACCACTACACCACTCGCATCACTATGGCATGAAGTACCAAGATGGTACCAAGTAACCAACTCGTGCATCATCTGAAACCCCATATCATGAACTGAACAAGATAATCCACTCTATCTGAAATCTTTAATCACAGCGATTGAGCACGATAAGCGTGTTAAATTATTTTCAGACTTCGTCTGCGATAATTCGTGGGTTACTGAACTGTCAAATTACAAGGATACTTGTTTCATAATCAGCAAGTGTTTGTGTGTGTACTAATGATACTTCCCGCTCACGACGCTGCGACATTTTGAGGTTAATTGAGCCTATCTAGTTGTCTAGTTTTCATGGTTTTCTACTTTTTTGAATTTGATAGTTTTTGGATGAATGACTGGTTTTGGAGATAATGTTGGTTAGACGTAATGGTAAATCATTTTTAACTCTAAGTTTGTTTACATTATTTTATCATCAACTGTTATAGGTAGTGAAATAATATAAATTTTATGAGTGGGTGACAAATGTAGAGAACCGCGAAGATCCTCTGTATGGGCTTAGTGTTTAAAAATTAAAGCACAAGATTCTTTATTAAAAATCTCGAAGAAAATTTAAGATAACAGTAAAGGATTCTATTGCCGTACGGCGCCAATATCACAAAAATCATTTAATATTTTGGTAGCAATTTCCTGTTTAATCTCTGCTTCGTACAGTTTGCCGAAGTTAAGGCAGATATGTATGTATTTCGCACTGCCTTCCCTTAGTTTTGGCAGCTTTTAGCGATCAAACAAGTGGGACGTAAATAACAATTTATTGGGTTAATGCATTCGAACAATTTGTACAACCCTTCTCCTGTTCTTTTGGTTTCGAAATTTTGACTGTTATGTAATTTCAGTTTTTGGACAATTGATTTGTAATTAAGCACTTTTAATTGTAATGTTATGTTAGGGGTATGCATATCAGTGCTCCGATAATAGGATGCTTAACAGAATCCATGTTGTATCAAAAAAATGCATATGGTTTATCAAGTAATTTCTTGGAAATAGACCGAAGGGCAGGATAGAGGTCAGCGAATATATACTGCAACAACTCCGGTTCACAAGCATTTGAATTTCGCGAGTCGTGTGAGAAGTGTAGTCAGTGTAAACTAAAAATGAAAACTAAGCCGGCACTAACAACTGAACCTGCTTGGAATAAATTGCAGCAGTACTTTGACGCTAATGGATCTAAAATTAATATAAACGAATTATTTCAAAAAGATCCAAATCGTTTTGAGAAATTTAGGTGAGTTTAATTCTCTCTTGTCAGATGACCTTGATATCACCTTCCGAAAGTACTTGTAATAAAAATGAATTCAAACAACGGTCAGAATAGTTCGGTTACCTCTAATGAATCGTATATTGATATAGTTGTTATATGTACGGTTTTAAATTTAAAAAAAAAATTTTTTCTATAATGATGTAATCGTCAACTGTTCTGTTTTTATAAAAGTGAATCGGTAGCACATACGGAGAAATAGTACAGTTTTGAAATGTTTTATTCAGAACAAGTTTTCATATTAGCGATATAAGTATATTCTTGTATGAGGGTTTGTTCGTTCGATCTTCGCCGATTATGCTTATCCAATCGATACACCTATTATCGAAATTTTCATCAGAACTCATCATCAGGTTTCAAGGGCGTCATCGATTTCTTAATCATGCACTAGCGCTTGCACTTTTCTACACATTACAGATGAATGTAATAGCAATTGCAATTTAAGAATTTATCCAAATAAATCGCCGGTTTCTCTAAATCTCTTGAAATTGAATTCAGCCGTCATGATTACTCGTGTATAAACGCACGTAATAGCTGGCTCATGCTTGAAATGAATCCGAATTTGCGATCTACAACTTCGTTAATATTTTACCGGGTACAAATTCCAAGGCCGATTTTTTTACCTTCTGCTAACATCGTCCTGTAGTAAAGTGGGAGAAAGTTTTGCTAAAAATAGTTATTAAAAAACTCTAAAAGATGAAAGACAACTTCCCCTTAACAAATCATATGCATATTTCTCTTTCATTTTGTCATTAATATTATTATTATCAATTTTAATATTTTCATGTCTTTCATGTTGTAATAAATATCACTGATTGTAATGAAGTTTAATATTGTATTTAGCTTAGAGATTGGAACTCCGCAAGATGGGCCTATCCTTTTTGATTATTCCAAGAACAGGGTCAATGAAGAGGTGCTTGGATTATTATTTGAGTTGGTACGTATGCTAGTTTTTGCCTGCAGTACACCCACAAGGTCAAGGACATATTTAATGGTTCAAAGTTCTTACTGGTTTCTTTATTTATAGGCTAAAGCACGCCATGTTGAAGAATCACGGAATGCAATGTTTTCAGCAGAAAAAATTAATTTCACTGAAAACAGGGCAGTTCTGCATATTGCTTTGCGTAATAGGAGTAATACTAGCATAATACTTGATGGTAAAGATGTTATGCCAGATGTAAATGCTGTGCTGGAACACATGAAGCAGTTCACTAATCAGGTAAAGGAATCTTAAAATCACATAAAGATTTGAACTTTGTATGTTTGTCCTATATTATCACCTAATCATAATGATGACATAGATTTTATCAAAAGAGTGGAAAGGTTTCACTGGCAAACCTATTGAAGATGTTGTGAATATCGGGATTGGTGGTTCTGATTTAGTGAGTAATATTTCTAAAAGTCTACCATATGTGTTTAATAACAAAATATTTATTTTGGCTGTAATTAATTATTCTTCTAGGGACCACTAATGGTAACAGAAGCTTTAAAACCATATCATGTGGGTCCAAGAGTTCACTTTGTCAGCAATATAGATGGAACCCATATTGCAGAAACTCTTAAGAAACTGAATCCAGAAACAACATTGTTTATAATAGCATCTAAAACGTTCACAACTCAAGAAACGATTACCAATGCTACTTCTGCAAAATTGTGGCTTTTGGAGGCACTCAAAAATGTAAACGTAGAATATAGATGCTGTTTATATTTCGAAAACTTCGAAGAATTGGTTTATTTTTGTTTCTTTTTCTTAGGATGCAGCAGTGGCTTCGCATTTTGTGGCTTTATCTACTAACACTCAGAAAGTCAAGGAGTTTGGTATTGACGAGAAAAATATGTTTGGATTTTGGGATTGGGTTGGTGGACGTTACTCATTGTGGTCGGCGATTGGATTATCCATTTGTCTCTCGATTGGATATGACAACTTTGAAAAACTGTTAAGCGGTGCACACTTTATGGATCAACACTTTTGCACTGCCCCGCTCGAGAAGAACGTAAGTGAAACGGGAACTTGGAAAGTAGAATAATGTACTTACTTTTTACAATAATTTAACAGATGCCCGTTATTCTTGCTCTTTTGGGAGTTTGGTATCATAACTTCTACAAAGCTGAAACCCACGCATTACTGCCGTATGATCAATATTTACATAGATTTGCTGCTTATTTCCAACAAGGTGATATGGAAAGTAATGGAAAATACGTTACACGTGCTGGAAACACGGTAAATTATTCCACTGGTATGTATCGTCAATCCTTTCTTTAATGTGAAATAAAATCAGCATGAAAGGTATTACATGTTTTTGAAACTTTGAAATATTTAAGGACCCATTGTATGGGGAGAACCGGGTACAAATGGGCAGCATGCGTTTTATCAGCTGATACATCAGGGTACAAGATTAATACCTGCGGATTTCATTGCTCCTGTAATGTCGCACAATCAAGTACGTAAGGCAAATCCGTAAAAAGTTATTGTGTGCCAAATTACAGAATTCTCAACCATTTCTTACATTTATAGGTCCAGGGTGATTTGCATCATAAAATTTTACTTGCTAATTTCTTAGCTCAAACTGAAGCTTTAATGAAAGGCAAGAACCCTGATCAAGCAAAGGATGAGTTGCAAAAGTCCGGTCTAAGTGCTGAGCAAGTAAACTTATTACTGCCACACAAAGTTTTTGAGGGGAATCGACCAACTAACAGTATTTTGGTGAAGAAAGTAACTCCGTTTACTCTCGGTGCTTTGATTGGTTCGTAATATCATTTTTACTTTATATGAATGTATATTTCTTCTTAAAATGTAATACTTACCCTTTTTATTTCTTCAGCCGCATACGAGCACAAAATATTTGTACAAGGCATAATTTGGGACATTAATTCCTTTGATCAGTGGGGGTAAGGAATATTTGACATTTCTTACTAAACATTATCTTCTGTTTGTAATTTTCTAATGGTTTCTTTTCTGCAGCGTTGAGTTGGGAAAACAATTAGCAAAGGCTATTGAACCTGAGCTTGCTACCAATGACAAAATCACTGCTCATGATTCCTCTACAAATGGATTGCTTGCATTCATTAAAAGTCACAGAGCTTAAATATTCTCTTAGATGCCTGTATTAGTGATCCGAGTCATAGTCACATATTTCTCTTTTCACAGAAGATGTTATTGTAAAAGAAATCATAGAAGAAAGGCATATAGCAGTTTTTATTGAAAATATGTAGCAGAATTATACCTTTCAAAAATGAAGAGCTACATTGAGATAAATTATTGTAGATCATTATATTAATCAGAAGAAATACCTCTATTGCTGTGAAAATACTCCTAAGCATCTAGTAGATAATATACAATTTCTGTTACTAAACTTTAAAAATTATTTGTGATATTCAAAAGGTATTAAAAATATTATAAAAGGATCATTTTGAAATATGCAAAATGTATAAATAATAGTACATGTAGTATTTTTGTGGTGGTGATTTATAATAGGCTGTTATGATATATTGTGATTGGCTTACTTTAAATTTGTTTTGTAATTTAATTAGATTTGTTTTACATTCTGAATAAATGATACATACTATGTCTGATTGAATTTTTTTGTTACAATTATTTCATATTTTCCTTGAGAACATGCTGTAACCTTACTGTACACAAATTCTGTGAGATTTACTAACAATAATTTTCCAAAGTAGATTTTATAAAGTAGTAAACAGTAACGATAAATATTTTTATACTTGATCTTGAGGTATACTTCTAGCGACAATAATTCATTTTATTTCTGAGCTTGCTAAGAATATTTATTTTTTCTACACATTGGCGTAACCTCTAAAATTGGCTGTCAGAGTACCATTCGAGTTATTGCAGATTCCTTTCTCATGCGTGGATAACGTACGTCGTTATGCAGTATAGTGAGGAAAGTATGAATTTAGAATTGACCAATCTATTTAATATACAGTAATGAACTTCATTTTCCTTATCTGATGCACTCTGAAACAAGGGGGTGTGGTTAGCTCCGTGGTTAATGATTTTAAAGACCATTTTCTTGATTTTCATAAAACGCACAAAAAATGGAAGGTATTATAACAAGTTATAAAAATTTCGAGGAACGGATATTGAAAAGTTTGAAGAACAATGGTATAAAGCACAGGTGAGTTCTTTTAGTCATTAGTATTTTTTTCAACGTAGAATATAATATAACCCCAACAAATTTCTAATCATCCTTTTAATATCACTAGGTCCAGTTTTGTTAAGGCGTATCTCACATTTTTTGTAATGTTTACTATTGTTGTTTCTCATTAGATTATTACCAATGTTTGATTTATCATAGCTAACATGTACTTTGTGTAATAAACATTTCAGTATCATTATATTGCAGAACAAATACGAGCTGTGGCCTGTGGCTCGGAGGTCTTATGGGATTAAGTGCCATAATAACATTATTGAGAGAAGATAACAGTTATTCTGAAATATGTTTGATTGTGGGAGTTACTGGCTATGGTTTACTCATTAGCAGTTTATGTTTATTTATTAAGTTATCCATGAAGACGGTTATGGTTAAGGATTTTCAAGTCATTTATTTTCTGCCTGCAATTACAACATCAGTATTGTACCTGCTCATAGCAAATAAAGGTATATGAATTAACATTTTAAAAGCTTTTTAAATCATTTCTAACGGTACAGAATGTTTTAGTTTGTATAATAATCTATTCCATATTCCTGTTTTTTGTACCATTTATGTTGTAATAAATTTTTTATTACATAAGTGCAGGACTACTGGTGAGTGTTACATGGAGCTTAACTGTAGGAAGTTTAGGAACATGGGGTGTCCTACAATTAATGTCATATTTTCCTGGATGTTTCACTCTTGGTGAAGCAGTAACAGTGATGCACGGCAGCATTTTATTTTTGGTGTCAGTGTTTACAAATCTTCCATTACGTTACCACTTACCTCCAATTCATAGAGAAGACATTTCTACAGTTCTGCTACAGGTATAATAAATCAATCTATGCATGTAATTACAATTGTACAGTTATATTTCTCTTTTACGGAATCAAGAATAATTTTGTATGAACTTTTTGTTTTAGATAGGGATTTTGTATGCAGTATCTACTTGCATACTCTGTCGACTTTTTCCACTGCTACATGACCCAAAATATTTTTACTCAATGATTATCAGTAACTTGATATTTGTATCAGTTCCATTGCTATATGTTATACTTGATCAAAACCCTCTGAGATGGTTGATATTTTACGTTTTTGAGAACACTAGCAAAGTAATGGTTCTCAGTTCATCAATACAGAAGTTAATGTATGACATCACATGGACAATTTACAATGATTTATTTATTTCAGGTCTTACTGATATCATATTGGTTTGTGTGTTTACTGATTTGTGTAATTGTTATATCGTACCAGATAAATTTAAGCGCACAAGCTACATCTGCCACCCGAAAACACTTCCATATTTTGGCAACATTAGTATATATACCTGGAATAATATGTGATCCTTCTTTATTATACATTGCCAGTGGTCTTATGATGGCATTATTTATATTTCTTGAGGTATGAAGTCTTTTTTTATGCACATCAACTAGTTGGTTTTTATGGTTACATATATTCTTTTTTTTAGTTAATGAGAATCTTGAATATTCCACCACTAGGAGATGTTTTACAACAAGGTTTTACTGTTTTTGGAGATGAAAAAGATAATCTAGTGTCGATGACACCTTTGTATTTATTATTTGGTTTATCTTTTCCACTTTGGATGCCAACAAACAGTTTAACATTACCTCAATTATTGAGTGGTGTGTTGACAATTGGTGTGGGAGATACTGCTGCAAGTTTTGTTGGTAGCAAATGGGGAAAGTACAAATGGCCAAACTCACAGAAAACTATTGAAGGAACAATTGCATGTATTATAAGTCAACTCGCATTAATCTGTTGCTTGATTAGCCTAGGTATGTTTGACTTTGTATTCTTCTATCTTTATGAGTGAAACATTGTAGACGTAATATTTTTCTATTTGTAGGATATGTGAACAGTCAATTTTTATTACGGGGGACAGTGGCAATTATTGGCGTTTCCTTAGTTGAAGGCCAAACTGATCAAATTGACAATCTTGCATTGCCCTTATTAATGTACGCGTCACTATCTATATAGGCTTTACATCCGCTATTCTGCAGTACAGAATGTTCAACATCATTATAATTGATCGATGGGGACTGTGTTAACTAAAGTTAATTATTTAATTGATGACTATCCATAGGTGGATAAAATGAGAGATCAATATTCACCTACCTGTTATTTCTGGTTATTTATTATCATTAGATTTCTAAGGTACATAGCACAAAATGTTTTAAAAATACTTGTTTATGGTAAGTTTGACATACAACAATTATGCTGTAATTAGGGATAATTGTTGTATGTCGTTGATTCAAGAACGTACTGAGAGTTATATTTACATTAATTTTCAATCTGCAAAATACTAGAACTAACTACAAATGGCAAAGTAACGTTAGGAGTAATAATAATGAATGTACAGCTCAAGTGTACTAAGTCACAGAACAATATTTATACATTTATATTTATATATCCGTATGAACTAGGAAATATTTGTTGAATCGTAGATTTGACATGGACCATCGAAATGTCGCAATATTGTTTGTTTTAAACTATTCTATTTACATATGTCTGGAATCTGCTTTAATCGTTCACTATCTGATGCGAATAGTCCCGAAATCTAACACGTAACCAATGCCTTGAAACAATCAAGGTTGATTTTGTATGTTACCAGTTGTACATAATGAGTTTTATTGGTACGCGTTATTCTTATGCTGTTTATAGAATGCGGAACCATACTTTTGTTAATATGTAAATTTGCGAAACTTATCGTGATGTGGTATATATTTTACACATTCCCGCAATGCATTTTTATATTTTATATATACATAAATATATATATGTATACCCAATTTTGGCGTGGAAAGATATTAACAGTGTAATAAAATATTTTTGTAATAATAGATATATGCGGAATGATGTTTAATTTGCGTGTCTGTGTATATATAACTAACGTTGCGTGAATATCGTATGATATCCACTCAAAATATATGAGGATGTTATAAAAAAGGACTTTCTTGAAATACATATACTTTTTACGCGGCAATTTGTGTTCTGTATTCCCTAATGTTCCACAAAGTGAAAAAGAAAGACCTGCTTTCTGGCATTGTTTACTAAAATAACAATTTTTATATCAGGCACTATAAATCCTGAATAACAAATCTACAATTTAAATCAAATCTGCTACTTAAAAGATTAATTAATTTCAATTCAACAATTAGTTATTCTGATGGATTATTTATTATTCATATTATATGCAGTAATGTAAAATAATTTCATAATTCGGTGCATACGTGATAAGACGAAAATTAGGATAACGGGATATTTTTGGGCTGATGATTTTTGCGATAATATATTATTTTTTAAATGTTTTATTGACCACACAGCCTTAAAATCTGCTCACTATCAGCACGTCGCACATACGTCGTGGTATTACGCATATAACTTTAGGAATGTCTTGAAAAAGCACCGCTACTTTCACTTCATTATCGTTTTTATTCCGTACAATAACATGGTATGACGTGTATTTAAGTCCTTTAATTATGAGTGAACGTTCTTCAAAATCATTACCATTAATTTCTTGCAGAAATAATTTTTTATCGGCTTGATATGCGATGACCTTTATGTACCTTCATTTCTTTCGCAGATTTATGTAATATACGATTTGTGCAGAGTTTGGGAAATTTAAATAAGACAACCGTCAGCGTCATCGTATCGAAACCTCTGGCATAATATTATAACTAAAGGTAATAAACTACGACATTCAAAGAATTAACAACAATCTTTTCGCAGATACACGGAGGAAATGCGCAACGTTACGCCTGTAGTATAAAGTATTAATTCATTCAAAAAGCACCGAATGTTTATAAAATATCTTTAGAACACTTCTTGCGCTGAGTTTTACACATGAAAACTTCACTACGTAATAAAACAAGACAGTAATAATTATCGACGATAAAGGGGTTTAGGTTTTGACTAAAATATGTTTATACAAGAATCGTGGAGTATTTAAATCGTATCATTCAACGATTGCTAGGAACAATTGTTAAACGTAAATTACATTTTACTTTCTTCGGCATAGCAACGATACGGTGACGTTACAAGGGGTCTATAAATCATTAGTAACGGCGATTTAACAACATTCCTTGTCGATGGTAAATATTTCACAGCAGATCTTCGAAAGCTTTGGGACCATTGTGGTTGGTCGTTTTCCTGATGAAAATTCCGGATTCGCGTGGGTTCCATTTGCGAATCATCGTTCCTTGAGCTTCAAAAAGACGACAGAAGATGCTCTATATACTACCTATGATAGTCCTCCCTTACATCGCTATCATTATAGTTGTACAGCAATTAAATAAATATCCTGACGCTTTCGACCGTGTAATGCCATTTTGTATTTCATAGTAACTACTATATTTACGTAAATTATTATTCGGTGTATCTTTCAAGTCTTGTCGTGTGATATATGTACGTTACGTGAAGATTTTTATTTTGTTATCATTACTTTCGATTCTCCGTCTTCTTCGCCGTCTATTTCACCTCTCGGGATTTACCGTCGGTCCTTTTAATCCCTAAAGTCCTGACCGCGTCTCCTCTTCCTCCGCGAAACGTTCTCGAAGGGAGGGTCGGACGAAATATGCGATAAAAAAATAAATAACGAATTTACCTCGTACGTTGTCGGAGTTAAGACGTGAAAATGAACGATCAGCTAAATTCATCGGTTCAACGTCCGATCATCGCGTTAATTACGGAACAGTGAAACGCGTCTACGTGAATGATGATAACGTCTCGGACAGCTGACGAGTTCGATTCAAGAGTTTTCTCTTCGGGGAGACGTCACTTCCGGAATACTGAATGTTTACGTTTCCGCGCAAAAAGTGTCGGGTTCTTCCTCCGGCGGCTTTACGAGACCTACGAAGATCCTTGTTTCATCGTTCCCCGAGGCTCTCGATGCTAAACACCAACGTCAGTTACATATATACAATCGCGGTATACCTTTTAACACTTTCCTTCAACGTATCAGAATTTTATGGAACTTACAGATCTACCTGTACAAAGCATACGGAACAGGAGAGTCGAGTCTTTTCCCGTCCATGTCGTTTCACACGCGTCGATGTTCCCGTAAAGCATTCCCCCCTCATCGGCAGATTCGTGTAATTAGTAGAAACCTCAACTCTATGACCAACCCGACCTACGCGCCTTATTTTTTACGGGAAAGCAAGAGCAATGTAATCGCTTGAAAATGTCCCTCGACCAGCAGATGCGAGTTTACTTATAAAAATATACGTGCCTCGTTGTGTCTTCGATAAACTGACAAATTATACGGAACTTCGTCGTGCTTTGTACCTACGATTTCGAGGTTTACTCACTACACAAGTCTGCGCTCGTAATAATACTTTGAGTATCTAACGTTCGGAAGATACCTGTCCCTTCCTACGCGATTACCAGCTCCTTTTCTTCCCGTCCACCTGGCCACCAATCTTAATGCTTATATTTATACCGTAAAGCATTTTATAAATTGACCGCTTCGATCGATCGCCACTGTCAAACGTTTTCCTGACTATGAGCCGTGCGTGTATGCTTCTTCGCGTGATTTGTGGCTGCTAAAAAGTATAACACAGTGTAATGAGGCTAAGAATTATTATCGATTACCGTCTTCATATACTCGTTAACAGTACGTGTGATTACGATTATGTTATTAAGTATGGTCGCCATTTTGCCATTTTTCAATGCCTCAGGAAAAGGAGAATTATTCGATTTTTCAGCATTCGATGTTACTCATTCATACGGCTCACCGAATTCCAGTCAAATAATGCACGTTCTTTGCATTACACATAAATTAAGTGCAACAAATTAACCGAAAATTCATTAGAAACGCGGAAGTATCTAACCAGGTAAAGTAAGACGACATTTCCGAGCTACTACTATTGGAATTGATATGAAAGAGTATATACATTGATTGAATGATGGATTCCTAAATTCTACGGCAAGAGAAGGAAAGCTTCAAAAGGAACAAATATCCAGCGGACATTGCTGAACATTCTTTGCATTGGTGTGACGGAAAAAATGCCCCGCGGATATTTCCCCTTTCGAAAATTCTACGTCTTCGTCGAAAGTATCATTTATCGCCGTTGTGTGTTTCCCTGTGTACGTCATGGATTATTATTTCGTTTCCAGTGGCGTCGATTGAGAGCGGACGTACGTGAAATCGCGCGTTCCAAGTCTAATGTACACCGATTATTAGGTTTATAAAACGGCCATTCTGCCTCGTCGTAAGATTCCGAAAGAGTAGCTTCGCGGTTAAGAGAGACCGGATGGGTGGAGGATAATTGGGAACCCGGCATCGGGGTACGTCAATAGAAACTCACGGCCCCGGTTACTCGGTTAATTTGTGCCAGTAAGCGATTTGCCGCTTCGGCGAGCTGAACGCTTCGTTCCAGTGATTCAAAGCCGATTCTTGGCACTTGGAACCACCCAACACCAACCGTCCGATCACCTGAAACGATGAAATCGTGAAAATTGCAGCTGCAAATACCCATTTCAGTGAATGTACGTGTAACACATTGTCCAAGGGCCATTGGCTAGGATTTTATTTCCAAAGTACTTGAAAAACTTGGTAATTTCGTCTTTTTTAAGACGAATGCAACGATTGAAAATCGTTCATATCATTTCAACGGAAATATTGTATCATAATTTTAATACCATCCTTCATTATTTCTTAAAACATGACCTTATTTCAATGCTCCTATTATATTATTATTTTCTTTTTTTCACGATATGAGCTTTAAGTAAAGATGGCTTTGACTTAGGAAAGTCGTTGAAACTGTTTTAATGACGATAAAGAGTGCTTTAGTTACCTGGTTCTTCGTAACAGGATCCCAGTCGATCAACATAAATTCTAGACTGGTGTGCCGGAGTCCGTCCACGCCGTTGGGAATTTCAAAGACGAAGGACTCGTTGAATACCGGGTTAAGCGTGCGCATTCTCACGTGCGTTATTTTTCGATCGATCCGCTGGGAGTTGTAGAGGAGCGAGATTTTTACGCAGGAATCTGCCAAGCCTGTCACGTCCATCTTCGGCAGATTTCGTGCCTTCAGCACGACCACCGTCAATTTAGCGGTCGTTGGTTGCCAGCATACGGAAACCAGAAGCTCGCCTCTCCCTTTCGATTGAATCTGCAAATCAGTGCCATTCGCAAAAACCTTATACTTCGGTTTAATCGAGAATCAATTACACTCCGTCATTATGTAATTTCATTGGACCATTTGACAGGATCCACGACCTGTCATTCACAAGGTTCAGTTTTTCAACGTTTCGAAAAGAACAATTATACTCTAGTTTTACGTCATTGTCTTGCTCGTTAAAAATGATCTGTGTAAATAAGAAAAAAAAACATTCATCCTGTACAGTTTTTTTAAGAACAATTATATTCTTGTCGTTTGATATTAACTTCTTATTGATTGGAAATTTGTGTTAATATTTTGGTACGTGGTATACATTTTTTATCATTTCAAGGACTATCCTTGTTGTATGGCAATAAATGATTAATTGTAAACGTTTATTGTGCACTATACCTTTAGGCTTCTGGGGCAAATCTTCCGGCAGAGCGAAATTTCTTGATTATCTGCTTCTTCCAGTCCCGGAACCGACGAAAGGGCACATATCACCTCGCCGATAATATCATCTCGCGAGTATCGATCGAAACTCCACACTCCGAAGTGCAAACTGATGTCCTGGAAGTGAAAGTTTGCTAAAACTTTCGATACCCTCGCAAAGACAACCAAGTAATTACCAAGAATCGGTTCAATTTCGTCTAATTGGCATTAATTTAAGAATAACAACTTTTTTTACATTAACAACGGATAATTTTTTAGAAAATATCGACATTTTTTGATTTAGCTAGGACAGATTTTTACATTGTTTTCTTGAAGTTCATCGAACGATACTTTTGTCGATTGCACAATGGCTCAAGAAAAGTGATTCTAAATTCGATAAAACGTTCCCTGAAAGTTGACGATGCACATTGCATTACACTAATAATACATATATTATCATCTAATTATCTTATTTCAACTATTCCGATCTGCCTGTACTTTCCTTTTTTCTTTTGCGCGCTTGCCTCCTTGTACATCATTATGCATCTATTCCTTGTCCACACACACACACACACACACATATATATGGACCGTTTATTTTGAAAGTAGTATAAGTCCATTTTAAAAAAAAATGAGATATCACGTAATTTATGCTTAATTTAGTGTAAACTTTTTATTCATAACTAGTTAGTATTTAATTTCTTAAAAAATGCCTATGCTTTATTCAATTTAAAATTGGCCGGTAAAAGAAATTGCGTAACCATTGATTATGATAGTGGTGTAAGTCCAATTTACATTCACACTACAGGATTATTATGACGTCATAAAACAATGTAGACAACATAATAAATTCATTTTACATGAAATGAAACGAGGAAATTTCGTTTCAACAAAAAATTTACAAAACCCAATCAAAAAACAGATAATCAAAAACACTAATGGAGAGAAGGTAAATTGGTTGCAAATATGTTGGATGAGGTTTCTCAAAAGTGCACCATATACTATTTTATATAAAACATCGATGGATGACAAAGAATTTAAGTGGTGTAAGTCCATTTGCAGCCCGTAAATATGCATTATTTTAGTTAAATTCGTTTAAAAGCAATTTATATAATGAAATTACATATTTATAAATTAGTAGAAACATTGCCAGGCTTGACACAATAAACCTATATTTTTTAATTGACTAATATGCTAACCTTTGATTTTCTCGAAACAACAGAAAGTGGACTTGCACCACTTTCAAAATAAACGGCCCATATATAGCTGTACTCACACATTCTTCCGTACGAACCTCCAAGGACCTGTTCCGGAGCAAAAAAACTATTATTTTATCCTCTCATCCTTACCTGGAGTTGATTCCGTGAGATCTTGAAGAACGTGAAGTCCTCATTATAGACTGGATCCCTGGTGTTCCTGACGACGCGTGTTTTCACCTGATGTTGCTTATCCGGCAGTAGTTGGAGTTTCACGTAGAGATCGCTCATGGCGTTCTTCTGTCCCCTCGGCGGCAGGCCTTTGCACTTGACGACGGTCACGGCGAGAGCATTATGTTCGGCCCTGTATCGCAGCTTGAACACCAACTGTCCCAAGCCGTACTTGTTGTTCTCCGGTTGTTCCTTGTCCCGGCTGTTCTTCTCATTGCTCTCGATCTCCGCCTTGTCCCGTTCGTTCTCGATGGTGAGGGCAGCTTCTCCGGAAGGCGTTTGCACGGGGGTTCCCGTGCCCTGGGGGCTCCTCGGCTGGGACGGTGGGTTCGACGACTGGGATCCCGTGGGACTTGGGCTCTGCCCCCCTGAGCCGGGTGGACTTTTCGCTGGGCCCGTAGGACTCGGGGACTTCTTGAGGTAGTGACTCGTGCTGCCGGGACTCTTCACGGCCGTTGGCTTCTTGTGCGGAGGTTTGAAGGCCAGGTACTGTGCCTGGTTCAACTTCGTGTTCTCCCGGCGACGACGACACAGGAACCAGATCAGCCAGGAGACGACGATCAGGAATACAGAGCCGACTGATAATGCGATCACCGTCGTCGGCGAGACTGCAATTTTCACGGTTCAATGAAAACAATACTTCAAATGGGTCTCTCAGATTTCCTTTTTGTAGTACAGTTTAGCTTTTTACGATAAACAGGGGATTTACTCACATCATACTGTGCACTGAAGTGATTTTCTTAATGATACTCGAACTTAAAAGACAACGTATTGAGAGTTCAAAGAAAAAACATTTTTAAACGCGTCTCTCAGTTTATTATTTTTATAATGAGAAAGAAATATGCTCATGTTAAACCGTGCAATAAGAATAATTTCAGGTTTATCCGGGAACGGCATAGGTCAAATGTGAACAACAGATTGTGTGCAATGATGCCAGAAGAAAAAATTTTTTCACCAAAGTTTACGCATGCGTGGGAAATTTTCCACTTAAGCATGTCCAACAGGATGGAATGTCAGCTGAAGATTATCCCTTCTAATCACGATAACACGATAAGGACACTCGAGAATTTTCATTTAAATTAAATACTCTGTCAAGATAATTGATATTAATGCAACATTGCCGTACGTTTCAGGGGAATGAAGCAATTAAGACAGGAAAACCACTAATTCACAAGAAAGTTTCCGAAAAGATAAAATCTCGAACGAATATCGTGATAAATGCAATTTTTCGTTGGGGTAATTAACGATTACCGTTAAGGAAACAAGACTAAACACCAATAGGTGTTGCAAAGTGATTTATTTTGTCACTTTTTTAACCAGTCGTAATTTGTTGTAATACACGGGATTGTCTTGCGCTGACAATGAAATTTATATTGACGTACAAAGATTGAAAATCCTACAGGGGCGTATGAAGAAGCGCGGTGAAAGTAGAAAACTGTCTTCCACGGCATCGTTTCGATGCGCAAATGACATTTTCCAGAAACCTGAGAATCCGTGAAAATCGTTAATAACCGGCGAAATATGCAGTGTTTATATCCTGTCGGGCGTTTCAATCGATACAACCGGGCAGAATATCACCGGTGATTTCCTTCGATGGAACATTCGAATTTCCTGCGGGGGTGTAGGAGTGTGGTCAAAGGTGAACTTTACGGTTCAGGGGTTTCTCGCTCGACACGACACAATTCCTGTCATCGAGCTGGACAGAATTCTTCCAAGGAACAGCAGGGATTGTCTTGCCGTCTTGCTCTCCTCGTGCGGAAAATGGGAAAGTCCTAAAGCGTAGTGTACAAGTGCGAGGGAAGGATGGAGGATCGATGTGGTGTTCGTGGGGATATAGCGACGATCGTTTAATCCGTGTACGTTTATCATTTCCTTCAGACTCACCGGTGTCGACGGGTTGGATGAGAGGACCGTCATCCGAAACTCCCTCGACCATTTTCGGCCACGGTTTTCCACTTTCGGCGCACTTTCCTTGGGTCCGCTGAGGGTGTCTTTCGCACCGCCGACGTACAGTGCCGGAATATTTACAGCGTGCAACTGTGCGGACGAACGTCGACGATGTGGCGCGGATCAATAGCCCCCGTCCGGGACTTGCGCGTCGACGACCATCGTCTCCGTAACGCCGTGGAAAAAATGACCGACAAGTCGGACCCCCAGGGACGCGGGTGCACGATTACGCTCGACCGGGGGGGGTTGCACTGCCTTCGACGATTTCTCTGGCAAAAACCACCTCCTCGCCGGACGGCCGATGCGCTCGCAGGAATATCCACGTTTCCGGAAACCGCACTGGCGCGCACGTCGCACATCGATGCGGGTACCTGCAGGAGTTTATTCATCGATCCTCGACAACGTTTGACCCATGTTCCCCTTGGAAAATGCTATTTACAGTAACGATGTTAATGTTAACTGTGGTCTTGCCTTGTGAGCACAAAAAAGTAATCTTAGGATACCGGTAAATTGTAGTAGAAAAAAGACGTTAGTAGGATTTTGCAGGAGTTTACTCGTCGATCATCGACAACGTTTAACCCATGTTCCCCTTGGAAAATGCTATTTACAGTAAAGAAGTTAACGTTGACTGTGGTCATGCCTTGTGAGCACAAAAAAGTAATCTTAGGATACCGGTAAATTGTAGTAGAAAAAAGACGTTAGTAGGATTTTGTAGGAGTTTGCTCGTCGATCATCCACAACGTTTAACCCATGTTCCCCTTGGAAAATGCTATTTATAGTAACGATGTTAACGTTAATTGTGGTCATGGTTTACGAGCACAAAAAAGTAATCTCAGGATATCGGGAAATTGTAATAGAAAAAAAGATGTCAATAGGATTTTGCAGGAGTTTACTTATCGATCCTCGACAACGTTCAACTGAGCATGTTTCCGTTGGAAGATTCTATTTACAGTAACGATGTTAACATTAACTGTGGTCTTGCCTTGCGAGCACAGAAAGCAATCTTAAGATATCGGGGAGTTATAATAGAAAAATGATGATAGTAGGATTTTGCATGATTTTATTTATCGATATTGGCAACATGTAATTCATGTTTGACGAATGATAATACAATTTTTGCATCGTTTGTCCGTAAAATGCTATTGCATTATAATATTAGAATATCGAGTAACTAATTTAGAAAATAATTTTTGTAGGACGGACAATAGACCGTTAATGGAAACAAATTTTCCGGTACAAAAAGGGAACAGTTTGCGGCGTGAGTCATCGTCGTTCGTGATATTCACACTTCTGACTCATCGGAAAAACTGTACAGCTCACAGAATTTGTATGACTGTTTATTAAATTTCTGTGATATCTTGTATCAAAAGAATTACGTGCGACAGGTCTTCTAATCATTATGCGAAGAACTCGGAGTGCGAAGTTTCGTATTGGAAGATAAACGAGAAATAAACAAAGTAGGGAAGTCTAGACGTTCCTGTGGATGAATATTTCACACGTGAAATAAGAAAATACTTATCTACTTGCACGATATATCAGCATTTTCCGATGAAGTTTATGGCCGTTTGACTCGAAAGACTTCGACATTTTTACGATGATATGAGTCTACATCATCTTCGGTTTATTCCCTCACTCTAACCTTTTTCTACGGACATAAAAATGTACTTCACAATTTAATGGCGAGGATCAATTCTACACTTATGGATACACTTCTTTAGAATTCTAAAGATAACTGCGGTCAAAGCCAATTTAATTTAATTTATAAATGGATTTTTAACGTTCTGCATCAAACAGGTAACAATCATATGTCATTTCTGGATATATTCTTCTACATGTTATATTAAAAAAGTAGTACAGTAATTTATACTACAATAAAATGTAATGCGAAACACAAATCATTATTTGACTTCATTTGATAATCATACCACGCTAAACAATACATTTTTGTGATAAAAAAATCTTTTGAAAAATCTTTTCTTACATTTAAAGAATTACACATTTATATAGAAATAATTGTAGATCCGTTATTCCACGCAATCTTGGAATTCCTTTTAATTTCTTCAACCGCGCTGCTGTCTAATTACGTCATCAGCAAAACATGTGCTCATCATCTACAACGTCATTATTTCATAATCACATTAGGCAACAAAATATTATTGTTTGGTTAAAACAATTCTATCGAAGGAGAAGGAAATTAGCTTTTGATGCTTAAGAAATCAAGAATCGACATAGAAATGATTGTAGATCGTTTATTCCAGGCAATGTTGGCATTCCTTTTAATTTTTTCAATCGCGCTGCTGTGTTAATTACGTCACCGGGATGTCGCTGGTTATCTGTCGATGGCGTCATGCTTTTCGCAGTGGACAAGGCCGAGGCATGCGCCGTTCAGAGAATACGTTTGGCCGCAACAAACCAGACCGGCTTTTGCTGCTGCCAGTTCGAGCACAGTGCGTTCTTCTCGCAAAACGTCCTTCCCCACCGTTCATTCGTTTCCCTTTAAACGACAAACCCGAAAATCTTATCGTTTTCTCCGGCCCAACAACGTTCCTGCTAAACCAGAATTCGTGGGAGTAGGACGTAAAGGAAGGACTGGGAAGTAAACGATGGCACGTCGAAACGAGTGGAAAAGGACGCAATAATCAGACAGCAGTGTATTCCAGCACGTGCGAACATGGGCCTGAAGGAATTTAAAATCGTCTTCGACAATCCATGGGCCACTTATTTCCCGGGGCAAACAGTCTCAGGGAACGTTTTCCTCCTACTGGATTCCCTTAAGAAAGTTCGCAGTAAGTACACACGATTTCAGACTACTTCAAAATAAATCGCAAAACGAATAAAACGGGGACTTCAAAAGAAATTCTTTACAAAATTGGAAATGTATTTCAAAATAGATCCAGAGATATAATGTTAGTGACATTAACATCGCCGAAATTGTTTAAGTATTATAATCGTACTTTTACGTAATGTTTGTAATTGTTGTATGCTTTAAGGAAATGTGTGGAGGATTATTATTATATTTTAGGCACGCGTGTTAATACTGCAATACTTTTCTTTGAGTAATACTCTTTAGATGGCACATTTCTTTAGCAGTGTCAATTATTGTTTTTCTATCTTCAATCGTAATACATTCTTAACATTGTTCGACAGTGGAAGGTGTGACCGTCGTGTATTTTCATGCGGAACGTAAATACGACAGGTTGTTATGAATAAACGCGTTATTTTCCGAGCACAACTTTTAAAGACAAGGAATATTCATTCGCGTGTATTACATGATAAACAATATCTACCTTCACTCGTAAGTTATAAACATTATGTTCTGTGCAAAAATAAATGTTAGTTAGTCTCATGGACAATATTAATATTTTATTCACTATTTTAACTTGTCTTTTTTATTTAACATTAATTCGAGTTTAATTAAATTCTCAAATTGTAATAGTTTCAAACTACAAGGTGAAATTCGTCATTGAAAATTCCTTGTCGGTGTATACCGTGTTGAATTTTGTTCCCTGTGTCTTACGAAATTGCGTTCGTTTATTCTTATTTACATGGACAGTTAGACTACATAAAATCCCCGAGCAAGAATCGTTGAATTCCTCTCTCGCGGTTCGCCGGATAATTATAGTTCAGCCGAGCATTGGGACTTCTACACCCGCGTTGTACTACCAGATATTTTCGTTCCATACATTGTACTACGATCTCAAAAATAATCCTTTCTAACTGCAATCTCCTGCAAAAAATGCCTGCCACAAAATTCCGTGGAAAGCACTACAATAAAAGAACGCCTTGAATTGCCATATAAAATACAAAACATTACTTAAGTAAAATTACAAAATCTTATGATTACATAAATGATTTGATCTTATGACAAAAAGGAAAGGAAAATATGTAGAGCAATTGTAATAATTTAATTTTTGTTTTAATATTCGCTTATTGAACTGCATTAAGTTACACTACATTTAAGTTACATTGATTTATTACGTTGTAAACCATTACGCACTATGGAAAGATATGTAAATGGCGAGAAAGGTGACACCAACAGGTCTGAGTGGATTTTTATTTTAATACACTGCACTTGTGTTTTGTTCACTGATAATCCTCAAAAGAATGTTCTCCACGCGTGTAGGTATCAACGTAACGATAAAAGGTGAGGCAAACACCTGTTGGTCATCGGACAAACGGGAATTGGACGACAGAGGACAATACCAGGATGAAACTCAGACGGTAACGGGGCACGAGGAATATTTTAAGACGAAATATTGCCTCGTCGGATCAGCTTCCGGTAAATACGGTACTTCCGCGATATCACTAACATGACGAGGTGAATGAACTTCCTTTTGCCAGGTCCCGAGATCGAGATTCAACCGGGAGAACATAAATTTCCCTTCACCTGTGCCTTACCACCGACCTTGCCAAGCAGTTTCGAATGCGATTTCGGTCACGTGCGGTACACAGTGAAAGCAACGTTGGATCGTCCGTGGAAATTCGATCAGGATGTCAAGGCACTGTTCACCGTCATTTCGCCCTTTGACCTCAATCAGGAACCCAGAGCATCGGTAAGATATTGAATCATAACAATATTCTTTCATGTCCTATCCTTACTTCTTAGAAAAGTTTTATGATGTACACTATTGTACGGGTTTACGTACTGTCGGTAAGACATTTAATCACTGAATAAAGCTACCTTCATTTCATAAATAATTCAACACTAGTGGAGAAATTTAGGACAAGAAGATTTTTCTTGAAATGAAGTTAAATAATTATTCACCTTTTACTGTCTCTTCTAAGTAATTGAAATTCAGTTTAATTTTGTTACCAGTAAATGACATAATACTCTTTCTATCAGTATGATTAGTGATTTTTATTAATCCAGGAAACTGATAATTAAGTGTATGTTCATAACTTTGAAATTTGTATTGAATTTCTTTCAGGAACCTATTGATCAGGAAATGAGTAAAACTTTTTGTTGTCTTTGTTGTGGTACTCCTCCGTTGACTGTTCATTATTCCCTGCCCGTTCGTGGATACGTTCCAGGACAGTCAGTTCCGATAAAAGTGAACGTTGAGAATCATTCTGGAGTCACTGTAGACACCGTCAAACTCGTATTGTACAAGGTACATTTTTTCTAACAAGATGTACCGCTGATACTTTGGCTACGGTTTATTATTGTCTCGCAATTCTGAATTTTAGAACGTGACTTTACGGGCGACAACGCCTCGCACAGATACGAAAAATGAGGAAGTAATCGTAACGGAAGTGAGCAAAGGACCGGTCGATGGCGGGGCAACGGTCGATTACGAGCAGAAACTCGAAATTCCGCCTCTGCCACCGTCAAATTTGAACAATTGCGGAATTATCGACGTTGAGTATAATTTGAAGGTAGAAGCCTGCGTCTCCGGATGGTAAGTTTCTAAAAATATTATTTTCTCATATTTCTATTACATTTTTCGAAGTATCTTTAAGGGGAAAATATAGGTTATTGGGGAATAGAGAATTCAACTTCAGTTTTATTACTCTAAATGACTAATTGTCTCTTATTAAAAAAAGCTAGCAGGTGAATAAACTTAAGAAATTTTATCTTATTTTACAGGTACCGTCGCAACTTGAAGAGTAGTGTTGTGGTGTTTGTGGGAACAATACCATTGGTGAAATACCAAACACCGTCTGCTCCACCTGCCTCAGCGATGGAAAATTATCCGACGAAAACCGGCGAATCTCCGACTTTGCCGGATTTGCCCGTCTCGAATCTTTATCCAGAATTACGTAATTACATATATGACCTTCTCTTCGTTATGTATCACCCTTCGATAGCCTCAAGGATTGACGTTTTTCCTTTTATATTCACAGCGCCGCCGTCGTATGAAGAATCTACATACGGAGCGAGGAATTTACGCGAAAGGGGCGAATCTGAGCACGTTTTCGGCCTGATGAATCCTTTTGCCCCGAGATATCCGGTTTACAATTTCTCAGCGGCCTAATAACACCGAAAATATTTAAGAAAATCCCACTGGAATGACGTAATTCCCTCGGTGGAATGTTTGGGAAATTTCGTAGAAATTCCTCGAGGACGTTCTGTTAATTGAGGCAGATAATTATATATCACTGACCTACTATTATAAACGGAGGTAATTTTTGTGATTACTTCAGTAGGTTAACGGCGTATTTAAGAAAGATGATACCAGGAGGACGGATATCGCTGGTGTTATTTTATTGTTTTTCCAAACAACGCACAAGGAATGGCATTTTTTGCACTGCTAAATACTTGAAAATTCTCGAATCTCTTGCGAAGCGTGTATTTTTCTAAGAATATTATCCTTTTAGAAAAGTACCAGTGTACTTTGGGCATTAAAATAGCTTTATTGATCTCGATTGTCGAGAAATTTTTGAGCACTCGCTTTTAAAAGTAACGCAAATTATACACTTGCGCTTTTCTAAGGTTTATGTAAATACATATTGTTTTTATGTAAGTTTTATATTTCTATGTCATTTGTTGTTAATAATATGATATATACCCAATCGTATCGTGCTGTGTTTATCAATAAACAGAAATTCTGGTGAGTATACATGACATATTTATTAGTAAATATGTATTAAGCTTGCTCATTAATGGCAGATATCGTTATCACTGATGTTTCAAAACCAGAATATATTTACACTTTAGCCTTATCTAAATTTTAACAATTACCGTATTTTTGAACACAATGCTTTTGAAAACTTTTCATTATTAACTTGTTGTTAGTTCTTAATGTATTATTTTATTGCCTCAACAATATTTTATTTGAAAATAATTGATCATTAAAAGAAATCAATAAGACACCTTAATTTGTATCGAATTTCTTCAACATTTTATCTCCAACATTTTTCCGAATATTTTTTGAAATTGCGTTTCAGAATATTTTGTATACGAAACGAATATTTCTTATTAGAAGGACTTTTCCCAGATAACATTTCTTCTGTTGCCATTTAATTTCTGTATTAGCGACGGTGTATAAAATACTTTATCTACTGCCGCTGCAGTAGATTTACCTGGTTAAAGTCTTTCATTTTTCACTGAAAGTGTTGCACTTGTCTGTTTCTACTGCTCCGCCGCATAGAAATCAATTCTAAAACCGTACAACTTCCACAATAAATCGGTTTCACTTTACTCTTTCGTAAAAATAATTTTAATTATGCACAAACCGTGCGAAAATAATGAATTTTAACCCCTACATAGACTGTGCCTGTACATATTTAATATGCCTTCTAAATAAATTGAACTTTTTCATTTACATTTAATTATCCATATTTCTCAAGTCTAGCACAATATTTCTGTTGAAAAGAATATAAAATGTGATAAAAATTTCATTACGAAATAATTATAGCAGACAGAGTTGGGTGAATAGATTGTATGGTTCGTTCCTAAGTGTTTATTATTATTGTTTCAAGTAGGAAAATCTTTATCGAAATATTCCCTGGCGATTTATCGGTGCATTTAATGCAGAGCAGTGTAGAAACATATGCGCAACATACGCATGGGCGATATACCTTGATATGGATAGTCCAGTACTGATCGATCGCCTGCAAGTATCACTGGCAGCCGAGGACCTTGGAAGTATGAAATAAAATATTCGTAGAGCTTATGATCTAACTTTTGAGGATGTTCCGAGACCGATTGTAACCCAGTATTAGTTGTTGTATCGTCAAAGTATCGTGCGACGGAAAATCATTAAAGTATCACCTTCCGTCTCGGTCCCACAGGAAATTCGCCTTTTATCAAAATTAATAATCCTCCAACCGCCATATTTTATTTTGCTTCGTCATTCGGAGATAATCCGTTTTCTCGTCCAGATGAAAGATTACAGATTTGCGCAGGATGAGATGGAGAATTTCCACTATTTTCTATGAAACGTATTATCTTCTATTGAAATCTGTTAAATACATACCCAAGGAAACTTTGTTACGCGTGTAATTTTATCAGATAAACTTTAAATTCCAACAACTAAGCAGAATTTCAATTCCTAGCCAGTGGTATTTGAAATGCATTAATTCATAGACTTCTAAAAATAAAATGCCAATACCACCATTGTTCCGAGAATTGTATTTTACCGCAAATCAATATTAAAACTATCGGATGCTCTTATTTCCGTAACTGCACCGTAAAATTTCCCTACAAAATGATCTCTAACGATTCCACCAATATACTAGCAATAAAATGTCAATTTCACGAATTTGCATAAAAATCATATTCTTGCACTGGATCATTATTAGCATTTCCTGATATCATTATTTCCATAATGACGTTGCAGAATCCCCGACAAGTACATACATATTCCTTAAACCTTTTGGCGATAAATCGATAACAGGCTCGCCGTAAATTATCATGTAAATCCGAGGACCAGGGTATTCATCATAATATTCACTTGTGACCCCTCGCCGGAGGGTCAAGCCGGTATTCCTCGTTCTGGTGATCGATAATTTTAAGCGTATTGATAGCCGACCGCAGTCCTACCGACCTCATCGGTCCCCGGGGAAGAATGGGGTTGCGGGGGGTGGGGGCACGGGGACGGTGACGTCATAGTGAGGTGTACCGATAATCAGTAAAACGGCATCAGCATGCGCCGATGCTTGCGTCTGTCGTGAGTGCGATTACGCGCTCGTCTGTGATTTCCCCCTCCCCCCCCCCCCCTCCACGTAAGGTCACAGGGAATACTGGAACAAGGGTCAGAAGACCACGTGTGATTCGCCCCCGTTATCCACACGTTCAGCAAAACATAACGGATAGAGAGGAATTGAGAAAACTGTAGAAACTGAACGACTTCAAGTCTTTCGCTACTATTAAGGCAAAGAAAAGGAATTTTGAATGGAAATTTCAAAGTGATGGTTTTAAATGATTCTTTGGACTAAAAGAGATTTAGTTTTGAAGGTGTTTCGTTTAAACGTTTAACAGTCAAATTGATAACTGAATTTACTAAACGAATGAATGATCTCATAAGAATTAATATCAGCAAATAGTTATGAGGATAATTTTTCAATGATAAATGATCATTTTAAATCGTTTTTCGGTTAAAAATCTTCAGTTTGAAGGTATTTCGTTTAGATCTTTAATGGTCGAGTCAATAATTATAATATAAACTGAATGAACAAATTCTCTTAATTAATACCTGCAAAGAGGTATAAAGAACTGATACCCAGCAGAAGCGTTGTACCTATTTTTTGCGACGTTTTTTGACTTCATTTTCCTAATGAAAATTACAACGAATGCAAGATATAATCTCCGGGCATTAAAGAATGTGCAAATTAGTCCTTCAGGGGTGCCGCGTGACCTCAGACATTTATCGAAAGGGGAGAAAGCAAATAACGTGATTCAGAAACATTTAACTGAAATCGATTATTTTATTCATACGCTATACGTATCATTCCGGGCGACAGAGGGTGACTAAGCTATGTTTCATTCGCTTACAGAGAAAGCTTGAAATTTACACGGCATTATTTCCTTTCTTTTCGTGACGAAAAAATGACACGAACACAAGATAATAATCTACGTTTTACGTAATAAAAAGTATATTATAATAATACTTTAAATTGTCCTTCTGTCTTTCCGCAGTCATATTCTGATTATTCTTATTATGCGACAGTTCTGCTTTAATCATTGACGTAAATATGTATATTGGTAAACAAATTTATAGTTACTTACAGTTGCATTGAATAACGTCATTTTTTTCTACTGGAAACAGAGATGTGTATTAAATTTCGTAAGACTAGTTTGAAAGGTAATTTCTGAAACGTAGGAATAATTAATGAACTCGTGGTCTTAAGTCGTAACGAGGTAATTTGATGCACGTTATGTGCCTGACCTATTTCGAAAAAACAAGGTAGGGATATTAACATCTTGAAATATCAATACATCGTTCAGCCAGTTTAGTAGAAAGGAGAATTGATTGACATTGGACCCAGATTTGGATACAGGAAATGTCAGCGGTCATTTGAAGAGGAAAATAATTTTCAACCGGTTGAATGGGAAAGGGAACTTATTGGCATTGGGCCAAGAAAGGGATACATTCGAAAACGAAAGTAAACTTATGCAATTCGACCGGTAAAAGTCAAACACAATCGACATTGAACTTTAAAGGAAGATATTTTTCGACATTTTTTGCCTACAAAAAAAGTAGGTCGGTTAAAACCGAAGGGACGATCAAAAGACGAAGGAATGGGTCATTAATCCTGTGTCCTAGATAAGGAAAGAATAATCTTCACTCCTTTAACCCTTACGAAACGTAAAGATTGAAATTACTAATTGAAAAAAAGGGGAAGTAAGTGTTTTACCTGAATCGATGCTTGTACGATTACAAAGTTATTCTTCCGTTGAAGCTGCTCAAAGGATTACGGAATGTCGAATGATCAATTAAAAGGGAAATCGTCGTGGTAGTAAGTGGGAATAAGCATTGCTCGATATCGATATCATTAATACTGTCTCCTACATAAGGAAAGAATAATCTTCACTGGTCTAACCCTACAAAACTTGAAGATCGAAATTACTAATTGAAAAAAAGGGGGGGGGGAAGTAATGGTTTTACCTGAATCGATGCTTGTACGATTACAAAGTTATTCCGCCCGGTTGAAGCTGCTCAAAGGATTACGGAATGTCGAAGGAACAATTAAAAGGGAAATCGTCGTGGTGGTAGGTGGGAAGAAGCATTGCTCGATATGGAGTGTAGGACAGGGCAGAGAAATTTATTGCCGAGCTCGACCGTCCTGCCGGCCGAACAGAAGAGGGGATCGAGTGCGTCGAAGGGGTTGGTAAACGTTGGCGGTGGAGTTTGCGCAAAGCCCGGGGTCGCGCGCGTGTTATTCCTGGCCGTAGAGTTGTCTGTCCGTGGCGCCGCAGGACGATATTTCCTCTGACGAAGCAAAGCCGAGCATCCGCTTTTGCGCGCTAGCCAGGACGGCCAGGCGATTTGTCGGGCCGGTGACGGTCGGAAACGGCTCGGCCGATTCAGCCGCACGCAGCTCGACGATACACGTGCACGCACGAGCAGCCAACGACGTTCCTCGGCGAACACGTGTACACGCGAGCCAGTCGCCTGCAAGGCTTCGCACGGCACTCGCCAACGTGTTTACCGTGCGACCCAAGACCACCGGGGAATCCTCGCCACCACAGGAAATTCTCCGCAGACTCGAACGTCGGGAATACGAGAGACGAAGCGCCAGGGCTGTCGGGCAAATTTACACGAGGAAAACATGCATGTGGAAGGGACTTGGAGGATTTAACTTTGAATTCGTCCATGGAGCTCCGACTAGCAGGGAAATATTGTCCGTGTTGAATCCACACGGAGCTGACGATTCTGCCGAATTATCTTCTGACTTCTCGCAACAGGTAAGTCCTACGTCTTTTCCCTACCCCACCCCCTCGCCTCCTTTCCCCCTTCGCAGTTGCCTGTCCATCGTCCTCCGTTGGTCGAACGGGTGTTTTACAACGGTCTCGCTGCTCGTTTGCTCGACAAATGGCGAGTTTTCGAGGTCAGTAGTCGAGCTTTGAATTCGGCCAGACAAGCCGCGTGTCCTGCTTCGTTGCCGCGCGAATTTCGGCGGCACGCTATCCTGACAAGTCGATAATCCGCAGGGTGATTAACCCGCCGGGACGTTGGACGAAGCTAAGATTGAAATTTCACCAAAAATTTTTCCAAGAATATTCCCCTCGTCGTGGTGAAATTCGTCCTGCAAAAATACTCTTGCAATACTTTCGTGCTTCACTTTCACTTTACTTCGTTTTTCCTTTCCCGAATGATTAATCAAGCTCACTGATCCCGCGTCACTCGACGATACTTCGTACTGAACATCGACGACTTTACGCACGATTTTACATATTCCAATCGTTCCTGTCCCTCTCCGTCCTGCGTAACGCGATGAGTCCTTCGAATGTTACACTTTAACATTTTTCTATGTACGTACGTTCCCGTCCGGCACAATTGTTTGCGGGACAAGTCCCTTGGCAATTATTCGTCAACAGTGGCGAAAGGTTGCTGGAGAGTAAACACGCTCGTGTTTACGCATACGCACAGCAAGTGCGCGTAGTGTCGGCCGTTGTTTACGAACTGCCAGTTCAAGTTAACCGCCGATAATCGCGCCGCTGTACGAACGTTACAGTCCAGCGATTGCAAGATATCCGACAGTGATAACGATCCCCCCTCCTGTACCTACGCGACCGGAGTGTTAGAATTTTCCGTGAAATTTACGCGAAATTTACGTACGAGTCGCTAGGATCGATCGATTCTAGCGCTATTGACATATCGATGCCGTAATTTTTTGCCGTCCCTTCATTCTATTTACGCTGACTGCAGTGTATCCGGCGTAGCCGCTATTACGTCGCCCGTCTAGTCAAATAGATCCACGCTGCAGCTTTATCCTGGCCATTAGGTCCGATGAATGCCGACATTTAACGCTCGTCCTTTGAGTCCTACCCTTTGTCAGGAATTAACGAGAATATCCGCCACGGAATTCTATTCTCCCTGTAAAATTGTGCGGCGAGATACCGTAAAACACGGAGGACAATAATTATCCGCGGATTATGGCAATTCGCGCTTAGATGTTCTATAAATATTCACGTTAGGGGGGGAGTGGATTACGTGGGATTAATAATGGGAAAGGGCGAGTCATGGGAGAAATGACTGAGTCGTTGGCCGGCGTCTAACGTTATTCCCCTTGATGTCTCATCGATTAGCAGTATTTTCCTTCTGGCCAAGGTCAGCCGTTCTTTCGTATTCAGCGCGAAGAATGGTGAACAGGGGGCAAGGGGATGGGATTTTTTTCGACACACCCGTTCGGTGAACGTAGGTGGCCTAGTTTAGGTAACTAATGCGTGACGGGTTGGGTTGGCCGATCGTGTGCCCGTGTTTTCCAGTAGCTCGTTGGCAATAAAGTGAACTACCGCGGGCGGATTGCGTGACGACGTTTTCGTACGAGCAGACCGACCTACGTAATATTTCACTTTCCGCCGGTGAAACCGCCTTCGCGTTGCTTTACGGGCCATTCCTTCGCCGAGTTTGACGAATTTTACATCCAAAACACGCGTCCCGTTGAAACGTAAAATGCAATCTGGTAATTACAAGAGCAAAAGGGCCAGGAGGAGAAAGGCAGAGAAACTGGAATTTAAGAGGATTTCGTCCAACAGTTTCCCCTGATTCCCTCTTGTCCCGGTATTTCGAATTCTTATTATTTCCATCTCGCTGTCCCTTCGATACTCGGCGAAACGTACGTGATTTAATCTTATCGAGTGTCACAGTAGCGAGGCTTCGAAGAACACCGTCCTCGGGATGATAATATCGGTGTTAACGTAAAAAGTTTGCACGAAATTAACGGTGAACGGTATTAGCATGTCCGATAAACTTTCATCCGCAGCACCTGCCGAGCACACCGACCGTTACGTCCGACAATTCAGGAAGCGCGATGCATCGGCCAGCTGAAATATTATTTACGCAAGGAAATAAGCGGGAACCAGGATCCCCTCGCGGTCGTCGAACCACCTCTTCGTATTTTTTCCCGAAATTTCCTCGTTGTACGTTTGACGATATTTTTACTTTCCCCCCGTTCTGCGTGTCGAGGAAACATAATCCCCGGTGCGAAATGTTTCACCCGAAATTCCTTGCTCACGGAACGTCCCGTCGCCGACAGAAATTACCGGAATGGAAATCCTCCCATTGTCGCGCGCTAATTACTGTCTCCTTACGTGCTTTCCCCCCTCAGCTACGTTTTTTCTTTACTCACTGTAAATGCACGCTAGGTGGGTAAATCTCGGGCGGCCGGGTATAATGTTGTTCTTGGCGTGACGAATCGATCGACCGGTTGGAGGGGGGGGGGGGAGGAAGGGCAGATGCGCCATGTAAATGTGTCTTGCGGGATGGAATTTCTTTTGCATGCGGTATCAAGCTGGCATTGAAGTCGAATAATCCGTCCTCCACGTGCTAACGAGCGAGATGTATACTTCGGATCCTCCCCCCCCCCCCACCTCCCCTCTCTGCCGCAAAATCCATTTTACCGCGGCGAACGCGTATACATGGATTTCAACGGGCGCACGTATTAAATGGCGATTACATCGGCGTTTCTTCGTCGTCTCGAGCGAATTGTCTCCCGTGCCATTCGTTAGCCCGTTCGTTCGAATCGCGATACCGTCCTGACGTCAAAACCGGCTGGCATACATTTTTTATGGACCCCTCGTCGAGACAAGGTTCTGCCGCTCCGTCGAATGCATGTTTCATCGAAATCTCAATTTTACGCGTGTACGTTGTATACAGCGGGAAGGGAACGTGTAAGGTTCCTTAATGGAAAGATCAAAAATGGAACAGTCGGCGAACCGCCAAAGAAATTCCCTGTCCCAGAGAGAAGGAAATGTCGAGTAAGTGCTGTGTAAACGGGACAGGAATTTTGTTTCCCCGTCTGTGACGTCACGCGGTACACGGAAAATCTGTGTTCCTTCGTACCATTTGGATTGCTTAATCGCGAGAAAATTCGCTCTTTCGTGCAGAGGAAAACGCAGCGTAAATTGGGTTTAAATGAGGCAGAAATTTCGATTTACCGTGCACGATAGGAGAAAAGCTGTGTTTCTTGACGCTACTTAAATTGACCAATCGCGAAAAGATTCCCTGTTCCAAAGAGAAGAAAATGTGCCGTAATATGCATATAAGTATCGCAGAGAATTCCTTTTACATGACCTTATTCCATACGAAGAGGGAAAAGGGTGTCTTTGTTAACGCTGTTTCGTTGCATACATTCGCATTTGCGCGTGCGAACTAAAGTTTTCGATTATTAGTTATACATGTACATACTGGCGGAACTTCGGACGGTTTCTATACAATTAGCTGGGCAGAATCCTATTGATTCCCTGGAAAAATACTCGGCGTTACCTCATAAGCCCGGTATCGCGTTACGGTAATGCGCTCTCTGATGATCCTACAGGGATTCGAACGTTTCCCAATACTAATGCCAAGAAATATGTCTATTCAAATATACGATAAAGCACTTTGGAAATTTGTTCACTCGGTAAATGTCCTCTTTCCCAGCACAAACACCGTCCTAAAGTCCTTTATTCGTTTGAATCATTGTTTTAGAATTAAATAATTTCGATAAAAATGAAGCCGAAATTGTCGACAAGGAGAATACTTGTTTGATTTTTATTGACATAATTTTATAAATTATAGGACGTATAGTTATTTTTTTAAGTTGCACAGCGTGTCATTATTATTTACTTGCAGGTTTTTAAAAACTTTTGCGTCTTTGCATACTTTTGATAGGAAAAAGAATAAATATTCATCAATTTCCTTTCGTGAATTTAAAAGGAACATTTCGTCTACGATTTGTTTTTATTACAATTGAACTTTACTGATGATTATCAAAGTTAATCTTAAATCGGCAGACGGTTTCGTGGAAAGGAGCTTAACAGTCTCGGTAATTTTAATACGCAAACACGAACGATCGGTAAGCTGAATATTTGACGTTGAGGTCTTTTCACTTGCGCGCAGAATTTGTATGCACGTACGGTGGGTTTTCAGCGGTATTCCAGTGCAATACGTTATTGTAATGCAACGTGCGACTCGATTCGCCGCTGATATTGTGCATAAAATGCGTGAGAATCGCCTCGCTATTCCTCGGCAGCACATTTCGAGAAATTCAATTGGTCCTACACAAATGGTTTCCCTCGAAAGTATTCTTATCTGTCGGCTGTGAATTTAAACTTCGAGCCAAGTCCTTCAGCCGTAATTACTTTTTCCCCGACAGCAAGTTCCGTCCTGCGAATCGCCGTCCGTCCGTTATATTTCCTCCGGGAAATGTTTCTTTCGTTAAGTATTTATGTATTCATTTTATATCGCGCGTCACGTATAAATAACGTCAGTTAAAACACCCGTAGTTTGCATTTAGACGAACAACACACATGCTCGCTGTGACATTTAAAGTCTCCCAGATTTAGTGCTATTCGTTCTTTCTGTATTCCTCTTTCGCTATTTTTCGTGCGGTCGTCGGTAATTACTCGACGTACTTGCTTGAGCTGGGTTATTGTGCCACTAAGAAATTGCTCGCTGCGAGTCAACACTATTCTTAGATAATACAGCGAGAAACAGTCTATACGGGTGCAATGTCGTATTTATTGATTTTGTCGATAGAAACTTGCGACGATAAAGACGAAACTTTCATACTTATCTGCTATATTGACTTGAAACATAGAAGAAAAGGGTCACGTTTACTTAAATCATGTCTCAGAAAATCGAGTTACATCGATACCATTTACAATGATCCTTTAGAAGTCATTTTAAGTTTCAACAAATGATCGACCTCTTCACGAACATTTTCCATCGGTTTATTGAATTAAAATTCAATCGTCGTACACGTTCGGACGATCCTTTCATCAATTATGTCATTAATCATGTTTAAACAATCGTCTAATTTGTAACTAAAATTAGTAAATGCATTTTCAATATTCAGTTTTGTATGCGAATATTAATTTGCCCGCGTGACCTACGGCAAATGATATTTCGTAATCCATTGAACCGAGTCTTCATTTCTCTGCGGAATGCAAACACACGTATAGATGCGCAGGTGTGTGTGTGTGTGTACAGATACATATATACACACAGACGAGAGTGAGTCGAGAATTATCATTCCATTCGATACACTTCTCGGATATTACTTTGCCAATTTTCAAACGAGGGTGTAGCCGCATGAAAGCGATTGGTGAATGTCTGAAAGACCAAATAATATTATCAGGAATCAAACGAAAGGTCTTCCGATTGATCTTCCAGTGGAACGTTCCATCACTCTCGTACGGAAATTTGTAGTTTACACTTCATTCAATTTCCCGCCAATGTTTACGGTCTTTCGTGATTGCATTTTAGGAACAGTTCTTTTCCAACGTTTCAACGACGATTTTTGAATAAATTCACAGGTAAAGGTCGTCACTTACGACCGTAGATGTAAAGAGAGCTGTAATGAGGTTTCTCGAAGGAGAAAAAAATGTCGGAAAAATTTGTGGTTGGCAATGGTTATCCCAGGCAATGAAATTTCTGCTTGCTCGTCGTTGTCGTAGGTCGCGGTGAGCGAGTCACATCAACGCCCAGAACCGAAGGTTCCAGCTTCGGAATCTGGCCCTGACGAGTTTACTTTGCCGTAACCTTACACGCTAATTTGTCTATTATTACAAAATCGATGAACAAGCGCGAACGTGACAATAGCCGACAACAAGCCTTATCGATTCTCTTGTACCCTTTTTATTGGCGCGACATGCATTTCGATGATTCCCCGACATGGTGTTTGAACATTCTTCACGCGAGTCGAGTACCGAGCAGCTTTAATGCCCCTTTCAAATGTACCCACGTAATTCAGCGACATGTGTCGATCCACTGATAAGCCTACCCTCGTGACAAATCGGATAAATCAATTTTAAAATATACACACTCAATGAAATTCTTGACACAATTTTTGACCTGTACACTGATGTTCAGGAAGTTTTATATTTTAACGAAAGTCTAAACAAGGTAAACGTTTCTGCGAATAAACGGTAAGTATTTCTTAAATATTTTGTATCTTCGTTGGGACAATGTCCTTGACATTGCGATTTCTGTGTATTTTTGTACCGTTAAAATGTGAGGATTTTATTAGAGTTATTTATGTTTTGCATTGCGTGAAATATTTTTTGTTTTTAACTTTCAAATGGCGCAGAATAGTTATCACGAATTTCGAAACTGACCAACCACGCCTTCACATGTCCAATGCCATATCGATTCTGAGTGTTCGGTTTGAAATGGACATATTGGTTTCATTGCTGTCTGTGTAACATCCCGTCTGTCATTGCCCTAATTAATCCACATTCCACATTTTTTCCACATTCTTCAATATCCCTAAAAGTCTTCAGAAAAATGAAACTAAAATTCAGCTTCCACGATTGTTTTTACAGCCCTAAAATATCAGACCCTGCACCGTAACGTTGTTAACAAAATTACGGTATTGTCGTCGTTGCGAGTAAATTTTCAATTATTACCAAATTGCTACCGTTTCCGGTGTATCTATGCTCAAGGAATAATAGAACTGAGCAAGGGATACGATGACTATGGAACATTAGCCTATAATTTTCCTTGGTCGGAAGAAAATGACAACCTTGTCGATAATACGGATCCCTTTCCATTCACAATGGCGAAAAAGTAGCTATATTCGTTAATGCACCGTCATATCGATTACCTTATAATGTCGCATCGTTTCTTACCATGTTTTTCGTGATGTCGGGAACGAGTGAACGGGTAGTGCTCGTCTGTCACGTGCCGGCTAATTGCGTTATTAAGTTAAAGGTCAATAGGCCGTAGACTTGCTTATCATTCTGTGGGGAAGGGGGGGGGGCGGTGTGAGAGAGCGAGTAAAATTTTTCTTTGGAGTTTCGTCTGTTTGGAAATGTTTCGCGGGTAAACGTCAATTTAGCCGGTCGTCGACGCGTGTCTGCCGCGACCTTTCTTGTCGTTCAAATGTCAGAGATATAAAAAATCAGCTGTACGACATCTCACGAGTCAGCGGGAATTTCAACGTCGCCCCAATTCCATTCTAGCGGCGATCACGTCGAAAGGTAACGAGGGGTCGAATTTCTTTTTACTCTTATGAATGAACATCGTTTATAAACCATCCAATTTTCATTCATTTCTTGTCGTACGTCAATACTTTGAACTTTTTTTAAAAGTATACGTTTGAGGGTCTCTGTTTATTGGATTAAAAAAGACAAGGAAGGATTTGAACTTCTTGACATTTATGTTAACCAAAACCAACCACAAATTTATGTACACCAAACCAAAGGATACCGTTTTAGTCGAATATTATTCTATTTCCAAAACAACGAATAATTTCCCTGCTTATTAATAATTTAACCCAGAAGAACAGAAATTAATCCATCCCACGATTCCGTACATTCTCATCACTTTAATCGTCCCTTTTCCTACTACCGAAAAGCTCAGTTTCCTATGTATTAAACGAAACGAGGATTAACTAAAACTTTGTTCGATAACCGTCTCCTTGGGACGTGGGAGGCATCAGTGAAAAAGATTATTATCATTATTTTATAACTGATCGATAATTTGAGCCGTTCCCTTCAAACCTTGAAAGTAATCGCGGCTGTTGTATCGTGCGGTGTCTCGATGTCACGGGACTGTCGCGTTTGTACGACGATAGGATCGTTGGTAACGCTACGTCGTCGATGATTATCAGTTTTTCATTACCAATGCCAGGGTTGGCATTAACGACCGATCCAGGCACGGCTGTGAGCTATACTTATTTTTTTGCCACGGGCCTTTGCAGTTCGAACAAGGCACCTCGCGATCTCTGAGGCCGTAACGCCGCTTTCTACTGAATTAATAATCTTCACCCCCCCCCCCCTTGCCCTCTTGCTCCTGACGAAGGCGGCATTCTTTTTTCTCTCGCTCGGACGAATAAAGCTCTCCGCTCGTTCGTACGGCGTGTCGGGGCTTTGGATTTCCCCGATGGTACTTCGATAAATCACTCGACGAGCCAGCCGGCCAAAGAAAACGACGCTTTAGCAGCGCGACGTCGGGAAATGATTTATGTAAGAGTCCCGTCGCCTCGGACCTCGGGTTTTCAGTCAATAGGTTCGACGTTTCTGACCCGTTTCTGCCAGGATTTATGCTCCCCTCTCTCTTTCTTTCTCTCCGCCCGCCGAGAATCAGGGGTTTGTCCCTATCTTCACGAAGAGTTCGTGGAACCGGGGATCAGTGAGAAATAAAGGGTTGAAACGGACAAGAATGGCTGATCTGCCGGGCTGAGATTAGTCGGCACGATAAGCCTCCCTGTCGTCGGGGATATGATCGAGTCCTACGATCGCATGACCATAAGTCAGCTATATAATTTTACTGAACTAGACCCACTAACCGAGACCCGCTGGCTATCGATCTACGTGTAATCTTTCCACACGTGCGTTACGAATCGCACACCGACACGGGTTCTTCTACGACGATGAAATCGCTGGACAATTCCTCACCCTTCGACCTCTTTCCAACCCTTTCACCTGTGGTGAGTTTTGTGCAAATCTGTGGAGAGCTAAGGACAAAGCAAAGGAAGGAAAACTGTAGGAAAAACGAGAGATTTGACCGGAATTTTTTTATCATTTTTAAAATTATTATTAATTCAAAAGTTTGACTAAATTTATAGATTATTTTCAACGACAAAGAAGTTATAAAGAATTAGAAAAATAGAGTATATGCAAGGTATGTAAATCGTTTTTGGGGCATATGAAAGTATCGTAATTTACTGAGTGTGTATTCGGAAAGTTAAACTGTTACGTCGTTTGATTCTGTTTTTCCTTCTGTTAATACGGAGAATGGACAGAAAAGGCAAAGAAAGACAACTGCAACTGACACGATTGACAGAAGCAAATGAATTATTAATAAGAATTTGATTTGCATAATTTTCAGGAGATATACACAACATCGATCATTCTAATTACGATTGCAGGAGATTACTTATATTTTATATTTTTAAGCAGGATATACAGGAGATAAGAATTAGAAGAATGACAATATACACGTGACACGAAAGTATTCTTCTTCGCTGATTGCGTATTCTAATTCTTATTACCTCTTCCTTTGCGTTGTTTCTGCATTTTGAAACGTCAAAAAATTGACTTCCTCCCACGCTTTCTCACCTTTTCACGGTGGGTGTTTAGGGGCGAACAGGCGTGGAAAGACAAACGCGAAAAACAGAAGCCCTCGTCAGCGGAAACGGATACACAGAGTCTGTTTATTGAGTTGGAAGTTGATTTCATCCGACTGCACGGCGGGTTTAAACCGCGGAGAAGTCTGTTATGGATTTTCGCTTCCCTTGGGCTTACCGCGGAAGGTCGATGTAACATTAAGAATGCATGAGAGCGGGAAAATGGGCTCGTGAAACTACGGCGGCGCAAAGAAACTCCGCCGGTCTCGGCCAGATTAAATTGTATCTAAGAGTAGATTTTCATAATATATGCGCCGCTGAAATCCGTCGCAGATTGCACGGAGAATAGCAGTGCACGCGGCCCGATGTAGATGGAACGATATACATACCACTTTTCACCAGCCATGCGAAAACACCTGTAAAACTTGAGCTTTAATCCATGAAAATCCGGTTATATAAGGCTCTTGTAAAAAACAGTACGTGCCGGGGTTGTATATGAAGCGATATTATTCTTTGCAAGGAAAAATATGGTACAAAAGCGACGTTACAATCTACGAAAATCTTTTTACCCAGTATTGTTACACGCAGATCTGTGCGATGAAACTTGTATACCATGGTTTATGCCGAAGGAAAAGTTTACAGGGTAAAAAAGTATGTCCATGGGGTGCTGTAGATGAAATGATATTTTCTTGTCGATTTACAAAAAAAGTCTCAACTGACCGAAAAGTCGTATCACCTAAGTCCTGTCGTTCAGTTTTGCTTGTGAAGTTCTTTTTTGTTGGAAAACTTTAAGAAATCGGTTCTGGAACGAGATCTTTATCGTTTTCTAAATGTCGTTAAAAATTCATCCGTTGGCCTAATCCAGTACGATCCACTTTGGTCAATGAACATCAGCGTGTTTAGAATTATCACTGAACTAATTTATTGTTTATTATTAATTTATTTAGCCCTTTAAGAAATGATAAACACGTATTCCTTGTTACCCAAAATTCCAGGCTACAACTGGTCAATTTTTAAATGAATAAATTACCTTTCTTCTATGGAGTTTTCAGTGGTCCAATCTGTTGACCAGACCACACAATAATTGCCACGTAAGATCTTCGTTTTTACGCTGTAAGTGAATTTAATTATTCCGTGAGAAACTCTGCAATGATCACCGCGTTTCAGACTCAGTGCTCGTAGCAAGTAACGAGGGGCGAAGGGAGAATTGGGAATTACTTTATTATTCTGCTCGGACAATTTACGATCCCGTTTTGGGCCCGCAGGACCCGACTGGGAAAGGAGCGGATCGCGGTTCAGCCGAACCCGAGGAATCCGTGGATCTTGCTGATAGGACCGGGGCATGGTTTTAGCTGCGACGGCGGGGCGATGACGCTCTATCACCGTCCGCCATCATCGCCAGGAGTCCCCGAGGACTCGGCCAGCTTCCTCGTCCTGTCGCCGCTTCTGGCCTCCCTACCCTGTTCCGCAGGAAAGAAAATCAGCACGGCGAACGCAGGAGCCGCGTTCGCCCGGAGGCATGAGAGACCGTTCCCACCGTTTCCGAGATCACGGACAGGATATGCCCCTCGAAGAGGTTCAAGGACTACTGCTTCCACCTTCCAGAACAGGTAAACATGTGCCAAATCACGGATTTGTGTATATTGAATATTGCGCGCCAGATGACTGACCACTGATGGGATAAGTCGTGTTTCAAAGTTCAAACATAATTATTCGTGAGAAAAATTGATTAAACTGAAGTACACTCGTGTACAACGTTTTAGCTCACCTGGGTTTATTTGAGGGGGATAAAAACATTTTGGGTCAGTTTAAATTTGCTACGAGCCGAAGGCACAAAAATTCCACGTTAAACTTTGGCTTTATGAGACGAAATTAAATCCGCATGAAATAGCACACACTTAAGTGATGCTTCTGTACGTTTCTATGGAATAATACACTTTTCCGAGCGATTAACCGTAACTTAAATGGATGTGATGCAATTTCATTTAAAACTTTGTCAACTGTCGAGATGAGAACTGTACTACGGAATTCAAAGTATTAAATTATTACTAATAACAATTGTCTCGTGATGAACGAAAGTCAACGATAAATTGTTTCGAATTGTGCTGAAATTTTGTAGTATTAATCTGCGTGGAAATGTTTACATGGCCCATGCCTAATTGTCTTCGCTTTTACAAAAACTGAGAAAAACACAATGTTTTGTGCAATGTTAAAAAAAGTGTGTAAGCAAATTAAACGGCGAATTCTCGAATAGTTATCGTTAATTATAACTCGCGTGATTTCATTTCGCGGTTTAATTCGGATGAATCGAACGTTTAGCGGGTCGGGTTAAACGAACTCGATTTTCCCTCGAATTACCGGAGGGTGCTGAAACTGATAGCCGACTTAATTACCACTTAGACAGCGATACCATCTGCTGTCCCTTTTTCACGAGATTCCGTCGAGATTGTTCGTCAAGCTCACGGAAACTTTGATTTATCCTTGGCGATGTTCACATCCTTGAATTGCCCCGGTAAAGAAAAACTTGTGACAAAGTTTCAAGTGTAAAGACGAGAATCTTCGGTATAAATATATCTCCCCTTTTTGCAGTTTTAATAAAAGAAGACTGTATTAAATATCCTCGGAACGCCGACAGAAACGTATCAAAGGAAATTTTATTCCCTTTATGCCGGAGGGTATTAAAACCTGACCTACACGTTAGGTAAACGTTTTTTTCAGTCCTTATAAAAAGCCGTAGGTGCTGAGGGAGCGAGAAAAATACTCGATTGCAGGTCGATCCTAAAATGCCATTATTTTTTTGAAATGCGCGGATCTTAACGTCCCCTAAATCAGCCGTCGTAATGTTCGCGATGAATTATATTCCCCGTCGGTGGTTTTCGGCGGCCAACTCATTGGCGCGTTCTGTATTTTATAGGTAACCGGGGACCCCTAAACGTGACGATTGTACAGGTCGGAAGGGGGAACGGTGGTGCCGGCGGAGATCCCGGAAGTGATTTACTGAGATTGGAGCCTCCGTCAGATTTAAGACCAGCTCCGTCGCCGCTCTCCGACGCCAGCGTTACTCTGCAGTCCGACAACAATGACACCTTCAGCGGAGGTGAGGGATTAACCTTTTTTGTCCCAATTTTCCCACAGACCCAGCTCCTACTTTATGGGGTACACGGTTCAAGCGAAGTTTAATACCATCAGGCGAAATTTAATGACCCGTTCAGCGTGATATAATGATGCAACAAAAGACAGAGGTCTTTAAACTTTTACAAGGAATTCACTTTCTTAGGTTAGACCTGAGTTAACAAGTTAAGTTCCCTAATCCATGTTGTCCTAGTCTGTAACCTTCGATAAATCATGGGCTTCTTCAGACAGATTTGACAGTCCTGCACCGGAGAATGAATAGAGAAAGAAGGAAAAGGTTCTTGAGAAATTGATTTATAAAAAAATCGGACATTTCGTTTTATACAGCACCGTATTAAAGAAAAATCTAATCCTAGCAGTCCAAATAGAATGATTTATTCATCGTAATGTAAGGATACAACGAAAGGCATAGATCTTTAAACTTTTGCTAGTAAAGGGTGGAAAAGATTGTTCAGAAATTCACTGAACTCCGACATGGGACGCCTAGTTTTCTGCGTGAATACTGCGGAGGGGAGTGTTTGTGAAATGTTTTAAAATTGACGAGGGTCGTAGGTCGGTTTTGTTTAACAGTCGGAATTCTGAAGACGTTCGGTCCGTCCTTGAGCGAAATCCTCAGCGGCTTTTAAGGCCGTCTGGCCGAGGAATCACACCCCCTTTGGTAAATGCCCCGTCGCTAGGGTAATTGCATAAGAGATTATTTTCACCGGGCCGAAATAAGCGGCTCCCGGTCAACGGCAAGTTCGCTGTAATTGGATTATCGCTGCAACGTGCTGGCCGTAGTCTCTGAGGTTAGTGTTGCCGATCCACGGTCAGTGTTAACACCGTCGACCGAGGGAACGTCGTGCGCAAGAATTTCTCTTATCCCCGGGCTCCTTGTCCCTCGTCGATGAGGGGAAATTCGAGCCGATAGGATATCGCGATGAACGTCGTTAACCAGTAAACCCGGTGAAATCGTCCCGATAATCAGCTGGTCCGACTGGTTTAGCCGGAAATTACTGGGGCTCGTGATCGTAGTTCGATATTCTATTAAATGACGGTTAATCCGCCGGTCCGTCTAGATTAACCGACGAAATCCCCGTCGACGGGCTAACCGGATCGGCTCTCGTTTCTCGCGCCGTAAATATGAACGGCAGTCACGGATAAAGCATGTTCCCACGGAGAAAGGCCGATTTATTACGTTTCGCGATAGGCACGTACAGCAGATGACATCGAGCCGCGCAAATGGGACATGGAACGCGGATAAAACATTGACTCGTCGTCGGTGCTTTTCGATGTTTCTCTTGTCCGTACACATTATGCAGTGTCACAGGGCCAAGCCGAGTGTGTTCGTGATCGATTGCCAAAACGACGGCAATAATAACACTACCCTCAAACGACGAAACTTCTACAGGAATTCCAGTATTAAGAGGAAAGGCCAGCTCAATGACAGAATAAGTATCCCAAGAGTCAATAAGATTTTTCTTAACAAAGTGCAATATCCAAAAACACGCCTGGAAGAACAGTAACAATGTTTTGACTATTTCCATCGACAAGAAAATTGTCTTTTGTTGCTTTATATTGGGTTTCCTTATTTTCATGAGTTGACAATAAGAAGACTTGATTACTTGTATTGAACGTTACGTAACATTTATACAATTTCTTTTGCACGAATGAACTGAACAATGGAAAATGGCGGACCTTTTCATTTCTGTATGCTGTTAAAATGTAAAGAGTTATTTACAAAATATTACAATAGTGGTAAGGATAACTTTTGTCTGAAGGGGCTTCTCAAACGTGTTTAAACCGCGGTTCATGAAACTTTCGGGGCTTCGGCAATCGGTAAACTGTTCAATGGAAGATCATTATGTAATACAGTATAATTGCTAATCGAAGGTTGTGTTTTAGAATCCGCTGTCGTCAGCCGTAAAAAATGCATGAAACATACCGACCAACACGTATATAAATCTCACTAATATCATGACATGACATTCTTTTGTAGAGAGGAAAATCGTTACTGAAAATTCTGTACTAACACATTTACAGTTTCTACCGTAAATTGCTTTAAAAATTTTTAATTACCCATTAAACGTTGAAGATAGAATAATATTTCGTTTATTAATATTATGTAACGTTCACTGATATCATAACATGATATACCATCGTGAAGGGTGAAATCGTTACTAAAAATTCTGTGCTAATATATAGTTTTTCCCGTAAATTGCCCGTAAATTGTGGGTTTTTAACTATACGTTGAATGTCGCAGATACAATTACATTGCTTCATTGCTAGTAACACTTTGCTGGTAATTAATTTCTTAATTAATACTCGACTTTTTTCATCCAGACTATATTGCTTTCTATTTTTCCAAGAAAACATAACTCTTCCACCTTGAATCGAATACCGCAAAATATCGAATGACAACTATCATTAAAAACAGGACCATACTTCCCCATCACCCATACTATTTCCTTACAAATTAATATTTTATCCGTCGAACCATCAAACAACAACAAGCATTAGAAACATTAAAAACAGGACAACACTCCTTAAATCCCATAAAGCATCATTTCAATTAGTGCTGAAAACTTTTTCCACCCCGACGATAATACTGGCTTCCTGTTTTTCGTGAAAAAAAATAACTTCCTCGTTTGAAGGCAAGGAGTCGCGGGAAATGTCAAAGGACAATAAAACGCCTGTCAGAGAAAATCCCGTGTGTGTCCTGCGTTAGCACGTGTTTGTCGAGGGGGTGCGGGGGGGGGGGGGGGGGGTGCTTGGATAAAAAGCGTTTACCGTGTGAAATTTCATCCGGCTCTCTCCGATATTCATCCTGCACTTTACGGATACTCAGGTGTCGATCCAAGATTACTCCTCAGTGGTACCGGAGGGGACCGTATCACGTGGGAGGGCCGTTATCATATGAAGGAGCATCGGCGTGCTGGAAAAGCTACCTTCCAGGGTCAGGTTTACAACTTCCTGGAGCGACCCACCGGCTGGAAGTGCTTCCTATATCACTTCTCTGTGTGAGTAATAGCCCTAGTCCCTTTAAATGCACTCTTCGCTTCTCCGCGTCGGTTTACGCTAAAGCTAAGTCCTAATGATTCGACTCTGCGTGACGCCTGTTTCCGAGGGAAGCTCGGATAAAGTGGACTTCCTCGCGTCGTAAATAAACGGCCGACAGGAAGAAAGGATTTTTCGCAATTGTGCGTTGTATATTGTGTCAGCGTGGACGCACAAATTAATAGGGAATGTTGGACTTCTCTTGTAGTGTAATTATCCTGTTGCGTTAATTAAAGTCTGGCAGATGATACGGTGTACGACGAAAGAAGTTATCAGGGGATTGTTCAAATGTCGTGTCTCCGCTCTATAAATCAAAGGCGAGTTAACGAAGCCCACGCTCGCGGAATGTCACTGCATCAATCTTTAATGTCATTTAATATACATCACAACTATAGCGCCGCAAGCAAGATTGATGGCACTTGAAAATGTCCCGTGGTTATGCGCAGAGTAACCCCTTAGTATGTATGAGTTTACCCAAGGAGATCGAATCGTTACCGTTGCACAATTATTTAATTAGGCCGACAATTTTTCAGAATTCAGCAAACTCGGAAATAACGAAGAAAAATTGCTTTGCCTTTTTAGGCTGACAATCAGATTTTTTCTGTGTCGCTTTTAATCTCTGTTAACCTCTTGAATATTTTAGTTGGCATAAGCTGTTTCATTTACGACGTTGAATAATTATCATTGCATGATTATGACACTTAATTAAGGAAAAGCGTCGAATAATGGATGAAAATTATTTTCTCCATTTCTCCGGAAGGTATTGTGTGGACTTTAACTTGATAATGTGTCCCGAAATTTTCAGTTGATTCAAGACGTGTACTTAATGGCACAATCTTTACCAGCACATAATTAGCACATTTAATTAGGACGATAAATTTTACCAACTCGGCAATGTCACGGATAATGAAGAAAAATCGCATTACTTATTTTCCTGCTAGGGCAGGCAGACCTTTTTAAATGCCAGTTTTAATGTGATCCGGTTCCCCGGAAATTTCGGTTGGTATAAGGGGTTTACGTTGAAAGCCCGGCGCATGTACTCGTGAAATAAGCTCGGGGAAAAAAGAGTTGAGTCAGGAATGCTGTAGAAAAGCTTACGAATGTTACGTGCAGATGGCGGACCTTATACGGACGAGTATCACTCGGTCTGATCAATACCGGGCTTAGATCACTTATCAAGCGCCGATGCAGGGATCTGCATTTATGAACGACCAAATCGTGTCGCTCGTTTTAACGACATTTTCGTGCACAGTCGAACATGTAATTGAAAAAGCTCATTCCCATAGTCGACGAAACGCTAGGCGAGAGAATTCCGTACGACCTAAATGCAAAGCCTTTGCCGGCAAAACGGATCGCCCGTAGCGTATAGACATAAGGAAATATTAGTTTCTGCTTTGTAAGGCAGATCAGCGGTTTTATTGGGACTGAGATCGATGCCTGTAAGTTATGTACGTAAGTTTATAGGTTTCGATAAAACATAACGGCGCTATTGGAATAAACTTATATCTTGCTGCGGAAAGGGCAGATATCTGTGTGTGTGTGTGTGTGGTAATTCATTCCCATTATGGGATACATTGACCTGGCATTGCGTAGGGATATCTACTTCTAACACCAATATTCTACTTCAATTGATCAGTAACAACCGTATTATTCAAATCGTAAAAATCAATAAATCGGAAATTAAACACTCTTCCCCGAAAAATTGAACCATTTGCGACTGATATTTTCGGGGAACAGATTGTCAAAGCGAAATTTCGCGTTTGCAGCAGAAACCGTGACAACTTTTTTCGTACACTTATTACCTTATTGAATAACAAGCTTTTTACCGTATTTTTATATCCATCGATTGTCGATTAGCCACAATACCATCGACGTTTCCTTGAAAATAATTTCGCCTGGAACGTAGTTTCCGTTCGAACGTTATTATCGATGTAGCGGGTGAAATGTCCTGAAATTGGGTCGAGGCTGGAGTAACAATTTCACGGAAGTGTCGTAGTTTACTCCCGAAAGAAAGTACAGACAAGGGGCGCAGTAAGGGGGGGAGGGAGAGGACGAGGTAAGAGCGGGCAAATGGAGGGAGTCGGGTCGTAAGGGTCGTTGCAACGTCACGGGGGAAAAAAATCATTTTCGACGTCATTTAACGGGAGCTTCCGGCGAACGTTGGCCGATTTTATCCATCGAGTCGTCCACTATTTATTACGCCGCGAGGGGTAGCGACGTGCCGGCGATATTATCGTCGTCCATACATCACCCACGGCGCGGTTTAATGATTTTCTCGGGGCGGTCGTCAAGTTCTTCTCCCCCAAAACTTTCTAATTCATCGAGCTGCGCCCCGCGCGAACCGCAAGAAATGCGCGCCCCGTGACGCTTGTCTGGCCCGTTGACGCGGGCCGTACGATTCCGCGGCAATGAAAAAAGCAGAAACCGTTCATTAGCCTTTTAATTGCGATGCCTGGCAATTAGCTCGGGCGAAAGGGAGAGAAAAAAAAGGAGCGTAGCGCGGCGAAGAAAAAGCCCGCGCCAACAAAACGATCGTCCTATACGACCGGCTTTTTTCATCCCGGCTTTTTTTTTTCTTCCATCCACGCGTCGCTCATTCAACGCCCCGTTTTATTTTTCATCTTTTTCCCGACCCATTCCCGACCGAGGAACTCGATATTCCGTGCGGGGACAATGCCCCCCCCCCCTCCGGCCCCTGAGAAGTAATGTGCTCGGAAGAAGGGTTAACGAGAGTGTACCGGCGATCGTAAGCGTTTTGGGGAAAAATGAAGTAAGAAAAAGTAATTCACCGAATCGACCGAAGAGCCAAAGGTGGATCGTCCAATTGGTTTCATCGTTTTCTTCTCTCAATGAAACTTGTTTACGGTCCTCCGGGCGAGATGAATTCTTCTTTTCGGTGGTCTGGCTGGCCTGTTTTAAATGGCCGTAAGACAAACGGAAGTTCCCCGGTATGATTGGCCGAGGGAATCAAAGCGAACTGCTGCCTAATGACGGTGCAAAAGTTCAAGGAGACGAGACACCGGGGTGACGAAGGAGGGAGGGGGGAGGGGGGAGGAAAGAAAGGCAGCCGGCATGGGAGCCGATGACGAGATGGCCTGACCGATACCGTCGCGGCAAGGGGAGGGGGGTGAGGGTGAGGGTTCGGTCGCGGGTAAAGGGGGGTGGTCGTCCTCTAACGACTGATATCGATTTTCTCACTTTTATTACGCTACATATGAATATGGGCCGTACTTTACTTTTCTCCCTCCTCCCCTCCCGCCCCTTTCTTTCTCTTCGGCCTCCGCTATTTTTTCCACTTGGATCGCATTGTCCCCAGGTTCTGCAACCTACTTCTTTTCAAGGCATCGGCTAAAAGCCAGACGACGGAGGAGGGTGGAGGGGGAGGGGGTAGACCACATGAAACGGAATAAATTGTTCTCGGGGCAAACAGGCTGAATTTACCGGCGACGCAAGGTTTTCCGGTGAAAATGCCCTCGACGCGCCGGGAAATCGTTCCTCACTCGACGGGGATTTTTGACGTCCGGCAAGACCGACTATCCTGTTTTACCACAGGTCCTACGGGTAAGATGTTTTACCACTGTGACGCGGAAGTGCGGGCAAAGGCTGGTGGAGAGGGGTGGGGTAAAACGTCGAGTGGCCCTTTCAGAGAATCGCCCGGAAATGCCGGATCCATTCAATACAAGCGCATTGAAAAAAATTACCACGGGTTCAAGGAATTTGCCAGGCGCATTGAAATCCCGGGGATAATGCAAATGCATTTGCCTCTCGTGCACCGGCGGCGAGAAAAATGCCGGCGCTTTTCCGTGCACGACGTCGTTGCCCATAAATCAACGTCTTCGGCCACATCACAGATTCTTGGCACGAATAACACTTTCCCCGAGTGTTATCCACTCATTTTTCTCCCTTCGCGCACAGCCCGAAGAATTTCCTTTGGTCGCTGGATAATTGGGACTCGAGCGACGGTACATTCTCAGCGGGAAATAAGACTTAAGTACCTAGTCTCGTTCGTTGATGAATAATTTTGAGTCGACGAAATATGAAAATTCATGTGACGCGCGTTTTGGTACAACGACGAATGTTCACCTTTAACTTTGCCTATACGACAATTTTCGGAAACAAAACAGCCGGAAAATTAACAAACAATACCGCACGGTATTTCCGTAAGGCCGCAATCATTTTGTCCTATTGTTCGACGGATTTATACGTTTGCAAAATGGGACAGAAAACGCCGTACACCTTTCGTCGGATTTATGACACGGTGCAGGAGTTTACGAGTGTTTGCGAGTTCCCCTGCCATGGGGTTACAGTTATTCAAACTGTTTCCCTTACTGCCAACGTTCCGGAATTACAAAATGAGGAATTATAACGAAAGTTACGTGCGCAGCGGTATACCGGAATGTCTATTAATAGCGGCTTTAATTTGAAACAAAGTTTTTCCTAAAAGGAAGGATTCAGTACAATGTTGAGATAGAAAATCTTCTTTACCTACCAATCTTGATAAGTGCATGGAATTTAGTGGGTTAATTTAATCGTTAAACTACAACAAACAATAATTACGAAAAATACGTCTAAGATTCAATCAATTTCAATCAATTCGTTTCAATATCGGCGAACCAATCTAAAAAAAGATACATTTTTTCATCATACCAGAATCACAAGAACTCGTAGATAATACGAATAAATTCTTATCCGCGTAGAATACCGAAACAAGAACGTTGAAGAATGGTTTGTTCGAAATAATCGACCGACTACAACCTGTGGATCCTTTCACCGAGAATACAGGCGACCGAAAAGGGGTTACTACAATCTCTATCGCTGACTGATTCCGAGATTGACTCTCGGAAATTTCGCGCTCGTGTTTGTCGGCGATAAGTGGACGGGCGTTTAACATTGCGGCGTGAAGTGTTGACGCCGAGAGACAAGACGCATATGCACGCCGAGTCTACGTGAAAAGACAGTGTAGGCGTGGTGATTCGTCGAGCAGCGCGACACCCCCGTTCCGTAAATGCGTCCATCGAGCATCAATAATGTACAAGGGTCGTAGCGTGGCCTTGCCATGAGAAATCGACCGCCCGGGGAATATCGATTCTTTCCATTCCCGGCCACCGGGACTCTGGCTACAAAGTAATTCTCGCGTTATACCCACGGCGAACTTCTGGTCCTGAACTACGTGTGTATGTATGTGTATATGTGTGTGTGTTTCTATGCACGTGTGTGGAAAGTACGTAAGCCCATATTCCGCCTTGAGCCGTACGTACGTCTGGTCATCCTCTGTTTCCTGTTTCCTCGACGCGGAACTCGGGAATGTGGGTCATGAGCTTTGAGCTTTCTACCTGTCGCACCGAGTGCCGGGCTAGATAGTAACGCCCTGCCGTAATCTCTGCTTGACGTTAGCCAGGAATACCCGGAGAACCAGCTTTCCACGTGGGTCAGCGCGAATTTCTACCCCGTCTTCCGGTCGTCTACAGTAAAGCGTTTGGACTAACTCGTTCGGAGAAAGGACAATAGTACGGAATTGCACGGTCAAATCGTGCGAACAACGTATCAACTTGCCCTGTTTTTGTCTCATAAGCATTTTCAATTATGTGAAGAAGAAATTATCGAAGAGAAATGTATGGAATTTCATTCTATCTTTGAATGAGCTTTTCACTTTGATTACAGTAAAAGTTGAGTATTTTCCTATTTGGTGAAACAGGTGAAAGGTAAATGACAAGTGCAAGATTGATCTCAGGTTTAATAGAATTTCCAATTTAATGTTATTAAACCTTTTTTCATATAACTAGAGAATTGTTGTAATCAGAAATTGTATTATTTCTCGTTTGTTTTAATTTGTGGTACTTTCTCGAGGAGTGTACTTTGAATGTAAATCAATGTAATACTACTAAATTCGTTTGGATGTTAGAACAGAGAATTGTACGGTTTGGAAATCAAATACCACGGCGGTTCAATTATTTTATAGCATTTGCGTGGCTAGAATGGTTGAATTACCTGGCGAACAAAGCTCGAATGCGAATCAACGTGAATTTCATTCCCCTTTTCACGTGATCAACTTTCCGAATTGGAAATTAAAGGTTAAACGTTCTACCCGAAAGAAGAGAATGTCGTTCAATCTCAAACATCATGCGTAGTAAGGAATATTGGCATTCAGTAATAGAATTTCTTCAGTAATATGCAACACTTTTTTTTAACTACCTTCCTTTTACGTTCAATTGTTCTTACAAGACGAACTTGTTTCGGTGAAATAACGTCAGTTACTTATCGAATTTCTCGAATCTAAAACTAAAGCTTACATCACCTTTCAGCTGGAAAAGAAGAGAATTCTAATCTGACCATCGAACTTCCTGCTTTTCAATTTGTTTCCTCCAGGTCAAACATTTACGTTTAATTGTTTTTACGTACAGAAGTTCCTACGGAACAATGTTACTTGCATGTCCATCTTCTTCAATTGGAGATAAAAAATTCTCTTATTTTCTGACTGAAAGAGAAAGGAATCGTAATACACGAACGTCCTTCTCCCGAAATTTTGTCCCCTCAGTCAAACGTTTTCGTTTAATTGTCCCTACGTAAGGAAGTTGTTTCCGGGGAACAGTTGAGTCGTGCGTGGAGAAAAGTGTGTCAGTGGCGGTGGAAGTTGGCACGACCGGCTCGGTATTGTGCCAGGAATTTAATTAATTACCTCGTGTATCTGCGGAAACCGAAGTCTCGAGTTGACTAGGCGCACGAGAACGAGATCGCACGTATGCAATCTCTGCGGTAAATGAATTACCTCTCGGCAACGGTGCTCACGTACTTTCCACGCTTTTTCCGGGCTAAACCTTCGTCGGACGTGTAATTATTTCACGTGGATCAAAGATAAGAGACTTGATACGCGCAGGATGTGGCTTTGTATTCCATTAGACTGGAACTTGGAAGACGAAGTCCAAGGGGAGGGGGGAGGACGCAGCTGCGACCAATCGAATTTAATATCCGTAAAAGCCGAAAAGTGGGAGACTTTAAAAGCGGTTCCGCCGAACGATTCGTCATGGCGACAATGCTCGTGTTGTATATGCGTTCCAGGGAAAACTCCGTCGCCGGGATAAACGGAATATCCGAAAGCTAGACTATCCAATTCTTCGTGGGTAAATCCAATCGGACTTTGACAGCAGCCGCTTAAAACCCGGGTAACTTGTCCACGGAATCTCCCGTGAGTTTTCAAAGTTCTGTCGAACATCCGATAAAGCCCCGCGCCGTGTCTTGCACGGTGTCTCACTGAATCTTTCAGTCTCATCCCGTGTCGTAAATCCCCGATCGTTTTGCCTTACGGAAACTGACAATCGTCATGCGTACATGCGTGACCGGAACGTACTCAGCGAAATTAAGCGAAATTAGACGATCGAATAAGTCGACCAAGGAACCCTCCCCCCTCCACAGGACACTCAAATTACACGAGCCTTGGGATTGGCCGATGCATTGTTAAAATCCTGATTACGGTTAAACAATTGTGTCGAATCTCGACGAATCGACGTACCGGCCGTCCGGGAAAGGAAGACAGTGAAAATATAATACAATCAACGTATTATTTTCCTTTGTTCTTGCCTTACGAAGAAGAAATTTCTCGAATAGAAGTTAAGAATGGCATTTCATTGGCTTTCGAATTAGGGCTTTACTTAGAGTGCAGCATAAAGGGGAACAATCTATGGAAATTAATGGAAGACGAGACAAGCGACATATTACTTTTCCCCGGCAGCAGCAACGTTAATTATACGTTTCGTTGTATTTTTAAGCCAATTTTCGTAACTCGGACGTCCGCGGCGGCGGGGGGATAAGGGGAGTGGGAAAGGAGATAGCTCGAGCTCGTTGATACAGAATTATCCACTCTGAGCGCGGCGCGGATGGGCGCTCGAAAAACAATGGATCCACGCCGTGGGCCTCGGCGAGGTCAGCCCCTTCTTCGAGGACAAAAGTGCCGCGGGGGCCAGCGAGGAAGGTAAAGCACGCGCTCGAGTGCACTGGAGTATACAAACAGGTCGCTAATGGGCCTCTCCGCACGGCCTATTCCGTCGTGAAACTCACGCGAGCCGGCTTCCCCTGCACTCCTGCGCATCTCAATATTCCCCGAGGGGCGGATTTCCAAAGTGCCGGTGCACTACTCCTCCTGTCCCGCGGATTCTCACGGTGCCACTCGACCGCGGCATCATTCTGCGCGCACTCTTGCACTTGCCGAAATATTCTCGGCCGAAAGAAGGTCCCGCTCGCAGGGTTTTCTCGGCAGGGTAAACTCGGTACTGTCTCGGTACTGCGGTTATTTAATTTCGCAGAAATTAGCGATCAAGGCGACCTGTTGTCATTATCAAAATGGTGTCGATTAACGGTTGTGTATTTACTATCGACAATAGTGAAAAATACAATTTACAGGATAATGCAATATGAAATAGAAACTATAATTTTTAACACGAATGTTAAGAAATGTGATATTGAGAAATGGAAATGTAATTCAAGGAGTAACAAAGGCGAAAGGAAAAATACAATTTACAAGACAATGCAATGTAAACCGAAACTTTGATTTTTAACATGAATATTAAAAAATGTAATTCAAATGAAAGGATAAAACAGTACCGATTATAAATTGAATGTAATGCAGATTTAGGGGTGAAATCATATGAATTATTGAAGCATAAGAATGAAAAAAATTGAAACACATGAATAATCCAGAATATGTTTAAATTACCAAGTAAACTTATATTTTGCATTATTTCTGTTGGATGTTTGTATTTCTCTTTCGATCTTGGGGAGATTTATGTCCAGAGCTATAGAATTACGTGGACCGTTGCATTTAGCCGATTTGTCAGCTGTCCCTTAGCATCGTCCCGAATATGTGTATGACGCTATCGAGTTCACCGGTCGAGCGAAAAATTGCTAGCTCAGCCTTAGCAAGAGTTCAATTTAGTTTGGCGCCGAAGCGTAAACACCATTAACTTCGCTGCGTTTGTACAATTCCCATCTTAAATCCCGTAATCGCGTATACTGATTTTTATTTTCCACAAATTTCGAGCAATAAATGCTTACCGCGTCAGAACAGCGAAATAACAATGAAATCCTTGCCTTAAATCATTTATTTACGTTTAATTTTTTTGTAAATTTCGGCAATTTAATGAATTAGGAAACAAAGTAAATTGGGGAAAGGTATACCGGTGTATATAAATATTGATAGCAGTTTTGCACGACTGGTCCGATTGAATTTACTGTATATCAATAACCATGGTACTCGAGGGACGTTGGAAACTTGAGCACGAATCGAATAACTGCGTGGACACAAGTGCGGGGATACATTCCATTTTACTGTCCACTTTCCGCGGAGTTTGTTCATCGATTGTCTCGCTGAAACTGTCACTAACGCACTTGTGGTTACAGAAAAACAATACGCGTTCGCCGAGTGGTTTTAAACGACTCGAGTGAAACGTATAAAACGTCAAGTGGCTCGTTTCAGGGGAATCAGAACATTAAATCGCGCGAAAACGATGCTCGAGGTAAAAAAACGACACATTACCCTTATTTCCCCGGCATTCAAGATTTTATTTTTCATAGATTTAGTCGAAGTGCGTGCGGTGACGAAATTATATACATTATTTCAGTAAAAATATCTTAATAAGGAATAAAGTGGAACGTTAAATATAAGTCACGGCGAAGTTGGACGAAATTTTCTGAAATTTCCCTTATTTACGGAAGATCCTCTACTTCGCATGACTCTGTTAACATTGTACTCCGTTAATTTGATTAATTCCCGGTCGCTTGGCAATCGCGATACGGACTACCCGCAAGTTCGCGTTAGTTCGAACGGAGAAATGAATTGCGGCGTATGCCGTGAGTCGGAATAGAAGCACGTAAGCTACGGAGACGGTAGGAACGATGGTTGGAGTGTCGGGTCGTCATCTCTAACCGGTCGAGTTGAAATGCCAGTATAGAATTCGTCGGGGCGGTGTTGCATGAGAGCCACAACACGTGGCCCCCTTTACCCCTCCCCTTTAACCCTCTTCCTCTCTCTTTCGAGCCTTCCCCTTTGCATCCACACCCCGCCTCTCTCCCACGCAAGCCCTCACCCTCCGCCACTCGGCAACTCTTAATATTCTATAGCGTGCAGTTATCGATCGGGCCACCCTCTATAAATAGACGCGCGGCACGTCGACGGTATTTAGCATTTCACGACGAACTCCTTGCGTGGTCTCCCCCCCCCCCGCGCGATCCTGACATCAATGGGGATGATAAAGTCCTCGCGAGATTCCGGTCCCCCCTCACCTCTGTTAACCAAATGCTCTCTCGCTGCAAGTCAGCAACGGCCAACGGTTACTTCGTTCTTCCTTTCACCTCTGACCCCGAGTCTCCGGGTCGTCACGTTCAGTCCTGAAATCCGCGATAAAACGATTGCTCGATGAGGAAACAAGAACAACATGCTGCCGCAATTGACACGAAAAATTGAACAAAGTAAAGAACATAAGAGGAATTGCTGATAGTTGGTAATTATATGCCAGTTAGCTTCGTGTATTTACAGTTTTAGGGTTTTCAGAGAAACCTTAACGTTTAATAGTTTTGATGGGTAATGTGTATGATTATCATTTTATTAATCGGGAACTGAGATTTCTGACTTGATAGATTTTTAGTGTCCACAGAGAATTCTTAATATTTCAAAGATTTGATAAATAACGTGTATGGTTATCATTTTATTAATCGGAAACAGCGAAGTAAGTTTGTTTTTTCAAAGGGACATTATATTCCGCAATCCCGGAAGTGCTATAGAAAAAGCCAGTATTGCTTTCTTGTATTTCGCAAGGGATAAGGTATTGTGGCCAAGGCAGATGTCTGACGTTGGAATTACGATTGGCGAATATGTTTCGGGGGTCCACGGCATAAATTTGATTTCCTTGACGTCCCTTCATTCATATATTTTACTTTCGCCATCTGTGGGTCGTTTAAAGACCACAAAATATTGAATTTCCGTCATTCAATTAAAGCTGACAACTTAATTGGGTTTATCAGTAGATTTATCGCGAGTCAGGGAATATTTATGCCAAGAATTTAATGATCCCGGAAGAGAATTTACTTCCGCGGAATCACACTCTTTATCAATCTTTAATATTTGAGTAATGACGAAAAAGTTGAGCCACAGGAAGAAACCATGGCTTTGAGTATCTAAAAAAATTGGCTGTTAATAATGATGGGGGGTAAAAAATTCTGCTGGGTCAATGAAAATTTTGCGAGCACCCCGGTATTTTCGCCAGTCATGCATCAAAACCGTTTGCCTGTACAACGAGATACAACGAGATGTTCATAAATCACGAGCGCGAAAATGAAGTTTTAATAATGTATCGACACTCCGCTATATGCAGTGTGAAAGAAAGATTAATTTTTAGATAACAATCACACAGATTATTTTTCAATAGAAATATATTGGTATGGTTTCCTTATCGCATTCTATGAAACTAAAGATCTCTGTTATTTCCAAAAATCGAATGTAAATCGTTGTTTTGTCAAGTAATTCTTATAGATTCTTTATCTTTTGCAACGCGTCGCTGTAGAAGGTAAAAGAACGTTGGCAGTTTCTCGGAAGGGGTTGGATAAGGACTGTCAATGGAAAGCGATTGTTTTCAAGTACCGTGGGTGGTCAAGTACCGTGATTAAGAGCTAACCCTCTCGTAGGCAGCTAACTGGAAATCGTTAGGTCGTTAACGGGTAGTTAAATATTCCTCTTTCTCGCAATGTAAATACTACTTGGTTCGGCGAATCGTTAATTCGTTCCTTGAAATCTTTCATGAAACTTGCACCTCATTCTAAAGCTAGAACATAGTTGTTCGTACAAGATAACTCGTTAAACTTCTCCAGCTTCTCCAGAAAGTATATTTAGTTAAATAGTAAACTCAAATTTAACGGCAAAATAATTTCCACACCTATGAATTTCGAAATACCTACGTCTTTGGCCTGGAAGAAATTTACAATTACACATTTATCGTATTGAAATTTCGCACTGTACGAAGTACAGCAGCAGTATTTATTCCCGTCTTTTCCTACCTTAACTTTGTTCGGCTTTAAAGATTCTTCCCGGGTACCCAGGTCAAAACCGCGTACACTTTTCATTTACCAGTAGCTATTGTGCCACTTCTTTATAATTCCGATGATCTTAAAGTCCTGGCAAAAGTAGAGACAGAGAAGTAGAATGCAATGAAGTTTCTTCGAGCTTGAAGAAACTTTCTCGCGCGGGGAGTTGTATTAACCTGGACGAATTTGTTGCCGATCAGCCGGTGTTATAAGGTAAATTTCATGCCGGCATGACGGGGGTTGTTACTTTAACCGTTACGCTCGGAAAGCCGGAAGGCAAAGTATCACAGAGCGAAGTTCTCACTGTTGGCAGGTTTGCTATAATCGCTCGGGCCCCTCGAGGTTCGCGCGAGCCAAGGCATCGCTCACCGCAAACGACCGCTTTTACCTCGATTACCCCCCCATCCCCCGTCCCCCATTCGCTGCAATCCCCGCCTTCCACCGCCCTCCCCCTCCCGTCCGTAGGTCACCCTTCGGTAAGTTGGGCCACGCTGAAGTTTCTTCCCCGAAATTCCTTCCTGCGGTAGGCTGACGGCTGGTAACGACGTGATCCTCGATTAACCGCGCCGATTCTACTCGTCCCCCGATTTACCTTATATCACGACCACCAACACTCCTAACCCCCTTACTTCCCCTGCCTTCAATCCACCTTCCTGCCCCCACTCGACGACTTTTAGCCGTCGCCTTCGTAACATCGCTGATGGGTCTCCCCCCTCCTATCACTGCTTCGACATCGATAACCACCCCCTCCCCCCTCGCACTCCCTCCCTATAGTACCTTCTCAGTGATTACCGACTAATTACGGCCATTAGATCACCGCCACGGTGCTGCGAATGGAAGTTTATACAGAGATTTCATGCACCGAAACATTTTAGGCCCGCTAACCCACTCGCGGATTTATCAACGTTTGGCAAAGATAATTCTTGTACGATTTTTATAATAGGAGGGAGAATGTTCTGATCTACCTTTTTCCATTCGTTTGGATTTACCTTTCTAATTCTGTACTTTTATTCGAGCATGATCGGTAGAAGTGAATTCGATCTAATTACGGTGAAACGTTCAACGAGCTACATTCTCCGGAAAAACGTTTATTAGCCCACGTCCGGGAGAATTGTAATTAAAAATCACCTGGGAAGGCTATTTATTTTGCAGAACGGTTTTTCGCGAAACCGGGAGATCGTAGATTGCCGATGAAATAAATTCCGAGTCGGGCCCTTAGGAATTCGGCTGACCTTCCCCATGGAACTCACGCGTATGGGGGGAGAGGGGTGAATTCCCGTTGTTTGTTCCGCCTCATGCAACCGGACGGAGGGGGGGAAACGCGTGGTACGCGAAAATAGACGTCGTCTGTGGGGCCGAAAAACGTTTGTTACGGTTTACCGCAGGGATTTTCCCCTCGCGTTATGCATCAATTTCTCTCCTTCTAAGAGCCCCGGCAGGCCTCAGGGGTTGCACGGAAAAGGGAGGGAAAGAACGTCGTTGCAAGGCGCTGTTAAAGCTTCCCTTCCAGGCCGACTCGCGAAATTATTAACTACTCGTTCTGGGGCTATCTGAAATTCCGCCGGGGCTAAGGACCAAGGCGCAAACCGTAGCAGCGAGTACTCGTCGGGAGGGTAAAATTGAAAATCCCACTACGCAATTTTCTCTACGAAATAGCCAATTTTTCGTTGCATCATTTTCTTCGCTCGGCTTCGTACACCTCAGGCAGATTCTTTTGAAAATGTCGCAATCGCATTTCTTCGCGAACGTAATATAATGGGGAAGAAGTACGTGCAAGGTGTTTTACTCGTCAATAGACTCGAAGAAATTTATTTCTCAAGCGTGTCGAAGAAATTTTAAGAGCTCCGTTTTATTTGTCAGTTTATGTTAAAACATTTTCATCAAGTTCAGTTCATTTTATTAAAGGCGAATGCAAATATTCACGAAGTATTTCCATGTTCACACTTGAAATGTTTTATCACAATTTAAGTTCTGATTTTTTAGCATTAAGCGTTCTCATTTTATAAAAAATTGAGTAACAACAATTATTTATGTTACGATATTCAATACTATGGTCTTCAGAATTCTCAACTACAAAATTCGATTTTAGTTGACGAATTCTTCTATTAAACTTCAATCCGTAAAATACAATTCTGACATTTATTTTACGCATAGTCCTAGGAAAATGTTGAAATTTCTATGAAATTCTGAGCAGAATAAATTACGAATAATAGGAACAAAAAATTATCGAAAAGAAAGAAGAATACTCCATAACTCTCAAGCAATTCTGCAACAATTGTGGAACCTTCAGTTGTCTAAAATCCAGGGTTACCCGTCGCCCTGGTGATTGTCCTTTGATTATCGATCAGCGGATTGCCAATCGTCGGACGTGAATGACGTTTCGTGACAAACGAGCTTTTTCCCGGCGGAGGAAAAACTGTCAAGCCGGAGTTTTCCCGAAATCGATACGGTTCTTTCCAATTAAGAAAGGACTACTGTGCCTCCGGGACACGAAACCCTGGCACGGGGCAAAAATAAGGTCGACCGTTCTTAAAATTTTTATCCTGAATTTTCCTACGACCTTCTGGCGCAAGTGGAGGGTGGGAGAGGCTATTAAAGGGTGATAAATTCTCAGCTGTGTCGATTATATTACGGACACAAGTTAAGCCTAAACGAAGTTCGCAGAATCGTATTGTCATCGCTCGAAACACGTGACGCAGTTCTCGCGAATCAATTTTATAAGTTTTATTTGTGAAGTTCCACTTTAGGGTCTGTCGTTGCCTATCACCGTTCTTGTCTCTGTTCAACCGAAATGTTTACCCATTACTTTACCCGCGCTGCTTTTAACAATCTCCCGTTGTTATAAAATCCGAGGAACCGGTCTAAAAAATATGTTTTATACATGTTTCCTGTTTCTATAATCGCCTACAACAGCTGTTGTCTGTGTTTCACGGAAATGTTTACCCTCCATTCTTAACAATTTCGCTCTGTTACAAAATGAATGAAACTGGCAAAGAAAAATGTGTATCTTTTTGCTTTTAAATGGCTTCTTTTGGTCATAAAAAACACCGTTATATATAGGAATTCTGTATAAGTTCCTTGTTTTTACAATGGCTTGTTTACCCGTCCCCATCTCTGACGGACTAAATTGTGAAAGGGTTAATATTCCTGCTGCCGTTGGCCCGGGTAAAACCGGTGCCCAGGACCTTGCTCATTTCTTTTTGAAGCCAAGTAAAACCAGCCAAGCAGTTACCGCCGGGAAAATGGGGCTCTACGATTCTCCGCTTTTACTCGACATGCGCACGTTTTACCGAGAGTGCAATGAAAGATTCCTTTTCAGCCTCCTCGCGTCTCAAACAAAAGATCGCGCTGAACACGTGTTTATTACTCCCGGCGTCCAAATTGTCTACATTCTAGTGTGGGGAGGTGTTTATCAGAGAGAAGTTTTACTTGTTTCTATTTTTCTTACAAGAAACAGCGTAGCACGAGGTGTTTTAGTTCATTTATCCTACTCTTTTCATCCTCCAATTTATTTGTATTCCGACCGATGGTTTTGTTTTTTACATTACGATGTTCACCGTGCATTTTCTACGACGACCCTTCGAAGAATCGAAATCCTTTCGCCTCGAGTCATTTATCGCCGGAATATTGGCTTCTGAGCCTATAAGCTTCCGGAATTGCCACACCACTTACAAAAGTCTCACGCTACGATCCGTAATTAAAGTTCAACAACCGCCGAAGCAATTGTATGAAAATTGTAATACTAGGTGGTGTTTCTAAGAGGGAAATTAAAGACCGGTATTGCTGTCTAACGATATCATTTGTAAACGAAACGAGCATTTTGTGAATACTCGCTTTATTGTCATTTATTTCCTTGTGACATTGTGGAAATTGAGGAAGATTAACGAACGTACGGAATTGCCATCGCGATTCACATAATGTATGGGGTTTTTCCCTAAGCTTCCATTTTAATACAATTTTCACGTATAAAGCCTTGGTTATATTGTAAGCGCATTGTCAGCTTCACTTCCCGGATGGATTAAGCCGAGATTATTCTATTTCAAACTAACTGTAATGCCCTTTACGCCATTTCCGTCGAATGACACATTTTCTTTCTCGCGTGTTAGTATTCGTACGTATTTATGAGTGTGTCATTTTCGCATATCTATGTTAATTACCTTTTCAAACAAATTTCGTGAATGACGTTAATCACCTATGGTTAGATTTGGAAGGATATTAACTAATTACGGTTTCCATCAGCCGGCTTTCCATGCGCATAATTTATTTTTGATAAATTTTCAGTGTATACAGGTGTTCGGATATTTCACAATGATTGTATGTTTTAATTGTGTCAATTCTTGTTCCATCCTGAAACCTCGGATTTGGATAATTTATTCAAGAAATTATAATCCAGTCTGTCGATCAACGAATAGCGTTATTGAATTCTCCACAGGTATATTAATTAATTTTCGTTCACACGTTGAAATTCACGACGCTAATCATATTTAACAATCTTTCTTGATAATTCTCGCGTGACTCTTTTTACGAAACTGACTTTCGTCTTAACTGCGTTTAAACCCCTTTGGTATTTCAAATTTTTATCAGCAACGTTCGTGCTGGTTCGCCACAAATTTGCCAAAAGCGGTAAACAACTCTCGCTTGCGAGGGAACTTCGGAGTTGTCGCGAAAAACTTTTCCATCCAGCGGCATTTTGTTTCGTCAACATTCCGAATTATCGGGGATTTACCTTGGACATTAATACGAGTGTTTCGACGCCTTGCGTTCGGGAACACGTTGAAATTGTTCGTCAACTTCTTTCCTGTCGTTCCTTCAGCCGGTTCGACGGGAATTTAAACAAAACTCAGGACAATTTATCCACGATCAACGAACTTCCGTCGTCCCCTGTTCTCTGGTTTACTTTGAAGAGGTGGCCGACAATGGTTTCCCGCGAAGGGACAAGAATTTCCCACGCGCGCAAAGTTCGCCCGGATTTGCTGGATAGTTAGTACCACTTTTCTTTCCCTGTCCTTTCCCCTACCCGTTCTCTACCCCTACCCCTTCTTCCCCCGGCAATTTCCCGTCTACAACAACGCGCACCGTTCTGTTTTCTCTGAGCTGCAAAACGCCTTAAGGGAAGCGGGAAAAAAATTCAAATGAGCCTACGGAATCGAGTCGGACGGCGTAAGTAGGACAAACCGTTTTTACGCTATTCGCGGAAAAATCTTACTCCGACGACCATGTGAAACTTCTCGAAATCCAACGTTGCAAATTCTTTTACGACAAAATTAAGACAATAAATTTATTCGTTGGTTCTTGAAAGTGATGGTAGGAAATTCTGAAATTTACACTGAAATGCAGTTATAGCTAATTTTTGCTAATTTCATCGTAAGAGATAGTTTGGCGAATAGTTTACAGGTTGGTAAAAATTCGGAAATTCTCCAAAAAATTCTCAAACAATTCTCAACAGTTTCTAACATACTCATTTTAAACTATTCTAGGTTCATTACTGAAAATTCTTTGCAATAAAATTTAAAACACAAGGTCGTTAGGAATCCCTTGAATCACTGCACGAAATATTTAAACGATTACCGAGAAGGTTGATAATAAATTTTGAAGGAGATCACGAAAATTTTGACGATTTCTACAAGTGTACGTTCAATGCCAGATTTTCTTATTCGCGCATATTCATCAACGGGCCGACATGTAATAATTCTCGAGGGTTTCGTGTGCGTCAGGTCGTAGTAATCATGATACAGTACCCCCATATCCTGTAATCTGTGTGTTGCGTGAAATTCGGTAGCTCTGAGCTGTTGGAAATTGCCTTATACGGCAAATTTATGTTGCGGTCGAAGAACACAACATCGGTGCGTATGCTTTAGTTTCTCCTCTAATTTCCCACGCAATGGCCCCCTTTTCAGGAAACAAGACATCAAGTATCGATCTATTTGTTTCGAACTTTGTCCGCGCTATTTCGTTCTAAACTCGAGCCCACTTCCTCTAAGATTAAGGAAAAAGATTTACAAAATAAATGATAAACTTAAATGATAGATTTCGTGATATTACACAGATTTCAGGAACGATCCTTCGACTGTTCAACACGTTGGGTCATGTTTTATCGTAAAATTCAATGATTCTGACGTTTCGTCCATTTTCACGCAGCGGCTATCCAGTTTTCCGTGAGACTCTTGGACGTTCAGGAACGATCCTTCGACTGTTCGACACGTTGGGTCATGTTTTATCGTAAAATTCAATGATCCAGTCCAGTTTTTCCAGAGACTCTTGAACGTCCAAGAACGATTGTCGACTGTTCGACACTTTGGGTCATGTTTTATCGTAAAATTCAATGATTCTGACGTTCCGTGAATTTTCCCGCAGCCGCAGTCCAGTTTCCCGTGAGACTGTTGGATGTTCAGGAACGATCCTTCGACCGTTCGACACGTTGGGTCTTGTCTTATCATAAAATTCAATGATTCTGACGTGCCGTCAGTTTTTTCTCAGCGGCAATCCAGTTTCTCGCGAGACTCTTGGACGTTGAAGGGCAAAGGGGGGGGGGCGTAGGTGGGGGTCTAGTGGCCCGGTAAACCGACGGGGCTGATCCTGGCCGGGGAATTTGCAGGCGCTCCGCGGCGGGATATAACGGGAGGTTCACGAAATCCCGTTATCCGCGTGTTCTCGCCGGCGACGAGCGCCGGGCCACCCCCGTCCTCGGTTGCGGAGGGTGGCGGAACTAACGGGACGGCCAGGAGCCACAGTTGGTTGCGGGCTTTCGCCCTGAGAGCACTGCACGACGTCCTTTCCCACCCTCGTGGCCCCGACGCGATTCTCTGGCATTAACCGCGCGCACCCACCGCCGATCGATCCTCGATTGTCCGAAACTTTTGGCCGCGTGACCCCTTGCCGCGATTACGCGCGCTAGTTTCAACACGAAGCCCGGCGGAAAAGGCGACCCCGTGAAACAGTGACGAGCCCGATAGATCGGCGAAATTTTAGGCCGATTTTACATCAAGAAACGCGTGTGTGACCGCCGGAACAATTGGACGAATGTTCCCGTTGGTTCGTCGACGCAGAAGAGTCGACCTCGTCGACGTACGTGCGAGGAGAGAAATTCGGAAGAGAAATTGAGAAGAGAAATAGAGTGCGTTTAGCCGCGCTCCAAGGAGGCATTTGCGGGATTTAATTGGGAAATTCGTCTTCTCTGAGAGGTGGGATTGCCTGGCTCTCAGGCTCGACTCTGACCTGACGAAACCGTCGTGACCTTTACCACCGGGAGCTTGACGAACGCGTGTCTAGAGACACGAGGGATAAATGGAAATTACGTGGACGTGAGAATAAGCAATAAGCAGGTCGATCGTCGTAGGAAAAGGTAGAGTGCCCAAGAAAAGGGCTGATCGGCTAGATTGCCGCACGAAAACGCTCGACTTGGAAAGAGAGAAGTAATTGAAAGAGCCGGTGAGGCGAATTTCTCCGGGCATACGGAGAAAAGGTCAGAGGACATGGAGCATATCCCCTCTTTTCCCCGCCTACTGCTGATATGCCAGCTGCATTCACGATTCGTCTTCGCATCTAACCAGCCGACACCGAAGCCCAGTGAGTTGGGCAAATCGTTGGATTCGTCATCCGATTCGTCCGTCGACTAATAAAACCCTGACTTCTCTCACTTTTTCTCGTTTTTTCTCTCTTTTTCTCTGCTTCTCTTCAATTCTTGTCTACGCACTATACTTCTGAGTGCCGATAAATAAGAATCCCGGCGATACGTCGAATTATTCCTGAACTTGCGAGATGTGTGACGTTTCTTTTGTGGGCTTGAAAAGGACTGTGATGTGATGCGATTAGAGGGAGACGCGCCTCTTTATATTCCCTTTATAACCGTCTAAACGAGTGCTCGCCGAGTGCAAAGGTGGCCGAGGTGCAGCGTCGCGTGACGCCCGAGAAAAACAGTGCGATTGATCGCCGACACTAACGATCGCGATGGTACCAGCTCGAAAGACAGTAGGTCACGCGTCGCAATGAATTTAGCCGCTCGATTTGCCGGGCATTATGTCGGCTGAGCTCCGACCATCGACAGCCCCTGCATTTTCGGTGTCGATCCTTCGATCCTCCGACGTACATTAGCGGCCATCAACGTCAAAGTTAACGACCGTCCTTCCATTGAAAAAAAGTCCAATCACACAACTACGGAAGGACACGCACGAAGAAGCTGAGACGTGGAAAAACCGGACGGCAAATATTCGTAGTTTCTTGGGAACGGAAGGACTTTTCGTCCTTTCGAGGCCGCTGTTCTGGAAAATTGATCCCTTCTTCGGACTGATTGGGACCGTACCTCCCCTCTCCCCGTTCTTTTTTTGAACTCGCTGGAAGAATAACCGGAATTATGGCGCGGGATTGGCAGGGCCCGGAGGAACGATCGCAATAGGGGAATTGGTGTTTGCTTTTCCAATGTGCCAGCAAATATTTCGTCGCGCGGAGTGTGACGGTTTAACGAGAATGCCAACGTCCCCGGGAAGGTTGTCGGGGAAAACAACGAGGTGTCGTCCCCTCAAGTGGGTTTCGAGGTGAGACGGGCGAATGTGTCGTCGAAGAGGAGAAATTAAATAAAGACGACCGATTTGCCGAAGGAGAAAGAGACGGGAAAACTCGTCACGTTAAACTAGCAATACGAATAAACACGGGGAGAACAATATACCGAATCCGATCATTTTTAATACGACGAACGGCGAGAAATGGATAACTCGGAATTCGTTATTTCATACACGAGGAATCGTAACTCGAGAATACACTGCCGGTAAGAAAACGGAGGCACTCGTGCGATTTTCCGCGATTAATGAAAACCACGCACGTACGCGAGAAACGGCGCAAAGGCAGTCGGAGATTAATGGCGCGGGTATAAAACCGAATTGCCGGGCTTCAGTCTCCCGTCCGAGCGATCGGGCTATCGAAAGCGAAAGAGGAAAAAAAGGGCGACCGCCCGGTGGGAGAGTAAAAGGAGGAAAAATGAGGGTCTAGAGGAACGGTTAAAAGCCGGCAAAGCAGAGAGCTCAGTGCTTCCAGGAGAAAACGTAAACATGACTGACAAATAGAGACGGTGCACGAAGTGAGGCTAGTGTAAAAAAATCTCGCGAATCTTCCTTCGAATCCCGCCAACGGGCCGTGGACTAAGGAGTGCTTGAGTGCCGTGAAAATTTGGCCAGGATGGCCAAGGCAGCCGCGTATTGGCCGGTGATCCTGCCGTGGAGAGGAGAGGAATCGTCGGGACTTGCGGGCAAGCGAGAGGCGGAATGCTGCAGGCTGTCATGCTAGGAAGTGGACCGGGCCGCGGGAGACGCGAGTGGTATCCTGGTTTTTACCTTGAACGCCGTCGTCCTGGGCACAGGATGAACAGGGGCGAGCAGGAGACCCTCTTCCGGCAGAGCCGGCAGCTCACGCGCATCGTTCCTTCCCACGAGGATCTCGTCCTCAGTGTCCTCAAGTCGCCGATCAATCAGCAGCAACAGCAACAACCCCTACAGTGCCGCTATTCTCAGCACCCGCACACGCAGCAGCATCACGTTTACTGCCAAGCTCATCCCATTCAGAAGAAGTCCGGATATGCAGGTACACTCGGCGAACGCGGGGTCGTCCCTATATCCTTTCAATCAGCGGCACAAGCTTTCCCGCTTTTCCCAAAGTCCAGTCGACGGAAAAACCAGGGGACTGTGCCTGTTATCGTCAAAGTCTAACACGTCAAACAGGGTCATTGCCCTGTTTTTCCTTGTTTCGCGGGCCTTGGGACTTCTAATGGGTCGAACAAAATTTTACCTACTACTGGTAGAACGTTGGTCTTTCGACGATTCTCAATTTATTTAGCTGTTGAAAATATTCTTACGCTCGATCGCGCCAGGAAAATCACGGCCTAGTCGAGTTTCGCTGGGAATTGTCGACGGGTTGAGGTGATGGAAACGATTGCAACATTTGCCAGGGTAATAACAGTGTGTGTGCGTTTTGTTCGGCTGAAGCGAGGAATAAAAGCCTGTGCCGATCAAACTATACCGATACCATAACTCCACTGGTCGATCGTCCTCAGTATCACCGTTGTCTTTTCTTCCGTTTGGATGAAAGTGTGTGTATCTGTCTGTGCGTGTGTGTGTGTGTGTGTGTGTGTTTGTTCTGGGCTTTTCCACTCGCCACGTCCATCTTAATGGGCGACCTTAAAAAGAGAAAGTAAAAAGTGTCCGTAGAAAGTATCCCAACTCTCTAACTCTCGTCGTCGCTCGTTTCACCAATTTTTCAATTTCCGTCGTCAGGATTTATTACAGAAAATTCAGCGACGGTCATCGATGGCTACTGTTGTCGACCAAAATTAATGTACACGTAAAACACAACGAAGTATTACAATCCAACCTTGTAATCTGCCGCTTTTCCTAATGCCAAAATGAATCTCTTGACGTGTATGAATGATGAGACGAAAATAAAACTGGCGGTGAATGTGTCAATTAAGCTCATCGGCCAACGTTTCGCTGTCAAATTATATTTCATACACTTGCCTCGTACCACGGTTCATATTTTTTGTGCAGTAAATATGACATTTTAACAACCAGAGTGAATTAATAATGTGTTTTCGGCTCTCGCGTATTTGCATCTTACAACGTGTACGGTTAATTGAGTCAATTTTCCAGCGAACTTTCCATCATTCTTCGTTACCGTTGACTCATTAACTTTCGAGAACATCATCGCATTGTGTTCGATGGGAGAGAATTTTCGCGAAAATCATTAATGACGATCATCAGTGCCTTGTTTTTAAATCAAAGCTGGTCGCGTTGTATATGACATTTTCGCGCAAACAGGATACATAAATTTGCAACCGTTCATTGCACGCTCTTTCGATTGCATATTTATGTGATGAAAATTCGACCTTGTGATTTATGGCACACAACGCAGCGCGTGATCGTTATTTCCGATACCGCAGTCGCCGAGTAAATGGACGATACGAAATGCCAGGATAATTGTTCGTTAATGACGGTAATATTTGTTCAACCTCGCTGCTGATCGCATTCGAGCCAGGCAAATGTATTTATTAATTTATCGATTAAGGATATGTACGCCGCGACCTTCCTGACTCCGAGTAAATATAAACCTTTGCCATTGCACGCGCACAGAGAGAGAATATGCGGACATGAAACACATCCATGTGAATTCGTCAGTTGGATAAATTCGATAATAGCAATTCCCGATAACAATATTGCATTGGACAAGATTTTTTACTATCTCTTCTCTTCGTTCATGGAGATTTGTACATGAAAAAGCGTGGATTGGCCGTAATCTTTTCCAAGTTAAATTTCTCCCCTAGAAGGTCACGAACAAATTTTTCGCCAAGAACATCCTTGATAAGATTTTCGAAAAATACTATATTAGCCAGGATTTGGCAGAGTGTACACAGAAAGAGTTTTCACAGTTAATAATTCTTCTGAAATGAAATTTCTTCATTCATAAAGTCGTAATAGATTTTTACGTCATAATTTCCATAAGGAAATTTTCGAATAAGCATTCTTTTCAAAACTGGATAACAGGAATTTTTAATATTACATTACTACTCTACTTTCTTCTCTACAATTCTACTGAGAATCATACGTGCTAAGTGTTTTGACAGTCAGTAATTCTTCCACAATGAATTTCCTTCACCACTACGTCGTTAATACATTTTTCGTGAATTCACTTGTTTTAAATTTGTAAAGACCAGGTTTAACGTATGACCCTTTCATCTGTGTTGGAAATGCTTTCACCCTAGCGTCGGGACACGTGGAATGTTGGAAAATGCATAAAAAATGTGGCGTATCTTGTTGAGCTGACATCCGGCAGGAAAATTCCGCGTTTGCGTTAGGCAGAAAAAGCACGAGTTTTCGCGGAATATGCATAATACACTTGGTCCGGCCGATTTTCCAGCACTATTTCACGCGTTCCTCGTAGTCGAGTTGAAGGAGGTTTAAAAGCAGGTCTCACAGTTCCAGCCTTTTTCATCTCTTCCGGAATGGACGTACCATGACTCAAAAAAGCCTTCATAAACTTGACTAGAATCTTTAAATGGACTCGTTACTGCTTTATAATGTACTTATAACAATCTTTTGTTCGATGATAATCTGTGAAAATGGTACAATACTTATCGCTGACATATCAGTTTCAAATAAAAAGACGGCACGGCAGAGAAGAAAATTGTTGTCAACTTAAAGAAAGAAATGTATTTAAACTATTTTGAGGCAGTATATAAAACAGAAATTTCGGTACAGACAACCTATTCCTGTCCATTGCCTAATGTGCCTTCCTCCGATGATAATCCTTGAAAACAGTGCAACACTTGTCGCTAAAAAAGTTCACACATTAGTTTCAAACAAAAAGGCAACATGTCAGGGAAGAAAAGTGTGCACAACTTACAGAGAGGAGTGTATACTTTTCTGATCGAATGCATGTTACTTCCCAGCGGGTATCTCTCTCGTCTTAGAACTTGAAGATCTTCATTAACGTAGCGAGAAGTTGCACGTAATCGTCATAATTCATCTTCCCGTCCCTGGGGACTCTGTGGATTTGCTGATGTCAGATCGGCCGAATCATAGCGATTTATCAGTGTACACAGCTCGCTAACCCTAGGACCCAACACGAAGAACAACTTTGCTCACATATGTACATGTGTGTGTGTGTGTGTGTCTGTGTCTACGATGCTATAGGTAATTGTCGATGCAAAGTCATATGTCCCATAGTAACGTCGGAAATAGGGTTTAAATGATTAATCAATGAAGATTTCGGTGGAACTCGTCATATGTGCTTTTCCTCGATTCTTGATTTGCACAGCTGTATTATTTAAATAATGGATCATTGTGTGAGTAGTGCACAGTCATACTTACAATAGCAACGTCGGAAATATGCTTTGAATTATTAATCCGTTGTTATTTTCAATAGGACAAAATTTCGATGAAACTCACTATGTGCCCTTTGCTCGTTTCTTGATTTGAACAGTTGGATTATTTAAATAATAGGTCATTGTTCAAGTAGTGTATAGTCGTACTTTCAATAGCAACGTCGAAAATAGGCTTTGAATTATTAATCCATTGTTGCTGTAGTTAAGGAAATATTTGAACGACAATAATAATAATAATCGGACGTAAGTCAACATTGAAGCATTGATTTTTAATGACCTGTGGGACCTGTGATGAAATTCTCGGAAACGATCAAGTTTTTCTGACCGACTTTTATTTAGTTATGTTACAAATCGTATGCTATACAATATTGTAGAATGTCAAGCCGCAGCATCGATTAGCCGAAATCACGAAATCACTCGGTCTACCGCATACTAAAATGTCAGTGCAATACTTGCTAATAGGTTGTCTCACGGGATTAAAACTTTAATCACTCTCCCTCTAGCCTCGTGTACAACATGAAATTACACCTCTATAAACGTTTCTCCCAAAAGCAGCGAACAAAAGAGTACGTCCATTTTGTAAGAATAAATACTTTAGCATTCAGTAAAACTGGTGAAATAAAAATGATAAACTTGCTGAATAAAAGAGGTAACGATTCTAGTAAAAACTTTCTGTTCCGAATTTATCGGATTTTATACGTGAACTAAAATTTTCAACCGCCCTAACACATTCTCTGCAATTTTAACGTTTCCATTTATCTTGCTCGACAATCAAGCCAGTTATATATGCATTGTAAGCATATTCGTGCACGCGTAACTGTTAAACATATTATCGAGTTCCAGAACTAGAAATACGCGTAGACGATGAATTACATACCAGGTGTTTTACGTATGCCCTACCAATAGAGGAATACCGTTCCATATTCTGTTATACTAATATTTATTTTTATATTCTTCGCTATTTGATCCTTCTACTAAGGGGCTCAGAAACTGACAAAGGTCCAGATTTTAACATAATGTCAAATACTTTTGCATGTTATGTATAATATAGTTTATTAGGATATCCACATGAACGTGTAATACATAGTACGGAACTATTATCCATTCATATAGCAGGTGTTTGACCACCCTTTAGAATGCAATTTCAATTGTCATTATCCTGACGAACTGGTAGGTCGACGATCGTGAGGGACACATTTATACACAACATATATTTCGATATAGATAAGCCTATCGCCTATCTCTGTCACCCACTTGCGTTTGCTACGAATCAACGCCACAATCACTATGGCGACAGCGAAACAATGACGATAGGCAAGAGATTAGGTGTTTGATTAGCTCGAAATTTCAGTTGTATACACTGGCTCAAAAAGTCTAAATATATTTCTCTCTTTAAGTTTTTATACACATTTCTTCTCTGCCATGTTGCCCCTTTACTTAAAACTGATATGTCAACTCTCTTAGCGATAAGTGTTGTACCGTTTTCATTGATTATCACCGAGAAGAGAATTTTAAGTGTATTGTAAAGTATCAATGAGTCCATTTAAAAATTCTAGTTAAGTGTATGGAGATTTTTTCGAGTCATGCTATATAAATGTAGCCAGATAATGATAGTTAAAGTTGCATTCTAAGAATACGGCATTCGCGAAACATCTAAATACAGTACTTGCGGAGGTATTATGCCGCGAGATATTACACCCCGTCCTTGTTCTCCCGGTGAGAATTGCAAATGTCCTTTTGGTCTCATCAAATATTGGAATAATCTCTTCTCAATGAGTGATTTATCTATTTACCGACGTCCGGGCCGCCGGGACCAACGATTTTTCAATCGAACCTCATGAATTTCTAGCGACGCTCATGGACCACGTCCTACAGTGCAGTTCGTTAGTTATGAATTACAATAAATCAACGCATGCGGTGATATACAGAAAATACATCGGTTAAAATCAACGTGCATTGTATTTTTCCAGCTTCATTATTAAACGAAGCAGAACGATTTCCAAATTTAATTCGTGCGAAATATTTGTTAGAAGAAACGCTTGGGAATAACGACGACGAATATTACAATTCGAAATGTTAGTGTCTTACATTCAGGTTTTCCTTCGTAGAATTCGCAGGTTTCGAGTCAACATTTTTCCTTGGGTTAAAGAAACTTTCGTCATCGGTTTCATCGTTGGCCGATTATGCATTTCGGGTGATCCAAGTAATTGATAGGAAGCGCGGACGTTTGTGAAGCGACGAGAATAGGGTTGTCACATTTGTGGTCTGAGAATTGCATTCTGGCTGCGCTGGCTGCGTTTCGTTTCATCGATTTATAGGATCGGTTGGAAATGCGAATCCACTTGTATAGGTGCTTCACGCACCGTCAACATCCATGGTAATCGGATCATACAGGATCTTCACGGTATTTGCGAAACACCCAACTATCCGTTCCAAATTACATCCCTCATGCATCGGCGATGCCTCGATTAGCGATGTACAAATGTAATCACGAACTTAAACTCATACACACACGTACACTCAAGCGGGCTAATCGTGTAGTCGGAATTGAATATGGCATCGAGGAGAGAAGTGAGAGATGGGATACGTTTGATAATGGCGCGAGGGTGAATTTAGGATTTTATGTACGAGAGAAAGAATGAGCGAGTGAATGTAAGTGTGTTTATTTATGTATGCCTGTAGGTGTCCCTAAGGGCAACATAGTAATGTACATAGCATAGAGAACAAACAATATAACAGAGTAGAAAATAACGTAAAAAGGAAGATAACGAAAGTAGGGATAGAGTAAAGGAGAAGAAAGTAACAATTAGATATATCGAAGCTACAAGTTATAGAGATTAAAATCAGTACAACGAAAAACGATAACAGTAAATCAAGGGTAGTACAAACATTGGAAAGAACAAAAATTGTCATAGCAATAGCAAAGGAAAAAACCAGAAATGATAATCAAGAAAACAAGTAGGACAGTACACTCAGATAGTAACAAACAAATGCACATTAAGTAACTAGAAATAAAATAGCCCCATCAGGAAAACAAGTCAAATGAAAGATTAGAAGAAAACGCTTAAAGGAAGGTATGACGAAGCAAGAAAGTAAGAGAGAGAGAGTGAGAGAGTGGGAGAAATGTGTGTGCGTTTGATACGATCGATCAGTGGGTTACACGCCGTGTAAATCTGCACACCCTGGACTTTCGTGGAATGCCCAGGTGACGCGTACAGCAACGAGAGTCTTCCACGAAGCAAGGACCAATGCTCTAGGCTGGCGGAAAAGCGGTGCAGTGCCGCGGCCGCGTATGCGGCCCTTCAGGGCAGCGAGGATGAGCTTGTGGAAGGCGAGCATCAGGGCATCGAGTCTGAGGACGCGGCCCTAAAGACCCCGGGCAGCGAGACCGAGGATACCGAGGACAACGGTCCGCCGATGGACGAGGAGCCATCGTTGCCCCGTAAATTCACCTTCCTCAGGCGCTTCCGGTCTCCGCGTTTCGGCGAGGCGCACCACAAACGCGTGCCCACGCCGATGAAGAGGAAGCACAGGCGGAAGAAGAGCAAGGACGACATCATCAATGCCGACGTTAACGGGGAAGGTGAGGAACCGCCGAGCCCCGACCAGGCCGGCGTGCCCGATCCTTACTACCCCATTTACCTGCCGATCGATCAGGCCTTCAAGGCCAAGTACGTGTTCCACCACAAGAAGGGTAAAACCTTCCAGGAAAGGCTCTACGTTTTCCTCGAACACCCAGGCGGATGGTTATGCTTCATCTACCATTTCACTGTGTGAGTATAACCTCTCGGGTTTCCCGTAAATGAAAGACGTTTCCTATAAATCGTACGCTTAGGGCCCCTTAAGAGTGGGTTTTACGTGACGTCGGATTCTAAGGACTAACGGTCTAACGTAAAGACGCTTAAAGCGTGTAGCAGGGGGTGATAAGATCGACCGTAAAGCCTTTTTTCCCTGCTCAACAGGCAGGTATAAGTCATGAGAGCTGGTGTACCGTGTGTCCTTAGTACAGTATCTTATCTATCTAAGATTCAGGGAAATTTCGTCATTAGCAAAACTCGCTGATGAAACTTGGGAAACTTTCATTAAGGAACACCGTAATGACGATGCTGTTCTTCGTCATTTCCTTCGGTGTTTAATTTACTTTCGCTTTTCCACTGAACATCAAGTTAAATGCCCTGTATCTGATGATACGTTGGACGTTTTTATCAAGATCAACATACTGCCGGACGTTAGCCTACGGGGCTGGAATAGTTTCGACCGTGAGGATCATATGATATTCCGTAACAGAAGCGCGGTATTAACATCCATTAGCCTGAACTTCGAATCCATTAAAGGATTCGTCGTTTTGATAATAATTTAATAGCCCCCGATAATTCCACAAACCGGTCTTCGGGTGGGGGAGTTTGTTAATGGAGTAAGGAAAGTCGTTAGCCGTGTTTAAGATGGGCATCTGGCGAAACGGTGAATGTCGACGACCTTCGGGACGTGGAATTCCCGAGGAAGCCCGGTCGATCGTCCGGTAAATGTGCTTCCGTATTGTCAGTGACGATGGTCGAGTTGACATGCGATCCGCGGCAGGTTTGACCTTCCTTCCTTCCCGGCGATCCTTCCGATTCGATAAGCGATAACGACGCGCAAGGGGACGGTTTAACGACCAACACTGTGCCAGACAATCGGCCGGAAACTGTATCGAGACGTGCGTTTTAACGTGCCTACAAGCTGATACGTTTTGTCCTCGACAAACACTGCTTTATCGCCCCCATCGGTTACCTACCACGAATCACGAGCAAAAGTATTCTCCTCCTCGATAAACTTTTACTTCTACGGTTTTCTTGATCCGACGAAAGCCAATAAGTCGACCCGATTGCCAGAATCGTACAGTCGTCGGATGTAAGGGTATAATGTTCGTTTGGAAGGGTTATTAAAATTCCTCGAGGATGACGTTCAGGGGTGATTTCGAATAATTTGATATGTCGATAAGTTCCTTCGAAGCTACTTACCCCGGAGAAATTCCGGGGTTGAAAGCTCGGTCTCGATACTTTTCAAAGGTAAGGCAATCCGAATGGACAGACGTAGGACTCGAGAATCGACAGCGAAATATCGCCAGTTTGGTCCGTTGCACACTCGATAAGATGATCCCCGTTGAAACATCCACTCGGACCTTCCACCGTCCTCGCATTATTTCCCTCTGGCGAGATCTATTAAAGGAAAACAAAAATTTACGGCAAGAATAAACCTTCATACATCGGCAAGACTGAATATTATCAGAATATTACACTTTGACAATCTTTTTGTACTTTTTCATAACATCAATCATTAAAAATCTTTCCTGCCACGTGTGTCGACGTTATTGTAAGGATCTTTTTAACTCGCCAGGGCAATTAATTTAATGACTTCATTGCGGACGTGTGTCAGCGATTTCGACGGGCGTGAAAGCCACGCGTAAGGTTCTGTTCGGTGTAAAGTTTTATTCTCTCGGCGATTATCCTATGCCGATAAAACGTTATCGTCCCCGGGGACAACCAGTTTCTGGCTGATGGCATTGCCACGGAAAAGTTCTTACGTTTGAACATAGGCGAACGACAGTACTGGTTTACGGTTACGCGGGGACTTACAACGGATTTCCGCCGTCAGCGCGTGAGATCACGTTTCTCGCCGTAGAAATACACCGGCAATAACCGGGCAAACATTCGACGAACCTGCCTATGCCTTTCGTTCTGCCAGGACATAACGTTCCAGGACTTTTTCAAGTTCATTTTTAGCCCTGAAAGTCTCCTTATACCGCTCCCCATTCTCCTATAAATATCAGCGTAATTCCAACTTACGGAGAAAAACGTGACAAGCCTGTAAAAGATGACATTACTTGCCGAAGTCGAAGGTGAAGTCCGTAAGGAAATCAGGGCACGGAGTTGGACAAAGAATCGACAATCGACGAAGTCCAAGAACAACTATTTCACAAGAAAACTTGTAAATCATGTACATTGTAATCGCCGTAAATCGCGTAGCATTTGATGCATTCGAATAATCGGTAAAAGGAGTTAATGCACAAAGACTCGACAATCGATCGACTAGAAGAACAGTTATTTCTCAAGAAAACTTACGAGTCGTGTAATTGTTTGATGCATTGGAATAATCAGAAACAGGATTTAATATGCGTATGGCGCATGAAAAATATGTCTTTTGATATTCACCGGTTTCTCATTGCGCGGATCGCCAGACCTCTGAATATTCAGTAAAGTTAATCCTAGAGATCGTAAATTCGTCGAAGTCGTAGCTGCCGAAGCTTGAGTTTATTTTTCATTGACGGGTTGCCAGTGTGGCGAACATCGTCCATCGAAAAACCACCACCACCATCACTATCCATTATTCAGCGGGGGCGTTTTTCATTTCTTCGCTGGCCGTTTTTCAATAATTTATTATGAAAACCCAAAGGGACGTGACGAGCCGATCCGTTTTTTGCCTACCTGTTAATGCCCATCCGTCCGGATAGTCTGTCATATATAACGACCATGATTTTATAATCCGTAGACATTTTCTCAAAAGAAACCCTCTTCTTCGAACATATTTCATTTCTCATAGTATTTCTTATACTTGTGTACATTTAAATGTCATATCCGAAGTGTAAAAAGAAAATCAGGACGCTTATGATAAAACTAAAATTAGTAAACGACGAACCTTACAGCGGGAAACACTTTTTCAAATATTTATAGCAAAAACAATCGGGAGGGCTTTATTTGCCCTCCAAAAGCTCGATATTCATATGTTTTTGTTGAAGTTTTAATATCTTCCCCCTTTTTTTAAATAATTCCTTGATGTTACTACACGTTTTGTCGAAATTGTTCTAATAATAATGTTTGCTATCGAACTTTCGCTGAGATGAAACGCTATGGTCGGAAATTGCCACGGAAATGTGTTTCATTTTGCGCGGAATGCTCTTGTCGCCGTTTTGTACATGCCGTTTATTTCCGGCAAGATGTATCTATTTTTCCATCCCACTAAAAACGCGATTGAAAATATATTTTCATTGCCCCGTCACTTAGGTATAACTAATACAATTATTATCGGACATCTATTTCTGTCCAATATGAAAGAGGATGTGACACAATTAGTGTGAACTTTGTTCAAGAAAATAGAATTTCAAATTACCAAATAATAAACAATCCGTTTCAGAGAAATATTAATAATGCGACATAATAGTTCTCCTCAGATGTGCGTGACAAACTTCTATAAACAGTAATCTTTTATGAAAAAAGGCATAAATCCTATCAAAGGTTATTGGATATTTTAGAAAGCATGTTTAAAAAAAATTCGCGTTACGATGAACAGAGGTGGATTATTTTTAAAAATCGTAGAAATAGAAACAATTCACTTGTTTCAGGAAAGAATTCCCACAAGAATTTTGAAAAATCCTCGTCGAGATGATTTTTTTCTCGCACTCTCATCGAGTTTTCATATTCTGTTTAACTAGTAAGTGGCTTGTTGCACATTGGAGAACGGCTGGTTTGATTGTTATTTTCACGCCGAGTCAGTTGATATGGCAAGTGGAACGGCAATCGAGTACAAGTGGCTACCGCGGGTTCGTACAATTAATCAGCCTAATGGCGAGCGCTATAGTCAGAGCTGCACTCCAGGTGGCCCGGCGAGCGAGAAAACGAGTAATTGTCGTGCCGGTGCCAATGAAATCAGTGGAAGCTCGGACAAGCGTGGATAATTAACTTGTCGATAGGCTTGCGGTTCTCGCATGACTGCCGACGCGTCTACGGATTTACGGAGAATCGTCGTTGGGTGAATTTTTAACGTTTCACCATGTACTTCGTCGTTCGCAGTTCTCACAATTGGAAATGTTTGCCCACGGGGCGTTAGTGGGTCACTTGGAAGCCACGATACTTTCTTCCGGTGGTAAGGAAAGACTTTTCAACCGGCAACGTTTACATCTTTTTCACGAACGAGCCAAGTTTCTTAATGTCCATCGAGCGGTGCGTCGGCTTTCATTTTACCCGGCGCTAATAATGCCGGCTATTTATAGGAATATTATGCAGCTACATGTTCGTCCTGTCTGCCATTGCGAATAAGGACTGCAGCCTGCCGAGAAACTTGCCGGCGACACGTAGATATACGTACACATGCATCGGTGTATTTTAAGAATAACCACTTTGGCGGACGGCTTTTTCACTCGTGGAAATCGTTCTCGTGCTAATAAGTATAGCTTCACGTCTATGGCCTACTTCGTGCGGACGGATATAGTAACGTATTATTATATGCAATGCATATGTTGCCCATTTGCGTGTTAGTTTATTGTCGGTTGATCGGAATCGCACCTACGGCTACGTTCATACATCACCAGTCATGTGCCAATGTCATGTCTCCTAAGGTTAATCTCTTATAATGTCCATTTTTTATTCACGGACAATTGCATAAAACATGTCCCCCCCCCACACACACACACGCACACCGCCGGGAACGTATCGACATACACTTGGTTATAATTATCGAATGTTTGTTTACTAAAAAGAATTGCAGGAAGATACTGGCTTCAGCAGCCCCTTTAATGCAGATTATACTAATGTTTTTCTATTACAAACTGTGAAACGTGGCGATATATATTCGCTTTTTTCATATCTCACATTAGACTGCTGAAAGAAATATTAAAAAGACAAACATCTGACATTACTTAAAAACAATTTATATCCACTAGATCACCGTTATTTCTTATGAAATTGATAAGGGAAATATTCGACACGTGAAGTATGGATACGCGAAATGATTTAGGAAATGTTGAGTTCTTCTGTTACTCATCTAAACGGCCATTAGGTATTTGCCGTTGTTGCGAGAGTTTCAAAAACTTCTGAACAATGGTACTTTGGGAATGGACAGAGGACGCATTACCGCTTAGAAGAATCGCCGGGGTTCTTTGCCGTCGGTAGAGAAGGCCCTGTTATTCGTTCTGTGGACAACCGGCGCAGCCACTTGACAATGGGTCGATCGATAAACGACGCTATGGTTGCCGGCTTAACGTCAAGGGTCATATAATTGGGAACCGAAGGATCAAACGTGAGGCAATAAATCATTTCTCCATCCCGGAAACGGGGGGTCTTCGATCGAACGATGAGAAGCTGTAATAACAGATGTTTCCGTACGGATTTGCCGCGATAGTTTCCTTTTATCGCCGGGAAAGAGGATGGGAGTGAGAGGGGGGGTGGGGGTAATTAGCCCTGGGTGAAACGGATTGGCCCATACGATTTTCTAAGGCAATCAACGCGAATATCTGCCCACCCCTCTCCTAAACTGGATTTTTCCACAGTCCTGGAAATTCGTTTTCGCACGCGCACGTCGCCGTGTAAAAACCCGACGGATCCTGACGTATCCTTGAACCGCGGCCTTGCGATTTCCGCGCGCGGTACACCTTCGTGCCGGCGCGGAATGGCCGAAAAAAAAAGATGTCGGCAATTATCATAGTGGGTCGATCAAGGTGACCCGCGGCCAGCGAATTACTTCGCCCGAAACAAATTGCATCGTTTACAATGCACTGTTTCGGGGGGATGTTTCCATTTTTCATACCCCATTGTGGTAGCACTTTTTTAGATTTCTTTCTTCCTTTTTGTTTTAAATATCTTCACTTGTGCAACTCTTTTTCTTAGTAAATAAATGTATATTCTCAGATTTGACAGTGCACAAGTAATCGAAAACCGAGGAAATAACAAATGAAACACACCCTGTAAACGATTCAAGATCGTTTTTTCAGCCTGTACAAATTTTTTTGCTACGAAATACACATTTAAAGCATGCGATACGTTTTCTTGGCAGTCTAAGTGATAGAGCCGTATAAATGGTCAAACGCTGGTCTTCCCCGGGCGGCCAAGTTCTTTTTCCAGCGTGACATCGGTATTTACATATTTATATATTCCACACTGTCAATTTCAGCGACACGGAGGGATAATGGTCGGCCGCTAGGGCTTTCCCCAAGGTGTACCTTGTCAGTATCCCGGGCATTATGCTTTAACATCTCCCTGCCGGCGTTGCAGCGGCGCTAAGTCATTCATGCAACGACGGGTATTCCGGGGTAATGGGGAAAAAACGATGTGGGCAATTATCATAGTGGGTCGATGAAGGTGACCCGTGGTATTCTGTGTAGAGCGGAATTATAGGCCCCCGGCACGCCATCTTAAAGAAGCTTCTCGGTAAACCGTCGCTTCGTTAGCGACTAACCGGCATGACGTCGCTCTTAACGAGCCCGCTGATAAATTATTCGTACAAGCGGGCAGAGCTGGCGAACGCACAGGATCGGCCGATTAACTACTGGCTGTTCGCGGACGTTTCCCTTTTGGAAATCATTGCGCTTACCCACGCGAATCTCCGCGTTTCCAGGTCGTCCCGAACATCCGACACTAATTTATGTCGTCCCTAATGGACTCTAAAGCTCCACACGCAGATATGTAAAATACGAGAACGAAAAAGGATTGACGAAACGATGATGATAGGATTTGTTTACCATTTATTAACCGTGAGGTAGACCGAAAAAACGAAGTAGATATGTCTATACAATCGTAAATAATGACAGTAATAATTATAGTACTCTTTGTACTGTCAACTATATTCTCGTATTCTTCGAAACGCATTCAGTTAGTTATTGGGAATGATGTTGGGTAAAAAATATTTCTATTGAGCCTGAATTTATGTGATAACGATAAATTTCATGGGATTCATTCGAATGGTGTGGTGTGTGAAAATCTTGCTACGTAGTGCGTGAAATCACAATGTTTAATCATCTGAACCCGACCGTTTAACGCTTCTTGATATCTACACTAATAAGGCATAAGTTAACTGTTTAAAGCTCGGCACATTTGTCATCGGTACCTTGTTTATATGCTAAAAACGATAATAACAATTTTAGACCGATTGCAACGTGGTTTGTATATTGTACCAAACACTTTCATTATCATTTAAAATAACATTTAAATACATATGTGTTATTGACCAAATTAACTGTTCTCGCAATTATTAGTTTATTATGAAGCAATTTGTGGCAGTTGTTTCATGATAAATGACTAATTTTGTGGTAACAATAACATATGTCTGAAATGAAAACTGTTCAGTAGAATGTATTCATTGTCGAGTTACACAGTTTTGCGTTTTTTTTCTTTGTACTACATTTCATGACAGTTGTGTCATTATAACTGACATTCTGTAGGCTTGCAATGAGTTTCTAAGAGCTTGACGCTAAAACTATTCGATAGAATACACGCACCTTATTATTAACTAAGGCGAAACTTTGTGCAGTTGTGATTTCTTTGTACTGCATTTTATGACAGTCGTGCTACGACAAACGATACTATACCTCGTACGTATGTTGTTTATAGACTTCTCCGGAGACCCGGACAGAGTATCTAATTTTAAGAGTTGGACGTAAAAAGTGTTGAATAAAACACAGGCCCCTCGTAATTAACTAAGTTCACACTTATCGTAGTTGCCGTTACTTTGCACTACATTTTCTGACACTGGTCTTGCGACAAACGACACTTTACATTGTACGTACGATGCTTATAGACTTTCTCGGCTAGTCGCAGACTTTCTAAGAGTTTGACATTCCGCAACGACGTGTGTGTGTGTTATTCTTCGCGGGGAACTCGCCGGATGACCTAGGCCCGTGGCGGCTATGTATAAACTTGTCGCTAGGTTTAGCCTTGATTCCTGTTCCATGCCCGGTCCTAGGCGCATGAAAAAAGCCTCCACCTAGATTAGCACTCGATCGATACTCGTTAGTTGGTACACAGCGCCGTTTGCCCAGTCCTCTTTCGGACAGCGATTTTTCCCCCAACCGTCAGGGAATATCCCCTGTTATCCGTGAGCGTTACGCTCGATCGTAACATCGCGGGAAAGGAGGTCAGAGCCGTAGTACGTAAGTTTGGAAATTCCGAAAGCTCCCGTATGATTGATCGCGATCGTCGCGTTTGCCAGGTGCTGCGCGATAATTCAACGACATCGCTGACTCGGAATACCGGTGTAACCTTGATCGATGGACAATTTGCATATGTGCATCGATCGTAACAACTCGCGGCCCGAAGTAACACGTGCGACAACACACGGGGAATCGATAATGCAATTAACCTCGTGTCTTGTTATCGCGTCTCTGTCAGATCTATAGCGGTTTGCTGTTATGAAGCCAAACGTAGCCTGTCCGTCGGAATAACGTTTACAACGGCAGTTTGATAAACTGCAGCTCCGTGCATTGCCTCTCTAATGAACCTTCATTCGACAGCTTGAAAAACTCGCCCACTCGAAGTGGTAGGTTTAATGGGTCGCTCGAAATTCTCAAAACTTTTCAAATCATTAAATTAATAGTAAAGAATTCGAAGCTTGAGTAGGACACTCGGTAAAACTGTGTAAATCGTTAGATGTTACCGAAAATGATGACTATTTATTGAAAAATTTTGCAAACATACTTAAAACAACTTTTTTATTACACAAATGACTTTATTACATAAATGTCCATTAAACAGGTTAAATGTTGTAGAAAATTGTTCTGTAAAAGTTTCTATTGAAATTAGTTTTTTAAATTCCCTTATAATTAATTATAACCATTTCATAAACCTTATAAACTTAGCAGATATCAATATCAACATCATCAACGACAGTATCAATAATTTTTAATTATATTCCAAACTCTCTTACATTATCAATTTTTGGATAACGTCTTCTCTCGTCTCGAGCTCGTACTTCACTGGGAAAGGAAAATTATCATAAGTACTATCCTAGTTAATTTATTATTGATTCTAATTATCCTGAGGGCTATTATGGAAAATCTGAACGTACTGTTTGAAATTCGGTCGCTCGGTACTGTGTATATTTAATCAACTTGGGGTTTGTGATTAATTACACTACTACCGCGTCGGAACCCTCCACTGAGATTGTCCTTTTTGCTTGTGTCCACGAAATGGGACACGTAAAAGGGGAATGGGTGATGGTTCTCACGATACGAAAAAAAATCTCTAGACAATAGCAAGTCCTTAGCATTGTGCGAAACAATAAGACGAATTGCAAAACTCGGAAACAGGTGTTAGTTTCTGCAAAGAAAAAGAAAAGTTTATTTACAAATATAGTTATAAGAACTTGTATCAATGTATTTTTATCGATAATGCGAGTGTAAAAATTTCTGGCAAATCTGTCGAACATTCGCCGAAGTGCAATCTATTTATTATGTCGTTGGTATAATGTGTTTAATTGTGAAATGTATTTTTTCAGGTTCATGGTGGTATTGGTGTGCCTCATATTTAGCGTTTTGTCAACGATAGACCAATACAGTAATTTCGCAAACGAAACTCTGTTTTGGATGGTAAGCTTATAGGATTTGAAAAATGAAGGTTTCAGTAATTACATTGAACATTGAGATTTCATTTTGTAGTGAAACCGAGCTTGTAAAATACGAAATTTATATTTTTCCCCTTTCTTCGCGCACAGCATGATGGAAAAATAATCCATTACAAGAGTTAGAAGTCTAATTTTTTTCCGTTTCACACGGCGTTATTAAGGCGTTGTGACGTTTGTGCATTAATTTTCATTTAAATCGCATTTAGGGGTGGAGTTTGAGAATTCATTAACGTCGTACATTGTACTAAAAACAATTCGAACTTTGACACTCGCTTTTTATGGTAGGAATTTGTTCTTATCGTTGCTTAGATTAATTAGCCCGACGCGTAAATACTGTGACGAACGAAGGGATTTATCTTGACGTACGAGGGCTCCCTGAAATCAGTTTCCGTTCACGGTAGGTTAAAAAGGGGGACGATTAAATCTGAAAGTAGCACGCCGTGAAAGGGGGTAACGTTGTACGAGACGTTGGCACGCTTGCCGCGGCTGTGAAATAAAAGGCAAACGATAAAGAACCTCGTGTTAACACTACGTCGAAAAAACTTATCTTCATGCGCAGTTTCCTTGTCGAAAAAATGCAGAAACACGCGACCAAAACTCCGTCGGGGACTGAAACAATAAGCAACTAATTCCTAGCCCCGATGAAACGTTGCAAACGATAAAGAAACCTCGTGTTAACACTGCGTCGGAAAAACTTATCTCCGTGCGCAGTTTACTCGACGAAAAAATGCAGAAACACGCGACCAAAACTCCGTCGGGGACTGAAACAATAAGCAACTAATTCCTAGCCCCGATGAAACGTTGCAAACGATAAAGAAACCTCGTGTTAACACTGCGTCGGAAAAACTTATCTCCGTGCGCAGTTTACTCATCGAAAAAATGCAGAAACACGCGACTAAAACTTCGCCCGAGCACTGAAACAATAAGCAACTAACTTCTAGTTCTGAAGAAACGTTGCCGTTGTGCAGTCATGCAATTAAGATAACCGTCGACCAGTGTAATAATTCCAATGTCGAACATCTGACGATAATTTTGCCAACGATATTATTTCCTACCACTTAATAACACTGATATCGGGCCACGTGTTTCTACAGCAGTTCCATCATTTATGCCAAAATGGTAAACGAGAAGGGACAGGACTTATGAGACCAATTTGTAAGAGTTTATCGATTAAATGTAAATTAAAAATGTAATTACTGAAATCAACATTTTCCCGCTATGAAATATCCGTGAAAAATGGCGCGATTTTATTCTTTTTCGCATCGAAACACAACAGTCTGGTAAGATGAAATTCTTCAATTTACATTCGTCATTATAAAAAAATGTAATTACCGAACTCAACATTTTCCCGGTATGAAATATTCGTGAAAAATGGCGCGATTTTATTCTTTTTCGCATCGAAACACAACAGTCTCGTAATACGAAATTCTTCAATTTACATTCGCCATTATAACAAATGTAATTACCGAACTCAACATATTCCCGCTATGAAATATTCGTGAAAAATGGCTCGATTTTATTCTTTTTCGCATCGAAACACAACAGTCTCGTAATACGAAATTCTCCAATTTACATTCGCCATTATAACAAATGTAATTACCGAACTCAACATATTCCCGCTATGAAATATTCGTGAAAAATGGCTCGATTTTATTCTTTTTCGCATCGAAACACAACAGTCTCGTAATACGAAATTCTCCAATTTACATTCATCATTATAAAAATGTAATTACCGAACTGAACATTTCCCCGCTATGAAACATCCGTAATAAATGGCGCGGATTCGTTATTTTTCGGTTGAAAAACACAACTGCCCGGTAATATGTAAAATTTAACGGTTGTGCGAGAATAGTTCTGTCCGGTTTTGCAGGAAATATGCTTGGTGGTGTTCTTCGGTGTGGAATACATGGTGCGGTTATGGAGCGCGGGCTGCAGGTCCAAGTACATGGGATGCTGCGGTCGACTGCGTTTCATACGAAAGCCTATTTGTATCATAGGTGAGTGGGCCCACGTATTCCTAATGCACGCTGTCGCAATCACAATCGCAATGTGCGCCAACTAATCCAATGTCCCCATTATCCGCTTGATACTGGGGAATTCAATCGCGAACGGCCCGAGCCTGTTGTTCTGCGGAAACAGAAACTCTCCCAGTACAATACATGACGAGACGATCTCTCAACTCTCCGGCAACCCACAGAAGGAAATGAAAATGGTCCTCGGCGAAACGGTGCATACGACTTTTCAGTGTCTTCCTCGGCAAAGGAAAGAGATCCGAGAAAGGATTAGCAGTGTTTAATGTAAATTCAAGTGCACCGTTTTGCACGAAACGATTGTAACGTTCGGTTGATGTCCTTTGACTGTAAATGTTATCGCACTTATAACATTCGATATTTGAGTCACGCCGCTCTGAGGGACGTAAAAATGTCACTGCCGGAGAAATAAGACTGGAGGGGCTATGAAATATCAATTTATCTGCGGTGGATTACCGGCTCTCCTTGGGATCCTCCTTCCCAGAGGTGGCATTATGCACGCCCGAAGGTTCGCTGTATCCAATGCTGACTTATTGCTATTGCCGTTTGTCCATTCACTATTTATCGGGATGTCGGAGTTAAAGAGCTTCGACCAGAACCAGAGCAAAACGAATGAATGTACTTTAATAGTTTTCTAAGAAAAAATCATTAGAAATGAATCAATTTCACATTTTTCCAGTAGAACAAATATTTATCTGCTCGGCAATGTATTTTTATTATGTTTATAGTTTTGCTTATAACGTTATTTGTGTGGTGTATATATTTAACTCTCCATCGAACTATTTGGACTTGTATTAGACGTGAAGATAAAGATAGAAGCAAAAATGTAACTTTTACCAGAAAACAAAAAAAAAATGAAGATATCAATATAAGATTGTGAATGTACACAATTTTCTCAATTTATTGGCTGATTATTTACGCCAATTCAGATTTCATAATATGATTTTTCCCTTCAACTTTTCACTCTGTCGCTGTTGAGAGCCTGACGTAAAACCCTTGGCCGTTAAAAGTCGCGTGGATATTTCGACCTTTAAAGTCCCTTGTCGTGACATTCGACATTTCCTTTCAGACTTAATAGTGGTGGTTGCGTCCATGGTGGTTTTGTCGGTGGGGAGCAACGGTCAGGTATTTGCCACGTCCGCTATCAGAGGGATTCGGTTTTTACAAATACTGCGAATGCTTCACGTCGATCGACAAGGCGGCACGTGGCGACTTCTCGGCTCGGTCGTTTTCATACATCGCCAGGTAAATATACTCTTCGGAGGGAAAACAATGCCCCAGGGTCTACCTCGAAAATATTCCTTCGCTCGCGGAGTTTTCCTTGCCTATTGCCGGGAAAATTCTGCTCGATAAAACTGACATTTTTCGAGCCGAACAGAAACAATTTCGAGTCAGCCGAGAGAGATATGTATGTATGTGTCGATTGACAAAATATCTCCCATCGTCGAGATATCAATATTCAACGAACATAATTGTAATCTTAATTTTTTATCAAAGTCTTTAGTCAAAGTCAAGTCCTTTTTTGTCTTCGAAAAAATACATTCCATTGGGAATGACTTTTGATGTTATACGCTAACGGTGGCATTGTTTAAGCGAATGAATTTTTCTTGCTGCTTTGTTATGGAATGACGTGCGTTGATTGGGTTTTCTCGTTGATTGCAGGAGCTGATCACGACGCTTTACATCGGGTTCCTAGGTCTTATTTTCAGCAGTTACTTCGTGTACCTTGCCGAAAAAGATGCTGTCGGGCCCGATGGAAAAACCGATTTCTCCAGCTACGCCGATGCCCTTTGGTGGGGGGTGGTATGTTCATATTATTTTCTAATATTCACCACAACGGGCCAAACAGTAAATTTAATCATACAGGCATCAATAGCAGATCAATAGATGATCAAAATTCATGTAAAAAGAATATTTCATAAGATAACGAGTTGAAAAGTTAAGAATTTTTGTTCTTTCATCATTAATTGTACATCAGGCAACTGGGTTATAATTTCTTGTATGTGTACAATTCATATCACCTTCTAACGTTTACCACAAGTACACAAACTTCAAAATCAAATAACGAAGTTATTTTTAAAAATATTTCTTAAAACACGATACGCTTATTACTTTGCAAAATTATCATTTTACGCCTTGACCTCGTTCATTCGCTCATCCTCGACTCTAAATTACACCATTACACCGTAACTTATTCTGTAATTACAATAATTACTTTTGCTGCTATTCCTGGCAACCTTTCACCCTATTAATAATTCCTAACTCAACTTTCCGAACTTCCGATTTTTTCACGAACTTTTTAACAGAATTCAACTTTTTTATCTACTTTTCGCTGTATTAATGACTAGAAAATTTTGTGCACGAGCCGACGTAAAAGTATGTCGTTGTCGTCGTGGGGGGTGGGGGGGGAGGGGGGTGTAAGTGTTAATCGACCGACAGTCCGCGATTCCGGGGCAACAGACGATGCACGCTCGCGCTAAATTACTGGGCTAAATCCAGGTCTATTCAGCGCCCAACGGAAAACAGAATGTGGCCAGACGGCTGCAGAGTCGCAACACGCGAATTAACGGGCTAATTCGTTCCAAAACAGATTCGCGGAAATCCAGTTGGCCATACTTAGGGCGATGTTTGATCGTAAAAACGAAATTACGGCGACATTTAGCCGGATTAAGTTAATTCCACTTCTACGCCAGTCGGGTTGGGATTTCTCTTTCTGTTAAAAAAAACTTTACCACGTTCGCACGTGCTTTAATTCTGCGTTTAAACTGACGATTGTTTTAGCGGGTCAGTTTCTCTTCGGTAATTTTATTTTGTCCCTTTGCCCGAGGATCAAAATTGGCATCTCATTTCCTGCGACGTGAGTTTCTGATTTCTAGCTATTTTCGCTGAATGGCTGGTTAATGATGATTTCAGATTACCGTAACGACGATTGGTTATGGTGACACGGTCCCACAGACGTGGATGGGAAAAATAGTGGCATCATGTTTCAGCGTCTTTGCTATATCGTTCTTCGCACTTCCAGCTGTGAGTAAATTAACACATCTTTTATTCCACGTTAAAATCCCTTTAAATCTAAAAATCACTACATTTGAGCTATGTAAATTTATGTGAGACAGATTATGAAGAATCTGTTACATTTATAATATATAGAATTTTTTGAAACTATATTTAGAGGTATAACATTATAAAAATAAACTATGAATTTCCACCACACAATGTTTTGATTTACTTTGTAGTTTTGAGGAGACAAAACTTTAAATTTACATAGTTTTTTAAAACTTCTTCAAACGCATTACATAGAATTGAATATTTGCCTCATACAGAATTCTATAAAATCGTTGAAATTTACAATAAGCCTTTAAAAAACTTATCATAGATCTTTACCATACAATTTTCCTCTTCATTTTTTTCTCGTAATTCAAGAAGAAGTTGACAAAATACTCACTGATAAACCATCCACTAAAAAATATACCTTCTAACAACCCAAAATAAGGAAATTATATAATCTATCTAATGTAATTATATAATCTCAAAGTTATATAATTATAAGTCTGTAATCATTACATTGTTGTACGTAAGATTCGTGTGCTCCATCTCGACTGTTCAAGTGGTAGATTCATATAAACGTTGAATCTCGTTCGTTTGGCAGGGAATCTTGGGTTCCGGTTTCGCGCTGAAAGTCCAGCAAAAGCAGCGACAGAAGCACTTCAACCGTCAGATTCCGGCGGCGGCGATGCTGATCCAATGCCTGTGGAGATGTTACGCGGCGGACAAGGCAATAAACAGCGTGGCAACGTGGAACATTTACATCAAGGACCCAGCGCCCGCCGGACAACCGTCGACTCCCCTCGGAAAGGTAAGAAATGGCCGCGCTTTCCGACGAGAGAGACCGACGGAATTCTAGCTGTTGACTGTCGATGTTCTTAGCTGCTTACGGTGTTTCTTTTGAACATTCCGACGACGGGCGACAGCCCGCCGTTAATCGGATTATTACGAGAGGACGGCGACGATCCTTTTGTCGCGCGCTCTCAACGGGCCGCAGTAATTTCCTTTCGCGCGAGAATTCGACAGAGGCGAGGATCCGCGAAGGATCGGTCGATCGCACTTGCAGACCGGTCCGTTCTCTCGGTTCATTGCTATTTTTGGTTGTCGTTTTTTTCGCTTCCTCTTTCTCAAAAGATACGTCATTCGCGAAACGATCTCGGCGCTGAGGAGCCTAAGGTGCCCTCCTTACGGTGTTAAATCCAGATTTACACGTGTAAATTCACGGTAATTCCGGAGTCACAGGCGACGTTTTCCTCTTGATAATGACGAGCCAAAGGAAAAGTACTGTTTGACCGACCGGAGTCTTTCGTCTCGATGATAATTTGGCAGTGGATGGACGCAAGCAGTGAATGTTAATTTCGTGTTCTTCAATGTGCCGTTAACTTCTGAGATATATGAATATACATGGGTGTTGCTCGTCAGATTTGATGTGTTGATGCAGTTAAGGATATGCTTAGAAGCTTTATTACATTTACGATACCCAATCCTAGAACGAAAATTGCGCTTTCGTTTTCCCCTCGCCCGATTACGTTTCGTTTATTTTGCCCACGGCAATCATCGTAATCTCTGCCGAGTACCGCGGTTTCGTACTAACGTTCATTGCTTGTTATTTTTTAATGTACCTCTTACTTACTTGGAGTGCTTGATATTTCGAGTTCGACGATTATCTCGTGCAGAACTATGTAACGAAATCTTTACTCGATATACAGTCGCATTAATTCCTTTCTTGCTAACCAACGGCTGAAAAAAAATTTACGTTTACTTGGCATATACGACTTACGATCGGAGAAGACAAAACAGGATGATAATCACCTTTTTGTTCCGAAGTAAAAGCTTTTATTACATTTCAGTTGTTCATGTCTCCTTAGTTTTGTATTAGCAGTAAAATGTGTAGGAAAAAGTATAGGACAATAGTGATATTAAAAATGAGCAATATTCTGAATACCTTTTTTCAGTAGTAACGAACGTTACTTTTAACTGTTGTGAATTAATGTACGTTGCGTTTTATAGCACTACTTAGTAATTTACAGTAGTAATAGTTAATACAGAAAGATGAAAGCAAATATATGGAGAGTATAATATATGATTTCGCCGGCACATTTTTCGAAAAGTATATAAGTATGACAGTAAAGCAATTCCGTTTTTGCATCTGCTGCCAAAGTTCTCAGAATATATTTCTGTAGGCACCGCGTTGAATTACGTATATGAATAAACACGAACTCTTTGGCCAACAATGATAAAATGAACCTAATATATTTCAGTTGATTTGTGTAAAGAAGATGGTATGTAAAATGGTTTAGATTTATTTCAATTTTTCGTCTTTTGCATGTTTATTTTTCAATTTTATCACTTTACTTTACACGTTTAAACTCTCTCTTACAATGTACGTGAAAGCCACTACACTCACAAATCTGTCGACATCGAGTGTGCCAAATACATCCTTGCCGAAGTATTTTCATAGCCGGTAAACGGTAATTTCGGTAAACAGGATTTCGGTTATCGACACGAAGAAACGTTTACCCAAAGTGATCAAACAAGTCGATCGCAAAGAAAAAAAAAGAAAGCAAATTTCACGCCCGTTAACATTTTTTTTCCAAATATTCACGGGAAACGTGCAGCACCTGACTATTTTCGCTCAATGGATCACAAGTATTCGAACGCACGACGAACAGAAGAGACGACGGAAAATCCAAAAATCACCGGAAAAATCGTGACGACACGGAATTTGTCCATTATTACATTCCACAGTGAAGCGCAACAATCCTTTACGCTTACAATATTTATCCTTCCATTTATGCTTCGTTTTTTCCTCGCACCAGTTGATGTGCATTTCCGCCATTTTCCGTGCTGGAGGATTACAGATACTTCCAACGCTGTGTCGCATTTTACCGACGAGCCTTCAAAGTATTTCCTGTAATTCCGTTGAGTCAGGTGTCTTGTAAGTTAAACATTTCCTTGCAAAACATGCCAGTAGCGCCGTTTGGATTAACAAAATGTATTTTCAAAACAAATTTTATCAGGCACAGTTTATTCCGAAAATATCGCCAAAAGTACCGTTTTCTTCTTTAGTTCGAAAAGTGTCGTTGTAGTGTTGTTTGAATTATTTGGATTATTAAAGTATCATTACGAATCCCTTTACCTGACGGAATTACAGGATTTGCGTTGATATTAATATGAAATGCATGTGCTTGATGCAAATCTACATCATACTTAATATTACACGCATAGCTATTACATATTCCTTATTCTCAGCTTTAGCTTGCAGAGCTATTAAGTCGATTTTTCTACACAAGTTTGCAACGCAAAACGGGAATCCACGTTCGCCGTTCGCGTAGTCGATAACCTCTTTTTTTAATTAAAAGAAACTCGATAAAATATAAATTGATACCTATAATTTAATACCAAAAAACATGAACAAAATTTGAATAGTAGAGATTTTCCTTTGCTAATTGTTTCTATTGAAATCTTTGTAACCTTTGAAACGTTCCGTAAAGTAATTGCTATTTTATGTGTATTTTACGGAGGGAGAACTGTAATTTAAGTCGGATAATTAAATCCAATATCTAAGTAATACCGATAGAGATAATAGACTTTGAAAATTTATGAGAATACCTGTACAAATCATTCTTCTATTCTCGTCGACGACTGGCGGTGACGGTAACTGCAGTTAAATGCATTTACCTCAAAGAATTCTCTCGGATTCGTTGCAACAGGAGATAAATCTACCTCGAACGGTTCTCTTCTACGCGATAATGTCTCCTCGTTCGAGAATGTCAGACAGGTACTAAATTTTCCAATACGACTCGACGAGACAATTCACTTTCTGGGAAACAAGGAGAACACGGAGTACCTTCAGACGTTTCGCGCAACGTAGAATTGCAGCTACGCGATTGTCAAATTAAGAAAGTCTTTCACGTCGTAAGAATATTTCCTGACAAAATTCTTGTCGAAGAAATCGGATAGAAATTCTCGAAATCTTTCGTAGGAATAAATGAGATTACGAACAACAGTAAAATGTCCCACGGTAAAGAGACGTTTGAGCTTACGAATTTTCATGGCGAAGAAATCGGACAGAAGTTCTCGAAATCTTTCGTAGAAATAAATGAAATTACTTACAACAGTAAAATGTCCCACGGGAAAGAGACGTTTGAGCTTACGAATTTTCATGACCCGAAATTATTAATCATTTCTCTGCGAAGACTTCTCGCCGACCGAAGAAACCCTTAAAACCTGACTTAGTGTTAATCGATCAATGTAAATCCTTCCGCGCGGAGTTTCTTTAGATTTCGTCTGACGCGAATGTAGTGTTTAAAAGAATGATTTCTATCGGCGATTGCCATCGGCGAACGCGACTTCCCGGGGAAAACAGGTTGGAGGGGCGGAGGTTTCGCGGGGTGGAAAATCCGAGGGAGGAAATTCGTCGGTCCCCCGGCGGGGCTTTTTCCAGCCGATGTCGCTGTAGGGATAGTGCATGCTGTGTTCGACGTGTGTTGTAACGGGAGGGCACCGGGGGTTCAGTCTCTGATGATCCAGGTTGCAAAGAAGGCGAGCGTACTGAAGAGACGGAAGTCTCGGAACCGGATGGACGTCCAGCAGTCCCTTCCACCCGTCACCATTTCCGGCGGCGTCGCAGCGGGGGGTGCGGCCGCCTCCTCCGCCTCCGGGCAACCGTCCCAAAACGATGCCCAGAGGATCGACAACGAGGGCGACGTTGTCTTCTACATGGAGGAACCCAAAGCCGGAACGCCCAATAGGGCCAGAAGGGACAATCGGTGAGAAACTTTAAATTCCTGACGTTTTTCAACATTTTTCAATCTACACTCAATAGTATATTATCGTACACTTGTATTCGATTGTACACATAGATTATTTCTGTTGTTATTTTTATAAGACCTAACAATCGGTGAGAAACCATAAATTCATGACATTTTTCAACATTTTTCATTCTACACTCAATAGTAAATTGTGGGACACTTGTATCTGATTGTACACTTAGGTTATTTCTGTTATTTTTATAAGACGTGACAATTGGTGAGAAACCGTAAATTCATGACGTTTTTAAACATTTTTCAATCTACTCTCAATCTGATATTATCTTACATTTGTATCTAATTGTACACTGGGGTCATTTTTGTCATTTATATACAACGGGATAATCAGCGAGAAATGGTAAATTCAGGACACATTAAACATTTTTAACGTTACATTTAATTGCACAACGGGGTCACTTGTACCCACTCTAACCCACTCTAACCTTTTGTCCTTCCTAACTGTGGTGCATAATTTACAAGACCGTATCCCGTAAGAAATTCCTCCGCACAAAGGGCAAGAAACAAAAGAACGCGTTCCATCCACATTATTCTCGATCGTCTATGGTTTTTTGCCATTTCCAACGACTGAATTGCGCGCAGGATGATTTGTCAATGTCCACTTATCTGCGTACCGACGATATTGATGAATAGTAAGATCCTCGAGGCAGGGGTGCTTCCGTTATTGTGTGAGGTCTTTTCCCCGCTGAATTATTAGGGGAAATTAACACGCAATCTATCCGCGTTAGGCGGACGCGTGTGCACGTAGCCGACGAAGGAAAACTCGTTTACACGGGATGGAAAGGCGGTTGGTTAAGTCCGGAGCCGGGCGATATTTCAGGCGAAATCCTCGTCTGCATTGTTATCAGCGCATCCTTTCATCTGCCTGACAATACAGCCCATATTCGAGCGTGTTTGAGGCCCGCCCTCGGCCTTCTTTTTTACGAGCTCTGGCTTACGTCGTGTCTGATACAAAGCAGACCGACGTGCCTAACGCAAACCATCGTTATCCCCCCGAAACGGGCTTTTTTGCCGTCTGACCCCGCAAACCATACATCAAGATGGTGGAATTAAAGAAACCACCATATCTCATAGCGGCTCGCGGCCGTAAAACTAAATTTTGCGTATTACAGTAATAGGGTTCACTATTTTCCCGGGCTTGCTTCTCAAATTGAAAGTATATCCCAAGGAAACTAATGTCGATAAGTATCTCAATCGGCGGAGAATAGAGACACTTTTAGCTTCTGTACAGTTTTAAAATCGCACTCATTTCGTAGCCTTGTAAAGAGAGTGAGAAAAGAAGTACGCGAGGAATGAACGAATCTGCAGTGTAAAAAAGTTGCAAAGAAAATCGTCGCGCCTCTGAAAAGCAGGAGAATTTAAGAGAGTAAACATTTCTTGCTAGAAAGGAAGCACAAGAGTAATCTACCAGGACAGTTTGAAGGGCGAGGAAATAATGGGAATGATTGAGAGGACGGTCCTTAGTTTGTAGAATTCTCGTTGCCGCGTCGTTTTGGGAAGGCAGGTAGGGCAGAGCTTTTCCGGTAATAAAATCCAGGCTCGCCGTCCGCCAAGAGAGATTTATTTTTCCCGTTGGCAGAGGGTTTCTCCGGGTAACACGCGCTCGCACGAGAAAGGAAGGAAGGCAAAAGAAAAGCGAACGTGAAGTGGACCGTGGCAACGTTGCCTCGCGTTTCAAGCTGGGCGATGTAGCGCGAGATTAAAGCGGTTTAAGTGATTCTTTCACTCGGTGCCCGACGTACAAGCAACGTGCGGCCTCTTTTAGCACTCCCCTTTCCCGCCGAATAATCAGCCCGGCGCACGTGAGTCTTTCAACGGAAAGCATCTTGTTGCCGAGACAGCTTTCCCGGAGGACGGTTTTGCCCTTTGTGCGAATTCCTTTACGCGCCATGACCCATCGAACAACTACGAATTTTTCCCCTCCCTCGGCGCAGCGCCCGAATTCAACAGGAATTCACTGTTTCTCGGGTTACATAAGTTGGCAATTGCCCTGGAGAAAAGTCTCGACTACTGGTTGACGTCATCTTGTCCAAGAATTTCACGATTAGTAAATCTGTGCGAAGAATTCAGAGTCATGGACCATTCTCGAGGATTCTGTTTTACAGCTGGCCTATTCGTGCCAGGAAAAACTGTGTCGGGAAAATCCATCGGCTGTAGATCCATTTTTCGCTCGCCATACCCTTTCAGATTCGCAGGATTATGAAAACAGATAGAAGTAATGAAGCGAATGAAGAGATTTAAAAGAGAAAAATTGAAATAAAATGTGAAGCGTAATGACAACATCTCTCCGAGAACTTCTCGTGCGATTTCCTAAGGACGTGCCGCATTGTGCGGAAGAGTAGGCAGGGGTGAAGTGGAAGGAGGGGGGTGGGGGCTGGAATGACAGAGTACAATAACGTTTTGCCAAACTTACGACGATAGACACGTCAACCGGCTGGAGAGTACTTTCTTCAGGGCGACTTTGTTGCATTGAACGAACGATTCTGGAGTTTGGTAGTGTGAGTAGCGTGTTTCCGGTTGGCAGGGGGAGCCTCTTCACTTCCCAGACGAGCTCGGTGACGGAGGCAACCAGCGACGAAATTGACATCGACATCGAGGAACCCCAGAGAGTCACGACGTAAGTACGCGTTTCTTTCTTCGCCTGATTCCTCGCAAAACACTCGACAATGGGTCCCTTGGAACGATAAAACGAAACCATTTAAGATGTAATTTACCTCCCTCGCGCTGAACAAATATTTCAGCCTTAAAAATGGTTTTAATGTCGTCCTTGAAGAGTTCAATCTTTATATTCTCGTTTCGTTGATACCTGTTTCAAATAGGAACAGTTTAATACTAGGAGAAGGGTATAACAAATACAGTAGAGAAGAATTTTGTATATTTTCTATTGAAATTTTTCTGAGATGTAAGTAATTAGGGGAAAATACGCACAGAGATATACATATAGCTAGTTTAACAATATTTTTATATTCCTCAGTTGCCTGTAATGGCAAATATATATTCATATTAAGTCGATGTATATGCAAATAACTTGATATTTCTATTCTCCGTTCTATACTGTTTACTCGCACAGGGCACAAAAAAAACACAGTACAGTTGATTGAAAAACAATGTTACATTTTTCCAACCTTACCGTTATTAAATATTTAAAGTCATACTTCACTCACGTTTAATATACAAAATATGGAACGCCCGAGTTTGACGTATGAAAGCATTTTTCACGAACGCTAAGCCCGCTGTTATCGACAGTTCATTATCCCTTTTTATCCTTCATTTACGCTTGGTTTCACGAAAACCTCGCTGTCATCCTGGCAAAAATTATAATCCCAAGGATTTGGCTTACCGGCGAAGCAGGGCGTAAAAGTCGGTAAACCGGTTGTCGCGGTACGTCTAATTTAATGCACAGTCGATCGGTGTTAGGTCGTAAGTTTTAATGAAATTTCGCCTCGGCGGTAAGGCGATCCCGCGAATAAACCGTGCTGAATCGACCGGGCGGAATATCGTTGCCGAGGGTCTACATCTCCATGCAAATTACTTTGCGCTCCGCATGCGGGAATCGATACCGCGAGTGAATTTTCAAATATCTCGCGTATACCTCGATGCGTGGTTAAGCCATGCACGGTCGCTTGGAAAGCGGAAAATTCGGGGAACTTTATCGGCGGCAATGGCCAATTGAATTATCGATTAAACGCCAACGGTGGCGGTAAAAGTGGAATTTTCGGAAAATGCCTGGCGCCGTCGCGGAAGTGTGATGGAAAAATAGAAAAAAAGAATGGGGGGGAGAGTGTTAGCAAGGCTAATTCCGCGGACGAATGCGCAGGGTTTAATGGTCCACGTGATTCCGTGGAAAAGTCCTTTCTATTCCGTAAAACGCGTGAGTCCAATGGCCGACGTTTCGTTGCTTCTTTTTGCACGAAACACCAAAGGGCTTACATTTTAATGAGTGCATTTCCCGCGGGAGTCGGTACATAAAGAATTAAGCCGGGCTACTCGAGCCGTCTTCCCGTATTTGACCGTCCAATCGACGTTCACTCGAGTCCTTCCCACCGCTCCGTTAGGTCTTTACTTTACGGATTGACACGCGGTAATTTACCGAGCCGTCTTTTCGCGAGAACTCGCGGCCTGATTTCTACGGGAAATGTCAAAGAGACTTTTTAATCCTTTAACCGCGGCTGTCGGTTAAGCTTTATCTTTCTACCGTGTTACACGTATATGAATATTTTTTCGACGAAACAAATGTTTGCTTTCTTACACGTCTATTTGTCACTTTCATTGGTATCCCGTATTGCCGTGTATTTTTTGCACTTCAACGACGAGTTTTCTGTCTGTTGAGTTTCTGTGGCCGTGGAATAGCATAAAACTGTGGAACTTATTCAATGAAATCGCTGCTACCGGGAAATTTTCCGAGAAATACCTCAACGAGAATTATAGCTGTGTCGATGGCTCGTTATACCAGCTGCAGTTTCCTGTCCTCGTGAAATCCCCGCCAAAGGTTCAAGTACCTACCTCTATCCGGGGGATTTAAAAGCGCAATGGCCGCTGTAAAAGGCGAATTCTTCGCCCGGATGATTGTCAGGTTTGACGAAATTTCTCGTAGCTCCGGTTTCATCGGCGATTCGCGGATTCCAGATCTCACTTTCACGACGGGCCACCGTTTTTCGGCGGTGAAAATGCCGGCGCGACGGTCCCCCGTTTGCCAACTTCAAAGGAAATTCGCAATCTCGCGTTACGGCGAAATTGCACCGGCGTAGTTGGCACAACTCATAATTTCCACTGCTGTTTTACGTCTGCGAAACGTTAACCATTATCCCGCGAGTCGTGGAAAACATTGACACTCGGCCCCTGGGGACCTTCAACAAAAATACCCGCAGGAATTTTCTTTGCCTACTTGATCCGAAGTCTTTTCTTTCAAGGACTGTTCGTCACTGCAGTAATTCCGCTCGTTGAGAAAAATTCGTGTTCAGGCAATTTTCCACCGCGGAACGTTTCTCGACGCGTAAATCCATGCTCGGCAGTGCACATTTTTCACGAGGATCCATTCGTTCGGATCGACCGGAAGGCTATTTCCCCTGCAAGAATCGTTGCACTATCTCGAATTTCCTGCAGCTAATGTCGCGGGCCAGGCACGTGAACACGCGTTTAACATACATTCACACACAGGCCGGCGAGATCGTCGAGATCGTCGAGCTCGTCGTTAAAAGTGCCCTCGAACGATAAAACGCGACTATCACATTTATGCCAGCGACGGAAGTATCCTCTCCGTTGAAAGCCTTCTCCAAGCGTAAACACTTTGAAGAATGAATCCTCTTCTCGAGGAGAGCTTCTTCAGCCAATGAATATACATACATCCATACGTTTTCAGGGAAATGGTAAATGTCAATTGTATCGTTTTACCGGCCAAAGAACTGCTTCGAACATGGAGCAAACAATTAACCGAACGACAAATGTCATACTTTGTTATTTCATGAATATGCATACCCACACGTGCAATTTGACGGAAATGGTAAATGGCAATTGTATTGTTTTACTCGTCGAAGAACTGTTTCGAACTTTAGGTGAACGTTTAACTGAACGACAAGTGGTATAGTTCATTATTTCATGAATATATATACATGCATATGATTCGAGGGAAACGGTCAATGGTAACTGTATTGTTTTACCAGTCGGAAAGCTGTTTGAAATTTCAAGCTAAGTCCACGACACATGACGCAATTCACTGTTTTCTGACGATTCATTATTATCGTAACCCATCGCTCATCATCAGGTTCCTAAATAAATATGTTTGAACAAATTTTATAATTCACTTATTACCGTTAGTACTGCCGTAAAATGTTAACAAATGAAAAGGAACATCCACAATAATTCAGTGGGGTCGTTGACTTCTCGTACTTTTTTCTTTCTTCTCTTAAAACAAAAATATTATGAAATTTAATATACAGTGATAAGATATTTCAACAAGTGAAAAAATATAAATTTCCTACTATATTACTGAACACTTTATTTTAATTCAAATATTTATAGATGCTGACACGTTTTGTTTTGCCTTAGCGGAATGTCTGAGGGTCCGATAAGGTAAATAGGTATATTAACGTGTAGGCATATAATGTGTCATAAATCCTTATAAAAGCTAATGCATATTATCCTTAAAAAGCTATTTTATGAGAACCTTTCATTCCGCGCCAATATATCGTCTCTCTTAAAATGAATAAAACGCTATCACATCATGATCTCATTATTCATGTTTCAGCAAACTTTTTAGGGTCGCTAATTAATGTTTACCGATTAAATTTTAATATTTCACCTGTTCGTATAAAGTTTTCGTGTTACGGGTAATAAGTGTGACTTTGACACGATTGTCAAAAACATTCCTCCATTGCCTGGTACGTGTAGGTACACGAAAATGTTTTCTCTTATGTTAGTGTTAAGTTCCTAATCTTGTTGAGCATTAGCACGGCCCGCGTTTTGCCTCTGACAAAAACTGTAGCCGACAAGATCCTTTTATGGGGCATTTGAAGGAACCGTAGTATGGCATTAAATTCACCCCATGATAAAACCTTCCAATTTTTTAGTAGTTGTCGGATAGTGTTTTTATGGCGAACGTAGGGGGGGGGGATATAGATAAATTATTCTGGACCTATTTTGTCCCGATACGATGCCATTCCCGTAACGTTCCAGTAGCGAGTTATAACACTTTTCTTGTTTTAGATTAAATTACGTTCCCGTTGTAACTGTAGATATTAATTTCTTCTCGATATTATGCCAACAAGCTTGGGTAGAGTCGTTATCTTTAACTTGGTTACTTTTTAAGTCATAATCTTCAATACTGTTTACCGAGGCGGAAGTCTGTTTTGATATTTAACATTTATATAATAGCACAACACAACGTAAGAACATAACAGTGCACCAGTAATACTTCGTTTTTCCAAACGTCCAAATATTTACAGCAGGCTTTGGTCGACAAATTTTAAGAATAACATTGTTCATATCAAGCACAAAATACGAATATTGCTTAAACACCGTTGCATTATCATTTCATTGAGAATTCGGTAGAAGGAATATCATTAATAATTTGTAGCTCCGTCAATAAATATAAAAACAGAAAACTAATTACCCTGGGAATATTACTTACGCTCTGTTACATTACCTTTTCATTGAGAATACGACAAAAGGAATATCACGATAATTCAGAGCTTCGCCGACAAAAGTAAGAGGAGAAAACTGCCTAACGCGAGCGGAAAAAGGGACGAATTATGTACAAGGTGGCCGTATCGCGGAATTGCCTTCGTCGTAGTTCACTGGCTCGGGTAATCCCGTTGGATTAGAAGCACGTAAGAACATTTCTGGCCAGTGGAAGAATCGATTCCCGTGATTTCCAGGCTGACAGAGGCGCATCGTAACGCCATAAGGGCAATCAGGAAGATCAAGTACTTCGTCGCCCGGCGGAAGTTCCAGCAGGCGAGGAAACCTTACGACGTGCGCGATGTCATCGAGCAGTATAGCCAAGGTCACCTGAACATGATGGTGCGAATTAAGGTGAGACAGTCCTTTTTTATGGCCCTCCATTCGTCAGCAACCTTCTCCGACCCCCGTAAGGAAAAGGACGACGGTCCTTAAAGCCGATACCTTCGCCCGTTATTCTTCGCTTGAAAATTTTCTCCCTCAGCAAGTGCAGAGTGTTACACGAAAAAATTGCTACCCCCTCAGAAAAATTTTATACAGAAATTTCGGAAAACTGAAGGTATCCATTTGCAAATACTTGTGTTAAATTGTCTCATTTTTAGAAGTTTATTAGAAGTTTATTTATAAAAATGTTTCAAGGGAGGTTAGTAACAGAGTGGACTTTATGTCGATTTTTGAGCCGTATTAAAAATGGTTTATATACATAGAATAAAGGAATAAGTTTGTACGTAAAGTTACGACGAAACTAAAAAAATTTCTGCGTTAACACTTGTGTTAGTAAATTCAGTTCTTTAAGTTCATTGTACGGGACTAAATATTCTGATGAATAATTCCCATGTTACTGAGTTTTCGTGTAATACTCTGAACGATGTCCTGTTTTTACGAGGGATGCAAATTTCAACTGCCGAGCGAATGAACGTATACATGCAAAAAAATATAGCACGTCGCTCGGTAGTTTATTTATCGAGTTGCCGTGAAATTGGATAAAACTCGTACGCGAGTGGACGCATATTTCCACTCATAGGAAATTCATTTTTAAGGAACTTTCTAACGGGCAAGTTTTTACGCCGGCAACATCCGAGTTTGAGGAAGGCTAATAAAAAAAAGGCACAGGGTAGACGGACGAAAATGTTATAACGCGAATTCCTGCGAAACATGACGTCGCCGGCACATGCCCTGACCTTTGAATAAATTCCTCCTGCGGTAGAGAAATTCTCGTCATTGTTTATTACTAGCCCCGTGAAATACGTGTGAATTTCCGCACACGAACAATTGCCACGCGACACGACAATTTTTCGCGGATACTTCGCCCTTTCGGCCCGGTGATATCGCGTTAATATGGCAATTACGATTTCACGATGGTACGAAGCGGCGGGCTGATTAAGTCGCGGCAAAGGGGGTTGCGCGAACGGGGATAATGCATTATAGAAAATAAAGATGTCGGGCTGAAGTAATCTAACTTTCCACGAGCCGTGGAAGCGGCTTTGTCTGCCGAAGGAACTAGCGAGTCTCAGGGGGTAGCCAGAGTAAGGCTTTATTATGTGTCGTGGAAATCGATATTATCCCTTAAGCTTTGATGGCCCCGCAGAAACCGCCTCGGGCATATTTCGATGACGGAAATGCAGCCACTAAGTGGACGGTGTGGCACACAATGCCGTGGGTAATAAGATTGTCAGCCGATTTATACATCTCAATGCACCGCAGAAACGTCGACCGTTCCGACGACAAGTTTTACAAACTTTTTCAATCGACCAAATCGCAATAAAGGGTACTACTTTCGGAATTGCCCCCTGGAAAAGGACATATTCGTCCTTTATGAAGCTCAAAATATTGATCGCCCGGGAGTTTTTTTTTCATTCAATAATCTGTCGAAAGCAGCAACGAAATGTACAACTTTTTCAATCGACTAAATCGTATTAAAAGATTGCAGGAATACTGGCGATATCTTCTCGAAAGAACACAATTGCACGTTGTGATTTTTTAAAGGCTTTTTATTTGAATTCGTTTCTTTTAAAAAATAATAAAAGTAATACATACCGATGAAGAAGAAATGTTTTCAAAAATAAAGATATAATTTTGCCGACTCTAAATTTAGTCGGTTTATGAATAAACAAAAATGCACTAGCGATAATAATAGTATTTACCTTAAATAAATATCTACCTGACAAGACAAACTGTTTTTTTATAACAATGAATAGACTGACAATCTTGAAACTTTCTTATATTTTATCACAACACTTGCAACAACACTCGACACATGTTAAAGGATTAACATGTTTTCTCAGAAACATTTAGAATGCGTAGTTCGCGTAATACAAAGTTCAATTCTTAAAAGTTATTTAATAACACATAGAACAAAGATTTTATTGTCATTATACATTATGATAATTATCAGATGTCTAGCAAAAATCGTCAAATGAAATAATATGTGCTCCAGGTAATCCGTTGTATTGTCATTATTGATATTTTATGGATTAGTTGCTTCCATTTATAGTAGTGCATTAAAGTTTTTCGGATAAACTAATGACAAAAAGTTTATAATTAACCTTGAAACGTGAGCTTACAGAAAGAAAGAAATGTAATACTTGAACTAATAAACTGATAAAGATAGATAATACGTTCTAATTATGAAATCAATTTATAATGAGACGTGAAAGTTTGCCGATGGTACTCAACTTTGTAAAATTTGGTTTACAATTTCAGTTTATAGAAGACACGTGTCAAATAATATTGTGGAGGATAGCTTCTCTTATACGACAGCATAAACTCGGAACGTAGATTAGATGTTGGAGAGAAATGATTTACACGTAATATAATAACATTAATCGTATATTACAAATTAATCTTGAATATAATACAACACCGTTCTGCTGACAAATCTCTTGCGACAACTTTATTATAATTTTCAACTTTCTCGATATAAAAGATTTCTACTCTTACATCTACTTCTACAAACTATCAATCTCACATCCAGGTATCCCACATACATTCACATACCTACGATACATGTCCACATTGAGCATTTCCAAAGCTGCAAAAACTCTGCATCCTCCTGAAAACATAGACAAATATCTTTCGGCGAAAATCTCTCGGCTTTAAATCTTAAACTCGCCTCTAGTTGGTCGATGATAACAAAGTGCGGAAAGTACGAAAAATCCATACGTACGTGAGTACGGTGTATCGAAACGGGTTAATGGCGGTGATTGCGGTGTGCAGGTTCGTTAAATGGAATTCCCTAACGAGAGTTACAGCCGCAGGGATTTGATTCTTTGGCCGTTAGCATTGTGTCGGCGATTATCGCGCAGTCCCGCTGATTGGTAAAGGAATATTCATTGGCGGTTAGAGACAATGGGCAGCGGGGCTCGCGGGGCCTCGATTACACGCTGGGAATTATTCGCAGGAGTTGCAGAGACGGTTGGATCAGACCCTGGGCAAACCGGGCAGCTACCTGGCGGGCATCGACCGGGCTGGAAACGTGAAACCCATGACGATCGGCGCGCGCCTCTACCGCGTCGAACAGCAGGTGAGTTTTCGATTTCGATCCCCCAACTCCCCACCCCTCCCCTCAGCAGGATTTTCAGGCCCAGGGCAACGCTTTGTGCTTGTACTTCCGCGCGGACTGGGAATTTACGTGGAAATTCCAGCGACGGGCGCCGCTAATTGTCTCACCCTCTCCCGTACCCCCCCTCATCCTTTCGTACACGTCGTTATTCGTTAAACGGAAGATACGTTTGGCTCGCAACGGCCGACCGATTCGCTGGCTGATGGGTAAACGCGTGCGAGCTTTCCCATCGACCGGGACAAAGAAGAATTTTCGAAATTTCTCGGCAAAATTTTTTGCACGGATGAATTTAGAGGAAAATCAGTAGAGAAATACTTTGTTGACGTGTGTCTGGAAATATTTTAACGGTAAATTAAGCTGAACTCTTCCTTTTGACATGAAAATTTCTGTGGTACGAGAATATCAGTATTAAAATGTCGTGAAATATTATAAATATGTGAACATCGTAAAACATCTGAGGAATGTACTTGCGAAGAAATTTATAGTAAAATTCAGTTTTCCTTTTTAATATCGGGAAGGTTTATCGTATCGAAAAATCTTCAACTGCATACGGGACTTAGAAGTAAAATGGAGTTTGAAAAATGCATTTCCTTGCATGAGAATACCAATGCTTCGTACGAGAGTGTTTCCGTGCATGAAATATTCCTATTGAAATTCTAAGTTTACTCGTAAAGAGACTTTTCTAGAAAAGCGATAAACCCGGAAAGCACATCTGTCGCGTTCGATGGCAACACATCGGCGCAAGAACGATAAAGATTCGATTGGACCGGGAGATAGCGCTCGAAAGCACTTTCTCGTAGAGACAAGGAAGACTCTGCCTGTTCGTCCGATATTGCGTTATAAAAAACGAACAAGAGGGAAAGGAATGCTCCCCTTTCCATCTGACGTGAAGCGCGCGCGTGATTCCGTTGTCCTCGCGTTTGCGATTCTCCGCAGCGGAGATCCTTGTGAATGTCAGTCGACTCGAACCTGGGGAACCAATCTGCTTGCAGCTGTCCGTCATGGACAAGAAGTTGGACCAGCTGGTGTACGTGCTGAACGCAGTGGCGCAGAAGCAGCAGATCCCGCTGAGGAGCATAGAGGACGACGTGTAACAGAAAGCCCCCGGCGGACTCGTAGCAGTGTCGACGATCCCGTGGATTCTGCCCCGCGTGACGATAACCAACGTCTACCCGGACATGTTGACCGAGGCCGACTGACTCGGCCGTAAATTACGGGAAAACACGAAGCCAGCCGGTTTCACCGGGGACCCGACGTTGCTCGTACTCCTCCTGACGCCGGAATCGTGACGATTCCTCGGGGAGAGGGTCGACGTGTCCAGGCTTCCTTGCGTTCCGTCAGCCAGCATTGGAGGAAACCTTCCTCGTGGACGAAACTCGACGTTACCGCGGTTCTCCGGCCCGTCATCGTATTCTATTTTCAAGATTAGACCAGCGCGACAGCCCTCCTCCCCTCCTGTTCCTCGCTCTCGGGCTGCCGATGAAAACTGGCCGACGGCAGCGGAAACGGAAGCAGAGGAGGCCGAAGAAAATCCTCTGGGCAACGATGGAAGGGACCGAAGGCTCGATACCGCCTCGCAGGACTACGCTCCATTATTTTCTGACAACGGATTGATCGATCGGAATTGATGTACTTGGAGAGCAGAAGGAAAAACGCGGCGAAAGAGAGTGGGGGGAGAGAGAGAGAGAGAGAGAGAGAGAGAGATGGGCGAACGAAAGAATGTACGGAAAAAGCTGACGGAGAGACAGAATCAACTAGACTCGCGGTCGCTCCGTAAGAATATGTCATCAATTCTCTTTGGTAGGATAAGGCAAGACCCTAGAAAAGGATTACGAGCGGCGCCGTTAAGCGCGGAGGAGGATAAGATCCTAAATGTCACTGGTACCGTCGCTACACGAGACAGATGCGAAATCTTACGTAGAAAAAGGTGTCATTTATTCTGGTAAATGCAATACGTATAAACTGGTCGATAAATCCTGGCGAAATTCTAAATTGAATGATCCTTTTATGCTTCTTAACGTCGATTCGCGGGCTTGGATATTCGACCGCGTCTTTGTTTTACGAAAGATTTCGGTTTGCTAAAAAACTCGAGACAGAATTCCCGCGAGCCATACCCTTATTACGTTGAAAAACGAGAACATACCGAATTCTCACGTTATTTTGTTTATCTTGTTTAGGATACCACGGCATTAAAATCGGAGAAATCTGTAAGAGAAGCAGATGCTCGTGTTGTACAAATGAATTCGATGACGGTACATTTTGCAATTTCACCGAGAAGAACGGGGTAAAATACACGGGGAACATCAATCGGGCCAACTAGGAGTAATAACGACTAACGATAAATGAATCAACTTCCTAGAGCACATTTTAGGCTTACAGTTTCTTCTGCTCGGTAGATAGGTTTATTTTAGGCAAAGATATATAAGGATATATTATAGATTTTGAAGAAACGCCACTTCGGTTAGTGGAAACCGTTTCACTCGAGTTCAGCACAAAAGTTCAACGCCAGCACCGACAGAATTTATCTCCCTACGACGACAAAGGAGTAAGATAATCAAAGTTGTTCCAGCAAGATCGTCTTAAATATCAACTAAAAATGAAAACTATACGACAAACAATTCCTCCGGTCTTGCACTTTTTGCGTCGCAGGGAGCTTTTTTTTTAGCGAGTGCCTCAGTTACCGAATTTTTCATCTCTTTCGTCGATCCTTACGGACGTCTTTGTCGAAATTTCATACATGTTTACGAAACTGAGAAAAACTTCGTTGATCCCAAAAGAATGAACATTAAATCAACTAAAATTAGATTCAATACTAATTACACAACGTAAGTTTTTAAGTCTACGAATTTTTTAATACTAGGAATTCTTTTGTAACAACTAAAATTTCGCCTCGGAGAGGAATAATTTTTATAATTTGACATCTTGTGCGTTCCGAAGGAACGTGACTCGTTTGCCCCTGCTTTTTTTTACTAAATTATGTTGACTGTATTAACAAAGACGTAAGTACGGGTCGGCCGCGTTTCTCCGCAATTCATCGTAGTATTTGTTCCTCTCTCAAGAGCAACATCGTGTAAAACAGAGTTTCTAGGTGCGGTTTTAATAACGCGCATACTCGCACGTAAACATACAACGCGTTTATTATGTATGCAAACGTGCGAACGTTCTCCAGAAACGTCGACTGTCGGCTTGAAAAAATGACTGTCGCGAAATTTTCCCTCTCTTTCCCTCCTTTCACAGTTCCATGCAAAACATTACTCAATTTCGTGCACTTTCTGAAATACAATAACGGTAACGCGAAATATATATTTCTACAGGTCCGAATTATTTACCTTAAAATACTTACAATATTTTTAACGAATAATTTTAAGTGCTTTGATACATTGTTTAAAGGTTAAAACTATTTTACGTATCCCCGGAGGCCGGGTAAAATTTTAAATAAGTTCCAAACTGACGGTTCACGTATTTCCTATTGTTTCGCATTTTTTTCCCCCTGAAATTTTAACGAACCTGGCATTTTGTATTGAATTCTTTGACGCGTGTCATTTACGTATACGGCACCCCTCGTTCCTGTGCTTGGAAAAATTTGAAAAAAAGGGGGAACTGTAAATGGGGAACACATAGAGAGAGAGAGAGGGGGGGAGAAAATTGATCTGTCCGTAAAAAGAGCCGCCTTGAAACTCTTGCGTAAAGAAATCTGTGCATACATGAAGCCGCATTATTCGATAATATACACATATATCTTTTATACATAGGCTATTGAATACGGCACAATAGGATTAGCACCGCGCGCGTGTACATAAACGTTTGAGTGAATTTTATCGGCGTTAACTTTCACAATGCGAAGAGTCAATCGGCACCGATACGACGCCAATATAAAATACCCTCAGAGATGGATATTTGTTTGGTCGACATGAGGAAAATTCGTCGTATCGATTAAGAAAAATTCCGTTCAAATAATTCCGTACTTATCCGGCATATCCGTATCAAGAAATTAAATGATACTTTTAACGACATTTATTTTTACTTTCGCTATAAGAATTTCTTAAGTTTATCGTGACGTGGAACTTGGTGCAATGGTTTAGGTAAATCATTCTACGATAAATAATATTGCGAATTTATCAATTCAGATATTAGTGTTATTGATTGAAAAGGCGATTAAGTAAATATCTATCTCTGAAGTTCGTTTTCTAATCAACGATGCACGGACGTCACCGACAGCGATAGCGTAAAATTCTCTCGTAAGGGTTAGTGTATGTAAATAGTTGACTTTTAGATCGTTCAGTAACCGGAAGATAAACCGGCCGTCTGAACGGAAAGAACCAGCCTCTATCGCGACTAGTTAAACTCTCTTCGACTTATAAGCGAAACTTCCCGCTAATATTCTTAATCACGTTATATAAATACTATGTACATAATACATACACATGCGATGGATAAGGTAGTAGATTGTTCTTATCTCGAGATGCTTTTGTGGATATTTTTAATAATCACGTGTGAGATCTTTATACATACAGACATATAAATATAAATATATAAATATATATATATATATATACACACATATATATATACACTTAAGCGTAGGGTCCAAAGTAAATACGACAGCATTTTTAAAAAATTCTTCGGAAGGAAAGACGATTTTGTATTTCGTTGTTACACGAATATAGTGTCCACTTTATTCGAATGCAATACAATGCGGGTGATACAATCTGTTAAACGTTACTGTTACTTTACCTTGTTACACAGTAGTTGAAATCTCGACATTTTCTGCGACGGAGATACTTACCTGTCTTATTGTCATGTACGCGTGTTCAGTTGAAATGTGATTGTTATGTTACCAGCCAACCGATAGGTTCTAAAGACGTCGGTACGTCGTAAATACCTGCTAACGACGTTGCTTAGCTCAGTATCTTTTTAAGCTAATTCCTACAGAAACTTAAAGTAAAACAAGTACCCGCGTGATAATAAAAGTAAGAAAAATAAGATGGAAATAAATTTTGTCTTTAATCGTGCGACCTTATTTCCAAGACATTTTTTTCACAAATTAATGTTCGAATGAAATGTGGAGAATATACAGCCTTTCTGCCATTTTTATCAGCATTCTAATTTATAAAGAGATACTCAGCTGAGCACATTAATTATGCTAATTACCGTAGACTCTACTCTGCGTTAGAAACCAGCCCTATAACTATGAAAACCCTGCTGAAAAAATACGAAAGAAATATAATTGGAAAGTCGATGAAAAAAATCTTTCATAGAAAACATACAGAAATGTGCGAAGGGTTTCACCTTTTCCTTTTCTGTTACAAGCCATTGATTTCCTTGATGAGTTTTCCCAGCAGGACTCGTGTTCCATGTTTTCAAATATTGTCTTTGAGAGATTTTTAACCGTCGTTACGTGTAATTCGAAGATGTTTATTTATTTTTACGTTAAAGTCGCCCACGCCTGTGCGTGCGCGAGCTCTATGGTGCCTCTCACTAATCTATAACTTCGCTATGAACCATTCGTGTAGCAGTGCGTCACGGTAAAGTAATGTTCGATTTGATTGAGCAAGAGAGAGACGGGGGGGAAAAACGAAGCGGATGGAAATAGTCCCGCGAGAAAGTTATGAATATACTCATTGAACTATATTAGAGATTTAGAAGTAGGTTATTAGTAGCGACAATCAATGCGCGGCCCTGCGCGAGCAGCAAAGCCTTAATTTGCGTTTCGTAGAATACCCGACGACGATGATTATCGACTGATAATTCAGCAACATCCACCATTGGAATATTTGCCCTCCGATTCAGCCGATTTAACGGAGATAGATCACCAATAACGAGAAAGTGTTATGGACCCGGCTTTCACCAGCAATTCTAGTACGATAAATTTCTCTATCCTAGAACTACAGAGACGAGCGGAGATCTCGGCCCATCGATGAAATGAGTTTTCCTTTTAGCGCAGCTTATTGTAAATATTGTAAGTCCGATTTTTATCGTAGGTAAATCTAGTCATTCTCGTCTTATTCAACGACCCCGCGAATAATCGCTTACACGACAGTCCTAGATTAATGATGTACTTTCAGATTATATTCCGAATGTCCAAAGACAATTCAGTTGCGAGATGGGTTATCACCGACGGCAGTCATTTTATTGAACGCCTTGCTCTGATAGCAAAACAAAACGACACGCATGTCTACTTTCGTTTAGAATTTCATTCCGCTTGCTTGAATTATCCGAGTTGCCTGAAAATTTGGTGATCGAAAAATTGAATATGCACTCTAGACAACATACAAAAATACCATACAAATTAGTAGATAATTTTTATAATTCTACAACGTAATAGTAAACTAATATAATAGTAAACCAATTTATTGACTTCATTTTTTTTTTAAATTATGAAGAAATTGTGCAAGTCCATATAATTCCTTTTACGGTTAAATTTCGTTTCTTTCGCCGAAATATCGTAATGTTTTTACGATGATAATTACGATTAAAATTCCGTATAAATAAATAATACAAGAATGAGAGGGTCCTGGGAAATCTTTAGCCTGTAATTTGTGCGGTGTGTCGTTTTGGTTTGTTGATAAGGGGATAATGCGGGGCGTGAGAGCGTTTTCAGAAATCATCAATATCAAACACACGGATTTGAAGAGTGTTGAAAGCTGCCTGGGTTTCCGCACTCTTCACGGCGGTGTGACGCCATTCGTTGCTTATTCAAAGAAAAATGATGTTTCGATAATCAACACGGCGCTGGAGACGGGGACGATTTATCGGTGGAAATAGAATAGCTCGAAATACAAAGTTCCAGATAGCGATTGGGCAAAAGCGTTTTGCACGGCGAAACGACCTTGCGTTTCGTTTATCAGCTGCGAAATATCAGAAACTCTAATCATACGCGTATCGATAAGTAACGTAGAGGGAGAGCGGTTAATACTCGTATTCATAAAGGGGAATCTCAAGTGCAAGTAGTGTTCGTGAATCGGCCGAAAATGCATGTACTTTTTAACTTGTCAATATTACAAATACTACGTATTATAATACACGTACACACGACGTTCGTTCCTTATACATACACTGATGCACATGTTAAGCTTAAGGGAATTAAACGATAAGCATCGCCTAAGCTCTTATCCGTAATGTAAATTGAACAATAACGACGTACCAGCTAATTAAGTCGACGGTACTATTGCATTACCATAGAGTAATCAAGTTCAACGTTAAGTACGAATTAAACGACACGCGAGAATATTGTATTCGCCGCTTAGAATGTGATAATGACGCAATCTAGTTTGCGGCGGGGATCGACGATTTTCGTCCGGCATGTCGGCACTATTGTGAATTCTTTGGAAATGCCTCCGCTCTAGCCTAGGACAAGACACGTCGGCAACCGAATCCTGTCGACGAATCGCCGTTACTTCGCTGTAAGATAGGACGATCTTATATTATACCGTTAGTACGTAAAGCCTGTAAATTTCCGATTAGACTTAACGACCGATGCGAATTCGAACTCGGAGATATATAATTTCGGTCTGGACAATCCAATCGAGAAACGAAGATGAGGTATGTACTCGAAACAGTTGCAGTAAAATCGACGCCGAGGACGCCCCTTATGAAATTTTTTACTAGATATTAGCAGAATTTTACATAATACGTATTATAAGCAGAAAGAGAGATCATTGAAAGCAATCATTGTATAAATTTTAACTCTGATAATCCTCGTCAAGGTTCGAATAATCGGCGAATATACGTAGTAATATTACATAGGAAATGTGAGAGAATATTATTATAATTCACTGAAAAGTGAATACAGTAGATTAGAGAGATTCTCTTAACGTAATTTCCAATTAGTATTATTAGATTATTATTAATACTATTATTATTCTATTCTACGGAGTATATGGAATCGACTTAATTGGCATTTTTATTAGCATTAACGTCTTACGCGTAAGTAGTATATTTCCATAGAAATTCCTTTGACGTCGAGGAAACGTAAGAACATATTTTCCGCATGGAAACGAGAATGCAAACGGAACTATGTATCTGGACTTCGAAATCGCTTTGTGCCTAATATTAGCGTATGGATTTTTCTATATCTGCGATTAATCAATCGCGTTTGTTCGCACCGGCAATTAAGGACAATTACATGACGATCCATAGGCGATTAGAGAACGACACGTTAGAACTACGCTTGTACGGCCATTTGCCGATGGAAAATCTAAGCAGCGTACGGCGACGAAGTTTGACCAGAAGAAAAGACGAGTCACATTCTCAGGGTTGTGTTTTGCATAAATAAATGACGTGCGTAGCGGGTAATGTGACGTTTGTAAATCCGTTTCTGCGATTTCCCGGCGGAGATCTCGTCTGATCGTCGAACGTGCAGGAACAGGCCGATTGAATCTTTTATTCCCTTCTTCCTGCTGTTCGATTATCGACGACATCGGATTCACCGAAAGCACGGAACACGTGCTCATCATATTTTCATCGTATTCGGATTACGAGGTTAAAATGAACCTACACTAACTTCTCTGTGATTCTAACGCATGCTGGCATACGGATAGATAGACGGTAAAAAGTGGCGAACTTAACGCCTGAGTAGGGAGAAATCTTTTCATATATTACTGTGTACAATGAGGGACGACGAGCAAGAATGGGAAGGTTTGTTTGGTCGAAGGGTAACAACGAAATATCATTCCACGTGCAATGCGATCGTAATTTGTCTTGAGCGTTTTCGAAACTTTCTTCCTTCCCTTTCCCCAGATCGTGAAACACGAGAAAACTTCGCTTGCCTTAGACAAACTTCACGATTATTAGCTTAACATAAACGAACCGCGATAGTATGAACGCTACTTCGCACGTACCTTTTATTTAATAATTACTCTTACGAAAAGAGTTGTATGTTCACGCTCGTTTTTCGATGAAATTCTTCCGGTGAGAGAAAGCAAACGAACCCTAACGTGTATCATTCTTTGCGTATCTGATAAGAAACCAGCGATAACGACAGCAATAAATAAATAATTATCCTCAAACGAGTAGACGAACGAAGTACACCAATTTGTAAAAAAATGCTTCGTTATTTCTAATGCGCTTCGAAAATTCGTCTTTTTTTGTTCACTCTTCTCGCGAACAACTTTTTATGAACGTTGGAAAATTGCAAGAGAACTATCCGGACCAAATCCGTCGAATTATCGATTATTAAACGTTATACATATTTACGAGGAAGACGTGTACAGAGGGCATTAAACTATTCCGAACCAATTCATGAGGGTAAACGAGACCAATCGCTAAGACCTTATTCTACGCACTAATTATCCTGTAAAATTGACAAAAAAGACATAGACCAAGGATATTATTACTATTCGAATCGTACATGAGAAGCATGACATTTTACGGAAATATTTGTTTACAGAGAAAACGCGACTCGCCTTTTATATTTTTCGACGACCTCTCTATAATCTATCGTCACAGAACTCACCGAATTGTCAGACATATCACCGTAGTTGCCTATACTGTCTTTCTAGTATAACAAGTCGCCAACATTGTTGTTGGGGACGTAGGACTTTCGACATCGCTCTGAATCGTAAGCAGGAACTGTCTTTATACTTCTACCGTTACTGTCTAGTCACAGGTGTGATTGGTCTGATCCTACGACTATTGTACTATATAAAATAATTAGGTATAAACTTATCCTACTTCTGACCGAGATGGGAAAGAAGCCTTAGGGTGGGGAGGAAAGTGGCTAACGAACTCCGAGTGCTGGAAATTCTTGTTGATTATTTCTCCACATTAGTCGGAAGCACGTTTATCCAGCTGGAATTATGATGAAATCGTCTCTACCCAAGGCAGATGGATTAATATTAGTCTTTAGTACGTTACGCCAAGTAACCTGACAACTACGTTAATCTCAATTATAAAATAGTGGTTTCCGACGTGTCGCACGACCGGCCAGTCGAAATAACATTTCTCTTTTATCATTTCGTCCGCTTACTCCGCATCTGCGAGTCCTACGCGATAGATCTTGTTTCTTGGGGCAATGATAATTTTGCAAGTGTCCTTCCAACTACGAAGCGCAGCAGCGAGTTCTCGCCAAGTCCTCTTAGATCTAACAGAAAACCTCGTACTCCACGCGGCACGGTGAAAATACACGGGAAATAATGTATCGATGCTGTCAATAAATACGTACGACGGATAGAAAGTCCGTCATCGTGTGTGAGGCGTAACACGATGGATCAAAGGATGGATCAAATTATAGATATTTCATATTTTAAACGCTACGAATACTACTATTTTAAAGAATCATGCGTAATAAACTTAATCGACTTGTCAAATATTGTACATTTGCGACTCATTACTTATAAAGCTCTATATATATATACACACACACATACATATATATATATATATATCATTATGAATTAATAGTTAAAGTTGAATATACCATATCTACTATTCTCTGGAAAGAAATTTCTTATTATACCCTTCCAACTTTATTTCCAGGAACATCATTTCCTCGAAAAGTATTAACGAACTTATACCGGTAAGAATACTTTATTTATGTACTTGTACATTTAATGTTCTCTCTTGCAATGTACAGGGCGAACACTGATGAATTCAACACTATGTCTACTGTCGTTTATAAGTCTGATTTGGATATTTAAAGCTATGTACATATTTATATTAATGGTGGGGTATAGCGCCAGGGACGACACCATTTAGGATTTTCCCAACACCACCCACCACACCGTGCAGCAATCCTCGAAGACCTTTCTTTTCAAGAAGTGGTACTTTTAGACCAAGTTTGGCAATGTCGTCTATGTTGAGATCCAGCAAATTCTTGCCATCTCCGTCATGTCCGTCCCAACCGTCTCCGTCGCAGTCATCCCCGGGTCCACCATTTCCTGGTCCACCATTTCCGGGTCCACCATTCCCGGGTGCACCATTTCCGGGTCCACCATTTCCGGGTCCACCATTTCCGGGTCCACCATTTCCGGGTCCACCATTTCCGGGTCCACCATTTCCGGGTCCACCATTTCCGGGTCCACCATTTCCGGGTCCACCATTTCCGGGTCGGCCTCCGTTTCCTCCGTTAAAACCGTTACCATCTACACGACCGAGAAGAAAAACAATTAACTACAATCGAAAGTGTCACCAGAGAACTAAATTATAATACAGAGATATGAAAAACTGCTAACTCTGTTGGTTCTCGTTATTATCTCTAATCCATTTATACTAGCTTTAGAGATAATTATTGATGAAAAACGAAATTCTAAAGCAGCTAAGATTGTAAATGTAAGAATAGAAGTAATTATGTACCTTTGCTAGTTCTTCCACTACATTTAAATAAACGTCAAAAGTAATAATTCGCGAGAAACGAACTTCTGGGAAAGTTAAGATTGTAAATGTGACAATAGATATATAACTGTGGTAATTCTCTTATCACCTCGTCCATTGCCCCATCCATTTCCGCTGGCCGTTCCACGGCCATTGCCACTTCCGCTTCCCCAGCCACTTCCACCATTTTCTCCACCACCACCACCTCTACCGTTTCCACTGCCGGTCGCAGTTCCTCCACCACCTCCACCGCCACCTGTCACACGTACAGATCAGACGTAAGTCGTCATTAATTAGAAAATAAAAGGAAACGTAATACTGTGAGTGTTTTGAATTACACGGGATATGAAGGAGAAATACATCGATCAAAGGTAAGTGAATATTGATTAAAAAATACATGAGAACATAATACATTGAATACTGCGAATTAAAGACGTGGGATATTAAGGATATTCTTTTTGTACCTGATAATCCGTCTACGATATCACCTCCCGGCATACCTGGAATTAATCCACCGTCGTCACCGCCACCACCACCTCCACCACCTAATAATAAAAGAATAATTCATTAACCAGTAATTACCGTTTTGCGCTGACTCATTGAAGAATCAACGAAGAACTCAATGTAATTTTCTGTAATACTGTTAATCACCTCTTCCTCTTCCACCACCTCGTTTCTTGCCACCATCCCTATGATGACCACCATCATCGTCATCGCCATCCTAATTCAACAAAACACATTAATTTACAGACACCCGCGAAAATAGAACAATCGTTACAGAACATTCCCCGTTCACAGATACTCTTTTCTTTTTCAAATAGAGAAACACCGTCCCATTAAGATTTGAATTACAAGCCGTGAAAGGAACTTTTTTACATTTGACAGTCTATAAATCTAATCTTACCGTGGTGTAACCCCCGCGACTATTTCACTTTTTCATTCCGGTACCTTCTAGGCTATTTTATTCGTTTAGCTTATCGTTTTACCCAGGAGGCGGATCGTTTCCGGAAGGTATGGGGCACGACTCCGTTAAGGATCTTCTTCACCCCGCCGACGGTCCCGTGTAGAAGTCCCCGCAGGCCCTTCTTGCCGACCAGCGGGACATCCAGATCGAGGTTGAGAATGTCGGGAACGTGAAGCCCGAGGAGTTCCTCGTCCTTCTTGCCGGAGGGATGCGCCGAAACGGCGACCACCGCCACAAGGAGCAGTGAAAGTGCGGCCGGTGCGATTCTCATATCTTACGTGACTTTCCTAATGTCTATGCCCCCTTGGCGGGCCAGTCTTATATACCGCACTTGGCATTTGTCAAAACACCGAGCTGACGTCAGGTACACCAAAGGCGATATTGTCGTTACGAGGAAACATTGTTTGCGTACTCCCGTCCAGCACGACCAGACAACAACATACACCGCGTCCATCGTCCACCGGCAAAACCGCATTGCCAATTTTCTGGGCTTGATTTTCGTGATGTTGTTACAGATGGCAGCTACGGTAGATTGTCAGTGATAATAATGATATTTTCATTCGTGCGCGGCTAGTGCCGGTTAGTGATGTTAGTGCCACTCGGAGATCCTCCGTGTACCGCAAAGTCCGTAGAATTCTGTCGCTTTCTTCACCGACAAACTGCCGACCAATTGTGTTTTTTTGTTTTCCTTCGACAACGGACGCATCCGCTCGAAGAGTACAATTTCCGAAGGTTAATACTGTTTGAGCGATAATATTGTCACGAATTCGTCGAAAAACTAGGTGACCTACAGGAGTTTTTTTATTTCGATCCGAATGTATTTCTTTTGATGAATTTCGTTAATGCACAAATTGAATAACAGTTACTTTCGAAGAAATTTATCCAAAACATCTTCGGAATTAAAACGAGCAATGAAATTCTTAAGTACTTTCAAAATATATTAAAATCCGCCAATAAATAATTTATAATACGCCGTCTAATGATTATATTAATAATGTTCTCATGTGTACATAGCATTAATTTTGCAAATTATCATGCAGGTCAATTCATTATTTTCGCCCGAAAATACAATGCAACAGAATTGCAGTGAAATACATTATTTAAAAAGGAAAAATAGATACTACGACGCTTGGAATAATATCTGAAATATGAACGATTTCATTATTTCGAATAGTTGTTTACAGTTACAGAATTTTAGTGAACTTTAAGTGCAGTGGAAAGCAATTTACGAAATTGATTGACATACTTAACAAGCCGTAAACGCAGGGTAAACATAACCCAGTGATTGCGCGAGTAAAAAACCAGGATAACGAGTAAACATGAAAACTTTGGAATGTTTGTGTTAGTGAACAGCAACACTGCAAATATTACAGGTAATTACCTGACGGCTCTGTCAATTCTGTTTACACGAAAACACATTTTTCGGTATTCTGTGTGGCACGGCACAGTTTCGGTATTATTATGTGAAGAGACAATCATGAACAACGAAAAATGTGTAACACCAAACCTGTCTCAGGTTGAATTTTATCGGTACGTATTTCTTGGAAAACGTTTTTCTCTTTCATTTATTATTAGTGATTACGGTACAAAATTAATACTCTGGCAAGTAATAACACGAAATTTTTCGTCGGATTTTCTTCTACGGAAATTCACCGAATCCAATATGAGGAAAAACGAAATTTACCAGACGCCAGTTTATTTGCAAGAGAATTAATATAGAAAGATGGCGACTAGAAATCTTTTAAAATGTATATTCAATTAAATTTTAAATTTAAAACCTCACCGAAATCAATTTACGAAAAAAAACGAATTTATTCAACCGAATTTGACTATAGAAGAATTAATATTAAAATATGGCGGTCAGGGAATAAATTAAAAAAAAATATGATTTTTAAATAAATGTAGGCACAGTTGCATCACGCAAAATGAAACAAATTTTCCAAACTTATCTCAAAAGGAAATCGTAACAATGATAGACATTTTTAAGGGATTTAGAATATAATTAATCTAAATTTTCGATTAAAGGGCTATCTGACATCTATCGCCATTTGCAAGCATACAAGATGATCCTCCGGGAATCTCCTACTCTTCCTTCCACTGGACTGCAGTGGATTGCATTCTACTGCAGGTAAAACAGAATTCCCCCGCTACGAGTGTTGCATCGAATATTGGAAAGAAAAGTAAACTAATAAGAAGCACGCGAAAATTGTGCGTTTACTAACGAATATTTAACAATGGTTAATACACGCTATTTCTCTGTTAACAAAATTTCAGAAATAACATTGACAATCAACTCAATACCTTCAGTCGATGCTGGTTAATCGCAAAAAATACATTTATTAACAGTAAACTTAACAACTATACGCATAGTATCTGTATCATTTGCATATTTGTACTTAAGATAAGGACTTTTCTTTTACATCCAAGTACAATACTTGACAGTGATTCTATTATCTCTTTTTTCATGATCTGATCTTACTGGCAGACAGATATGAACGACCAAGGTTTTTTTATCATTTTCTTAATTAGTTCTTCGTAATTCCCAATTTATATATATTGGAAAAGATTATCATTTATTCACTGCAAACTCTAACAATATCTCATTTTATTTTACAACGCTCTTAATAAGAAAATAGCCTATTTAGTTTACGTTTCTGAAAGTATCATAAATCTGTCTAATATTTTCGAATATTTTCCTAGCACTCTTTTTTACATTATTTGACATTATATAATTTTCCTCATCTAATAACAACGACAATGAAGTATATTTCTATTTGTGCTTGTCCTTACGGTATACCGTGCTAATTCGTTCAGGTAAAAATATGAGGAACTCATAAATAGACTAAATGAGGTATGTGCCTAAGCCGGCGCACAGTTTACTGAATAAGCTTAAGGCGGAAAATTCCGATCGGCGGGACTCGGCTCGGTGGAAATAATTCACATTGAGCCAGAGACGGACGATATACGAGCTAATTTACCGTGCGCCGAGTAGAACAGCGACTCCGGTTTATAAGGGCCAGTCGGATGGTCTTCATCGTCAGCGGACTCGTGCGACAACGAAGACGACGACGACGACGACGACGACGACGACGAGTTCGCCGAGGCGCAGGATTCCGGTTTCTCGGATTAAAAGTCCGGGAAGGCCGATTTCCGGTGGCGTCTCTTTTCTTGCACCGCCTGGGCTTGCTCTCTGCTTAGAAACAATCGCGTATGCCGTCCGCGCCGCGTCAATTCCAGTTCACCCGGACCAGGTATTGGATAAAGACAGGGACGGGAGGGGGGTGTGGGGGGCGGATGACTTTTTTTGTTGACCCGCCGGCGAGTGGGTTCATTCATGAAGTCGTTCTTGTCGCGAAAGCACGCGAACGAATCGCATGCCTCGCGTACACGTACGTGTGTACGCGAGGGGTAAAGCGAACGGACGAGGGGGAATGCGAGGCCGGGTTAATTGCTCGAATTACACAATTGCGCGCGGCGCGACGAGGTGCATCTTAATTGAAGCCGAACGGCCGTCCGTCCTCCGGCAGGACGATGTCCAAAGACAACTCACCCCGACCCGTTTAATCGGGCCCAGCGCCTATTAAAACGCTCCCGACATCTCGCCGACGATCGGCCCTTTTTATACCGAGAAATATGCCCTCCAAATAAGCCCCGCCACTTAACACGGCAAAAAGTTTAATAACATAACACCGGAAAAACTCGGCATTATGGCCATTCGGATTTTTAGTTTTTTTACAACGACTCGTAGTGAAAGGTTGTAATTTAATGAACGAATTTAATGAACGAATTTCTTCTGGACGTTCGGCGTGGGAGAAAGTTCTTGTTCAGAGGGGAATTGTAGATTAAACAAATAGTCCTGCTGTTTAACCTGATAAATAGTTTAATAATACCGAGAAACTCGGTATGGCTACTAAGATTTTTACAGTGACTTCTAAAGGATTGTTGTTTAATGAACAATTATCTTCTCAACAGTTAACGTGAAAAGAATTTCTTGTACAGAGGATAATTGTAGATGAAATAAAAAGCGTTGTCATTTAAGGTCATTTAGATTGAAAGTTTCTAACTCAGCAAATAATTTTGCCTTTTCTGATATTAAATTTCTTGTCCGTATAAAAATTGCAGCTAAAATAAACGCAATACATTGCCGTTATCGATAACTTTAACATTCTCGAGAAATATCTATTACTTCAAATTTTATTACTATTTTCTTGCTGCAACAATTGACGTAAGAAGCGGGGTTACAATCCTTCTTCTCACTTCAATTTATAAATATCACAATCCTATTAATGACCATCTTATTATTATTTGCATAATTGGAATGTCCATTATCGTGCGAGGTGAAAAGATCGAACATTTCCCGCGTTTTTAAGCTCGGAAACGAGAAAGCCAACTATGCAGAATCTTCGCTCTGCAGTATCCTGAACAAGTACCTGACACGTGTTCGTCGTCGAGACGCTCACACGGAAAGAGGATATACGCGCGATGGTGCATGCATATTATCCGCGGCGAGAAGATCCCGATACGATACGGAACGCGCGAGACAAATTGCAGTTTTTCGCGTGCGAACCTGTCCGTACGGAGCCGAACCCGTCTTCCTTCGGTTTCACCGGCTTCTTCCTCGCCTCTATCTCGATCCCGGTTACTTGTTTTACGCTCCGTATTTTACCCTTCTTCGGCTAGACCTTCCCTCGTACACGCACCATCGTAAAATCCTCGCGAAAGACCGATTAACGCAGCCCAACCACCCCTGGAATTATCCTAACGAAATTTAAGTATATCGGAATAACGAAATTCCGCGCGATCGCCGATTCAATAATTTCTGCCGAATTTTGCGGATTATTCCAACAGTTTGAGAATAATGCAGTGATAATAATTCAGTATCGTCTGTAGTCTGCGATGATAAAAGTGATAGTTAATTCGCAATATTTTTGGGAAAGAGTGTCTTCGTATTCTTAATATTCTTGATATTTTATTTTCATGTTCTTCCATGTAGCGTGTTTTGGTCCTTGAAATTATGAAACAAAGGCGAAAGCGGACAAATGTAAGATAATTCTCGAAAACTCACTGTTACACGACGACCCACCGAGCGTGATTATTCAAGATGGCGGCCATTGAAATTTTTAGTCTTTTACAGTAACTTCCAAAACATTGTAATTTAGCGATCAATTGTACCTACTTGGACATTGAGCGTAAAAAGAATCTCTTGCCACGGAATAAAGTTGTACATGGAATAAGTAACTAAGCCACATAATGCGCTAAAAAGTTTAAGAATGTAACAGCGGAAGAAGTGTATCTGATTATTCTCCATGTTGGACAAATGAGCTTGTGGTCCTGAAATTATTAAACAAAGGTTGAAGCGGACAGATGGAAGGTGATTTTCGGAAATTCGCCGGGCGACGACGGCTCGCCGCGTGTGGTTATTAAATTTTTTCCAGCTCGACATCTAAGACATCGCATAAACGTAGCTTCCCAGGCCCCCGGCTGGCGGTCGCCGAAATTCTTCTTTTTTTCCCCGAGTCCCAGCGCCAGGAGCGCCGTATTAGGAAACCTGCAGTCATTGTGCGCGGCTCGTCGACCAGCGGAAACTACGACGAAGAGGACGAGGATGGCAAAAAGCACGCGAGGACGATGGAACAGCGAGAGGGAGATACCGCCACGAGCGCGGAACCCTTATTGCCACTTTCTGTAATTACTACACGCGCCCCTCTAATCCTGTCCCTTCAAAACTCTTCAGCAGCGACAACCTGTTACCACATAAAAGCCATCAAACAAATCGTTTCTTGCCGAAAACAAGAACTTGTCACTAAAAACAATGTACACGGAATGGTCCGTGGAGGAATTTACGTCACAATTATTCCGAGGGGTCAAGCATTAGATTGTAGTTATTATTTTTGCTACGATTAAGACGCTAATATTTCAAAGGAAGCGATGTATTTAGAAAAATTCAATGTTATATTTTGATAATTGTATAACGATGAAGTCTAGGGGGAATAATTAAGCAATACCGTGTACTTGACGTGCATCTGGTTATTTCTGGAAAGCTAGGTTTTTAACATCTAGCGATAACCTTGATGGCGTTTTTCGTCGTTTCTGCCTGTAAATAATGGGACATTTCATTGCCCCAGGCCGACTTCTTACGCAGTTTAGTATTCTGCCAGTTTGCCACGTCGGAAAGCCTCGTTAGACGGCGAAGAAGCCGTACATAAATATAGAACCATAAATAACATCCTTACGGGGGCCATGTACGGTAAACGTAAATTAATAACACAGCCAGTCCTAAGGTTATCATAAATTGTAGCCTCAAACTGTGCAGCTCCGTCGTATCGAGTGTTTATTACGTCTCTTACTCGCACACCCACACAAACATCTCCGACTGCAAGACAATCCCTTAAAAGGAAACGAGAATAATAACTTTATTTCACTCAATGAATGACCGTCGTTCCTGTACGTCGATTCCTTAATGCTCGGATAACAACTTTCGCAATTTTTTCCCATTTCTTCTTCGTTTCCACACATTCACCGCGGGTACATAATGAGCACATGTCTGAAGAAACTACTGAAACTTAAAATACCAGGCAGTACAAAGCCAATCATTATTTTCTGTAAATTAAGCGCTTAATATCAAGATAAACGCAAAGGGAGTAAAAATACCTTTCCCGACATGGTATTCATACGTAAGTTTTCTTTAACAATTAGACAAATCTTAGAATTATCTTAAGTCCGTCTAACTGTATTTACATATCTATAAACTTATCTTTATTACATCACGTTCATATGCTGCATAAATAATAAGCACGTATCCAAAGAAACTACTAAAGCTTAAAATACCAGGTCGTTGACAGCCGATCATTATTCTCTATGAATTAAGAGTTTAATATTAAAGTCAACGCAAAGGAAAAGTATAATACTTCTCATGTCAGGGTATTCTTAGATCTTGTTGAAAAAATCGACGAATTGTAGAACAACCTTGAGTCTGTACGCTCTCTTTTTATACTGCCGTAATCTTAATTCTTACGTTTACGCGCATCCCATTTCCCGACGGCTTTCCTTGAAATTAGCAAAAGCGCGAGGGTTAGAGGGATGGCAGTGTTTACGATGCAGCGGTAAAAATTAATGAAACCCAATGGCGTTCGGGCGAGCGAAAGGTCTTTCTCTCCGGGCGTTTGTGCATTCCTCGGTATAATGGGGCGTCGATGAGAACTCCGGCGGATGAAAGGACGGCTCGCGGAGGAGCCTTAAACGGGAGAGGATAGTCCGCAGGTCCTGACAGTACGACGTACAGGCGAATCCGCGAGCGGATAAGACGGCTATATGAATATGGTATTCGAATTTCGCGTGGCAAGGCTCTCGTGCATCGGATACGCTTCGTTGCAGATGCACCGGCTCGGGTAAAAAGCATTCAAGGTGAGCTGGACGGATGCATGAATGGGCGTATGCATGAATGGCCCCTTCCACGTACGCGAGAGAGAAAGAGAACTCGCCACGGAGGATACCTGTCTTTCTCTGTGCCTGTGAGTTCACGCAGCTACTTACACACACACACGCACGCACGCATATACGGGACGATCGTTCGTGCGTTGCATGGAAGTGCAAGCAACTCAACGCGCTGACCGTCGTTGCATCAATGGACCCCGAGGAAGACCTCGGAAGAAAGTTTAATTAAGACTTCGCGGAAACACCTCGGTCTGCCAACGCACGAAAAATGTCCTGCACCAAACAAAAATATCGAAATTCTTTACGTTTCATGGGATTTACTTACTCCGGTAAAATTCGTTGGAATAAATCCCTGGAAAGGAAGGAAACTGTACAATATTGAGGAATATCGAAATTTATCAATTTTTTTCGTATTTACGTACCCTGGTAAAATTTGTGAGAATTAATCGCAGCGAATGAAGGAAAAGACTAATAGATTATTGATAACAATACACTTCACTGGACAAATTACTGTACACCGCTGATGAATATTGAAATTCATCAAATTTTTCCTTACCTACCTGTCCTAGTAAAATTCGTAGGGACAATTGGCAGTGAAAAAGAAGGGAAAAGACCAATGAAGTATCGATAACAATGCACTTTACTGTAGACTATAAGGATTCCTTTACAATGAGCAGTACGTATAAAACGATCTTACAATGTTCCCGCGGGGGGTAAGAGCGTAACATGGGGACGGTTTTCTGACGATGCTGATGATCCTCCGCACTTTTGCCGGGACTAAGTAATAGGCGCCCTGACAAGGGACATTTCGGAAGTGTCCCCCTTTGATTTTGATGAAAAGTGCATACTTGTAAAGAATGCGAAAATAATCGACACGTATTTTTTTTAGCTGCCTTAAAACGCTTTAAGGGGGTGAAATCACCCCTTGAAATTTGGCGTTCGGAAGGCTATCTCGGAAACTATTGAAGATAGACAAAAATTTCATTTGAGAAAGTTGCACTAAAATTTGAAATTGTTCGAAAGAGATATAGAGCAGTAAAAAGCATTCGTCAATTGCGGAAATGGGAAGCACAAGTAGGAAAGCATGGTACACGTTTCGATAAGTTACATCGCATTTTGTGATTACGCATATGCGAAGCTACAACATGCTTTAAAATCAAAGCACATCATTCATGATATAGACCTTCGATGTTGGGCACAGGAAGCGAATAATATAGAAGAGTTGCGTACATTTACCGCTAACAATACATAGGTCTGGAGATTTAAAAAAACTTATAATATCATATCTCGTAAAGTAACTCGATTTACGACAACATGAAAACTTCGTGAAGGAATACAGCGGACAGACGAGAACTTCGTTGCATCGGTAAAACAGCATATGGAACAATACGGTATATCCAACGTATTTAACTCCGATCAAAGTGGATTTAATTTAGAAGTACATTCTGGGCGCACCTTGGCTGAACGAGGTTTAAAATCCGTCGAAATCATAGTGCAATCGTTGTCAGCAATGACGCATAGTTATACTATTCAGCCAACAGTATCGGTTGACGGATGACTTTTATCGCCATTGTTCATAGTTTTACAAGAACCTGCAGGCGAGTTTGGTCCGCGCCTACAGCAAACCTCATTAAGTGCACCCAATCTTTACGTTATGGCTTCCAAATCAGGAAAATTGACGACAAATCACTTCAGAAAGTGGCTGCAAAAAGTGTATTTACCAAACGTTGAGAAAAACAGTGTGCTACTTTTAGATTCTTGGAGTGGTCACAGCGGACAAATTGTACAAGAAGCTGCTTTGGCTGTAGAGAAGGAAGTCATACTTCTCACTGTACCAAAGAAAACGACACCGTATTTGCAATCATTAGATGTGTACGGGTTTCGCGTTTGGAAACCATTTAACAAAAAATTTTTTGACACAGTTCTGCTTCTACAGAGCGATTTTGCGGATGTGCAGAACTTGCAGGTGCACCAAAGGAATAATATTTGAAAATTACAAAATTTAGCCCATAACCAATTCTCGTCGCCACGATTCATAGATTTTTTAAAATATTCATCGTATAGGATTGGGTACACTGATTCATGCCCATTTCAAACGCCAATTAAATTTTCTTTTTGACCGTCTGAACCGTTCATTGTTTAACAATGTAGCGATCATATGTGGCTGATGCAAAAAACCATTATGTCTGTGTCACTTTTTTCAAGAGAACCATATATGTAACAATTACATTCCTTAACAAAATATCTCAAAACCAATATGAAAATTTCTTTATCTGCTTATCTACAATAACTACGTGTAGCGCGATAGTATTTTTCTTTTGTAAATAAAATCACTATTATTCATAATAAAGATGAAAATGTTTAAAAAATAATTTTTTAAACAACTGCTGATAAAAACAATTAATGTACTTTATTTTTCATAGAAAACTGTGCAACTTTCTCAAAAGAAATTTTTGTCTATCTTCAATAGTTTCCGAGATAGCCTTCCGCACACCAAATTTCAACGAGTGATTTCACCCCCTTAAACCGTTTTGCAACAGCTAAAAAAAGATACATGTCGATTATTTTCGCATTCTTTACAAGTATGCAAAGTTTCAGCAAAATCGGAGGGGGACACTTCCGAAATGTCCCTTGCGAGACGAACATTTTCCTCCTCGGCGGGCGGATAGGTCGTTGTTTCTTCTCTCAACATCGAACTCAATGATTTACTATCTATTTTCTTGTCCTCGACGCCGGCCCGTGTCTGTTACGACGACAGTCCGAAAACAAGCGGCGGTTAATCCGCGTTACGAAGGCGCATTACGCGCAGCGTCTTTCGTATAAATAATCCGCACGGTCGTCATAAAAAAACGCGCGGTTGGTTTAACAAGAGTATAAATAAGACTAGATCTCGTTAGGTGGTATTTATCGGCTAATGTATACGATTTACAAAAATATCATAACAACGATATAACGCTCAGAGTATCACTCTGAAAATTCAAAAATATAATCGCCTTGCCTATCCCGTCAGATAGAAAAAATGCACCACTCCGTCCATGCCGATTTAATCGACAACCATAGACTTTATTAAGCGTTCAAAAGTAAGGTCGATTCTCAGGTAATACAAAAATATTCTCGACTCAACAATCTTCTCCTCTTCGAAAGACTAAAAAATCTGAAAGTTTGGGACATTCTCAAGTCAGGGTACTTCCTTACCGGAGAATCGTCATTACGATTATTATTAACGAATCGATAAGCATAAAAATGTTTACTTCGCACTCTTTGGTTGGCACGTCATTTCGACTCTATTTACATCCCAGTCTACCATCTTTGGCACGTAGCTACGATCGACATTTACATTACATTACAAAAACCGTGGCCACCGATGTGAGGTAATACGTACGTCCGCGAGAAATGAAAACTGTAAAATTTCGGAAAATCCTACATTTTTTATATGCAGAATTCATTTTGAGAATCGTTCTAGACGGATTTTTCAAATTGTTCCACTCTGTGGTTCGATTATTCTTATCCGCAGTACGCATTGTAAAGATATTTTGTGAATCTGACCTTTTCGACAAAATCACGACAATACCCCTCGTTTTAATAGCACTTAGTAAGCCACATTATATACGATCAATTAAACTTATATCCATATGTACAATAACGTGTTAAGTACAAAACTCTGACGTTTCGGTGAAACAATCATTAAACGTCGACGTTTAATTCCTTTAACGCGTCAAACAGGCACCGTGTTTTTAAAACCTGTTAGTGCAATTATCCGTGAAATTGCAAATTCGTGTCATTCACTGATGTGACAAGAAAACTCGTTACTGTGATACTGCGCAATGAAAATACAATACGTGTCGTTCGGATTTGAAAGACAAATAAATATGTCTACGCATTTGGCAAATATTCGTCGGGAGTTTTGATGTAAATGCAGTCTCTCTCTGAAAACTGAATGTTTCGATGAGGAGGGATAGAAAAACGTGAAAACAGCATGAAACCATATTTTTTCCCTCAAAATTGCTTGCTCAGCTTTCGTTGTTTTGAGATTAGCCAAACGTGAAAGAATGTTTGAAATGATAAACGTTGCAGCAACGAGCATGCTTGCGTTCCTCACTTCCCCGGAAACGTTGCACCTTATCACCGAGCACAAAAACAATCGCACCGAGGTCCGTCGTGTTTTCACGCTCACAGAGTTATTTTCCTCGGGGAAAGAAACGGTACGACCGTGCAAGACAGACAAGAAAACCCGTGGAGTGCACCTTCGCCACGTTTTCACGTCAACGGCAGAGTCCTCGGATCCTCGACGAATCCTGGGGGTAATTCGACGGCGTTGCTATGCGGAATCGGTGACCGAACGACCGAGTTATCGTGCTCGACAACATCACCGTTCAGTACCTGACCTTCCGCATTGCCCGTCAATTCCCGCACGTTCCCGGGTAAATAGTCCTTCCAGCTCCTGAAGAGATACCTCGTGAACTTCCTGAGCTGCCTGAACTTACAGTAAGTCGCCCCCTCGGCGGATTCGAGCTGCTGGGTCTGTATGAGGAAACCCTTCTCCTTGAAGGTCTGTTCGAGTTTCTCCCTTTGCAAGGACTTTCTCGTCTTCCTTTTGCGCCGTCCGTCTTCGGCACCGGAAGTCGTCCTCTGGCAGACCGGTGCCTGGATCCGTTCGCCCGCCGCGCTGAGAAACGCCCCGGCGGAGGAACCCGACTGCCCGGCCGGTTGCTGGAGGGCCTCCCGTGGGAAAAACTCGTAGCCACGCATACTCTTGTCCCCGGTGCCGCTGTAGTAGCGGAAGTTACCGCCGGAGTCGACCGACAGGCTTTTCTTCTCCTGGAGACTGGGCTTGGCGCCGCCGGTGAACTTAAACTTGCAAATGCTCACCTCCGTCGCGGGGTTGTTGTTATTCTCCGTGGGCATCGGCGGTATGAAGATCGCCGAGCGTTTCCTCTTGGTCGGCTGGCTCTGTTGGTGCCCCGGGGCGTTCCTCTTCGGTCTCGGGGAGACTGCCGGGGGCACTGTCGTCAGCGCTGAGGACGAAGGGGACGGGGGAGGGCCACTGACCGCCGGAACGGTAGGACTCTTCGACTCCAACATGGAGTAAATAGACTTCGGGACGATCTTCTGTTCCTTTGGCTCCGATCCACGCGGGAAACACTTCTCCCCTTGCGCCATTTTCTGGTAGTACAACAACTGCGACTGCAGGGCCATCGGGTGGATGAAAACTCCGGCGTTCGGCCAGTAAATGAATTCCGGATTGCTCGCGAGCATAGGGTCGATCACGTTGTTGTTCTCGTTGTTCAGACCCACACCTAGCCCGTTCGCGTGGTTCGTCGATTCTACCGGTCGAACGGGAGGGTCAGATTGGAAATTCCCACCGAGGCATTCGACGTCTTCCCCGTCGCTCGAAGCCTCGCTCTTCACTTGTCCCGACTCGTAAACGTTCCCGTGTTTCCTCAGCAACCGAATTTTCAGTTGATTCAAGTCCCTGATGCAGAGATTCAACGGTTCGTCTTGCTCCTTGGGACTTTCCGGCAGGACGAGATTCCGCCGGGATTCCTGGGTCAAGCGTTTCTCCAGCAAGCTGCTGATCCTGTTCTGCACGTCAGTTCGTTGAAAGGGCACCTGTGCCGGTAGAATCTGTTCCCTGCAATCTAATTTCTCCCTGGGCAAAGGTTTCCCGTCTTCGTGACCCGGCGTTCCCGGCAGGATGGTTCCGTAATTCTTGTAGATCAGGTGACAAATGTCAGCCTTCTTGGGTTTCCTGCCCCTGCGGGGTTTGCTGTTATCCAGCGTGATTTCCCCCATGTACGGCAGGTCGGAATACTTCATCGGGGGTCTCGAGGAAGCCTGCGACTGCGTTTGACCCGGGTTCCCGTTGCTCTGGTGCATGGAATTGTAGGCAGACGTGATGACCGATCTCCTGGAATTCGTCAGGTGCGACGGCCCGTGCGTTTGACACTGCTGTTGCTGGCCAGCTGTGCTCACCTGGGGACACAGCTCCTGCTGCATAGCTGCGATTCGCTGGAGCCAGCTTTGAACGTCGGCTATCGGACTCGGAGAGGACGTCGAACTCGTCGGCGCTGGACTCGGAGTTATCGGCTCCGGTGCGTGCGTCGGCGAAGAGTTCAGAGCTTCCTGAGCCAATGAAGCCTCGTAATGGTCCAGGTACTCCGGCGGCAAAGCCTGGTGATGGAATTTCAACTTCCATCGAGATTTCCTTCGACCTCGACTGAAACCAAGCCGAAAAATTCCCCACCGATAAGACTCGTAACGAAACAAGCTGTTTCCAAACATTTTACAAGGTGAAGAACACTTTCGCGAGGTAAGCAAATTAATCGACGTAAAATGTTGTGACAATTAGATTGTGGCAAATATTTAACTTACATAGTGTGTATAGCAGTATTACTAACGTTTGAGTAGCTTAATTTAAGTACTACAAATATATAAGTTACGTCAAGTTTAATGTTTCCCGAAAACCCTATAACATTTACACTTATTGATTCAGTCCGAAAAGTTTATACAGTAAACATTTTTTCTTCAACTATCTACAGCCGCTCGCGGACAACTTTTCATAATATCACAATTTTTTACCAATACGCTTATCGAACTGTCCCATTGTTCGTGTTTCGGTTAATTTTCAGGAAGAACGGTTCATTCGAGGTACTTTGGCGGGCTCGTCGGGTCATGTTACCGTTCCTTCGTATCGTACGAAACATGGAAATTGACTATCGCCGAGAATGATTCGCGAGATATCGCAGTTGCGCGGACGTTCCCGACGTTGCAGCTGCATTCCGAACCACACCTTAACGGCGACTTATGCCTCTCGGCTGCTAACACCTTCGCTCTCGCGCAAGAAAGAGAGAATCGCCGGCGAATCGCGCTTCCCTCCTAGGCCAGCGCCGTCCTGTTTTAATGAAATTCAATAACGGTGATCGCGGCATTTCACCGGCGCATGGGGAATTTTTTTCCCGGCCGGTTCACTCGGCCGTACGAACCAGTTTGCCTGTTCCTTCTTGCTCGACCGAGTGTCGCAAGTTCCGCACGTCCGAGAAGACGTCGTTAGGGCAAAGCCGTCGGGGAAAACGCAATCCCGCGGCGCGGGGACACGCGGCGCCGTTTACGAGGCAACCGTAAAAACCGGAGGCGCGATAAATTTCAATACACGCACTCGCCTTCGTACCCGATAGATCACAATTAGGGCTCTATTCCGCGCCGAGATTTAACCGGCCGTTACTCACCGCCGTTCTTTTTTACCAAATCATTTCAATGCGCGGAATCCACGCCGCAACGAACGAATTCATTGAACACGACGACGCTGTGCGCCAACTACTTTCTTCTTCTCCTCTGCGTTAGTACAATATGAATAATTGTGTCTCTCTCTACTTTTAAAAAAAAGCTTCTCGCTGTGCTCAGTTACGATACTTAATCTCCCGCTTCGTCAGTTTCACATTTCAGCAAAAGCTTGACAACAAATATCCTGACTTCCGCAGCAGGAAATTAAACAATCAAATTGATTAACGGCAATGTTGCGATTGTCCTTGTTGAATTGGTCAAATTTTATTTACTCGACTCAATGAAATTTATCCGGTCCCCTGTGTGTTATTTGAAACACGATAATACAATGTCGAGCTGATGTCCGTTATTTACTCATTTGTACGCACACGTGTGTCAGCAGGCGTATTTACTAAATCAATAATGAATGTAAATAATTAACGTGTTTCCTGTGATAACGGAAAATCGATAGAAAATGCTTATTCGATCGTTTATTTTGTATGTGCCGAATCTAGAGGAGTATCATAAAAGGCTTTAGTGCAAGGAATATGCAATCTGTCGACCCTGCGGTCCGCATGGTGGAATCCATTCTGACAATATGGACGATAAATCACCTTGGTTTGCCTCTGCCGTTCGCGTCCGGAATAGTTTGCCCCGGATTGCCTTTCAGCCCCTGAATTTCGTGACGACCAGTCTGCTGTTCGTGGACGTGTTCATTGTCGATCGATGTCGGACCGGTCTCTGCATCCGTTTGTGGACTGTAAAATTGACAGATTAGAAATGAATCGTGGAAAATGAAGAAAATTAAATACACAAGTAGAAATTCACGAGGAAAACTTGTACTGTTTAATGCGTTCATTGAAAATGGTGAAAATCATTTTAAAGGTACGAATGAAGTATGGAAAGTGAGCAGAAATAAATATGAAAGGAGAAATTCAGCAGGACATCTTACATTGTTTGATACGTTCATTTAAAATGGTAAAATTAATTTTAAAGACACTGTCAAGGGTTTAGTACTGTATTATTTACAGCAGGAATTTGTAATGAATAATTTTTAGTGCGTAGTACTTCGTATAGGATGGTTCCAGAAATTGTCGAGTATTGTATTTTAGCTCACCGAAAATTTTCATTTTTATTTTCAACAACTCGAAAGCGTATAATGAGAAGCTCATTCGCAAGTCTTACACTCTTTTGAGGAACAAAATTCAATATACATAATAAACCATCGAGTGGCAATCGATCCTTTTTAACATTATACTATTTCCAGTAAACTGTGATACGCGTACATTAAAATCTAAGAAATATTTTGTACCGACAACGTAGAAAATCATCTTCCGACATTTACTTTGTTCAGGACATTTGCGACTTATCTGACACGATATTTCTCATAGCAAAAACTGTTCCTTCGGCCTGGACTTCGTAGGGAAGGCCTGCGACTTGTGAGAAACGACTTTTCCAATGACAGTTAATTTAATTTTGCCTCGCAAAGGAGATTTGCCGGTTCTGCTTAGACGCAAAGACATTGGAATCTTGCAAAGCAGGTCGCTCACCTGAGCGTGTTTGCGTCACGTCCCCGTTCCTCCTCCTCTTGCGGTTCTTGCTTGACCGCCATGTGCACTAGGGGCGGCAATGGGCACTTTATGTGCGGCAAATGATGCAGATGATGCTGGAAAGTGGTGCTGTCAGTCAAGCAGCCGTCTATCTCAGTAGATTGTGCGCGAGGCACGACTTCCTCGGTCTGCATAGTGCCCCCTGGAAAAGAAAAGGACAAAATCATGAAGAGCCAGGTCGAAGAAAGGCAAAATCATCGTCGTTCGTTCGATCGACAACGGGAACCTGTCGGCAAAACACAAGGATTAACGGTACATGTGCCTATAGTTATAAAAGTGGTCTATGTGAAAATTAACAAAAAAAATGAAATTACATTGAATTAATTTAATTTAGAATAATTTGACGTGAAATAAATGATAAACTCATTTTTTTTAATGTTAAATTAGACCACTTTCATAATTATAAGTACATATGTCTCCCAACACGGAAAAATTTTTCTACCCCCGAGCATGAAGTATTTTATCGAACGATAGGTTTACGCGTATTTTTTGAGTGGTAATCTTCGTTATGGGGTATCGCGATTTTCTTAGATGTAAAAGACAACGAAGTTTATGGATTTGAATGAGTAGTACGCGCGAGTGGGTTTCGCAGGCAACTACCTATTCTTATCCTCGGACTGGAATAGATATTACGGAATATTCATTAGCTCCTTATTAATGAAACATTGCCGGACTAACGCCGCGTTCGAATCCGCATTGCATATGCGACGACGCGGGGCCGGGCGTGAGAAATGGAAGAAACTAAACAAATGCCCACATGCCTGGCCATTAAGTAAGTACGCTTGATATTACACCATCGCACCGTGTGGGTTTATAGACGCGTTCAAGGCTCCAGAATCGCATTATAAGCTGGACGAAGACATCATTTATAATACGGCCGATCGTTTTATCGAAGCTTTTGAAACAACTTGTCAGTCTGACCCGCAAAACCGTTCACGACCTATCGCAGTTCACAGAAATGAAGACACTTAATGTTCACAAGGTGAAAAAACTGTTTCATCTAATCAAATGACAGAATTGACAGAGTAAACAATCAACGACTTCCAACCCGATGATACTAAAGTGGGTGAGAATGGTTTTTTATAAATCATGCGGACAAAGGATTTGGAAGAAGAATAAAAAATGTTGAATTCCCTAAGAAAAGATCGATCGTTCGCGCAAGGACATAATGCGTCGAAATAGTGGCCGTTGGGCATTAAAATTTACCGTTGATAAGAAGCCGAAGGTCTGGCTGTATACGGGGAGCATTATCTGCGAGTCTTATAGCTACGGGGCAATCGGCGATTCCCGTCCCGTTGTCTATAGACGGCGGAGAGCCCAAGCGTTTTAACGTGTGGCAACAAGTACGACGGGGAGGAAAGTGCCGGCGGATATAAGCAGAGAAGAGAACGAAGAACGTATTATACATACTGACTTTACAGCTCTGCCGGATAAAAATATTCCCGCTTGAAAATAGCAGCGGACACGGGCCACCCAACACCCGCAATTCCTGCCCCGTACTTGGACTTACTCGATCAGGTTTCATGTACGCCCCGTAATATCCGTTCCGTTAGCCATCGCCATAACTATCCGTTTCTTAAAACTCGCTCCTTCCCCTCTCCCCACCCTTCCGTTTTCCACAGACACAATGAAGGATCAGGACAAAATTGTGCAGAAACGCGCGTGAACGAATTCGGTCGAAACACTTGGGTCCGAAATTGACGGTACATTTTCCGTTGCTAAATTTGACGAATGGGTCGTGACGATGCTGTTGCTGTCGGTGAGATTTTTTGGGGGATTTGCTTTGAACGTTCATGCGTCATTCATTAAAGGGTTCCGAGAACGTGTAAAATATTGGCGCGTGCCTAGGAGTAAGTCGGTTCATTGAAAACCCGGTTATAGAATGATGCAGGAGGGCACGTAACTACAATTTATTTTTTGGCTATTTTTAGCCAGTTGGCGTAGCGCCACTATTTTCGGTTCACTCAAATTTCTCACTCCATATTTGGGATTATGGATGACGGGGTAGTTCCAACGCGTGTATATCGGTCCGACTGCACTTCCCGTGTCCCTCCCCTTGCGCTCCTCACTGTGCATTGAACACGCGCGGCGAATGTAATGAAACTGCAGGCAAATCCGACGAATGAAAAAGAAATCTCACCGTTAGACTACAATAAAATGTTATTCACCGATACGCGGACGTACACTTACACGCTGACGGAATAAAAATGGGCATGTTAAAGGCTAGTCTTGGGTCAGAGCGCAAACTTACGGGAAAATTAGCAAAACTGAGGTGCCGAAGAAAATGTGGAACGGCGGTTCGATGCCCATCCTGTGTAAACCATTAGCGAGCAACAAGTGAGACAATTTAAATGAAATCGCGTCTACGTACGGGACGAGTAGGCGAGAGCATGTGCTTGCTCTCAATTGGCAAGAGCGCAACTAGGTTAAAAACGGAAAGTCAGCTGCGATACGAAAGAACATGTCAAGGCGATGCAGTCGAATATAAAATAATGATAAATCGACAACGCGAAGAAGGCAAAGCTGCCTCAAAGTTTGGTGAAAAATTCAACAAAGTGCCGAAATCAAGTTAAAACGTTCGGTGGCTTTCGCAGAAAATTGTGCGTGAAAGGAAACAGAAAATTATAGACAACTGTGCAGACTTGATCGACACTGATATTCAATGTGCGCGAGTATGGCAATTTCCTGTCCTTGCATTGTGTCCACGAAATCAATGAGAAACTGGTATTCTCCTATTTACCTGTAACGGGAAACTTGCTTTCTGGCAACATGAACGCAGCCGAAATATATCACACTGTGTTTTCTTGAAGAATGTCCAAGCACGTCCGAAGGGTCATGTAATAATCCGGAATTCTATCAACTGACAAATCCGTGGAACTCAGGCTGTGATCGAGCGATCAACCGATGAAACGTTGAGCAACGTGCGTGCAAAGTCCAACGGTAAATAACGCCTGTCACGAGATGATGATGGTAACTGCGTTGAGTGGCTGGAAACGATCGTTCCTCGGCCAGTTTCCGCCGGTCATTTCCGTTTGACAGAAAAAACGTTCGACAGCCGTCGATCAGCGCGGATGTTGACGTCTTCGTCGGAGCGAAGGTAAACGCGATTCAGCGAACTATCGGCGATTTGGTTGGCGAGAAAGACGGGCCTGATCGTTATCGCGAGCACTTCCGTCGACGAATAAATCACAGACGAAGAAGAAGAAGAAGAAGAAGAAGACGTCGACGATGCGATTGAACGTTGAGAACCGATCGGATGTCGATAGACATGAACGACGCCGAGTAAAAGTCCACTAGGGTTTATCGCGACGCGATCGCTGGACACTTGTTGTCGAGTCTAGTGGTTATCAGGCCGGTCCGCACAGGCAGTCGCTCTCGAAGAGACGACGACAACGACAACGACTACGACGAGGACGAGGACGACCGGCAGGGAAGAAGAACGACCAAGTCGCGTGTCCTCGTGGTTTCGCCGCTCTCGGCTAGGTGAGAAGAGGAAAACACGTGTCCGAGACGGCCGTAATGGAGACTCTTCTGCCCGCGGCCAGAACAGAGGAACATCGCCGGGGTTAGGGGGCAGGGAGGAATCTCGTCTAAGGAGGAACGTAGAGAGGGGAAAATGAGGGGGAAAGGAAGAGCAGTGGAAGGAAGGCGAAATCGGCAAGAGTTCGTGCACGGTGGTAGGACGGAGAAAGAAAGCGGGAGAGGAGGAGAGGGACGACGGGACAGAGCGAACCGTTTTGAGGCAGTTTTGGCACTGTTACTGGCACGTCGGGCCAGCACCAACCCCGGAGCACCGCCGTCACCGCCGCCGTCGGCGCCGTCGACGACGACGACGACGACGACGACGACGACGACGAGAGAGTCCCCCGAGAGCGCGGGCGTATATTCTCGATTTGGGCGGATGGAAATCTGAGATTGCTCCATATCGGGCTGTGCGCCGCGGCCACGGAGGTGCTCTGTAATAGCAGACTCTTCTCCCCCTGCCGGCCCTGCCCTCCTTCCCCGTCCTCCCGCTTAACGATGTTTCTGTTTCCGTCTCGTTCTCGCGCTCCTCTCCGGCTTCCCCTCACCCCCACCCTTCTTGTATTCCTCGGTTGATCTCGCGGTCCGGTGTATCGCCGCTGCTTCATCCCCCCTTATTACCCCTTTTTCCCGGCGCCGTCTTTGTCTGTCGCCTCTTGTCTCCTTTGCCACTTGGTCCACGACCGCGCCGGAGGGTATATTTAACCCCGTGGAGGGAATCGAGAAACGGCTTCGAACCTCGCCGTACTCGCGTCTCGCGGCCCTTCGTCCGCCGGCGGTCCCACACTCTCGGCTCGTGCCCGTAAGAAAGGCCGCGGAAAAACCGAATATGTCTGGACCGGAGGACGAACGAAGACGAACGGGTCCACGGGGATGAGTTTGTCCGCCCGAACGGATGATCATGACCGAATTTATGCGAACGACGCGACGGCATGCGGCCTGCACGCGTCCGCCGTCCCCCACGTTCCTGCCTTCCTCTTCTTCCATCCTTTCTTCCTACCCCCTCCCCCTCCCCCTCCCCCGCCCCCTCGGTCCCCCTACCCTTTGTCGGCACGGTGAATGAGCTTTTTCTCGCGAGACCGCGAGTCGGATATCGGGCCCGCTACGATTAACTCCCGCGGATCTCTAATTTTACAGCCATCCAGCCGGCCGGTTTTGCACTCGAAATTCGCGGGGATCGAATTACGTGCACGCATATCGGGCTATTTTCACGAACAAGTGCGTGCCGCGAAAATAGCGACACTCATGCCGAGCGGATCTTCGTTTGCGCCTACAACAACCCGCGGGATTCCAGTTTTTCCTATCTTTTTGATCCTTATAATCTGTATCATGTCTATCGCTGAACTGTACTGTTCTCGATTGAAAATTTCAGGCAATGGGCAGTTTGAAATACTGTCGTTTGCACGAATTTCGTGAATTACGTGCTGCAAAACTATGAATGATCAAGGAATAGTCTAGTTGGATTTGTGACTTGATCCGAGTAAGATTTACACAAGTTCAAGTAGAACAGAAAATAGGGCTCTCTGGAAATTGGATTGGCGAGGAAACAATAAAGTAGTCAACGAATAAACACAGCGTTCACGCTACATTTATGCCAGCAGTAAATCTTACAAATACAGATAACTGTTCCTTTTAGCACGAAATTATCCTTATCAGAAGATCAAATTCAAAATAGAAAGTTCTAGCATATTTACTATTCCAGATTATTGAGAAACCAAATCAGAGAAGAAAGATTAGCGAACTATGTACCACGTTGCTTATATTTCTATGTAAAAGTCTGCCAATTGTCTTATCCCTCAATTAATTCACACAATCAGGATCCCTCTGTGCTATTAAATTTGCCAAAAAATTCGGTTGCTTACGGGAGGCAAATAACGGTTGAAAAATCTTCTCCCTTTGTGCGAGAATGGGACCTGAGACAAGGATGACGTCCTGGCGCCTGTTTTGCGTGGCACTGCAGCACCTTAGAGCGCACGCGGAATCCGCGTAATCCGGCATAACGCGCTATCTCTCGGGTTAATGAGCCTTGAAGGCTCGGCCACGGGGACCTCAGGTTTCCCACAGTGCCGGCGGATGACGTGCAATATCCAGGAACGTTGCTCTCTCGCGCCGGACATCGAACACCTCCTCCTTCACCCTTCAACATCCCCCCCGCCCCTACCCCACCTCCGCCCCACGCAGCTATGGCTGACCATCGAGGCAACGCATGCAATTTATTGCGCAGCGTCGCTCGGATTATCCGCGGAAAGACGGAGTTTCCATGGCGAAGCTTTTAGCATTGGAATCGGGACCGAGCGTAAACAGCGAATAAACGACTCTTAAACCACCACCGCCCCGACCCCGCGGAATAATGGTTCCCAAGAAGTGCTAAAAGAAAGTGGAGATTACAAGAAATCACGAAGCGACGAACAAATTCGTGACTTATAGTTTGTTTTTTAACTTACTTGTGATTTTAGAGAAATTTGATAATGGGTGTTGTAAGTTATGTGTAGAAACTTTACAGGTTTGTTGAATGATTCGTAAGTTATACAAATGAATAGATTAATAAATTTCCAATAAATTAACGGACATGGATATGTTAAGACTTTTCTTTTACTTTTTCTAGGGTTCCAAAATCTCTGAAAGGGATTTATAAGCCAATTCTTGAACCTTTCTGAATACCTAGACTAAACGTACTTTACGTACTGTATACGTTATTATGATATTAATGAGTGACGAAGGCAGATGTGGTTTAGGGGCTTGTTTTACCAAGGAGAATGGAAAATGGTGAAACAGTTTCCTGATATGTATTAATAGCGCTGCACGAAACACGTTGGAATTGCACGTAACAAAATACAGTCCACAATTTACCAGCGCTAAATGTATCTGATTCTCGTTGTAACTGCTAAGGAATTATTCGGGAAACACTGGTCTTATTACTCAAGAGGATTAACAACTGTCCAGTTTACAATATATTATTATATTTGAAACAATGAGAAACGTGATATACTCATTGCCATGATGTTAAGAGTTTATATAACCACTGCCAACGACACGATCTTACATTAAGTAACAAAAACATAAACCATCTAAAAATAAAGATTCTGTTTATTTCTCGAAATATACCGAGAATCATGCGTATGATACAACAATTTCGTTGGTACAAAATTAATATCAAAACGAACGCTCAAAAACTTGTTAATAACAAGAATCGTGATACAAGATTCGAAGTTTACATTACAAAACGAACAAGTTCTAACGTACCGTCTAAAAATAAGGATCTCTTTTTATTCGACGAAGCGTATCCAGAATTATATTGACAATGTAATCATTTCCTCGACGGAGAAGTTGAAATTGAAGGGACACTTAAAAACGTGCATGTAATGTGCGTGCATGAGGAACATCGAAGTGAGAGCATAAATTTCGGTGGGTCATTTAACGGCGACGAATGGCCGGTTGACACCCACGAGGCGTCGTTTAAAGACACTTTCTTCGGAGGGAGGTTGGCGAATCTGAAAAGCGGGATTATCGTAGGACCAGGGCTTGCTTGTCAGACGTGGAGAACAGTGGTGCAACGGTCGACGCCATAGCTCTCGATGGTCCCGCTGGCAGTAGATAAAACCCGCTACAATCGAGGCGAGTTCGAAAGTAGTTGTTGACATATCGCTGCCAGGTATTGGGACACGCCGAGCAAGTAGGCGGGGTGGTTTATCCTATACGGGATATAATATACGCCTCCGTTCGCCCGACGTGCAAGAATAAAATGCCCGTCCACCATTCCCCCCGCCTTCCTCGTGGCCAATGCACAAGGATCAAAACTACCCGAAATTTCGCTTGCCAAGTATACGTCCGATTTTTCGATGCGCAGAGTACCGCGCAGTTTTCTTCCGCAATTTGTTACAAAGGTAGGACGGAAAGTAATGTACAATGCCAGGATTTTTTGAGTAACCGGTCTGGAAATGTGAATTCAAGGAAAAGCGATTAATGCCAGAAATGAGGTACTTGCCAGATGTCCATTCCATTCTGGACCAAACAAGTGCTACGCAGTTTCCCGCAATTTACTTCAAAACTGCGGCTGAATATAATGAAACTCTTTTTTTAATAACGTTCTAAGTATGAATACAACAAAAAATTGTTAATGAGACAAAGAGGTACTGGAAAAGCGGTAACAAGCGGTGAAGGTGTGAACAGAGGAAATATGTTTTATGTCGGATCTAGGTGGTAGAAGTTCGTCCCATAATTCACGCGTCAACTCACACTCCCGGGAATTATATGAAGTGACATTTACGCACGCATTTGCAATTGTTTACGAAACGATCCCGAGAGTACAAAGAACCAAACACCTTGAACACAGGCGTTAAACTTTCACTCTCAGCGCGGCATGGAAAGTATTGCATATTTTCAAAACATAGCACTTATTACCGAGCCTTCAGCAGGGTTGAACAAACTTTTCGTATCATTATTGAGTGGCCTGGTAATTTATGTAGCGCATACCACGATTTCAGGTCATGTTGAAATTCTTCACAATAATTAGAATTCATCCTGGATATTTTAAAAAGCTGAAGTACGAAATAATTTATTTTGTCGCAAAACTTACTATGTTTTGAATTCTTAACTACAGAGCAGCATACTTTATCACGAGCATAATATTTGTTTTTCAATCTTACACGATTCCTAAACGTTTAATGTCTTGATACATTGCGATCTACAAAATTAACTAAAATACATAATTTCTTTTTAATTCAATTATCAGTCTAATACTTAAGCCTACGATTCTAATATTTATGATTCAAACATACACTGGTTCCTAAATAGTTCTGAAACAAAATAAACACGTCCCAAAACTCTTAATATATTCAAATCTGCAAAATAAGTATAGTACACCATTTGTTTTTGAAGAAACATTGGCTAAAATATTATATTATAGAGGACTGTGCCTCGTAATTTAGGACCATCTGCGTAGGACCTAAAAACGAATGACGGGAAGTCGATTGCTATAAAACATTGGTTAATTTGAATGAGGAATTGAGGCGTCTAGGCGATTGGGACGAAAATACCGGCCGGACGTCGATGAGACTTTTACGGGCGAATTACACGTGGGTGACGATTTTGGCCGGGGATTAGTCGGCCGTAGCGACGAAACGGTCGTACTTTAACCGGTTCGTCGCACGACAAAACAAGTTCGAGAACCGAAGGAGGCACTCTTCCCCGCTAATGCAGAGCCGCAATTCCAGAGAGAAACTCGGCAACTCGTTTTATATGCCCCGGGAATGCATAATGGCAGTGGCTTCGCCTCGATGCGTGATCCCATGTAAATAACTTTTCATACGACACACTCCTTAAACCGATAACACGTCCCACGTCCGCGGAATTTAACTCCTAATAGATAATCCTTGTGAAAATCCTAACGCCACCATCTATACGTAATGCGAGAGTCGTAAAATCGTGTTAATGCAAATTTTAAAGAATAAAACTTACTTGAAGTCAAGGGCAAAAAACGTTAAGTTAGAGCAGTAAAAATTAGAGATACCTATTTAAGGGACAGGATAACATGATATGATTAAATTTATCGTCCTATTCGAGAAATGAAAGAAACTTTGATAGATAGAAAAATGTAATTAATTCTTCTATTATTTTCTGTCCTTTCCTGGTAGCTTATTTTTGATCGTGGATATAGAACACGCTAATAAATATTGAAGGACAGTCGAGGATGCAAGATTGTCAAATCTCACGAAGCAGAAACTTAAATCTCACGAAGCAGAAACTTGAATCTCATGTTACGGTTAGTCCAATTCGATCGCCTACGCGACTGACGGAAATCTCCAAGACGCAACTTGGATTTACCAATCCCGTTAAACAGTCGGCATGCTTTTTCCTCAGAGGCTATACTCACGATTCGTCACTCTTAATTCGGTAGTGACGCAATTCATATACCTGTCCGCCAACACGTAGGTGTCAATTCAAACCGTCGAACTAAACTTGTCTCTGATACAGCGGCTGGCTTTCCCTAAAGTGAACGGTCATATCGCAAATAACTCCTAATTTGGAAACTCGCAGGCAATATCTCAGAGCCGCGGCGTGTCAAGGCAGAAAATGATTAAAATCAAATCCCATAGGCAACGAGGGTATTGCTGTACACGCACGTCGCGAAAGGCACAGAAATTTATCGCCTGCTGTGACTAACCGTCGACAGGAAGGAAAAGTCGCCCATGTTTTCCCCTGCGTAAAAGAATCCATTAAGAAACTCGCGAAAGATGATTCATGAGCTAGCGAATTTTTCCTCAGAGAAGAATGACCCGCAGAGGGCCAAACGCTGAGTAATCATTTCCTTGGCTGGCAGGTTCGGCGTAAAAAAAACGGAAGCCGAAGAAATCGGTGCACGAGCGCAATGCGATCGTGAGATCGGAAGCGAGCACGTCGGCCCTCTGGAACTTTGATTGGCCCAGGGCGAGGGCCGCGAAACTTCGGGCCACCCATGTAAATGGGTACCGCGCGATTATTATTCTCCGTTGCGGTCGGTCCGTCGGTTGTCGGCAATGCATGGCAATGGAACTACCGATGCAGTGGCCGATCGGGGAACTCGCCGATTGGCAGTTGGACCGATGAGGAAATTCTCCCCCCTACTTCGCCAAGAGACCTCCTTCGCCACCTCTCGATCTGCAGCCCCTCCACGGCCGATTACGAGTGATCGTGTGCGCGATCGACCGCCACCATCAAACCCACCTCCGATCGCCATGTCCGCTAATTCCGCAAAATATGGCCGCAAGGGGAAAAATCGCTGGATATACCGACCGTCTTTACCCTCGCCGAGCAACGGCCAATCGTCGGGCTCTTTTTTTTTTCTCCATCGACCGAATTTACCGGCACCACTCCGAGGTCGCTTCTAATGACGCAATAAAATACGAGGATTATGCCCCATCGAGTTGGACCCTATCAAACGTTCTGGCGCGAGCGACCATTCCCCGCGACAACCGCGTGTCTAGGCTTCCGAGAATCGTTATTACAATTCGACCGGTTTCGACCGCCATCGCAATAACAAATGTTACACTTTTAGCAGTCACTTTCCTACGTTCCCGACAGTTTGTACCTTTCTCGAGAAATTTTTCAAAACATGTCACTCTCTCACAGGGATGATATTTGCATTTTTTTTTTACTTGTTCTACGGTATTGTAGGTGAATCCTTGTCGCAGCATTAATTCTTCACCTCCCGGCGATAAACATTGGCAACCGTAACGAAACTGACTATTTTGGTATTGTTGAACAGAGCCAACAGTGGTATTTGTCAGATGGAAATTTATTTTCCTTTCTCGCCAGTTCTCTACAATGTTAACAACATAGCACTTACATAAATTGGATCGGATTCTTCGTATTAAATTGTCAAGCGACTGCATACAGCAAATGCCAAGCCGCTATATTTGTATGAAAACCTTCTCCATTTGTTTGTTCAATATTCACACAACACTGATTCATTGGAACCCAATAAGAATCGATATTTCCTTTGGAACTTAATCTAAAAATATATGTTCTCCAATTCTCATATCGCAGGATTAGAATTTTATCTCGCGAAATTAACGGATATCATTACTGGATGTTTACGGGTATTTATCGACGTGATAATAAAAGGGACTTATAAGATGATATAACGTTAAAACAGCTTTACGTGTTTTATAGTGATGCGTGTGCTAGATTTTATATTTAGGATGGCACCATGTAACTCTAGAACTACTGAATTAGGTTGGAACGAAAATACCGACACCCACGCCGGCGACGCATTCGTGTCTGCGCATTATGTATTTATTTACTGCACAGCTGTTTGATTGTCGCCTTTAAAAAAACTGACCAAAAAATACAGGACAATTTGACGTATATGTACCTTCCTTTGTCTTCCAAATACGTAGCCGAATTATCCATCATTCACCGCGATATTGCGCTTTCTTGAAGATAATAAAAGACCGACACGGAGTTTCGTAGTACATATATAAATTATAAGAAAAAACGATGACGATGTTGTTACTGGGTCGAAGCATTGGTAATTAAGAACCGATCGACCGCGAGAAAGATTTCATACAGATAGGCAAATAAGATCAGCGGGGCACTCGTCTTAATTAAAAATGATGGAGTGGAGTTTTTTAAGACAGGCGCTGATAAGTATGGATATGTGCCAATGTCATCGATCAACAGGACTGCAAAGGACTTTCGACATACCCGTATCTCATTATTCTCCATCTCGAGCGATACTTTCGCTGTATCAACGAAGCCCCACGGAAACGGTTGAAATTAACGCTGTTGTTATGAACAATAACGTTCACTGGTCCAAACAGGATACAAAGAAATTTTTCGGGGCTTGCAGAAATAAATAATTAATACAACTGTCATTAAAGTACTTAAGTTTTACTTTATAATCCAATTTCGTTAAAGTAGTTCGTTCATGCAAGCAATTGTTTTTCTGTTTAGGCGCGAATACCGGCGGTTTTGTTTTTAGAAGGAAGGACAAACGAGTGGAAGAAACGTCAACGAATGTTCAAGACGTTGAATAACGAGGGTCTAGCGAGGATTTCGAGCAGCTAGTGAATCGCCAGCGGTCAATTATCGCGAGATAGAATTTCGCGGAATGACGGAACGTAACGTTAAGCGGTCCTTCGTTTCTCGAGGAAACCTTCAAGATGGTCTGACGAAATCTGTCGTAGTCTCACGCCAATCCAGAAAATGGCCTATTCTATTTCGACGGGGCCCACACCTGTTTTAGCTTTATTTTCGGAGCGACGCGTTGTTACGGCTCGGTTCCCAGTAACAGAACGCCGGTGTCCCTATCCGGGTGATGGATTGCCCACTGAGACGGTTTGCCTTATTAAGGAATGCCCGGCGAGGCTCATCGAGGAAAATGCGAGAGCGCAAGATGGTCGTTACGGTTCGTTAATGTAAACTCATTCCGCCAACAGCAGGGAGATCGATGACCGATAACTACGCCATTTTCGGTTGCGAAAGCAATGCAGTCACTTGAGTACACAGTGCAAAAGTTCAATCCAATTAAGAAAACATTTCCGTCCGAGTAATTCAGCTGCATGTCTCGCGTGCTCGTACGGACTAAAGGTATACAAATTGCAGCAAATTCTAGTCGCGCGAGCCGAGTAAACGGCTAAATAGACTGAATATTTCCTTTGACAGCTCTTAACCGTAGTCTTTTTATGCGCTATATCATGTTCACTTGGCGCAATCAGTATTTTTCCTTCTTCTACAGTCGCAGAAGGCAAAATCGATAGGACACGAAATGTCCAAGTCACTTCGAACTTTCGTAATGTCCATTTGAAAAAATGTCGGATATTTTTGTAACTCACTGGGAATAATATCGAATGAACAAGGTCCATAAATTGTTCGAATATATAGTTGTATTCGCTTGGATAGAAGAAGAATGGCGCAACAAGGAAGAGTGGTGGAGATTTTTACGTCTTCGTTGACGCCATTTGGTCTTTCTCAAAATATTGATTACGTAGAGACTGCATCTAAAAATAAGACGGTAAAAAGTGCTTTTTTTCCCCAACTGCACAACGGATTCCAAGATTTGTTGAAACGCGCAAAAAAAGATGTCTAATCTATTTCTGCTGAATGTCGCACATATAAAACGTCTCCACCCACAACAAATCCGCGACTAAAGTAGACAAATGTGAAAAAGTAACCCGACTGCCAAGCAAAAAACTAATTACAAGGGCAAAAAATTCCGCTCTACCCAAGCATCACGACCAAAGTGTTTTGTCTGCCCGTGAATTTATTAAAATCCAACCAACAATTTCCCAAGCGTCGTAAATCAGCGGCTATTTCCAAAATTCGGCAGACTTCTGGCTGGCCGATCTGTTACGAAGGCACTATTTATAAAATGCGAGGACAACTTTCTGCCGTTGAGTTTTTCCGTACGCGGGGATAAAAACGGTTGAAGGCCCAGCGGACAAAGTAGCGGAATCCACGTTGAGCACTTCTTCGAGGGACGAGAATTCTTAGCACGCCGAGAGCAAATCGATATAAATCGTTAAGCCTGTTCTAAGGCCTTATATGGACGGGAGCACTAAACGAATTACTAAGGCCGCACGAAGACGCGTTTTCTCGATTTGGAAGACGACCCACGGACTGATCCCATTGATATGGAGTCACCTATTTCTGCTCCACATGCTTTCCCGTATCCTCGTCGTTTTCATTCATCCGACAACGTATTCCTCTCGGCAACTGGCAAGGTCGCCATTACACCCTTACATTTCGCCGGAGAAAAGCGGATAAAATATGTCAATCTTTCATCCAGCAATAATTGACGGAGTGATAGTCAAAATGCATGTCATTCCGATATTTCTTAGCTCTTACGAAAATAGGCAGAGTGTTTATTGTGCGTGTAACTAATTGATAATACAGGACGCAAAGTTAAAGGTTTTTCAGGCTTTCAATGTTTGTGAAATTGAAAATGAAAGTGTCCTTGAAATGACCGTAACGACTCCACTTAATAAGGAATGGATTTCTCAATTTTGAAATCATCGATTATTAGGATCTGAAAAAGCTTGCCGATGCTTTCGTAGGTTTGAAAAATCTTGAAAAAATAGTACTGCCGTTGGGCTGAAGTAAAAATTCGTTTTCCCCCGTGTAAGTTTCTTCGGTTTTATCTTTCAGCTGATGCCGGGTTATGCATTAATTTCGCCTCGGCTCTTTCTCTGCTTAGGAATCGTCTACAATTCCACCCACGTGCTCCATCTATCCTTCGGTCCATTCATCAAATCGCTCGGTACTTAAGTCTCGCGTGCTCGCAACAAAACCACTTGGCTACGTGCGTTGTTGCAGAAATGAGCCCGTCTGAATGCGTACCCTTATTCCATATAAGTCTGCAAAGATTCACAAAGAGGAACAACCGTCCGAGCAATTGCACAGGTCCAAAGCGCCTTAATCCAAGTCAAACGCCAGCGTACATACCTGTGAGACTTTTACAAAAGCAATAGATTTTACCCAATTCTTAAGTACCGTTTCTGGAAACTGCATGTAAGTTGCAGAGAGAAGGTAAATCACTTATTTAAACTATTTAAACTAGACGGGAGACAATTCAATAAAATAACGAGCGTAGTTATAAAAATAACAAAAACGATATTTAGGGGGAAGATAACACTGCGGTATTTTTTGTTAGTCAGTCACGATTACATCGTTTCTAATTCACTGGTGTACTGTATCTGACGATAGGAATTTACACGACGAGGGCTAATACGATGATATCGTCTGATTAGCAGTCTTCAGAAGCTCTGACAATCGCAAAACGATCATCAGCAAAGATGCTACTGTGTTCGTGCGAAGGTATTACATCGAAACGACTGAGCTCAGAGAATCATTGATCAATCACCGATCAGTGGTCGAGATACTGAGGAAAATAGACAGCTTAAATGATTCATGACGTATATTCTTCAGGTAAATTGAAAGAAGATTAAACTGAAACAAAACAAAAATATTCCTAGAATAATAAATGCTCAATGAAAAAAAAAGAATTATAAATATGACATCCCAATGGGAAAAAAAGCAGATAAATGTATTCTAAAATATAGCAAAATGAGCACCGAATTGATTTATTTACTCATAAACCAAGCAATGATAATGAAAATAAGTCGATTTTAACAGTGATTCGGAATACTCTATCAAAACACTTTATTATTTGCATGGATTACAGATTATAATATCAAGTTTACCGTAGGTGCATTTTATCGCTCGCCCAGGTGGAGGTCAATAAACTTCCCGTCTTTAAAGATCTTTTATCAAGTGACTACAGCGCATTTTGCCGGACCGCGAGAGGACATTCTACTGTTGACCGTGATCTTCCGTGAACAATGCACAGCGAGCCTTACAATTAAACGCATAACTGCGGCGTAGCAGCTCATCGAGCTTGGCGTAAAGTGGACCCATTGTTTTCCCAGGAGGAAGCGTGCGAGACGGCGGGGCATTGGATGTAAACTTGGCTACACCCACACCGGCAGGTACGGGCGATAGAAAACAAAAGCATTCGATCCGGCCAATGGCCAATATGTGCGTGTGTGTGTGTATGTGTGTGTATGTGCGTGCGCGAGGAAGCCCGCTGACCACATGAATGAAACTTCCATTCATACGGGGCCTTCCTTCAACCCCTCGGTGTCCGCTCGTCGACCGAATGGCAATGCGATCGCGTATAAACCTGCCCCACGTTCGATCCCGGCTACACACGTGATCGCCATTGTTGATTGACAGGGCCCAGCGCCGGGCCGGCACGTCATTCCTGGCTTTTTTGCCGCTTGTCGGGGCCCAATGGGGAGCAGGTTTCCGAGCGTTCTTCTTCGCGACGGATACCTTTCGAGAACCGGCAGGAAGAGAGAGAGAGAGAGGCTCTCATTCAACAACCCGAACGCCCCGCCTGCGGGAAAACGCACGAGACGGAGAGTTACGCAAAAAGGAAAACCGCAGGACTTCGGGATTCCTGAGGTAAACGTATTGGGGAAACCGGGCCATGTAGACGCAAAGCTCGTAAGTCCGTCGATAACCGCGGCTAAAATCGGCCCGGACACGTTCGCCAAATGGGAATACCGTGGAGCCTAGATTTTCCTTACTACGGTTTACTGACCATTCTTAATCTGGACGTTGTTTTGAGGACATGGTTACTTTCGAAAATAGCCAAAGTAGTGCCGAGCGTAACGTAGAATTAACCAAAGGCGGAATTAAGGAATGAAAACGATGACGAAGAAGAGAAATGTTAGTGAAATAATACGAAAGACGAAGTAGAAGGAACGTTGATGAAAGATTCTTTGATTATCATTTGTTATGTAATGAAGGATCCTTCGTTACTTTGAAATACGAGTACTTGATTATCCGAACATCCTGTTCTCCAATTAGTTCGTATTATCGAGATTTTATTTGCATGCTCAGCATTATTCACGAGAGATAATGCAAGACTTCTCACAGCACGGAAGATGTTAATCATATGCATATTTGTTCTCGGCATCTGCACGCCGGTAATAAATATTTCTCATACATCATCCCAGTATTATCATGCAAATTATCCTTTGAACCGTCATGTTAATGAGGACCTTTCAAATGACGACAAGAAATGATCTTCGCGAATTTCCACTATTTAGCTCGGCGAAAAATTTCCACCTAGTCCACAAGAGGAATATCAACAATGTATGGAAAATAAGTAGACCACGTACGTTTCCGTGATTGAGTTTCGCGAATGACTGAATCGTTGGCGCGACTCGTCGAAAAATAATTGACGAACGGAAACGGACGGGACATCGGGGGAAATACTTTCCACGGATGAAACGAGTCCCAACGCATTCCTCGAATCATTAGTATATCGGGCCCGCCGGGGGACTTTGCTTTTATTTCTATCGTTTTTGCGTCGTTCCCGAGTCTCCAAGTATTCGGACACCAGTCCTCCGGCTATTCTTCTACACGGCGTACCCCTGGAGAACGCGAAAACAAGCAGGAAGAAAGACACGCTCATTCACCGATGCAGTCGGCTCGCATGCGAGGGGAATACGAGATCGCGAGGAAAAGAGAAGCTCACTCGGAAGAGGATCGAATAATACGAGAGGATAAGTATACTGTTCTTTCATAAAACTCGTGTCACCTTCCCCGAATCATTAGTATTACGAACGTTGATTGGATGCTTTTATTTATTTCGTTCTGGCCTTTTTGCAACGTTCACCGTTGCTGCCCTGTCACGTGTAACGACAACTCTAGGACTGCCAGGCAATTTTCAATCTAAGGTATTTCATGCAAGAAACTTCCTCCGTCATGCCCGACATCTTGACGCTAAGCGAATCTGCACTTTATTACGGTTTCCGCGAAAAGTAATTACAACGTAAGAAAGCGCAATTCGTGTTTTACATAATTGTAGCCAGTAATCTTCACACGATACATCATCTGTGATACAAAGATGAATTGCAATGATCTACAAAAAATTGCGTTTCCAAATCTTTCCTATATCTGTGAACATTGCTACGGTATTAAAATGATGATGTTTCACAGAATTTTATGCAATATTCTTCGTGTCGTATTCCGCGAGTGATAGAAAACTTTGCGAGAGCGATCAATCAAGAACTGATTTGGCAAGTCCTTCTTATTCCGATGGTAGCGTTTACTGGGAAGATTACCGTACATCATTTACAGTTGAGCGATCTCCGATGTCGGGGGGTTTTGAAACACTGCACTTTCTAAAGCGATAGTCCGTTTGCCGAGCGAGTGTTGAAGAAATTTATCGCCCCCGATTGTACGTATTATGGCGCGAAGAGAATGCCGAGCGGTGAAACTTGGTTAATTCGCGCTCGTTCGAACGACGTTTAATTGATCTCGCGAGGATGCTCAAGCGGCGCTACGGCTGCTTTTCAGCTGAAGACCGATGATCCAGATAAGCCCACGCGTTTTCTCGACGAAACGCATCGAACCGTTCTTAGAAGAAAGGACCCGCGGAGCAGTTAGCCGGCCAGAGCTAGCTGGTTATTAATCAACAGACGGCTCGGTGATTATTTCTCCGACACGGATGGTAAGAATGGCCGTCGTATGCGCGCTACGTTTGCCAAGTATATTCGCCGGGGGAGAAGTAGAAGACGGCTTTGCGATTACGAAAAGCGCGAAAGCAGGCGGTAATGGCCGATGCCGATGATAAACCGGACGTGCTTGTCGATCCTCGGTAATTATCGCTTTGACCGGGGGTTTCAGTCAATGTTGAGCCTCGTTCATTCACAAGCCGCTCGCTTTTGATTATCGCCAATCGAATTCATCCATAATGCATGGTAGCGTAATTAATGGGTTTGACCGGTTCCGATGAAGCACTAGATACAGCGCAAATGGACGACCGTCGTGGAAAAAGTCTCGACGTGCCGGCCCGGCTGATAAATCCTGGAAAACGCATGGCAAGGGGACCGAGGGACGGCTCTTTAAATAATCGCTTTACACGGGAAGATACACGAGCGTGAATCTCGGCAATCAACGCGCTTCTGCTTTAAACAATCTCGCCGGTTCCTCCGGGTGATGTGTACCCCGCATGCAATCAATTCTCGTTTACGCGGGGCTTCGCCACCGCCGGGGATTCGCCGTCGTTTTCAGAAAGCTATCATAAATTATTCCCCTCTGGACGTTCCGTACCAAGTCATATGCGTTTCCAGCATAGGCCTGGACATGCCTCCGGTACAACTCGACGAGCACGAATGCCCGCGGACTCAGAAGAAGACATGTTATATCGCGAAACGCCATCGCTCTGCAATAATAACGTACGTGCATACCCACGCGCGGGAATTAGAATACGGCCTGGCGATAATTTATGGACGGATTATGCGCGTATGCACGCTTTATTATGTGTGTCAAGAAGACCAGACGACGAGATCTGCCGCGGAGGATGGGAAAGGTGGAATTTCATGGAACGCCAAGCAGAGAAAACGTCTCTTTAACTGCGCCATCGAAGCTTCGACGTTAATGGTTTACATCTGACATCCTTAAACCGTACAACGGCCGAGGAAATTTCGTATTTTGCATACTCTCGTTGAAAGACTTGGAGTCGATGGTCTCCTCGAACGCCGTTAGTGCAATGTATAATACATTTTTAAGCGTAGAAACGACCGTGCATCGACATGTACGTTTTACGTGCCAGTATACTTATTCATTCGCGCCTAGAGAATGACGGCATATATGGCTCTGCTATGCTGTCATCGTCACACACCTTACTTTCTTCTTCCAAATAGCGGAAAAGCAATTGCGTGAAACCTTAAAATTATTAGCCCATAGAAACACTTGCTGTTGCCTAACCAGAAATTATTTTCTAGGATAAAGGACACTCACGTGACACTATACAAATTTTTACTGTTCATCTCATAATGTATTAAAGTGTATAACGATTAAAGCAGAAACGTATGATTAAAAGTGATGAAAATATTAAAAATATACACAATTCAAAAACTAATACTCCAAATTAATTGTTTTACAAATCTTCGAGCTTAAAAATGTCAGTTCTACAAAACTAATCCATTGTAAGGCTTCCTTCTAAATAATCAAATAAAAAACGTGACATTTTGCTATTAATTTCTGGATAATGCCTAAATATCCAGGTAAAGAAAAAATCATCCATTAAAATAAAAAAGTAGGCAATCACCCGGTAAAAAAGATATTTTAACTACGCGTATTTGATATAATTTATATTTTGTCAATTTTTTTTTTAAATCCTAGAAACCTTAAGAATGACACCTCTATGAATTAAACCGATTACATGGTTTTATTCCAAGCAGTCATTTCAAAAATATGACACTTTATCGATATCCATTTTCTCGAATACTGTCTGAACATTCATGTACGTATAAATCATGAATTAAAACAAGGAAGCAGACAATGGCGCGCCGACAGGATGGTCGGATCGCGAAGGATTTGCTTCTTCTTGAATGACTTCATCCAGGAGCGATTCCAAGGATTTCATCGGAGGAGGAAGAAAAGAAGCAGGTAGCAATCACGGAGAGTAACGCGCTGGAAGGTCGGAGTAATAGCGATCGAAGGAACGAAGCCTCGTAGAAAACGTCCGTGTGGACAGTCGTCCACGATTGGTCCCCGTGTAAATCCGGTGCTTCGCAGCTATCGGGCTCCTGGCCGTATTCTTTCTCGAGGACCGAGCATTAAGGATTATGCAAATGCCGTTGTCAAGATCCCCGTCCCCCTATTTAAACTCGCCGGACTACAAGCAGCGTTGTCGGCTGATCGCGGTTGGTCGATACGGCCAAATTAATTCCTCGAACACCCCCGACCCGTCATAACATCGTCCTCTGTGCTCGCCACGATAACGACGATATTAATTACACGCGGCCTACCATCTCAATCGGCAAATCTATAAGCACGAGATATTGACCTTTCGGGAAGCTGATAAATCGGTGCAAATACCTTTCAGGCCCTTTCGAAACTGAAGGAATTTATGTTAATGCTCGAAAGACAGGTATTAGCATGAAACAGAATAAGGTATACTAGATTTGTCGATTTGAAAATAAGTCCATTAACATGTTACGGAGTAGAACGTAGGTACTAGGAGTATCGTGAATGGTAGTATTTGACCTTTTCAATTATTTCCGTGAAGTTGTCTATTTTCTAGGTCTGTATGATTGGAAATTATACAATTTCAATTACGTAGTATGTCAATACATTCAACAACGTAGCATACAAAGGAATTTTCCAAGCGGCAATTATTCCTTCATTTACTATACTATCTTTCAAGTAAGCCAAAACGAATAAACGATGAATGTAAGCAAGCTCTGTCACTGATGCAATCATTTACTCATTCTTCAAATAATAATTCTCTACCTTACCATACTCCATGAAATTGAATTATTTTCATGGCAAATATTTGGCCAATGTTTCCAGAGTTTAAGCAAAATCGGAGCTCGAAATGTCAGCACGAAGAAACTTTACCTACTTAACGATTGGCTGGTATGGATATTCGATATCGTTAAAAGATGTTGCAACGGTTATCGAGTGAATGGGCTCACCATTTGACAGGAATCCATTACGAGTTGTATGAGAAGGTTCCCCTTTCAGTCAACCAATCCGTCTTGCGTTGTTTTCTTCTTTTCCGTGGCGCGTTGCGCTCTCCTGCCGCGCGGGCTTTTCGTCTTCTGACGATCTGCGCGCGTGCTCGGAAGATCCTCGGTAATTCACCGCGCGAAAAGGCACGCTACGCGCATTTAAGCTCTGCCAGAGTGTCATATACCATGCGGAAACTGAGGACAGTTGGCCAGAGACTCGTGAAACGTAGCGATTGCCCTGTGAGCTTTGGAGTCACTGAAACACTTGTTTCCTTCAGTTTGGCGGGTCCTCATGGCCGTGCACGATTCCTCGGAAGATTCGGCGGGTTCCTAAGCGGACTGCCGGACAGAGTCGGAGAACTGTGTGGCTGCATTTGGATGAGTCAGCCGCGATGCTCGGAGGATTATTTCCCGCGGAAGAGGAGTCATGCGAGAGGCTGGCTGGTCCCTCACCGGTTGTCTGGCCAGCGGTGACCGATGACCTTCCCTGCGAACACGAGCGCGACCACCCCTTGCCAGGTCAGGGGGACCCGTCACGACTTCCGCCCGGACGAAATCGTCCCCGGGAGACGAGACAAAGCGAGCCGGGATATGAGGAAAGACACGGAGAGTCCAAACAGCCGGCGGATCGTGCGCACGTTCGAACCGATGCGTCCCACGAGCACGATTCAAGCCAACTATTCGTTCGCTCTCGTCCTGCTTCGGAGAGTCTCGGTCCCCGTCGTTGCTCCCGGTCCACTGCGCGGGCGGTTCTACCATGGAACGACGGCCCAATACCTTCGACCAAGACACTCGCAACATCCACTCGCTTTTCTTCCCCCATTCATCCCGACTATCCTGTGCCCTTTCTTCCGCGATGCACCTTTCGAGAAATAAGTCATTAATGCACTAGCTCAATAAAATGTCCGACTCGTTGAGGAAGTCCTCGCTCATTGCACTGCGGGACTTCCACGAGATTCGCTCAGTGAAACGGAGAAACCGATGTAAATGATTCCGAGTTAATTAATGTATGTCTGTCCTTTGGTTCAACTGCAGTTCTTCGGTTTCTTGATAGTGCCAGGAAATCATGGATAAAATCTTATGGTCAATTTGGTATAACTTGAAAAATATTTTGTAAGAATCTTCACATTAAAAATAGCATATCTTTTGAATTTCAAGTGCCTACCTTTAAAGTACAGAAGAACAATCTTTCTAAAAGATTTAACGAATACAAATTTATAGTTATATATTTCTTACACGTTTAGCAGTATTGCCATGAATTCAAGGAAATCACCGATGAAATCTTATTGTTCACTCCAACTTAAAAAATTTTTCATAACAATTTCGAGGTAAAAATATTGTGTCTACAAGTGCCCATCGATAAAAATCAAATAACCCTCATTTCTTTCATCAAATGTGACGTTTAGAATTTTACGATTACACATTTCACACGTGTTTAGCGGTATGTATTGAATTTTTCGTTAGTGGGTTTCTACGACCTACATGGACCTTTTCAGTCATTCTAAGATCCTTATATGAAAATGGCATGATTCGCGCGGAATCTCAATAGCGACACCTACGACCGACCTTTACGGTTCCGGAATTTATATCTGACGTCTGTCGGCTTATTACTACTCCCTATGATCAACGGTAAACGATTTTTCGCCCAAGTGAATCTGCAATTACAAGCTCTGCAATGTTGTTTCTCTAAAGACTCGATAACGTCCGGCGGAATGGATTACTTCCGGACGAGTTACGTCGATCTCCGATGCTTCAGTATAGGTGTGTAATTACAGAAAACCAGCTGGTATGGCAGCAGTGGTCACGGTTCACGAATGCCGATACTTGCGTAGAAATGACTGCGACGAGATAGAGTAAGTGCACACTGCAATTCCGTCAGAAGTAAATGCGCCCACGCCGGAACGCCAAAGAAGGCAAGAACTCAAGCATAAATTTGTCGTATTGGAGCACACTACATCTAGGGCAGGGTTGGGCCGATTGTAATTAAATTACCAATTTAAATGGTTTCTTCGACAATCACAATTCCAGTTCGCTAACAATTAAACACATCAGTGCACCGAAGGAAAACATCCTACGGATTAAACTAATACTGCGCATAAAAATCACACTGCAATGTGTAAGAACAATTCCTGAGAATATTAAGAACGTGAATTAACGTAGGATATTTATACTTTGTATTAAATAATTTACAGTTTATTGTTTCAATATTCTTCGGCATAAAACTTGTGATATATCTTTATCTTCCTGGCGTCACCACGTGGCTTTTCAGATTAAACTGTTCGACGATAATGATATTTCTAGCGTGCGGAAGATGTTACCGTTCTTAATGCTGTGTATAGCGTCGTTCTTTATACGGACCGACCGTACGAGAGAAGCACCGCAGTCCCCCTAATATTTTGTATGCAATTACGATTCAGATGTCGGCGACGAACCTCAACTGTACGAGCCGATTTTTAAAGATTCTCAGATACCCCGAGTCCATATTTGGGATACGGATGGCCTAATAATGTGAACTTATTGAATTTTCAATGCATGTATATGCAGCTCCAGCACGAAGAATTTCTATGTATAATCCCGCAATCGTTAACCGCGAAACGTGGAAATTCAAGGCAGTTCCGCCACGATTATTTGACGATGTTTATGCGTTCTACGAGCACAAGAAATTCTACATGTTAATTATTTCTTTAAGATTCACCGCATGCAAAGACGAGTATTCCCCACGCGATAATTCCTATCTGATTTTCATTTATGCCGCATAAGCACTTCTTTCATATCACATAAATGGAGCTCTTCAAGAATTCCCCCCCTTGCCGTCTTAATTAAAATAACAAGTTATCCTTATAAAACTTGCCACGGGAACCCAGTGGATTAAGTAATTAAGCATTTTTACGAGGTATGCACAAGTGCTTTCCATAAAAGTCTCTTATAGCACAATCTGAACACGAAATACAACGACATAAAGCAGGTCGATCGTTGCTTTAATTAAATTGAGAATTAACGCCAGAGTATATCGTACAGCTGGCCATGACAATAATTGTGCCTTAAATCCAAAAAGACAAAGCATTACTCTCTAAGCGAGTAAAAGACAAGCTTTAAAGACGGCAATGGGCGTGTGAGTGTATCTGGCACGCATGAATGCGAGTGAAAATTCACTGGTGTACGTATGTACGTGTGTGAATGTGAATAAATCGTAGTGGAAGAGACCGCGTGGGATCTGTTAGCCCCGCCCTGTACCGTCCAGATGTCATTACTCATTACGCATTGCGTCTTGGTACGTTCCTCCTTCGTGATTAAAACCACGGAGAGAACTGTGCCTCAGATACCAATATCTCTTCTCTTCCTCATCCTTCTTCCCCGCGCACGGTCGACACAAAACGAGGAAACCAAAGCATCTGCTCAAACGTCGTTCATTCGTACTAGGATTACCCTCTTTATCGTGTAATGCCCGTACGACGATCTCCAGTGCAGTGTTTGCGCTTGTTTTGTTCTTTCATGGGGAATAATAATTCATTATACTGAAGAACCATTACGGCTTTACATAGCAGTATCTGTATTGACTCGAATTTTTATTAAAACTTTTCTTTTCAAAAGCTTCATTTATCTTCCGTTCAACTTATACCGAGGAATCTTTTGATACCGAATTCAAAAGTCCCTAAGATTAGCGCAATCAAATTTACAAATATTCGTAGGACCATACGTAGGAAATTAATATTGTCTCACTACGCCTTGCCTACTTTTTCGTACGTCTTAGTATTTGTTTCCTGCGGCTTGTCCACACCTGTCCGGCGGTGGAATAGGGCAGATTATTCGAGTAAGTAGAAGAGTACACGAAGCGTACACCTGTTGCCGCGTTGAACGTTCCCGGAGCAGTTAGCGCGTTCGCTCACCCATGGAATACCTTTTCCCCGTGTGACTCATTCGACGGAACCGCAAAAAATGCCAGCTATTGTGACAATTCCGGTGGTTCTGTCGCATGACTGAGGACGGCACACCGCCGAGCGAAAATTTCACGTCATTAGCTCCAAGTTTTCAGAGATAAATCGATTTTTCATGGGCATTCAAGGCAGCATAGAGCCTTCGGCCCGGAGTTCAGAGCAAAGAACGTGGGCGAGGCTTACTTTGTATAACTGTACAGGTGTGACATGCTTGACCGTACAAACAGAGAAAGTGCTGCTAACGGAATAATTCAATATGAACAGAAAAGCTGTAAGAAACGTGGATCTAAACATATTCCAAGTGGAGTGTAACATCTTTTTCGTACAATAAAGTTCCCTTTCCAAATAATTGAAGAAACCTAAATTAGTTGGTCAACTTAATTTAGTACATCATAGATATTCTCATTCTTTATCGCTGCTCTACCTTAAAGTAAACGATTTATATTTATATTTACGGATAGGTGTACTTGATTCTAGAGGATTTTGTCGATTCTTTTAAAGGATGTTAAAAAGTTTCTTTTCCAGCCCGTTGGATACACCTGGATTGGTTTATCAAAGTAATTTAATACGTCATTCTGATTCCTGAACATTATCGCGGTTCTGTCTCAAAATTCAGCATTTGTGTTTATATTTCCGAATATTCGTCAGCCGGTTCCACGTGATTCTAAGGATCTTAAAAGAATGTCCTCTTTGACTCATCGATTCAACCTGTATTATTTTACCCAACTAAAAAGTATCTTTCCTATTTGTTATTGCGTTTCTACCTGTATTTCCGTATAATCGTGAGGAAGATCGACGCGACTGTCGGAACTCTCGTGTTCATAATTCTGCGTAAAATACAATCTTGATGACGGTGGACGCGGGTATTTTACGAGATGGCTTGGTCGAGCCGGATCTCTTTCTCTGCATACGATCGGCGCGGTACCCGGACGGCTTCGACAAGTGCTCGTCCGCATTGTGGCGCAATGTATCGACGAGCGCATACAGGCGCATGGATTTCCGAGAGTGCACGGACCGTTGGCGCAGTAAAGGCAAGCATGTTACTAGGCAGACGCACTCCGATCCAATGCAAATTTCCCGGACAGGAGAGCCCAAGGCGGATGAAGCTAAGCGCGTAGGCGAGAGATGTCCATCCTCCTTCGGGACCGGTCCATCCGGGTGCATCGGTGTTGGTCCCTGTACGCGTGTCAACCGGACGGTCTTCGTACCGGCCGTTCGCCGGTCCCATACAGCCGGCTCTGTATAGAAGCACCGCAGAAATCACGTGCAACTTTCCATATCGAGAAGTTTTAAAGCTGCTGGTGGGATAACCAGAGGCGCCTACACGCGTTCGACTTCGACCGGTCCGCCAGCGAAGTGGTCAATAAGACAAACGTTCGCCAATGCGAGAAGCCCTGCACTCGGTCTGGTACCGTGCCGATCGAACGAAAGAGATGTTCAGCGCTGCAGCCCGCGTATACGGAACACGTTCTGCAGATGAAACGACGCGATACACGCGATAGCTCACTGATCCATAAGAGCAGCAACCTCCATGCTTTCCGACTGAATATGCATATCGCAACAAGTAAGGGAAACCCTTAGAAACTACTGATATTCTTTGAAGCCCCCCCCCACAAATCAAACAGTACATACATTATGTCTGGATGAACGATATTTTACTGAAAAAATTATTTACAGGACATTTCCGTCTTATCTGCACTATACAGTACATGTATAATACAACTATGTGATCTTACGTTATTTTTTTTACAGTGTTCAATTACTTACAGTCATATTAAATAATTACAATCGTGATGAATTCATTATGGACGAGTAAGATTGCTATATATTACATGTTTTTGTTACGAAAATGTAACTACATTTAGTTAAAAAACGTAACTAAGGTATACTTTACGATGTAAACATATGAAGATACATGATATGACCACTTTCTCACAATTCAGACATATCTAGCAAAGCATTCAAATGTGTCGGTACCCAGGTAGTACCATTATGACACACAAACAAGACATTCCCGTCTATGTAAGCCTGAACGTTACCCACTTTATAAACTTGTTTAGCTTCTCTATATCTGTTGGGAATCGGCATAAACAAAATACCCCTTTCTTCGCACTTCTTCTGCACAAGGTCTTTGAAACCTTGTGGTATTTGAGAAGCGGTTCGTACGGCCTCTGCGAGCCTCTGTAAATAACACACATGTCATTGAAATACCTTTTAATTATTTACTCGAAACTACGTATATTTAGAAGTAGCATACCTCCATTCGCGGTTGTACCGTAGGTGGCATCTGTGATATCCTTGGTTGAGTTCTTTCTAAACTGGTTAAGTACGAAACTTGTTCTAGAGCACCTGGTTGATGACCTTGAGGCGCGGTTACTGCTCTATTCATCATATCCAGTGCCTTTTTAAAGTGTTCTGTAATATGTAAAGAGTTGAAGGTAATCGTTGACCTCTTGCTTCAACTACTTATATTTTCAATTAATAAGAATCTGTATGCATACCTTTTATCAACGGCTCTGCTAACAATTTCTCACTCAGCATTCCTTTCCATCCCATGTACCAATTTGTGACTTGATCATAATTAGGGGAATGATTTAACCAAAGAGCCAAGACTTGTAACCATTTGGGAAAGAAGAACTTATCAAGTATTCCGGCCATTATATGGATTGGAATTAAATCTTTCCATTCATATACCCAGTTCCACTGATCTAAATGTTGTTGATGTGGATTTATAATCAATTCTGAAAGAGCTATCTGTAATTTTGGAATGATATTTTTAACAAGGAAAGCTTCCATGTCCCCTTTAGAAAACACTTGTGCCCATGGTTGTAACATTAATCTAGCAGATCTGTCAGATGGATGCCATCCTCCTAATGCTGAGCCCAATTTTCGTCGTATAATTGGATAAATTTGTGTATCTAGCCGATTACCTAATAGAATAAAATTATTTGTATATGCTACGTCAAAAGGTAAAAAATGATCTGAGAATTGTAACAGAGTTAAAAGTGATGGTTCTACTTACGCATCAAAGGTAACCATGGATGAATCCAAGTATGAATAGGTACCGTATCAGTCAATGGGTTCCATTCTTCTACTTCTAAAGTTAATTTGGGAAGTATCAATAAATCTAATATATTTTCCATGATCCACCCAGGCATCAAATGCATCCACTGTTCTATTAACTCAATAAGTGAATCAGGCTGTCTACATTCCCATTGCCTATAACAAGCGATAGTTAGAATTTTCTCTGTCAATGCTTAGCACTTTTGTTTTAAATTATAGTTTTAAAAAATACATACTGCACTGCTCCTCTAATTGATGGCATCCATGCATTCCAAACAAGTTGATCATACGGATGCATTTGTCTTGTTTGAAGAGTACTTATACCACTTTCCAAAATATTCTTCCACTCTTCAAAAAGTTTTATGGGCTGCCTCGATTGCATTAACGGGTTCCAACTTGTTAAGCACTCTTTAATTTTAGGTCCGACTAAACCAGTAGCTAATTCACCAAGTTCATACATTTTGTATTCTTCATAATACTTTTCCTGCAGACATCTGAAAGCTTCTGCTATTTCTTGCAGCGATAACTCATTAGTATCGTTTATTAACTTATCTATTATTGTAAGTACATTTTCTAAAGTGTCAATAAGCTGACCGTGTTGATCTACTATCTTGGATAAGTTTTTCTTTTCGGCTTCTAAGGCTACCACCCTATCACTCAGGTGTCTGGTTTTTCTATCATTTTGTATAATGTCTTGTTCGCACATCTCAACAAGCAAATCTAAATTATGTTGCAGTTCTGGTAAAGCAAAATTTGTTCTAGACTTTTTATCAGGAACTATTACTGTCTCATCGGGACGTTGCTGGCCTCCGGCTATTGCGTGGTATCCGCTGAGTATTCTTTGCTCGGGCCCTGTCATATCTATAACTTTCACCCTGCTCATTTCACTAGATACAGGCACTTTTCTGTTCGGTTTCAATTTTCCATCTTCCAGCACCTCATCGATACTTCGATAAGAATATTTAATTTTCTTTCTAGTGGCATTATCTCCTTTCCGCCATTGCGATGCCTTTTGCTTGGAATCTTTTGTTTCTTCAGCCTCTTCACCTTTCTTCTTCTCAGGAACTTTGGGTGCCTTTTCAGGCCCATAAGCACCAATAGCTCCCCTACCTTTACGAAGGTGTGCTTCAACAGGAGCACTTATACCTTGAAGCTGCTTTCCTAAACCTTTACCAGGTTCGAAACCCATCTAAAAATGGACAGTTTGTGAGATATTTCCCAATACTTACGTAACATTATATGAGTAGATGTGCACTTACCTGTAATAATAATTTTGCTCCAATGCCTTTTGTATGTACTTCCCAACCACCAACTCCACTTTTCATTAACAAAGGATTAACTTGCTTCCTTCCTTTTTTACGTAATCCTGCAATGTCTCCTTCCAAATGTAAGGAAAATGATGGACGTTGTTTAAAAGTAGGACGTCGCTCATCTTCAGAACTGAAAAATGGAAAATAACATTATGGTTTCTGTAGAGAAATTAATTTCATTACACACTAATTTAAAAACTTAATGCATAACTTATAAGCAACATGTTTCAGAAAAATACCTTGAACTATGATCTCTCTGTGATTCTTTTGTATCATCATCGTCTTCGTCATCTTCATCTTCGTCTTCTTTCTCTTCTTTTGGCTTTCCTGCTTGCTGAATGCCACCAGCAACAAAGCTGACTGGTGCAGAATAATTTTTGGGGCCTTTACTAAAAGTCTTAAATGACGGCCTAGCAAACATTTCATCTTCATCGCTGTCATCAGCCCATATTCCTGTAATATAATGTAAATATGTTAATTACTAATATCCCGTAATCAAAATACTGAATCATGAAGAAAATGAAAACTATTTGTTGAGTTGTTCTATTGTGAATGGTAACCTTTATAACAGTATCCTTTAAACCTAATACTTACCAAGCATTTGCTGCTTCTTAGACAATTTACGCCTAGGGCGGTTGATATTGAATTCATTATCTAGATCATAGTCCGTAATTTCAAAACTTTCTACTTCGTCTTCAGACATGTTTATCAGAAAATACCACTATTTTGAAAAATGCGACGTATTTAAGGTTATGTTATATTACGCCCGAGGTCTTGATTAAGCGATCTGCAGATATTTACGTACTGTTGTGCTTGTAATCCACTGGATATCACCACAAACAAAACAGGATTGCCAATCGTATGCAATATGTGACAAAAAATTTGACATTAGTCGATATAATAGGTCGCTATATACCATCAGTATTAATGTAAAATACATTAATGAAATATGTGAAAACTTAAAAAGTGTATTGAATTGAAATATGTGAGTCATAAAAAAGAAATATAAAAATATATTAATAGAATGTCAAACATATTTGATACAACAATTAATAGAAGACACTTGTTCAATCGAAATCCGAACTTTTCACTTTTATCGTTCAAAAGTTCTACATTGGATACACTCAAATCATAATTTGTCTTAAATAAACTTTTTTATGTAAATATCCCTCATCCGCTTTGATATGTATCATATATCGATATTATCGCTATCGGTATAAACCCACCAGTATGGATGTTGTTTTTAGTTATCTCATCTTAGACCATTGCGCAAAATTGTTTATGTATTTAGAAATAAACGATGAGTCACTGATAATAAGTGTCCATTAATGATGTGACATAATGTTCATTAAAAAAAGAAACCAGGAGTCTGAAGTTTCGCTTGAAATTGCAAACCGCAGTGCTTGCAATATTTCCTCGTAGGCATTATTGGTAGCACTGCTAGCTAAGCTAGGTATTGCAAAAGCTACAAATAATTTTGGGTAGTGGCTTTGGAGTAGCGCCGTAAACTATTTCTCTTGATTAACATATAATATGTTTCTCTGTTAATAGTTTTCCACTGTTTTTAAACTAATTCTAATTGTATCACTGCCGGTAACTTTGAACACTAGTGTTGGTGATATTTATGTTAGTGTTTGTCCTGTGCCATACCGGTTTGTTATTGCAGCTTGATTAGGAAAAAATAACCTGGCAATGGGAAACGTGCACACTTGTGGTCCTAACGAAGCTCTCGTCGTGTCAGGTAAACATTTAAACAATTATTGCATGTCCATGTATAACGAATGCCAAGCATTGCAAAATGTTCATTTAGAGGTACAGTGCTTGACACACTAATAGTTATCACATAATTTCATTAAAATTCTCCATTTGCTTTTTGTTTTAATTCTATCAATGCACGTAATTTTCAATATAATATATCTATGAGGCGTTTCCTCCCTTCAATTAAGAATTGGAGCATACACAGTACACATATTAGTAGAATGAGTCATCTTCTACAATGAAAAATTACATCATAAGTTTTAAGGAATGTAGTGTAAACTTCTACTTCCTTGTTTTGTACATCATTCATGGGTACTGTATATAAGAATGAAAGAAATGTTATACAACAACAAAGTTAGTATTAAATTTACATAGTGTCCAAATCATATTAAATATGACAGGTCCATTATGTCAAATAGGGATATGTCAAAATATTTGATAAAATTACATACTGAGATATATTTTATGAGTTTGATAATAACTAATTTATGAAAAGACTTACATATTTGTGACCATTTTTTATGCATAGTAGTTTTATCATAACCTTTTGAAATGTTATTTGGTTTTAAATTACAATAATATAGTCTTACAATTAATAACTAAAAGGTATTGCAGTATTAGAAACTGTCGATAGATAGTACTGATATATATTAAGAAGTAATTGAGGCAATTGGTATAAAGGTCGAGAAGTTAATGGCTCAAATATGGTCGTGGAGCTAAGAAATAGCGTCTGTGAAAAATTTCATATTTATAGCTTTCAAAAAAAATTCTGAATATAGAATTCGGTTTTTATATGTTTAATATATGGTATTTACTATTATTAAATTCAGAGGTATAGTCTTAAATATCTTATGTGAAATCAGATCAGAATGTCTTCTCATAATTAAATCAATTATAAGCTCATAAATTAGATTTTTATAACTTTCAAAACAACTAAGTTAGTAAATACACACAATAAATGATCCATAGTTTGACAATTTGGCTTACAGCCTTTATTGTATGCTTTTCACACAAGTCCATCAAAGGAACCTTTAAAATTACTTTATACATGTATTGAGAACGTGCAGTTAAAATTTTACGATTAAGTGTATTTTATGCAACACCACACCCAACTATGATAATTTTTATGGCATAGCTTTCTCAGTCCTGTGTTCAGCTAGTAAGATAGTTTATATATTCCTACTTTCCCCCATGTGTTACAAATAAACATCTTGTTTCTTATTCTATGGTTTTATAATGGTAAAGAACAGCCAATAATTTTGTTAGAAATTCTTACTAAAAACTTTCTACCAGTCAGGACAATTTTGCAATGTTTATGTAACTTTATTTTGCAATTTTTATATATGTTATAAATTGTGGAAACAATTTTTAATTGTAAATATATATACAGTTGATAACGGTAAAGATTAATACGTTAATTATTTAACTAATTGAGCTTAATACGTGCAGAAATTTATTTACAAAAAATGTGCAAAGGTGTGCTAGTTATCACAATAATTGTCTGTCTATAAAAAGAAAATAGGTGCGTACGTTTGTGCTCGCCTTCCTCTTTAATACCATCGTTCACGAAAGTAGAGCAGAACAGTCAATAAAGGGACCCTACCCTAATTTATGCTACCTCAATCTAATTAATTAACTTAATCCTACTCTGAAATGACACGTTTTCATGGTAGTAATCAATGTTCGCGTAGAACACCATGGACACGAAGATATGACTCTCTAATCTATGAATATGAACAGTCTAAACAACTATTTGAATAGGTAAATGCATTAAGAAATATTACGACATACTTTGCCAAGTATCTTTGATCATGTCAGCAGCTTTTTCGCCGATCATGAAGATACCTGCATTAACATGACCGACTGGCATAGTCGGCATTATCGAGGCATCGACTACCCTTAGTCCATTAACCCCGTATACCCTTAGCTGCGGGTCTACGACAGCGTCAGGATCAGTCTTGGGTCCCATTTTTACCGTACCGATCTCATGGTTCATCATAGACGGCAGATGTTTAATAGCGCAACGCCAGTAATCGTCTGAGCCGAATTCGAAACTGGTACACCCAGGAATCTTAATGTCGTGTATACGGGAGTCGTAGGCTGCAAAAGGTGCCGTCTTCGAGATGTTTATCGCGTGCTTAACTCCCTCCAATAGAATTTCCAGGTCAGCCGGATGACTAAAGAAGTTCGGCTCTAGCCTCGGTGGATCGAATGGGTTCTTAGATCTCAACGTCAGCCGTCCGACACTTCTCGGGTTCTGTAAAATGGGCCAGATGGACCAAGCGTCCTTATTCTCGAGAGGCTTGTAGACAGCGTCGTAGAGTTCATCGGTCAACCGAAGTCCCTTCTTCACCGAGAAACCGCTGTCGGAATGAAGGGATCCTGAGACAAAGAGGAGTTCGATATCGGGTTTTGGGTTTGATGCATATTTCGTCCTGATGAAAGCCAACGACTCCGCTCCACCTACTACCGATATCGGCCCGTCCCTCTTTAGGACGTACTCCAAGAAGACGGACGGCTTGGTCATCAATCTATTTGTTATCAAACTTACACTCTGGTTTACCCTGAACATCAGGCCCAAAAAACCGATGTGTTCGTACATATTGTACCCAACTTTCGAGTCCTTGATGACTTTGATACTAAGTTCTTCAAGATGATCGCGTGGGCCGATCCCGGAGAGCATCAATAGCTTTGCCGAGTCTATCGTTCCCGCTGATAAGATTACTTCCTTCGAGCAGAATGCTTTTCCGGCTACATTATCTTTGATGTACTCCACGCCGTAAGCTTGATTGTTCCCGTCAATGAGAACTTTAGTTACTCGAGCACCAACGATTACGTGTAAATTTGGTCTCCTCATTCTCAGATAGGCTTTTGAGGCGCTGCAACGTGTTCCTCGTTCCATATTCACTTGAAGATAGGAAAATCCAATTTGTTCCTTCCCGTTATAATCGACAACATTATAACCGAGCTCTTTTCCAGCTTTCAAAAATTCTGTAGCCAGTTTTGAATGATAAGGAACATATTCCACACATAAATAGCCATTTTCTCCATGGTAGGTCATGTTCTTAATGCCTAGAATAAATAGAATTTATTTAATGCCATTGGATGTATGGCCAGCTGCCCGTATCAGTGTATTATTTCATAAAATAAAAACACTCATCATGTGATGATAACTATACGCAGAATAACCTTCACACAAACTGCTGTATTATCATAAGATTAGCGACATACGAAGTTTCACATTCCACTTCCGAAGAGTTCTATGGCTATTTTATACAAGCGGTACTGCTATGCTTTGTAAAGAACCGCATTATCATTCTATTTCAATATCAAGAAGGCAAGAAAGGGAACATTAAGCCAATACGAATGGTCACTGAATCAGAATCGCACAACACTTCCGAGTGTGACTCGCATTGAAAACACGAAGAGACCGTTTGTATAATGATTTAACATGGCGATCGGCTAAACAATCTTCTCTTTTCCACTTTACCTGGAATTTTGAACCTCTCGCTCTTTCTGAAGTACGGCAAGACATCGTCGTAGGACCATCCTTCGTTGCCTAGTTCTGCCCAGTGGTCGTAATCCAGCTTGTTTCCCCGCGTGTGGATCATGTAATTAAGACTACTCGTACCGCCCAAAGATTTTCCTCGAGGCCAGGCACACTGGCGATTTTTCATGCCGAGGCAGGCATTTTTTTGCGGTTCAACTTTGTATCCCCAGTTATAGTCGGTCAATTGAAATACGCTCACAAGAAGCGGAATCTGAATGAGCAGGTTTTCTGGGTACCCAGCTTCTAGCAGCAGTACTTGCCATTTTCCATTTTCAGAGAGACGATTGGCCAACGTTGAACCGCCAGAACCCGCGCCGACGATAATGAAATCGTATTTTCTTGTACTCGGGTCAAATCCTATAGAATCTGGTGTAGGGTGTGCATAATCGTTCACAGCGTCTAATAATGTTTGCGATATTCCTTCTCTGGACCATATTGTCAATAATAATAGCAAAGTGTATAGAATATACATTGTGCTGAAAACATAACATTTTCTATTAATTTTTGCTTAGCAAGTTTTCTATTATGCTGCGTAACAAAGTAAACTTAATTTCGTTCTTTTTATCTCGTACATATACCTATTTATTAGCATCAGCTAAGAAAAACGAAGCAAAACGTCATTTAGTGTCAAATGTTTTTGCGCGCGAAATTGTGTTGAAAAATATGAACGTAGAAATAAATAGAACACGGAACACAGAGAAATAAGAATTTAATTCCGGGTTTTCATGAAAATGTCGACACTCGTAATACTTGTATATATGTACTATATAATGTATACACCAGAACCACACGAACTACACGTAGTAAACGCATTTGTTACGTATGCGCAGGTAGGTAACAATTATAGATACGCTCATTGAGTAATTGAAGTGGGTTACAACGACTGTTCAACTATTGTTGCTCATATAAGCTGTATTCTTCGTTCAGCACTTTACTTACGTCACTTACTTTCAAACCGTTTGGCACAAATTCGTCGAGATTTGACATATATTCTACAGAAACTGGAACGCGTTACGCACTTTCACACTTTCTGACGGTGCATTGCATAATTCAGTTTTACAGTAATAGTTACGTACCCCGTAAGTGTTATTAATCGATTTAATACTATTTGTTTGCCGGGTGATTGCCGACCGTACGACTAAGAAGATTCCTCCCAAATACGGTGCTTACGGTAAAAAGAAGTTTAGCTTTATGCAACTTCGTACTAGTCGCTTCAGAATCTCGGTGCCCCTACTCTCTGTTTCGAGATCTCCCGGAGAAATGCGCTTTCTCGAGGCGAATCACGTAATACATGCTACCTGGACTTGAGTAATGTCACATAGGCCTCTGACAATTCCATCCCCACTTTTCTTGGCCAACCTGCGTTATTATACAGCATCTGTATTTTTTATCCCCATCGCCGTGGAGCTTGAGCCAACGCAGAAAGTAGTGAAATAGACTACTGACGTCGGAGGTATAATTCCACTGCTGTCTATTGGCTAATTTACTAATCAAACAACAAACCTCACTGATCGCAGGCTATAAGTAACGATGAGAAAGTCTTAAGTGCGGAGAAAAATGTCGCTAACGTTGATAATAGAAAATTTTCGCCTTTTGACAAGTGTCGTCCATTGTACTGGAGTAACACTTGTTAAAACCGTGCCGGGAAATTTATAGGTATATCCTAGAGCCAAAAAGCAATATAAACATTATCATGGCGTCAAATTCATAAACAAGGAAAGTCATAAAGAGTCATTAACACGACCCACAATGACGAAAATAGCGGGGGTATATAAGAGCTGCAAAATTGCCGCGACTTATCGATAGTCGATCTACGTGGATCAATTTATCCGTTTCTCCAGTTTCACGTATCTATAAACCAATTTTTTTAACGTCTCAGTAAATCAGCTACTCGTTTTCCGTATGCACTATTTTCAGTTATGACAAAAATTGGACATTACGTAACGTGCTTTTTGCCGTAGTAGACCAGATAAACACGAAGATAAACAACAATAATTGATCTTATTTGATCTAGCGACCTCGCCACGCGTAACGATGCGAGTCACGAGCACTCGACAAACGTACATACGTATTCACAATTCGTATTCAATATTCCTTACGTTATTCACTGTCACGTAGAAAACTAAAACTGATACAAAACTTCTCTAAAACAGAAAGTTTGCGGACCTGCATTAAGCATTTTGTATTGCTTATAAACTTTAGAATACACCTGTAAATTGTTTGACACTATTTCATAAACGGCCTGTAAAATATCTGTTAGCTGCGTAACTACTTCGCGCGTTACACACTGTGATAACTTTAATCAGTGCTAATTAAATAAGCACGGTAAAGGTTTGCAATGAGATTATTTACTCTTTTGGAATACATAATAGTCGACGTGTTTAAATCATACCGGAAATTATAGCGGAAATTTTCTAATCGATTACGGAAAATGCTCAAGGAAATATTCATTCTGCACGCAACACCAATGGTTTTCATGACTATCTGATGTAGATACCGTAGCTTCCTTATAAGACATCAGTCAATTTGAATGAAATCTCGTATGTAAATTGCCCGTGCAAGATGTAGAAAACTTTCTCGTGTTTATGCAGGCGCAACCGGCTCGTTTATAATACAAATTTTTAGAAATGTACTGAATTTATTAAAGCATTCACTGTCGCATTATTAGTTCATTTCCTCGGTAAAGTAAAAACTCCAGATGATCCAGAAATTACCCGTAATTTGTATCACAAATCGAACTTCTATTTCAAGTTATACATATTGATCAGTCTAATTTTTTACATGTTGGATAACTAGTGTTATTTAATATTGATAGTCCAGATGTAATGTAATTAATGTATATATATTTTTTTGGTATTGTAATTAATGCATAATGTAAATAACCGCGGTAATTACAAAATTATGCATAAGCTGTATCACAGATCGTGTCATATATTTATGTTGTAATTTCTTACACGTTGGATAATTATTGTGAATCATGACTGTTATGATTTTGCGCAAGTTTTTCTTGTTTTTATTTTTGCATCCTAAACAGAGTGTTTTTTTATTTCTCATTAAACCTCTTTCGGGTACTCTAGTTATTTAACCAACATTGTGACTTTCGGTTAATCAATTAGCACGTGCTATTTGCAATCGTTATATGCATTGTGACGAACTTTTTTTACTTCTTCATTAATAAGCTATATTTATTTCTTGATAAGAGATATTTATTTATTGATTTATTGAGAGATATTTATCTACATTTATGTCTTCTCATTTCTGGATAAACAAGTTTTTGCTGAATTTGGAGTCAATAAACAATACCAAAACAGCGTTCAGTAAAATGGGTTCATTTCATTTTTATTCATACAAATCGAAAAAATATCTTACACTTTAAATTCTTTGTTGACGGTAAACAACACTTTAACCACGAGAATGAACAATTACGCAAACAATTAAGAATAACACGTCATACGTTTATAAATTGATAACGTAATTTACGTAACTCATATTTTACAAACATATAACAAAATAAGGTGCGTTAATATTTCATTTTAATATCAGTCTTCAGTTGTTCTTTCCTAATTTATCGTATAGGTTTTTTGGTATAACCCCAATCTTCTTTAACCATGTCGGCCAGTTTTTCTCCGATCATGTAAATGGGTATATTCGGATGTCCGCTTACAATTTCTGGCATTATGGAAGCATCTGCAACTCTCAGGCCTTCAATGCCAATTACCTGCAAAATATGGCGCTTTATTACATCAAAATAGTACACGAGCAAAATACTTTAAAGTTAATTCAACATATTTAACGTACAATCGAAAAACGATTTCTTAGACAAAAATTTTTAAATCTTTGAAAATAATCGCAGTATATTTTTCCACGTACCTTGAGTCTGGAATTAACGACAGCCGTTGGATCATTTTCAGGCCCCATCTTACACGTGCCGGAGTAATGATAAATATTTGTAGTGACCGTGCGTGCCGCACATTCCCAATACTCGTCAGAATCGTACTTGAATTTCATGCACTGCGGCCATTTGACTTTGTACAATCGAGAGCCGAATTTTTGCATGGCCTGCGTCTTGCTGATGTCGATCGCTGCTCTGATACCTTTCACTATAAGTCTAACGTCCTCCGTGTCGTTAAGATAATTCGCCACGATTTTCGGCTTAACCGTCACGTTATTACTCTTCAAACGAATCCACCCACGGCTTTTCGGCTTGGCAAGTAAGGGAAAGATTGTCCATGTGTCCTTACCCGTGTTATCCCGGCACATTAAATTGTAAGTTTGATCCGAAAAACCCGTTGCTCGTTCGATTTGTCCACCGGAACAATACGAAGCGCTCATGAATAACAATTCTATGTTGGGTTCGCCGGAAGTATTGTTTGGGTTGTCGACGTCAATGAATCCCAGTGCTTCGCAGCTACCAGGTATCGTTAAAGGACCTTCTCTGTTCACAAAGAAATCTTTAATGTAAGGATTCAGAAAATTCAGGATGGAGTTTTGCCTTATACTGACTGGATGGTCTACCAAAAATACTAATCCACCGTATGCTATGTGATCCATTAAATTATCACCAACCGGTAGGTCTTTTACGACATTTATTCCAAGACTATTCAAGTGACCAGCTGGCCCTATTCCAGAAAGCATTAACAGTTGTGACGATCCTATGGCACCGGCGCATAGAATTACCTCTTTAGTCGCTACTGCGTATTTAGTCTCGCCATTCTTAATGAATTTTACGCCAATCGCGCGTTTCTTGTCTTTATCGAAGATTATTTTACTGACGAGGCTATTCTTCGAGATGAACAAATTTTCACGTTCCTTTATTGGCTTCAAGTATGCTCGGTTACTGCTCCACCTAATACCGTCCTTTATGGTCGTCGGGCTGTACGTGAATCCCATGATATCTTTGCCATTGACATCCTTCGCCCTCGGGTAACCCAGTTCTAAAGCGGCTTCCATAAATCCCTCGGCGAGGGGGGTGTGAAACTTCGGCTGCGAAATATGAACAGGTCCTTCTTGGCCATGTTGATCCTCGTCTTCGGCCAAATCTTCGATCGCCATGGTCTCGAGTTTCTTGAAATACGGTAATACGTCTTTGTAGGACCAACCGTCGTTTCCCATGCTGGCCCATCGGTCAAAATCCTCAGGGGTTCCCCTTGTCGCAATCATGTAGTTCAAAACGCTACTGCCACCCATGACCTTGCCGCGTGGCCAGCGGCACTTTTTACCTTCCATGCCCAAGCAATATTTATCGGAAGGTTCAGTCTCGTAGCCCCAGTTAACCATTTCCCCCAACAGCAGAAAGCTAACAGTGAGGGGTACGTCCATGTAAAGAAGTTCGTCACCACCGGCCTCGATAAGAAGGACATTCTTATTCTCAATTTCGCTCAATCTACTTGCCACAGTTGCTCCGGCTGTACCTGCGCCGACTACGACGAAATCGAATATTGTCTTCCTGGAGGGCCTAAAATCATCCGGGCTCTCACTGTAATCTGTGAAACTCTCGTGCAAGAAGTTGAAGAAACCACCGGGCAATTGCAGGATGTTTGAGGAAATTGTACTTAACAGGTCCACGGAACTACCGTATAAACTCCTGTATGGCGGCGGTGTTGTGTCTTGTCCTGCACAAATTATGAGCTGTACTAAGCCGAGCAACAAAGTCCACAGTAGCATGTTGAACACCACGGTTATTCAGTAAAACGAAACAAAGGTCCCCCTATTGGCGGCACTGTACATTTATAGTACAACTCAGAGATGCATGTATAAAAATATGCGTAAGTGTTAATATATGCGCAAAGGAGATATTACTTTTGGAATTTGCTTTTGGAATTTGTTTTTGGGATTCCTCTCCCAAAGCAGTGTTTCATTGATTGAAGTAAATTCAAATATCAGACGCAATGCATGTCTTCCGGGTTTGTCTATAATCATAAACGTGCGCAGAAATGTGTTTTTCTTCCTTTATCGGTAATTGATATTAGCACACTTTCGTGAGCATATTGTGTAATAAGTGCAGGCAATTATTTTAAACAATGATATACGAATTAATCCTCTACAAACGTACTTAAAATCGTAGAACAGTAAATAGAAAATTTACGACGAATTTCTGCAGACAACTAAAACTGTTCTTCAAATTGTTATTCTGATAATATTAAGGTTGATGGAGTCAATAAAGTAAACTGTGATAGATGCATGAAGATGGTGAAAAATTCTTTACTGTCTACATTCAACCACATAGGTACGTGGTCTGGCATGTATAAACAATGCATTTTTTTTATAAATAGTCAACTTGTTTCGGTTAAAACCGTCACCGGTAATAAAACATATGTCCCACTCAAGAAATTTAATATAATACGTCATCTCTCCGTACGTGTGAGCAATTGTTTTAGCAGGGGGAGACGGAGAAATCCATATATCAGTATCAACTAGTCCATGCGGTGAAGCCAATCTTCTTTAATCATATCCGCCGCTTTTTCGCCAACCATGTAACATGCCAGACTGGTATGTGAGGCTGGTGCCACTGGCATTACGGAACCGTCAGCTACCCTCAGTCCTTTAATACCAATTACCTGAAAAATATCGTACTATTAAGTCCACGTTAAACAAGATAACATTCAACTTGAAAAAACAACAGTCCACTGAGCTCTACAGGAAAAAATGAACGTCTCGTTCGAAGAAACATGGCGAAAGCAGAATTCAAACGCTCGACAATTGTGTGAATTCCGTCGTGCGAATTCCTGAGGCACACAGATCTTCTTAAAGTCACGTATTTTCTTAATTTTACATTCGTCACGCGCGACGCGACGGTACGCAAAATTGTGTTGAACGTCGCGTTATCGGTTCGCGGGAATTCCGTTAAAAGAGAACGTGGATGGAAGTATCTACCTTCAATGTGGGGTCCACGACGGCAGTCGAGTCGTTTACTGGGCCCATCTTGCAAGTGCCGGCGTAGTGGGAGCCAACAAATGTTATTTCGCGAATGACGCATTCCCAATATGAATCCGATTGATACTCAAGCCCGTCGCACCGTGGCAGATTCAGTCTGAATAAACGAGATCCATATTTCTGCATAGCATGTGTCTCGCTAATATTAACGGCGATTCTAAGTCCCTTGATGAGAATACGAAGGTCTTCCGGATCGTCGAGGTAATTCGGCACGATTTCTGGTTTCGCAAAAACGTTCTTACTCTTGAGTCGTATATAACCTCGACTTTTCGGCCTGGTCATATACGGTAAGATGCTCCATATATTTTTGTTCACTGTCTTAACGCACGGCAAATACGGGCCGCATACGTTGTTGCTGAAAATCGTAAACTCTACGTTCGGTATTCCAGAAATATTGTCCTTGTCGTCGACATCAATAAATCCGTCGACTTCTAAGGAAGCTGCCACCGTCAGTGGTCCTTTTCTCTCATTTAGGAACTCTGTTACATACGGTCTCAACGGATCTAATACTGTAGACGGTTTTAAAGTAACAGGCTCATCGATCGTAAAAACCAGAGCATGTCCGACGTGATCAATTAAATTTTTTCCTACTGGCAAACTCTTCACTACTTCTATATCGTGACGTTTCAACTCGCCCGTTGGTCCAATTCCAGAGAGCAATAGTAGTTTAGGTGAACCAACGGTACCTGCACAAACAATGACTTCCTTGCTCGCGTGTACCTTTATAACTTTCCCGTCTTTGATGAACTCCACACCGGTTGCGCGTTTCTTTGCCCGATCGAACAACACTTTACTCGCAAGACTTCTGTGTGTGACGTGTACATTTTTCCGTCTTCTGATAGGATGCAAATAAGCTTGATTTCCGCTAAAACGGGTGCCATTTTTTGTGGTCGTTTGAACGTAGGCAAAACCCATCATGCTTTGAGCATTAACATCCTCCGGAATGGGGTAACCCAATTCCTTAGCGGCTTCGATGAAGCTATCAGCTAATTTCGATCGGTAAGACGGACGTGAAATGTAGAGTGGGCCAGAAGTCCCATGATACTTCTTGTCGTCTTTGTATTCTTCTATTCCCATAGTTTCTAGCTTCTTGAAGTAGGGTAAAACGTCCTTGTACGACCAACCAACATTACCCATTTCCGCCCATTCATCGAAACCCCGTGCTTGTCCTCTAGAAGCGATCATTCCGTTAATCACGGTAGATCCACCCATGGCCTTACCCACGGGCCAATTGCACTTTCGATCAATGTTACTCAAGCAGTACTTGTCCGACGGCTCTGTCTTGAACATCCAATTTATTTGAGGATCGAAAAGCGTAGCTGGCATCAAATACGGTACGCCATAGAACAAATTTTCCTCTGACCCAGCCTCGATTAACAAAATCCTTGCACTTGGAATTTCACTTAATCTTCGTGCGATGACACACCCGGCGGCACCAGCACCCACGATAACAAAATCATATTCCGAATTATCATCAGGCGTCGTATCCGGCAACTCATTCCTCAAAAATTCTTTGTTCTCGCGCAGAAAATCTTTGCTGCCTTCTAAAAACTTGGGAAAATTCCCCAGCGCGGACAAAGGTTTAACCACAAATTGATCGTACCACTTGGACAACCATGGCACTGACGACGCTTGCGTCAATCGTAAAAGCACAATATTAAGAAGCAAAAAGCTCAGTACGATATATACCAGACGCATGCTTTATCATTCGTATCCCCTGCAGCTGTTAATTCTTGTTCGAATAAAGGTAACAAGAGCGTCACGTTGATTAGATGTTTTACTGTAATGTGTAACGAGCCAGTTTCCTAATGAAACACAAGTGTAATTGATGTATCGTCAAACGTCACACAGAAATAAAATACAAAATAAATGTTCAAAACGATATTCACCTTAGCTCGTGAATTCTACGTTTGTCCGAATTCATTACGATTGAGAACGACTGTCAGACGGAGTTACACCTCTACGTTATAATTTCTACCGCGATTGGTGGTTTTGAATATGGTGTTTCGACTAGTTTCTCCCAACTCGTTATTGCACAGACGCAGTTAACAATTTTTGCTTACTCGTCTTATGGATCATTAAATCGGGGGATACGCGGTACAGTCTTAGGTGCTAAAAATCTGCTGTCATACGATCGCACGTTCGCCATTTATTTCGCCAATTTATAGCACGTTCGCTATCTACTTTCGCCACCCATCTTACGTTTGTTTGATAGAAATATTATTCTACCTATAATTTTTCCTTGTGTAATATTTATTGCTAAATCGACATAACAGTCAGCAAAGCACATTTTCTTTGACCGAAGATTTATTCGATGGCTATAGAAAGCTTCACTGTTCATGCTTACACCACCTGTCCACCGCTTATTTACTCTTTCAAATCAACTGATAATGTATTTTTATGTAGTTTTTTTCAAAGCTTATCCATATTTTATTTGGTTACATTAAAAATAACAGAAGTTTATTTGGTTACAGTAAAGAATACTTCACAGTGAGAAACATTGGTCGACACCTATTTACGTATTTATTAAATTCGGTACGATTATTCATTAGCATATTCCTAACTCTAATTCGCCATCATAGCGTTTATGAACAAAAAATGTCATTCCAAACTAATTTTATCAAAATTACTTATTAAACATACTTTCCCTTTTCCATCTTCATATTAATTTCGTAGGTATGTCGATTCTTACGATATTTTTATGGTGTCAAACAAAACTATAAATTGACTTGTTCTGTCAATTTTAAATTTATTTAGTTATACGATTATTGTTCATACGTTTTATAACAATAATCATAAGTAGCGGAAGAAGAAAACGCGGAAGCCGGCAGAAGGAAAATAAACACGTTATTTTAACGACACGATACGTCCATATTATTTGACATTAAATTATGAATTCACTGTAGTTTCGATAACATCATTCCAATCTTCCTTTATCATATCCGCTGCTTTTTCGGCGATCATGTATACTGGTATATTAGTATGTGCGATTGGAATTTCTGGTATAATGGAAGCGTCCACGACTCTTAAACCTTCTATTCCGATTACCTGAAAATTGGAAAAAAGATATAAAATTTCCTTAAATACGTGGCGATGTTATATACATAGTTAAATGTTCATACTGCACCTTTAACCTTGGATTCACGACAGCGGTAGGATCATTTTCAGGGCCCATTTTACAGGTTCCACAAGGGTGATAAGTAGTGAAAGTTATAGTTCTTATATTGCATTCCCAATACGAATCTGAGTCATAAGGGAATTCTTCACAGCCAGGCAGTGCACGTTGATTAAATTCCGATCCGAATTTTCGGAGTGCCGAAGTCTTGCTAATGTTCAGAGCGAGTCTCGCGCCCTTAATCATAGTCTCCATATCCTCCGGATGTTGAAAATAATTGAGAAAAATTTTTGGTTTCGCGTGAATGTCATTCGCTTTTAAGCGTAGGTGACCGCGACTTTTTGGTTTGGTTAATACCGCAACGATTGCCCAGGAATATTCGTCCTCCAGACCAGCGCATAAACGATTATAAACCTTTTCCTCGATCCCATAGATTATGTGATATTGTGGAACAGAGCACAAACCAAGACTGCTGAGTACTAACTCCATATTCGGCGGTCCATGTACATTACTGGGATCGTTAACGTCGAAATACGCGATTACCTCATTACCGGCGGGAATGGCGAACGGGCCATTTCGGTCGGTGATATATTCCGTTATGTACGGCTGCGATCTGTTATAGACATCGGAAGTCTTGAGAGTGATCGGTAGATTTGTAGAGAAAACCAAGCCCGGGTAAGTAAGGTGGTCCATCAAAATCTCCCCGACCGGAGCATCTTTAACGACATTTATACCAAGATTCCTGAGTTGCTCGGCTGGACCTATGCCCGACAACATTAAGATTTGGGCAGAACCCATAGCCCCAGCACACAGAATCACCTCCTTCGTCGCGTACACCCGTATTGTTCCGGTTCCTTTCATAAACTCAACACCGGTGGCACGCGTTTTCTCGGGATTAAACAACAGCTGTTTGACGAGGCTGTTTTTCGTTACGTGTAAATTCTGTGTCTTCGAGATAGGATGGAGATACGCGCTGTTGCTACTCATCCGCGTGCCATTCCGCACGGTGAATTGAACGAAAGAGAAGCCCATCATGTTTTCGCCATTGTAGTCTTCAAGCTGGGCGTAACCCAATTCTCGACCGGCTTCAAGAAAAGCTAGCGACAGAGGCGTGTGGTACGGTGAGTGCGTTATGTGAACTGGCCCTTCGGTGTTGTGATATTTAACGTCTTCACCTAATCCAGGAATATCTATCGTCTCAAGTTTTTTGAAATACGGCAAGACATCCTCGAAGGACCAACCAGGGTTCCCCATTTCCGCCCATCTGTCGTAATCTGTCCGATGTCCCCTCGTTGCAAACATGTAATTTAAAACACTACTGCCACCCATCACCTTGCCACGTGGCAATCTGCATTTGTGTTCTTTCATGCCCAGACAATACTGATCGGACGTCTCTGACTCGTACTTCCAATTTGTCCCGTCACTTTGTTGTAATGGTAGTACCTGAAGTGGTATGTCCATGTACAAATCTTCACCGCCTCCCGCCTCGATTAAAAGAATCTTTACACCTTTGATTTCAGTCAACCTTCTTGATAATACCGAACCCGCACTTCCCGCACCAACAATGATAAAGTCGTAGCGTGAATCCGACTCAGGGGTCGTGTCAGGAAATTCATCAGCCAGGAACTCTTCATTCTGCACACGAAATCGACTATCGTCTGCAAACGGTTTCCTTAACTTATTGCCTTCGTCCACTGAGGTATCCGCGTGTAATAAACTGAATGTAAAAATGAAACTTAGTAAGCGTACTTTCCGAAACATTTTAGCGATTTATAATTACAATAATGTTTCTTTGCACTTTCGCATAAAACGTATGAACTTCTATCAATATTTCCACCAGTTTATATTGTACATGACATGTAACTGAATACGTGATATCACCAAACGTCAAAGTTTAACTCATATCTCTATCTCTGCATAATAAATAATAAATGAAACGTAGAACCGGGTCAACAGGTTTATCGAACTTTCAAGTGAATTTAAGATGTTAAAAGAATAACATGAAACTATTTAAAATATTTATTCAACAAATACAAATATCGTGTTGAACACGTTATAACAGTTGCCAATTAGTAAAAATGATAAACGTGTACGCTATTTAGCACCTACATAACTCATACAAAATAACACATATTTTACACTGAATTAACATTACAAATGTAACAAATCTTGTCTAATTACTAAATGTGTAAAACGCATAAAGTTCCTCACTTCTATGGCACGCGAAAAATTCATTACACCTGAGATTTATATTACTATACATAATCAACACTTATCGTATCAATCTGAAACCTACTTAAATAACTCCACTACGCAAGAATTATACTTCACTTCAAATATGTGAAGATTGTCAAACTCTTCTTACACTTATGATTTTTACGTGACGTCTCTTTGGCCATTTTTGTAATTCTTAGATATTATGTACTACAAAGATAGTGCATCTAATGCTAACCAAAAGTATTTCAATTTCTTGCACAGGCAAATAACTATGGCTAACACAATGAAATATTCGATTGGAAACTGCACAGTTGAGTTCATTAAACTTTTTCTTCGCGCATGCTAAATCATTCACATACAATTTTTATAAACAAGACTTAGATTTTCGATAATCAAATGCCTCTGAGCTTGAAAGCGTTTGTGATGTATTAATTGCCATTTCTTCAAGCTTTGTTATCACCTAGCATAAATTATGCATTTAATCATAGAGATTAATACGAATTTATGACTCTTATCTTCCGTATGAAAACCTTCTCAAGATAGCAACAAATAATATGCTAGAACCGTATTATAATAATAGACACTTTTTTTATCTCGTCCTATATTTGACCGGGGTTGATTGTCATGCATAAATCTCACATATGAATACCATGGTTTGACATTCCTCGTTATCGATATAATTATCATTACCCTTCAGCGAAGTGTACATAAATTATCGGCCCTTATCAGAACGTGATTCTGAGCAACCCTCTAAATATATGCAAAACCAGGGACTTTGTTGGGTCGTCGATTTACAAAAATAAAATAAACCGGTATAACGTTTTTAAATTTCTGTGAGAGCCGACCAGTCAGCCTTGATAAGGTCCGCGCCTTTTTCACCTATCATGATGACAGGTGCATTGGTGTTACCACTGCTAATCGTTGGCATTATCGAAGCGTCAATGACTCTTAAACCTTGGACCCCGTAGACCCTCAGCCTGGGGTCCACAACGGCGGTTGGGTCACTGGCCGGACCCATTTTCGCTGTCCCAACGGGATGGTAAATCGTCATGGAGATGTGACGAATATGACACTCCCAGTAGGCGTCAGAAGCAAACTTAAGGTGTCTGCAGCCAGGTATCTTGGTCCGATGAACCCTCGATCCAAACTGTTTGAAAACCTTAGCTTCACTGACTCTCATAGCAATTTTCGCTCCTTCGACGAGCGTGGCGATATCCGACGGATCCGCAAAGTAATTCGCGTCGATTACCGGGCTGTGAAAGGGGTTCGAAGATCTTAGCCTAATGGTCCCGCGGGATTTAGGTCGCAGGAGAAGGGGCATAATCGTCCAAGCGTCCTTGTTGGTGATAGGTCGGTAAACGGTGTTGTAAACTTCATCCGTCAATCCTAGCACCTTCCTCACTTGCACACCGGCATCTGAACTGATGGATGCCGGTGCCATGTGGAACTGAATATCCGGGTAGGTACCAGATTCGTTGGCGTATTTCGTGTTGATGAAAGCGTACCCTTCGACCCCGCCCAGCGTTGTCATAGGGCCTCTACCATTAGCCACGTAATGCATGGTTACTGGAGCAGCCTGGAACCGGTCCTGGACTATAGCAACCGGTTTGTCAATGAGGAACGTCAGACCACCCATCCCCACGTGGTCCTGGAGATTGTCGCCCACCCTTAAATCCTTCAACACAGGTATACCCATCTCGCGGAGATGTTCTCCCGGGCCAATACCGGAAAGCATGAGAATCTGGGCACTGTTGATGGCACCGGCCGATAGAATGACTTCCTTCCGAGCCCGAACAATTTGCCTTCGACCGTCCCGTACAAATTCGACGCCAGTCGCTTTCATGGTCATGGGGTCTATCAGAATTCTCGTCACGTGGGCATTCATGGCGGTGTGGATGTTTCTGCGCAATCTAACCGGCCGTAGGAAGGCTTTCGCGGTGGAACATCTGCTTCCCCTGCGAATGGTGCCTTGAGCGATCATGAAGCCAGTTTGATGCTCCCCGTTGATGTCCCTATTTTCGTAGCCAATTTCCATGCCCGCTTGCACGAAGGCAACTACCAGTGGGGTCTTCCAGGGGGATTCTTGAACCGTGAGCAACCCACCTGTACTGTGATAGGGACTGTTCTTGAGATAAGGGTTACGATTGTCCTCTGACTTCTTGAAGTAATACAACGCCTGCTCGTATCCCCAGCCTGGGTTACCCAAGGATTCCCAGTAGTCGTAGTCATGGCGATTGCCTCGCACGTATAGCATGTAGTTGAGTACACTAGAGCCGCCGAGGACTTTTCCGCGTGGCCAATTACATTGACCGCCGTGCATGGCTAAGCAAGCTCTTCCTGTCGGTTCCGTCTTGTACTTCCAGTCCAGTTTCGTCAGTTGAAGGTACGCCGCTAGCGAAGGTACGTCGCTTATTTCGTTTTCATCCGGTCCTGCCTCTAGCAAGAGAACGTTCCAATTTGGTATTTCCGACAATCTGCTGGCCACCACTGCACCTGCCGATCCTCCGCCGACCACCACGAAGTCGTACTCAGGATACAACGGGTACCTGTTGATCGGCCGGCTCTCTGGGTCTAATTGATCGTAACGATAATACGAAAGACCAGCTATCAACAATGGAACGAGCCATAAACTCGTCCCCACCAGCCCGAGTGCACCCTTTAGGGCAGACGTTACTACTATAGCGCTGAACACCATTTTGCATAATTGTCGGAACTTTTACGATCATGAAGAATCAACGTAATTTTTCCATGAGACTTCCTAATTTGTCTTCTTCCTCCTTATATTGTCATAAACGAATATCCGGTGGTCGAATGCCGATTTTTGCAAACCCATCCACGCGAGACGATAGACCAATGCCCTTGGTCTTCATTGTGCCGGGGATAATTCTATTTCCTCGGGCATAGAGAGTTCCACATTTCCTGAAAACAAAAATTACGCCATTTCACGGACGAGGTACTTCGTATCGTTGAATTTTTCTTTACTCATTGCGATCCCAGTATTGATCCATTTCGATTGGGGATAAAAGTAAGTAACGATCCGTTTCGTGAAATGCGGTTTCTATTGGCAATGGCGAGTAAATCAATCGCTGAAACGACGTGAGGTACAAAACGACGATACATTTTCTGCAATTCGCTCTTGGAACGAGCACCGTTTTCTCCATTACTGCAGCCACCAGCTATCAAGGTAGACGTGGTTATTAGCATGATAATTTCCCGCTTGATCGGCGTAAGGTGCCCACGGAAGGAAGAGTTAAAAGCCGAGGGCAATAAAGCCACTCGAGAGAAATATAGAAACCGCAAGCCGTACGTTCGAGGAGTTCCACGTGAGGCTGGCTCTTAATTCGATCTGCGTTCGACGATCTCGACTGCTAGTCGGGAATGCGCGCTCGTTCCTTCGGTTTAAAGCGAACACGTGAGCCCGCGCGGAATTACGGCTCTTTCGGCGACGGAACGAGATGGTGATCTCATAACGGGGAAAGGAGAAAGTGTTTCGCCGTCGTAAACTTCGAACGTCGCTCGTTTCCTTGGACGAGTGCACGCGCTTGTTACGTTATAAGACCTCTCAATCTCGCGAGTGCACGATTATTAAGCAGACCCAATTCACGTGCACCGCCATACGTTCCTGACCATGACAACATTCCCCCCCCCTCTCACCCTGGATAATTAGTCGGCAGGTGCACTTGCCAACCGTAATGTCTTATCGAAGCACCGTAATACCGTCGAAACGGCAATTATTCGCCGTCTTCCTGCGAAGCTTATCTGCTCGGACCTAATAGCTACGTTCGTCAGACAGGGAAGTGCAAACTTTCTTCGCGGGAATCACGAAATTCTCTCCGGCGAATGAATCCTTCCCACTCGTTTGCATGTTCCACGACCTACACGAGGCAGGCTTCTTCGGCCGAGTTATCAGGCCGTTTCGCCTGGCAACCGTTCCGTAAATAAAAATGAACGTTTCCGCGAGTCGACGGGCGGATAGGAAGCGCGTAAGAAAGATCGCGCCCGGCCAGGCGGTTTTCACGTATCACGCACGGAAAGCAATGCGGAAGACGCGCTGTCCTTACTTTTCCTTCGGCCTCGCTCGTTACATCTCGTCTGCGGAGAATATCCGGCAGATAGTCCTTATAATAGTGCCTTACAAAAGTTGTAATTACATTGTACGGTGCATGCCGAGGCTAATTATTTTTTATACTCCAGCGATAATATTGTAGTAATTCCAGATAGTATCATTCTTACGTATGTATCACAGTAATCCTATAGATAAGTATACTCATTAAAATCTTGTATGTTTCAGGTAAGAATTTCCTGTGCCAAAGTTCGCCTAACTGCACGTAAGTCTTGTTTTATCGCGATATTATTCTGTTCGAATTTAGAAATTGTTATACTCACTACACTCGAGTACGAGTGAACTCTGCAGAAAATCATTTGCATCCGGTGAGATACGGTCGCGGTAGTGAATGTAATCGTTTAAGTACATGATCTGCGAAAAAAAAAGTAAAACGTTAATAACTTGCGATGCGAATGACGTAAAGGTTTCAACTAGTACTACGTATCGTTAATGAAAGTAAAAAAAGATTTATTACGTTATCCCTCATTGGTAATTCTCAGATCCTTTACCACGAGGTACAATTTGAAAGGTAATGATAAACAGAAGATATTTATTCGTATCATGAGGTTTACACATTTCTCGATATGCGCATCGGTTGCTTACCGATACAATTAATTCATTCATTCAGTGAATTAATTAAATTAATGTAATGGACTTAACAAGGCTTCGAGAAGAAAGCGCAGCGACCTATCAGTTGGCCCTGAGAAACGGTTACATAAAATATATTTACAAACATAATCGACCGGATACGATTATACGATGAGTGAAAGTGCTTTCACAATATTTTTTATTGCTAAAAGCATGCCCCCCCCCCTGCCCCCCGAAAGGCCCAAAAGTATTTGAGCGACGAGAGAATTTCGTAAGTTATGTAACGTCGTCACTTTAACTCGTCCTAAATACTTAAAGAGAAACGACAAAGGTACGCGTTGACGAGCATTAAAATTAGCGTAAAAAACAGGAAGTAAGACAAGATTTCTACGATTTCCTACCTGTTAGAATTTCGCAACCGTCTTTAGATGGCATAGTTCGCCAATGTTGCCCCTATTTACATTACAAATAGCAAGACAATTATAACGACAAGTATTCATTTGTACGATACCGCGTATTTGAAGAAACATTCGATTGGCAATGCATACCTCGATAATTGCCGGACACGTGAATATGTAGGTCGAACAGCTGTCAAAGGTTCCTGCAACCAATCACAATTTCTCACTCTCCAGTGGACGACGGTTAATTATTCGAGACGCTCACTATTGGCAGCCCCACGGGGATATAACCGTTGACTCGAAAAACGAGGATTCTAGCTGCGACAGTTTCCCTTGGAAGAAACTTTTCCTTTCTTACTTCCTACCGACGTCACTTCCACGACATCCACTTCTTTGCGACTAACGTGTCGATTAAATCTACTCGTTGCACAGAACTCATTATCTCATCGTCGCACAACGCCAGAGTCGCACAGTCTTACGTCACATTTAACCACCCCGAAAACGGCCAGGACGGAGAAACGCCATTTGGGTTTGAGGGGAGTGAAATTTGCTGGCACGCGATTTAAGTATAGACCGCGAGAGATTGTCCACCGTGTTTGCATGAGCTGGGAGCACCTTGCACTGCGGTTTGCCTATTTCTGAGAGCGAGGTAAAGGTGGCAATCTCCCCGGAGGTGGTTGCTTAACGATTCGCGGAGATCGATCAGCAGTACGCGGATTAGCGGCGAAGTTGTATTTCTCGCACGACTATTGGAGCTGGCCAGGCGACTAGCTGATAGCCAAGTGACCGCGAAGAAGCCGGTAATAACAGTCGGAAGAACGATACGGTACTGCACAAATGTACCCCCTACCAATTCCCTTCCCTGCGTCCCTTCCGCCTGGCTTTGCCGTCCTTCTCCTGTCTCCTGGACCTCCGCGCGTCCTTCTCGAGGCTCCCAGCCGCACTTTGGCAGTGAAAGTATTCTACTCCGGTGCTTACCTACGCATACCTATCACCCATGAGAATGTGGTAACCGCCAGCGCTCAGGCGAACCCACCACGTACAACCGTACACTCGTACACATTAACTCTCGCCCTCTGCGCAACACTTCCGGTTTCCCCTCTGCCGATGTTCCTCGTTTTTCCAGCGTAACGGCGACCGTGGCTATCGATAATAATCAGCATTTTCCCACCGATTTACGAGAATTCCTCAGCATCGACGAAGCTTTCGATCGTAGCACATTTGTCTCGCCAAACACGAAGGATTCTGTAATGGTCCTTCTCTTTTTTTCCTCTGATGTACTCCTGAACTTCCTGGCGCTACGTGCTCACAAACACGCACGCAAGGTGCCATTACGATACCGACGAGCTTTGTAAGCGCTAAATATAGTCCGAAGAAAGTTTAGGTCACGAAGAGTACACTTCCGCATTTTTGAGTCATTGCAAATCGTAACAAAGAGTCTCGCCCACTGAGAAATCCATTGAATTCTCTATCAAAGAATCTTACTTCGTAAAGGACACATGTTCAAATATGATCAAACAAAATTCTAATTTTATTTTCGATTCAAATTCTTCAATGATTTTCCTGCTGCTTCAGAATTCGTGCTGCTATAAAATTATTCTCAGTACTTAAACACCTACATAAAGCTACCTTTTCCATCAGAACGGTTTATGATACCAGTTTCTTTTTTTCTTGGAATTTAATTTCCTGCTTAATGATTACTTATAGCGGATTACAGAACTTTGCATTCCATAGCTTTGCATAATGACCGTTTTGTAAGTTTGTTTGTAGTATCCGTTACATTATAGGTATTCATGGAGTAATTCAAGTACCTGTTATTTCATCTACGAGACATATGCGGTTACGTAGAGATTGATAGACTATGCTACCTGTTATCGTCGTATGGCACACATATCAATCGAAATATGAAAAATATGATAAATGACCAATATGTGTCAACTTTCTAATCAACCCTGCTGCCATTACGTTCCTACTATTAACTTGTTATCACTTGATTACGTACCGGTCAATTAGGAAGTCTGAAAAGTGATGCTTATTAGAAAGAAATTAGCAACTGTGGATTTACAACTGTTGCTTTCCGCTTTTCTATTTCTCCACTGTCACTGGACTAGGACGCTGGAAAGAATGAATTATTGCTTGACATATTTTTCATGTGCTGCGCCTTGACGGGGACATTTATGGGTTTTGCCTTTTTATGCGGGAAGACACTATTTTTCTCAACAATATTTTAGTAGGAGAAACGATCTTCATTACCATTTACTGATCTTTGCCATGTTAAAATTGCTATAAAACTTCCTTCTCTATAATTATTCAAATATTTTCGTCACAGCTAGAACGAAAATTCTTAACTGATTGAATAAATTGGCATTAATTAATTACGTAAATATCATTAGTGAGTATAAATTCACCACTCATGTTCAGCTTTCACTGTTTTCTTTTCATCACACGGACGGACATATAAAAATCATCAAAATCGGTATTCTCCTGGTATTTTTCCGACATAAATCTAGTCTCCCTGAAATTCCTTCTCTTGTGCATAAAGCGATATTAACTACTCTATTTTGCTCATTGGCAATCGCGTAGCACTTAATTAGATACTATCGTTTAGCTTTGTTTGTGCTAGCAGCGGTACTTTTCGTAATAAACCACAATTATCTGCCGCGGGCAAAAGCGAAGAGAGTACGGCAAGTGACAGTCCTACGCACGGGTTGATAGGATGAGAAAGCGGAAACACGGAAAAAATATCACGTGGGAACTTCCATTTCGCAAAGTGGATTTTGGCACGGAACTAACTGTTACGTAAAATCTTTCCGCTCGAAATGAAAGTGATTAATAAGATTTCACGCTGTAAACGACGTCTTATTATCCCCCCCCCCCCGGCCCGTACCGCGTTAAGTCAATATAAACCCCTGAAAAGAATATCGGCCAATTATCCACAGACGAAAAATACGTTTCGGCTGCAACTAGTTTCAGCGGTTTATTCATACATGAGCAAACAACATTACTCTATATATTTCATACTCGATATTTTCTACAAAAATTCCGTACTTACATAATATGTAATGAATGGATGGAACAAAAATTGGTGACATATTGCCTCGAAAATTCAGAAGTATTAGAATTGCATAAAATTTGAACCTGATGATTTCTGTGAATATCGATAGTGTGATAAATGTTATGCTCGTAATAACTGTGAGGACATTTATTTATAAAAGTCCAGTTTATTGAAAAAATGAATACATGGCTTGGCTTTACGTACACTGAGCATCTTTTTGGTATTTCTCCTATAAATTATATATTGTAATTGATATACCTTTAGAGTAGTTTTTACAAAGGATGGCACGGCCGGATTTCTAATAAGTAATACCTATTTTGAAACCTTTTCAGTAAAATTACCCTCCACACATACAAATTAATCGTGTTTTCCCGCAGGGTGTATATTCTCAAATAAAATTTAAAAACATAACGCATAAAAAGAGTTAACAATCAAATTCTAAATAGTTAAACATTTCAACACACTCCACTAGTGTATTAACGAGGGTTAATAATTACGCTTACTGTTAAAGTTTTGTACGAGTTGATTTTACGATTCCAATTTGCATTTATAGCTGGTCATTTCCGCGTTATTGCATCCTTGTCCCTGAGCAAATGAATGATACAGAAATTGCGGATGAAAATGTTCAGTACTGCTAAGCTTAGTCGCAGTATAATTAACGGATAAAAAATAATAAATATATTCTTTACAATTGGATACTATGATAACTTAATATTTTACAGTTTGATTTCATGTACAGCGTTCTCTATAAGACTCTTCATTAAGGTTTCCTACTCTACAGATTGCATTTCTTTTGCGTCATCCTCAGAGAGCATAAGTCGGGGATGAATCAACACTGGGTTTGTCTTACGTGTTCCACAAAGCCCCTGCTCGAAATATTGCTCGAGTATTACAGGTCTCCATAGAAAAGAAATTGTTAAATACCCGACGAAAACTCTGTCGTCCTCTGTTCACAGCTACGATTTTTCATAATTGTGGAAATGGACTGGTTATCTACCGACATGTCTCTTTTTGTACCGCCAGTCCTCTTTGATCATGTCACTAGCTTTTTCACCGATCATTATGACAGGTGCGTTTGGATTCCCGCTGACGATGACTGGCATGATAGACGCATCAGCTACCCTTAGACCCTTGACGCCGTGGACACGTAATCTGGGGTCGACGACGGCTGTAACGTCATCGGCGGGTCCCATCTTGCAGGTTCCCGTAGGATGGTAGATGGTGAAAGTGAAATGACGAATAGCGCATTCCCAGTATTCGTACGTGTCGAAGGGGAACCGTTGACAGCCAGGCATTTGAATGGTGTGTGGTCGCGATCCGAATCTTTGAAAAGCAGTCGTGTTGGACACTGCCATAGCTATGCGTATGCCTTCGACGAGAATGTCGATGTCCTCTTGATGCGTGAAATAATTCGGATTGATTTCCGGGTAAACAAAGGGGTTTCTGCTCTTGAGACGAATCCAACCGGAGCTCTTGGGCCTCAACAAGAGGGGTAATATGGTCCAAGTCTCGGCGTTTATCAGTGGTTTGTAAACGGTGTTGTAAACACTGTCCCTCAGGGCCAAGATCTTCCTGATCTGATCACCACCGTCGGAGTTTATGGAGCTCGGTGCGAAGTGAAACTGTATGTCCGGGTAATCGATGGATTTGTCCGCGTATTTTGAGTTTACGAAGGCTAGTCCTTCAACTCCAGGTGACGTCATCGGTCCCCTTTCGTTCATGATGTACTCCACGGCGACTGGGAGTGTCTGAAATCGGTCCTTCTTCAGGGTGATCGGTTCGTTGATGATGAACGTCAGGCCACCGAGGCCCACGTGGTCCTGGAGATTGTCGCCTACTCTCAAATCTGACACCACGGGAATACCGTGCTCGGCTAAGTGTTCCTTCGGACCAACTCCCGACAGCATCAACAGCTGTGCCGATCCTATCGAACCCGCTGACAAAATAATCTCCCTTCGACATCTCACTACCTGTTTGCGCCCATCGCGCAGGAATTCTACGCCTGTCGCTCTCTTGTCTTTGTTGAATATCACTCTTAAAACCTGCGCCTGTAGGGCTATGTGAAGGTTTGGCCTGTTCTTCACTGGCCTGAGAAAAGCCTTTGCGGTGGAACAGCGACTACCTCGTCGCAAGGTTCCCTGGGTCAGCATGAAACCCGTTTGATTTGCCCCATTTATATCGCGAATGTCGTAACCCAACTCCCTGCCAGCCTGCAAAAAGGCGATCGACAGTGGCGTTCGCCACGGTGATTCCTGCACCGTTAAATATCCCCCAGTTCCGTGGTACGGCGTTCTAGCCAGGTATGGATTTCGATTATCTTCAGATTTTAAGAAGTAGGGAAGGACTTCCTCGTAACTCCAACCCGTGTTCCCCAAACGAGCCCAATTGTCGTAATCTAGTCTGGAAAAAGATGTTAGCTCTTCGATAAAAACGTCACACGTTTGTCTATTTTATAAAATATCGTACAGTATACACAAGACTTTCACTTCCTCTAGGAGGAAATTTAGGAACCGTGCAATAAAGTATCAGAAAAGACCTTTGGGTGCTACTTCAAGTTTCACATAAAAACAAAGAAGTAACAACCAAATAGAAAATAACTTGCAGAGTTAGTAGAAAAACTTAAACACATGTACTTCATTGTAGAAGAAGTTTACGGGAATACATAAATATCTGTTTTTATGGTCTCGCATCTCTTATACGCATACTTTCCTTGGAGAGAAATCTTTTGTGCGTACATCATATAACTTTTCTGAAATTACCTGTTACCGCGGACGTAAACCATGGCATTGAGAACGCTACTTCCGCCGAGAACTTTACCACGCGGCCAATTGCACCTGTCTCCGATCATCGCCATGCAATAGGCGGATGCACTCGGCGGGTCGGTTTGATATTTCCAATCGAATTCGGAAAGTTGTGTATACCCTGCCAGCGCCGGCACGTCGGATATTTCGTTCTCGTCTATTCCCGCTTCGAGAAGCAGTACGGTCCAGTTGGCCACTTCTGATAATCTCGAGGCGACCACTGCCCCCGCGCTTCCACCACCGACCACTACAAAGTCGTACATACGCAGCAACTACAACAAACAAATAAACTTTAGTTGGAACATATGTCACTATTATGTGCCTGCAACTGCACATTTTGCACTACTTGAATTAACTTCTACCGCTGAACGTTGCTCCTAATACCAGCGATTTTTAACATATTTTATTTCAATGTTATTACGTGGAAGACGAAACGTTAGAACTAATCGTACATATTATTAATACTAATTACATTTTAGCTAACTGTGTTATGAAGCATTGAATTAAAGGCTCTAATGCAAGAAAGCTGTTAAAATTGACAGGGCAATACGATGAGAATTTTGGCTAATACCATTTACCTACTTAAGTACTTTCTCTTAAGCCACTAATGTTGGATTTGAAGAACCGGTTAGTTTACAGTCTTCTGTATCGACTGTAGATAAATATTTAATCGACAACGCGTGGTGTTCGTCTTACGATATAAATGGCGTTAATTAACATATGTCGTAAAACGAATTAACATTCATGAGAATAGCGTGGTAATGGCATAATTACAAGTTTACCTCGCGAGTGTTGCTGGGATGGGATTCAGGATCGGCATTGTTGTATCGAAAAACCGTGAAACCGATCGCAAGAAGGGGAATTAGGCTGAAACCAATTAAGGAAGTAGTTCCGACCAAACTAGCCAGCCCTATCGGCATTTTTGCTTATTTCCGCGCCGCACCGTCCCTCGCCAAGTGGTTTCCATTCGGCGCAATTTTTCCCACGTCTTCCGAAATACTTCTAGCCCTTGTAGTCCTGAAAGAAATCTACACAATTATGTTATTCTAGCCTGACGGGTACAAGTGTTACATTGTTCAGCAAATTTCCGACCCGGAGTCGTGATATAAGTTTTTCTCACAGCGATTCGTATGCCTACTTGTGTAACTGAATTACACATTCCCACAGTCCAGGCTGTTGTACAAGCACTGCACAATAGTGTGTACATTGAATTGAGATTTTAAAAAACTTCAATTAATATATGTAACTTTTTTACATCGGCTACATTTATTACCGCGTCAGCAGAAATTAGGACATTTAACTCAACCATAATGCAATAAACACATTCCTAATTTCACCTGAATAATTTTAATTGATCACACCGTTATTAACCATTTTCAGCAGTAAGAAGTGGAGCACTATCTATTGCGCGAGTTCTGCACATGTTTCAACATTTAGTCACTTTCGATCTGGTTCCACAGGGTGCTATTAAACGAATACCACTTTTGCAATGATTACAGACTGCCAAAATCATATTTATAGACGCGTTTGAACTCCTGACCTGAAATGACACTTTTATCCTGACACTGTTTCACTGTGTCACAACACGGCAAGTTGCTTGACAGCGTGGGTTACTACCGTGTTCTAAATAACACGTCACTTAATTCAAAAATACCGCGAAAACAAGTGAATTTGTCCAAAATCGGTGGTACGTACCGCTGTTTCACGATTTTATATTTCCCATCGTGACTGTCGTAGGCTTTCCAGTCGAGGAGGAATTTTTGGTACCGCAATTTCCGATCGTGATGCGCGTCTAACGGTGGAAAGTTTCGGTCTTTCCAAAAATGTCATCGGCGCTGTCGACGAAACCGGTAAAATGGCAGAGGATCGGGAGTAGTACCGGTTGATTCCAACGGCAATACGATGACTGCTGAGAGTGAAAACCAGTCGGACCCCGAGTAGTGCCTTTCAGTGCCAACTTCACTCTAAAACGCAACCGCTATGTGATCATCGGCCAGTTTTCTCATCTTTCTTTCACCTTATTGACCCGTTGGCGCACAATTACGACGAACAATTCCATCAACAATCAATCCATCACTGGCCATCTCTGGCTCCCACGCGACGACACTCGGAACAACAGTACCTTGGAAAATATCTCGCGATCGTTCACATGTACACAAACATATTTCTCCGGGAGTTGTGACAGGAGCGAAAAACTGGAACGGATCTGGCATTGTTCGAAAGCGTTTCTTCTGTCGCCGAGTCGATATTCAAATCGAGGCGCGTTTGGGAAGCTCGCTTTACGTTCATGGAAGTCGAAACGCTCGGCCTTAACGAGGGGATAATTATTCGTCGCGCGTCGGGTCGCATCATTTCGAGTCCGGAATAAATTAAAACGCTCTGTCCGCCGCACGAGCGGGATATGTCGTCGTCTTTCTCTTTGCTTTCAGGGCTAGCGGGGAACCAGCGTGTTCATCCGTACACTTTCTCTCTTCTCGGTCTACGTGCCATCCAGGCCTCGCGAAGATGCCTTTGAACGGTTGTTTATAGCGGCCATTTTATACCGTTTACTTCGTCTCTTCCATGCGGCCCTTCCCCCCTTTAAATTTCCCCGTTAACCCTGACTTTGAACACGCGGACAGGACCGCACGCTAGAATCCTTGGCATTCCGTCGTTGACCGTCTAACTGGGAATTCTCAGGTCGCAAAAAATCCCCCCCCCCTCTTTATCGACGGATCAAGTTTTTGAATTAACAGTAAATTGATTTCAACCCCAATTATGACATAAATACGTCCTTACAACTTATTTTTACACAAATATTTTTATTGCTTTTTACAGAATATTTACACACCTTTCGAAGTAAATATTACATGTCAATACTCTGTCACAAAATTGGTAAACACTTTGAAACAAATGTAAATAAATCTCGAGAGCAATATTAGTATGCTACTTTTCTTCATGGAAATACAAAGAAATCGTGTTTGCGATCATGCTGGTAAAACAAGCGCGTTCGTATATAAATATTTATACAATCATATTAATGTTGGCACAGCATTGTTCTGCCTTCGGTCGTCTGTATCTCCTTCTCTTTGGATTTCAAATTTCCCACGTATCCTGGACTGCATTTTCTCTGCAGTGACACGCACAATACATGTCAACAAGTTCAGGAGAAAGAGTTTCATTCGTCTGGCCGATTTGCCATAGTCACCCACGGTACATACAAAATCGTAGAAAGCTAAGGATGTATCATTGGAATTTTATTCCGAAAGGACCGTCGTCAGAATAAAAAATGGCAACTGTATAAATTACATTACCACAAAAGACAGGCTTGCGAGATAAACTACGTGTTTGACATTTTCCGTATAACATTGTCATTGGTTATTAATATTTCCTGTACGTCATTAAAAGGTTGAAGAAATCTGTATTACCGATGTAAGAGGAGGTTCCATTATTGAACCTAACATAAATCCTCTGGATCTCGCTTAAAGAAGGTTCCTGCAGATTGCGCTTCATTCCAGAAAGAAATGTGCATTATAGAATGATAAAACTACGTGAGCAAACATTCTTTAAAAATATTGCAATATACCTGTGAAATAACGAAACTTGCGTACAGCTTGAAATTTTATTTAAACGTTTATGCCAAAAAACAAACTGTTCTAAAATGCTGGGACTACGTGCCGCGGGAGCCGTATTTCTATGTAAATGAAAGTCACAGATGATCGTATGCACTAACTATATATGCTCACACGCACTTTCACGTGGACATATAGACTTTTGAAATTTGATCGCGATAGTTTGCGTATACTTTCACGATACGGCCATTTCGATAGTGTCGTCTGAATAGGTAGGAAAAAATACGGGGTATAGACGTGCGTGCGACGTTTTCGTAAATCCTAGTGCCTCAAACACACATCCGTGATTTCGTATCGGCACCGGACTGGTTTCGCAATGTCGTTGCAGGTGAAATTTACTTTCATTCGTTGGCCGAATTGCTGCAACATGCCCAAGGACGTCCTGTAGATACGAAAGGAAGTGTTGTCAATACTATGGGCCAAAGATTATAATGCCAGAAAAATTTCGTCTGCCCACTCAGCCCGAAACACGAGGTATACCTCCAAAAACCATCCGGCAAACATTTTCATGTGGAAATATCATCATGATGGTGATAGCCTAATCTCTATTACCCGTGGAAAATAATATTGACGTGCCTTACTTTTTTCGTAATACCAATTATGTAATACGAAATTACGTTAGTGTTTCGGGATATGAACCTATCGCCGTAGCATCGTTAGTTATAACACACGAATTCCCTTCAAACGAGTAATACTTGCTACGAATCTTACGCAACTTAGAGTAATAATCTTACGTATAATCCTGGAGGTCTAATAAGTGTGTCAGGTCTAGAAATCTGCTTTGTCAAATCACCTACAGTTTAAGTGAAACTCTGTGGACTCCATTCTTTGTAGCATCTATTGTCTGAGATCCACAATATTTTAATCTTTATGTATAACCGTAATATTTTAAAACATCTTTCATATGGAAATATCAAATTTCTGTAATACAACACAAGTGCTTTCAAACTTTTACTTCGCAAAGTGTATCCTTATATCAACTTTAGTATTACTTAATCAGTTTAGATTACAATGATGTAAATCGCAAATGATGTTCAATATTGCATTATTTATGCTAAAAATTGAATATTATTAGCCCCGAATGTGAATAATAATATGAATAATCTTAATTTACAAAATATTTATGAATAGGCTGTAAATATCACTTAAATAACTATGGTTGTATGTTTTGTACATTTTATTAGAGAAGAAAAGCAATGTATAAAGCAAATTTGTCCAATTTACACACCTCACACGTGTGCACACCTCAACGTAACAAATATTATTTACAAAAATATGTTCATTTAATAATTCATAACGCACCAACAAAAAAAGAAACATAATCTCAAAACACCACTCATATCCTACTCAAAACACAACTGGGAATTTTGAACACTACTGGAGACATAAAAAAAACGTAACAACGAGGTAGCACTCCTTGAGATTAAAATTCACTGAGCACGTTTCATTAAGAAATACATTCTCCTTTACTGAAAAACGATCCCAGTATCCCAGTAATTTCTTAATTGATCAAAATCATTAAGCACGTACACTACGTTTGCTGCAAAAAGGATCTGTCATTGATTGAATTTTTTGAGCTGCAGCAATACTACACTTTAACTACGGCAGTGAAACTGTTAATATTCGCTTTTACCCCTTGACAACGAACCACGTTAAACTCGAATTTCCCAAACCGCTAAAAGTTTCCAACATCTACACTTTATATGGAAATTATAAAATTTTGTTAAGACAGTATTTTACGCCAACTTTAATGCTATTTTTTGGTTCCCGTTAAATCCGGATTAACGGAACTTCGTCATCAGTTGCCCTAGCTTCTAAGTTTCATGTACGTTGCCACATGGCACTTTTCCAACGTTCATCTCTGAGCAAGTCTATCCACACTCATCCGGCGTACTTTATGGCCCGCCATCACAACACATCGGTGAACTTCTTGGAAGAAAATGTGAACATCATGCGGCTGTTGCATTGGCGTAACTTCGTTTCGAACGTGAAAGCCATTGTTGCTTGATCATGTCGGCACCCTTCTCCCCGATCATGATTACAGGTGCATTAATATTGCCGTTGGTGATGGTCGGCATGATCGACGCGTCAATGACTCTCAAGCCTTTCACCCCGTAGACCCTTAATTCCGGGTCCAAGACGGCCATGGGGTCAGTGGGAGGACCCATTTTTGCCGTGCAGCTCATGTGGTAAATCGTCATGGTGTACTGCCGCACGGCACAGTTCCAATACTCATCCGTGAACATGGGGATGTGTTTGCAATTGGGCCAAGGTTTACTGTGGAACCTGGCTCCAAATCGTTTCATCGTGCTCGTCTCCCCGAAGGCAATGGCAGCCTTCACGCCTTCGCGCAGGACGTCCACGTCGTGCGGATGAGTCAAATAGTTGTGATAAATGAGTGGATGTGCCAGAGGATTGTTAGAGCGCAGCTTGATGAACCCACGTGACTTGGGTCTGAGCATCATGGGAAGCACCCCGAAGACGTCACGGTTGTTGATGTGGCTGAACACCTCATTGTAGAATTCATCCGACAGACTGTGCGCTTTCTTAGTGTTCATCCCGCCGTCAGAATTGGTCGAAGCCGAGGTCAACATGAACTCGATGTCTGGCCAATCGTCACTCTGGTTGGCGTATTTTGTGGAGATGAAACCGACGGCTTCGAGACCAATGCTCGAAGTCAGCGGTCCGTCTTCGGTGATGGCGTATCGCAGGGCTGAATTTACGTTCACCAGGCGATTCATCACTATGCTGATTTTGTGGTCGATCAAGAACGCCAAGCCACCAACGGCAATGTGATCCTGCAGGTTCTGGCCAACCCCTGGCGAGTCCTGGATCACAGGAATTCCTACCTCCTCCAGGTGCCTCCTCGGCCCAATTCCCGACAACATCAACAACTGCGGTGAATTTACGGAACCGGCGGAGAGGATCACTTCCTTCTTGGCATATACGGTTTCCTTTTGACCGTCCCTGATAAATTCCACCCCGTAGGCTCGGCGAGTCAGCGGGTCGATTAGGACCTTCGTCACGTGAGACCAGAGAGACAAGTGGAAGTTTGGCCTCAGTTGAATCGGCCGAACAAACGCCTTTGCCGAGCTGCATCTCGTCCCCCTTCTCATGGTGAATTGGAAAAAGGCAAATCCCGTCTGCTGTTCGCCATTTACATCTAGGATGTCGTAACCCATCTCCTCTCCGGCTTGTAAAAAGGCCACCCCCAGCGGTGAATTATACGGAGCGTCCTGAACGGTCAAATATCCACCTGGAAATATTCCAAATCCTTTTACAGACTCAGGTTGTCGAGCAAAACATGTGGCAATTTATTGCCTACAGCATTGCGCCGCATTCTGCTACAATTCCTCAACTATTTTTCGTTCAATCAAGGATAGAAGTCTTAATTAACGCGAATTCCCAGTTTTTTTTTCTAAAGTGCTATCATGAGATACATAATGTTTGGCAGAGTAAATCGTTGAGTGCTGTTGCCGATATTTATGACTATCTCTTATCAAATTCTTCGCATCTTCCGCAACACGTCTTTTTGCTAACACTCTGTCATGATTCATGAGGAACCGGTTTTTCGACGATAACATGCAGTAACATGAGCAATGATTTGACCCAATTCTACGACGAACGTAAGGTATCTTGCGCCATCGTCACATTTACTGTTTCCTTATTTTAGTACTGCACTCGGGGGAAAAGGTGAAACCAGTATACTTTGCGGGAAAATATTCCGCCTATAATGACAGCCCTAACAAAAGCGTAAGATAGCAGTGTTTTGCCACTTATTTCATTCGATAAAATACCTAAGAAATAGCTCTGATAATAATCGTAAAATTATTTGGATGAAACTTAATCTTATAAATTTTAAATAGTTCAATGTAATCTAAATAAACTAACATTCAATGAAAAATCACAAAACCGACAACAGCTTCCCCCGGTGTTTGTGATGTATTTATGCTCTACCCAGTTAAAGTTATATTCAAGTAATTAAGCGTAGAGTTAATTTTACAATACCTGTATTGTGGTATTTGTGATTGCGAGCCAGATACGGATTCCTTTGATCCTCTGATTTCTTGAAATAGGGAAGGACTTCCTCGTAACTCCAACCATGGTTGCCAAGACTCTCCCAGTGATCGAAATCTCGACGATTTCCTCTAACGTAAAGCATCGTATTTAATACGCTCGACCCTCCAAGGACCTGCAAAAAAATCCATTTTATTCAGATTCGCGGGGCACATAAAAGTGTCGTATAAAAGATTATTCAGTTTCCTCCGTCAGAACAGAGTGTTTTTTAAAGACTCCTAATTACGTGAGCAATGTGCAGGACTTTTTAACTTCCGGCAATAACAAGACTATGCTGCAATTGGAAAGCATACTGGTGAATTTATGCCATGCATTCGCCACTTTCGAGTACACTTGCGACACGGTCAATCATTAATAAGTGCAGCAGAGCACGTTCGACTTGTTCTACCGTATGCAATGCGTATGGGGTGTGCATATTTTCTGTAACTGCAGGCGAGCAAGTGATTCTCGTAGCATCGATTGCCCTTGAGCGAAATTATTCGACCGAGACGACCGTCATTCAGTGGTATTCTTTCCGGAAACTGGTTCGATGTCGCACGGTAGGCCAGAAATTACTTTCACGCTGACCCAATTACTCGTTCTGTACTTGACACTTAACACCGCGGTATAATCACCGACGAGCGTAATCGTCGAGTGGAACAAAACTAATAATAGTCTTACCTCATACTCGGCAGGATAATGATTACCTCTATGCACTGTGCAAAGGATGCACAGTTTATAGGTTGTTGTAAAATGTGGTTCAGAGTGGCGTTTGTCATTGTAAAAAAACGAGTTTGTATTCATGTTGATTAAGTGGATCTCTTAACCAGAGGGGATAAAGAATGTGACAAAATTAACCGGCAAACAGAAAAGGTATCGACTTAAGTATAATTTATGCAAATTATGACGTAAACTAATATCCCTTGATTCGCATTAACTTTACATAATTTCCTTTCTCACCTTCCCACGCGGCCAATAACACCGATGATCGACCATCGCTTGACAGGCAGAATCCTGCGCTTCGGTCCTGTACTGCCAGTCGAGTTTGCTCTTGTGCAAATACAGGGATAAAATTGGCACGTCCGTTATCTCAGTTTCATGGCCACCGGCCTCGAGGAGGAGTACGGTCCACTCGGGATTCTCGGAGAGTCGATTGACGACGACACTTCCGCCGGAACCACCGCCAACGACGATAAAATCGTATTCCTTGCGAAGTTCACGGGTGACGCGCGGCTGCTTCTCGGGATCCATTAAATCGTAATTAAAATATGCCAATGCCGCGATGAGCACGGGAATTATTGTGAGTTTGCTGACACCGAAGAGAACAGTGGCAGCTTTCAGAGCGGCCGTCATAACCGTAATCACACCCGCCATTGCTTTTATATGATCTTCCTTTGCTTCGTTCGAAATTGCTGCTTCCTAGTCAGTCAGCGTTACGTTTCTGCGTGACGAAAAATCATCAGAAGGAAATGTTTTCTTAATCCTCGGAGAACACTGCTCGTTCGAGCATTTCGATGTACCTTCTCATACGACTGCAAAGGTCAGCCGAAGAAAAGTTGGTATTACGTTAACTTGGACGACCTGCAATCAGATGATGAAATTCTTCATGACCACATGCATGGATCATGACGACAATCTTGTTTATCCGGTTTTACTTATTCATAATAACATTTTCGTAGTTCCCCTGAAATTACGTTGTCGACCGAAACTATGCGCGTCAGACCTGCAATTACCGTGAGTGATTGTCCACCTGTCATTGTAATCGCCCACGTGGGCATGTGATATTTCTTGCAACAGCATTCAAGCACTCTGACCAGCCAAAAATCTGGACTCCGACCTTTTCGCAATACGAAAATGCACGTCTTCGAAATTTCTCCGTACGTATCGAACTAAAAGTCCCACCGATAGCTCGTCACCGACACTATTCAAACAATATTGGACTTCATTCTCGGCGAGGAACCGCGATGCCCATTAATTTCGCAATATTTCTTGCAAATATTTCAAAGAATGTTCGGTCTTTGCGTCACCATTCCGTGGATGAAAGCGTATTTGCTTATGACAAATTATGGACAATTCTTGTCGATATTTTGTAATACATTATCGCATCGAAGTCCTGTCGATCATAAATCGTGCGACTCATTCATTGCCTAATGACCTTTACATAATGCCGGTTCCCAGAAGAAATTTCGTTCGGCATAAATCAGGATCCTCGTAGGCCATTCCCAAGAGCCATAGGGCCGGATAAGGCCCCCAGGCAGGGCATCGATTACCTCAGAACAATTTATATCAAACGCAGTTAAAAATGCTAAATTGCTCCCCTCCGCATTTTTATTAGAACGCGCAACAGTTAAGAAATTTATTAAGCAAACTACACCCAAGATGATTAATGCTTTAAACTATTCCCATGGAGAAGAAATTTTTAAGTCAAACACACTCAGGAGTGGTTTGTCTTTGGGGCATTGTTAGTGTAATATTCGTAAGTTACTGTTCCTGGTGATCATCATTACTCGACAAAGCATAAACACATGTCCGAAAGCAATCATTTCCTTGCACATACGATGACATTACGGCACGTTAACCTGTCATACCGATATAACGATTTCGTACTTTCTTCTTTACGCTTAACCGCAGCGTACTTTTCACGTTAAAGAAAATTTAACGACTATTCGCCATTTTACATAACTTCTGCACGGCAGAGTATCAGGTGTTTTACCTGTCAGTGATACCGCTTTGTCTCGTTCCGATCTACATGTTGTGTACGTAAAAGCGGTAATAGTTTCCCCTGTCCGTCTACCGCTGTGCAGAAAACAATCACAGTGCCTTCCGCGTCACTGTTCCAAACACTTTCCACGTGATTACAAGCAAAAATTTATCCTACTCTATCTACGTAAGCGTGTTAACAATATACCCAAAATTCGCAACTGTAGCCAGAAGAAGGTGCGTTATGAACTCCTTAATGGTGATAATACTTGCATGAAATAATCGATGACTGTCAGGATGCACGAGTTTCATGTAAACGTTTTGCCGGCAGAGGTCTTTTCAAACAAACGAATCTTAAGCGAGTTAGCTGCAGCATAACAACGGTCAGCATTTACGGTGAAAAGACAGAGTCACCTTGGTGGACCACATTTAAAAGCACGTGGCATTAGGCTACGTGTACGATCGAGCAACTCGCCGTGGCAGAGAAAGCGAAAGACTGAATGTTCGAACATTACGTTGAAGGTATAAACCTTACCGGTACCACCACTTGATACGCAGAAAGACTCGCGCGTGCCGTACTTGCATCTTCCACCCGCGGGGTGTTCCCAAGGTTCACGTATACTGGGAGTTTCCCTTTCTATGACATATCCCCACGATTCCTTTAGGGCCCCACGAGGAGCCAAGGACCAGATTTTTTCCGGCCAAACAGGTCACGAGATCTCCATAAAACTGATTACCACAACGAACGATGCTAAGCAGAAAGGGATAGTCAAATTCAACAAACTGCCTTTCGTCCTCCGACAGCAGTCTCAATTACTGCTTTTCGAACATTTTCTTTCGTTTACGTGCCAATTTTTTCAGGCAGGGTTTTCCCAAGGCACACATGCGCACATAGTATCCCTTTCTACGACTTTTCTCCACGATTCCTTCGGTCCATCGAAAAGCCAAGAATCAGCATTTTTAAGGCTCAAATGTGTCATGAGATTTCCGTAAATCTGTTAGCCTTAACGAATAATGCTAAGTAATAATGGACGATCTAATTAAATAAATTACTTTAATCTACCAACAACTTTGAATTGCAAATTCTGTGTCATTGTCCTGTTCGAGTTTTTGTCTAATTTTCTAACGAAGCAAATTTACTTTTATCTCTTCATAAACATTTTTTTTCTCAAGTGATCTCAAGTTTTTCACGGAAGATACCCATTTTTATTCCAAAACTTGTTCAACTTGTTCGACGAATCATTTCGTTTAATTCAAATTCAATATATGCTACCCGTTTTCTGATATTTCGTGAATGAATCTTACCACCCAAAAAGCTAGCGATGACGTGACAAACGGCACTTTTACGCAGGTAGAAAAAGATCGGACGTTTCCTAATCCGTTTCATAACTCGCTGAATCGAAATATTCAAGGACATGATGGTCTAGATTCCGCTGTTACCATGAACCTGTTCGTTTCTATTATAGCAATCAGTTATGTTATATTGTAAGCTAGATCTCTCCGTTTCGTACTTTGTGCCCGTTTTTTTCTGTGGCAATCGCAATTCTCTGAACGTGTATTCTACGTGTACCTTTACCTCTACTTTGAGAATGAGAGCACTATAAAGACAATCAATCATGCTAATCATCTGATTTTATCATTGCCCTTACAGTTATTCGTTTATCTCGAACCGATAGAAACTGCGCTTATCTTGCATCTTAATATACACACTGAGTTCAAGCAATGCTCTTTTTTAACTTCCATTAAGGCATGTTTGCTAGCAATATCGCTGGACAGAAAAACAACATATTAACATAAACAACATATAAAAACAACAAAGTAAAAACAATACCGAATCTCATAAAAAGCCTGTATTCATTCTGAATTAGATGAATTGCATTTACACAGATTGTGAAACACTGCTGTAAGATCATAAGGGCGTGCTGTTGTCACGATCTTATGAACCTTGTGCACTTCTTTACATTGATGAAGTAACTGAACTTATTACTGTGCAATGATGGAAGTCCTGAATTACGTAAAGATGAATAAGAGCCAAAAAGTCAACCAACATCATGCTTCATTCTGTTGCAGGTACTAAAAACTCACTCTACCAACCTATATTTTTTCTCAATAATTGGCTCTGTAGGTAAGCGATCACTTTTTCCGCTTCTAATTGTACTAGTCTATCCGGTGACTTCTTGCGTATTGCTAATAGTTAATCGCAAGACATAGCATACATTTACCCATTTAGAAATAACAATCAAAGGTACATTTTTATAATAATCCTGTTCTAGTTTTACTTTTATTCTCCCTGACATTATTACTTACTTTTACACATAATGTTAGCCATACGTAATAAAGCTATTCATTTTCACGTAATCTCCTTCTATTGTATTACAAATGAAAAAACACTGTGTAAGGGACGAAAAATATTGTGTCAAAATACATGCAATTATACTTCATAAACACACATATACATACAATAGTACTCCAGTAAAAGAGAAGGTCTTGATACTAAACTAGAAATCATAGTTGAAAATCACTTACACCAACCTGATTGGTCGATTACTACAACGTAAGTGTACCACATAATTTAACTGAAATGAACTCAACCGACACAGTTTCCACTTAGGATTTTCCTCTTTAACATAACGGAAACGACGCACTACATATAAATATATCTTATCTTAAACAATAATCACACGGGATTTGAAAGCACTTGCCCCGTTGAGTAGGCAATTCACTTTACAAAGATGTTAGCATAATTCCATATTACTAAGGGGCCTTCATCACTATACAACATGTAGAAATGCACATAACTAAGATTATATTATCAACGGCAGATAGCAGTATTTTATTATTTCCATTTTTCAGAATAATTATTTGCATGAATTAAGTCAGTACTAGATACATAAAAGGTGTAAAATAGAAAATAATCTTTCCGACATAGCAAAAGTAGGTAAGCTACATAAAAGAGAATGAATAATTATTTTAATTTACAGATATTCCGTGCGATTTTAGACGTTCTAAATAAGTACGTGTTTGTCGATCAGTTATGAGTCATTGGGAAATGTTTAGAATACATGCTAAAGGCAAAACCTTTCACTCCGGTGATTCTGTTCATAAATAAGCTGTGCTTCTGTTCATAAATAAGCTTATAATGCAAGTGACCATAAAATCCGGCCCATGAAGGGTGACATACTCGCCGGTCGAGAAACCACACGACGCGCTCATAACATGACCGCTGACAATCTAATGTTCTATGACCCGCTTCACGGAAGCCCCATGTAACCAATGCGCTTTGGCGGTAGCTTTATCGACTTCGATATACACAGTCACCGACGCCGAATACGATTTCAGCGTACAACGAAGCTTTCGCCAAAGAGTAACATATCCGGCAGTTTAATGCACAGAATTAAGGCTTGTAATTCATATGTAACCTAAGGAATTCATTCATGAAATGACTAAAATTATTTAATAACGATTCAACGTTTCGTTTAATTTCGTATTGAAACATGACAACCTACAAAAGAGAAGAAAAGTGGCGTTCCATGAAAATGGTAACTTACACTGACCTATAAAAATCTCCATACACTTGGCGAGAGTTTTTAATTGAACTTGTTAGTACTACTGTGTAATGTGTTCAGAATCATTTTCTGTAGCGTGGTAATCGATGAAAACAGTGCAATACTTATTACTAAAAATATCGACATATTATCATAGTTTCAAATCAAATGGCAATACAAAAGTGTGTACAAGGAGTGTACGAAGACTACTTTGAGTTAGTGTATAATTCAGTCAGCTAAAAATTCTGTCTTTTACAGATCTTCAAATTCTTTTATACCTGCCAATCTTCTTTGATCATATCTGAGCCCTTTTCCCCGATCATAATGATAGGTGCGTTGGTATTGCCGCTGGTAATTACAGGCATAATCGAGCCATCGATAACCCTTAAATTCTGGATTCCGTGCACCTTCAGTCTAGGGTCAACTACGGCATCACAGGCCTTAGGACCCATTTTAGCTGTGCCTACATAATGAAAGACCGTGGACACCGTGTTCCTCATATTACATTCCCAATATTCTAACGAATCTGGCACCGTTTCGCGACAGTTTGGAATATCAAAATGCGGCATAGTTATACCGTACTTCTTAAATTCTTCGGTCTCCACTAGACTCTTGAGGAATTTTACCGCCTTGAGGAAAGTATCGACGTCTTCGCGTTCGGTCAAATAATTCGTATAAATTTTCACACGGTCAGCAGGGTCAGTACTTCGGAGTTTGATCTCACCGATGCTCTTTGGTTTCAATAACGTTGGACTAGCGAAGATGATATCGCCCTCCAGGGCATACTGGCTTCCCACTACTAAAATTTCATCGTCCATTCCGAAAGCTTTCATCAATGCGACCATGCTATTAGATTCGTTACTGTGCGTATTCGGCAGGATTATATGATGGAATTGAATGTCAGGGTACTCGGATTTGGAATCACTGACATTGATGAAACCCAGTAGATCAAGCCCCGAATTAGTCGCGAATCTACCTTCCTGGCGAATCAAATACTCGTAAGCTGAGTCTAGTACAAACGTTGCTGGTAACGGCTGGTGAGACGTATTTTTGTAGGAGAAAAATGTGCCTAACCAAAGAGCGTGGTCCTGCAAATTCTTTCCAACTGGTAAATCCATTACCACCGGCAATTCCATCTCCTCCAAGTGTTCCTTGGGCCCTATCCCCGACAGCATAAGAATCTGCGGACTGGTGATGCTACCGGCCGACAGAATCACCTCTTTAGACGCTTTTATATCTACCGATTGGCCATTCTTCACAGTTACACGAACACCGGTCGCTCGATCCCCCTCCAGGAGAATCTTGTCCGCCCTGGCAAGTGTCAAAATGTGTAGATTAGATCTGTCTTTGGCCGGGGAGAGAAAAGCTTTGGCTGTGCTTTGTCGACGTCCACTATCGACCGTTCCATATGTTTTTCCATATCCCACGAATTTATCGCCGCTTACTGGATCGAGGATCGGCAGACCAACTTCTCTGACTGCCGCCAGTACGACATCTTGCAACATAGTTTCGGAATAATTGAATAGTCTAATGTTTAACAGACCACCGCTGCTGCAATAAGGGTCTCCCGGTTTGTCCAGGAATTCCGGTGGACAATTGAGGGACTTTCTGAAGTAAGGTAGTACATCTTCGTAGCTCCAGCCTTCGTTGCCCATTTCCGCCCAGTTGTTAAAATCCCTATCGTTGCCGGTAACATAGAGCATGGCGTTTATCACCGAACTTCCGCCAAGGGCTTTGCCTTTGGGCCACGTGCAGCGTTTGTCCACCATGCTTTGGCAAGAAGTCTCTTGAAATTCCGTTTTATACGAGTAATCTTCCTTCGACTGTAGAACAACTGAGAATAATCCTGGCGCGTCGCTCATTGGCGAGGGAACATCGCCAGCTTCTATCAGTAGTACTGTCCACTGAGGTATTTCGGAAAGTCTTTCAGCCACAACCGACCCAGCCGAACCAGCGCCAACGATGATAAAATCATATTCCCTTAGCGGATCGTTCAAGATTTCATCCGTCCGATCCGGTGGGTACATACCACTGTTGCTTAAACCGCATTGGGCGGCCAGCAGTGTTTGAATTAACTGGAGAAAAACTGAACTCGAACCTTGAATGGCTGCAGTACAGCCGCCAGTGATGCATGCATCCATCGCTCAGTGTTAATTAATAAGCTCGGTCGTAGTCCTGGGGAAAGAAAATTGCTAATTGTCTGTCGCAACTAACCATGTCAACAAGGGTCTTAAGCAACTATTACGGCATGGCAATTATACAATAATTATACCAATTGCAAATAGGCAAATGGTCGGATCTGAAAATCACTCGAAGGCAAAGGAACGGTGTTAAGTCGTGTAAAAATATTTACCAATTTCTCGTGCATTGAATGACGTCGGAAAGTGGACTGACAATGTTTCCTGCCTCTGCTGTTTTTACAGCGGTCGTTCAAAAATATACTTCAATATTCTCCCCACTTCCATAGGCTTCAAAGTTAACAGGTATTGTCTTGCCTTAACATCGTTTATACATTACGTTACAACGTCCTCGTTTGAGTGAATAAAGTAATCCTGATAAGCTCTGTAATAAATTCAGTGGCTCGCAATGTAAATTTCCATTTGTTGTTACAATTACCATGCCGAATATTAAGCTTGAAATTAACACCACTAAATCTGGAATGAATTGTACATATGTATATTATGAATACATATAATGGTATAAATGGAAAGCCACGTTTAACTTTTTCCGGTCGTATTTTCCGTGAACATAATGTCGTACTGGTCGAAATGACTTTTGGCTCGCTTATGCTCAGCCATTTACTGTCTAAAAAATATATAAATCTGATTTAATCGAGTGTGTTTAAACTAAGCGCATATTCTTTACTATCTTGGTATTCGATACTTCATATAGTTTTTCCTATAGTTTTTCTTATTATGATATAAGTACTTCAGAACAATTATTTGCGCACTATAATATCGCTATCATGATCAGAATTGTTATATCAATAGCACTAAGCAAATTTTCTACTAAAAATTTCCTGTTTTGAAAGAATGATTTCAAATAACTGTTCCTGCAGACAAAGTGTCCACAGAGCGTCTAAAAGATATTCACATAGTGCGATAATATAATGTTGTGTTTCATTGCCTAAATGGCTGTCGTATACTTCTAGCCGGAATATCCCGGGAAAAAACCCTTGGTGGGGGGAATCCAGTTTCGACAGAGTTAATATCATAAACGTAAAGTAAATATTTTTTCAGGCATTGCAAAAGCTGACGATAAGGTAATTACCGTTTTGTCAAGTTTACATTATTAAAATATGTAATACCATGAAGGTCGTCCGTGAGAGATAAGAGTAAAATGGAACCGTATTATGCACATCATAAGACACCAACAAGTTTTTGACATAACACGCCGTCAATATATATATATATATATATATATATATATATAACGTTGTACATAAGAAAGCGTGTTTAATATCAGATGTTAAAAGTTCACTCAAATAAACATGTAGTAAATATTGTTTCAAGAATTGTAAGCATATTTAAGCTGATGAAAAGGTCATTATGGTTTTATCAAATACGTGATAATAAAATTGTCCTGCTTGAGAAATAAGAATGAAGTAGTAATATGATAAATGATAAATCTATGTACCACAATCTAATTGTGCTGTGCAGTTGAAGTGACCTCAATCGCATAAATTAAGTTGACAAATAGTAATAAATTATAGACTGAGCAGAACAGTAAATGATAGATTAAATTTATCACAACTGAATTTAATTCGTTGTAGAAACTTGTGTACCGAATATTACATTGAATAATATTTTTGTCTGAAATTTTTTAAGTGTATATTTTTAGGGCATTGAATATTAAATTGTTTGTAATCTGTCATGCAAAGTCATAACATGCTAATAATGTGTTAATTCAATACGTTTTGTGCATGCAATTAATTATAATAAGATAAAACGATATCTCCTTGAAAAATATGAATCTTAAAATCTCCAAGAAAGCTTTTCTTCCATAAGTTTCCAAAATTGCAATTAAACTTTTCACGGTGAATCTATAAGTACATCCACTAAAGAACTATTTTAAGTATCGACCAGACACGGATAATCATTTTTTTTTCAAAACGCGAAGAAATGCTTTGTCACTGTGAGGTGAAAAAGGTGAAGCATTTTCATTAGAACTGAAAGCAAACTCATAAAAAATCCTGTACTTATCATGTGCATAAATCTACCTATATTTCCTGGAGAATATTTTAAGTCCGTAGTCTCGTAGTTGGCGCAGTATTCACGATTCCGTCGAAAATTCATTCAGATCGTTACAATATATCTACAAGAGACCTCACGTTTTCAACTTATACACTAAGATAATGAATACACGTGCACGTTTCCTTGAAAGATGTTCGACAAGGATATTTATTTTATAAATTAACATTGTACTATTGAAATGTTCATTGTGTAGGCCAGGCGTTTTGTATCATGTCCGCTGCTTTCTCAGCGACCATAAGAATACCAGCGATGGGGTTGGAATTTGGCACAATGGGGAATATCGATGCGTCGGCTACTCGAATATTCGGTATTCCGTGAACACGTAATTCCGGGTCTACGACCGCCGTTGCGTCTCCCTGCGGTCCCATTTTACACGTGCCGGCCTGATGATTTTCAGGTCCGGTTTCCGTTCGAATCATACACTCCCAGTAAGCGTCCGATCCATAATGAAACCTAAAATGCAATTAAAGTATGTAAAAAAGACCATTCGGAAGTTTAATTTGAATTGGTTCAAAAGTATTAAATTCCACTAACTATACAGAAATTTTTCAATCAACTGATCAAGTTTCCTAAAATTTATTAGAAACCATAGGCTATAAAATTCTTAAGACTTCAATTGAAAGTAATATTCTATAACACTTTAAACGAAGCAAAATTTTTCGTGCGATAATTTAAACTTCTAGTTCTATGTAAAGGAATTAATTTATAGTGAATATTTCGAATACGTACTCGGCACAGTTAGGGTGAGTCTTAGGTTCCATTCGAAGATCCCATTTCTTCATGGTAGGAGTGTCAAGAAGTTTCGTGACTTTCTTGATGGACTCGAGCAGAACCTTCATATCCTTCGGCGCCGTGAAGTAATTCGGATAGATGAGAGGTCGATCTAGTGGATTGTCCGACCTAAGTTTCATGTAACCACGACTGTCGGCGATTAAGACTGTGGGCCTAGCGAGAATGTCTCTCCTATTCTCGCAGTCTTTGAGATTGCCATTTTTGCACTCGTAGTCGAGGCCAGTCTTCGGGCAGGTCGAGCTGAATCCGTCGAAGAAAACTTGAATATCCGGCACACCGTCGGCCGCGAAGCTACTTTCCATGAAGGCAGTAACTTGTGTCAATCCTGTGCTGGCCAATGGCCCAGACTTAGTTTCTAAATATTCGTTGACCGCGTCCATTGTCATGGTTTCGTAGGGCATGTCCTCGATGCTCATGGGAACACCTACGGAGACGTGGTTATGAAGATTCTTGCCTACCGGCAGGTCCTTGTAAACGCGAATCCCGAGCTGGCTAAGGTCCTCCGAAGGTCCTATTCCGGAATTCAGTAAAATGTGCGGCGACCCTACAGCCCCGGCGCTCAAGATGACTTCCTTATTGCACTTGACGACCCTTTTAACACCCTGTCTGTCGACGAGCTCAACGCCATTGGCCATGTTGTTCCATTCGTTCATAAGGACCCTTGTCACCTGGGCATTCGTTAACACCCGCAAATTTGTTCGGTCGTGAACTGGTCTGAGATAAGCCCTGCTAGTGGTCAGCCTGATTCCGTTTTCGGTGGTCATTGGGGCAACCATGAATCCCGTTTGACTGTATTCTTTCAACTTGGATGTTCTGTAACCCAAGTGTCCCGCGGCCTCTAGCAGATCGTCAGCGAAATCCGGCTTCTGATTGAAGTACTGGATTTTAATCGGTCCACCTTTCTTCACACCACGGGGCTGGTCCGAAAGGATCGTAGGATCCACTGGGTCCTCGGCGCGCTCGTAATAATGCCGGATCTCGTTGTACGACCAACCTTTATTTCCTGCCCGGGCCCATTTGTTATAAATTTCTGGATGACCTCGCACGTACATCATCCCGTGCATCGAACCTGTGCCGCCCATCATCTTGCCTCGTGGCCATTTACACCTACCACCCGTACCTATAAGGAAAAAACATCTTTTAAAAAGAATAATCCAAATGTTGGCACTCCATAGTGATCAACTCGTAACTGCAGAAAACAACAAAGATTAACCATCGTTAACGTTAACACACAGTCGATGCGCAATAATTAATATCAGAAAATTTCAACATAAATAATGCTTTCAAAGGCGACTGTTTTTAGCATATTCGTAGTTTGCAAAAAAATGGAGTTATTGAAATATTAATGCATACGTTTAACACACTTGTTAAACATTTGGTTTTTGTCCATCAAGCGCAAACGTTAATACCACGATGTAGGAGAATAATAGAACTAATAAGAGTAATTACCGAGACAGGCCGTCGGTTGTGGTTCTGTGGGTTCCGTCTCGAAATTCCAGTCGAGTGACGAATTGACGGTATTAAAGGCAAGTCCTGGTATCGCCGTCATGGTGGGCTCTTCAGGACCGGCTTCGATTAATAAAACTTTCCACCAGGGATTGTCACTCAACCGCCTGGCGATCACCGGACCGGCTATACCGGCACCAACGACAATAAAATCGTACCTAAACGTTGAAACAATCCCTTAAGAGTCGAAAAAAATTCTCCTCAAGAATGTGCAAAAAAGCAAATATGGGCAACCTGTTCGTTTTACGACTTTGAAAAAAGCAGTTATAATGCATCATATGTAAAAAAAAATCATTCTTCTACCAGCATTCACAAGAAGCTCCGAAGTGTTTCGGGGTGAAAATTGAAAAAGTTTTCTACTTAGAAAAAAGTGACTTCTGTTACTTGGACAACGTACATACGTTTTATGAAGCGTATTAGAATTAATATTTACTACAATATAAAATAACTTGAACGAGCAGAAAGCTTTTCAAACCATATACGCGATGGTTTGAATTTCTGTGAAGATATTCAGGTATTTGGGATTGGATGAATTAGTGGATTGTTTAATTATTACCACTGTTCTTCGGAGGGTACTTCGTCCCTTCCGAGCCTTCGGCAGGGATCAGCAATGTCACACCTCGCCATCATCACGTTTTGCACGAGAGTCATGAAAGCCGTTACCCCTCCGCAGGCGGTTGACATGTACTTAGTGTCTTCGAATTTGCAATTACAACAGCCAGTTGTAGTTGTCGGCTGAACTGCATCACTGCCAAAGTTCACCTGGTTCGATGATAAAATGAAAAAATCTTAGATTCTTCTTTTCGTACTTTCTCACCTCGCTTCGGAAGATAAAAATTTCACCGAACCGCAAAATCGCGCGATATCTAAAATGGAGTTCTCGTTCAAAAGACAAAAACTTTGGATAGAGATCCGAATGTTTACAATACGATTATGTTATTACAGCTATACGTTCGAAGTATATTGTATTTTTGTCATGTAATTTCCCGTCCTACCTCAAGACTCGTTAGGTGCATTGTACTCGCTGTAATAAATGAACGTCACGTCGTGAATAAATTTGTTAAATGCAAAAATCGCGATTCTCGGAGAAAATCTGCACACCTAATCCGACTTACATTACTGGTTAAATGAACGAAAATTGTCAAAGCCCTCAGATTTTTATGGGCCTACCGAAATAACTGCTGGCCTTAGCCCACATGATTATACCCGCATTTTTAGCAGTATCATCGTTTTGTGCAACTATTCTCAGAACTAATAGGAATATTTATATTATATATAGGTCACTCGGATAATTACGTGTTTTTGAATTCCAAATGATCCGTTAAAACTCCATCCCAAGTTAATTGGTATTCCCTGCTGTATGTGCTGCGAAAATATTGAATCTTTTGTTACGCTTCTTTACTTTACGATAATTTCTTTATTTGCGATACTCACATGAAATGCCCGGAAAGGAACCCCAAAGGCGCATTGCACCAGAATCGCCAGGAAAATATACAATTGCATTTTTCCCGCGTAAGCCAATATCATCTGAAAGTAAAGATCGTTTATACAAGTATATTTTAATTTGTTATGCGAAGTTTTGATTGCTCTTAGTACGAAGTTTCGTAGGAAAAAGCATTTTCTTATAACTGTCGATATTTCACTTGTAAAAAAAAATGAATTCGCCCGACAACGATTTTTTACAAAATAGGGGAGAGGACTGGGTAGGGCAATCTCTTTCGCGATCGGATTATAATTTTTTTTCTACTCATATTACATAAAACGCACTGATAGCCACGATGTAAGAGTACTTTTTTCTTTACGAAATCTGCATATTGCTAGAGAAAAGCACGAATCGCATTATAATAACCGCATAATTTTCGTGTAAAATAACTGTGTTACGATCCCCTATAAGAATTTATAATCCATAAAAACGATTGATGACGAACGAGATCGAATGTAAAAACGATCACAAGAAGTTTCACCTTTCATTTATATTTAGCGGATTATCTTAAAAATATCCTTATAATAAAAAATTGCGATCACTGATGAATCGAGGGGGGCCGATGTTCTGGTAATTGCATTGAAATCGAAACGTTGGCGTATATCGGGCGAATGTCGGTCGGGAAGATTTCATGGCAGTGAAATCAGCGCGCATTTATCCCCGTTTTCACTCGCGAGATCAAGATATTTGCATCGGCCGGCGGAAGTTGTTTACCTGATACTCCGAAGGCATCGGCCCAACGTGGGTGGAAAAAACGATCTGCAGGACGGGCACATGGTCCTTTCGGCGGAAACGAGAATCCGTTGGCCGGCGATTTCCGGGACGCAAAGCGCTCGCGCTCGTTAATTTACGGAATCGATGATGGGTCGAAAAATCGCTGCCCGATCTCACGGCTGTCTACTGGCGAACGGCCGAGGAGTCCTCCCCCTTCCTTTCACGCGGGGAAGGTGTTACACGGGGAAATTCGTGACACTCGAAACCGGATTGCGTGGACGACGTGCATGCAACGACGAATTCCTCGGACGTGCATTCGACGGCTTTGCGGCCGGCCCTTCCGTGAAAGATCGCGCGTTCGCTCTGTGAAAGTTCCCCGACTGTTCCTTCCTCGAGCCGTTCCGTTCGGCTAGAATGCGCGTATCGGGTAACGACGCTTAGACGCGCTAATTACCGCCCCCTCGCTCACCCCATGCTCCTGTCCCGTCGTTTCGTTCATCCCGTTCATCGGTCCACATTAATGCTTTCTCTGTTTTTCTTTCCCGTTCTTTCATCGTCGTGAATCATTGCCCTCTCCGTCATTTAATATTCGTCGTAAATCCCTCTCTATCGTGCCTCATATTCGCTTAGTTAACCGTCTTCGTCACACTTTCCGTCGCGTTCGGCTCTACCATTCGTCACCGTCGTTCCGACGAGTGGTCGACAGTGATGTCAGTGGCCGCGTTAAACAGGATGCAGAAACCGTGGGACCGGTGACGTGCGTCGTCTCAGTGAAGACGCACGAGGGAATGAAAAATAATGAAAACGAAAGTTTCTTTGAGTCCAATAGGACCGTTGTAGCTTTTTGTCCGAACGTCTTTCGCGCCGCGAAAAGCAAACGAATCATCTTCGCCAGTGTATGACGAACTGCGATAGGTTCGAGGACTATGTCACACAAAAAAGAGAACCCTCCAACGCTAATAAATTTCAACGAAACGAATAAGTTTCTTACATAATACAGTATTTCGTATTTTACAAAATCATATTTACGATGTGCCTGTTACTCATAAGGAATATTCGTATTTGTCGATAGTCTTAAATATTGTTTCTCCTGTACGAATGTAAGTCTATAAGTTAAGAAATAGGTAAATGTCCCTTACAAATTTCACTGCTAGTTTTATACATTCATCTTATCAGTTACCATGAATATTCATAAAATTAAACAAGTTATTGTTATGTACGATGCTAAATAATGGAATGGTATTTAGCACGTCATCTAAATTTCGAAAATATACGATGTTCGATTCAATTTTATATGCACAAAATCTTTCTTTTACAGTACGGATGGCCCACACATGTTACTTATACTCTGCCAACATTCTCTTCGGGATGAAAACACGTGACTTTACTGCAAGAAGCAGAACAGTACTCGCCACTCATTCAACCTAATTTATCTTAACGCGTTTTACTTAATATCAATTATTATGAGCAGCGATGAAGATATGAACACATTTTTTTTGTAAATATGCAGATAAATAAGATCTCTTACCAGTGGTAAAAAAATGATGATCTCGTTTTACGAGGAGTTGTACAAAATTAGTGTTACTTCGAGTCTGTTCCCTGACGAAAACATGGAGGCGAATGAACTACCTATCATCTAAGAATTCCGATATATGAGCGCATTGCAAATCGATCAAATATGGAGCAAAATTTGGTAATTGCTCCACACTTGAATACACAAATATTATAACTAAAAACAGTTGAACGCACATATTATTTGATTACCACTGAGTCAACTCAAACTTCGCAGCAAGTGTATTATGTCAGTGGGTAATTAAATTCGCTTAATTTCAACATCTGTTTACGACGGTAAATCAATCATCAATCAAGTGCAACTACAGTCGCAATCTTTCCCCGTGAATTCTGTCAGTTTTGCCCATTCCAACTTACCTTGCCAGCAGAGAAGGTCAAGTGTTATATAATTACGTTGACTGACAAGTTTATGCACGAAATTAATATCCAGACGGTTTAATCAAATTTTCCATTATTTTAACAGATTTTTATGATTCTTGTACATCTCATTAGCGGGTCCTTCTGGGTAAAAGTTTTCTACTTAATTGCAGCTGGTTTTCGAATAGGTGCTTCCCCATACGTTATTTTTTCCTGTTTACGCTTTTTTTGATTCATAGAACTGGAAGATATATCGATATCCACCTGGTTGCACGATGGTAATTAAATATTTGATCGTTGATCTTGCACGACATTACACATTATACTTTTTATGCCGATAACACTTGTGATTCTCATATTTCATGAAGGAATTGACATTGCGTAATTGATAAATATTAATTTTGACTAATGATTTTTTTACCGTAAAGTATACGATTTCGATCAACTTTCATTCGTAATAGTATCATGTTTTTGCTTATTATCAGTTGTCAATGTTTTTCCTTATAATTTTGCATAGTATTCATTATTCATGCATTTCAGATTTTCCATTAAACACAGATGCGAAAACAAATATTACAAATGCATCCTCATGGAAGTATCATTTTTTCGTTCCCTCGAAATGCATCAATTTTTTAAGACGTTTTATAACCGCAAACGACAATTTTTTTCATAGATAAAAAACACTTGTTCTTGTAATAAGCTCGTGAATAACATCATTTCTTACTTTCGAAGAATTTTTATCGTATTCATATCCTTCAAAGAACTTTGGCCATTCTGTGCTGCTGCAATAACTCTTTAAAGAACAAGCTATAATCTCATAATTGATGATGATTAATAGATAGTGATTAATCTCCTAATTGATAGTAATACAGGTTTTCCAGATACACGTATACCTGGGCAACTTGTCTTTGCTAGTGACCACCTTCCGTATATGTAATACAAATTGCAACTTGCTTCACGTTCAAAAGAACATTTAAGAATTACATCAAGCAAATTTTCAGCTCCCAAGCTATGAAGCTAAAAACCTTGACATAGTACTGCAATTAATTCACTTCCCAACGACCATGACAGTATTATTGCAGTAATATTATGCAATAACATTATTAGTCCTCTAGACAGGACAACATAATGGATCAACTAATTGTAGAGTAACAAATATTCATTACCGAACAATTAATTATTAAAAATCAGACTGAATTTTAATGGCTGTATTAATTATAACTCATTTGTACCTGCAGTTTGTCGTCTTCATCAGTTTATTGCAAGTAAGAACATGTTCTAGTCAAGCATACAGTTACAAATAATGAAATTATATAAATTTGTAATCCCCTTTACAGTTGCGTAATAATTACATGATTTTCAATATTCATAACATGGTGTATTACGTGTACATACAGGGTATCCCAGTTTTTGCCGGCCAAACTTTGCCAGCGTATTCTACACGCAAAAGTAAGAAAAAAATGTTATATGAACATATGCTCTTAAATGTTTTATTAAGGAGTTATAACTAATAATACAAAATGATAATGAACTGGCATTTCGTCGACCAGCGTACGAACGTATTATGAATATCTCTATTTATGTTTACTTGCTGAAGTAGTTGATATCGACATTTATGTCTGCTGAGCTAGCAATGTTTAGTACGCTGTACGACTTCATATCGAGGTGCCGCGAGAATTTTCCAATCGTGATTTTATAGAAATTAGTAATACGATAGGGTCAATTTTTGTTAGATGCCAATCCTGTATTCGTAATAACGGACGTCATTTTGAAATGTTATTACATTAAGAAGGTCTACTGTCATTTTGCTTGGTTTTGTTGGATTTTGTATTATTAGTTATAACTTCTTAATAAAACATTTAAGAGCATATGTCCATATAACATTTTTTTCTTACTTTTGCGTGTAGAATACGCTGGCAAAGTTTGACCGGAAAAAACTGGGACACCCTGTATATATATTACTTTATTTTTACAAATTTTATCGTATAAACTTACCCCTATCTGCATAATTGTCATAAACGTCAGTGAAAAATTGTACAGATTCTGAAACGTTTGAATGAACAATTCCTGCGCAACGCATTAAATTATAGTTTGTACTATTCCATCCGGAGTCACTAATGTCAAAACGAATTTCTATTCGCTCAAATAATACGTCGTCCACGTCCATTTCGTAAAATATATAATTTGGTACTGGTAACCTTATGACCATAATATACACTTACAACGTTACGTACATATCGTTTGGTCCACGAAAAAAATGGCTAAAAACGTCCTTACATCTATCAGCCACAAGAAGGTAACTTCTACTTAACTAAATCAAATCAAAGAAATATGCGTGATTTTAAATTCAATTTAACGATGTTTCATTCTATCATTTCGTTACATTACTTCCTTATATCACATGCAAGTCAGGTTTTGGCCTGCCTGGGCCCTTTTTTGTATAAAATTATTAACTTTCGTACGTTCGGTAAGGTCTCTAATCCTCGAATTTCTTCGCCATTTTACTCGTCGTCGATTAGCATTCATCGCCAACAACTTTTTTTTCCTAAGACATAAAAAACTGGAAAATCATCAAGAAACGAAGCTGCCAAGCATTCGTAACGACGAAATGAATATTATTTACACGTAATTACATCGCGAATCCCGCGCGACCGAACAGCTGTGCAAGGACAAAGAATTTCGCACGATTTACGCCGAAATTATCGAATTTATCCGCGAGTTTGCCCTCAGTGTTTTCCCTTTCGCTTTAACCAGAATTCTTTAACAAGATCGGAACCCTTTTCGCCGATCATGATGGCAGGTGCGTTGGTATTGCCGCTGACTATTGTCGGCATGATAGAAGCGTCGATAACGCGGAGCCCAGTGATCCCGTAAACGCGAAGCTGAGGATCTACGACGGCGTCCTGGTCCCAGTAAGGCCCCATCTTGCAAGTGCCGACCGGGTGGTAAATCGTGGCGGTGTAATGTCTGCCCAAGCAGTCCCAGTACTCGTCCGTGTACATGGGAACGTGCTCGCAACCGAGGAACGGTATATTGTGCATCTCACTGCCGTAACGCTTGAAAGCGTTGGTCCTGCTGAGAGCAACGACGATTTTGGCGCCCTCGATGAGCCTCAACATGTCTTCCGGATCGGAAAAGTAATTGGGATCAATGATAGGATGGTCGAAGGGATTGTTGCTCCGCAAACGAATCATGCCTCTGCTCTTGGGCCTCAGTAACATCGGCAATATGCTCCACGTGTCCCTGTTACTAATGGGCCCGAAAACGGCGTCGTAAACTCGTTTCGTTAAGCCGTGATCTTTGCGCACTTGAGCCCCGCCGTCAGAACTCGTCGAACCGCAAACAAAGTGGAGCTCGATATCCGGATAATCTTCCGAGGCGTTCGCGTATTTGCTGTTGACGAAGGCATAGCCCTCGACTCCGCCGGCAATTGTCAGAGGACCGTCGCCGAATAGCGCGTATTGGACGACGGTTTGAACATTTTCCAGCCGGTTTTCGACGATCGAGACGGTCTCGTTGACCATGAAGGTTAACCCGCCCATGGCTACATGGTCCTGCAGGTTATAGCCGACCTTTAGGTCCTTTATCACGGGAATACCGTGCTCCCTGAGGTGGGCCTTAGGACCCACTCCCGACAACATCAGCAACTGAGGTGATCCAATGGACCCCGCGGACAAGATAACTTCCTTCTTCGTGGCAATACGATAAATCTGCTTGTCCCTCACGAACTCCACGCCGTATGTTCTCTTGCTTCTCGGATCGATGAGGATTTTAGTTACGTGGGCGTTCATGGCCACGTGTAAATTCTTACGCAGTCGAACGGGTCTAAGGAAGGCCTTAGCCGTGGAGCAACGACTCCCGTGCCTTTGGGTCGTCTGGGCTATCATGAAACCGGTCTGGTGTTCCCCGTTAATGTCTCGATTCTCGTAGCCCATCTCCTGGCCGGCCATCACAAAAGCCGCAGCCAAGGGAGTGTGGTAGGGTGCTTCTTGAACTGTCAAGTACCCACCGGTACTGTGATAGTTGGTGCGTGTCAAATAAGGGTTCTGGTTGTCCTCAGATTTTTTAAAATAATACAGTGCGTCCTTCGAGCCCCAACCCACGTTTCCATTCTGCTCCCACGAGTCGTAATCCTTCTTATTCCCGCGCAAGTAAAGCATGTAGTTCAGAACACTGCTGCCGCCTATGACTTTCCCACGTGGCCAATTGCATCGATTGTTCTCCATGCCTAAAAAAATTCCATTCCTTAAGTCCTAAATAATTCCACCTAATATGCTTTCCATAGCGGCTTATCAACTTTCTAATTAGAAAGATAAACGACGCTAAATGGCTTTTTAAAGTAATCGCGCGCTTAGGAAATGAATAATCAGATATCGAAAATAAAACATAAAAATTCGATGCGTCATTGACATTAGACAAATAGGCTTCTGATAAGAGAAATACACTCGCAGATACGGTAACTCTGTACATTAAATGAAACTGGCCGCTGTAGGGAAAATTTTCTGTCCAACAGAGGGCACCCTAATTTAGGAAAAATTTCTTTCAATGCCACAGGGTTCAATGCTCTTACCGTCTGCTATGGAACTTTTTGTGTTTAAAGTACGAGTACTCACCCAAACAAAAATTTCTATTGGGTTCCGTCTTATACTGCCAATCGAGCTGACTCAGCTGTAGGTAACCAGCGAGAAGAGGAACATCCGAGATCTCCGTCTCATCTCCCCCAGCTTCGAGAAGAAGCACGTTCCAGTTCTCGATTTCCGTCAGTCGGTTCGCAACTACGGCCCCTGCAAAATGTTGTCCCATTAATCAACCGCACGCAAACAATTCAATACTAGTTCCCTAGGACAGCAATTTTAAATCTATAATAATATGTTTAAAATACCGCTAAGTACATAGACACAATAACTGACTGTGCAAAATATCAATGAAAAGACAGTCAATAAGGGTACGTATTGATTTAACCACTGGATTGTTTTAGATTTGAAATTCGTTAAATTAAGATCGTTTGAATAGGAGTTGATTTTTATAAAAAAATAAGGGTAAATGAATGCGACATAATACAAACCCGCTGAGCCTCCTCCGATTACAATGAAGTCGTAAGATGGTAATAACAATTCCGAAGGTACATTAATTGGTGGCGCTTCATTGTCAAGCGCATCATAATGAAAATATACAAGTGCTGCTGTCAGTATGGGGAAAAACATAGACAGCCCGGTGGAAGCTGTAGATATTCCACTCGCCAAAACGCTCTCGATGCCCATTATTTATCGTTTATTAATGTCCCTGTAAGACAATTTTACAAATTAACTTTTAATGACAACCGTTAACATAGACATCAATGATCAACATTCACTGCTCACTGATTCATTATCTCTCAAATTTGATCATGTTTTCATAATTATTGTCAACACATAATCGTGTACTGCAATATCGTAATTCACTGGTTAATTTAAATGATAAAATATTGTGATATTTAATTTATTCGTTTTTTTTTTGGACAAAATAGCACAAAGAAAATAGTAAATATGTTCGATATTTCCCGTTGTGAATGATGATCGATCCTACCGAACGTTCTGACGATCTTTTCCTGGATCAAACTTGAAAGGAGAACGACGCGAGTTCACGGCAGACTTATTCGCGATGGACAATAGCGAAGATCTGAACGTCCGATGAACGTCCCGGACGATCGAGTACTGTTCGACTCGGGAAGAAGATCGAAATGTAAAACGGCTCCCTAACTGTCGTCACGTAGAAATCGCTGGCTGACCGAAAGACGCCCATCGGCAATTTCCACGTGCCCGGGACGCCGTAATTGTACGTCCCTTGAATGACAATCGCCCGAGAAACTTTCAGCTGTTAAGTAATTTCGTTTTAGTGAGCACCGTGGAATATAACCGTCTTTCTGCCCGGTATTCCACTTATATTCCAGGTTTCTGTGCCATCAAGCGCACGAATTTAATTTCCAACCCATCAATTTGCTTTTCTTACGATCGCGACTGTTACACCGGCAATGAAGGTTCTGATACTGACGTAAAACGCCGCCAAAGTTCCACTTCCGCTGAGCTTTATTACAAACTGCTCATGAAAGTTACTAATTGTAATGGTAGGAACTGAAGTACGAATGATCAGCTTACACCTTCGATATGAGGTATGTGAGTAGGTAAGTCCGCAAAATCGTGACAAGTCGAACAGATATATTCGCAGACGGAGCTGACTTCACGCTTCACCATAACTACACCGAATGTCGCTACGATATTCACATATAGCTGTATAATGAAGTTACCCTCTCTTATTCGCAATATTCCTACGCGTATTCCAAAAGAAATCATGAACAAGAAAATTTATCATTGGTAAGTAAATGCTGCCGGTCGAACCATACTCAGACTGTACTCTTATAGCATTGACCGTACTACGTAGATTTCAATAAAAAATAATGAAGTCGAGCTTTTATTATCCGGATAATGTAGAAGCTATGTTAATATTCAAATTGAAAAACATCGGAAAAACCTGTTTTTACATGTAAAAAAGTTTTTTCTTCTCTATCGTATCACACGGTCGTTTCAATTCAAAGTAACATAAAGAGCAAAGTTCAGATCCTTTTGAATAATTACCACCACAGAACAGACTCGCCGTTTTAAGATTAATTTCAAACCATTAGGTGATTTAAAGCGACCAATCATATAATTTTGTCATACTCTTGAGAGCCAATGCAACAGATGGATAAAGATCCGTTACATATTCGAAAAGGAAAGCTATACCCGTTTGCCTACCTTCCCTCGAACGCGTAATGCAAGTCTAGAAGCTTCGAACGTTTTAATATGGCTCGACGGGGAAATCTAGGATATTTGCCCGGTCTGTTCCTTGCACCTTCGGCAAGGAGAAACTGTCCGAGATTTACATAAACTTCCTGAAACAGTTTCGTCGATACGAGTAATAAAACCTAGCAACACTTTTACAACCCGCCAGGAATATTCTCGTAAGATGACCTCGTAAAAATACGGAAGCAAGATGTGAAAACGATACGAGACGTCAGAAGCGTGGCGATTTTATTTTTACCTCTCGCAAAAGATTCAGGAAAAATCCTCGAACGCGGCTATCATTCAACGATCCTCGTCTGTTTTACGTAACGGGAGCGGGTCACTGGGCCGAAATCCTCGTGATGATTCGAGCGACCCGCAAGTAGCAATGCACGTGCGGTTATTCCATTGATGAGTTACTTCATTGCCGAACTTTCATTAAGGTTACTTCACTGCGGTGTTCGACGTGAAATCGTCTATGAGAAGGATGGCAAACGGAAGACACGCACACGAATGACTATTGTCAACTCCCGATCGAACGGAGATTCACGGGGTTTGCAATGATCCAGGGGATGGACGGAAACCTGACACTCGTAAGACTATGGAACACTGACCATGACCTTGCTGGGAGCAGCGAACGTCTGATCATTGAGATCATCGGGTACGGTACCACGCGGCCAGGTACCAAACGGGTTTCAACCGTCGTTCCACGCACAGAGTATAACGGTTACCTTTCGCCTGTCTCTTTCCTTCTCTCTGCACCCGTCATCCTGTACCCCTCCGACGACTCTCCACTATTTACTGTACACGCTTTCGGAGACAATGACATTAATGGGTCAAACTTATGTACGTCTTGTACACAAGCTACTCAAAACAACTTCGTCGTAACATCGAAAAATTCTGTTATTTCATTTCTCTATACTCTCAACATTGTCCCACGAGATTCAACATGAAATTCCAATAGACATTCCAAAGTTCTTCATTCTTTCTACGGGAATTGAAGAATTCGATAGTTCGTATGCTCTATACTCTGCCGAGCACATTTTTAATAAATGTTTTTCAGTAAATAGAATTTAATTACCTTTCTTGTACAATACCTAAAATATCAAAGTGGCAAATTCACTACTAATAATAAGTTAATTACTTATATTACATATATTATTCGTCAGAAATTATCTAACGCGCACAGTAACGCGTAGAATCAGTTCTCTGTATGTAAGAAGAGATAATACTCGGAGCTATCTAAAATTATTCGATAAATATTTATATACATATATCCGTCTGTCATGACCATCATTATCAATAGACACTGTTCTGTCATTCTAGACACTTCTTCGTTGGTTGTCACATTTCAATTTAACATAAAATCCAGGTGTCGAATGAACATATCTACTTAACAATCCCAATGCAGATTGCATGATTGATTAAAAAAATGCAGTATGACATCACGAAAAGCAATTCGACGTCGTCAACGAGTGAAATACGGTCAACCGTTTCACTCCATTGGCTTACGTGCGATATCGCGCGTTAGCCGTCACACATATACCTTCCACGGAGCATTCTTGGAATCGTTTGCAACGTGCCATCCCCAGTCATTCTGACGGTCATTCTGTGTCGAGTTATTTCTGTCCTGTCGATTGTTTCACGATATCGTCTCCGGATACTCGGTACTATAGTTTTCGAAATACATGCAAATGATGGGTCGACGACAGAACTAGACATGAAAGATATAACACAGACATGTGTCATTTGAATTGCAGGAGGATGTTGCGGGTCCACGAAGAAGAGGACCATCGTCGGGGGCTATGCCTTCGCCTGGTGGTTCGTCACCGACGTTCAACGACTTTCCCTCGAGGTCATGACCTTGAACCCCGTCTGCGAGAACGTCGAAACGGCCCAGGGTGTGCCCCTCACCGTCACCGGGGTGGCGCAGTGCAAGATTATGAAGGCCGACGAGCTTTTGCACACAGCCAGCGAACAGTTCCTCGGCAAGAGCGTGCACGAGATCAAATCCACCATCCTCTCCACCCTCGAGGGTCATCTTCGCGCTATTCTTGGTGTGTATAAAATCCGCTGAATTATTCATCGGTGAATTCAAGCGGTCTTACGCTCCCATGCAAATCGTCCCATGAAAAAGGGTATCTTAACGACAATTACAACAGCACACAGATTCGTGCTAATTACGTGCTTTTACAGGCAATTACAAACTTAACGAGAACAGTCTATGAAAACTCACTGAATTATCATCATCAATTTTTCCATACTGTTCTCGGTGGAAGATTTGAATTTCGTTTTTATTACAAGTCACAATTACAACGGTCAGACTTAATAACTACAAGTTTAAGGATGACATTAACAGAAAATTATCTTAATGAAGGTCGTCAATCTTTTTAGTGGAAACTTACAGTTACAATAATCAGTAGTTAAAGGAACGGCAGATGTAAGGAAAAGTTACGTTATTCCAAGTAATTATTATTATTGTCCTAATTACCGTTAATTAAACAGGAACACTTTCGGTGGAAGAAGTGTACAAAGATCGAGATCAATTTGCGGCGTTGGTTCGTGAAGTCGCTGCCCCAGACGTAGGCCGAATGGGCATTGAAATCCTTTCGTTTACCATCAAAGACGTCTACGACGACGTCCAATATTTGGCGTCTCTTGGCAAAGCGCAAACTGCTGCGGTTAAACGAGACGCCGACGTCGGTGTCGCTGAGGCCAATCGTGACGCTGGCATTCGGGTAAAGAAATCAATACTATAGTATTTATATAAAAATGATGAATCATCCACACGCGAAAACCGATACCTGCAAATGTAACTAAAGTAATGATCAATTGATTTTGCAAACTTTATTGTACAATTTGTGAGGAGAATCTGGAAATTCGTTCATTTTTAATTAAAGAGTAGATATTAAAACCGTTACAAACATTACCGCCCTTTTTGTTTAAAATATTTTCCCACGTTAAGACGGACATATATGAAAAGAAATTGATATGACAAATTCTTCCGGATGAATAGCGTTATAATATAATGGTAAAACTGATCATTTAGGAAGCGGAATGCGAAAAATCGGCGATGGATATTAAGTACAACACCGACACGAAGATCGAGGACAATGCGAGATTGTTCCAACTGCAGAAGGCTAACTTCGACCAAGAAGTGAACACGGCGGTAAGTTAAATTGCACCAATTTACTCAGCGGGTTAAAAGGACGATTTCTTTTTGGGGAAGGCACTCACGATGTTTCTATTTTCATGGATTTTGTGCAGAAAGCCGAAGCCCAACTGGCATACGAGCTACAAGCGGCGAAGATAAGACAGCGAATACGAAACGAGGAAATACAGATCGAAGTAGTTGAGAGGCGTAAGCAGATCGAAGTGGAAGAGCAGGAAGTACGGCGAAAGGAGCACGAACTTCAAAGCACCGTTCGACTTCCGGCTGAGGCTGAGCATTACAGAATCGGAAAAGTGGCCGAAGGAAAGAGGTAAACACTCCCATTACCATACGTAGGACATTACACTATACCATTCATAAAAAAAGGACAGAATAAATAATTTATGTAATAATAGTAATATTAAATATGATAGGAACGATTTAATTGGAAATAAAATCCTCAACTTCCTATCTAATATAAAGTGTTTAAAGTTAGTACACAACTTTTAATTGGAGAACAGACGTGTAAAATGTAGTAATCTACTTATTTCGAAAACATAAGTCTGCAATTTAATATAATTATTGTCTTAAGATTGTTTGTAACTTAAACCTTTAAACTTTTTTTACTTTTCGATTGGTGTTGTACAATAAGAACATTTTCCTGAATTTTTTTATTACCCATTGATACTAGTTAATTAGATTTTTCGCACATTTTAGGACACAAACAGTAAATGCCGCCGAAGCGGAAGCCGAAAGGATTCGCTTGATTGGAGAAGCAGAAGCGCAGTCCATGGCGGCCGTCGGTTTATCCGAAGCCGAACGTATGCGAATGAAAGCCGCCGTTTACAAGAAATACGGGGACGCTGCGATTCTGAATATCGCTTTGAACGCATTGCCCAAGGTAAGACTTTCTTTCATTTACCCGCACTCATCAAACGTTCTTATTAGAAAGCCGATCTACGTGTCTTTCTCTTCGTTTTCAGATCGCCGCGGAGGTTGCAGCGCCATTGGCGAGAACGGAGGAAATCGTTCTGTTGGGAGGTAACGACGCGACCAGCGGAGAAATTACACGCCTCGTAGGACAAGTCCCACCCGCGGTCCAGGCCTTGACAGGGGTAGACCTCTCGAAAGTAAGTTGACTTTTAGTTTCCCCTCGAAAAGTCCATTCCCGCAGCTTTTTCTTTGCTTTACCCTGCAGTAAAACGCAACTTAAAGCCGACTTTCGTCGAACGAGAAAGTAACGCACAATGCACACAAAATAGACAATCAAATGAGAATACTCTGGACCGACAGTTTTCTGTAATAAAACCATCGTCGCTGTAATGACGCTGGCAAGAACCGTGCTCACATATTTAATGTAACTCGTTGACGTTTATAGGTTCTAGGCAAAATACCCGGGGCCAAGTAATCTTGGACGAGACGACACGAAATTCTCGGCAACGGCGACCAGGCGAATGAATTCTGAATGACACTGACGAAGGGGCGAAATTTATACTGCCAAAGGTTTCTCTGCAGTTCTATTATCTGTCCACGACACTCCACTTCTTTCTCTTTCCCGAATTATTCTACCTCAATTCTAGGTCAAGCTATGCCGAGCATAGGAGAATAATATTAGTATGCCTCTAGTGTGAATGCATTGATTAAAAATCGATGGCGTTGTACAAACACGTTTCTTACTATGCGCTTTTTCCTTTGCTATTGCCGACTATTGTCCCGTGTTTGCTTATTTAACTCAGCCATGGAATGCACTCAAGAAAATACACTACACATATTACCCGCATTGGTTTTATTCGTAAAAGTATAGTCACGGTGACTACTCAAAAATACGATTATGTTGAGACAATCCATGTTTCTACGAAAAAAAGGCGTGCACGCCGTTAAAAAATAGCAAGTTTCGTTGTCACCATGACTTAGCCACTAAGTGGTACATAAGTACGTTAAAATGTGCCCCGTTATATTTATAAATGTATTGTGATTGGAAACCTTCGATCATTGTGTTCAAACATAAATAGGTAACTTAACGAATGGGAAAGAAAAGGGTAGACACTCGAAACGGGATATGAAAAATGTCGTTGTACATACCCGTAATAACAGTTAGACTACGTTTATTGATCACATGAATTACCAGACGTTCTCGATCGACTACCTCATTGGAATCTGCAGCATTAAAAATCAATGTAGTTGAAGAGTGCCAATCTGTATATACAGTACTACTTCCCCGGCAGAAATTAGTTGCCCATGGTATCAATTACAAATTGCCATTTTTCTCGTCATCAGCAGAAAAATACGAGTTTACAAAATTTACTGAACATTTTATTGTAATGAAATTTTTAAGTATAGATCGTTTTAATTGTCAGAAATAGCTTACATTAAAATTTAATGCATTTGTTCAATAAAAGAATAGCCGAGTAGAAGTAGTGGCTTTTTTTTCAAAAACGTACAAAACTGAAGCTGATTAATTTAGAGTAATCCAAATCATTTACTTTAGAACGCTAATGAAGTAATGTAATATATTCCGAAAAATGAAACAAAAAAACCTTAAAAACCGTGTTTTGTACGCAGTAATTACTGAAATTATCGACAAAAATAGTTATGCAAAAATATAATTATTCCCTGATTAACGAGCGGTTTAAGTACTTTTAAATTTATATACAGATTTTTTGAACTAACTTTTAAACAAGCCATTAAAAGCAAATTCTGTTGAATCACCTGCTTTCTGAAATCGGCCAATATTATTTTCATTCTCAATTCTGCAGAATGTAACGATAGAACTCCGGTTTCATTGACATTACAAACACAATCAGGTCGGACATTCTGTCCAGAAAGACATAAGTAGCGTATTTTTGCAAGAAACAAGTGGATCTGACGTTCGATATGCGACAAAAATCTCACGTTACGAAGCTTCATTAATAGTCTTCCCAAGCGGTAACTACTTATTTAGCGCAGTACAAAAAGTCAGACGACCTTACCTTCGAAACGGACGATACTCCATAAAGAATAAAACCTTGTGATTCGTAAGTGCAAAATCGATGTAAAGTATTCTTATGATAAGCGATTTAAAGTATCTGTCTCGCGTTATACTGGTGAAAATTCCTCACCGTCGAGTAAACGATCAAAATAAACTATTTTAATACAGTCTTAGCATACCCGTTCCGATGAGTAGTCAATACGAGTGTACGTCATGTAAAAATCACGATGGCTTCGAAATTTCGGGCGGATAACATTAACTTAAGATCTGTTCCGAATTCTCCACCCTAGCCTGGTGGTTTAACACGCCCGACAATCGTCCACGGCCGCCAGAGGGGTGAAAATTCGTTAGATAATTTACCATTAGCATGATTCCACGGTCCATTAAAATGGGCCGGTACGTCCATTAAAATGAAAATGTGTGAATCGTCTAAGCGATATTCTCTTAGAACAGTCAAAGAAAACGCGTCCTTCTTTGACAATGAGAAAAGAAAATAAATGGGGCAGTCGCGAGAACCCCATTGCATATTTCAACAATGAATATACTTTTCTTTCTCAATTGAGTGATCAAGTGCGTTTATTAAAAATAAAGTTGGCAGGAGTTGAAATAAGGAAAATTGTGTTCGATCCAGTTTCTATACTTCAGTGGCATTAACTATTTATCTGCAAGTACATATCTGCCTTTGATTTCTCCAAAAAGAAAATTCTAATCAATCGTGAAAAAGTTCCAAGAACGCTGATGTGATGAAAATAGATTTATTTTAAATGATAACAAATTTCTATTTTGCCTAATCAAACGGACGCTGATTAGAAAGTTACAGCGATCTCCAGACATTCCAGTAACAACGGGAACTATTAATCTAAACTACTTAAAATTATGCCAATTAGCCACTTACCGTTGTCGACGATAATGTACAGATCATGAAATATTCACAAATTGACGTTTAGCGGAACAATCTTCAATCGAATCTTTTTATTGCTTCTCGTGGACGAGGGATTAGACGATTTAATGCAATTCCGAGTACCTACTTTTCATATATACAAATATATATATTGTCTATGAATTCCATTTGGGTGATATTTTTCTCCAAGAATATTAATGGCCATTGATATAACCGCATAATCGAAATATTGGTCATTAGTTGCAAAGGTCCGTTAATCGGCGCAGGTCCATCAATCTCTAGTTTTAACGTCAGCCATTGGCACTAGTTAATTCAGCTCGATAAACACAAAAGTAATTACGATGTAGTTCATGAAAATCGTCGTGCAATCATATAACAATCGTCTCTACGTCACATTTGTGTTTATCGGAGCAAATGCCTCATCCGGTTTTCACGACAAACATTCGACTCTAGCAACTATATAACAACAAAATGTATGCACATGTGTTGTGTACAGTGATTCAGCGCCACTTTGTTCGTGCTTAGTTAAGTGAAATGTATTTAGACGATACGAAGCATACAGAGAAACATAACATTTATTGCATTAACATAACATATTCTTTGTTTTATTATTAACGTTTATGTCTTTTCTAATGGAAGCAAGCTAGATTTAACATTATTTGATATGAATTGCAAGTGTATTATGTACTAAACAGAAATGTTATTAGAATAATAATGCAGATTAAGGTCCAGGCAAATTTCCCGCTACTCAAGTTACAATCGCAGGAATTGACTATTCAATTCCGTTGCTATTACCGTCGTTAACAATGATTCATCTTCGGTACCGACGATTGCATTCAGTCATTACTCACGTGGTACGTGGTTCCCGCAACTACTCCGAACCCATTTCATAAATGCATTTCATTTTTGTATACATTTCCTATCATAATTTAAAGTATTATACTGGCATTGTATATCGAAGAGGGATTTTCAATAACAAACCTTTGTTGAAAAGTTAATTTTGCTTGACGAAAATGAAAACCTACACGAAATCGTCAATCTAACAAAACATAATGTTTACCACAGCAGTATCCGCGATCGCACAAATTCCTATATGAGTAGCAGTATCCTGCTAAAATGAAATATATTTTTTAACTTCATCGACAACTAAAGACTTTTTTCCCGAAAATATACATTTTTTTTAATTTGTACACTTTATCTGTTAAGCATTTATACGGATTTATAAGATCGTTGTACCTTTTTTTACTGTATGAATTCCACAAATATCAGTTTTAAAAGTTATTTACATTATCGAATTATATGTTTTCTATTTCTTTAACATTGTACCTCAAAGAGAAGTGATTTTTTCTACCAATGAACAAGTATACTTAGTTGATTATTAACAAGCAGTATTTCTTCTATGTTCGTGTGCTTTATTTGAAAGAGTAGTTATATATGATGTGTCTTCTGCCGTCTTCGATATACATATTATATTTTAGCGATTAAGGATCTTCGCTACTTTAAGAGAATTCCGTTTCATAGCATACCTTGTATTACAAATTTAATATATTCTTTGCTTTCTAAGACCGGCGCCAAAATGCATCAAGTGAAACTTGGGCTACTTTTTCCGGTGTTTACCGTAGAAATAGATTAAGTGTAATTACACTCTTCACGTAGTTTGCTAGTCAATTCGTAAATTCTCGAAATCACCGTACAAAATTCGTTGATCTGGATTAATGTAGACCTCTGCGAGAAAGAGAATCTTCCGCTTTTATATATACACATGCATTTCACCAAGTAAAACAGTAATTTGTTCTTTTATTTACCGTTCGCACGCGCCAAGACCATTGTGGTTGATGTACCCAGGGTTTTCCGAGGACCTTCAACCAAGAGAAAGCTTCCTACCAAAAGCAACAGTAGCGACAAAGTACGTTATGTAATTGACAAATTTAACGGTCGTATGCGAATTATTATGGTGTACGATGGTTTGCGCCTTCTGTAAAAATTCCGATCAGCATTGAAAGAGTACTGATGATTCCGAGCGGTTTCCGATTTATTAAATAGTGATCCGTAATCAAAAGCTAAGATTAAAAGCAACGTGAAAGATGTGTATTATAAATTTGTATTTGCACGTTAAATCACTTTGTTGTCGCGTGATCGGCGTACTTTGTTTGTGTTATACCAGTAATTCAACCTTCGAACCAATGTACCGATCATCAGTGTGTATACAGACTTTCTCCGGTGTGAATCTTCGTAATATTTCTTAAAAATGAATTCAGTGTAACCCTTTGCGGATCGAGAACGCTTAGAAACATGACCAAAAAGTTTCCTCAACGTTCCGCGATCCTAGCTAGAAATTCAAAATTTGCCGAAGTGTCTAGAGAGGGTAATTAATCTAGCCTTTTGTAAATGACGAAAGACGAGATAATGTATATTTTGAGAATTGTGTGCTAGAAGTGTCTCACTGCGTAGATAGAAGACAATATAATGATTGTGTCATACTCTACTCTAATTGAAAGTAATGGAATACACAATGTGAATTAGTGCATATTTTTAATAAATGGGTCATAAAATAATATCTTCTCTGTCCAAGGAATGTGCCTACTTTTCAGGATAATAACTTTATCAAACGGCAGTTACCTTTTTTTTTAATAATGAATCACAAAGGACACCAGTTTTCGTACTCACATTTTTATTGTAATAGTTCGTATTGAATTTCGTCGCACTCTTCTTTGAAAACAAAGTTGACCGCGTAAGGGGTTTATAAGACCCCTTAATAACGTACCTTTTGTGGTACGTAACAAGTTGTCCGAAGAGTCGCAGAACATACCATTCTCATACACCGGCCAAGGGATATAACAAAATTCGACATAGACTACAACAACAACAACACTCTTACTTAGTCTCTCAGTCACATTTATTCGCCTCGTTATCATTCACTCCGATTACAATCTACAAATTCTATCGCGTAGGACACGACATTGGTTTAAACCAACATACTAATTATCAGGACTCTCGGTGATCTTTTAATCGCTCCTTCTTTCTCTTTCTCTCTCTGTCTCGCTCGCTCTCTCTTTCTCCGCACTTATCAATAATATCTCATGATTTTTTTCTCTCTCCCGTCTTCTTATTTACAATTATACTCTTCATCATTCCTCAAGATGTTAGTAAATTATGTAGATAGCAGCATACGCCTACGCCGTAAACAGTTTAACGTTTTTCTTAAACGCTATAGTGCTAATTAATTTTATTAATTACTTATATCACATTGTTCATGTACACACCTTTGCACGAATCTTCAGTGCTTTTTTTGTCACCCCTACCCCCTACCCCTCCCCCCACCCTGACAAACCCCGCCGACTTGATTTTCAGCACTAGTCCGTGTACGAACAGGCGAATATATTTACAAAAAGGGTTCTTTTTTTTACTTTTTTCCTCGCCTACCACTCGTAGTCGCAATTCAAGAGCAAATTTATCGATCGTCCTTCTTTCAACTCCTTTTCGCGCCTTTTTTTACTTTACTCGTGTCATTTCATAGATTACAGTGATGTATCTTACTAATGTTTCCGACACATATCGAATAATTATTTACATCAATTGCACAATCTAAAATTCACTAAGAACAAGTATTTGATATCAACGCATAACGGGAAAATATAGACAATCGTGACGGCAATCGAAGGGCTCTTTGTAAACATCTCGTTTCAATCTTTAATCGTTTACTTATCGTTCACTTAGTTCGTATTAGTTAACAAAAGCTTGTAACGAGAATTTCACCGCGACGAAAAAATCCGCAAGATATTTACATGGATATATATATTTTACCGTTTTATCGCTGGAGAATCGCGACAGATTCTTGCGATGAATTTTAGACGTATGCAATAACGAACTAAAAAACGAGTCGAGAATCACATACATGTCTCCCGATGTACTGGGATAATGACATCCGTCGAATTTGAAAGGTTGCTCAACGATTTTTGAAAGACGCCCTCGCGTTCGAGCAATTTTGTAGTTTATCAGACAAAACATTCTGATACCTTTTGGAAAGACATTGCTTAACGCGACTTATCGAAATACCCTTACTGGATTATGTACGTATAGCAAATCGCCAAAGTATACATACTCGTATACTTGACTTAAATGACTGACCTTACGGCTTTGATTAAATAATTTAAAAGATAAAAAAAGAGGATATATATATACTATGCGCAGAATAAGAGAAATTACAATAATACTAATGTACAAATGATATCCGAAAGAGACCGTCAACAGTCACACATGCACACACATGCACAGAAAAGAGAAAAAAAGGAAACCAGTCTGCTTTGCGTACTCCAGTCCGATTACAACGTATCTCATAGATCAGACGAGTATTTTCTTATGCTTGCGTAACGTTCGACGTAACTTTCTTGTTTTCGGCGATGTTACGCGTAACATCAGAGGGGGAAAGTGCCTTATTCGTGTTGCCTCGGTTTTTTTCGCGCACAATTCTTACATCGGAGAGACGCAGCAGCAACACTCGGCAAAACGTAGAATATTAACATTTAATTGTAAACTTCGCATCCAACTGCTGTCTCGGTATTTCTAAAAGCTGTGAAAGGGGGATTACCGTCATCAAAACAATGTCCATCGAAAGCATAATATGACCAAAATGTAATCGTTTCACTGGGATAATAATTGCACCCGGTCGTTACTGATTTCCGCGAGTTACATGCAAAGATTGTTAACGCAGACTCAGTTATTCATCGCGTGAGAAATTTCTTTCCTTCGAATCATTCAATATAATTTCTATACGTGGATGTACAATTTTCAGAAGATCAACGATACGCCCGAAATTACTGGGAAAGTAAATATAAGAAACTCGAATATAAAAAAAAGATTGCCTCGATGATATTTAATAAATTTCTTTGCCCTACAGTTAAATAAACGCTGAATATTATCCCAACAAAGACAAAGTAGGTTCTTCACAAGGGAGTGTTACACTCGACCGATTTACGTAAAACGATGTTAATAATTGTTCACCGTATATTCATGACATTAACATAACGCTTGTTTTGTGCACACAGACGGCCTCGTTACACATGCACATGTGACAAAAAAGCTTTTACTTATAAAATATACATTCTTCGATCATGACGAATTTTGTTCAGATTCTTTCAGCACGAATCATACCGAAAATAAATAATTAAGCGAGTCTTAATTTTGCCATACGTTAGATGGAATATCAAGGACATTTAGATAACGAGATAAGCATATTGGAAAATTGCAATTAGCGTCTCTCCACAGCCGAAAGTTTAGTAAAGTCAAAAGCTCAAATTATCATTCAACTTCGCGTTCTCCACTAGCTGCGAATACTCGATCCATTTCTATTCAGTTATGTCCTACTTAAGCATCACTTTAAATACAGTCAATATTTTTTTGCTGAACTTTTGCAATTGCAACAAAAGGTACCATGATATCACACTGAATTCGACAGTCAAATAATCTAAAAGTTATATATCAAGAAAATTTCCTGTATCGCAAACCAACTTATTTCGTCTGTGCTTTCGACTATACGATTTAACTGATAGGGCCAAATAAAGAATTTCTGTAACATAAATAAGGTCCATCTGAGGACACGAAAAATGTTCACAAAAGTGTTTCTTTTTTAAACTGATCTTTCGACAAGTTTATTCACCGAAGTGTTAAGATCTTAAAATTAATTTAAAAAAATTGATATCACATGCCAATTTTTTAGTAATTAATGCCATATCTCTTATTAGTGTATCTTCTTTTCGGATTATCCGTTTGCATTTTCCTTGTTTACAAACCAAATCCTTACATTAAACCTTTGGTTTTACCATACAGATCGTCATAAACATCTATTTATCGCGTTGTTCATGCTCGTTAAAAATCGTATTTATTACTTGGGTTGCTCCAATAATTTTCTTTCGAGATTATAAAATGCACACTACCGAATAAGTATTTCTTTTTCTTGCAAAAATCAAGGTACCACGTACAATCGTGCAAGTTGAGCAAGGCTTTTCATACACCTCCTCAGTCATTTTTTACTGCTCTTCAGAAGAGCACGAAGATCGAATTTAACTCATAAAGAACGTAAGTAAACGTTAAAAATAGGAAACTCATTTTCATTGGTAGGAGGGACAACAATGCAACAGATAAAGATTATTTTATCGTAAGCCCGTAATACATGTTGACCGTTCGTACTAGGTTCTTCGGCTGAACCTTCTCCCGTAAGTACCCACCGGCTTAAGCAGATACGGAAAGGGGCAAAGAATAAGTAGCGAAAATCATTGTTTTCGTGCTTACACAAAAATGTCCGCTACGTACTCTGGCGATCCATACTCTAATAGTCCAGCGGTACCTATCATTGTCTCAGATTAATTTCACCTTCCGTTGATTCTGTCAGACGGCTGAATGCGGAGTCGAGGAGGGTTGCGTACTGGTAGCTGTCGTCGAGGGCGGCGTCGAATTCGACGGGGAGCTGACGACGACAACGGGTTTCACTATGGTCGTGGTGTTAATATACTGAGCATTAACTAGTGGCATTTGCCCCACGGATTTGAGAATAGGGGTGGTTATCATTTTTCCCGCAAGGCTGGAGGGCGCCAATATGTGAGCAGTCACTTGGTTCCCTTGGGAGACGACGGTCATAGGCGTGACGATAGGTGTCAAGCCAGAAAGAGGAGTATGCTGACCAACAATGTGAGCTATACCCTCTGTGGACGGAGCATTTTGCATCACTGTCGAACTTGGTTTGCCCGCTGTGGTTTGAAGTGACACCCCTGCATGACTTAGGGTTAATCCTACAATAAAAAAGAATCCGTCTCTTAGCGTACACTGGAAGACCTCGACGCGATCGTAAATTAACGGCTTTTCCAAGGACGTTCATCTCTATTAGCGAAGATCAAAAACGTCTACAACGAAGCGTCGCAAAATAAATATAAAAGCTAAGTGTTACATAAAAGTACGGTCATGTTTTGCGAGTATAAGGCTACCTGAAGATTTTTAGTACAATACCTCTTGTTATTTTGAGGTCGTTCAAAGAGCTCGTAATAGTCATGCTAAGTATCCGTATCTTTCTTTTTTCACTGGCATTAGTCCGATTTCGCGTTAAATTATTGTGGCGTAAAAGCCCTTGTAGCAAAAACAATATAACATCTTATAAACATATGGTTGTCACTTTTTAAATTTTCGTTCATTGCGCATCTGCTATCAGAGCATTTTAAATAACCAGCAGATAAATGAATATCTTTGCTACAAGGACACGTCGTGAAAATAAATATACAATAAAATCAATAAATTTGTAACCGATATATAAAAACCGAATAACAACAGGCCTAATTATCGTCAGTTGCTTGGATATACGGAGGCAGGTCTATCTCCTAACATACATTTTCATTCTTTTCAGCCACGTAAGATAATCGCACGAATAGTCGAATATTATTTTATAGCCAACCGTCTGCGATATTTCTATATTTGACTATAAAACTACATCTTTGAAATCTGTACCAATTGACTTGTATTACACAGCAATATATCTAGCCTTTCTATTTACTTAAATTAGATATAAAGACATACATTCAACAAAATAAAACTTTGTTTATCCTTGAATTACATCTTACCTACGAGAATATAGAAATATTAGGAACCTATGGGCTATTTAATTATAATCGACTACGGGTACGGTTACCTTATATTGAATATAACATTGTCACGTATTTCCAAAGGACCACGCTCTAGAGATCGCGAAATGCTTATCAAACGGGACCTTTCCCCGTAGCACTGATTTTACCGAAAATCGCAACATCACGATCTCGTCTCGATAATGCGATACCTGAGAGAGTTCTTCTCGTGAATTCGGGTCACGCATTACTTTTAATTTATCTGGCTTTATCAGCGGAGCACGGAGAGCCGCGCACGTAGAGTATCGATTTCATTGTTGTCGATATCCCGATAGTTTCTTATGCCGTTCATTCTTATTGAGAGCACGATTACTACCGCGAGCAGTCGCTCCGCACGATTTCGACTGTCGTTTGGGGACGACGATCGTACTTGGACGGTCGTCTCCTGGTACAACGAGCGATTGAACCTTGACGGAACGGAACACACCATTTGCTGGAAGAATATTCAATTCCGCCCCACCGGGAAGTCTCGTCAGCTCCGAACCATTTCCACCGACCAGCGTCACGCCACCGACCATTTTATGCGTAGTCTGAGCTTCTCCCGTTCTCATCCTCGTCTGAGCATCTACGAACAACAGCGACAGTCGTGGTAAGTATGACGTATAAGACAGAGGCCTGGCAAGGCTCTAAGAATGACACGGCATAATTTCAGTCCTACGTACTTGATACGTTGAGTGCTGGGGAGTGAGTAGTGAGTACCAGTGGTCTCGCCTCGTTCCCCGAATGCACAAAGGTAACAGGCCTTACGTCACTGGCGGAGGATTGCACGGCAAGGGCCAACGGCCTGTCGCTGGAGAGATTAGAATGCACGAATGTCACTCTGTTATCATTGGCCGAAGAGGAGTGGACGACCAGCGCGACGGGCCTTGGCTCGCTTCCAGCGTTCGATTGCACCGCGATCAGCGGCCTGGATTGATCCGAGGAGTTTTGCACGGCCAGTGTGAGGGGCCGGGACTCGTTGTTACCGGCCGTGTGAGCGACGAGAAGTTGCCTCGTGTCGCCGGGAATCACCCTCAAACCTGGACCGATGTGCTGGAGGGTTGGTACAATCGTCGCCAACCCCTGAGTCGTGTTTAACATCTGAGCATTGATAGGCAGGTGTAACTGATGTGGGGGCTGCACGATATTCGTAGGCGATGTGGTGACTTTCTCCTAAACAACAATATCAAGTACGTCAGTCAGTAAGAAGGACTAGTGAATGCTTTAAAGATAGAACGTGGTTCTAAAGTAAATTCAGTTTCAGAACAACATCTCCTTCGAGTAAGAAAAATGTCTCGCATTTTCAAAGCTATCTACTCACTAGACTGCAAACAGCTCTGCAAATGCGCAATTATTTTAGCACCATTTCATTAACAGAGCCGCAAGGGTACGACCTGGCCTTGGTATATGATGCATTATGCTAAACGCTATCCAAGGATTTCTAGGCAGCAAGGATCTGGTGAAAAGTACCTGAACAGGAGTGGGAATGCTAGACGTTGGCGCTCCAGGACTCAAACTCGTGGGGGGACTTTCTCTCGAGCTTTGAGCTAGGTTCAGGCCCTGCGTCTGGCAAACAACAGCCGCCGTCACCGCTTGATTGTGAACGTTGGAGGTCGTGCTGGTGGTTTGAAGAGTTTGCGGCGAACTAGCCGTTGCTGCGCTGCTTAGGCTACTGGTGCTACTGTACCTCGTTCCTCCTCGGGCAAGGCCAGGTGTATCCACCTCCATACCTTCTGCAAAGTCAAAAAGAAAAATCTATATGTTCAGTGTCTTCTTATTATGTGCTATTTAGTGTGAAAACGCATATCTCTTAATGGCATCAATAATTCTCTACTAAACTATATTATAGCAATTAAACGCCTTGTAAAATTTTAATAAAAATCAGTGACCCTAAAGCTATAAACATTTCACGAATTGTGAATTCTCGATAGAATTTTATTTGCATTATCGTAGGACAGATATATTTTTTACCATTATTTTTCACTGCTGTGACTTCGGCTACAGAACCTTGCTCCGGCAATATAGTATTGAAGTCAATATGATCCCATGTGGCAGCAAGTTCTTTTTTCAAAGCTACCAATCGTTGTTGTGCTGCGATCTTCTCTCTCGCCAATCTTTCCATCTCATGCTCGTATTCTCGCTCCTTCCTGCGCAATGCCTGCAAAACAACGAGAGACTGGGTTATTTGGGTTCGATTTCCTTTACTGACGTTGCATAATAATTTTCAGTCAGTTGCCGAGGATCCTCTCAATGGGTTTCCAACAAAACGGCCAGTTATTGTTGCAGGCTGTTGCTATTCAAATGCTTAGTGGGTATGAATGCTACGATAGTTACGTAAATTCGTGCGGGAGACAGATTTAAATTAAGCACGCATGATGGAGTACCACTGTTCCCTAATGTCCATTCAATTACGTTTGTCGTTCCCTTTCCTTAAAACAATAGAAAAACAAATTAAATGATGTTACTGGTCAAGATATTTGTGAAACACTCGCCTACTTTATAATATAGCGTACAGTATAGTAGAATTCGGATTACTGAATGACGAACATGAATGAGGCTTCCTCATAGGTAAAAAAATAATCAAATAAGCTTCCAAATAGTGTTCACGGGGATCATTCAACTAATTTAATAATTAAATGTCAATAGTTGACCGCTTAGAATTACGTAATCAACAACTCTTAACTCATTCTTCCGGAGCCCAATGATGTAAGAAAAGAGCTTTAGTAACAGCTTGTTTAAAAATTTTAAGCAGACTTAAATAATTAATACGAACATTCAATTTCACGGAAATATTTTATAGCAAAAGCGCAAGAAAGTATAAAATAAAGAATGAGATGATTCGAAGTATTACTGAACGATCGTTTAACACGTTCTATTAGGATCTGTTTCTATATTCTCCTCTCCATGTTTCGAGCAAAACAAATTATTGTAAGTACTGGAAATACATGTTGAAAAGCCTATGGATTAACTTTCAACTCGATTGCCTTACTTCCCACAGAAAGTGTAAACAAGGGAAAATGAGTATCGGCATAAATCCGGAATTAAGGAATAAGCAATATTTTCCGTTAGCACATTCGGCAAATAGTGGAAGAGATTTTCGGGCGACGTCTTTGCCTTCGGCCGCATGGGCGAAACGCACGTGACGGCGTTTAATGTGCCGTCCGCTGGGAGTAGTGGTGGTTTCTGCACACGTGGTAGGGAACTGTCGTCGGGGAAGTGGCAGTACGAAGGCCGTCCAGCGAAATAAGCGCACGCGCGACTTACCAGCACGTGGTAATCCCGACAGAATTCGCGTTCAGTAGCACCGTGTACACAAATAACGTCGTTCCACTTCGATTCCCTGTACCGGCTCTCTACCCGCCACGTCATACGTCCCCCGTGTATTCCGCAATTGCCTCCTATCCATGAAACCGTTGCGTATTTTTACACTTTCGCACTCGACGCACGACCTCGGGATTCATCAATGTCAACCAGATCTTTCGGCCCTTCCTCCCCCACCGGGAAGATCAACTTGGCCGGTTTCATTCGCTTCTCGTGCTGCGATTAATTTGATACGTAGCCTCGCAAACCGATTTTCAATAGTTTTAGCTCTGTTTATTGTATATTGAATGACATATATGTAACGTTAACATTGTGCACAATTGAGTAACCACCCGCCAGGATGGTCCAACTAATTGTCTTTTCCGCAGGCTATGTTACAAATTTGCGGGCAAACGTAATCTACCGAACCATCACTTAAATGCAAAAAACTTATGAAAAATTAAAAGATGTTACCAAAAACATGTGTAATGTACTATCTCTGAATTGTCAATATGTGTTTAAAGAGGCTCCAAAAGGGGGTCTGCCCGCAAATATGTCCAACATGATAACGACGATAACAGCTGACTAAAATTGTGTTAAACAAAACTGAATCATTTCAGTACCGATCACCCGGCGATCTAAATTTGGTAAAAAGTTTAGTAAAATAGACGACAGGCCGGATCGCACAAAAACGTGATTGATGTCTCTCTTCTCAAACGGTTATTTCAAGCTTATAACACCCATCCATCCAAGGAAATAAATTTAAATGGCATATGCCTGTCATTCTTCTGCCTGAGCAATTAAGTCTAGTCTAGTATCTAATACTATTTGCCTACACAAACAACGGTGAAAGCAGACGAACGACAGGCTATACGGTTCAACTTCATCGGCCTAGGAAGATGATATCTAGCTGAATATTCCTAGGCGTATATTGTCGGGCCAAAAAAAATCATTTGCCTGGGACATGTCCATGCGGACGAGCGGCATGCGTTGTACGTGCCATGTGGCTCGACACCGATGGCCGTGCAGTCACGTGGAACCGACACAGCGAGCACTCAGCTTCGAATGAACGTGCTATAGATACTCCCTGTCGGCGAGACGAAGAGGGAAATAGAGGAAACGGAAAGGCGGGGAGGTGAGAAGAGGAGAAAGTCGCGAGTCCGCGGGGCGATGAAGGCGAAAAGTAGGAGAGTGAGGAAGGAAGGGAGTAGGGCTGATTGTAGGCAGGAAGGATAGAACTGAAGAGGCTGAGAGGGGAAGGGATGAAGAGGAAGAAGGGAATATGGAGGAAAACAGCAAAGTGGCATAGAAACAATGCTAATGCAGGAGGATGAAATCATTAACCGAGGAGGAAAATCGTAACACCGGAAGTCGGAAATTAGAAGGTCAGGAAAGAGCGCATGACGCAAGATGTACGAATTAAGGTGATAAAAATAAGACGCGATTAAGAGGGAAAACGAGTGGAACGGAGTAACGGGGCGGGCGTAGGAAGTGAGGGTAGCGAGGTGCGAGTGGGATAAGGAAAGGAGCCAGAGGAGGGGAGGGGTGGGGCAGGGGGGAGAGTACACCCAAGTACGGTAAGTATGCACGCAGAGTAAGAAGGAATCGTCGATGGTGGGGCTGACGCGGATGGTGGGGATGAAAGAGAATCGCGAAAGAAGGGAAAGGTGGAGGTGTGGTCGACCTTCGCGGGGCCACGGTACGCGATATCTACTCACGCACGCGTTGCTCGTAGCCAGTAGGGTGAGGAAAGAAAGGCCGATGCTCATTTCGCAGCAACGTCAGGTCCGCGTCGATTCTACCGATGGTTCTATTGCACCCTCAATCAAACTTTGTACGAGCGAAATAGTCTGAACGCTGAAACCTCTGACCAGAGTTCATTATATGCTTCGTTTGAGACCGGTTACGAACAACAGCTAATATCCGCTTATACCTTCGCTACCGCGATTTCACGTTAATCTCGATGGACGGACTAATTGCAGGGAAAACTTTCTCACCATTACATCGTCAAAGCTGTTGCTAATTATATGAGATTATATGATAATTTTATCGAAAAGGAATAATTCGATTCCATGGAAGGTTATTATATAGAAAACAAAGTAGAGATATGTGGAAGTCATTGGAAATCAATGTTTTTTAAAAACTTGTGTGATTGTTAAGATGTTACAATAATATCCGAAATTATTTAATTTTTTGAATGACCATCAAACAGCTAGATCAAACATTTTATACAATTAAAAGTGTGAACAAATACTGTACACATTTACGGTTAATAAAGTTAAATTATAAACTAAAACTAGTGTAAAAAATGATTGAATGAAACCCTCATTTTGAAGTTACTGGAAACTTCTAAAACGTAGTTGATAAGCGGCTAAGCTTTTCGATGACTTACACCAATTTGCTTGAGTGTCAAACACGAATTGTCTAAATCATTCTGATCTTCACCGAACAATAAATGTTTGATGAATAAACAAAAATAGGCAGTACACGTAACTAACATATCTCGAGTTACACTAACACCCGACTAATCCCCATTATCCAACACCAGTACCAGATTGGCAACAAGTAGATAATACAAAAGCCATTAAAGGTTCTTGACTATAGCACGGGAATAGTGAACGAATAGCGAATAACTGAACGGGCGGTAGAAAACTGTCAGAAGCGTTGAGGAATAATATTTTCGCAAAGTCCGACACGATATATGCCGCGACCAGCTCTTATTTTACACTCCAGAAGCCTCGCGGAGTCGAAGATAAATCTAGAGTAGCGCTGGCTCATTGGGGTTATTTTTACGCGATACGCCTGAAAACTCGCGTGGTCCTGCCGGTAGAAGAAAATGGTTGGGGATCAAGGGAGCTGGGTGAAATTTGGGGATAAAGCACCGTCACGGCATTCGCTGAACTTGCATTTCTGGATAGTGGAACTCACGTACCTGAATATGCTTGTTCGCTGCATGCAGGATAGACAGATTCGAGGACTTCTTTTCGTCTTGCGATGGTAGCTGCTTCTTGAGTAGCTCGAAACATTCTTTCAGGTGCGCCCGCCGATTCTTCTCCAATTTATTATGCACTTCCCTGGTGCCGGACCGGATCACGCATGGGCTGACAATAATAATTTTACTCTCATGACTTTCAATAATTTTACTCTCTCTAAATCGGTGCACCCACACACAAGAAAATATTTGCTTGGATACTGTGTGAACAAAAAAATAACGTAACTACATCCATCTTCTGCTAAAGCTACTTTTTAAGCCTTCAGAAATTGTGACTCGTTTGGATCATATTGTCAGTGAAATTGGTCAAAAGACTTTCTCCAAAGTCGATGGTGCGGTAAAGAAGGGTGAGTATTGTGCGTCTAAATATCTATATCGTTGGACGAAATGAGAATGGCCCCTCTATTTTTAACGCTTTTTCGTCGCTCGCGGACAACGTCATGCGACAGCGTAACTCCGTCTCTCGGGCTGAGCAGCGCGATGCACTTTGCCATTCACCCTGGACACGTGCACCGTCTGAATGGATCGTCTGTGCCGGCGACTTGCCGAGCACGGGCAGAAAAGAGAAACGAGCAACAGGCTGACATATCGGCGACGGGAAACAGAGAAACAAGAGCGAAGAATCCGCCGGGAGAGTGCGAAATTAGGGGGAAGAGAAAAAGGCGAAAAAAAGGTGACCCAGACGATAGGTGGAAGGGTGGTAAAGGAGGACGGGCCAACTCAGCAGCTTAATAAAAAAATTAAGTTAACTAGATTACAGGATGGAAGAGAGCAGAAAAGGAAGAAGTATGTAAATGGAGGACAGGTGGGAAAAATGAAATGAACAATGAAATGAAACGAATCCAGTCATTTTTAATAGGGGATGAATTTAATTTCTTTTTCTTCAATTGCGAATCCAAAAAAGATATCCATTACTATAGCGAGTAATTGAAATTCTGCAGGACGCTGTTGAAAGTTAAAATATCCTTATAATCGAATCCAAATCAGTAACTGATTTGGCAACGCGTGTGATTGATTGTGTATAAAAACTGAAGTGTCGAAAATTAGAAGTGGGTTATGGACCATACTTTCCTCACCTTCCTACTTCAGATTTACTAGGAATTAATATTAATGTCAATTCAGATAACTATGACAAAAAAGTTTAGTGCAAACTTTTTTGTTCAATAACCCTCCACCAATTCTCAAGATTCCAATATTCTATGGCAAATATTCCAATTCCCATATTCAATGAAAACAGTGTGCAACTTAGTTGGGCAGCATAGCTCTAGCTCCGTGTTTCAAGAATGCATTTTTCTTGGCGTAAAGGTAAACCGAGAAGTCTTACCCATTTCTATGTTTCTTGTCGACGCAGGGCTCGATGTCTATAATCAGCGCGCCACTTCCGGCGCCGGCAGCGCCTGTGGCTCCGGGCAAATGCAAATGATTCGGATGATGATTCTCCGCGTAGTGACTGTTGGTATTGTGGTTGTTGTGCTGATGGGTCGGCTGCTGTTGGTGATGGTGGGACGTTGAGTAAAGTGTCGTTAGGTGAGCCGTATTCGCGCCTGGCAAGATTCCGCGTGAGGTAGATATCATCGGGCTCTCCCTCGAGCTCGTCGAATGATTTCCATTGGTCTTGTTGTGCTCCAGGGGTTCCTCCTCTGTAACAAACAAAGCAAATTTCCAATAAAAATACTTCGCTGATGCGAAAGATATTATTCCAGCATTTACTATATTTTGCTGTGATCGCACCCCAAACCCCTAGAAAATGCACCACCAAGATCTGCTGAATACTTGGTAATTACTTAATCATAAGGATTTGTTTCGTAACAATAATATTGGGAACAATGAAGTTGTCGCGAGAGGACCGGAAAATTCCATAGGAATATCGTGACACCGTAATTTCGTTATGACAGTTCCGTTGCCCCGTCTGATAAGTTCCTTTGGGGATAGCATTCACGGAGATAACGCCGTAACGAAGATGATTGTTTAGTTAATGAAATATCCATCAGAGTTTCCCGCAAAGGACAACTAACGAGGATTTCGTCGTATTTTCGTACAACGCAAAAACAAGGATTACTTTGGACGTTAAAATGACACCTCGACGAAATGAGAAAGTTGGCAAAATATATCAATTCGTGAGCGGTTGCAACGCTTCACTACGCGCATTGCTTTCGTCCCTTGAAACCTCACTTGGTCCATCGTGGCGCTATAAATTAGTGCAGCACGTGTACGCACATGCAACTAACTCATTCATGTACCGAGACTTGGCAGGCCTCCGTCGCATAACTCGCTGCTTCCTAAATCTATTTTCGGCTGAAAGATACGGGGAGCGCAAGCAAGTGCAACGAGAAACGTAAAACCATCGGTTGCATGCACGTACGGCACTCAGACGGTACTCGAGAGGAAAGGAGAGAAAAAAAGAAAGAATGAAAGAAAGCAAGAAAGAAAGAAAGAGAAAGGGAAATGATCAGCCCGAGACGGATTCATTTTCGCGCTGACAAGGGAGGTTTCCCAAGCGGCAAATTCAGATTTTAACCAAACTTGATGGATGTGTACAGAGTATACTGAGAAATACACGAAATAATTTTTATTGTGCCAAAACCCACTTCCAATTACTGAAATCACCCCTTGAAGTTTTGCAATTTATTTCAGTTTTTTGATATAACTAGTTAATAATCAGCAACCAACCGTCGTTAACATGATCGGATCTGCTCATAGACTAAGGCCCGATGTTTTCCTTTTTTTTTAATTTATGCCTCAGATTCGGCGGTCATACATTTACACACGTAGAAAATTATAACTATGCTTTATTATCTCACCTATAATTAAAACGGTCCATATTTCCCGCCAAGTAATCGCTCGGTATCGTCTTTTATTCATGCGTTAACCTCTGCCAATGACTATTTACACGTAGAAAGAGTATATCATCGAATGTGTGCGCAAAAAGCGTAACTATGGATAATACGGAGCCGTAATTGCGCCGAGGAAATAGCCCACAGATTAATTAGGAAATCAAAAGATGAAAATTTAATCGAGATATATCTTCACCACTCCAGTGTTTGTCCGGTAATAAATACATGTAAGAAAGAAGCCTTTTGCCAGATAAGCCTTAAAACTCCTTTATGCCTTGAAGTTTGGCGTGTTAACGTTCAAAGTAAGTTCATAAATCGTCTGGCGACGACAGGAAACGAAATGAAGAATAATACCTCGCACTTGAAAGGATTCTTATGTACTATAATACCCGATACCATCACGCTATTCCGCAACGGAAAGATAGGTACCTATTCAAACGTTGACGAGTTCAAGGTCGATTGTAGCAATACTAAAAGAGCACGTCCTCTATTACCACAGGCGATTCAGTGAAATCTCCGCAGTGAAAAGTACGAAAAGGATCTTTTCAGATTTTTTCTGCAGAAAAACTTCCTCCGTGAGAAATTTCTTTCTATATTATCACTCAGCAATTACCTTCTTATGAATTCACGCTAGACTTCAGTGCTAATTAAAACTGCTCATGAGAGTATAATTATAAGAATTCAGGAACATTCTTCTTTCAAAGGGAGAAAACTTACCACAGGTATATTTTCATTCTCCAAGTTCTCTTCTTTAGAAGTCATTTGAATTTGTATTTGAACATTTCGTAGAAGTGGGAGAAAAAGAATTTCAACAACGTGCAATAACATTGACACATTTGGGAGGTCAACACAATTCGTCGTTGAAACTCAAATGTATCGAATCTTATCTTTGCATTGCTATCGGTCTCTTGGCATTTCAGATTCACGTTTCGCTATTCTCAGGCTTTCAGTAACACTTCTTATGAAAGGCAATGGATTTTACAGTTTCCTTATGCACGTTGGAGAATTGAAAGAAAGCTTTGTTATACCTATAATTTTCCAAATTGCTTACGAACATTGTGTCTAGAAAAAACTATTACCCACAGAATACACAGAAATTAACAATGTTAACCTCAAATGCAACATTGACCAACTTTTTTATTTTCAACAACATTTTCTCAATTCTGGCTTTGCAACATATAAAGTTGTTTCTGTGCGGATGGAAATATCCTTCCAATTATGCCGCTAGCCTTACGTACATTTACCGTCCCGTATTAGAAAGGAAAACGATCGAAAGTTGCATGCCGGTGCAGTTAATAATTTGCCCGTGAAAATAACTTGGTCAATTACATGTCCTTCAGGTACCACTCATATTGCATACTACCAGGGGAATACAAAAATTGCACGTTGACACGTCAATTTAACGTACATTTATAATTGAAAAACACCTGCATTGGGTAATACATTAATCACCTAAAATCCCTGCAGATCGATCGGAAATTTTTGTTAGACATTCCAGCGTAGGAAGATCTCTCCTTAACTCGAAAGACGACGTTATCAGCGTTTACCTTCGAAGAACACACTTTTCGAATTTAGTTATGTGCTTTTTGGAGCACGTGTTCTCAATTTTTTTCTATCTACATCCTGCCATAATGTCGAAAGATCTAGCTCGCGCTATCGTACAAAGTAAAGAATATAGAGTTTACTGACCAAATAGATTTGAAATACGCCTCGGAGGAAGGGAGGGAGCAGTAACTTGATACATAGAAACGGCGAACAACGAGGAAAGTTTCGTAGAAGGAGGAGGGGTAACGAAAGATCCCTGACCTAAAAATAACGACCTCCGTGGATTTTTGAACACTAATAATGAGGAGTCATCTCACCTGCGGGCAATTCCGCCGACCATTTTGTATTACTTGTCAGAACTTTATATGTATCAATGGAATAATGTGCAATTTCTCATGAAAAAACTTGGAACAGAAATACTAACAAAATTGTATGATTTGTCGCCAAGATTGAAATACATAGATTAAAAAAATGCCTGTCCGTCAATAATTATTTTAACTTGTGTATACTGTTAAATGGAGCTTACAGGCAAATCACATCCTTTTTACAAATCTTTTTATGACATGCGGTCGCTTTATCGTGGATTTGAAAGTTAAAAAAACTTGTAATAAATGACGCTACAGACCTTTTAAGACAAGTACAAATTGTCTTGGCAAAATACCAGATAAATTAAAGTCAAAAGAACCAACGTTACAAGAGGAAAAGTCTCGCTTATCACGGCAGTGGTGGAGTTTACACTTTTGCCTATACTATGCGCCCGTAACAATTTGGCAGCGCTTGAATTCTGGCAGTAAGAAAGTAATCTGAGAAGTTGAAGGAGGCGAAGTGAGACGGTTTCTCAGCTACCGCAAGTTACTCAATACTCGGTCTGTTAATACCAGAGTTTCGGATAATCAAACGTTGGGAAAACTCGACTTTTCCGTTAAACAAAGGGGAGTTACCTTACACCGATATAGCTTACGTGTAATGGAAAAAAATCAAGATTTTTTGTCGGGTAATACATTAACCGATCAGTATATTAAATGAAAATTATTCTAAAAAAATATTAAAACTTAACTTTCAACAACTAGAAAAAACAGACTTCATTCGAAACAGAATGAGACATAGGAATGGTTTATCGGCGTCTATAGTATTTTTGTATAATCTTAAACTGCCCCTGACGTAAATGTGGTAACTCACGTAGGATTAATTGTCGATAGCAACGAGACTGGAATTACGGATGTAGATAAACGATAAACAGTGTGCAATGCGAAAAAACATTTTTACATATCAGTCTGGTCACTCCATTAACACCACACAGCTAAATACATTATTATACACACGGTACGAGTTTATATGTAGTAAAATTCTCCAAAATTGGGGATAAACATTGGTCAGCAACTTTGTTTCAAGAGAAAGTAGTTGCTGGTATCAACACACGTAATTATGATAAAACCGTCGACCGTCTACACGGGAAAGCATTAATAGGCATAAAAGTTCGAGTTTAAGTAGATTAATGATAAGTAGAGATATGTTGGAGACGATCGGATGTTTCGTAATGGATACGTTTAGTCACAGTAAGTACCAACTGTAATTCCATTAGGCTCTCATTTACGATCAAAACGATATTTAATCAGCGCCGTGTGCGCGATACATTAGTTCGATTTGACTCTCCCCTCTGGGCGCTTATAATGTGGGAAAATCAGTCTGCTGCGCGATGTAACACGTCAAATCATTCAGATATTAAATCCAGTTTCTTGCGCTGGTCAGTAATGAGGTGCAATGTCAGGCTCAATATCGCGCCAAGTCTGCACGTAAAAATGTTCAAGGCGTATAACCTCCGCCTTATCTGAATTTGTTTACACAGCTTTATCAAGACAGGTAACGGGTAAAGTACGGCTGCCCTAGTGAAAAGATCGACGTCAAGCAACGAGCTATAATCATTTATTCAGAGATATAATTTCAAAAGAAAAATTTACTTCTCGTTGAACGACACGTAGCAAAGATACGTCGTGTAAACGTCGGAAATTCCCGTCGACTTTCACTGTAAGAAGAATCACGTGAGTACTCCAGCGGAACAGGTACATTGTTTTACTTTTCACCCAGTTTCATATAGTTCAAAGAATGATTTGATCATCGATTAATGAATCCGCGGCTACGATTCAAACGAAAATCGTCATTCGATCTTGTCTCACGAATAAACTGAAAGACCTGTGTCAAATAAAGATTTTACATACACCGGACAAGAATGTTTCTCGAGTTAGAAGTGTCGTAAAGTTCCGAAGAGATCCGTTTAAAAGCCGTCCCGCTATTTTCAGAATTTTTCGGCGGCTCTTGGCGAGGATAAAAAAAGTGGTTCTGCGGAAATTCACAAAGATCAGCCGGACGATGCTGATTACACGTATCCTGGTTCGGGTTTGCGAGAATAACGATCTAGAAATAAAGCTACGAGCGGGGATGTCCGGGAGGAGGGGGGGTCAGCTCACCGAGAAGATAATGCCGTATCCATTTTTTCTTGGGCGGTGGCGGCATCCAGCGCACCGGTTCGTCGTTGACGACGACGTCGATTACATCGACGACCCTCGTCGGTCTAACGGTATTCGCGTCCCTAAGCCCGGCAACATTGTTGTTAGTCTCGTTGCCGTCGACGTCGTAGTCCCCGTCGTCGTCGGCAGCGGGTCTGCCGGTGGGAGGTGGCTTCGGGGTTTCGCTCAGATTCATGTGAGGAGCTTGAGCCGCCGGTGTGCCCTCAGCTACCAAAAGAACGCCCATTTTTCGAGAAGCTCCACACGGGCCCGGCGATCACCCACTCGCCCACACCCGCTAGCACGTGTAAGCTAGGCACACACGCACATACACACGCACACCGCACACGTATATCGAGAAAACGAAGGCGCGCACGAGCGGCTGATATTCTGTACGCGTAAACACGGGTTGGCCTGAACTAGCTTCTACTACACACGTTCGCACCCACGCAGCCAAAGATTCCTTTACTTTCGACGACCTTTCTCCGCCATGCCGTTCCTCGATTCTACTCGCACGTATACACTTCGTCTCGGGGGTATTCTATAGGTCCGTCTTCCTCGTTGTCGTCCTACGACGGTCGCCCTTCACGCCGAGCATCGATTATTTTCCCGAGGAAAGATGAGCATTGATTCCGTTCACCTCCCCGGCACGTATCGACAGTACCAGCTGCCAGCTGACCCACGCAAAACAGCACACGGAAGGGACAATGGTCGCCGTAATGAATCCCATACGCTATTCGAACCTGAATCTTGTACTGCACGTGTTACTCGTCACGGACAACTTGTGTCATTTTTTTAATAAGTCCAACATGTCCTATCATCAGTGCAAACACTAAAGGATTATTTCCAAGGTTTGACGTTACCGATGACACTGGGATCTCTTCTACGTCCTTGGAAATTCACGTCAATCGTGTCCTACAATCCCTGCAATCCCTGATTGCAAAGGCAGGGTGTAGCAGAGCAGACTTGTTGCGCGTTCCTGTAGAAACCGCACGCTACCAGACAGTCAATAATACATTTATGAAACTTAAACGTAATTACGTACAGTCTCGGAAGTATTCGGAAGTTAACACTAATTCGTCTTGAATCTTTGCTCCGTAATTCTGTGTGCTGTCTCGCTAACGACGAGCGTTACGGCAACTATCTAGAAGCCTGCCCGCGCCAAAAGAAGTTGACTGAAAAGACGACGAAACGGAGTATACGCGACACAGAACGCGACGCGATCGAGTCAGTAACGAGCGTGCGACTGATAAAACGGTCGTCGTCGTTGGCGAGCAGAGCTGCACGCGCCCTCCGGGCGATCCTCGGTCGCGCACGTTTTACGCCAATGACGCGGAGAGGAGCGACGGGGATAGAATCGTCGTGGTCGTCGTCGTCGTCCAGGACATGCCGAACGTCAGCGTCCGCCCGCCAGCCACTCGAAGAAGTGGGAACCGACAGGAATGCGAAACGCGCGGAAAAAGGCAGGGCTGCGGTATCATCGGGAGGGGAGAGGGAGGGACGTGTACGACGACGATCATGCTGCGAAGTCGCGCTCTGTCTTATTCGATTGAAAATCCGGCTTTCGAAACGCCCAATAGCGCCGTAGATTCACGGAGATTCAGCCGAGATCGGGCGGATAGATTGCCTCCTCTCGGTCGCTCACCGTTTTGCGCCACTCGCTAGACAAAGTCAGACAAAGTCAACGTCTACCATCGAATTTGCATACATTCAACAGATCCGCCAGACCCAGGACACAAAATCGACAACCATCCCCAAATTGTCATCCCTGTTCATCGATTCATTGCGGTTTAAAGACAAGTCTTTGGATTCTGAGTAACTTTTATTTTACACTCTTATCCAGATGTATTACGGCAAGTGTTAGGTACTGATTCTCGTATTTCCCTGTACCTACTAATCAATAACGAAGCGTACTTGATAGAGGAATGAGTTTTGTGCTGGTCATCTGACAAATCTTTTGGGTCAATACTTCGATCGGCATCGCGAACGTTGAGAACATGCAGACTCCCTTACTAAACTCGATAGTATGACCTTTAAGTCTGAAGGACGGGGTGAAGGCAAAGTGCTCTTTAAATGTTAGTGAACGTGAGCAGTATTAAAAATGAAATACCCTCGACCATCCGTTCGACTAGCGTTTGATGTAACGTCGTAAAATTGCTTTGATTTCTGTTTTACATAATGACACGGTTGGTCGACATCGTAGGCAGAATTGAAACGTTAGAATTCGATGAATGAAGGAAACAGTGCCGCGTGAACCGCGGGTGCCAACTGAGGTCTAAACTTGAGTTCCACCACCTCCAACCTGAGGATGACGGCCTCCCCTTGCCCCTGATCCCCCCCTCGCCTGTCTACCTAAGGCGACGGCGGCGGTGGTAACAACTCTCCTTCCCTCACCATCCTTCCACTCTCCTCCACCAACATTTCCCTCCTGTACGTCACACCACTTCCCTCCCCTCGCATACCCATGTCGAATACACGCGTTCTCTTTTAGTTTCGCTAAAAGGTATTACGTCCTCGGCTTGCTAGCTCTTTCCATATTAAGGACAAATATCGGTCCAACCATCGCTCTTTCTATTTTTCACGTTGTGGGAAAAACCAACGGAAATTATGTTTTCAATTTTTCACGTCAAAACTCATCGTACGGAGGGGGAAATCTATTTAAAGGCATGAGCATGAAACGTTCCAAAGATTTCAAAGAAATTGTTCAATACTGCACTCATTTCCTGTCATCTGGTAGTCATCGTAAGGATTAGACATTCACTCGAAAATTGTATGGTAAACTGACACTTATTCCTATGGAAATCTCGAAACCACGTTTTATCAGGAATTTGAATGGTAAACCCGGCAATGTATTGTTCACTATACCTCGGAGAACAGGAGTAATACAAGTAAAAAATTGTGATAATAAGATTGTTTCTCCCCCACTGGAAAATAATGAAAAAAGGGTTTGAGATTGTTATCATAGGCATACCAGCTTTCTAGTCCGAATTTATGTTGTTAGAAAATTCTATAATTTTCTTATTTTATGTAAGGAGACTATATCAGGTGCCATATGTAAATAAAACGATGTTTTCTTATCTCCTTGTTTTGAGCAGAAACGAAAAAGAAAAAAATAATCACTACTCACCATCGATGATGAGCATTTTCTCTTCGCATAGTAGATCATCTTGTTCCCGTTCCCTTTTTGATTTGATACCTACAACAATGAAGACAAGGATATTATATAAAACGGTATTTTCTAAACTGATATAACGGTGGGCGAATATTATCAAAAACCTGTAAAACTAAATCTATGGTGATGGAAAGATGGTGATCGGTTCTTATTTGAAAACTCTCCAGGACATCCTACACTAGTCGAATTTGCCACGGAATTAAAGTGCCGTGCCTATAGAATGTGTGAAAACCCAAAAAGGTTTCCTTACTTCAAGATCCGTCAGCTTTACCCCCGAGCAAATGCCTTGCCATGAAAAATGCAGTCGAACGCTTTGGGTTGCACTAATGGCGCATCGTTAATGATCCTTGCACTTCCTTCTGGAGCATATCTTTTTCCCGGATTCCTTTGGGGTGCATCGGTGCGTTAGGTTAGACGAGCCGAATCCACAGGTCGATAAGGTATGAAAAATTGAAAGAGGCGCGTCTCCACGTGCTCAGCCAGTAGGGACAGACCGCGAGAAATTTCCCAGTCTCCTCAGAGTGGTGGGGCGAGAAGCGAGAAGGACAAGATACGTCGGCGACGGAAGGTGACTTAAAGGGAAGAGGAAGAGGCAGGAGGAAGGGTGGAGTTTCACGAGCGGCCAGGGTTCGTTGTATCTGCCTGCCTTCGTCACACTTGTCCATTCGTTCTACCCGTCTTCGTCGCATCTCCTGCTCACTCGCTCTATCCTCGTCATTCTTCCTTGTCAGCTCTGACCGTCTCCCTCCCGCCGGGTCAAACGAGCAACCGGCAACGTCGCAAATTGATCAGGACGCCACGCGGCCGGATGCTCCTGGTGGGGGTTAGCCGGGGACAAGGCGCATGCGCATTGAGCAAGGCTGATTCGCCCGCGTGCTCGACTGCAGTCGCGGTACGTTGTTACTCGTTAAACCATGTCGCTCTGTCCCCAGAGAAAGACAGTTCGTTTCTCCCTCCCGTCTCCTTTCCATGCGCAATAACGAGCGAGCAGCGTGATCCGACGACGTCTATAGAAACTCGCTGCTGTTTACTTGGGAAGGGGAAACGCTCGTTAGCTTTATCTACCATTTCTCTTTATCGCTCCTGTTAACAAATAACCACGTGCTACTATGTAGCTAAGAACCTCTACCCGTAACACCACAGGGTTGCGACCGAATTTGCCCAGTCCTTTATAAAGCCCTATGGAGCTCGCGCTATAGAACTATTCTTCGCACTTCTTTCGTCTTTCAAGAGCCACAAGACAGCAATCTCGTGCATGCGAACATGTCTGTGCCTTTGTCCGTCGTCGTAGTGACAGGCTGTCATAAGAATCGCTCATGTTTGTCACAGTAGGATAAAGAGATTCACTTGTCGTTCTTTTCTTTGACTTGATACGACAGAAAATGCATATGTAGGCGTACGTTATGCAGGATAGGGAGACCGCATGATAGCATCGCCGGTGGTTTCCCCGCGCACTGCAACTTGCGCTACGTACGTATGATAAATGCATGAGTATGAGTATAAGCATACGTGCATATACGCGACTGTACGGCAGGGACGGCATAATAGGTCGGGGGTGCCCTCGTGTGTGATGCGCGAGAAAGGTGCGCAAGGGAAAGGCCCGATTGAACGTGGTAGGGGCGTCTGCATGTCGGCGAATCGAATGTTTAAAACGCTTCGTAGGTGTCCGGGTACGTGGAGCTATACGCTCACGGTGATTCTAAAAATACGAAGATGTATTGAGGTTACTTACGATAGATCGTAAGCTGAGATCGCGATTTTTATACTCCGCCAAGATCATACGTTTCATTTAACCAGCTCATACCACATGTAAATCGCTCGGTTGAAAAGTCTGTATTAGAAAGTTGTTTAATATTAACCGCAACTTTTTCTCAACATAAACGCATAAGATTTGATTTTTATTTATGAAATAGCAATTAAATTCCTGAATTTTTTGTTATATTTATTATATATTTATTAACTCGAGAATGTATTTTTATGTTCATGTCTTCTTTGTACCAATATTATGCAATGGTTTAAATTCTTAAAAAGTAAGGCAGAATCAAGAATGTCTTTCTTAGTACATCCACGGTCGTCCAGTCCATGCGAAGCACGATAACCCAGCTGTAAAGCGTCATTCGTGTACGTACACGATAGTACTTGTATTCATTTGACACAGGTTACCCGTTAAATCGGATATAATCACGCACCGTTTTACCAGTGAGCTAGCTTCGCACGGCACCAGACCGGATACGCAGAGATAGGGAGCTAATTAGAACTTATAAATCATCGTATTACGACGGAGGTCGCCTGCAAGACCGGTACTTAAAGTTTTCCATTTCATGAGTTTACCACTGACCTACCGAGGTTGTCCATCGTAACAGAATATCTGTCACGCGATAACTCGCTGGTGCAGCGCCAGTATACAGTTACCTTTCGCGAGATTAGCCGGAGCCTTATGTGAAAATGTATATTTATCGCGAATATCATTATGCACTTCTCATATCTTGCCAGTGAGACATTGGAATGAAAGTGAGCAAAGACTCAGCGATTCCCACTGAGGGAGATACATTTCCTATACAGGTTTACATAAAACGAGAGAAAACTTGACACGTCGATGGTCACGTTAGCTGAGGAAGGAGCGAACGCGTCGTACGTCGCGAATATACATCTGCGCTAGGAGATTTCACCACGTGACGAGCATTCTAGAAGCATTTAACATCGCGCGTAGAGCCATATACATACGACCGGCTGGAGGGTGCACACGTAGTGCACGTCGCACTCGTGCTACCTGTCGTGTGTGTTATGTACTCCAGCACGCGTCGACGCGGCCAACGAAACGAGGTAGATCGATCTGACCCGTACATCGCGGGAGCATTTTCTCCTTGTTCTTTCTTTCCTTCCGCGGGGGCTATGCAGGTATAATGCACTGGGCCGACCGTGCGAGAGAAAGAGATAGAGAGATGGAGCAGGAGAATGGATAAAGAGAGACGCGATGAGCGTTAGGTGCGTTCTCGTTGGTTTGCCCCGAGCCATCTTGCACGAACGCGGCGGTGCACGCGTCACATGCACGAGTGCACGACTACCGCTGCTGCCTGGGGATTGCGGTTCGTAACGAAGTGCGCGCAATAAATCAGATGCGCGCGCGATAACGATGGAAAAAGCCGCGGAGAGCAGCACATACAGCGCGCGTTACGATCCGGCGAGAGTAGGTGGCGCGCCCGTGAATGAAACACAAAAGCTGCCGTAGTTTCTAGAGTCACTGACCGGGGGTCCCTCGACCCGCCCGCTTTCCTCTCCTAGCCGGAGTCCCCCTTTCCGCGTACTCTCCCCCCAACTATCGTCGCGCCACGGTCACCGTCGTGGTCGCTCCAAAGGCAATACACGATGATGGGCCCCCTTCTCTTCTTCGAGCAACCCTACCCTCGCCTGCTGTTCCACTGTTATCCGGTCTAATCTGCGCCCTCCCCCTTTCTTCGCCCACTCTCCTATTCCTTCCTTTGCATGCCCCCCTCCATAAGGTCTCTCACTCTCTCTCTGTCTCTTTATCTCATCTCCGTCCTCTCTCATTCTTCACATCCAGGTTCCGAACTGACGTCTACCATTTCTCTCTGCACTTCCACCTAAACCTCCACTTCCGCCACTCTCTCCAGCTCTCTTTCGCTCGTACCTTAACGTGCAACTGACCTATACATGCATACAGGCGTAGAACGTCAAGTACACAGCGGGTGCATACATGGAAAGACGGAAAGCCGAAGTGCTCGTTCTACGCTCCTGCCTCGTGCTCCTTCTCGTGCTCCTTCTCCTTCTCCTTCTCCCGCACGACGCCCTTGTAAACAACCCGTCTGCAGTCTCGCCATGAAACGAACCCGCTCTCTTGGATGTGGCTCGAATGTTCCGAGGAAACTAACGCACCAGCGAGACCTCGCAAGATTCAATACCGTTCATTAGCATGATGCATGTAAAGCAACGAATGGTAGAACGCTCTGGGAGTCGATTACCCCTCTTGTCACGGAATTATTTCCTTCGCAGACGTCAGACACGATAAACTTTTGCGAAGCTCCGATGAACAAAGAGAAGCTCTTACTGATAAGTTCGCCCGCTTTTACGAAATTGCATTCTGCCGAGATCGTATCGTACGGGACTCTAATTGCCTGGTGTTATAAACCAATTCTCTTGCTCCTGTTCTTTAGACTTCATCACGGAACATTTTACGCCGTACGATTTTCTATGGAAGGTTATCACTAGTTGTCGGCTCGGCTTGCAAAGTTAATGCAATCTGAGCGTACGTGGACGGGCAAAAGAGACACTTGGAAAAGACTGCGAGGGGGACCACAAGAGAGAAGAAAATAGCGGACGGTCAGCGTGAAGGAGGAAGAGAGAGAGAATCTGATGGCGTACTGGCGTGCACCGTCGCGGCGGCATTTCGTGCTCGGGAACACGCGTGTGTCAAGACTCGCTTTGCAGGATCAGCCGGTCGAGTCATTGACCTGGGAAAACGCGGGAATCGAAGGGACACGACAACCGTGGCCCGTTCGAACGATTGACCAGTTTCGCGATCGCGATATCATCGAGCGACGATCCCTCCTACAACGAGCCTTTAATAAAAAAAAAATAAACTTTTTCTCGAATCGCTAAACTAAGAAATAGCATTTTCAGCATACACGGGAAATGCTGCATGAGACGAATGGATGACTAAACTTGGTTATTCCATTAATAAAATTCTGGTATAATAGTACCCCAGTGAAAGCTATATTCTCTTAAAATAGTAGAGACATGAAAATCAATATAATACGAATCATCATTGGAAGAGAAAACAAGTTTAAATTATCTCTTTTCAAATGTAATACAGTGTAGAAGTGCCTGTCATGCTTAGAAAATGGACCATCATCTCTTTGTTATTTGAGAAACATTTCTGGCATTGGTTAAGACAATTTCGAATTGAAATTGACGCATGTGTAATGTGTTCCTGATAAGGACTTCTTTTAAAAGCATTAATTTGCACGCTCATTTCAAACAGAGAGCGTCTCAGTTATTAATCATCGTGCGATTATTCGACATAGCGACAAGGTTATTGGCGTCATGGCTATTGCAGGATGTAACAACTGCACAGCGTGCAAACAACTTTCTCGATTGATAATGAAACATTAAGATTCCAAGCACATCGCGAAATATAAGCCGTGCATTTTAATACACGACGATTCACTGTATCGTTGCAACGGCCTATTACAAGCGTATTTTCACTACCCATCGCAACGAATCGAGTGTTGTTGCAAAAGAATTGCTCATGAAGATAAGCAAGTACAAAACGTGTTGTAACAATGTGGTAGTACGAAACTTGCGAGGAGTAACGAAACTGTTTCGGCCGGCAAATAAATAATAGCTTGGCCATTGGTGCTACGTGTATGTGTGTAATGTCGTAAGTCAGAGAATCGGTGAAGGGGACTTTGAAAAGCAGCGCGTGGTACTCACCACGTGGCTCGGAGTTGTGATAGTTGGAGTGGGGCGCTATGGCAAGTGGGTGATCGGCGGAGGAGGAGGAAGAACTGCTCGCGACGCGTTCCCTCTTCTTTTCCTGCAGCTCGACGTACCGCGCCGCTTCCAGCAACGTCTCCAGGCTCATCTTCCCAGCGGTACCGATGCCTCCCACTGCCTTTATTACCTCCTTCTACGGCAACACAGAGAGTCCTCCCTCTTCGTGTACCCGCGGCCGACGTGGATTTCGCGAACGTCCAGCGAACTTGCGTTGCTGGGTCGGCAGAACGAAGGAGCCGCACGCACACCCCCCTGCTTCAACCCTCCGCTTTTTCTGCTGCTGCCCGCCGCGGGTGGTACTCTGGGTGCGACAAAATACACGTCTCGTGAGAAACCCTCGTGTCTTACGTCACTACGCGACTACCAAAACAACGCGAAGTTTATTTTCAGGAAGCGGGCCACTCTTTACGATCCCCTACACACAAGCCCAAGAGGACAGCTGTATCTAATGACCCGTCGCTTTGTTCTTCGCTCGTCGTAAACTTCAAAAATGCCCTGTGCTTTATAAATAATGACGATTTTTCCGGCCGTATTTTCATTTTACATAGGTACACGATTATTAAGATATACTACGAGAGCTCCTAGGGTCACCGGTGTCCGAACTTATATTATGTGTACACCTTAAATGGTTGACGCATTATAGAGAGATATTAAGGATACTCGACCAAGACCAGAGGCCTCACGAATTTTCCTTCTCTTTAGACCACTAACGTCTCGTAACTTTAGATAGGGTATTTATGGCGTCTGGATGAGAAATAATTAGACACGGTTGCCCAAAAGGGAAGCAAGGCCGATTTCTGAACATATGCACGCACGTGACGTACGCGTGACGTAACGCAGTCGCGCGGGAATCTTCATCCCTTCCATGCTGGTGTTTTCCTACTAAGCGCTCAAGCACTGCGCAAGTGCATACTGCGCTTTTCTGCAGCGCAGGGACACAGCACGCATCTCGGTCGGATAATCCGAGGTGAATCGAGCGGGGACTCAAAACACCAGGCGAAAGCTAAAGTGACATTGTCCCTGTAGTACGTTGCTATCTGACAAGCAGATAATAGCTTGAATGTTCTCTCGGGGTATCGTTAGTGGGGGAACCAAAAATGTCTTATCGCTCAGTAGACACTGACATTCAGCAAAAACTCTCAAACGTCTCATACCAAATGCAATTTTCAAATGTTGTGCACAAACAAAATGTTCGGCTCAATGTTCTAACTGGTAGCTCAGGCTTTAGTAAGTTCGCGATCTTTAGTTTTCAAAGTATTGGACTTTAGAAATATTTTCAAAATACTTGTGACGCGTTGCACGTAAGATATCTTCAGTCAACAATTGATTTGTACGGACTATGGGTGATGTCATTAGTAATCAGATATTGGTGTATGAACGGTTGAGAACGACGCAATTTCACCCGAGATCAACAAATACTGAAGTATACATAATTGTGCTACCACAAAAAACATCCTTAACATTACAACAAACAATGTATTGTAAGAATAAATACAATATGGTAAAACGTAGTATATGTGTACCTGATTATCCGTCCTAATGTGCGCTATATGTTCCTAATTTTGTGCAAACTTTAAAAGATATTTGACATTCAAAATGTTAAAAGAAGTTTGTTTCGCAGAGACGGTGACAGATTAATGAACCATTGGTCGAAAAAAAAGCGAATTCAGTAACGTTAATAAACAATACGTGGTGAAGTGTGCAATGTTTCCCTGTTGCATTTTTACCCTGTCGAAAACAGGAACCAACGATTGCACGCATACGTGGCGTTCGCATTCGCGAAGGTGGACATGATACGCGATACATACACATAGAGACGACGGCTTGCTCCGAGAAATCGTGTAAGGCCGCGAGCGAAAAGAATATCGTTAAACAGAGGCGGGAAAGGCAAAGCGGAGAAAGAAGGTTCCGTCACTGATTTGAAAAGTAGATATACCTCGGACGGCGGAGTCGCGAAAGCGTGCCACAACCGCCAGTGGCTCCAGTTGCATTCTGCGATACGTGCATCCATGCAAAAATAGAAAAGAGCGTTGCCCGAGCGTAGTGCAACCGGGTAAAACAGCACGTGAACGTGTAACACCACGTAAAGTCAAGAAGCGTGCCGAACACCGACCGAACTCCTTAAACTGACAAAGCGACACACGTTAGACGGGCGACGCACGCACAAATAGCCAATGGGACCTCGGTATGATGTGACGTCACGGCTTCGAGTATCGCGCGATTGGCCGAATCTATTATGGCACGGAAAACACGCCACGCAACCACCTATACGCATGTTAATTAAATACACGATATCTCAAACAAGATAATGGACCGGGAGGTCCTCTAATTGCTCGTGAAAATCGGAGATATGTGTGAAAAGCGTTCGGCAACTTACGGCTCGCACCGCAACTGAATCCCGATCACAATGGAAACACACTGGAGCCCACTTTCACGGAAGAGATCGATCTTTCGTGCGGGAGAATTTTCGCGGCGCCCCGCTTCTGTCAAACGGGCGACACGCGCGTACGTTTCCAATGCACTTGTACGCTGCCGAATCGCAGGGGATATCGAGACGTATCAAAGTACACGGCTGCTATAATCTGATCGATCTAGCGCGTGGCAGAAACATTTTGCGAGCGTTAACCACTGCGCATCAACAGCCATGCTCGCTTGGCCACGATTCACGTGTCTGGGGCCCGAGGTGTAGGCCAATCGGAGCGCAATTCGTGACGTCACCTGGCTGTATCGACCAATGAACGCGGCCCATGTGACGCAGCAGCCCGCTGGGCGTGTGAGAGAAGTGTCGAGCTGCTGTATATCTCGCCCGTTAGCCAACGCACTTTTTCCCCGATTTTCGCGGATCCTCGCGACTTATCGTCGCGTTTCACGCATCATACGGATGTTATCGAGCAAGACAAGAACTTTCTCGGGCAGGCTTACCTTCCGGACGACGCCAGAACGGACGAATATCGCGAGAATAACGCACAGCGCAACCGACACCCGGCTCGCCCGGGCAAACACTCACTCCGATCTCGGCGGCGTCACCCTCTGCCACCTTTTGTCACGTTCCTTCTCTGTCACATGGATCAGTGCCGCGCGGTGTTGCCAGATCTATCTCATCTCGATGTATAGTTCATTGTTTACTTTTGCGCGCGCGCGCCAAAAATGTATCCCGTCCTTTTCCAAAATGCTCATTATTGCTGCCCTTTAAATGCGTTATTCCACAAAGGAAACTCGCCTCTTCTTGCCATACGCTTTATGCAGCAAGTACACATTGGCTATGCAGAAAGAAATAATGTAATGGAGGATGGTCCATCAGCAGTGAGTAAATATTATATGAATAAAAGATGCAGTTAGTAAGATGAAATAAGCGAAACTGATAAGCTTTTGACTATTCTACACATTTTACCGGATTCCATCCCATTTTTGGAACAGCTGTTATTGATTTATGCTTCATATTCTTGAAAAGTAAAAATTATGACAATTAAACAATCCGCAAATAATAAATTGCTAAATATTGACGAAGAAAAATTGATGTATACTATAAATGTACGGCGTGTACGTTTATTTGTAATATCGTACTTAAAACAAACTTTTTATACTCATAGTTAATATAACAACAAAATATCAATAGTTAAATAAAAATTGGAGATCATCAAAGGTAAATACTATACACTAATTTTAGATGCATATGATAATCTGCTGGTGTATATCTATATCTTTCATAATTTATATTGCAGTAAGAAAATAAGAAGATTGTTGATTCAAACAGTCTGTATTTTTTTGTATTATACAATTGCCTTATTAATTTGCACAAAAAACTATTATAAATCAAGTCTACAAACACATTTTCATATACAGGTTGGTATCTGAAAACAGTAAATGTAAACGGTTAAAGTTATATCACTAATAATTAAGTCTATTCTCGTCTTATTAGGAACCTTTTACTTTGCAAATATTTCCGCGAGTAACTGATGTATCCCACATGTGCGCTAAGACAAATTCATCAATGCAAAGCTTGACTAGAATTTGCAGAGTATCATTTTCTTGAATAACAAATCCTTTCGGTAAATATTGCTAGAAATATGGTAATTGGTATTTTGATTGTAACAGCTGCATATTTGTTATCACACCTCTCATTTTATTTAAATATAGGGTAATTGAGAGGATATGACGAAAATACACCGAAGTTCTTTCACTGCAGACAATTGGTGTACAATTAAGTGACTATTTTGTGCTGTCGTACAAGTGGGAGGAGGCACCAAAATTTATTCCAATTGTCAGGTAATCATTTTAAGCTATTTTAGATGAAGTGATATGACAATAAATATCCTTAATAAGCAAAAGCTGATACTGTAGCACGTTGTAATTAATGTGTATGAGAAAAGATTTTCTCACAATAAAGATCCAAGTGAGTATTTTTGAGAATATTACAATTAAATTTCTTATTATTCCGGCAAGATAAGCTTTAAAATCAAACTTTAAATTTTAGCAATGATTATTACTCTTGTAATAGTGTGAACGAAAAAGATTTTATAATATTGGGTATGGTTTTCCCAAATGCTCTCAACCATACATGTGTATCAGCACTGCAATATCGTGCACTAATCTGTTGAATTCTACAATTTCCAAAATTTATTAGAAGCAGCATACTTTTAAAATTTTCGTAAAAACTAAGACGATAAAAATTAAATTTATTGTGTCACTAAGAGAGCAAAAAATACTGGCAGAAGTAAAACTATTTCCGACACCGGGTACACTGTGTCTTTATAAGTAATGTGTTAAGAGTTTCGAAAAACATTTAAGAAAATTGAAAACATGACTTTTTATGCTCATTCCAAAAGAGAAAGATATACTGTTTTTTTGTGTCTATCAAAAGTTTAAGTCGAAATTAACACGATTTTGTATGCCATAACGTGAATTTGAAATGTCTACAAACTATCAGTTAAATTTTCACAGCTGGTTCATTTTTCTCTAAAGGTACACACGATTAACATATAATTTTAACTAGATAATATTGTTTACAATAGTGGTTATCTGCTCAAATTACTAACGTAAAGATGCTTCAGTTCTGTCTTTGGTGTATTTTCAAAAAGTGCTGCTCGATTTTGACCTTCTCCTTTCTTCACCCAGTGGCCATACACCCTGAATGCGCACCCGTCGATAACCTATAATAAAGCCGCAATATTGTAATGTTTAAGTTAGCGTTACACGCTTCATGAAATACTGAATAACATACCTTTCGTAAAACCTTAATTCTGTATGGATCAGTGCGTGCCACCTGGGCGGATAACGGTTCGGGTGTAATGTGGAGTCGTTTGATGCGGATTACTGCACGAACGCAAATTATTGCTAACTGGAACCTTTTTCTTGCATTGAATGATTTTGCCTTCAATTCCTGTCCAAAAGCACATAGGTAGAAGTTAACCAGAACAGATATATTGATAATAATGTGATAAAGGCAATTTATAAGATTAAGCTATACTAACAGAATATAAAAAGAAATTAATTATAAAAATCGATAAGAACACAAAAAACTATTAAAAGTATAATTTAAAAAAGTTATGTACGATTTGAAATTATTTTAAACATCACACCAGAAATAATAAACTTTCAAACATTTCAGATGTTCTATAAACTTTCTCCAGATTTTGTTCTATTACATCATTATGCATTCAACAATTTAGTAAATATAACGCAAATGACTGAAGCAGATACAGAAAGACAATACAAGAAAACAATATAAATATAAACATATATAAATATAGACAAATATAAACATGCATTTTCTAGTTTTCTTGATAAATGTCCTACTGTAATCCACTTAGAGCAAAACATTATTACTGCAATCACCTTACACCATATATTATTATTGATAAGAATAAGAATAATAATATGTATCATACAACAAAGTATAAACTCGTATAAATAAAAAACATATAAATACACGAAACATATAGACATAATAGTAGAAGTAAAAACAATTTATTCTACCAAAATTGTTGTTAAATAATAAAGCTTAAGAAACGTAATATTAAAAATTTGTTCAGTCAGTGAAAAAATGCTTTTATAAGTGTATTAAGATGTCAGTATGTCAGTTTTTGAAAATGATAAACCGTTAATAATGCACATATGCGGTTATTTACAAAATTGTTAATAGCAGAAAAATTGGCAGTTCTGTTATTGAAAAGTAAACACGGTAGGAAGAAAAATATTTTACCAAAGCTAACTGAGATATCCTACTCAGACGCCGTGAATTTGATGATAGTGAACGCTTTAGAGGAGAGATATCTTGATCCCAAAGCTGTAATGTCATTAAAACTTTCGTTTCGTCTATTGCGGTAATTGTAAACATAATAAAACTTTACAAATAAAATGAAGAGAACGAACAAGTCGAATAGTAATAAAAATATAAGGGAGAACTAAACAAAACATTTATAATACTTCCATTACAATATCACCTGAACCACCATAGTTAGTATACTTGTGTACATTGAAAGAATGTAAGGTGAAAAATCCATGTTATTTGACACTTGTATATATGTGCATGTACGAAGACACACGTTTATTATTGTAAAATTGTAAGAACAATATAAAAGTTCCTAGCTTACAGTTTTAATAGTACATGTATATCGCATATTTATGGACAGTTGTTGGATTCTTTTTAATAATCTACTTGAAGCAGCGATATATGGTACATGAAATGATGTTAAAGTTAATATTTTTTCGTCTTTGCACAAATTCGTAAGATATTAAATGCATGGGGCTCTGCTTTTATGTTGTAAGTAATACTTCGTTTATATCTAACGAACTTACCACTGTGTGGAAAAAAGAATGTTCCAGGGCTTCTTTGATGGAAATTCTCTTCTTGGGGTCAACAACTAATAATTTTCTGATCAGATCTTTTGGGGCTTCTGTAAGTAAACATAATATATGAATGAACATACATCAACATTTACAAACCGTTTTCTTATACCATAATGGAATAGCATACTAAACGTCAGTAAATGTTATTTGTAGACAATTCGTAAAGTTACTATAGCGAAACCTCTGTATTCTGGATTTTTAATGGAACATACCTAATTCTCAGATCATGCAGAATATTAGAAACTAAAATAAGAACCTACAAATTACCTTAAATAATACAACTTTGTTTTAAAATACAGTGTACTGAACATTGGATAACCCCTGAGTTGTTATCCATTGTTCATCAACCCACGTACGTTTCTTGTCTGGTTGTTAACGATCATTGGACTTTTAGTAAGCTGCTTTACATGATTATTTATGTTTTTTCTAATAACCGAGTTCAGGATAAATGAATTTCTTCTTCATTAACATTTTCCAAGATCAAAAGGATAAAGTGACTCCACTGATACTATCAAATATATTTAATTGATTAGAAAGAAAAAGTACCTGTTATATCTGCCCATTCTGGTGACGTAAATGAATATTTTCCTTCCATTATATTTCTCAGCATAACCATCTGCTTGCGATGCCAGAATGGAGGACAGCCAACCAGCAAAGTAAACATAATTACTCCACATGCCCATCTAAAAAATATTTGATTGTAGTAGGAATTAAATAATTATAGTTTACGAATTTTTACTGTAAACTTCACATCATACAGGTAATTAAAAAAGAGTGAAACATTCGATCTTACATGTCCACTTCGTGCCCATAGCCTTCAGCATTTTCAAACATATTACATTTTAGAACTTCTGGTGCCAAATAACCAGGTGTTCCACACAAGTCTGTAAAAATATTTCAATAAAAGCAACTTAAGTTAGTACACAAATGCATTTCTATTATATAATATAAATTACAAAATACCATATAACTTGTCTTCTGGGTTTAATATTCTGGCAAAACCAAAGTCAGTTATTTTTACATTTAGATTGTCATCCAGTAGTATATTTTCTGGCTTCAGATCTCTGTGCACTATACCCTGGTTATGTACATGTTGAACACCTTCAAAGACTTGTCTCATTATGTATCGTGTCTTCTTTTCAGAAAGAGTCACGACTGATGTCAGGTAATCAAACAGTTCCCCATTTTTGCAAATTTCAAATATTAGAAAAATAAATGTACTAGACTCAAAAACATCATGTAATTCAACTGAAAAACAAAATTTATTATCATGGATTATATGGCAATATTACGTTATAAATTTCTATGGATTATGGAAATCTGCAAATGTCAAAAAACAATATACTTACTTATGTAAGGGTGGCCAGCCACTCTTCTTAGGATATGCACCTCTTGTAATGTAGCTTCTTTCATAGTATGCCCATCAGCATTTTCTTGGGTTTCATTGCTAATGTCTATGATTTTTGCTGCATATTCTATTCCTGTTTCTTTTTCTATACACCTTCTTACAGTTGATGATATTCCTCTGGAATACACACAAATATTTCAAAATTATTTGTGGTTACTACAAGATTTTTTTCAAGAATTAACATGTGTTATAATCTTTTATAAATGTGATATAACACTGAATGGTTCTGTTAAACTTTTCTGATAATACAGATTTATACTAACACTTACTCTAATTATAAAAACATTAATTTAAACCACGGAACATCAAAATTTAATACTAAATGACTGTTTCAAATAATCCTTTTAAAATTTTATCAAATCATATATTTATAGTGGGTATTTGTGTCCTCTCGTTTATATATATGTTATTAAATTGACAATTTTTCTGTATCTAATTATGTAACTTCGTCGTTAAATTATTACGTATAATAAAATATACTTGTTGTTCGTCGTTCATCAAACTTGTAGTCGCCACACGCTAATAATAAAAATAATGTTATGAAACGTGTTATATATTTATACTTGATTAATGAGATACAGGTTAATGCAACAATTGGTTTGGAGAATAAAGTTTGTCGAACCTTCCAAGTATTTCTTTGGGTTCGTATTTTGCATAAAATCCTTTCGCAGCGTCTTTGTCTGGTAAAAGATCATCGCCTTCGTCCTTTGCCATGTTTTATGCAAAGTATTCTCTTTTCATGTATATGGCACTAACAACATTTCGTATATTTACCACATGTTCATTTAGGTTGGAAAATTATAAACTGTGATTTATTTGGTAAAATCAACACCATTTTTCACATTAAAAATTTTTCGTAGAATGCACCACTAGGTATCCACTTAATCATTTGTTTAATACATATCAACACAATCAGAATAACATTTTTCAATGCACCACGTCCAACTGCGTCCCAAACACCAAACATGTGAACACAAAGGGATGTCAGAAATGGCGAACTGTATTATGGGATGAAGGCTGAAGAGGACTCTGTCGTCGATCGGTTTTGAACTTATTGTCAGCCCTACTGGTTGTGAAATGTTTATAAAAAGAAAAAGAGACATATATGCATGGACAATTCAACGCATTGTCGATCAGCAATGACAAAGCCAATCACGTCACTTTGTTGTTATGCATTTATGAGTGATTCCGACATAATGAAAGACACACCACACACATAAACTACTAATTCCAATATTATATTGGTCACTAAGATTATTGTTTACATTTTATTATTCATATTTCTGTTAACTTTACAGCGAAAAGCCTAAAAATTATAGAGCTAAAAATAGGTTACTTTATGCATTATGTTGTATGTATACAGGGTGTCCCGAATTTAAATGGCAAAACTTCAGGAGCGTGTAAGGGACCGAAAAACTAAGTCAAAAAGTCCTTTAGCGATTTGCTCGTTTTTGCTTCATTTTGGAAAAAATCGCAAGAATTCAATATCTCCTTGTCAGTTGCTCTCTTGTTGTATACTTGTATCTGTGATTGTTTTGACATTGTTGTGTAAGTTGTGACATTGAGGTATGTAAACACTTGATGTTATCTTGTACATTCTTACAAAAATTAAAAAAAAAAATCGAATTCAATTCAATTTTATTTTTCATTTTTTTCTTATTCTTCTTTTTTTACAATATCTGCATTAAATAGGTGGTAACATAAATAAAACGTAAATAAATAAGTAAAAAAAAGAAAACTTATGATTTTTTTGCTATTTTTTCCAAAATGAAGCAAAAACGAGCAAATCGCTAAAGGACATTTTGACTTAGTTTTTCGGTTCCCTACACGCTCCTGAAATTTTGCCATTTAAATTCGGGACACCCTGTATACAGCACTGTTATATATTTATATAAACGTATGTTTTTATTATAACTCTATATTTTGCAATTATATTTACATGCTTAATATGTAGGATCATATATAAAGCAAAATTTATTTCATTTCAATATGGTATCACATTGTGTAAAAATTTATGGATAATTACGGACCACGTAACTGAGCAAGTAAAGCTTCATTATTGCGACATTCGATAGTTAATTGTCGGACGGCAATAACATATTTACGCTGTTGTTCTACTAAAGTAACAAGCTGTCTACTGAGGGCATCCCGTCTATTTTTTTCATCGGCACACCGTTTCTCAACCTGTGGGATAACATAACTTTGAATTCTCGATATACTGCTTATTCATTATTATGGTGTAAATGACCTCACCTTAGCTTTGTTGCGTTTAACGCCTTCGACGATCGCTTCAAACTGTTTTAAGAATTGTTCTTTACCACTTACTGAAGCCATAGCTCTGTAAAGACATGATATTCAATAATTGTAATAGAGTTTATACTTTGTTACAATTTTAGATAATTCAATCAAAGCATAAATTACTCACTCGTTATAGTTATTTTGAATGGAGTTCAATAATGACAACTCTTTACTAATATACAATTTTGTGTCATCCAAGGTATTATAGAGTGTGTAATACTGTTTTGTCTCTTTGTGTTTTGCTGATACTAAAATAGATTATATGAATCATCTTTAATATTATTCCGTTCGCAATTAATTAATCTTCGCATCAGGTACATGAACAGGGATATAAATCTGAGATAAATAACAAAGGGTAATACAAATTTCCTGACCTTGATTATAAAGTTCCATAAATCGTCTCTGGTATTGGGTCAATTCTGATCGTCCGGGTACATCATCAAGTTGTCTGGTTAGAGATGCAATAGCTCTGTTCTTCTTGGCTAATTGTAATCTAATACGAGCAACAGCTTCTTTATGTTCTTCATATTCTTTCAAACGATCTTCTTCCTCGTTAGGTGCCCCGCTTTCAATTTCATCCAGCATACTTTTCAACAGATTTAAATTAGTTTTACATTGTTCTCGGAAATCGTGTTCCTGTTTTTTTAACCCATCATGCACCGAAAGTAATTCTTCCAATCGTTTTAATGTGCTGCAAGAAATAAAAATAATTTCAATTACTGTGTGTATGATTTATGGGAAACGAACTTAAGGCCGGAAATTTTCTTTACGTTAATTATTTACCTGTCATTTTCGTTAATTCCCATGTCTTGATACTTTTTAGCAGAACGCTTAATATCTTCTTTTTTCGATTGTGCGTTATTCGTTCTATCTGTAACTTTCGATAATTCATCGAGTAAATTATCTCTCTCTTTTTTTAGTTTAGAAACTCGTGTCTGCAAAGCCGTTTTTTGTTTGTGTAATGTTATCAAGGAACGTGATGTACCCGTTGCATCGTGCTCCTATAATCAAGCATGAAGTACGAAATTAATCATTATATTTTATGACCTATACAGCATGAAATGAATATACCTACATCTGAATCCGTACTCGATAAAATTGCATACTTTTCAGCTACTTTAGCAATTTCTTGTGCTTGAATGCCAACTATGTTGCCAACTGCGTTCACACTTAAACGACCCTATTTTAAAAATATTGTAAAAAAATTGATATTAAAGGACAACTATACCATAGGTACATGCAAAGGGCTATATTTACCGCACTGTCTTCAATAGCGGCCATATTTTCTGTAATTTCTTCCGTAGTTTTCTGCAAATAATTCTCGGTTCATTCTTACTCTGTGAAAGGAATATATCTGTCACCACATAAAATTTCGGATAATATATTTTACCTTTTTGTCACTTCGTAAAGAACCTTCATCCCTACTATTCTCGTCTGAAGCAGTTGGTACAGTTGTTTGTGTCGTACCACCAGACTCCTGAATTAATCCACTTAAATGTGCTTCATATTCCAAAACAGTACTCAGGTACTTGGTAGAGTCATCTTTCCTAGAAGCTTCTTTACATTTAAAAAGACGTTGAGGTTCATAAGACTTCTACAAAAAGAAAAAAACATTAGTTAATATGAAGTATACAATACTGATAAGTTTTTTTATTATAATAAACGTACCCTAACCATCTGCATGTAATGAACTCTATTTCCTTTAGCTAATGCTGCATGATTGATATCATCCACAAATGAGTGTTTTTTATGAAAGTAATTCAGTGCAAAAGATCGCACAAAGCCAGCCATTTCTTTACGCATTTCCATTGATCGTTTCACCAACCACTGTAATTGATTGGTAAAAAAGAAAGATTATAATCAATCATTATAAATATTTTTTACATATCTGTATTTCTTTTCACCTGGATAACAGGGAAAATATGAATACAGTCCAACCCTTGGATTTGATGAGGTTCTATGCTATGTGGACAATTCATCTTAGGAAGCATGGCAACAATTTTTTCAGTTAGTGATCTGTAATCCAATAATATCTTGAAGACATATTTTTAAATCCACAAATCAGGAAGAAATATTAATATTAATTTCGAAGGCAAGTTATTTACAAGTGAATAAACTTACATTTTTTGACCAATTGTAAGATTTTCTTGGAAAAGTAAATCAACATCGACATCAAAGTTGCAGGATTCTATGCACCATGTCATTCCACCAATTACCTATTTAGTAGTGATGTTTAGAATAATAATACAAATGGTAATTTTAATTCTATATTTTAAACGTATCAATATGTCAGTAACTAACTTTATCAAAATTTGATAAGCCCTTTATTCGAGCTCTGAAATAACCTGCAGCCACAAGTAAATCAATAATCTCTTGGTATTTTGTATTTTGTTCCTCATCTTCACGAACATCAACCTAAGTTAATCAGAAAGTCACTTGTAGAACCAAACTACATTATTAAGAAACTGTGATAATAGTATACACTGATCAGGTACTAACAATAATATTCTCATTCATGAGTCGAAAGAAATCAATGATACGATAATCTTGACAAAACTGATAGTGCAATAGGTTTGTTTATTCAATTAATTATATGATCTAATGCATGTTAGAAAATTAATGTTAACTATTATTATTTCGCTTCCAAAACGGCGTACCTCTGTTGTTTCTGAACTTCTCAAATGTCTTTTTCGAATGTCAGTTAACATGATAATGTTCCACTAATACTCTACACAGAATACAAGTAATAACATTCAATGATTATGTCTATTGAGTGATAACCAGTGATAAATGTCATGCACGGTTGTATCGTTTGACAGTTGGATAATAGGTTAGGTCTTTGAGGTTAGACCAGTTAGACGAAGATCACCACGGACATACCTGGTCTGTGGTATCATGTGACCTGTTTAATCTTAATGCCGCGAAATTCAAAACATATTCCAAACAAAGGGAACTCGGACGTTTATATCTTTTTTTAACAATATAGATGACTCAATCTAATAGAGTAGTGATTAAAACATAGTCATTATTTATTATATTTAAAAACAACCAAAAGAATATAGCAGGTTTAAAAAAACTTTATGATACAGATGCCTTCCATATTGGTAAGAAAATAAATTCAACCGTATTAAAATTATATAATGTCTGTATTTACATAATAATTGATACAAACCCTTTACAAATATGTACATCTGTATGTACATAAACTATTATGGATGAGTGAAATGACACGGAATAGCATGAAAATTCATGTGAGCATTGAGCTGTTCACAATACACATAATGAGGGAAAGATGGTAGACATTAGAACAGATGTTTAATGAATAAACACGCATGTAAACTATGCACAGTAGATGTTGAGAATACATATTATGTACATACATGCAGCTGTAATTGACTGAATTTTATCATAAAGATGTCTTTTCTACTGTATATTTTTACATTACAATAAATTCCAAGTTTCCGGCAGTCCGTAGGTATACTTATCCCCTTTGACCATGAAGCTTCCGGTCTATTCAAATACTGAAGGTTAGAAAAAGATGAATGTTAACTGTATGAAATAGTTGAATGCACATAAAAATTAATGGAATATTCGAGAAACGTGTAGTATCATCAATAAGTAGATTTTCGGAGCTGCTTATTATAAAGTGAGGGAAGAAAAAGAGTACAAAGTACAACTTCTGTTCCTGCAAATTCTTTCTATATTTAAATTCATGTAATGTTTGGTACAGGGACTCATAGAATAACAAACTGCACAGAAAAATATGAATGGAACATGATGGTTGCCGTTCAGTAATTATTGCTATGTGCTTCTTATCTTTTCAGTGCCGTGGAATTCACCACAAATTGATTATGATTAAAATATTAATTCGTTGGTATAAATCCAGTTGTTAATCGTCATTTAAAAACTACAATGTGTAAAAATCTCCTGATATAATTTATTTGTCTTTTCAGACTTTGACAGACGCAAGGCACACCTTTTGCGTTTAATCGAAAGAAAATATTCATAACAACAATGAGATAATGACAATAATTACTGTCCGGACGTCGCTATCGTACATTTACGATTACAATCTAGATCATTTTATGTTTTCATATAAAACAGCATTTTTTTTATCAAATCATCGACTGACAACCCGTTCAGCGACACAGCCTATGTACTGTACGCTCATTGTAATCTCTACGTTTTCCGCGAGGCGAAAGTACCAAGGCACTGAATGTATATTTTCAGGCAAAGGGCTGATGTGCACACGAATGTGCCTTTTATCGATTTACACGGTTACACTTGAAATTTGTACGAATTATCCGACCGCGAGGACGTGGAGTCTTGCAAACGTGTTTTCCAAAATAAGAAAATAAGTTACCAGATGCGGGTTGTTTTCGAAGGAAGAATGTGGCAGTCTTTGGCGTTAACCATAACTGACACAATGACTGTATGAACTTAAAACTGACTCCGTTATAGCGCGCACGATAATCGTATAATAAGCTGCTAAAAATCGGAATATCCTAATTTTACATAATACTGCATTCAAGTACAGGATGGCTCGAATATATTAGTTCAGTTTGATGATGAATTTCATAAACTTTAATTTCTTCTTCTGCCGCAGTGAAAGCCAGTCTTTGGTAATACGCAAATTACAGTTGAAATTTCCTCACCAGATCGGGTGAAATCGCAATTCCATTGTAAATGCATACTAATTTTATCCGAAAACCGATACTGACGTCATAAAATATTGCTGGAGGACCTAAACAGACTAACGCGTATACTCTAATTATCGAACGTATATTAAGTATGTACATTTCTCATATTGGCTCTAACTTCCCTTTGCGTATTTTTTCGTCTCGATTTTATATCCTGACGCGCGTAAATATTGTCGATGCTATTTCTGCGCTCAACTCATGCCGTTGACAAGTACACTCACGCACAATTACATCCCAGCTCCGCACAGACTAGTTCATGGTGTTATACACTTACGTATCCATCCTGCATTGTTACTCCTAGTTAATAATTTTTTTTGTACGATTTCGTGCATCACGCACTAGGAACAGACATTTCAGCCCAGAATGCATGATCGGTCCGGCGATCCAGCGTACACTTTATACAGCGTTTTAGAAAATCAATTTTGTCATTGCTATGTACTTTTTTTAAGAAAAACCGCAATAACGTATCCTGACTTTGTGTTTGAACAATACCTTCGGAAGATGAATTTCCTGGACCGTATAATTTTTCCGGCGATAAAATTCGACGCGCGTACATCACCGATGTACTGGCGTCGAAAAAGAAATGTAGACTAATTAGACGCGTTTCGCCGCGATGATCATTCCGCGAAAATCATTATCTTATAGATCGTTATTCTTTGTACCGACTGCCTAACGAGGGAAGGCACTTCGGATCGAAAAAATGAATGGTTCTTCTTCTAGGTCAACGACTTCAAGTATAATATACCTATATAAGTCTATACGACAAGCGTACGACGCTAAACCGTCCTGCAGTTTTCTACGTGATGAGATAGGCCCGTGATAAAACACGACGGGCGTGCGGCGTGTAAATAAATAAAACAACAGACGCTCCTCCAGGTACTCCCGTGTCTGTGGAAATCGTCGATGACTGTAACCAGCCGAAACACCTGGCCGACCACTTGGACAGTCCGTTCGTCGTTCTCTTCATGAGCGTATAGCTTTACCACCTAGTATCGTCGAAACGCTCGCGTGAGAACCGACGAGAAAGCCAAGGAACGTCGAGGCCAATGATTTGACGTTTTCCCGGACTTCAGATGATATATGTCCCAGATCGTTATCTTCCGAATAAGGACATGAGGTTTGCGTTGGGAGGCAAGCTGCAGCGTCGACTAACGGTACGAGCCAGCTGTAGACTATTGTCCTTCTTCCTCAAGGTTTTAATCAAATAATCTCAATTGCTTCTGCTGCTGCTCGTCATGGTACGCGTAAGGCGATAGTTCGATCCCGCCGCATCTCTTTCACTCGGGATTCCAGCCCTCGGCGATTTCCTGAATGCTGACGTAGGTGCCAGTGAGGAAACCGAGGATACCGAAACAGATGATGGCGATGTTCTTCCAGAGGATCCAGTTAAACTTGCCCAGGCCGTTTTCGCGTTCCCAGACGGTTACCAGTTCGATTACCGATGGGAACATCAGACCCAGGGTGGAAAGGCAGACGGCTCCTACGAGGGAAATCAACGGACCCAAATTTGGTATGGCGATTGCCATGCCCACCGTGAACATCACCATCACAATTCGTACGGAGTATTCCGCCACATTCTTGCGCGCGCCAAAGAATTGCTTCAGGTTTCTCCAGATAATCTCCATCGGTACGTAGAATTGCAGACCGTACGTAAGGAATATCGCGATGGCGATCATTACCTTCGCTGACTGCGCGAGGATTTCGTCCTGCGGCGGATTCAGCGTGATCGAAGCCTTCGTTATATCACCGTATCGCCAGTAGCCGAAGAAACCGACGGTGCTGTATAATAGAACGACGCAGAACATGCCAATGTTAAGTACTCCTGGGCAACCGATAAAGTGCGTTGGCGTCTTCATGTTGTTCTCAAGGGGCATCACCTATAAGTCCAATATACATCGTATTATCGCATTTGCACAAACACGTCTAACGCTTATTTACAATGCCGGAAAAAGAACGCGAAATATAGTTATGAAGCGTCCTCCAAAAATAGAGATAAAGAGTTGACAGGCATATGCTACTCACAAAAATAAACAAAACATGTTCAGTTAACACACGTTTGCAAATCTACCACGGCAAAAATAAGGATAAATGTTTATTCCCAGATTATTTCCGCTCTCTACAAAAGGTACTTTACATCTTGACCTTCGATTTCACTAGAGATTTTTAATATTCATAGTTCGAAACGACGTAACTTCGAAATCTATTCTTCGTTTATATCATTTTATGCGCGTGAATAAATTATACTTACAACACCGATGCCTTCGAGGGCGAAGATGGCTGTTCCGAAGAAGAGTGGTAGTTGAGGCCAGCTCGAGAAGTTTGGCACGTCGCTGATAGTGGGTAAATCACTGAAAATGTAGTAGAATGTGATGCCCATACCAGTGGCGATCAACACATTCGCTACCATGGAAAAGGGTGCAAGGTATTTGAGGTTTCTTACAAGGGAGAAAATGATGAGGAAGGGTAAGAGTATGGCCATGTATAACGTGAGGTCCATCTTAGAAGCTGCGTAGTAATCCACTACCTCCTTCAAGTTAGACGAAATAAATACGACGTAGACGCAGCAACATCCGATCAGATCAATTACCAGAAATGTGTTGATAGCCGCTCTGCAATACAAACATTTTTCATAAGTTATTAAAATATCATTACCGTGTTCACAATGTCGAATTATTACCGACATTTTTTATTTTTACATATTAATGATAAAATATAATGTATGTCAAAAAAGATAATTTTATTAATTTTTCACAGTTTTCAAATATTATCCTTAAATTATACATGAATCACATGCAACTCTCTAATCAATTATCGTTTTATTTTTCGCGTAAAGTACGTGTAAGATATTCTTGCGACTTGTATCTTATATTGGCTGCAACTGGGTCATGCATCTATGTATATCCTCTTAAGTTCCATCATTAATTCATCAGCGATCTCGAGAAATGCTAATTCTTCAGTAATTACCCATACTAGGATAACACTAATGGAAGATTTGCATACGCAATTTCTCCAGAATCACATAAATCTGCGAGCGAATACTAACAAGTGCGTATATTATTTCCATAAGAAAATCGGCGGCATAGGTCTTGGACTCAGTTTATTTAATCAGATCTGTGCGGAACAGTTCTCAGAAATAACAGACACTTTTTAAAACCAATGAATTAATCTTTGGCGATCTTAGGGAATTTCTAATCTCTAAAGGTCAAAGGAAACTTATTTGCTGGGTCAAGCCTTTTGTCCGGACGTAATTTACTTTTTCAATTTTTTACGGAACAATATTTCTTACAGAAACTTCCCTTGTCGTAAATCAAACATATCTTTCCACAGCAACGAATGAAAATCTCGCCTACACGAGGAATCGTTTCGTGTGTAACGAAGGTAAATTTGTCATTGAGCGAACGTAGAGGAAACTTACTTGGCAAGTCTTGCGTATTTTTGCACGGCTTCTGGTCCGACGAGGAACGCCGCCTCGGCAACATCGGCAAAATTCAAGCTTGGCGTCTGTGTCCGCCTACACAGGTCGTGGGCGCATTTCACGAGGATGTGCACGCAGTAGGTGCACACTGCACCGATGAAGAAGGTGGCAAAGAGACCGAACAAGAGGCCGGCGTTCTTGAAGGCCATCGGCATGGCCAGAATGCCGGTACCCAAGCTACCCTTGAGCAAGTGTATGAGCGTGTCCATGTCCGACGTCGGGTGCGATAACTTCCGGTGCTCGAACGGATTGTAAAGCGCAGCTTCCTCGTCGTTCGGCCGTTCGACAAGCGGCAATGTTGAGCCGTTCGTGACGGTAATTGGTACGTCATTTTTCTCGCACTTGTATCTGCAATACCCAATCCGTTAATACGACCTCGCACCGTACCTTCGTGAGTGGTTCAAAGGGTCGATAATACACGTATACACGGTAAACCGTGGATGTATGTATACGTGACCGCTGCGATACGAGAATCAAGAAAATAATTGATCAATTGTCGACAGCCCGATTAAGACTTTCCAATTTTCAAGCGCATCTTCCCCGTCGTTGAAATCATCAAGAGCTTTCAATGCGTAAAGCGAAGAATATTTCATCATTCCTAAGGCACTCGAAACGGGAGATAGATGGCTAAAAATTCACAGTATCCAAATCTGGCGAAACTCAAGTGTTGTTAAATATCTTTCTGCGACAGTCATTAATGGTAGTAATTGAAACAAACGCTTTTACGACAATAGTGAGATATTTAACGACACGTTGTCGACTTGATCCATTATTTTTTCTGTTCGCTGATTGAGAACAGTAATGAAATCGTGCATAAATCATCTAACTCGCGTTAGACTCACGTTAGGGTGACGCTCGCGTTAAAGTCCCATCTGAGATGAGATTTATTACGTTTCGACTCGTTCTATACGGACCGATATTGAATTTCAACAGAGTTCAAGATGAGTAGCTCTCTACTCGCGCATACACGCACTGTAAGAAAGGCAGAGAGAGAAGGTCAAAGAAGGTGTCGGGAAAATCGAAGTGATTTCCGAATTTCGATTTTCCCCTGGAAGACGATCATGCGCTTGCAATGACACTATGCTCGATGTACACAGAAACAAGATGATATCAAGATTTCGATTCTGATCGCATAAAAGCTACACTCGATAAGCACTGATAGCGAGAAAGCATTCGTTAAGAATGGGAAAACGATGAACAAACACTTTTGTCGAATGATTTTTCGTAATGAATTTATTCACTCAAACGTCGTGGTTTAACATGATAAAGTAATTGACATAAAATTTACCAGAAAATATTTTTCATTCTACAATGTAATTAGACATATTCTTTTACAAAAAGATCCAATGTACTGTAACAAGTTAAAGTTAAAAAACGAACGTCAAGTGCCTGAATATTAAGGCAGGAAGGTTCTCCACCTTCTGGAACCACCTCTCCGCCTACAGTGACGATCGTCCGTTTGTCCGTCCGTAGCGAAATATCGTTACCCGAAAAAACTTGTAAAACCGATTGTACGTTGCGACAGGCAAATTCGGTTCGCGGTACAGACGTCTAAGAAGAAGGTGATCCGAAGAGAGCGACGGCACCATTCGCGGAATGTCGTTAGACGATTAAAATCGGAAAGACGATTGTACCGTGTTACAAGTAAAAACGAGCAAGGGGCTTTCAAACGAACGCGACCACGGCGAAGGTATCGTTAAAGGTAGGTGTGTAGGTATATAGGTACCCGTTGAGGTGCGGTAGTTTCTCTCCTTAGCCGTGCGAAGCTTTCTGTAGAGAAAGCTCCGGAATCAAGACCGTGAGTGCATTGCGTGCGTGTCACGTGACACGTGACGAGAGTTCACGCTTTATTCAGGCTTATTCACGAGATCGGGCTTAGAGAGGCAGCTGCCCACCCACCGCACTGCATCAGCCGCGACGCCCAGCGCCACGACGCAGTACGACGATCTAGACGAGCCTTCTTTTCGCGCCTTTTCGCAGTGTTAACGCGCGACTTTACGACGATACCGTTTCGTTATCATACACGCGGCAACACTGAAAGAAAATTTGTCTCAATATTGCCTTAACGAACGTCTCGCGGCGTTATTGTTTGATCAGCGAGATAGGACCGGCTAGTTTCCGGTCCGCGACTGCGTAGTCGAAAATTTCACGTTCCGCCTCGG